>CM050648.1:128692260-130159760 GCA_027574665.1 Rhynochetos jubatus
ACTTCCCATGTCACTGAGTTAAAGCACACAGCTGCTCCTTCGCTGGCCTTCTCATTTCAACACCCCTCCCCCCCCGCAAGAAAAGTCCAACAAAAAGCAAACTACAGAGCTGCGGCAAAATGCAGCTGGAGTCACAAGCCCTGTTGTCACGAAGCTTTTCTTGCCTCGAGAGGGAAGGTGATGGATGCTGGAGTAAACTCTCTTCAATATAGTCCATGTAGCCCTGTGAAGGCACAAATGGGGTTTGTTGAGAAAATCCGATACCTCCTTTCATGTCCGCCCACGGGAGATGAAATCTGGATATAAGAGCATTCCTAATGCACTGTTTTGGGGGTAAAATTGCAATCTCATCCCTTTACAGTTCGATTTGTTTTTCTCCCCCCAGATTATAAAATGCATCAATACTGAAAAGTAGGTTAACAAAAGTGAGCAAAGGCATTTTTGTTGAGGTGGTGATGGTGTCTTCTCTTTCAGAAGAATGGTCAGCAAATGGTTTAAGGCACTTCTCAGCTGAGAGACCCTGAGCAGCTCAATTCTCTCTAACTCTACTACTTTTTCTTCCACCTTTTCTTTGCCAATTTAATCTCTTGTTCACCGTCTTTCTCACTAAATATGCAGCACAGTGGGGCCATTACTTCAGACAGGACCCTGTGGGTGTTCTGCTATAATTAGACGGTGGTGTTTTCAAAGCAATCATCGTTTGCTTTGATTCACTGTTTGCTGTACAAATTCACTCCATTTGGTTTTCCGTCCTGGACAGATGAGTTCCTTGGCACTGTCACCTGTAGCCCAAATAACGAAGAGGAGCTGGAGGTCATCAGCAGTCCAGATGACTTCTCCTCCTGCCGAGAAGACTTTGTGGCGGAACAGCTGACATACATGGACGCAGTATGTAGAGTATAGGCACTCCATGAAATGCTAGGGGAAATAGTGCTGGGCTTCTCAAAGTGCTTTTTTAAAGTATGTCAAGGCAAACATAGTGTCCCAGAACAGGTCTGTTGTTGGGACACAGAACACAGCTCCGCTTGCTTATCCAAACTTGCTTCGTTCATTAGGCTTTTTCCGTCAGCCATTCTGAAGGTGGTGGTGGGGGGTTAATTATTTTTTGTTTTTTAAAGTGTGAATGTATACCGTCTGGCCTTTTTTCACAAAGTTTAATATTTGACAGCTGAGACACAGCACATTTTGACTATATTGCTACCTGTCCTAAAGATTTACAGGTACTCTTGACTATAATTGTCTGTGTCAACCTCCTTCAAAATAGCATGATATAAAAAATTTTCCCCTTGGTTATGCAACTGATATAAAGGTGTCTCTTATTTCCCAAGGACTATGTAGCTGCCAGCCTTTTTAGGGCATCAAGCCTAGAAAGAGCATGCCAAAGTGTATATTTTGAACTAAGAGAAAACAAATATTTTCCTTTTAACACCATATTAGATTTAGATCCAATTTGTACTGGAAACATGCATTTATTCTTGTGGCCAGTAGAGATCTGGGAGAATCCCGCTGACTTCCACACCTCTGTTTCACTCTAGGAGCTCTTCAAGGAAGTTGTACCCTACCACTGCTTGGGATCCATCTGGTCTCGAAGGGACAAGAGAAAATACATGCACCTGGCACGTACCATCAGAGCCACCATCACTCAGTTCAATGGCGTGACCAAATGTGTGATCAGCACTGTCCTGGAGAGCAGAGAACTGGAACCACACCAGAGAGCCAAGCTCATTGAGAAGTGGATTTATATTGCACATGTAAAGCATTTCTTCTACGTTGTTGAGTGTTTCTTGTGCGGCTGCCTTGGAGCGAGGGAGTTGGGAGGGGAGAAAGGGGTTGCATGTGTTGGGCCCGGGCCAGGGAACACCTGAGCTCTCCTTCTTTCTGTTCAGTGAGAACGTGTAGCAAGCATGACACCGGTCACACAGAAGAGCACTAACATACTTGTGATGCTGACATTTAATGCTTCTGTGTTTCTAACCACTCCTTTTGCAGGAATGTAGGGTCCTGAATAATTTTTCCTCCTTGAAGGCCATCATTTCGGCACTGCAGTCCTACTCCATCTATCGCCTGAAGAAGACCTGGGAGTGTGTTTCAAAGTAAGTCTCTCCCTCTGCTCCTGCGGCTAGCCCCGAGCAAAGGCCAAAAGCTCAGTGCTCTTTCTCACTTCCCTGCTCCTGCTGACCACACTGTTCCTGATACAGGCCAGGATGCCATTGGCCGCGTGGGCCACCTGGGCAAACTGCTGGCTCCTATTCAGCCGCCCGTCGACCCAACACCCCCAAGTCCTTTTCTGCCTGACAGCTTTCCAGCCGCTCTTCCCCAAGCCTGTAGTGCTGTCTGGGGTTGTTGTGACCTAAATGCAGGACCTGGCACTTGGCCTTGGTAAACTTCATACAGTCGACTTCAGCCCATCGATCCAGCCTGCCCAGGACCCTCCTCAGGGCTCTCCTACCCTCCAGCAGATCAACACTTCCACCCAACTTAGTGTCGCCTGCAAACTGACTGAGGGAGCACTCAGTCCCCTCATCCAGATCACTGATAAATATGTTAAACAAGACCGGCCGCAGAACTGAGCCCTGGGGGACACCGCTTGTGACCGCCCGCCAACCGGCCTTAACTCCATTTACCACAACCCTCTGTGCTCTGCCCTCCAGCCAGTTTTTAACCCAGCAAAGAGCACATCTGTCTAAGCCATGAGCCACCAGATTCCTTAGGAGAATGCTGTGGGAGACCGTGTCAAAGGCTTTACTAAAGTCCAGGTAGACAACATCCACAGCCTTCCGCTCATTCACTAGGCGGGTCACCCGGCCATAGAAGGAGCTCAGGTTGGTCAAGCAGGACCTGCCCTTTATGACCTCATGCTGCCTGGTCCTGATCCCCTGCTTGCCTTGCCCCTGCTGTGTGAGCTCACTCAGGATGAACCGCTCCATCGCTCCATAATCTTCCCCAGTACTGAGGTCAGGCTGACAGGCCTGTACTTCCCCACGTCTTCCTTTCGGGCCCTTCTTGTAGACGGGCGTCACATTGGCAAGTCTGCTGTCTTGCCAGGCCTGACTGTACTGGGAGCACCAGAAGATCCCAGGAAGGTGCCTAGTAGATGTACAGCATCTCCCGGGATGCATTTGGGCAGTGTTACCTTTTCTGTGCCCAGGTGTTAACGGTTCACGAGAAAAAAAGCTGCATAGTAATCTGATCTGAATTACAGTGCTTACTACTAACCTCAGTGATTTAATCTTTTCCTGCACAGGGACGTAATGAAGATTTTTGAAGAGCTCTCCAGCATCTTCTCAGATCATGATTTGATAAGTAGGGAGCTGCTGATGGAGGTGAGAATTAGACAGAGTTGCAAGGCTTGTGATCCCTCTCAAAGCTGAGGTTCGCCCTTTTTCTAACCAGCTACCAAAGCTCATCTCTCCCTGAACTGCTGCGGGCAGTGCTGCAGGGAAGATAGGTCTGTAGAGCCTGTGCTTTTCTGCTGGGATGAGAGGCGATTGTGTTGTGAAAACAAAAGAACAACAAGTTTGTTGTTGTCTCAAAGCAGCGAGGGGAGAAGAATTCCACAGAATAGCGAGAACCTCTGTCCTATTTCTCATCTTGGACCGTTTTGCAATGATTGGAGGATTAATGTCCACTGAATCCTGAAAGTCTTTGTTTTCTTTCAGTATCAATAGTATCTGTAGGGAAGCCCTGTTTGACCTTGCCTATCCATCCTGCAAACGGACGTGTTGAGCAGACAAAATGCCAGGTGAAACAGGTTGGCTGGCACGGAGAAGGGAGCACTGTGTTCTCTCCTCCCCACGCAAGGGCTTTGCTGGGGGCTGCACTTTTAGCTTCTGTGCCTGTCCGCTGGCTGCTGTTGGAGAATATCGAGTTTACCGTTCAGTATCTTGTAGACATTGAGACAACACTCCTTTCTCATTTTTCATAGGAAGCAGGTAATGCTCAGTGTGTGTGTATGCCCTGTGCATATATATACACAGACCATCCCCCCCACGCATATATCTGTATAGATGAACAATTACGGATCCTTTTGGATGGCAGAAACAAGCATTTCCTTCACAACTGTAGAAACAGCCTGAACTCGACGGCTGCTAGCAGTCTGGAAGTAAAAACCCACTGGAATGAAGCAGAGAACCTGCTTACACAGCCTGGCCAGGACCATGCCCCAGCTCTTGTAGCAGATACCCAAGGGACCCTGTCCCGGGTGCTCAAGCTGGGCTGCCTGGTGACACCCTGTTAGAAATCAGTGTACGGTGGCAATACTGTAATATGAAAGCGCTTGGCAATATCTGTGAGAGCATCCCGCTCTCATTAGAATTTGATTTAAATTCTATATTAGATACTCAGGATGATGTAACGAGAGAAAACGTGATTTAGAAGACCACTGTTTGGTTCAGCAGGCTACTTTGATTTCATTGTCTGATACAGGAGTATTCTAGTGTTCTCAGTCTTACCGTGTCTCGGTCAATTAATCCCACGCTGCTCTGATCGTTTGCAGGGAGTAACGCGAGGCACGGTACCTTTCCTTGGCACCTTCCTCACTGATCTCGTCATGTATGACACAGCCCTGCCGGATTATGTCGAGGTAATTCGGGGCAATTGTTGAAACCTAAATGTCCTCCCTGCCTTCCCAGCACTGTGGCTGCTCCTCTGTCTTCTACTGGGTTCTTGTGCAGTTCTTAAAAACGGAGGAATGTCGAAAATAACCCAACGAAGCCATGTGCAGTTTCAGTAGTACCAAGAGTCTTGTGAATTTGAGTGCAGTTATCTCAAGGGACAAGTTTGCATTGTGTTTTGTCTTCTTGGCTTGGAAAACGTGAAGGTCGCAGGCTTTCCATTACTCCGTTTTATTTTTCTGAAATCATTTTAGTTGTAAGGATTTCTGTGAATAATTGGCAAAATACAGAGAGTGACCAACTGGGCTCTTCAGACTGATCACTGAAGTGCTTCCGTGTTGACTCGCATGGGCTGAGCCCTGAAGCCATGCAAGACTCTTAAAAACTTTCTCTGTAGCTGCACAAGCAGGGGGCGCCAATCTGAGGAAAAAGGCTGGCGAGAGAATGCAGTCGTTAAGAGAGACTGAGGCTGGGGCCAGTTCTCAGAGACCTTTGAACACTGGCCCCATCAAAGCAGACTCTTGAGGAGCCGTGCTGCAGGCACTCAGCCTGCCTTGTGCTGCTGTTGATAGTTAGGGTAAGAACGGGCAAATACACTTCTCCCTGGGCTGGTAACGGCTGCTGGTTGCTTTGGTGCTTGGTTGTTTTGCAAAACTGCACTGAAGCAGGCCTGCGTAAGGTGGATAGATACCCCTTTTCTTTTCGGCGGTTCCCCTTCCGTCCGTGCCCGGTGTTCATTCAGTTTCTGAAGCTCGCTGGAACACGGCTGGCCTCGTGGCACAGGCAAAACCCGGCTCTGTCCCTTGCGTGCTGGCGTTCTTCAGCCCCGATCTTGAGAGGCCTTGCAGGAGCATTCTTTCAGTGGGCTCTTCTTCTCGGGCAGAGTGCCATTTAGGCCCTGAGGACAGGTATCCTTTGGAGACTCACACGTGGCAGTGCTGTGGTTTTGACCAGATCTGGAAATGGGTATTTTTAGAAGGCCCTTGCTCAGGGCAGGTCTGTGCTGGACATTAGCCTTGCTACTTCCTGCTGTTTGTGATGAAAGTCAACTCAGCATGTGCTCTTCTGCTCTGATCCCTTCTCTTTCCTTCCAACAGGGTGGCCTAATCAATTTTGAGAAGAGGCGGAGGGTAAGTTGAATGCTCCATGATTTTCAGTGCACTGATGCCCTCTTTCAGAGCCTTCTCTTGGTGAGGCCATTTGGTTTTGCTCAGGCATATACAACAGCTCCTCATTTTAATGCAATTTCCTGAGGAAAGTCTAGATCCCTGAGACCCTGGAAGCCTCTGCCAACCTGTGAGGGGTGGTTGCAGGAAGAGAACCTGCTTTTTCCATGGGTGCAATAGATCTATTTGAGATGTCTGCTCTGGGGTGCAACCGTGCAAAGCCAGGGAGGATCAGGGTCTGCTTGCATCGCAGGCCCCCCTAATCATTCCCCTTGCTTGACGCCTGAGAATCACCTAAGTGCAGGGCATGATTCTTCCCTTGGAGCAGGCCTGGCCAGCTCAGGGCTGAGTGGGCAGGGTAGGGGGAAGAGCTTGTGACCCTTTGCTACCCTTGTTCCTTGAGGAAGAACTAGGAGTGCTGCCGTTCAGTGGGTTTGCAGTGGCATTCCACTGCGGATAGTACTTGGGAAAAGCTCTGTGGTGAAGTACGATTCCTTCTCATTTGTGTGTGGCTGATAAAATACACAGTACGGATGCGGGGGGCGGGGGGAAAGCAACTATTGTTTGAAAAGCTGGTTCTTGAAATAGTTACTCAACTGAAACTGAACTTCAGGTCAAACCAAGTTTGCCCTGGATCTGTTGTTGCATATGTGCAGGAGTGAGTCTGTTTGGCTTTGTCATGGTTTCTAATACCATTCCTATCTGATGATTTATTTTTTTTTTAGGAATTTGAAGTGATTGCCCAAATTAGGCTTTTACAGTCTTCCTGTGACAGCTATTGCCTGGTACCAGACGGACGGTTCCTTCAGTGGTTCAGGAGGCAGCAGTATTTAACAGAGGAGGAGAGGTAGGTTCTCAGCCCAGCTGGCACAGCTGGCTTTGCTTACCCACGCCCAGCTGCAGCCAGGTTATGTTCCTCTTACAGGAACTTACAGACATGGCTGCTCCAGGAGACTGGAAGCAGATCTGTCTTCTGCTGAACAGCTGTAGAAAACCTCTGGAACACTTGGCAGGGTTTAGTTTTCAGGTTGGAAATCAGGCTTCTGACTTGGAAATGTATCAGTCTGTTGTGCCTGGGCTCTCTGTGCGTCCCCAGAAGTCTCAGAAGTGCTCAGGAGGCGCTGTTGAGTTCTGTGCTGCTGAAGATGCTGCTAGAGCAACCCAAGCCAATTTATTCCCCGCATGTTAGTCTGCCCACGAGGTGTTTGAATACCACTCTGCTGCCCTGACTAAGAGTGTAAGCACAGGTACATACTGAGTCGTAGTCAAAAAAATGTCAGCTGACCCAAGATTCACATCTGAAGTGTTTTCTTGATTTTTTTTTTTAATAAAATGATGTAATGCAGAAAAGCACTAGTTTTTAAAACTAATAGAAAGAAGTGAAATAGCCCCTTCACCATGGTAAAAAGTAGACAAAACTGTGTTCCACTGTGTGGGGTTGCTACCTTCTGTGAAGGGGGAATAACTGAAGGTTTCTTGAATTTCTTGAATATTGCTACTTTGAGATACATTGCTCATCTCTGTTTGGCAGTTTCAGACTGTCACGTGAGGCCGAAGCAGTTGGTGACGTTAACACCACACCGCCGACATCTGAGAAAAGCGCGGTGGTGAAGAAGTTCAGCCTGTGAGTACGACAGGGCAAAGGGCATTTTGTGTGTTAATATGAACCTGAATGAATCAAGCAAGCAGTACTCTTCTCACCTGCTGAAAAACCTGGCTGCAGATCCAGGCCACTGCATTCCTTTAAGGAGAGACCGTCAACTAGAAATGCATCCTTCTGCCTGAAGTTGCCCCTTTCTGTTGTCATCAGTAGGCATGAGGATTATTAATGAGGAAAAACCTTGGAAACAAAAATGCTTCCTAAAGTGTCAGGAAAGGGCACTGTTTTAGTGCTGGATTCTAATTGACTATCTGCTGTGTAATAGCTGCCCTGAAAGCTGTGGGGAATAGCTCTGATTTGGGCCTCGCAGCTGGTGGGTACACAGGGCAAGAAGGTATTGTGATAGCAGGTAGCAAACTCTTGACTAGCCCTCTGAACAACACAGAGGAAAGGAAAACAAGAGGCCAGGCAAGAGAGGAACCCAACCCAAACCGTATTATTTTTGAGCCAAGTGACAGCTTTGCTCAGCCCAGCTCTGTTCTGCTTTCACTTACTGGCTTTTATGCTTTCTTTCCTATCCCAGCATCCCTCCTGGCTCCGAGGAGCTCGCCCAGAGCACACCCGTAAAATTGCCAGCCAGATCTAATCCGGGCGGGAGCTCTGGTGAAGGCACAGACTCGGCCAGTGTTTCTTCGCCTGAGTTTGCTCAGGGTGGGACTGCAGACAGCTGCATCACGGCCACTGGAACTTCTTGCGGTGCTCAGGAACAGGTATGGTCTGGGCCTTGTTGCCGACACAAACAGCCTGTGAGAGACAGTGGACACTGCAGGCCGGCCCTCGACGCTTGCCTAAGCCTAGCGGTGCTAGATTTTCTTGAGGCGATTGGCAGTGGTTTTGGTTTAGGTGAGGCCCTGGAGAAGCAGGAGGTTAATTCTTCTTTCAGTCCTTCATTGTGCTTTCTCAGCCAGATGGGGCAGGGGAGTGGCATTGCTACCTTGGAGCCTGTGGGAAGTGGGGTGAGGAGCCTGAGCATCACGCTCACTCAAGGCACGTGGCGGCGTGACATTAGCCGTGACACCGACACAAGGACTTATAAGCCTCCACCAACCAAAATAAATGAAACAGGAGATGGGATCAGCTGAAGAGGAGGAAGATCAACAGCCGGCCCTGGAATGTCTCCAGTTCGATGAGTTACTCTGCTGCGAGCAGCCTGCTGCCGTGTCCGTGCTGGAGAAGGAAGCTGGACTTTAGGAGCTGTGTGCTCACCAAGGAGAGCCCAGCTGCAGCAAAGCCAGTGCCTGTGCTGTGGGGGAGGCATTTTTGAGGGGGGAAAGGCACCTGTGCATTGGTGACAGCCTAATCCTGGGGAAGGCAGAGCAGCTGTGACAGGCAGGTAAGGTCAGAGCTCAGCAGCCCTGCAGGTTGGACCTCCCTGCTGCCGAGATGAACCCCTCGCCACGGCTCAGCTTGGTTCCGCGAGGGCAGTTGGTGCGCAGAGCAGCACTGCTGCCCCTCCTGCCCGCCTGCTCGCTCTTGGCAGGCACAGCCGGTGCCTGACACAAAGGCACTGAACCGGCGAGCCAGGAGTCCCTTGTTTTGCAGCAAAGGCAAAGCACGGCGCCCCGCACGGGGGCAGCCGGGACACCCCACAGCAAAACGAGTGCGACGCGGAAGCTGCACGTGTTCTGCTGAGAGCAGATGGCCGGGTGTGCGCCGTCACCATCCGGAGAAAGTATACAGGCGGGAAAGGATCTGACAGGGAGATCCGCAGGGATGACCTTTCCCTAGGCAGACTCTTCCCTTTTGAACTCAATGGCATGAAGTGTATAGTTGGAGCCCTTTTTAGGGATGTTTTGCTGGAGTGTCATATCGCGGTTTGGCTTCTGGGTATTTTAAACTAGATTGTACTCAATGTTCTTAAACCAAACGAAGCACGAGGTCCCAGCCACCCAACAGTTCAAACTGTTTAGCTGGAGCAGTTGTTCCAGCGATCTCCATAGGTGAGTTGGAGCGGGAACGTGCTGAGACAAACCCCTGGGCAGCGGGGGAAGGAAGGGGCCAGTTTCCAGTGAGGACAGAGTAGTCAAGGCGAAGCGGCAGGCAGGGAGGCATGCTGTGTATTTTCGCTCCCGTGAAGACCCGACCGGGACAGGTGCCCGTGGTGCCCTCTGCTCTTTCCCAGCTGGTCCCGTCCCGGCTGGAGGCCCACGACCTGATCCTGCTGGTTGTGTCTGCGGCCACTTCCTGGCCTGCTCTTGCTGAGGCAGGGGCAGGGGCAATGAGTGTTCTTTAGGACGGTGACATTAATCAAGGAAAGCTCCCTTTTTCTGGAGGCAAGGAATGCCACCGCCAGCCTGCTCCACAGAGTGCAGGTCACGGCGGTTTTGGATGGGCCTTTTGCTTTCTCAAGTTGTTCCTCCAGCACGACACGCGCAGATGCACAAAATGTCCAGCTTATGACAGTGTTTGTCTTTCTTTTGTTGTGTAGCTCTCTGACTCCTCCGGGTCCTCTGCCTACTCCACGGACACATCTTTGCCAGGGACACCATCTCCTGTCTCATCCCCTCCCTTGCCCTTCTCCAATGGCAAGTCCGAGAGTGAAGAGGCTTCCGAGGATAAGGCCTCTGAGAACGAGCCCTCCGACGCCAAGGCCTCCGGCGACAATCCCTCCGTTTCCGTGCCACCCGTTGTCTCAAAAGTACGGCCTCCGGTTTCCAGTCAGCAGGATGACAATACGAGCATCCTCAGGATCAGCACAGAGGATGACAACGGCAACATATATAAGAGCATCCTGGTGAGTGGCGTGGAACAGCAAAATGCTGTTGTCGATGGTGTTTTCGTCCAGGGCGACTTACAAAAACGGTGCTTTTAGTTTGTGAAAACACTCCCTGAGCTGCCTGTCACAGCTGGCTTGAAAGGGAAAATGAAAACTGCTACCATTCAAAACATGTGGAGCATGGTAGGAACGAGAGGTTTGGAAAAGCAGCTTTGAACTTTCTGCTAAAACACAAGCTTTCATTTCCAGAGCAGTAACTTCCCCAAAGTGAAGCATTCTCATGAAGGGCAGGCTTTGCTGCTTCTGCCCTCCCCCTAGTGCTCGCTGCTGTTTCTCTAGCTCAGAATCTGTGTGTGAGTTTTGACACAAGATGCCAAGTTGTTCCTGGAGAAGCTTTCCCCGGGAGCTGGTTTCCAGAAACAGGGAGCTGCGTGTGAGGAAGCTGACAAGCCCTTGAATTGCACAGCTTCTCCCTGTGGCGAAGGTTGCCAGGCCAGCAGCTGCCAGTGCTCCGGGGTTTCCCTCACTGCTGGTTGCACAGGGGGATTCTGGCAGTGCCTCGCCTGCATGCCAGCTCTGCCGATACCCAAGGGAGACTCGGCTGCTGAGCAAATGCTTTGGGTCCCTCAGGGCCTGGGGGGAACAAACACACCGGGGGTAGTTGCGGGCAAGTATAGATACCTGAGGATTTTCATGGCCTGACCTCCCCATATGGCAAAGAGCTGCTCCCCGAGGGCCTGACCCATTCAAATGCCAGCAAGACAAATCTTCCTTTGGATGCATAAGGCTCTGGGGGGAGCCCTGGGTCTGCTCCGGACACACAGCACTTCCGCAGCAGGTAGGAAACCCAGTTACAAGGCCAAAACTCTTTGCAGGCTATCAAAGCAAGTATTGAGCACAGGAGACGGCAGATTCATTGATGTCTGCTAACAACAGATGGGGCACCAGTTACGTGGGCTCTTCTGGGTGGTGAGAACAATGTCTCATCTCCAGGTGTTGGCTCAGGAGGGCAGGCACCGATTTACTGCTGTCTCTTCTGTTGGCTTGAACTGAAACACCACCCCCCAGTGTGACAAACCCCTGCTTTAGCGTCCAGCAGTACCTACTCCTTCGTTACTAACCCAGCGTAGTTTTTCCAGTTCCCTGGAATCTTTTCCAAGACCTGCAGGAAGGCCGGCACTTGCTAAGGATTAAATCATTCCGTAGAGTGCATACGCAGAGCCTCCCACTGCAACTCTGTCTTTGCAGATCACTAACCAAGACAAAGCTCCTGCTGTCATCCAGAGAGCCATGCTGAAGCACAACCTGGAATCGGACGCAGCCGCGGAGTATGAGCTTGTGCAGGTCATCTCTGCAGACAAAGGTGAGGAGCACAACTCTGCTGCTGCTTGGAAAATCCTGCTGGATTTGAAGGAAAGAGCGAAGCAACGTTAGAGATGCCACGGACATGCCGTCAGCGCTGCCCATGAGAATGAACGCCCTCGCTAACTGGTGCGCAGGGGTGCCGTGTCACAGCCTGTCAGCACATCGCTGTGTAGCAGCAGAGCTCGCTCGCGGGCCGCCTGCCAGACCGTCGTGGATGCGCTGCCACTGCAGAGCTGTTGCCTCCTCGCCCTGAGCACAGTCTACCTGAGGGGCTGGGCGGCAGGGTGCGCCCCCCCCGGGATCGGGGCAGGCCCCCAGCGCGCCGCTGTCCCTGGGCAGTGCCAACAGAGCTGAAAACCAACAAAAGCGCCAAAAGCTTGCTTTGGTTCTGGCTTTTAGTTTGGGGGCTGCCAGGGCCTCTGCCAGGCCGGACTGGCTCTAGCTTTGGCCTCTATCTCCTCTGTCACCCTGATCCCCCTTTCCTGTGGGGCAGCTGCTGTGGCTGCCACCTGATGCAGCTTTGGCTGAAGAAGCCCAGCAGCACAAGGCAAGGGGCTGGGCACGCTCACCCTGTTCTCGCCTGCCTTTCCTTCTGCTACGCGCAATGCCACACACTTACGGTCGCTCTGCTCCCTCTTTTGCAGAGCTGGTGATCCCGGGCAACGGCAACGTCTTCTATGCCATGAACAGCGGCGTGAACTTGGATTTCATCCTGCGGAGGAAAGGTTCCGTCAGGCGGCAGGTGACAACGAGGGGCCGTTGCAGCCTGACATTCCCCAGAGCTCCTAAGTGGGGGTGCAGGAGCAACAGGCTCAGCAAAACCACGCTCTGAGTGGCACAGGCCCAGGAGGAGAACTGGCGGAGACTTCAGCTTCGAACCATCTGAGCTGAGAAGCCAAGTGAACATTTGACAGACCTGCCACCAGGAGCGTGTCTCTCTCCTCCATGTCGCCGCCGATGGACCTTTTTTTTATGGCATAGTGTGGACTAGAATTGTCCTGTCGGTTTGGGCTTTTGTTTTAGGTTTTGTTTATCGTTTTGCACACGAGCCCGGGAAGGTGAAAGCCCCAGTTAGAGGGGAAAAATAGGCTGCAACACTTACCTTAAGACTACCACACAAGCCAACTGGTTTTGTGAGAAAACATTTTCCTTTGTGCCCATATTACACCGAGGAAAAATGCCTACGTTTAGTTTTTATAAAACTGGAGAAGTGGTGTCTCAAGGCAACCCATTATCCTTTAAAAAAGTATAGTATGGCTTATTCAGATGTTGTGTGTCTGCTGTGCGGACAGATGAGTGTTATATGATGTTATGTGTTTTAGATATATATATGTTCTATGATGAAATTTTATACTTTAAAAGATTATTTTAATTGCTTACTGTTCATATTTATACCATAAATAACCTGTTTTCCATGAATATTTGCCTGGCGGTCATCTATTTCCTTCTCTTAATCGCTGCGTGGCAGTTGTGGGGTTGTTTGCATATTTTTGCACCTCACTCCACTTCCCTCACTGTCATCCTCTTCATCACTTTCACTGTTTTTACTGTTCTCAATGTACAGGGGGACGCAGCCCCCTTTTATCCTACTTTCCCGACCGCAAGAGACCCTCCTCATGTCCCCATTGGCTGAGGTACTCTGAGTGTACAGGCTTCCCGATCCGCCTAAGAGATTCAAGACAAGTTCATCTGACACATTCAACACATTCCTGTCGTTTAGATATTCCAGATATTCAGGTGGCTGACCATATTCCAGGGACCATGTAGTTCCCAGAGTCTCTTATCTTCATCTGAGTTCACACAGGCTTCTTTTGCTCCTTGTCTTGAGCCTGGCTGTGCACAGGCTGCTTTTGTAAAGACACACAGCTGGTGTTCCTATCATACCCAACCTCCAGCCCAACACCTGGAGCTGCCTGTTTTCCCCTGAAGCTTTAATCCCGAACACACCGAGGGCCCTGCGGCACCGCTCGGCTCCCCCGCACCAGCCGGCAGCACGAGCAGAACCCTCGCCCCCCTGCTGGGAAGCTGCTGACGGGATCTCGGCTGCATTCCCCAAGGGCTGGGGGGGCAGGAGCCCTCATTGGCAGCACCTGAGGGGCAATGAGCAGCACAGGGGTGCAGCCCAGCCTCATTTCTTGAGCGAACCCATCAACCTTTGCATTTACAGCATTCTGGAGCTGAATTTTAAACAAAGCATTTTAGAGCATGTACATGCAGCAATACTGTAACTGTGTAGGGTGTGACCAGGAGCCAACTGCCATTTTTCAGTGGTCACCTGGGTGGCTTTTACAAACAACTCCCCAGAAGCCCACCTTCTCTCCCCTGCCTGTGCAATGGTAGGAAAAAAAGTGGAAAAAAGATGTAGGCTATCTCTTCCTCTCCCTGTTTCTCAAGCCTGCATGCTTCCTCTCCCTGCAAGCGGTTTTGTACTTTGCCTTGCCTTGAAATTCCTGGGTACAAGGCACTGTGTAGTCTGAGCACCACAGTGGTTCCCTAGATGGCTAAAACAGAGCCCTCAGATATTCCAAGTCCTGAAACAAGATTGTAAAGCATGAGATTATAAAGCTTATCAAACAAGCTTGTAAACATGAGATTATTTAAAAGAAATAATTGCTATCCAAGTTCATGTGCTGGCTTAGAAACCTTTTGAACAAGTGTGTTTCTCATCTTTTCATTGCAAGGACAAAGTCAATACCTTGACTGTATTTATTTACACAGTCTATTTACACACACACATAAACTACCTTTATTCACATAGTTCTTTACTACACAAAAGTCAGAGGGTGTTTGTGATGAGTCAGTTATAACACCAAGAGTCATTTTACTCTTTCCACAGGATAGATTTTTGGGTTTAATGTTGTGATTGTTTTCATGTTCTGAATGTCTGTTCTCAAGAGATTCAGGTTTCAGTCAAAAAGTGTGTTGGGCAAGATCCTCCAAAAAGCAATGTTCAGGATCATGACCACGATCTAGGTTAAGGCTAGGGAAAAGTAAAGGCAATATATTCCTCAAAATACATGTCATTAGAATCTATGCAGCTGTTACCCAGGGGAAATATGCCTGTTTCTGTGCACCTTAATCAGTAAGATACTTTTTCTTTCTTGCTATTTCTAAATTTTAAGGAAGTACTTACAGGTATTTCTGAGGCCACATGTCAGTAAATAATAAAAAAACCACCAAAACCCAAACCCAAAACCCAAACTGTTTGCCATCAAAGGAAAAATGGAAAGTTCTTTGGGTGAAAATCAGAAGCAGGGACAGAGAGATGGGCAGAATGAGAAAGAATTAGATAAAACCCACATACTGTCAGAGGAAAATAGGGCTACTAGAATCAGGCGTGCACACAGACACAGGGGAAGGCCCTCCTTACAGACAAACACATAATGAAACGGGGATTTATTAAGCATCACAAACAATGTAAACTGCCGTTTACTACAAGAGCAGTAAATAAATGCTAGGAACCAAACCACAGCGCGTTTGGATGCGCTTCTTGTCTGTGCTGGTAGTCCAGGGCTACATTTCCAAAACTAGATTAGAAATAAACCACAAAAAGCTCTATTCAAATGAAGCAAAGCTTTGTAAATGCGGATGGACCAACAGTGAAGACCAACAAACACTGCCATAAAGTCTCCCCGTGTCCTCCTCATGCAAAGCAATGACTTGCTCGAGTTAGCTTCTGCCTCCACTCCCCTGCATACTACATACTTGCTTTTGCTGTGGAGACACGTGAGGGCGTTTACACTGAAACCAGACGAGTCAGAAACAGCTTGAACAGGGGAAGGAGAAGGAAACAGCTCCCTGGCTTCAGGCGTGTATTTAATGGCTCTCCATAGTAAAGGTGGTCTGTGTCACTGGGGTCAGGGGCTGCGTCAGTCAGCTGCTGGATCATCTGGATCATCGTGTCCAGTGTAGTAGTTTAGGGAGCCTGGGGTGCTGTGGCTCTTTTGTGATAAAGCTGTGTGATACAGGTTAGTTGGTCTGTACAGAGGGCCAGGTGGGAGGGGGTAGGATGTTAGCATCCCTGGCTTGTAGCCCCTGCTGAGTCATGGGCAGACTGGTTATTCTGCTAGGAAGCTCCATTGCCTTTTGCTGCAGTGTGTTAGTAGGGACAAGTGCAGTGCTGCGAACAAGCATGAGGCTTGTTGGGGCGGAGCAGGCTGGTTCCTAAGATTCTGCAGTGGTCTGTTCTTTCGTGTGAAAAGAAGTGTAGAAGTCAAAAGTCCTGTGCTTTGTTGGTGGACTGCAGTCCACTGGTAGGGTGGGTTTTGAATTCTGTTTTTTAATGATCTTTGGGTTTTCATGGCTTAGCTCTGTTTCCTCTAGTAGGGCTGATGGGGGGATGAAGGTGAGCTTTATGGACTCGCCTTGTTGTGAGTCTTACAGCTGGCTGGCTGGCTGCAGCTCAAGCTACCTTGAGCTGTAAAATAATTTCCAGCTTCTTGCTAAACACAATCAGTAACTCTTCTTTGATCACTTCAATATTTTCCTGTCCCCCATCTAGATAAACTCTGCCTCTTTGGCACCATCTACAATACAGGAATTCAGCATGAACAAGGCAAACCCATTCCAGTCCTCCAAAGCTACTGCTTTGCTCTGAGCCTCTGCTTGCCTGCAGCAATGACTGCTTCTCAGTGCTATGGGATAGTGAGAGTGTCCTGTTTCAGAGGGAGCTGCATCATTTGCTACCCACAGCAGAGCTTGGGATCCTTCTGAAAGTGGCATTCATGGAAGCTAGGCCAGAGCTTAACAAAGGGTTCCTGTTACTAAAGGTGAACTTTGTCTTTCTCCTCTGGACAAGGTCCATACCCTGATGCTGCTCACCTTCTGCCAACCTCAGCTGGGCTGGGTTCTCCTAAAGCTCTCCACAGCACCTGCTGTGCTGCACGGCCAAGACTGTGGGTCAGACTCCACACAGGTGCTGCTACAACACAGCACAGGTGATGGCCTGTCTTGGTACCCTGGCTGTAACTGCTTTGTTTCCCGCCAGACTGAATAAACAGTGAGTGCTGAGCACAAAACAGTGAGAGTCTTGTCTTCCTGAGAATTCTTCCAATGCTTTTACAGAAGGAGCTGGGCAGCATATGTGCATAGCAGCAGCCCTTTATGGGTCTGGGTTTGTTGGGAGGAGATCTGCGTCTTCCTGAGCATGTCTCTGCAACTGGACTGCTGCTACCTGTACCCTGCTGCAAGATATGAGTGAGCTGCTTGGGGCAGGAAAAGCTGAGGTGTGCCTTTGGTCATCACCTGTAAGGTTGTGTCTCCTCACCATGCTATCTGCAGTCTCTTCCACGTGAAACCCACCTCAGAAGATTGTGAGAGCGTGCCTTAGCCTGGGAAGTGCTAGAGGAGAAATCCCTTTATACTGCAGCAGAGCCCTGCCTCTTCTTCGCGCTCAGGCAGCAGTATAGGCTCTGGCGACTGCAGCGTTGGGATGCCCATTTTTCACTGACAAGGAGTATGTCGGGTGCTGCTCCTTGCATCTCACCGAGGCTGCCATTCGCACCACAGGGGTACCCAAGGAAGCTGAGGCTCCAAGCCTTTGACTTAGACCTTAGCCTTTGGCCTGCCGCAGGCAGGTATGTCGTAGCGCACCCAACGCTTCCCAGGCCGGCGGGCGCTAGAAGGACAGCACATTAACACAACTCTGGTGATACAGTCGTCATTCAAGACGTTAATTGTTCAAGGTGTTATTGCATTAAAATGCGATGATTTGACTTTCAGTCTGAGGGAGATGACTGATCCCTGGCAGTGTTCCAGGCCAGGCTGGATGAGGCTTGGAGCAACCTGGTCTAGTGGAGGGTGTCCCTGCCCATGGCGGGGGGGTGGAACTAGATGGTCTTTAAGGTCCCTTCCAACCCAAACCGTTCGGTGAGTCTATGGTTCTATAATGACCAGGTTGCAGTGCATCATTCTTAAAATTATGTGCCTCCCCCAAATAAAAGCTCTCTTTTTAGTTATTTTGTAATCAGTAATTGATTCCAAATATTGCAGTGGATGGGGAAATGTGTCTGGCCTCTTGGGTGGCTGAATATTGGCCACTGCTGCAGCATTTAAGTGGACAACTGCATATCATCACTCCTTTTTCAAAAATTCTCACCATATGGATAAATTTTATACAATTTTGATGTTCAAAACTTTCCTAGCTACCTGTTCTCGTTTCACCTTCTTAAGCAGAATGAAATTATCTCCTACTCTGAAAAACAAAGGCCATCAGAGTCCTAAAACTTAAATAATACTAGTCAGCATCATCATTATCATTATTCTTATGTTATCCTGCACTCTCACATTCATCTTTATCTCCTGCCTTTCAAACTCATCTTTTGCTTTGAGCTTTGCCTTGATTTCTCCGTTTCTATGAAGTGCGGTGTTCCCCGGAGTACCAAAGCCAGCCTGTGGAAGGGTCTTTCCCAGCCCGCAAAGGCAGGAGGAGCCCACAGCCGTGCCCTGCCTGTGTGGGGAAGGAGCCTGCGTAGCAGAGCTGGGGGCTGCTTTGCTGCTTGGGTTTCACCCGTGCTTTCTGCATACGGGCATGATGGTAAGCAGCTTTGGAACCAGGCAGGAGGATGCAATACAAATGTGAGATACGCTGTGTAGAGGGATATCTGGGCATAGCGTGGAGGAAATGTAACGTTCTGAGTGACAGGACTGTCCTTGCCCTGTCAGAGGCTGCACTAGCCATTCTTTGTCACGGACACACTGACACCAGCGGTGCTGGGAAACTGAGGGCCAGCTCTGCGTGTGTAAGGGATTGGAACCTCTGGGTAACTTGTGTTGTTTTTTGCTTAGGAGGTGTTCTTTTTCACATTTCAGTCTCAGCCTAGGCTGGTTTTTATGTGACTTCTGAAAGTTTATACTTTTCATGTGCAAGCTCTATGTTGTGCTTTAGTCATTCTAAGCAAATTGGGTTCTCACTTCATAATCTAAGCAGTTTATTTTATGTTTTCCACCAGCTAGAACACGCATTCGGATTGCGTTCTGCACCAGCAGGTCAAGTCACAGTATATAATGTATTAATTAGTTAGTTGCATTTCCTCCTCCAAATGATAATCAATCAGAAAACAGTTAGGCTTCCATATTTGAAGAGCTGCCTCGAGGTGGAAAGGTGTTAGGTGTGCCTTTGGCCACACTTACATGTATGTCCCTGTGACAGAAAGGACCACATCTGCTCACCCTCTGTCTGAGGGGGCAGGATGCTGTACAGTAAAAACAGCTACCAAGTAAAGCGGCAAAAAAAAAGAGCAGAAGCTGGAAAGTTAAATGAATCCCACCAAGATGTTACACAGTCTGACAGCAGGTTGTTAACAACACGGCACAGATATGGCAGCTTTCTGAAAATACTGCATGGTTAAAAGGGTGTCTCTTCCCTTCACGGTGTTACCTTGCAATAGATCCATTAGCTGCGAAGCATCAACAGTGAAACGTGGATACTCACTCGTTTGGAGCCATCAGACAGAGCGTAAAAGAAGTGGCATTCGTATGGCAGAAGTTAGGATGAAGCTCCCATTTCAATCATGTATTTTCAGACGCCAGCTCATCATAAATGTCTAGTTTTGTAGGTTGTTTCCCGGGCTTTTAGCCTGGGATTTCTTTTCTTGGTCTCATGTTGAAGGACTGCTCCCAACAGAAATGGTTAGGAGTTTCCACGCAAAATAGCTTTCCTGCTGGAAATGCCTCATTATCCAAACAGAAATGCTAATGGAAACATCCTGGTTTCACTATGGTCCCAAGGAAACACAGGCTGGCCTTTCTCACACCCTGTTACTTGCCCACTCATCTAAGAGCTCGCAGCAGCCCACATTTTCCAGCGTTTTCGGACAGGTATTCTAGGTGTGCAGATCTCAGGCATGAGAAAACACGAGTTATGCAGCTCATGGATTCTGGAAGCCAGAGAACAAATCTCCGTTCTGCATCAGACCAGCCGAGAACCCCAAGAAGGAGCTTTGAAGTCGTCCAGGCATCTGCCATGGAGCTAATCCTGGCAGCTGCAGTCAGCGTTTGCCCGAGTTTCCAGCAAGCACACTTTTAGAAACAACAGCTTTAGGTTTTTCGTAAGAGGAGTAAATGCAGGATTTCTGTTCTTGAAAGAGCTTCAGTCTCTATTTTGCATCTCAGTGTAGGAAGTTTTGTCTTTCTTTACAGACCAATGGTTTGGATTCCTAGTCAGGAACTAGTCTGTAATTACAGCAAGAGAACAGCCAGGAGCTGAGCTACCTACCGATGCGCGGGGGCTTTATTCTCTTACCTGTGGAGTTTAGGTTTCTTAATATTCTTATCAAATGCCTGCTTAGAGTGTCTGCAACAAGGAATTGCCCTTGGAGAATGAATTGAACATGGGTAAATAGACAGGAATATACTTTGACTAGGTGAAGCAGGGAATTTCCATCACTGCCACGAGACCTGAATTTCAACACCTTGCAGAATGCTGAGTCCATCACCCCCAGGTCTTCCCTGCTTTCTTAGCAGGGGTGGGTGCGGGAAGGACTGAGAAGCGATGAGGCAATTGGGGGTGTCTGTAACTCAGGGCGCTGTTGCCTTTTGTATGTAACTGGGTCGTGCTGCCCACGGTCAGAAGAGGCAATCCCACTCGTCTGTCCCCTCCTCTGCTCCCAGGCTCAACAACGCTCCAGACACGTCGCAGCCAAAGGGAGGCAACCACGCTGTACGGGTGGAAGATGCAACCGTATCCTTACGTCTAGCATAAAGCCTCCACCCATCTATGAGTTTCCTTTGGAGTTAACAGTTGGATATTATTAACTTAAAGAAATGCAAAAAGTCAAGTATCATAACAGTGGGCTTGGGGCTCTTGGAGCAAAATGTCATCTCAAATTACCTTGTCTGAATTAGTTTTGTGCTTTGATATAAGAAAAAACTTTTCAGAGCTCCGATAAATAAACCACAGAGTACAGGATGAAGTTTCATTCTTACACTGAAGGAAATAAAGAGTGTTTTGGAAAAAGTAGTGAAGAGTCATGTAGAAGATAAAGGTGAAGTGCTTATCATTCCCACCCAATATGAAAGTGCAGCCGTATTAGCAGAAATCGTCCCATGATTGGAAATAATTAACTATCGAACGATAAATCTTCAACAAAACCGTATGGGTTTGAAAGGAGCTGGAAGGCATGGGATGAAAAAAGAAACGTGGGGGAGTGGAGCAATACAAATGCGTAACAACAGAGGTCAAGAAAGTGGTTTGAATAACTGCGGAGAGCAAAAAATATTGTAACAAATAGTGACTTTCACTTTATTATTCACTTATTTCCTGAGCACTGCAAGAAGTTCCAGTGGCCGTGATGCAGCTGTCTGCAGTCCCACCCTGAGCAAACTCAGGCGAAGAAACACTGGCCGAGTCCGTGCCTTCACCAGAGCTCCCACCCGGATTAGATTTGGCTGGCAATTTTACGGGTGTGCTCTGGGCGAGCTCCTCGGAGCCAGGAGGGATGCTGGGATAGGAAAGAAAGCATAAAAGCCAGTAAGTGAAAGCAGAACAGAGCTGGGCTGAGCAAAGCTGTCACTTGGCTCAAAAATAATACGGTTTGGGTTGGGTTCCTCTCTTGCCTGGCCTCTTGTTTTCCTTTCCTCTGTGTTGTTCAGAGGGCTAGTCAAGAGTTTGCTACCTGCTATCACAATACCTTCTTGCCCTGTGTACCCACCAGCTGCGAGGCCCAAATCAGAGCTATTCCCCACGGCTTTCAGGGCAGCTATTACACAGCAGATAGTCAATTAGAATCCAGCACTAAACCAGTGCCCTCTCCTGACACTTTAGGAAGCATTTTTGTTTCCAAGGTTTTTCCTCATTAATAATCCTCATGCCTACTGATGACAACAGAAAGGGGCAACTTCAGGCAGAAGGATGCATTTCTAGTTGACGGTCTCTCCTTAACGGAATGCCGTGGCCTGGATCCACAGCCAGGTGGGTTTTTTTGACTACGACTCAGTATGTACCTGTGCTTACACTCTTAGTCAGGGCAGCAGAGTGGTATTCAAACACCTCGTGGGCAGACTAACATGCGGGGAATAAATTGGCTTGGGTTGCTCTAGCAGCATCTTCAGCAGCACAGAACTCAACAGCGCCTCCTGAGCACTTCTGAGACTCCTGGGGACGCACAGGGAGCCCCGGCACAACAGACTGATACATTTCCAAGTCAGAAGCCTGATTTCCAACCTGAAAACTAAACCCTGCCAAGTGTTCCAGAGGTTTTCTACAGCTGTTCAGCAGAAGACAGATCTGCTTCCAGTCTCCTGGAAAACGAGAGACTAGTTCTGTCTTATCTGAGAAAGCATTCTGCTCTCTCCAACATCGCCAGTTTCTCAGTCGCTGCCTGCAGAACGGACAGGGCAGACAACAGCGCTTTGGGCCCGCCTTCAGCCACGGGTGCAGTTGCTGCGCTCTGGTTACAGACAAGCAACGCCCCTTGCAGCAGAGCCCAGAGCAGAGCTAACGGTGCCCGGAGCTCTCCACAGGCTGCAGGATCAACCCACCCCACGGCACTGCCTCGGCAACGTGCTGAGCGTGGAAATGCACCCGCAGACACGCGTGTTCTGGGAAAGGTTAATGACAGGGGTTGGGCACCCCCAGATCCCGCAGCCCCCGCGCGCCTCTGCCCGCAGGGGGGGAAGCGAGGGGGGCCGCCTGCCTTCCTCCTGGCAGCCCCGGGCCGGGTCGCCCCTCTCCGGGGCACGGCCGGTCCCACCAAAGGCCGCCCCGGACGCCCCCACCCCCGCCGCTCCTTCTTTCCCGGCCGCCGGCAGAAGGACATTGCCGCAGGCACGAGGCCACCCCGCCTTCCCCGGGCCCCGCTTGCCCGTCGCCTCCTCCCTCCCCCTCCCCCAACTTGGCCTCGTCCTACTCGTCCGCCCCCACCCGCCGGAACCGCGGCAACAATGGAGGGCGTGGGAGGCCGCGGGAAGCGAGCTGCCATTGGTCGGCCGCGAGCCGTTAGCCCGCCCCGAAGGTGCGGTCAGTCGCCGTGGTTACGGACGCGCACTCGAGCACCTGAGCCCTTGGCGACGACGGTGCTCTCGGCTTCGGCGAGGCCATCGCGCTTGACCGCTGGGAAGGCGCTGGTGTGCTGCGAGCTGACAAGGCCGACGGAGAGATCTTCCTGTGGACCCACCGGAGACGGTTCAAGATGCCGTGCGGCACCGGCTGCTGGCCCGCTTTCAGACGGGTACGAGCAAGGCAGGATGCTGCTGCCCTCTCACAGGCCCGTGCTGGGTGCAGGAAGCGGGGGGCACACGGCCTAGCGCCGACAGAACGCGTGCCCCTGGGCTGACGTTCGGGCTTTGGCTCCGAACTGGAAAGCCTGAGCTCAAATTCCACCCGGGTACTGCAAAACCTTACAACATAGCGTCAGCTCTGTGTTTCTTGGCCAAAGAAAGTAGTCACCCCGACCCTACAGCCCGTGTGGCTCCCAGTGACCGTGAGTTAACGTTTTGTCAGAAAGCGCAGCGTGACTGCGATCTAACTCCAGAGAGCTTTTCTGAGAAAACTCCTGGGTGTTGGGAAAGGCAGGGGTCTGGTGGGTTCCAGGAACACGTCGGCCCCTATTTCACCCTCAGAGACTCAGAAAAATGAGTTTCCGAGTGGGCTCAGCTCCGATGAAGGGCAGGGTGTTTAAGGTCGAACTGGGAATCAGTCTCTTGTCTTTACTCAGACACAGAAGAGCTGTGACCAGTAGTATTGAGTGTAACAGAAGGAGAACCCTTGGTGTTCAGTGTATAGAGCAGGAAACGGAGGTAGAGGTGAGTTACGGACTAAGCCAGGAAAAGAACCCAGATTTTTCCAGCTTTGTGTCAGCAGCAAGACTAACTCTCCCCAGAATACCAGTTTATTCCAGTGCCCCGATGCTTGTGTGTGCCAGCTGTTTCCATTACGAGCCAGATGTGCGGTAGCATCAACCAGATGTAAACGTTATCGGTGGCCTCCTCACATCCCCCTAGAGTTGGCCCTTACAGAAACAGATCAAAGAACTCTGTCTGGATCAGCGTCACATCACCTGGATCAGGTCCCAAGTTAGCAGTGGACGTGAGGCTTCATAGACCTGAAACATTTGTGTAATATGTTCAGCTGTCACTGTGGCGGGCACTCTGAAAATGCCTCAGCTAAATACCTTCTTAATATACCCCTCACAAAACACACTAAATTATTTTTGTTTGCTTGGTTGTTATTTTTTCTTGGAGGCAGACAAAGGGATTTCTCCAAGTGGAACACGGAATCATTTGTTCTTGTGACATCTTGTAACTGCCACGTTGCTGTTCCATTCCTGCTTTTATATAGACCCTTCTTTTCTAACATAGTGTTCTAGACCCGGATTCCCTCTAAAATGCTCCACTCTGCTGGAATCTGAATACAAGAGGATTTCCCCTTCACAGGGTTTTGGGTTCCTTTTGCTTTTTGGACTTTGTCTAATTCGTCAGTAAAGATCATCAGGAACAGAACTGGGGGAACTGTCAAAACACGGGCCATTTCCTGTCACTGTCTAGAGTCTCAAGCACTTCGCAATAGGTGGAAGACAAGAGTCATGACAGCCAAGAGGGAGAAAGGTTGGAACGGACTTCTACTGCTAAAAGCATTTTTGCCTCCCCTAGCAAAACAGGTCCCTTCCACAACCATGTCTAGTACCCATTTTCTTAACCTGGAGGTGTCCTGATGGAGGAAGTCTCAGCACTGCACCCACGTATGCAGTGTAGTCGAGAGGGAGAAGGAAACGTGCTGTCTAGGCTACAGATTTAGGCCACTGCAATAGCAGTACTTACTCTCACGTCAGCGAAAGCAGAAATTTCAGCGAGCTAGGAAGGCAGCTTGGGTGGATGTAACCGTGCCGCTGGTTGTGAGTGGCTGGCACTGTATCTAATGAACATGACCCAGCATCTTCCTCCTATGTGTAATGAACTTAATCGTGGTTCACAAGAGAGAGAGGAACATAATGGACATTAAAAGTGCATGTATTTCTATCTGCATTTCAAAACAAACATTCTCTCGTTTTCAAACAGGCACTGAATTCCTCCTTCAGAAACCTGTTTCGTTGGACATCTCGGAGAAACAGGAGTGTCGCATCTGAACCACAAGTGACGAGTCCCCCCAACCTGCAGGAGGCAAGTCACTGCTGTATAGACTGTTGTTTTCTGACTATGGGATATTTTAGAGATGGAGGAGGTAAAAACAAACAGCGTAGTCAAGAGGGAGAAGGAAACGTGCTGTCTAGGCTACAGGTTTAGGCCACTGCAATAGCAGTACTTACTCTCACGTCAGCGAAAGCAGAAATTTCAGCGAGCTAGGAAGGCAGCTTGGGTGGATGTAACCGTGCCGCTGGTTGTGAGTGGCTGGCACTGTATCTAATGAACATGACCCAGCATCTTCCTCCTGCGTGTACTGAACTTAATTGTGGTTCACAAGAGACAGAGAAACATAATGGACATTAAAAGTGCATGTATTTCTACCCGCATTTCAAAACGAACATTCTCTCGCTTTCAAACAGGCAGGAGGAGTCGGTATTTATATTCCTAAAGTTAATTGTTACATCTTTGTTTACAATTCTTATGTTGCTCCTGCCTGCAGACCTAAACAGCGCTCAAAAGCAAGCTATGGAGTAGGAGTCTGATTTAATAGTGCCTACTTGGCTGTGTAGCAGGGTCCTAAGAGGGTAATGCTTCAACTCTGTAGGTTGAAGAGGACCAGTTAGTTCCAGAACATACTGTCAGCCCGTCCGAAACAAGCAAGACCAGGACGATACAAGCTGGAACGTTGGAGAACCTTGTGGAGAACCTTCTGACAGCTTTTGAGGATAATGATTCCAGTTACATCGACATCTTCCTGTCAACATACAGGGCCTTTGCTTCTCCTAAGGAAGTACTGGAACTGCTCCTTGACAGGTAAGCGCCAGTACAGAATGAACCATCATTTACGTGATGGAGGGATGTTGTCAGGAATTTCTCCCTCATGTTTGGTAACAACCGGATGGACAGATGTCCAGAATGCTTCAAAACCGAGAATTGCAGCATCAACATAAGATGTGTAAATGCACGCTGCCCCCACGCCAACTCTCATTCAATCAGTCACCGGGCAGGGTAAGTGTGCCATGTCTGACTGCTGTTATCCAGCAGATGGCAGTGGAGAGTGAAATCCTCTCCCTTCAGCAACAGGAGAGGAGCAGCCAGTCAGTGTGGAATGTACGCTGCATCATCAGCATGTCTTGAGTCTGTCCTGGGTGACACCCACTGAGAAGGCATCAGCATGGTTCTCTACACATCCCCCTTACGCTCTTTTTGTGTCTTCTTGGTAAGATGTTCTGTGACCCAGTGTTAGAAGATTTGGAAATGCAGGACAGTCTACAGGTCTGCGAGAGCGGATACTGAAACCAACAGAATTAAATCTAATGAGAATAGCTTAAGCTTTACACTTCTGCTGAGCAAAGTGTTGGAAGTTTTGTTCTTAAGGCTCCTCTGCTTATTCCACCCTTGCAGTAAAGCAGTGGCAAGTATCTCAAACAGTCCATTGCACTCACTTGGAATTGCAAACACTAGTAATGAGCGTTTAGGGTAGGACTGAGAGCTGAGAGAGGCCAGGTGGGATTAAGTGGTGAATTCGGGCATAGCCGAGAGTCACAAGGAAGTTATCGATTCAATTTTACAGCTTCAGTAGTGCTGAAATGAAAGAAAAAGCACAGGCTCTGGAATGCACGCAAACCCTCCATCTTTCTCGGACTCAGCTTCCCCACCCACAGGGGAATTGTGCCGTGTTAAGCTGCTGGCACAGACGGTTGAAACGCGAGTTCTCATTGTAAAGTGATGTGGAGTTCTGAGATACTGAGCCGTGGCAGGGCAGAATATCTTTTAGTTTTATCCTTTGAAACATCTTGGATGAAATTGTTACAGTTCTGACATGAACTTTCCGGACATAAACCGACAGCCCGCTCTGGTTTCTCCACCTGATGCTACTAGGATGTTGCAGCACAAACACTTAAAGATGCACTTGTTCTCCTAACGATCCAGATAAATTGCAGGTGCCCGGCCTGCAATGAGTCGAGTGGAGGATGTGTAAAATCAGCTTGCCTTATTCTGGACTGTAATTGTCTGTCTTCATTAAAGCTGGCTGTAAGGAACCATTGCATTCCTTATGGAGCTGCTGTCTGAAACAAGGGGCACTCCCTTTGGGAATGAAGTGCGTAATCCTGCCTGCAAGGCACATGCGCTGCCTATGTGGGTAGGAGGTTTTGCTGTGGCTCTTGGAGTTGTGCCCACGGCTTCCTCTTTCCCAGTGGCATTTTCACAGTGCCGCGGGCCATTCCCACTCGTGACAGCTGTGTCAGTAGTTTTGGCACAAGCGAGCATTTGCCACCTAGAAAACTGTGTGTGAAGCCACCCTTGGGCTTCGAAGGAATGACCAACACTAGAGAAAGAGAGGCTGCACAGGAGAAAGCGGTTGTGTTACAGCCGCGTTGCACACTGGAATATTGCTGTGGGAAAGGATGGAGTGAAAACGGGCAGGAAGGGTCTTGGAGCTGTGAGCAAAGCAGCTGTTTTGGTTAATTCCCTCTTTGTGCAGGCTGCTTCATAGGAGGTTGGCAGACACTGGCTGTCTCTTTAGGATTGTTTTTTCCTCTGAAATGACATAATCTTCCTTCGTTTTGCCCCACTCTTACATTCCGTATTTGTAGCTTGAGCTAGAAACACTTTTCAGTTCTTTATGACAACTGCATATGAATGATGCTATTCAGGATTCTGCTTTGATGCAGTAGAGGCTCCTGGAAACATTCATCTCGTTTTTCAGGTTTGGAGACCTGGAGGCCCCCTCAAGCTGTGAAGAAGGTGAAAGCCAGAACTCCTCTGAATCCAAAGCAGTATTCAGGACGTAAGTGAAGTTTTTGGCACTGTACAGTTAACCAGATAGTGTGGTTTCCCTTCTTGCTGAACAAACGTGCCAGTATTTGTACGCAGCTCTGAGACGACAGCTTTCCGGGTTGGCTTTTGGGTTCCTCGTCTGCACATGAAATCTACGTTCGTCTTTGAACTCCTCTCATGATCTCATAAACTGAGGAAAGAGAGTTCCTCCTGGCACACTTGCCCTTTTCCATTTTGCAGCTCTAAACATGATAGATCCCGAGCCACTACATCCATGGTTTGGGGGATTTGAACTTAAAAAGCCAAGTGCTTGATTGTCACGAGCACAGAGCACAGGTGCCCTGACACATCTCACTGGATACTCACGGCTGTAGGAGTATCCAGTTAGATGGCTACTCATCCATATCCACACCATTTATGACTGCCCCTCACTGTTTGAGGAGGATGTGAAGGTCCTTGAACGTGTCACACCCGAGCTGGTGACAGGGCGGGAAGGCACGTCCTCTGAGGAGCGGCTGAGGACTCCGGGCTTGTCTAGTTTGGAGAGAAGGATGCTGAGGGGTGATCTCATGGCTCTCTGCAGCTTCCTGAGGAGGGGACGTGGAGAGGGAGGTGCTGAGCTCTTCTCTCTGTGATCCAGGGACAGGACATGTGGGGATGGCGCAGAGCTGTGCCAGGGAAGGTTTAGACTGGACATGAGGGAGCATTTCTTTACAGAGAGGGTGGTCGAAGAGTGCAACAGGCTTCGTGGAGAGGTGATGGATGCCCCAGGCCCATCAGTGTTTGAGGCATTTTAGGGCCAGTGCCCTAAACAATATGCTTCAACCTTTGGTCAGCCCTGAAGTGGTCAGACAGTTGCACTAGATGGTCGTTGTAGGTCCCTTTCAACTGAAATAGTCTATTCCATTGTCCTAGTTGCTTTACCTCTCGTTATTTGTTATCCTGAATTTAATAGGAGGGTCTCAATACAGCTTAAATGGATTTGATTCTTTTTTACCTTGTATTTTGGGGCTGTAATTGTACTCTGCTTATAGGTGTGCAAATGAGGAGCAACTTCACCCTGAAGTCCTTGGCAAAATCTGAGCAATATCTTAATAGAATTCCATGCATGAAACCAACAAATTCAATCCCTTGCTCAAAAAAGCCTTCACACGGCCATCACGTGGGGTGTGAACGTGTCTGGTTTTATTGTTACATCATGTATTGTTAGGATATGTACTGTTATAATAATATTGTTGTTGTTATAATACGTATTGTTATACACATACATCCTATTGCATCCCTACGTGCTGTGTGCAACCAGTGTGTTCTCTGTGTGTTTGCTCTTAGTGCAATAACATCCATCTTGGGAGCCTGGCTCGACCAGTGTCCTGAGGACTTCAGAGAGCCGCCCAACCACCCAGGCTTGCTGAAGGTGCTGGAGTACCTGAAGGGGAATATGCCGGACTGTGACCCAGAGAGGAAGGCACAGAACCTCTTGGAACAGTTCCAAAACCAAGAAGCAGCAAAAGACGGTAAGTTGCCTTTCCCTCCTTTCTGTTCTCCCAGACTGTGTGGTACCACAGGGATTTATGTGGATTATATTTCATCAGCTCTCATGCTAACTGACCACACTGTGAGGCTCACCAGTGCCTATATTTCCTTAAAAAACACCTATGAGTGTATGAGGCTGCAGGTTCTGTGCGGGATGAGATCGTTGTACAGCACAGGGGCCTGTGCCTGTTCATTCTGGGGTGGGCTGGGAGTTCTCTAATATGTAGCCAAAGCTTTGAGATTGCTGCAGCAGCCAAGCGGTTAGTTGGCAGCGCACTTCCCATGTCACTGAGTTAAAGCACACAGCTGCTCCTTCGCTGGCCTTCTCATTTCAACACCCCTCCCCCCCCCCCAAGAAAAGTCCAACAAAAAGCAAACTACAGAGCTGCGGCAAAATGCAGCTGGAGTCACAAGCCCTGTTGTCACGAAGCTTTTCTTGCCTCGAGAGGGAAGGTGATGGATGCTGGAGTAAACTCTCTTCAATATAGTCCATGTAGCCCTGTGAAGGCACAAATGGGGTTTGTTGAGAAAATCCGATACCTCCTTTCATGTCCGCCCACGGGAGATGAAATCTGGATATAAGAGCATTCCTAATGCACTGTTTTGGGGGTAAAATTGCAATCTCATCCCTTTGCAGTTCGATTTATTTTTCTCCCCCCAGATTATAAAATGCATCAATACTGAAAAGTAGGTTAACAAAAGTGAGCAAAGGCATTTTTGTTGAGGTGGTGATGGTGTCTTCTCTTTCAGAAGAATGGTCAGCAAATGGTTTAAGGCACTTCTCAGCTGAGAGACCCTGAGCAGCTCAATTCTCTCTAACTCTACTACTTTTTCTTCTACCTTTTCTTTGCCAATTTAATCTCTTGTTCATCGTCTTTCTCACTAAATATGCAGCACAGTGGGGCCATTACTTCAGACAGGACCCTGTGGGTGTTCTGCTATAATTAGACGGTGGTGTTTTCAAAGCAATCATCGTTTGCTTTGATTCACTGTTTGCTGTACAAATTCACTCCATTTGGTTTTCCGTCCTGGACAGATGAGTTCCTTGGCACTGTCACCTGTAGCCCAAATAACGAAGAGGAGCTGGAGGTCATCAGCAGTCCAGATGACTTCTCCTCCTGCCGAGAAGACTTTGTGGCGGAACAGCTGACATACATGGACGCAGTATGTAGAGTATAGGCACTCCATGAAATGCTAGGGGAAATAGTGCTGGGCTTCTCAAAGTGCTTTTTTAAAGTATGTCAAGGCAAACATAGTGTCCCAGAACAGGTCTGTTGTTGGGACACAGAACACAGCTCCGCTTGCTTATCCAAACTTGCTTCATTCATTAGGCTTTTTCCGTCAGCCATTCTGAAGGTGGTGGTGGGGGGGTTAATTATTTTTTGTTTTTCAAAGTGTGAATGTATACCGTCTGGCCTTTTTTCACAAAGTTTAATATTTGACAGCTGAGACACAGCACATTTTGACTATATTGCTACCTGTCCTAAAGATTTACAGGTACTCTTGACTATAATTGTCTGTGTCAACCTCCTTCAAAATAGCATGATATAAAAAATTTTCCCCTTGGTTATGCAACTGATATAAAGGTGTCTCTTATTTCCCAAGGACTATGTAGCTGCCAGCCTTTTTAGGGCATCAAGCCTAGAAAGAGCATGCCAAAGTGTATATTTTGAACTAAGAGAAAACAAATATTTTCCTTTTAACACCATATTAGATTTAGATCCAATTTGTACTGGAAACATGCATTTATTCTTGTGGCCAGTAGAGATCTGGGAGAATCCCGCTGACTTCCACACCTCTGTTTCACTCTAGGAGCTCTTCAAGAAAGTTGTACCCTACCACTGCTTGGGATCCATCTGGTCTCGAAGGGACAAGAGAAAATACATGCACCTGGCACGTACCATCAGAGCCACCATCACTCAGTTCAATGGCGTGACCAAATGTGTGATCAGCACTGTCCTGGAGAGCAGAGAACTGGAACCACACCAGAGAGCCAAGCTCATTGAGAAGTGGATTTATATTGCACATGTAAAGCATTTCTTCTACGCTGTTGAGTGTTTCTTGTGCGGGTGCCTTGGAGCGAGGGAGTTGGGAGGGGAGAAAGGGGTTGCATGTGTTGGGCCCGGGCCAGGGAACACCTGAGCTCTCCTTCTTTCTGTTCAGTGAGAACGTGTAGCAAGCGTGACACCGGTTAAACAGAAGAGTACTAACATACTTGTGATGCTGACATTTAATGCTTCTGTGTTTCTAACCACTCCTTTTGCAGGAATGTAGGATCCTGAATAATTTTTCCTCCTTGAAGGCCATCATTTCGGCACTGCAGTCCTACTCCATCTATCGCCTGAAGAAGACCTGGGGGTGTGTTTCAAAGTAAGTCTCTCCCTCTGCTCCTGCGGCTAGCCCCGAGCAAAGGCCAAAAGCTCAGTGCTCTTTCTCACTTCCCTGCTCCTGCTGACCACACTGTTCCTGATACAGGCCAGGATGCCATTGGCCGCGTGGGCCACCTGGGCAAACTGCTGGCTCCTATTCAGCCGGCCGTCGACCCAACACCCCCAAGTCCTTTTCTGCCTGACAGCTTTCCAGCCGCTCTTCCCCAAGCCTGTAGTGCTGCCTGGGGTTGTTGTGACCTAAATGCAGGACCTGGCACTTGGCCTTGGTAAACTTCATACAGTCAACGTCATCCCATCGATCCAGCCTGCCCAGGACCCTCCTCAGGGCTCTCCTACCCTCCAGCAGATCAACACTTCCACCCAACTTAGTGTCGCCTGCAAACTGACTGAGGGAGCACTCAGTCCCCTCATCCAGATCACTGATAAATATGTTAAACAAGACCGGCCGCAGAACTGAGCCCTGGGGGACACCGCTTTGTGACCGCCCGCCAACTGGCCTTAACTCCGTTTACCACAACCCTCTGTGCTCTGCCCTCCAGCCAGTTTTTAACCCAGCAAAGAGCACATCTGTCTAAGCCATGAGCCGCCAGATTCCTTAGGAGAATGCTGTGGGAGACCGTGTCAAAGGCTTTACTAAAGTCCAGGTAGACAACATCCACAGCCTTCCCCTCATTCACTGGGCGGGTCACCCGGCCATAGAAGGAGCTCAGGTTGGTCAAGCAGGACTTGCCCTTCATGACCCCATGCTGCCTGGTCCTGATCCCCTGCTTGCCTTGCACCTGCTGTGTGAGCTCACTCAGGATGAACCGCTCCATCGCTCCATAATCTTCCCCAGTACTGAGGTCACGCTGACAGGCCTGTACTTCCCCACGTCTTCCTTTCGGGCCCTTCTTGTAGACGGGAGTCACATTGGCAAGTCTCCTGTCTTGCCAGGCCTGACTGTACTGGGAGCACCAGAAGATTCCAGGAAGGTGCCTAGTAGATGTACAGCATCTCCCGGGATGCATTTGGGCAGTGTTACCTTTTCTGTGCCCAGGTGTTAACGGTTCACGAGAAAAAAAGCTGCATAGTAATCTGATCTGAATTACAGTGCTTACTACTAACCTCAGTGATTTAATCTTTTCCTGCACAGGGACATAATGAAGATTTTTGAAGAGCTCTCCAGCATCTTCTCAGATCATGATTTGATAAGTAGGGAGCTGCTGATGGAGGTGAGAATTAGACAGAGTTGCAAGGCTTGTGATCCCTCTCAAAGCTGAGGTTTGCCCTTTTTCTAACCAGCTACCAGAGCTCATCTCTCCCTGAACTGCTGCGGGCAGTGCTGCAGGGAAGATAGGTCTGTAGAGCCTGCGCTTTTCTGCTGGGATGAGAGGCGATTGTGTTGTGAAAACAAAAGAACAACAAGTTTGTTGTTGTCTCAAAGCAGCGAGGGGAGAAGAATTCCACAGAATAGCGAGAACCTCTGTCCTATTTCTCATCTTGGACCGTTTTGCAATGATTGGAGGATTAATGTCCACTGAATCCTGAAAGTCTTTGTTTTCTTTCAGTATCAATAGTATCTGTAGGGAAGCCCTGTTTGACCTTGCCTATCCATCCTGCAAACGGACGTGTTGAGCAGACAAAATGCCAGGTGAAACAGGTTGGCTGGCATGGAGAAGGGAGCACTGTGTTCTCTCCTCCCCACGCAAGGGCTTTGCTGGGGGCTGCACTTTTAGCTTCTGTGCCTGTCCGCCGGCTGCTGTTGGAGAATATCGAGTTTACCGTTCAGTATCTTGTAGACATTGAGACAACACTCCTTTCTCATTTTTCATAGGAAGCAGGTAATGCCCAGTGTGTGTGTATGCCCTGTGCATATATATACACAGACCATCCCCCACACGCATATATCTGTATATATGAACAATTACGGATCCTTTTGGATGGCAGAAACAAGCATTTCCTTCACAACTGTAGAAACAGCCTCAACTCGACGGCTGCTAGCAGTCTGGAAGTAAAAACCCACTGGAATGAAGCAGAGAACCTGCTTACACAGCCTGGCCAGGACCATGCCCCAGCTCTTGTAGCAGATACCCAAGGGACCCTGTCCCGGGTGCTCAAGCTGGGCTGCCTGGTGACACCCTGTTAGAAATCAGTGTACGGTGGCAATACTGTAATATGAAAGCGCTTGGCAATATCTGTGAGAGCATCCCGCTCTCATTAGAATTTGATTTAAATTCTACGTTAGATACTCAGGATGATGTAACGACAGAAAACGTGATTTAGAAGACCACTGTTTGGTTCAGCAGGCTACTTTGATTTCATTGTCTGATACAGGAGTATTCTAGTGTTCTCAGTCTTACCGTGTCTCGGTCAATTAATCCCACACTGCTCTGATCGTTTGCAGGGAGTAACGCGAGGCACGGTACCTTTCCTTGGCACCTTCCTCACTGATCTCGTCATGTATGACACAGCCCTGCCGGATTATGTCGAGGTAATTCGGGGCAATTGTTGAAACCTAAATGTCCTCCCTGCCTTCCCAGCACTGTGGCTGCTCCTCTGTCTTCTACTGGGTTCTTGTGCAGTTCTTAAAAATGGAGGAATGTCGAAAATAACCCAACGAAGCCATGTGCAGTTTCAGTAGTACCAAGAGTCTTGTGAATTTGAGTGCAGTTATCTCAAGGGACAAGCTTTGCATTGTGTTTTGTCTTCTTGGCTTGGAAAACGTGAAGGTCGCAGGCTTTCCATTACTCCGTTTTATTTTTCTGAAATCATTTTAGTTGTAAGGATTTCTGTGAATAATTGGCAAAATACAGAGAGTGACCAACTGGGCTCTTCAGACTGATCACTGAAGTGCTTCCGTGTTGACTCGCATGGGCTGAGCCCTGAAGCCGTGCAAGACTCTTAAAAACTTTCTCTGTAGCTGCACAAGCAGGGGGCGCCAATCTGAGGAAAAAGGCTGGCAAGAGAATGCAGTCGTTAAGAGAGACTGAGGCTGGGGCCAGTTCTCAGAGACCTTTGAACACTGGCCCCATCAAAGCAGACTCTTGAGGAGCCGTGCTGCAGGCACTCAGCCTGCCTTGTGCTGCTGTTGATAGTTAGGGTAAGAACGGGCAAATACACTTCTCCCTGGGCTGGTAACGGCTGCTGGTTGCTTTGGTGCTTGGTTGTTTTGCAAAACTGCACTGAAGCAGGCCTGCGTAAGGTGGATAGATACCCCTTTTCTTTTCGGCGGTTCCCCTTCCGTCCGTGCCCGGTGTTCATTCAGTTTCTGAAGCTCGCTGGAACACGGCTGGCCTCGTGGCACAGGCAAAACCCGGCTCTGTCCCTTGCGTGCTGGCGTTCTTCAGCCCCGATCTTGAGAGGCCTTGCAGGAGCATTCTTTCAGTGGGCTCTTCTTCTCGGGCAGAGTGCCATTTAGGCCCTGAGGACAGGTATCCTTTGGAGACTCACACGTGGCAGTGCTGTGGTTTTGACCAGCTCTGGAAATGGGTATTTTTAGAAGGCCCTTGCTCAGGGCAGGTCTGTGCTGGACATTAGCCTTGCCACTTCCTGCTGTTTGTGATGAAAGTCAACTCAGCATGTGCTCTTCTGCTCTGATCCCTTCTCTTTCCTTCCAACAGGGTGGCCTAATCAATTTTGAGAAGAGGCGGAGGGTAAGTTGAATGCTCCGTGATTTTCAGTGCACTGATGCCCTCTTTCAGAGCCTTCTCTTGGTGAGGTCATTTGGTTTTGCTCAGGCATATACAACAGCTCCTCATTTTAATGCAATTTCCTGAGGAAAGCCTAGATCCCTGAGACCCTGGAAGCCTCTGCCAACCTGTGAGGGGTGGTTGCAGGAAGAGAACCTGCTTTTTCCATGGGTGCAATAGATCTATTTGAGATGTCTGCTCTGGGGTGCAACCGTGCAAAGCCAGGGAGGATCAGGGTCTGCTTGCATCGCAGGCCCCCCTAATCATTCCCCTTGCTTGACGCCTGAGAATCACCTAAGTGCAGGGCATGATTCTTCCCTTGGAGCAGGCCTGGCCAGCTCAGGGCTGAGTGGGCAGGGTAGGGGGAAGAACTTGTGACCCTTTGCTACCCTTGTTCCTTGAGGAAGAACTAGGAGTGCTGCCGTTCAGTGGGTTTGCAGTGGCATTCCACTGCGGATAGTACTTGGGAAAAGCTCTGTGGTGAAGTACGATTCCTTCTCATTTGTGTGTGGCTGATAAAATACACAGTACGGATGCGGGGGGCGGGGGGAAAGCAACTATTGTTTGAAAAGTTGGTTCTTGAAATAGTTACTCAACTGAAACTGAACTTCAGGTCAAACCAAGTTTGCCCTGGATCTGTTGTTGCATATGTGCAGGAGTGAGTCTGTTTGGCTTTGTCATGGTTTCTAATACCATTCCTATCTGATGATTTATTTTTTTTTTTAGGAATTTGAAGTGATTGCCCAAATTAAGCTTTTACAGTCCTCCTGCGACAGCTATTGCCTGGTACCAGACGGACGGTTCCTTCAGTGGTTCAGGAGGCAGCAGTATTTAACAGAGGAGGAGAGGTAGGTTCTCAGCCCAGCTGGCACAGCTGGCTTTGCTTACCCACGCCCAGCTGCAGCCAGGTTATGTTCCTCTTACAGGAACTTACAGACATGGCTGCTCCAGGAGACTGGAAGCAGATCTGTTTTCTGCTGAACAGCTGTAGAAAACCTCTGGAACACTTGGCAGGGTTTAGTTTTCAGGTTGGAAATCAGGCTTCTGACTTGGAAATGTATCAGTCTGTTGTGCCTGGGCTCTCTGTGCGTCCCCAGAAGTCTCAGAAGTGCTCAGGAGGCGCTGTGAGTTCTGTGCTGCTGAAGATGCTGCTAGAGCAACCCAAGCCAATTTATTCCCCGCATGTTAGTCTGCCCACTGGGTGTTTGAATACCACTCTGCTGCCCTGACTATGAGTGTAAGCACAGGTACATACTGAGTCGTAGTCAAAAAAATGTCAGCTGACCCAAGATTCACATCTGAAGTGTTTTCTTGATTTTTTTTTAATAAAATGATGTAATGCAGAAAAGCACTAGTTTTTAAAACTAATAGAAAGAAGTGAAATAGCCCCTTTACCATGGTAAAAAGTAGACAGAACTGTGTTCCACTGTGTGGGGTTGCTACCTTCTGTGAAGGGGGAATAACTGAAGGTTTCTTGAATTTCTTGAATATTGCTACTTTGAGATACATTGCTCATCTCTGTTTGGCAGTTTCAGACTGTCACGTGAGGCCGAAGCAGTTGGTGACGTTAACACCACACCGCCGACATCTGAGAAAAGCGCGGTGGTGAAGAAGTTCAGCCTGTGAGTACGACAGGGCAAAGGGCATTTTGTGTGTTAATATGAACCTGAATGAATCAAGCAAGCAGTACTCTTCTCACCTGCTGAAAAACCTGGCTGCAGATCCAGGCCACTGCATTCCTTTAAGGAGAGACCGTCAACTAGAAATGCATCCTTCTGCCTGAAGTTGCCCCTTTCTGTTGTCATCAGTAGGCATGAGGATTATTAATGAGGAAAAACCTTGGAAACAAAAATGCTTCCTAAAGTGTCAGGAGAGGGCACTGTTTTAGTGCTGGATTCTAATTGACTATCTGCTGTGTAATAGCTGCCCTGAAAGCCGTGGGGAATAGCTCTGATTTGGGCCTCGCAGCTGGTGGGTACACAGGGCAAGAAGGTATTGTGATAGCAGGTAGCAAACTCTTGACTAGCCCTCTGAACAACACAGAGGAAAGGAAAACAAGAGGCCAGGCAAGAGAGGAACCCAACCCAAACCGTATTATTTTTGAGCCAAGTGACAGCTTTGCTCAGCCCAGCTCTGTTCTGCTTTCACTTACTGGCTTTTATGCTTTCTTTCCTATCCCAGCATCCCTCCTGGCTCCGAGGAGCTCGCCCAGAGCACACCCGTAAAATTGCCAGCCAGATCTAATCCGGGCGGGAGCTCTGGTGAAGGCACAGACTCGGCCAGTGTTTCTTCGCCTGAGTTTGCTCAGGGTGGGACTGCAGACAGCTGCATCACGGCCACTGGAACTTCTTGCGGTGCTCAGGAACAGGTATGGTCTGGGCCTTGTTGCCGACACAAACAGCCTGTGAGAGACAGCGGACACTGCAGGCCGGCCCTCGACGCTTGCCTAAGCCTAGCGGTGCTAGATTTTCTTGAGGCGATTGGCAGTGGTTTTGGTTTAGGTGAGGCCCTGGAGAAGCAGGAGGTTAATTCTTCTTTCAGTCCTTCATTGTGCTTTCTCAGCCAGATGGGGCAGGGGAGTGGCATTGCTACCTTGGAGCCTGTGGGAAGTGGGGTGAGGAGCCTGAGCATCACGCTCACTCAAGGCACGTGGCGGCGTGACATTAGCCGTGACACCGACACAAGGACTTATAAGCCTCCAGCAACCAAAATAAATGAAACAGGAGATGGGATCAGCTGAAGAGGAGTAAGATCAACAGCCGGCCCTGGAATGTCTCCAGTTCGATGAGTTACTCTGCTGCGAGCAGCCTGCTGCTGTGTCCGTGCTGGAGAAGGAAGCTGGACTTTAGGAGCTGTGTGCTCACCAAGGAGAGCCCAGCTGCAGCAAAGCCAGTGCCTGTGCTGTGGGGGAGGCATTTTTGAGGGGGGAAAGGCACCTGTGCATTGGTGACAGCCTAATCCTGGGGAAGGCAGAGCAGCTGTGACAGGCAGGTAAGGTCAGAGCTCAGCAGCCCTGCAGGTTGGACCTCCCTGCTGCCGAGATGAACCCCTCGCCACGGCTCAGCTTGGTTCCGCGAGGGCAGTTGGTGCGCAGAGCAGCACTGCTGCCCCTCCTGCCCGCCTGCTCGCTCTTGGCAGGCACAGCCGGTGCCTGACACAAAGGCACTGAACCGGCGAGCCAGGAGTCCCTTGTTTTGCAGCAAAGGCAAAGCACGGCGCCCCGCACGGGGGCAGCCGGGACACCCCACAGCAAAACGAGTGCGACGCGGAAGCTGCACGTGTTCTGCTGAGAGCAGATGGCCGGGTGTGCGCCGTCACCATCCGGAGAAAGTATACAGGCGGGAAAGGATCTGACAGGGAGATCCGCAGGGATGACCTTTCCCTAGGCAGACTCTTCCCTTTTGAACTCAATGGCATGAAGTGTATAGTTGGAGCCCTTTTTAGGGATGTTTTGCTGGAGTGTCATATCGCGGTTTGGCTTCTGGGTATTTTAAACTAGATTGTACTCAATGTTCTTAAACCAAACGAAGCACGAGGTCCCAGCCACCCAACAGTTCAAACTGTTTAGCTGGAGCAGTTGTTCCAGCGATCTCCATAGGTGAGTTGGAGCGGGAACGTGCTGAGACAAACCCCTGGGCAGCGGGGGAAGGAAGGGGCCAGTTTCCAGTGAGGACAGAGTAGTCAAGGCGAAGCGGCAGGCAGGGAGGCATGCTGTGTATTTTCGCTCCCGTGAAGACCCGACCGGGACAGGTGCCCGTGGTGCCCTCTGCTCTTTCCCAGCTGGTCCCGTCCCGGCTGGAGGCCCACGACCTGATCCTGCTGGTTGTGTCTGCGGCCACTTCCTGGCCTGCTCTTGCTGAGGCAGGGGCAGGGGCAATGAGTGTTCTTTAGGACGGTGACATTAATCAAGGAAAGCTCCCTTTTTCTGGAGGCAAGGAATGCCACCGCCAGCCTGCTCCACAGAGTGCAGGTCACGGCGGTTTTGGATGGGCCTTTTGCTTTCTCAAGTTGTTCCTCCAGCACGACACGCGCAGATGCACAAAATGTCCAGCTTATGACAGTGTTTGTCTTTCTTTTGTTGTGTAGCTCTCTGACTCCTCCGGGTCCTCTGCCTACTCCACGGACACATCTTTGCCAGGGACACCATCTCCTGTCTCATCCCCTCCCTTGCCCTTCTCCAATGGCAAGTCCGAGAGTGAAGAGGCTTCCGAGGATAAGGCCTCTGAGAACGAGCCCTCCGACGCCAAGGCCTCCGGCGACAATCCCTCCGTTTCCGTGCCACCCGTTGTCTCAAAAGTACGGCCTCCGGTTTCCAGTCAGCAGGATGACAATACGAGCATCCTCAGGATCAGCACAGAGGATGACAACGGCAACATATATAAGAGCATCCTGGTGAGTGGCGTGGAACAGCAAAATGCTGTTGTCGATGGTGTTTTCGTCCAGGGCGACTTACAAAAACGGTGCTTTTAGTTTGTGAAAACACTCCCTGAGCTGCCTGTCACAGCTGGCTTGAAAGGGAAAATGAAAACTGCTACCATTCAAAACATGTGGAGCATGGTAGGAACGAGAGGTTTGGAAAAGCAGCTTTGAACTTTCTGCTAAAACACAAGCTTTCATTTCCAGAGCAGTAACTGCCCCAAAGTGAAGCATTCTCATGAAGGGCAGGCTTTGCTGCTTCTGCCCTCCCCCTAGTGCTCGCTGCTGTTTCTCTAGCTCAGAATCTGTGTGTGAGTTTTGACACAAGATGCCAAGTTGTTCCTGGAGAAGCTTTCCCCGGGAGCTGGTTTCCAGAAACAGGGAGCTGCGTGTGAGGAAGCTGACAAGCCCTTGAATTGCACAGCTTCTCCCTGTGGCGAAGGTTGCCAGGCCAGCAGCTGCCAGTGCTCCGGGGTTTCCCTCACTGCTGGTTGCACAGGGGGATTCTGGCAGTGCCTCGCCTGCATGCCAGCTCTGCCGATACCCAAGGGAGACTCGGCTGCTGAGCAAATGCTTTGGGTCCCTCAGGGCCTGGGGGGAACAAACACACCGGGGGTAGTTGCGGGCAAGTATAGATACCTGAGGATTTTCATGGCCTGACCTCCCCATATGGCAAAGAGCTGCTCCCCGAGGGCCTGACCCATTCAAATGCCAGCAAGACAAATCTTCCTTTGGATGCATAAGGCTCTGGGGGGAGCCCTGGGTCTGCTCCGGACACACAGCACTTCCGCAGCAGGTAGGAAACCCAGTTACAAGGCCAAAACTCTTTGCAGGCTATCAAAGCAAGTATTGAGCACAGGAGACGGCAGATTCATTGATGTCTGCTAACAACAGATGGGGCACCAGTTACGTGGGCTCTTCTGGGTGGTGAGAACAATGTCTCATCTCCAGGTGTTGGCTCAGGAGGGCAGGCACCGATTTACTGCTGTCTCTTCTGTTGGCTTGAACTGAAACACCACCCCCCAGTGTGACAAACCCCTGCTTTAGCGTCCAGCAGTACCTACTCCTTCGTTACTAACCCAGCGTAGTTTTTCCAGTTCCCTGGAATCTTTTCCAAGACCTGCAGGAAGGCCGGCACTTGCTAAGGATTAAATCATTCCGTAGAGTGCATACGCAGAGCCTCCCACTGCAACTCTGTCTTTGCAGATCACTAACCAAGACAAAGCTCCTGCTGTCATCCAGAGAGCCATGCTGAAGCACAACCTGGAATCGGACGCAGCCGCGGAGTATGAGCTTGTGCAGGTCATCTCTGCAGACAAAGGTGAGGAGCACAACTCTGCTGCTGCTTGGAAAATCCTGCTGGATTTGAAGGAAAGAGCGAAGCAACGTTAGAGATGCCACGGACATGCCGTCAGCGCTGCCCATGAGAATGAACGCCCTCGCTAACTGGTGCGCAGGGGTGCCGTGTCACAGCCTGTCAGCACATCGCTGTGTAGCAGCAGAGCTCGCTCGCGGGCCGCCTGCCAGACCGTCGTGGATGCGCTGCCACTGCAGAGCTGTTGCCTCCTCGCCCTGAGCACAGTCTACCTGAGGGGCTGGGCGGCAGGGTGCGCCCCCCCCTGGGATCGGGGCAGGCCCCCAGCGCGCCGCTGTCCCTGGGCAGTGCCAACAGAGCTGAAAACCAACAAAAGCGCCAAAAGCTTGCTTTGGTTCTGGCTTTTAGTTTGGGGGCTGCCAGGGCCTCTGCCAGGCCGGACTGGCTCTAGCTTTGGCCTCTATCTCCTCTGTCACCCTGATCCCCCTTTCCTGTGGGGCAGCTGCTGTGGCTGCCACCTGATGCAGCTTTGGCTGAAGAAGCCCAGCAGCACAAGGCAAGGGGCTGGGCACGCTCACCCTGTTCTCGCCTGCCTTTCCTTCTGCTACGCGCAATGCCACACACTTACGGTCGCTCTGCTCCCTCTTTTGCAGAGCTGGTGATCCCGGGCAACGGCAACGTCTTCTATGCCATGAACAGCGGCGTGAACTTGGATTTCATCCTGCGGAGGAAAGGTTCCGTCAGGCGGCAGGTGACAACGAGGGGCCGTTGCAGCCTGACATTCCCCAGAGCTCCTAAGTGGGGGTGCAGGAGCAACAGGCTCAGCAAAACCACGCTCTGAGTGGCACAGGCCCAGGAGGAGAACTGGCGGAGACTTCAGCTTCGAACCATCTGAGCTGAGAAGCCAAGTGAACATTTGACAGACCTGCCACCAGGAGCGTGTCTCTCTCCTCCATGTCGCCGCCGATGGACCTTTTTTTTATGGCATAGTGTGGACTAGAATTGTCCTGTCGGTTTGGGCTTTTGTTTTAGGTTTTGTTTATCGTTTTGCACACGAGCCCGGGAAGGTGAAAGCCCCAGTTAGAGGGGAAAAATAGGCTGCAACACTTACCTTAAGACTACCACACAAGCCAACTGGTTTTGTGAGAAAACATTTTCCTTTGTGCCCATATTACACCGAGGAAAAATGCCTACGTTTAGTTTTTATAAAACTGGAGAAGTGGTGTCTCAAGGCAACCCATTATCCTTTAAAAAAGTATAGTATGGCTTATTCAGAGGTTGTGTGTCTGCTGTGCGGACAGATGAGTGTTATATGATGTTATGTGTTTTAGATATATATATGTTCTATGATGAAATTTTATACTTTAAAAGATTATTTTAATTGCTTACTGTTCATATTTATACCATAAATAACCTGTTTTCCATGAATATTTGCCTGGCGGTCATCTATTTCCTTCTCTTAATCGCTGCGTGGCAGTTGTGGGGTTGTTTGCATATTTTTGCACCTCACTCCACTTCCCTCACTGTCATCCTCTTCATCACTTTCACTGTTTTTACTGTTCTCAATGTACAGGGGGACGCAGCCCCCTTTTATCCTACTTTCCCGACCGCAAGAGACCCTCCTCATGTCCCCATTGGCTGAGGTACTCTGAGTGTACAGGCTTCCCGATCCGCCTAAGAGATTCAAGACAAGTTCATCTGACACATTCAACACATTCCTGTCGTTTAGATATTCCAGATATTCAGGTGGCTGACCATATTCCAGGGACCATGTAGTTCCCAGAGTCTCTTATCTTCATCTGAGTTCACACAGGCTTCTTTTGCTCCTTGTCTTGAGCCTGGCTGTGCACAGGCTGCTTTTGTAAAGACACACAGCTGGTGTTCCTATCATACCCAACCTCCAGCCCAACACCTGGAGCTGCCTGTTTTCCCCTGAAGCTTTAATCCCGAACACACCGAGGGCCCTGCGGCACCGCTCGGCTCCCCCGCACCAGCCGGCAGCACGAGCAGAACCCTCGCCCCCCTGCTGGGAAGCTGCTGACGGGATCTCGGCTGCATTCCCCAAGGGCTGGGGGGGCAGGAGCCCTCATTGGCAGCACCTGAGGGGCAATGAGCAGCACAGGGGTGCAGCCCAGCCTCATTTCTTGAGCGAACCCATCAACCTTTGCATTTACAGCATTCTGGAGCTGAATTTTAAACAAAGCATTTTAGAGCATGTACATGCAGCAATACTGTAACTGTGTAGGGTGTGACCAGGAGCCAACTGCCATTTTTCAGTGGTCACCTGGGTGGCTTTTACAAACAACTCCCCAGAAGCCCACCTTCTCTCCCCTGCCTGTGCAATGGTAGGAAAAAAAGTGGAAAAAAGATGTAGGCTATCTCCTCCTCTCCCTGTTTCTCAAGCCTGCATGCTTCCTCTCCCTGCAAGCGGTTTTGTACTTTGCCTTGCCTTGAAATTCCTGGGTACAAGGCACTGTGTAGTCTGAGCACCACAGTGGTTCCCTAGATGGCTAAAACAGAGCCCTCAGATATTCCAAGTCCTGAAACAAGATTGTAAAGCATGAGATTATAAAGCTTATCAAACAAGCTTGTAAACATGAGATTATTTAAAAGAAATAATTGCTATCCAAGTTCATGTGCTGGCTTAGAAACCTTTTGAACAAGTGTGTTTCTCATCTTTTCATTGCAAGGACAAAGTCAATACCTTGACTGTATTTATTTACACAGTCTATTTACACACACACATAAACTACCTTTATTCACATAGTTCTTTACTACACAAAAGTCAGAGGGTGTTTGTGATGAGTCAGTCATAACACCAAGAGTCATTTTACTCTTTCCACAGGATAGATTTTTGGGTTTAATGTTGTGATTGTTTTCATGTTCTGAATGTCTGTTCTCAAGAGATTCAGGTTTCAGTCAAAAAGTGTGTTGGGCAAGATCCTCCAAAAAGCAATGTTCAGGATCATGACCACGATCTAGGTTAAGGCTAGGGAAAAGTAAAGGCAATATATTCCTCAAAATACATGTCATTAGAATCTATGCAGCTGTTACCCAGGGGAAATATGCCTGTTTCTGTGCACCTTAATCAGTAAGATACTTTTTCTTTCTTGCTATTTCTAAATTTTAAGGAAGTACTTACAGGTATTTCTGAGGCCACATGTCAGTAAATAATAAAAAAACCACCAAAACCCAAACCCAAAACCCAAACTGTTTGCCATCAAAGGAAAAATGGAAAGTTCTTTGGGTGAAAATCAGAAGCAGGGACAGAGAGATGGGCAGAATGAGAAAGAATTAGATAAAACCCACATACTGTCAGAGGAAAATAGGGCTACTAGAATCAGGCGTGCACACAGACACAGGGGAAGGCCCTCCTTACAGACAAACACATAATGAAACGGGGATTTATTAAGCATCACAAACAATGTAAACTGCCGCTTACTACAAGAGCAGTAAATAAATGCTAGGAACCAAACCACAGCGCGTTTGGATGCGCTTCTTGTCTGTGCTGGTAGTCCAGGGCTACATTTCCAAAACTAGATTAGAAATAAACCACAAAAAGCTCTATTCAAATGAAGCAAAGCTTTGTAAATGCGGATGGACCAACAGTGAAGACCAACAAACACTGCCATAAAGTCTCCCCGTGTCCTCCTCATGCAAAGCAATGACTTGCTCGAGTTAGCTTCTGCCTCCACTCCCCTGCATACTACATACTTGCTTTTGCTGTGGAGACACGTGAGGGCGTTTACACTGAAACCAGACGAGTCAGAAACAGCTTGAACAGGGGAAGGAGAAGGAAACAGCTCCCTGGCTTCAGGCGTGTATTTAATGGCTCTCCATAGTAAAGGTGGTCTGTGTCACTGGGGTCAGGGGCTGCGTCAGTCAGCTGCTGGATCATCTGGATCATCGTGTCCAGTGTAGTAGTTTAGGGAGCCTGGGGTGCTGTGGCTCTTTTGTGATAAAGCTGTGTGATACAGGTTAGTTGGTCTGTACAGAGGGCCAGGTGGGAGGGGGTAGGATGTTAGCATCCCTGGCTCGTAGCCCCTGCTGAGTCATGGGCAGACTGGTTATTCTGCTAGGAAGCTCCATTGCCTTTTGCTGCAGTGTGTTAGTAGGGACAAGTGCAGTGCTGCGAACAAGCATGAGGCTTGTTGGGGCGGAGCAGGCTGGTTCCTAAGATTCTGCAGTGGTCTGTTCTTTCGTGTGAAAAGAAGTGTAGAAGTCAAAAGTCCTGTGCTTTGTTGGTGGACTGCAGTCCACTGGTAGGGTGGGTTTTGAATTCTGTTTTTTAATGATCTTTGGGTTTTCATGGCTTAGCTCTGTTTCCTCTGGTAGGGCTGATGGGGGGATGAAGGTGAGCTTTATGGACTCGCCTTGTTGTGAGTCTTACAGCTGGCTGGCTGGCTGCAGCTCAAGCTACCTTGAGCTGTAAAATAATTTCCAGCTTCTTGCTAAACACAATCAGTAACTCTTCTTTGATCACTTCAATATTTTCCTGTCCCCCATCTAGATAAACTCTGCCTCTTTGGCACCATCTACAATACAGGAATTCAGCATGAACAAGGCAAACCCATTCCAGTCCTCCAAAGCTACTGCTTTGCTCTGAGCCTCTGCTTGCCTGCAGCAATGACTGCTTCTCAGTGCTATGGGATAGTGAGAGTGTCCTGTTTCAGAGGGAGCTGCATCATTTGCTACCCACAGCAGAGCTTGGGATCCTTCTGAAAGTGGCATTCATGGAAGCTAGGCCAGAGCTTAACAAAGGGTTCCTGTTACTAAAGGTGAACTTTGTCTTTCTCCTCTGGACAAGGTCCATACCCTGATGCTGCTCACCTTCTGCCAACCTCAGCTGGGCTGGGTTCTCCTAAAGCTCTCCACAGCACCTGCTGTGCTGCACGGCCAAGACTGTGGGTCAGACTCCACACAGGTGCTGCTACAACACAGCACAGGTGATGGCCTGTCTTGGTACCCTGGCTGTAACTGCTTTGTTTCCCGCCAGACTGAATAAACAGTGAGTGCTGAGCACAAAACAGTGAGAGTCTTGTCTTCCTGAGAATTCTTCCAATGCTTTTACAGAAGGAGCTGGGCAGCATATGTGCATAGCAGCAGCCCTTTATGGGTCTGGGTTTGTTGGGAGGAGATCTGCGTCTTCCTGAGCATGTCTCTGCAACTGGACTGCTGCTACCTGTACCCTGCTGCAAGATATGAGTGAGCTGCTTGGGGCAGGAAAAGCTGAGGTGTGCCTTTGGTCATCACCTGTAAGGTTGTGTCTCCTCACCATGCTATCTGCAGTCTCTTCCACGTGAAACCCACCTCAGAAGATTGTGAGAGCGTGCCTTAGCCTGGGAAGTGCTAGAGGAGAAATCCCTTTATACTGCAGCAGAGCCCTGCCTCTTCTTTGCGCTCAGGCAGCAGTATAGGCTCTGGCGACTGCAGCGTTGGGATGCCCATTTTTCACTGACAAGGAGTATGTCGGGTGCTGCTCCTTGCATCTCACCGAGGCTGCCATTCGCACCGCAGGGGTACCCAAGGAAGCTGAGGCTCCAAGCCTTTGACTTAGACCTTAGCCTTTGGCCTGCCGCAGGCAGGTATGTCGTAGCGCACCCAACGCTTCCCAGGCCGGCGGGCGCTAGAAGGACAGCACATTAACACAACTCTGGTGATACAGTCGTCATTCAAGACGTTAATTGTTCAAGGTGTTATTGCATTAAAATGCGATGATTTATGACTTTCAGTCTGAGGGAGATGACTGATCCCTGGCAGTGTTCCAGGCCAGGCTGGATGAGGCTTGGAGCAACCTGGTCTAGTGGAGGGTGTCCCTGCCCATGGCGGGGGGGTGGAACTAGATGGTCTTTAAGGTCCCTTCCAACCCAAACCGTTCGGTGAGTCTATGGTTCTATAATGACCAGGTTGCAGTGCATCATTCTTAAAATTATGTGCCTCCCCCAAATAAAAGCTCTCTTTTTAGTTATTTTGTAATCAGTAATTGATTCCAAATATTGCAGTGGATGGGGAAATGTGTCTGGCCTCTTGGGTGGCTGAATATTGGCCACTGCTGCAGCATTTAAGTGGACAACTGCATATCATCACTCCTTTTTCAAAAATTCTCACCATATGGATAAATTTTATACAATTTTGATGTTCAAAACTTTCCTAGCTACCTGTTCTCGTTTCACCTTCTTAAGCAGAATGAAATTATCTCCTACTCTGAAAAACAAAGGCCATCAGAGTCCTAAAACTTAAATAATACTAGTCAGCATCATCATTATCATTATTCTTATGTTATCCTGCACTCTCACATTCATCTTTATCTCCTGCCTTTCAAACTCATCTTTTGCTTTGAGCTTTGCCTTGATTTCTCCGTTTCTATGAAGTGCGGTGTTCCCCGGAGTACCAAAGCCAGCCTGTGGAAGGCTCTTTCCCAGCCCGCAAAGGCAGGAGGAGCCCACAGCCGTGCCCTGCCTGTGTGGGGAAGGAGCCTGCGTAGCAGAGCTGGGGGCTGCTTTGCTGCTTGGGTTTCACCCGTGCTTTCTGCATACGGGCATGATGGTAAGCAGCTTTGGAACCAGGCAGGAGGATGCAATACAAATGTGAGATACGCTGTGTAGAGGGATATCTGGGCATAGCGTGGAGGAAATGTAACGTTCTGAGTGACAGGACTGTCCTTGCCCTGTCAGAGGCTGCACTAGCCATTCTTTGTCACGGACACACTGACACCAGCGGTGCTGGGAAACTGAGGGCCAGCTCTGCGTGTGTAAGGGATTGGAACCTCTGGGTAACTTGTGTTGTTTTTTGCTTAGGAGGTGTTCTTTTTCACATTTCAGTCTCAGCCTAGGCTGGTTTTTATGTGACTTCTGAAAGTTTATACTTTTCATGTGCAAGCTCTATGTTGTGCTTTAGTCATTCTAAGCAAATTGGGTTCTCACTTCATAATCTAAGCAGTTTATTTTATGTTTTCCACCAGCTAGAACACGCATTCGGATTGCGTTCTGCACCAGCAGGTCAAGTCACAGTATATAATGTATTAATTAGTTAGTTGCATTTCCTCCTCCAAATGATAATCAATCAGAAAACAGTTAGGCTTCCATATTTGAAGAGCTGCCTCGAGGTGGAAAGGTGTTAGGTGTGCCTTTGGCCACACTTACATGTATGTCCCTGTGACAGAAAGGACCACATCTGCTCACCCTCTGTCTGAGGGGGCAGGATGCTGTACAGTAAAAACAGCTACCAAGTAAAGCGGCAAAAAAAAAGAGCAGAAGCTGGAAAGTTAAATGAATCCCACCAAGATGTTACACAGTCTGACAGCAGGTTGTTAACAACACGGCACAGATATGGCAGCTTTCTGAAAATACTGCATGGTTAAAAGGGTGTCTCTTCCCTTCACGGTGTTACCTTGCAATAGATCCATTAGCTGCGAAGCATCAACAGTGAAACGTGGATACTCACTCGTTTGGAGCCATCAGACAGAGCGTAAAAGAAGTGGCATTCGTATGGCAGAAGTTAGGATGAAGCTCCCATTTCAATCATGTATTTTCAGACGCCAGCTCATCATAAATGTCTAGTTTTGTAGGTTGTTTCCCGGGCTTTTAGCCTGGGATTTCTTTTCTTGGTCTCATGTTGAAGGACTGCTCCCAACAGAAATGGTTAGGAGTTTCCACGCAAAATAGCTTTCCTGCTGGAAATGCCTCATTATCCAAACAGAAATGCTAATGGAAACATCCTGGTTTCACTATGGTCCCAAGGAAACACAGGCTGGCCTTTCTCACACCCTGTTACTTGCCCACTCATCTAAGAGCTCGCAGCAGCCCACATTTTCCAGCGTTTTCGGACAGGTATTCTAGGTGTGCAGATCTCAGGCATGAGAAAACACGAGTTATGCAGCTCATGGATTCTGGAAGCCAGAGAACAAATCTCCGTTCTGCATCAGACCAGCCGAGAACCCCAAGAAGGAGCTTTGAAGTCGTCCAGGCATCTGCCATGGAGCTAATCCTGGCAGCTGCAGTCAGCGTTTGCCCGAGTTTCCAGCAAGCACACTTTTAGAAACAACAGCTTTAGGTTTTTCGTAAGAGGAGTAAATGCAGGATTTCTGTTCTTGAAAGAGCTTCAGTCTCTATTTTGCATCTCAGTGTAGGAAGTTTTGTCTTTCTTTACAGACCAATGGTTTGGATTCCTAGTCAGGAACTAGTCTGTAATTACAGCAAGAGAACAGCCAGGAGCTGAGCTACCTACCGATGCGCGGGGGCTTTATTCTCTTACCTGTGGAGTTTAGGTTTCTTAATATTCTTATCAAATGCCTGCTTAGAGTGTCTGCAACAAGGAATTGCCCTTGGAGAATGAATTGAACATGGGTAAATAGACAGGAATATACTTTGACTAGGTGAAGCAGGGAATTTCCATCACTGCCACGAGACCTGAATTTCAACACCTTGCAGAATGCTGAGTCCATCACCCCCAGGTCTTCCCTGCTTTCTTAGCAGGGGTGGGTGCGGGAAGGACTGAGAAGCGATGAGGCAATTGGGGGTGTCTGTAACTCAGGGCGCTGTTGCCTTTTGTATGTAACTGGGTCGTGCTGCCCACGGTCAGAAGAGGCAATCCCACTCGTCTGTCCCCTCCTCTGCTCCCAGGCTCAACAACGCTCCAGACACGTCGCAGCCAAAGGGAGGCAACCACGCTGTACGGGTGGAAGATGCAACCGTATCCTTACGTCTAGCATAAAGCCTCCACCCATCTATGAGTTTCCTTTGGAGTTAACAGTTGGATATTATTAACTTAAAGAAATGCAAAAAGTCAAGTATCATAACAGTGGGCTTGGGGCTCTTGGAGCAAAATGTCATCTCAAATTACCTTGTCTGAATTAGTTTTGTGCTTTGATATAAGAAAAAACTTTTCAGAGCTCCGATAAATAAACCACAGAGTACAGGATGAAGTTTCATTCTTACACTGAAGGAAATAAAGAGTGTTTTGGAAAAAGTAGTGAAGAGTCATGTAGAAGATAAAGGTGAAGTGCTTATCATTCCCACCCAATATGAAAGTGCAGCCGTATTAGCAGAAATCGTCCCATGATTGGAAATAATTAACTATCGAACGATAAATCTTCAACAAAACCGTATGGGTTTGAAAGGAGCTGGAAGGCATGGGATGAAAAAAGAAACGTGGGGGAGTGGAGCAATACAAATGCGTAACAACAGAGGTCAAGAAAGTGGTTTGAATAACTGCGGAGAGCAAAAAATATTGTAACAAATAGTGACTTTCACTTTATTATTCACTCATTTCCTGAGCACTGCAAGAAGTTCCAGTGGCCGTGATGCAGCTGTCTGCAGTCCCACCCTGAGCAAACTCAGGCGAAGAAACACTGGCCGAGTCCGTGCCTTCACCAGAGCTCCCGCCCGGATTAGATTTGGCTGGCAATTTTACGGGTGTGCTCTGGGCGAGCTCCTCGGAGCCAGGAGGGATGCTGGGATAGGAAAGAAAGCATAAAAGCCAGTAAGTGAAAGCAGAACAGAGCTGGGCTGAGCAAAGCTGTCACTTGGCTCAAAAATAATACGGTTTGGGTTGGGTTCCTCTCTTGCCTGGCCTCTTGTTTTCCTTTCCTCTGTGTTGTTCAGAGGGCTAGTCAAGAGTTTGCTACCTGCTATCACAATACCTTCTTGCCCTGTGTACCCACCAGCTGCGAGGCCCAAATCAGAGCTATTCCCCGCGGCTTTCAGGGCAGCTATTACACAGCAGATAGTCAATTAGAATCCAGCACTAAACCAGTGCCCTTTCCTGACACTTTAGGAAGCATTTTTGTTTCCAAGGTTTTTCCTCATTAATAATCCTCATGCCTACTGATGACAACAGAAAGGGGCAACTTCAGGCAGAAGGATGCATTTCTAGTTGACGGTCTCTCCTTAACGGAATGCCGTGGCCTGGATCCACAGCCAGGTGGGTTTTTTTGACTACGACTCAGTATGTACCTGTGCTTACACTCTTAGTCAGGGCAGCAGAGTGGTATTCAAACACCTCGTGGGCAGACTAACATGCGGGGAATAAATTGGCTTGGGTTGCTCTAGCAGCATCTTCAGCAGCACAGAACTCAACAGCGCCTCCTGAGCACTTCTGAGACTCCTGGGGACGCACAGGGAGCCCCGGCACAACAGACTGATACATTTCCAAGTCAGAAGCCTGATTTCCAACCTGAAAACTAAACCCTGCCAAGTGTTCCAGAGGTTTTCTACAGCTGTTCAGCAGAAGACAGATCTGCTTCCAGTCTCCTGGAAAACGAGAGACTAGTTCTGTCTTATCTGAGAAAGCATTCTGCTCTCTCCAACATCGCCAGTTTCTCAGTCGCTGCCTGCAGAACGGACAGGGCAGACAACAGCGCTTTGGGCCCGCCTTCAGCCACGGGTGCAGTTGCTGCGCTCTGGTTACAGACAAGCAACGCCCCTTGCAGCAGAGCCCAGAGCAGAGCTAACGGTGCCCGGAGCTCTCCACAGGCTGCAGGATCAACCCACCCCACGGCACTGCCTCGGCAGCGTGCTGAGCGTGGAAATGCACCCGCAGACACGCGTGTTCTGGGAAAGGTTAATGACAGGGGTTGGGCACCCCCAGATCCCGCAGCCCCCGCGCGCCTCTGCCCGCAGGGGGGGAAGCGGGGGGGGCCGCCTGCCTTCCTCCTGGCAGCCCCGGGCCGGGTCGCCCCTCTCCGGGGCACGGCCGGTCCCACCAAAGGCCGCCCCGGACGCCCCCACCCCCGCCGCTCCTTCTTTCCCGGCCGCCGGCAGAAGGACATTGCCGCAGGCACGAGGCCACCCCGCCTTCCCCGGGCCCCGCTTGCCCGTCGCCTCCTCCCTCCCCCTCCCCCAACTTGGCCTCGTCCTACTCGTCCGCCCCCACCCGCCGGAACCGCGGCAACAATGGAGGGCGTGGGAGGCCGCGGGAAGCGAGCTGCCATTGGTCGGCCGCGAGCCGTTAGCCCGCCCCGAAGGTGCGGTCAGTCGCCGTGGTTACGGACGCGCACTCGAGCACCAGAGCCCTTGGCGACGACGGTGCTCTCGGCTTCGGCGAGGCCATCGCGCTTGACCGCTGGGAAGGCGCTGGTGTGCTGCGAGCTGACAAGGCCGACGGAGAGATCTTCCTGTGGACCCACCGGAGACGGTTCAAGATGCCGTGCGGCACCGGCTGCTGGCCCGCTTTCAGACGGGTACGAGCAAGGCAGGATGCTGCTGCCCTCTCACAGGCCCGTGCTGGGTGCAGGAAGCGGGGGGCACACGGCCTAGCGCCGACAGAACGCGTGCCCCTGGGCTGACGTTCGGGCTTTGGCTCCGAACTGGAAAGCCTGAGCTCAAATTCCACCCGGGTACTGCAAAACCTTACAACATAGCGTCAGCTCTGTGTTTCTTGGCCAAAGAAAGTAGTCACCCCGACCCTACAGCCCGTGTGGCTCCCAGTGACCGTGAGTTAACGTTTTGTCAGAAAGCGCAGCGTGACTGCGATCTAACTCCAGAGAGCTTTTCTGAGAAAACTCCTGGGTGTTGGGAAAGGCAGGGGTCTGGTGGGTTCCAGGAACACGTCGGCCCCTATTTCACCCTCAGAGACTCAGAAAAATGAGTTTCCGAGTGGGCTCAGCTCCGATGAAGGGCAGGGTGTTTAAGGTCGAACTGGGAATCAGTCTCTTGTCTTTACTCAGACACAGAAGAGCTGTGACCAGTAGTATTGAGTGTAACAGAAGGAGAACCCTTGGTGTTCAGTGTATAGAGCAGGAAACGGAGGTAGAGGTGAGTTACGGACTAAGCCAGGAAAAGAACCCAGATTTTTCCAGCTTTGTGTCAGCAGCAAGACTAACTCTCCCCAGAATACCAGTTTATTCCAGTGCCCCGATGCTTGTGTGTGCCAGCTGTTTCCATTACGAGCCAGATGTGCGGTAGCATCAACCAGATGTAAACGTTATCGGTGGCCTCCTCACATCCCCCTAGAGTTGGCCCTTACAGAAACAGATCAAAGAACTCTGTCTGGATCAGCGTCACATCACCTGGATCAGGTCCCAAGTTAGCAGTGGACGTGAGGCTTCATAGACCTGAAACATTTGTGTAATATGTTCAGCTGTCACTGTGGCGGGCACTCTGAAAATGCCTCAGCTAAATACCTTCTTAATATACCCCTCACAAAACACACTAAATTATTTTTGTTTGCTTGGTTGTTATTTTTTCTTGGAGGCAGACAAAGGGATTTCTCCAAGTGGAACACGGAATCATTTGTTCTTGTGACATCTTGTAACTGCCACGTTGCTGTTCCATTCCTGCTTTTATATAGACCCTTCTTTTCTAACATAGTGTTCTAGACCCGGATTCCCTCTAAAATGCTCCACTCTGCTGGAATCTGAATACAAGAGGATTTCCCCTTCACAGGGTTTTGGGTTCCTTTTGCTTTTTGGACTTTGTCTAATTCGTCAGTAAAGATCATCAGGAACAGAACTGGGGGAACTGTCAAAACACGGGCCATTTCCTGTCACTGTCTAGAGTCTCAAGCACTTCGCAATAGGTGGAAGACAAGAGTCATGACAGCCAAGAGGGAGAAAGGTTGGAACGGACTTCTACTGCTAAAAGCATTTTTGCCTCCCCTAGCAAAACAGGTCCCTTCCACAACCATGTCTAGTACCCATTTTCTTAACCTGGAGGTGTCCTGATGGAGGAAGTCTCAGCACTGCACCCACGTATGCAGTGTAGTCGAGAGGGAGAAGGAAACGTGCTGTCTAGGCTACAGATTTAGGCCACTGCAATAGCAGTACTTACTCTCACGTCAGCGAAAGCAGAAATTTCAGCGAGCTAGGAAGGCAGCTTGGGTGGATGTAACCGTGCCGCTGGTTGTGAGTGGCTGGCACTGTATCTAATGAACATGACCCAGCATCTTCCTCCTATGTGTAATGAACTTAATCGTGGTTCACAAGAGAGAGAGGAACATAATGGACATTAAAAGTGCATGTATTTCTATCTGCATTTCAAAACAAACATTCTCTCGTTTTCAAACAGGCACTGAATTCCTCCTTCAGAAACCTGTTTCGTTGGACATCTCGGAGAAACAGGAGTGTCGCATCTGAACCACAAGTGACGAGTCCCCCCAACCTGCAGGAGGCAAGTCACTGCTGTATAGACTGTTGTTTTCTGACTATGGGATATTTTAGAGATGGAGGAGGTAAAAACAAACAGCGTAGTCAAGAGGGAGAAGGAAACGTGCTGTCTAGGCTACAGGTTTAGGCCACTGCAATAGCAGTACTTACTCTCACGTCAGCAAAAGCAGAAATTTCAGCGAGCTAGGAAGGCAGCTTGGGTGGATGTAACCGTGCCGCTGGTTGTGAGTGGCTGGCACTGTATCTAATGAACATGACCCAGCATCTTCCTCCTGCGTGTACTGAACTTAATTGTGGTTCACAAGAGACAGAGAAACATAATGGACATTAAAAGTGCATGTATTTCTACCCGCATTTCAAAACGAACATTCTCTCGCTTTCAAACAGGCAGGAGGAGTCGTTATTTATATTCCTAACGTTAATTGTTACATCTTTGTTTACAATTCTTATGTTGCTCCTGCCTGCAGACCTAAACAGCGCTCAAAAGCAAGCTATGGAGTAGGAGTCTGATTTAATAGTGCCTACTTGGCTGTGTAGCAGGGTCCTAAGAGGGTAATGCTTCAACTCTGTAGGTTGAAGAGGACCAGTTAGTTCCAGAACATACTGTCAGCCCGTCCGAAACAAGCAAGACCAGGACGATACAAGCTGGAACGTTGGAGAACCTTGTGGAGAACCTTCTGACAGCTTTTGAGGATAATGATTCCAGTTACATCGACATCTTCCTGTCAACATACAGGGCCTTTGCTTCTCCTAAGGAAGTACTGGAACTGCTCCTTGACAGGTAAGCGCCAGTACAGAATGAACCATCATTTACGTGATGGAGGGATGTTGTCAGGAATTTCTCCCTCATGTTTGGTAACAACCGGATGGACAGATGTCCAGAATGCTTCAAAACCGAGAATTGCAGCATCAACATAAGATGTGTAAATGCACGCTGCCCCCACGCCAACTCTCATTCAATCAGTCACCGGGCAGGGTAAGTGTGCCATGTCTGACTGCTGTTATCCAGCAGATGGCAGTGGAGAGTGAAATCCTCTCCCTTCAGCAACAGGAGAGGAGCAGCCAGTCAGTGTGGAATGTACGCTGCATCATCAGCATGTCTTGAGTCTGTCCTGGGTGACACCCACTGAGAAGGCATCAGCATGGTTCTCTACACATCCCCCTTACGCTCTTTTTGTGTCTTCTTGGTAAGATGTTCTGTGACCCAGTGTTAGAAGATTTGGAAATGCAGGACAGTCTACAGGTCTGCGAGAGCGGATACTGAAACCAACACAATTAAATCTAATGAGAATAGCTTAAGCTTTACACTTCTGCTGAGCAAAGTGTTGGAAGTTTTGTTCTTAAGGCTCCTCTGCTTATTCCACCCTTGCAGTAAAGCAGTGGCAAGTATCTCAAACAGTCCATTGCACTCACTTGGAATTGCAAACACTAGTAATGAGCGTTTAGGGTAGGACTGAGAGCTGAGAGAGGCCAGGTGGGATTAAGTGGTGAATTCGGGCATAGCCGAGAGTCACAAGGAAGTTATCGATTCAATTTTACAGCTTCAGTAGTGCTGAAATGAAAGAAAAAGCACAGGCTCTGGAATGCACGCAAACCCTCCATCTTTCTCGGACTCAGCTTCCCCACCCACAGGGGAATTGTGCCGTGTTAAGCTGCTGGCACAGACGGTTGAAACGCGAGTTCTCATTGTAAAGTGATGTGGAGTTCTGAGATACTGAGCCGTGGCAGGGCAGAATATCTTTTAGTTTTATCCTTTGAAACATCTTGGATGAAATTGTTACAGTTCTGACATGAACTTTCCGGACATAAACCGACAGCCCGCTCTGGTTTCTCCACCTGATGCTAATAGGATGTTGCAGCACAAACACTTAAAGATGCACTTGTTCTCCTAACGATCCAGATAAATTGCAGGTGCCCGGCCTGCAATGAGTCGAGTGGAGGATGTGTAAAATCAGCTTGCCTTATTCTGGACTGTAATTGTCTGTCTTCATTAAAGCTGGCTGTAAGGAACCATTGCATTCCTTATGGAGCTGCTGTCTGAAACAAGGGGCACTCCCTTTGGGAATGAAGTGCGTAATCCTGCCTGCAAGGCACATGCGCTGCCTATGTGGGTAGGAGGTTTTGCTGTGGCTCTTGGAGTTGTGCCCACGGCTTCCTCTTTCCCAGTGGCATTTTCACAGTGCCGCGGGCCATTCCCACTCGTGACAGCTGTGTCAGTAGTTTTGGCACAAGCGAGCATTTGCCACCTAGAAAACTGTGTGTGAAGCCACCCTTGGGCTTAGAAGGAATGACCAACACTAGAGAAAGAGAGGCTGCACAGGAGAAAGCGGTTGTGTTACAGCCGCGTTGCACACTGGAATATTGCTGTGGGAAAGGATGGAGTGAAAACGGGCAGGAAGGGTCTTGGAGCTGTGAGCAAAGCAGCTGTTTTGGTTAATTCCCTCTTTGTGCAGGCTGCTTCATAGGAGGTTGGCAGACACTGGCTGTCTCTTTAGGATTGTTTTTTCCTCTGAAATGACATAATCTTCCTTCGTTTTGCCCCACTCTTACATTCCGTATTTGTAGCTTGAGCTAGAAACACTTTTCAGTTCTTTATGACAACTGCATATGAATGATGCTATTCAGGATTCTGCTTTGATGCAGTAGAGGCTCCTGGAAACATTCATCTCGTTTTTCAGGTTTGGAGACCTGGAGGCCCCCTCAAGCTGTGAAGAAGGTGAAAGCCAGAACTCCTCTGAATCCAAAGCAGTATTCAGGACGTAAGTGAAGTTTTTGGCACTGTACAGTTAACCAGATAGTGTGGTTTCCCTTCTTGCTGAACAAACGTGCCAGTATTTGTACGCAGCTCTGAGACGACAGCTTTCCGGGTTGGCTTTTGGGTTCCTCGTCTGCACATGAAATCTACGTTCGTCTTTGAACTCCTCTCATGATCTCATGAACTGAGGAAAGAGAGTTCCTCCTGGCACACTTGCCCTTTTCCATTTTGCAGCTCTAAACATGATAGATCCCGAGCCACTACATCCATGGTTTGGGGGATTTGAACTTAAAAAGCCAAGTGCTTGATTGTCACGAGCACAGAGCACAGGTGCCCTGACACATCTCACTGGATACTCACGGCTGTAGGAGTATCCAGTTAGATGGCTACTCATCCATATCCACACCATTTATGACTGCCCCTCACTGTTTGAGGAGGATGTGAAGGTCCTTGAACGTGTCACACCCGAGCTGGTGACAGGGCGGGAAGGCACGTCCTCTGAGGAGCGGCTGAGGACTCCGGGCTTGTCTAGTTTGGAGAGAAGGATGCTGAGGGGTGATCTCATGGCTCTCTGCAGCTTCCTGAGGAGGGGACGTGGAGAGGGAGGTGCTGAGCTCTTCTCTCTGTGATCCAGGGACAGGACATGTGGGGATGGCGCAGAGCTGTGCCAGGGAAGGTTTAGACTGGACATGAGGGAGCATTTCTTTACAGAGAGGGTGGTCGAAGAGTGCAACAGGCTTCGTGGAGAGGTGATGGATGCCCCAGGCCCATCAGTGTTTGAGGCATTTTAGGGCCAGTGCCCTAAACAATATGCTTCAACCTTTGGTCAGCCCTGAAGTGGTCAGACAGTTGCACTAGATGGTCGTTGTAGGTCCCTTTCAACTGAAATAGTCTATTCCATTGTCCTAGTTGCTTTACCTCTCGTTATTTGTTATCCTGAATTTAATAGGAGGGTCTCAATACAGCTTAAATGGATTTGATTCTTTTTTACCTTGTATTTTGGGGCTGTAATTGTACTCTGCTTATAGGTGTGCAAATGAGGAGCAACTTCACCCTGAAGTCCTTGGCAAAATCTGAGCAATATCTTAATAGAATTCCATGCATGAAACCAACAAATTCAATCCCTTGCTCAAAAAAGCCTTCACACGGCCATCACGTGGGGTGTGAACGTGTCTGGTTTTATTGTTACATCATGTATTGTTAGGATATGTACTGTTATAATAATATTGTTGTTGTTATAATACGTATTGTTATACACATACATCCTATTGCATCCCTATGTGCTGTGTGCAACCAGTGTGTTCTCTGTGTGTTTGCTCTTAGTGCAATAACATCCATCTTGGGAGCCTGGCTCGACCAGTGTCCTGAGGACTTCAGAGAGCCGCCCAACCACCCAGGCTTGCTGAAGGTGCTGGAGTACCTGAAGGGGAATATGCCGGACTGTGACCCAGAGAGGAAGGCACAGAACCTCTTGGAACAGTTCCAAAACCAAGAAGCAGCAAAAGACGGTAAGTTGCCTTTCCCTCCTTTCTGTTCTCCCAGACTGTGTGGTACCACAGGGATTTATGTGGATTATATTTCATCAGCTCTCATGCTAACTGACCACACTGTGAGGCTCACCAGTGCCTATATTTCCTTAAAAAACACCTATGAGTGTATGAGGCTGCAGGTTCTGTGCGGGATGAGATCGTTGTACAGCACAGGGGCCTGTGCCTGTTCATTCTGGGGTGGGCTGGGAGTTCTCTAATATGTAGCCAAAGCTTTGAGATTGCTGCAGCAGCCAAGCGGTTAGTTGGCAGCGCACTTCCCATGTCACTGAGTTAAAGCACACAGCTGCTCCTTCGCTGGCCTTCTCATTTCAACACCCCTCCCCCCCCCCCAAGAAAAGTCCAACAAAAAGCAAACTACAGAGCTGCGGCAAAATGCAGCTGGAGTCACAAGCCCTGTTGTCACGAAGCTTTTCTTGCCTCGAGAGGGAAGGTGATGGATGCTGGAGTAAACTCTCTTCAATATAGTCCATGTAGCCCTGTGAAGGCACAAATGGGGTTTGTTGAGAAAATCCGATACCTCCTTTCATGTCCGCCCACGGGAGATGAAATCTGGATATAAGAGCATTCCTAATGCACTGTTTTGGGGGTAAAATTGCAATCTCATCCCTTTGCAGTTCGATTTATTTTTCTCCCCCCAGATTATAAAATGCATCAATACTGAAAAGTAGGTTAACAAAAGTGAGCAAAGGCATTTTTGTTGAGGTGGTGATGGTGTCTTCTCTTTCAGAAGAATGGTCAGCAAATGGTTTAAGGCACTTCTCAGCTGAGAGACCCTGAGCAGCTCAATTCTCTCTAACTCTACTACTTTTTCTTCTACCTTTTCTTTGCCAATTTAATCTCTTGTTCATCGTCTTTCTCACTAAATATGCAGCACAGTGGGGCCATTACTTCAGACAGGACCCTGTGGGTGTTCTGCTATAATTAGACGGTGGTGTTTTCAAAGCAATCATCGTTTGCTTTGATTCACTGTTTGCTGTACAAATTCACTCCATTTGGTTTTCCGTCCTGGACAGATGAGTTCCTTGGCACTGTCACCTGTAGCCCAAATAACGAAGAGGAGCTGGAGGTCATCAGCAGTCCAGATGACTTCTCCTCCTGCCGAGAAGACTTTGTGGCGGAACAGCTGACATACATGGACGCAGTATGTAGAGTATAGGCACTCCATGAAATGCTAGGGGAAATAGTGCTGGGCTTCTCAAAGTGCTTTTTTAAAGTATGTCAAGGCAAACATAGTGTCCCAGAACAGGTCTGTTGTTGGGACACAGAACACAGCTCCGCTTGCTTATCCAAACTTGCTTCATTCATTAGGCTTTTTCCGTCAGCCATTCTGAAGGTGGTGGTGGGGGGGTTAATTATTTTTTGTTTTTCAAAGTGTGAATGTATACCGTCTGGCCTTTTTTCACAAAGTTTAATATTTGACAGCTGAGACACAGCACATTTTGACTATATTGCTACCTGTCCTAAAGATTTACAGGTACTCTTGACTATAATTGTCTGTGTCAACCTCCTTCAAAATAGCATGATATAAAAAATTTTCCCCTTGGTTATGCAACTGATATAAAGGTGTCTCTTATTTCCCAAGGACTATGTAGCTGCCAGCCTTTTTAGGGCATCAAGCCTAGAAAGAGCATGCCAAAGTGTATATTTTGAACTAAGAGAAAACAAATATTTTCCTTTTAACACCATATTAGATTTAGATCCAATTTGTACTGGAAACATGCATTTATTCTTGTGGCCAGTAGAGATCTGGGAGAATCCCGCTGACTTCCACACCTCTGTTTCACTCTAGGAGCTCTTCAAGAAAGTTGTACCCTACCACTGCTTGGGATCCATCTGGTCTCGAAGGGACAAGAGAAAATACATGCACCTGGCACGTACCATCAGAGCCACCATCACTCAGTTCAATGGCGTGACCAAATGTGTGATCAGCACTGTCCTGGAGAGCAGAGAACTGGAACCACACCAGAGAGCCAAGCTCATTGAGAAGTGGATTTATATTGCACATGTAAAGCATTTCTTCTACGCTGTTGAGTGTTTCTTGTGCGGGTGCCTTGGAGCGAGGGAGTTGGGAGGGGAGAAAGGGGTTGCATGTGTTGGGCCCGGGCCAGGGAACACCTGAGCTCTCCTTCTTTCTGTTCAGTGAGAACGTGTAGCAAGCGTGACACCGGTTAAACAGAAGAGCACTAACATACTTGTGATGCTGACATTTAATGCTTCTGTGTTTCTAACCACTCCTTTTGCAGGAATGTAGGATCCTGAATAATTTTTCCTCCTTGAAGGCCATCATTTCGGCACTGCAGTCCTACTCCATCTATCGCCTGAAGAAGACCTGGGGGTGTGTTTCAAAGTAAGTCTCTCCCTCTGCTCCTGCGGCTAGCCCCGAGCAAAGGCCAAAAGCTCAGTGCTCTTTCTCACTTCCCTGCTCCTGCTGACCACACTGTTCCTGATACAGGCCAGGATGCCATTGGCCGCGTGGGCCACCTGGGCAAACTGCTGGCTCCTATTCAGCCGCCCGTCGACCCAACACCCCCAAGTCCTTTTCTGCCTGACAGCTTTCCAGCCGCTCTTCCCCAAGCCTGTAGTGCTGCCTGGGGTTGTTGTGACCTAAATGCAGGACCTGGCACTTGGCCTTGGTAAACTTCATACAGTCAACGTCATCCCATCGATCCAGCCTGCCCAGGACCCTCCTCAGGGCTCTCCTACCCTCCAGCAGATCAACACTTCCACCCAACTTAGTGTCGCCTGCAAACTGACTGAGGGAGCACTCAGTCCCCTCATCCAGATCACTGATAAATATGTTAAACAAGACCGGCCGCAGAACTGAGCCCTGGGGGACACCGCTTTGTGACCGCCCGCCAACTGGCCTTAACTCCGTTTACCACAACCCTCTGTGCTCTGCCCTCCAGCCAGTTTTTAACCCAGCAAAGAGCACATCTGTCTAAGCCATGAGCCGCCAGATTCCTTAGGAGAATGCTGTGGGAGACCGTGTCAAAGGCTTTACTAAAGTCCAGGTAGACAACATCCACAGCCTTCCCCTCATTCACTGGGCGGGTCACCCGGCCATAGAAGGAGCTCAGGTTGGTCAAGCAGGACTTGCCCTTCATGACCCCATGCTGCCTGGTCCTGATCCCCTGCTTGCCTTGCACCTGCTGTGTGAGCTCACTCAGGATGAACCGCTCCATCGCTCCATAATCTTCCCCAGTACTGAGGTCACGCTGACAGGCCTGTACTTCCCCACGTCTTCCTTTCGGGCCCTTCTTGTAGACGGGAGTCACATTGGCAAGTCTCCTGTCTTGCCAGGCCTGACTGTACTGGGAGCACCAGAAGATTCCAGGAAGGTGCCTAGTAGATGTACAGCATCTCCCGGGATGCATTTGGGCAGTGTTACCTTTTCTGTGCCCAGGTGTTAACGGTTCACGAGAAAAAAAGCTGCATAGTAATCTGATCTGAATTACAGTGCTTACTACTAACCTCAGTGATTTAATCTTTTCCTGCACAGGGACATAATGAAGATTTTTGAAGAGCTCTCCAGCATCTTCTCAGATCATGATTTGATAAGTAGGGAGCTGCTGATGGAGGTGAGAATTAGACAGAGTTGCAAGGCTTGTGATCCCTCTCAAAGCTGAGGTTTGCCCTTTTTCTAACCAGCTACCAGAGCTCATCTCTCCCTGAACTGCTGCGGGCAGTGCTGCAGGGAAGATAGGTCTGTAGAGCCTGCGCTTTTCTGCTGGGATGAGAGGCGATTGTGTTGTGAAAACAAAAGAACAACAAGTTTGTTGTTGTCTCAAAGCAGCGAGGGGAGAAGAATTCCACAGAATAGCGAGAACCTCTGTCCTATTTCTCATCTTGGACCGTTTTGCAATGATTGGAGGATTAATGTCCACTGAATCCTGAAAGTCTTTGTTTTCTTTCAGTATCAATAGTATCTGTAGGGAAGCCCTGTTTGACCTTGCCTATCCATCCTGCAAACGGACGTGTTGAGCAGACAAAATGCCAGGTGAAACAGGTTGGCTGGCACGGAGAAGGGAGCACTGTGTTCTCTCCTCCCCACGCAAGGGCTTTGCTGGGGGCTGCACTTTTAGCTTCTGTGCCTGTCCGCCGGCTGCTGTTGGAGAATATCGAGTTTACCGTTCAGTATCTTGTAGACATTGAGACAACACTCCTTTCTCATTTTTCATAGGAAGCAGGTAATGCCCAGTGTGTGTGTATGCCCTGTGCATATATATACACAGACCATCCCCCACACGCATATATCTGTATATATGAACAATTACGGATCCTTTTGGATGGCAGAAACAAGCATTTCCTTCACAACTGTAGAAACAGCCTCAACTCGACGGCTGCTAGCAGTCTGGAAGTAAAAACCCACTGGAATGAAGCAGAGAACCTGCTTACACAGCCTGGCCAGGACCATGCCCCAGCTCTTGTAGCAGATACCCAAGGGACCCTGTCCCGGGTGCTCAAGCTGGGCTGCCTGGTGACACCCTGTTAGAAATCAGTGTACGGTGGCAATACTGTAATATGAAAGCGCTTGGCAATATCTGTGAGAGCATCCCGCTCTCATTAGAATTTGATTTAAATTCTACGTTAGATACTCAGGATGATGTAACGACAGAAAACGTGATTTAGAAGACCACTGTTTGGTTCAGCAGGCTACTTTGATTTCATTGTCTGATACAGGAGTATTCTAGTGTTCTCAGTCTTACCGTGTCTCGGTCAATTAATCCCACACTGCTCTGATCGTTTGCAGGGAGTAACGCGAGGCACGGTACCTTTCCTTGGCACCTTCCTCACTGATCTCGTCATGTATGACACAGCCCTGCCGGATTATGTCGAGGTAATTCGGGGCAATTGTTGAAACCTAAATGTCCTCCCTGCCTTCCCAGCACTGTGGCTGCTCCTCTGTCTTCTACTGGGTTCTTGTGCAGTTCTTAAAAACGGAGGAATGTCGAAAATAACCCAACGAAGCCATGTGCAGTTTCAGTAGTACCAAGAGTCTTGTGAATTTGAGTGCAGTTATCTCAAGGGACAAGCTTTGCATTGTGTTTTGTCTTCTTGGCTTGGAAAACGTGAAGGTCGCAGGCTTTCCATTACTCCGTTTTATTTTTCTGAAATCATTTTAGTTGTAAGGATTTCTGTGAATAGTTGGCAAAATACAGAGAGTGACCAACTGGGCTCTTCAGACTGATCACTGAAGTGCTTCCGTGTTGACTCGCATGGGCTGAGCCCTGAAGCCATGCAAGACTCTTAAAAACTTTCTCTGTAGCTGCACAAGCAGGGGGCGCCAATCTGAGGAAAAAGGCTGGCAAGAGAATGCAGTCGTTAAGAGAGACTGAGGCTGGGGCCAGTTCTCAGAGACCTTTGAACACTGGCCCCATCAAAGCAGACTCTTGAGGAGCCGTGCTGCAGGCACTCAGCCTGCCTTGTGCTGCTGTTGATAGTTAGGGTAAGAACGGGCAAATACACTTCTCCCTGGGCTGGTAACGGCTGCTGGTTGCTTTGGTGCTTGGTTGTTTTGCAAAACTGCACTGAAGCAGGCCTGCGTAAGGTGGATAGATACCCCTTTTCTTTTCGGCGGTTCCCCTTCCGTCCGTGCCCGGTGTTCATTCAGTTTCTGAAGCTCGCTGGAACACGGCTGGCCTCGTGGCACAGGCAAAACCCGGCTCTGTCCCTTGCGTGCTGGCATTCTTCAGCCCCGATCTTGAGAGGCCTTGCAGGAGCATTCTTTCAGTGGGCTCTTCTTCTCGGGCAGAGTGCCATTTAGGCCCTGAGGACAGGTATCCTTTGGAGACTCACACGTGGCAGTGCTGTGGTTTTGACCAGCTCTGGAAATGGGTATTTTTAGAAGGCCCTTGCTCAGGGCAGGTCTGTGCTGGACATTAGCCTTGCCACTTCCTGCTGTTTGTGATGAAAGTCAACTCAGCATGTGCTCTTCTGCTCTGATCCCTTCTCTTTCCTTCCAACAGGGTGGCCTAATCAATTTTGAGAAGAGGCGGAGGGTAAGTTGAATGCTCCGTGATTTTCAGTGCACTGATGCCCTCTTTCAGAGCCTTCTCTTGGTGAGGTCATTTGGTTTTGCTCAGGCATATACAACAGCTCCTCATTTTAATGCAATTTCCTGAGGAAAGCCTAGATCCCTGAGACCCTGGAAGCCTCTGCCAACCTGTGAGGGGTGGTTGCAGGAAGAGAACCTGCTTTTTCCATGGGTGCAATAGATCTATTTGAGATGTCTGCTCTGGGGTGCAACCGTGCAAAGCCAGGGAGGATCAGGGTCTGCTTGCATCGCAGGCCCCCCTAATCATTCCCCTTGCTTGACGCCTGAGAATCACCTAAGTGCAGGGCATGATTCTTCCCTTGGAGCAGGCCTGGCCAGCTCAGGGCTGAGTGGGCAGGGTAGGGGGAAGGACTTGTGACCCTTTGCTACCCTTGTTCCTTGAGGAAGAACTAGGAGTGCTGCCGTTCAGTGGGTTTGCAGTGGCATTCCACTGCGGATAGTACTTGGGAAAAGCTCTGTGGTGAAGTACGATTCCTTCTCATTTGTGTGTGGCTGATAAAATACACAGTACGGATGCGGGGGGCGGGGGGAAAGCAACTATTGTTTGAAAAGTTGGTTCTTGAAATAGTTACTCAACTGAAACTGAACTTCAGGTCAAACCAAGTTTGCCCTGGATCTGTTGTTGCATATGTGCAGGAGTGAGTCTGTTTGGCTTTGTCATGGTTTCTAATACCATTCCTATCTGATGATTTATTTTTTTTTTTAGGAATTTGAAGTGATTGCCCAAATTAAGCTTTTACAGTCCTCCTGCGACAGCTATTGCCTGGTACCAGACGGACGGTTCCTTCAGTGGTTCAGGAGGCAGCAGTATTTAACAGAGGAGGAGAGGTAGGTTCTCAGCCCAGCTGGCACAGCTGGCTTTGCTTACCCACGCCCAGCTGCAGCCAGGTTATGTTCCTCTTACAGGAACTTACAGACATGGCTGCTCCAGGAGACTGGAAGCAGATCTGTTTTCTGCTGAACAGCTGTAGAAAACCTCTGGAACACTTGGCAGGGTTTAGTTTTCAGGTTGGAAATCAGGCTTCTGACTTGGAAATGTATCAGTCTGTTGTGCCTGGGCTCTCTGTGCGTCCCCAGAAGTCTCAGAAGTGCTCAGGAGGCGCTGTGAGTTCTGTGCTGCTGAAGATGCTGCTAGAGCAACCCAAGCCAATTTATTCCCCGCATGTTAGTCTGCCCACGAGGTGTTTGAATACCACTCTGCTGCCCTGACTAAGAGTGTAAGCACAGGTACATACTGAGTCGTAGTCAAAAAAATGTCAGCTGACCCAAGATTCACATCTGAAGTGTTTTCTTGATTTTTTTTTTAATAAAATGATGTAATGCAGAAAAGCATTAGTTTTTAAAACTAATAGAAAGAAGTGAAATAGCCCCTTCACCATGGTAAAAAGTAGACAGAACTGTGTTCCACTGTGTGGGGTTGCTACCTTCTGTGAAGGGGGAATAACTGAAGGTTTCTTGAATTTCTTGAATATTGCTACTTTGAGATACATTGCTCATCTCTGTTTGGCAGTTTCAGACTGTCACGTGAGGCCGAAGCAGTTGGTGACGTTAACACCACACCGCCGACATCTGAGAAAAGCGCGGTGGTGAAGAAGTTCAGCCTGTGAGTACGACAGGGCAAAGGGCATTTTGTGTGTTAATATGAACCTGAATGAATCAAGCAAGCAGTACTCTTCTCACCTGCTGAAAAACCTGGCTGCAGATCCAGGCCACTGCATTCCTTTAAGGAGAGACCGTCAACTAGAAATGCATCCTTCTGCCTGAAGTTGCCCCTTTCTGTTGTCATCAGTAGGCATGAGGATTATTAATGAGGAAAAACCTTGGAAACAAAAATGCTTCCTAAAGTGTCAGGAAAGGCACTGTTTTAGTGCTGGATTCTAATTGACTATCTACTGTGTAATAGCTTCCCTGAAAGCCGTGGGGAATAGCTCTGATTTGGGCCTCGCAGCTGGTGGGTACACAGGGCAAGAAGGTATTGTGATAGCAGGTAGCAAACTCTTGACTAGCCCTCTGAACAACACAGAGGAAAGGAAAACAAGAGGCCAGGCAAGAGAGGAACCCAACCCAAACCGTATTATTTTTGAGCCAAGTGACAGCTTTGCTCAGCCCAGCTCTGTTCTGCTTTCACTTACTGGCTTTTATGCTTTCTTTCCTATCCCAGCATCCCTCCTGGCTCCGAGGAGCTCACCCAGAGCACACCCGTAAAATTGCTAGCCAGATCTAATCCGGGCGGGAGCTCTGGTGAAGGCACGGACTCGGCCAGTGTTTCTTCGCCTGAGTTTGCTCAGGGTGGGACTGCAGACAGCTGCATCACAGCCACTGGAACTTCTTGTGGTGCTCGGGAACAGGTATGGTCTGGGCCTTGTTGCCGACACAAACAGCCTGTGAGAGACAGCGGACACTGCAGGCCGGCCCTCGACGCTTGCCTAAGCCTAGCGGTGCTAGATTTTCTTGAGGCGATTGGCAGTGGTTTTGGTTTAGGTGAGGCCCTGGAGAAGCAGGAGGTTAATTCTTCTTTCAGTCCTTCATTGTGCTTTCTCAGCCAGATGGGGCAGGGGAGTGGCATTGCTACCTTGGAGCCTGTGGGAAGTGGGGTGAGGAGCCTGAGCATCACGCTCACTCAAGGCACGTGGCGGCGTGACATTAGCCGTGACACCGACACAAGGACTTATAAGCCTCCACCAACCAAAATAAATGAAACAGGAGATGGGATCAGCTGAAGAGGAGTAAGATCAACAGCCAGCCCTGGAATGTCTCCAGTTCGATGAGTTACTCTGCTGCGAGCAGCCTGCTGCCGTGTCCGTGCTGGAGAAGGAAGCTGGACTTTAGGAGCTGTGTGCTCACCAAGGAGAGCCCAGCTGCAGCAAAGCCAGTGCCTGTGCTGTGGGGGAGGCATTTTTGAGGGGGGAAAGGCACCTGTGCATTGGTGACAGCCTAATCCTGGGGAAGGCAGAGCAGCTGTGACAGGCAGGTAAGGTCAGAGCTCAGCAGCCCTGCAGGTTGGACCTCCCTGCTGCCGAGATGAACCCCTTGCCACGGCTCAGCTTGGTTCCGCGAGGGCAGTTGGTGCGCAGAGCAGCACTGCTGCCCCTCCTGCCCGCCTGCTCGCTCTTGGCAGGCACAGCCGGTGCCTGACACAAAGGCACTGAACCAGCGAGCCAGGAGTCCCTTGTTTTGCAGCAAAGGCAAAGCACGGCGCCCCGCACGGGGGCAGCCGGGACACCCCACAGCAAAACGAGTGCGACGCGGAAGCTGCACGTGTTCTGCTGAGAGCAGATGGCCGGGTGTGCGCCGTCACCATCCGGAGAAAGTATACAGGCGGGAAAGGATCTGACAGGGAGATCCGCAGGGATGACCTTTCCCTAGGCAGACTCTTCCCTTTTGAACTCAATGGCATGAAGTGTATAGTTGGAGCCCTTTTTAGGGATGTTTTGCTGGAGTGTCATATCGCGGTTTGGCTTCTGGGTATTTTAAACTAGATTGTACTCAATGTTCTTAAACCAAACGAAGCACGAGGTCCCAGCCACCCAACAGTTCAAACTGTTTAGCTGGAGCAGTTGTTCCAGTGATCTCCATAGGTGAGTTGGAGCGGGAACGTGCTGAGACAAACCCCTGGGCAGCGGGGGAAGGAAGGGGCCAGTTTCCAGTGAGGACAGAGTAGTCAAGGCGAAGCGGCAGGCAGGGAGGCATGCTGTGTATTTTCGCTCCCGTGAAGACCCGACCGGGACAGGTGCCCGTGGTGCCCTCTGCTCTTTCCCAGCCGGTCCCGTCCCGGCTGGAGGCCCACGACCTGATCCTGCTGGTTGTGTCTGCGGCCACTTCCTGGCCTGCTCTTGCTGAGGCAGGGACAGGGGCAATGAGTGTTCTTTAGGACGGTGACATTAATCAAGGAAAGCTCCCTTTTTCTGGAGGCAAGGAATGCCACCGCCAGCCTGCTCCACAGAGTGCAGGTCACGGCGGTTTTGGATGGGCCTTTTGCTTTCTCAAGTTGTTCCTCCAGCACGACACGCGCAGATGCACAAAATGTCCAGCTTATGACAGTGTTTGTCTTTCTTTTGTTGTGTAGCTCTCTGACTCCTCCGGGTCCTCTGCCTACTCCACGGACGCATCTTTGCCAGGGACACCATCTCCTGTCTCATCCCCTCCCTTGCCCTTCTCCAATGGCAAGTCCGAGAGTGAAGAGGCTTCCGAGGATAAGGCCTCTGAGAACGAGCCCTCCGACGCCAAGGCCTCCGGTGACAATCCCTCCGTTTCCGTGCCACCTGTTGTCTCAAAAGTACGGCCTCCGGTTTCCAGTCAGCAGGATGACAATACGAGCATCCTCAGGATCAGCACAGAGGATGACAACGGCAACATATACAAGAGCATCCTGGTGAGTGGCGTGGAACAGCAAAATGCTGTTGTCGATGGTGTTTTCGTCCAGGGCGACTTACAAAAATGGTGCTTTTAGTTTGTGAAAACACTCCCTGAGCTGCCTGTCACAGCTGGCTTGAAAGGGAAAATGAAAACTGCTACCATTCAAAACATGTGGAGCATGGTAGGAACGAGAGGTTTGGAAAAGCAGCTTTGAACTTTCTGCTAAAACATAAGCTTTCATTTCCAGAGCAGTAACTTCCCCAAAGTGAAGCATTCTCATGAAGGGCAGGCTTTGCTGCTTCTGCCCTCCCCCTAGTGCTCGCTGCTGTTTCTCTAGCTCAGAATCTGTGTGTGAGTTTTGACACAAGATGCCACGTTGTTCCTGGAGAAGCTTTCCCCGGGAGCTGGTTTCCAGAAACAGGGAGCTGCGTGTGAGGAAGCTGACAAGCCCTTGAATTGCACAGCTTCTCCCTGTGGCGAAGGTTGCCAGGCCAGCAGCTGCCAGTGCTCCGGGGTTTCCCTCACTGCTGGTTGCACAGGGGGATTCTGGCAGTGCCTCGCCTGCGTGCCAGCTCTGCCGATCCCCAAGGGAGACTCGGCTGCTGAGCAAACGCTTTGGGTCCCTCAGGGCCTGGGGGGAACAAACACACCGGGGGTAGTTGCGGGCAAGTATAGATACCTGAGGATTTTCATGGCCTGACCTCCCCATATGGCAAAGAGCTGCTCCCCGAGGGCCTGACCCATTCAAATGCCGGCGAGACAAATCTTCCTTTGGATGCATAAGGCTCTGGGGGGAGCCCTGGGTCTGCTCCGGACACACAGCACTTCTGCAGCAGGCAGGAAACCCAGTTACAAGGCCAAAACTCTTTGCAGGCTATCAAAGCAAGTATTGAGCACAGGAGACGGCAGATTCATTGATGTCTGCTAACAACAGATGGGGCACCAGTTACGTGGGCTCTTCTGGGTGGTGAGAACAATGTCTCATCTCCAGGTGTTGGCTCAGGAGGGCAGGCGCCGATTTACTGTTGTCTCTTCTGTTGGCTTGAACTGAAACACCACCCCCCAGTGTGACAAACCCCTGCTTTAGTGTCCAGCAGTACCTACTCCTTCGTTACTAACCCAGCGTAGTTTTTCCAGTTCCCTGGAATCTTTTCCAAGACCTGCAGGAAGGCCGGCACTTGCTAAGGATTAAATCATTCCGTAGAGTGCATATGCAGAGTCTCCCACTGCAACTCTGTCTTTGCAGATCACTAACCAAGACAAAGCTCCTGCTGTCATCCAGAGAGCCATGCTGAAGCACAACCTGGAATCGGACGCAGCCGAGGATTATGAGCTTGTGCAGGTCATCTCTGCAGACAAAGGTGAGGAGCACAACTCTGCTGCTGCTTGGAAAATCCTGCTGGATTTGAAGGAAAGAGCGAAGCAACGTTAGAGATGCCACGGACATGCCGTCAGTGCTGCCCATGAGAATGAACGCCCTCGCTAACTGGTGCGCAGGGGTGCCGTGTCACAGCCTGTCAGCACATCGCTGTGTAGCAGCAGAGCCCGCTCGCGGGCCGCCCGCCAGACCGTCGTGGATGCGCTGCCACTGCAGAGCTGTTGCCTCCTCGCCCTGAGCACAGTCTACCTGAGGGGCTGGGCGGCAGGGTGCGCCCCCCCCCGGGATCGGGGCAGGCCCCCAGCGCGCCGCTGTCCCTGGGCAGTGCCAACAGAGCTGAAAACCAACAAAAGCGCCAAAAGCTTGCTTCGGTTCTGGCTTTTAGTTTGGGGGCTGCCAGGGCCTCTGCCAGGCCGGACTGGCTCTAGCTTTGGCCTCTATCTCCTCTGCCACCCTGATCCCCCTTTCCTGTGGGGCAGCTGCTGTGGCTGCCACCTGATGCAGCTTTGGCTGAAGAAGCCCAGCAGCACAAGGCAAGGGGCTGGGCACGCTCACCCTGTTCTCGCCTGCCTTTCCTTCTGCTACGCGCAATGCCACGCACTTACGGTCGCTCTGCTCCCTCTTTTGCAGAGCTGGTGATCCCGGGCAACGGCAACGTCTTCTATGCCATGAACAGCGGCGTGAACTTGGATTTCATCCTGCGGAGGAAAGGTTCCGTCAGGCGGCAGGTGACAACGAGGGGCCATTGCAGCCTGACATTCCCCAGAGCTCCTAAGTGGGGGTGCAGGAGCAACAGGCTCAGCAAAACCACGCTCTGAGTGGCACAGGCCCAGGAGGAGAACTGGCGGAGACTTCAGCTTCGAACCATCTGAGCTGAGAAGCCAAGTGAACATTTGACAGACCTGCCGCCAGGAGCGTGTCTCTCTCCTCCATGTCGCCGCCGATGGACCTTTTTTTTATGGCATAGTGTGGACTAGAATTGTTCTGTTGGTTTGGGCTTTTGTTTTAGGTTTTGTTTTTCGTTTTGCACACGAGCCCGGGAAGGTGAAAGCCCCAGTTAGAGGGGAAAAATAGGCTGCAACACCACACAAGCCAACTGGTTTTGTGAGAAAACATTTTCCTTTGTGCCCGTATTACACCGAGGAAAAATGCCTACGTTTAGTTTTTATAAAACTGGAGAAGTGGTGTCTCAAGGCAACACATTATCCTTTTAAAAAAGTATAGTATGGCTTCTTCAGAGGTTGCGTGTCTGCTGTGCGGACAGATGAGTGTTATATGATGTTATGTGTTTTAGATATATATATGTTCTATGATGAAATTTTATACTTTAAAAGATTATTTTAATTGCTTACTGTTCATATTTATACCATAAATAACCTGTTTTCCATGAATATTTGCCTGGCGGTCATCTATTTCCTTCTCTTAATCGCTGCGTGGCAGTTGTGGGGTTGTTTGCATATTTTTGCACCTCACTCCACTTCCCTCACTGTCATCCTCTTCATCACTTTCACTGTTTTTACTGTTCTCAATGTACAGGGGGACGCAGCCCCCTTTTATCCTACTTTCCCGACCGCAAGAGACCCTCCTCATGTCCCCATTGGCTGAGGTACTCTGAGTGTACAGGCTTCCCGATCCGCCTAAGAGATTCAAGACAAGTTCATCTGACACATTCAACACATTCCTGTCGTTTAGATATTCCAGATATTCAGGTGGCTGACCATATTCCAGGGACCATGTAGTTCCCAGAGTCTCTTATCTTCATCTGAGTTCACACAGGCTTCTTTTGCTCCTTGTCTTGAGCCTGGCTGTGCACAGGCTGCTTTTGTAAAGACACACAGCTGGTGTTCCTATCATACCCAACCTCCAGCCCAACACCTGGAGCTGCCTGTTTTCCCCTGAAGCTTTAATCCCGAACACACCGAGGGCCCTGCGGCACCGCTCGGCTCCCCCGCACCAGCCGGCAGCACGAGCAGAACCCTCGCCCCCCTGCTGGGAAGCTGCTGACGGGATCTCGGCTGCATTCCCCAAGGGCTGGGGGGGCAGGAGCCCTCATTGGCAGCACCTGAGGGGCAATGAGCAGCACAGGGGTGCAGCCCAGCCTCATTTCTTGAGCGAACCCATCAACCTTTGCATTTACAGCATTCTGGAGCTGAATTTTAAACAAAGCATTTTAGAGCATGTACATGCAGCAATACTGTAACTGTGTAGGGTGTGACCAGGAGCCAACTGCCATTTTTCAGTGGTCACCTGGGTGGCTTTTACAAACAACTCCCCAGAAGCCCACCTTCTCTCCCCTGCCTGTGCAATGGTAGGAAAAAAAGTGGAAAAAAGATGTAGGCTATCTCTTCCTCTCCCTGTTTCTCAAGCCTGCATGCTTCCTCTCCCTGCAAGCGGTTTTGTACTTTGCCTTGCCTTGAAATTCCTGGGTACAAGGCACTGTGTAGTCTGAGCACCACAGTGGTTCCCTAGATGGCTAAAACAGAGCCCTCAGATATTCCAAGTCCTGAAACAAGATTGTAAAGCATGAGATTATAAAGCTTATCAAACAAGCTTGTAAACATGAGATTATTTAAAAGAAATAATTGCTATCCAAGTTCATGTGCTGGCTTAGAAACCTTTTGAACAAGTGTGTTTCTCATCTTTTCATTGCAAGGACAAAGTCAATACCTTGACTGTATTTATTTACACAGTCTATTTACACACACACATAAACTACCTTTATTCACATAGTTCTTTACTACACAAAAGTCAGAGGGTGTTTGTGATGAGTCAGTCATAACACCAAGAGTCATTTTACTCTTTCCACAGGATAGATTTTTGGGTTTAATGTTGTGATTGTTTTCATGTTCTGAATGTCTGTTCTCAAGAGATTCAGGTTTCAGTCAAAAAGTGTGTTGGGCAAGATCCTCCAAAAAGCAATGTTCAGGATCATGACCACGATCTAGGTTAAGGCTAGGGAAAAGTAAAGGCAATATATTCCTCAAAATACATGTCATTAGAATCTATGCAGCTGTTACCCAGGGGAAATATGCCTGTTTCTGTGCACCTTAATCAGTAAGATACTTTTTCTTTCTTGCTATTTCTAAATTTTAAGGAAGTACTTACAGGTATTTCTGAGGCCACATGTCAGTAAATAATAAAAAAACCACCAAAACCCAAACCCCAAACCCAAACTGTTTGCCATCAAAGGAAAAATGGAAAGTTCTTTGGGTGAAAATCAGAGGCAGGGACAGAGAGATGGGCAGAATGAGAAAGAATTAGATAAAACCCACATACTGTCAGAGGAAAATAGGGCTACTAGAATCAGGCGTGCACACAGACACAGGGGAAGGCCCTCCTTACAGACAAACACATAATGAAACGGGGATTTATTAAGCATCACAAACAATGTAAACTGCCGCTTACTACAAGAGCAGTAAATAAATGCTAGGAACCAAACCACAGCGCGTTTGGATGCGCTTCTTGTCTGTGCTGGTAGTCCAGGGCTACATTTCCAAAACTAGATTAGAAATAAACCACAAAAAGCTCTATTCAAATGAAGCAAAGCTTTGTAAATGCGGATGGACCAACAGTGAAGACCAACAAACACTGCCATAAAGTCTCCCCGTGTCCTCCTCATGCAAAGCGATGACTTGCTCGAGTTAGCTTCTGCCTCCACTCCCCTGCATACTACATACTTGCTTTTGCTGTGGAGACACGTGAGGGCGTTTACACTGAAACCAGACGAGTCAGAAACAGCTTGAACAGGGGAAGGAGAAGAAAACAGCTCCCTGGCTTCAGGCGTGTATTTAATGGCTCTCCATAGTAAAGGTGGTCTGTGTCACTGGGGTCAGGGGCTGCGTCAGTCAGCTGCTGGATCATCTGGATCATCGTGTCCAGTGTAGTAGTTTAGGGAGCCTGGGGTGCTGTGGCTCTTTTGTGATAAAGCTGTGTGATACAGGTTAGTTGGTCTGTACAGAGGGCCAGGTGGGAGGGGGTAGGATGTTAGCATCCCTGGCTTGTAGCCCCTGCTGAGTCATGGGCAGACTGGTTATTCTGCTAGGAAGCTCCATTGCCTTTTGCTGCAGTGTGTTAGTAGGGACAAGTGCAGTGCTGCGAACAAGCATGAGGCTTGTTGGGGCGGAGCAGGCTGGTTCCTAAGATTCTGCAGTGGTCTGTTCTTTCGTGTGAAAAGAAGTGTAGAAGTCAAAAGTCCTGTGCTTTGTTGGTGGACTGCAGTCCACTGGTAGGGTGGGTTTTGAATTCTGTTTTTTAATGATCTTTGGGTTTTCATGGCTTAGCTCTGTTTCCTCTGGTAGGGCTGATGGGGGGGATGAAGGTGAGCTTTATGGACTCGCCTTGTTGTGAGTCTTACAGCTGGCTGGCTGGCTGCAGCTCAAGCTACCTTGAGCTGTAAAATAATTTCCAGCTTCTTGCTAAACACAATCAGTAACTCTTCTTTGATCACTTCAATATTTTCCTGTCCCCCATCTAGATAAACTCTGCCTCTTTGGCACCATCTACAATACAGGAATTCAGCATGAACAAGGCAAACCCATTCCAGTCCTCCAAAGCTACTGCTTTGCTCTGAGCCTCTGCTTGCCTGCAGCAATGACTGCTTCTCAGTGCTATGGGATAGTGAGAGTGTCCTGCTTCAGAGGGAGCTGCATCATTTGCTACCCACAGCAGAGCTTGGGATCCTTCTGAAAGTGGCATTCATGGAAGCTAGGCCAGAGCTTAACAAAGGGTTCCTGTTACTAAAGGTGAACTTTGTCTTTCTCCTCTGGGCAAGGTCCATACCCTGATGCTGCTCACCTTCTGCCAACCTCAGCTGGGCTGGGTTCTCCTAAAGCTCTCCACAGCACCTGCTGTGCTGCACGGCCAAGACTGTGGGTCAGACTCCACACAGGTGCTGCTACAACACAGCACAGGTGATGGCCTTTCTTGGTACCCTGGCTGTGACTGCTTTGTTTCCCTCCAGACTGAATAAACAGTGAGTGCTGAGCACAAAACAGTGAGAGTCTTGTCTTTCTGAGAATTCTTCCAATGCTTTTACAGAAGGAGCTGGGCAGCATATGTGCACAGCAGCAGCCCTTTATGGGTCTGGGTTTGTTGGGAGGAGATCTGCGTCTTCCTGAGCATGTCTCTGCAACTGGACTGCTGCTACCTGTACCCTGCTGCAAGATATGAGTGAGCTGCTTGGGGCAGGAAAAGCTGAGGTGTGCCTTTGGTCATCACCTGTCAGGTTGTGTCTCCTCACCATGCTATCTGCAGTCTCTTCCACGTGAAACCCACCTCAGAAGATTGTGAGAGCGTGCCTTAGCCTGGGAAGTGCTAGGGGAGAAATCCCTTTATACTGCAGCAGAGCCCTGCCTCTTCTTCGCGCTCAGGCAGCAGTATAGGCTCTGGCGACTGCAGCGTTGGGATGCCCATTTTTCACTGACAAGGAGTATGTCGGGTGCTGCTCCTTGCATCTCACCGAGGCTGCCATTCGCACCGCAGGGGTACCCAAGGAAGCTGAGGCTCCAAGCCTTTGACTTAGACCTTAGCCTTTGGCCTGCCGCAGGCAGGTATGTCGTAGCGCACCCAACGCTTCCCAGGCCGGCGGGCGCTAGAAGGACAGCACATTAACACAACTCTGGTGATACAGTCGTCATTCAAGACGTTAATTGTTCAAGGTGTTATTGCATTAAAATGCGATGATTTATGACTTTCAATCTGAGGGAGATGACTGATCCCTGGAAGTGTCTAAGGCCAGGCTGGATGAGGCTTGGAGCAACCTGGTCTAGTGGAGGGTGTCCCTGCCCATGGCAGGGGGGTTGGAACTACATGGTCTTTAAGGTCCCTTCCAACCCAAACCGTTCGGTGAGTCTATGGTTCTATAATGACCAGGTTGCAGTGCATCATTCTTAAAATTATGTGCCTCCCCCAAATAAAAGCTCTCTTTTTAGTTATTTTGTAATCAGTAATTGATTCCAAATATTGCAGTGGATGGAGAAATGTGTCTGGCCTCTTGGGTGGCTGAATATTGGCCACTGCTGCAGCATTTAAGTGGACAACTGCATATCATCACTCCTTTTTCAAAAATTCTCACCATATGGATAAATTTTATACAATTTTGATGTTCAAAACTTTCCTAGCTACCTGTTCTTGTTTCACCTTCTTAAGCAGAATGAAATTATCTCCTACTCTGAAAAACAAAGGCCATCAGAGTCCTAAAACTTAAATAATACTAGTCAGCATCATCATTATCATTATTCTTATGTTATCCTGCACTCTCACATTCATCTTTACCTCCTGCCTTTCAAACTCATCTTTTGCTTTGAGCTTTGCCTTGATTTCTCCGTTTCTATGAAGTGCGGTGTTCCCCGGAGTACCAAAGCCAGCCTGTGGAAGGCTCTTTCCCAGCCCGCAAAGGCAGGAGGAGCCCACAGCCGTGCCCTGCCTGTGTGGGGAAGGAGCCTGCGTAGCAGAGCTGGGGGCTGCTTTGCTGCTTGGGTTTCACCCGTGCTTTCTGCATACGGGCATGATGGTAAGCAGCTTTGGAACCAGGCAGGAGGATGCAATACAAATGTGAGATACGCTGTGTAGAGGGATATCTGGGCATAGCGTGGAGGAAATGTAACGTTCTGAGTGACAGGACTGTCCTTGCCCTGTCAGAGGCTGCGCTAGCCATTCTTTGTCACGGACACACTGACACCAGCGGTGCTGGGAAACTGAGGGCCAGCTCTGCGTGTGTAAGGGATTGGAACCTCTGGGTAACTTGTGTTGTTTTTTGCTTAGGAGGTGTTCTTTTTCACATTTCAGTCTCAGCCTAGGCTGGTTTTTATGTGACTTCTGAAAGTTTATACTTTTCATGTGCAAGCTCTATGTTGTGCTTTAGTCATTCTAAGCAAATTGGGTTCTCACTTCATAATCTAAGCAGTTTATTTTATGTTTTCCACCAGCTAGAACACGCATTCGGATTGCGTTCTGCACCAGCAGGTCAAGTCACAGTATATAATGTATTAATTAGTTAGTTGCATTTCCTCCTCCAAATGATAATCAATCAGAAAATAGTTAGGCTTCCATATTTGAAGAGCTGCCTCGAGGTGGAAAGGTGTTAGGTGTGCCTTTGGCCACACTTACATGTATGTCCCTGTGACACAAAGGACCACATCTGCCCACCCTCTGTCTGAGGGGGCAGGATGCTGTACAGTAAAAACAGCTACCAAGTAAAGCGGCAAAAAAAAGAGCAGAAGCTGGAAAGTTAAATGAATCCCACCAAGATGTTACACAGTCTGACAGCAGATTGTTAACAACACGGCACAGATATGGCAGCTTTCTGAAAATACTGCATGGTTAAAAGGGTGTCTCTTCCCCTCACGGTGTTACCTTGCAATAGATCCATTAGCTGCGAAGCATCAACAGTGAAACGTGGATACTCACTCGTTTGGAGCCATCAGACAGAGCGTAAAAGAAGTGGCATTCGTATGGCCGAAGTTAGGATGAAGCTCCCATTTCAATCATGTATTTTCAGACGCCAGCTCATCATAAATGTCTAGTTTTGTAGGTTGTTTCCAGGGCTTTTAGCCTGGGATTTCTTTTCTTGGTCTCATGTTGAAGGACTGCTCCCAACAGAAATGGTTAGGAGTTTCCACGCAAAATAGCTTTCCTGCTGGAAATGCCTCATTATCCAAACAGAAATGCTAATGGAAACATCCTGGTTTCACTATGGTCCCAAGGAAACACAGGCTGGCCTTTCTCACACCCTGTTACTTGCCCACTCATCTAAGAGCTCGCAGCAGCCCACATTTTCCAGCGTTTTCGGACAGGTATTCTAGGTGTGCAGATCTCAGGCATGAGAAAACACGAGTTATGCAGCTCATGGAATCTGGAAGCCAGAGAACAAATCTCCGTTCTGCATCAGACCAGCCGAGAACCCCAAGAAGGAGCTTTGAAGTCGTCCAGGCATCTGCCATGGAGCTAATCCTGGCAGCTGCAGTCAGCGTTTGCCCGAGTTTCCAGCAAGCACACTTTTAGAAACAACAGCTTTAGGTTTTTCGTAAGAGGAGTAAATGCAGGATTTCTGTTCTTGAAAGAGCTTCAGTCTCTATTTTGCATCTCAGTGTAGGAAGTTTTGTCTTTCTTTACAGACCAATGGTTTGGATTTCTAGCCAGGAACTAGTCCGTAATTACAGCAAGAGAACAGCCAGGAGCTGAGCTACCTACCGATGCGCGGGGGCTTTATTCTCTTACCTGTGGAGTTTAGGTTTCTTAATATTCTTATCAAATGCCTGCTTAGAGTGTCTGCAACAAGGAATTGCCCTTGGAGAATGAATTGAACATGGGTAAATAGACAGGAATATACTTTGACTAGGTGAAGCAGGGGATTCCCATCACTGCCACAGGACCTGAATTTCAACACCTTGCAGAATGCTGAGTCCATCACCCCCAGGTCTTCCCTGCTTTCTTAGCAGGGGTGGGTGCAGGAAGGACTGAGAAGCGACGAGGGAATTGGGGGTGTTTGTAACTCAGGGCGCTGTTGCCTTTTGTATGTAACTGGGTCGTGCTGCCCACGGTCAGAAGAGGCAATCCCACTCGTCTGTCCCCTCCTCTGCTCCCAGGCTCAACAACGCTCCAGACACGTCGCAGCCAAAGGGAGGCAACCACGCTGTACTGGTGGAAGATGCAACCGTATCCTTAACGTCTAGCATAAAGCCTCCACCCATCTATGAGTTTCCTTTGGAGTTAACAGTTGGATATTATTAACTTAAAGAAATGCAAAAAGCCAAGTATCATAACACTGGGCTTGGGGCTCTTGGAGCAAAATGTCATCTCAAATTACCTTGTCTGAATTAGTTTTGTGCTTTGATATAAGAAAAAACTTTTCAGAGCTCCGATAAATAAACCACAGAGTACAGGATGAAGTTTCATTCTTACACTGAAGGAAATGAAGAGTGTTTTGGAAAAAGTAGTGAAGAGTCATGTAGAAGATAAAGGTGAAGTGCTTATCATTCCCACCCAATATGAAAGTGCAGCCGTATTAGCAGAAATCGTCCCGTAATTGGAAATAATTAACTATCGAACGATAAATCTTCAACAAAACCGTATGGGTTTGAAAGGAGCTGGAAAGCATGGGATGAAAAAGGAAACGTGGGGGAGTGGAGCAATACAAATGCGTAACAACAGAGGTCAAGAAAGTGGTTTGAATAACTGCGGAGAGCAAAAAATATTGTAACAAACAGTGACTTTATTATTCACTTATTTCCTGATCACCGCAAGAAGTTCCAGTGGCCGTGATGCAGCTGTCTGCAGTCCCACCCTGAGCAAACTCAGGCGAAGAAACACTGGCCGAGTCCGTGCCTTCACCAGAGCTCCCGCCCGGATTAGATCTGGCTGGCAATTTTACGGGTGTGCTCTGGGCGAGCTCCTCGGAGCCAGGAGGGATGCTGGGATAGGAAAGAAAGCATAAAAGCCAGTAAGTGAAAGCAGAACAGAGCTGGGCTGAGCAAAGCTGTCACTTGGCTCAAAAATAATACGGTTTGGGTTGGGTTCCTCTCTTGCCTGGCCTCTTGTTTTCCTTTCCTCTGTGTTGTTCAGAGGGCTAGTCAAGAGTTTGCTACCTGCTATCACAATACCTTCTTGCCCTGTGTACCCACCAGCTGCGAGGCCCAAATCAGAGCTATTCCCCACGGCTTTCAGGGAAGCTATTACACAGCAGATAGTCAATTAGAATCCAGCACTAAACCAGTGCCCTTTCCTGACACTTTAGGAAGCATTTTTGTTTCCAAGGTTTTTCCTCATTAATAATCCTCATGCCTACTGATGACAACAGAAAGGGGCAACTTCAGGCAGAAGGATGCATTTCTAGTTGACGGTCTCTCCTTAAAGGAATGCCGTGGCCTGGATCCACAGCCAGGTGGGTTTTTTTGACTACGACTCAGTATGTACCTGTGCTTACACTCTTAGTCAGGGCAGCAGAGTGGTATTCAAACACCTCGTGGGCAGACTAACATGCGTGGAATAAATTGGCTTGGGTTGCTCTAGCAGCATCTTCAGCAGCACAGAACTCACAGCGCCTCCTGAGCACTTCTGAGACTTCTGGGGATGCACAGCGAGCCCCGGCACAACAGAGTGATACATTTCCAAGTCAGAAGCCTGATTTCCAACCTGAAAACTAAACCCTGCCAAGTGTTCCAGAGGTTTTCTACAGCTGTTCAGCAGAAGACAGATCTGCTTCCAGTCTCCTGGAAAACGAGAGACTAGTTCTGTCTTATCTGAGAAAGCATTCTGCTCTCTCCAACATCGCCAGTTTCTCAGTCGCTGCCTGCAGAACGGACAGGGCAGACAACAGCGCTTTGGGCCCGCCTTCAGCCACGGGTGCAGTTGCTGCGCTCTGGTTACAGACAAGCAACGCCCCTTGCAGCAGAGCCCAGAGCAGAGCTAACGGTGCCCGGAGCTCTCCACAGGCTGCAGGATCAACCCACCCCACGGCACTGCCTCGGCAGCGTGCTGAGCGTGGAAATGCACCCGCAGACACGCGTGTTCTGGGAAAGGTTAATGACAGGGGTTGGGCACCCCCAGATCCCGCAGCCCCCGCGCGCCTCTGCCCGCAGGGGGGGAAGCGGGGGGGGCCGCCTGCCTTCCTCCTGGCAGCCCCGGGCCCCGCCAGCCCCTGCCCGCCCTCCTGGCAGCCCCGGGCCCCGCCAGCCCCTCTCCGGGGCACGGCCGGTCCCACCAAAGGCCGCCCCGGACGCCCCCACCCCCGCCGCTCCTTCTTTCCCGGCCGCCGGCAGAAGGACATTGCCGCAGGCACGAGGCCACCCCGCCTTCCCCGGGCCCCGCTTGCCCGTCGCCTCCTCCCTCCCCCTCCCCCAACTTGGCCTCGTCCTACTCGTCCGCCCCCACCCGCCGGAACCGCGGCAACAATGGAGGGCGTGGGAGGCCGCGGGAAGCGAGCTGCCATTGGTCGGCCGCGAGCCGTTAGCCCGCCCCGAAGGTGCGGTCAGTCGCCGTGGTTACGGACGCGCACTCGAGCACCTGAGCCCTTGGCGACGACGGTGCTCTCGGCTTCGGCGAGGCCATCGCGCTTGACCGCTGGGAAGGCGCTGGTGTGCTGCGAGCTGACAAGGCCGACGGAGAGATCTTCCTGTGGACCCACCGGAGACGGTTCAAGATGCCGTGCGGCACCGGCTGCTGGCCCGCTTTCAGACGGGTACGAGCAAGGCAGGATGCTGCTGCCCTCTCACAGGCCCGTGCTGGGTGCAGGAAGCGGGGGGCACACGGCCTAGCGCCGACAGAACGCGTGCCCCTGGGCTGACGTTCGGGCTTTGGCTCCGAACTGGAAAGCCTGAGCTCAAATTCCACCCGGGTACTGCAAAACCTTACAACATAGCGTCAGCTCTGTGTTTCTTGGCCAAAGAAAGTAGTCACCCCGACCCTACAGCCCGTGTGGCTCCCAGTGACCGTGAGTTAACGTTTTGTCAGAAAGCGCAGCGTGACTGCGATCTAACTCCAGAGAGCTTTTCTGAGAAAACTCCTGGGTGTTGGGAAAGGCAGGGGTCTGGTGGGTTCCAGGAACACGTCGGCCCCTATTTCATCCTCAGAGACTCAGAAAAATGAGTTTCCGAGTGGGCTCAGCTCCGATGAAGGGCAGGGTGTTTAAGGTCGAACTGGGAATCAGTCTCTTGTCTTTACTCAGACACAGAAGAGCTGTGACCAGTAGTATTGAGTGTAACAGAAGGAGAACCCTTGGTGTTCAGTGTATAGAGCAGGAAACGGAGGTAGAGGTGAGTTACGGACTAAGCCAGGAAAAGAACCCAGATTTTTCCAGCTTTGTGTCAGCAGCAAGACAAACTCTCCCCAGAATACCAGTTTATTCCAGTGCCCCGATGCTTGTGTGTGCCAGCTGTTTCCATTACGAGCCAGATGTGCTGTAGCATCAACCAGATGTAAACGTTATCGGTGGCTTCCTCACATCTCCCTAGAGTTGGCCCTTACAGAAACAGATCAAAGAACTCTGTCTGGATCAGCGTCACATCACCTGGATCAGGTCCCAAGTTAGCAGTGGACGTGAGGCTTCATAGACCTGAAACATTTGTGTAATATGTTCAGCTGTCACTGTGGCGGGCACTCTGAAAATGCCTCAGCTAAATACCTTCTTAATATACCCCTCACAAAACACACTAAATTATTTTTGTTTGCTTGGTTGTTATTTTTTCTTGGAGGCAAACAAAGGGATTTCTCCAAGTGGAACACGGAATCATTTGTTCTTGTGACATCTTGTAACTGCCACGTTGCTGTTCCATTCCTGCTTTTATACAGACCCTTCTTTTCTAACATAGTGTTCTAGACCCGGATTCCCTCTAAAATGCTCCACTCTGCTGGAATCTGAATACAAGAGGATTTCCCCTTCACAGGGTTTTGGGTTTCTTTTGCTTTTTGGACTTTGTCTAATTCTTCAGTAAAGATCATCAGGAACAGAACTGGGGGAACTGTCAAAACACGGGCCATTTCCTGTCACTGTCTAGAGTCTCAAGCACTTCGCAATAGGTGGAAGACAAGAGTCATGACAGCCAAGAGGGAGAAAGGTTGGAACGGACTTCTACTGCTAAAAGCATTTTTGCCTCCCCTAGCAAAACAGGTCCCTTCCACAACCATGTCTAGTACCCATTTTCTTAACCTGGAGGTGTCCTGATGGAGGAAGTCTCAGCACTGCACCCACGTATGCAGTGTAGTCGAGAGGGAGAAGGAAACGTGCTGTCTAGGCTACTGGTTTAGGCCACTGCAATAGCAGTACTTACTCTCACGTCAGCAAAAGCAGAAATTTCAGCGAGCTAGGAAGGCAGCTTGGGTGGATGTAACCGTGCCGCTGGTTGTGAGTGGCTGGCACTGTATCTAATGAACATGACCCAGCATCTTCCTCCTATGTGTAATGAACTTAATCGTGGTTCACAAGAGAGAGAGGAACATAATGGACATTAAAAGTGCATGTATTTCTATCTGCATTTCAAAACAAACATTCTCTCGTTTTCAAACAGGCACTGAATTCCTCCTTCAGAAACCTGTTTCGTTGGACATCTCGGAGAAACAGGAGTGTCGCATCTGAACCACAAGTGACGAGTCCCCCCAACCTGCAGGAGGCAAGTCACTGCTGTATAGACTGTTGTTTTCTGACTATGGGATATTTTAGAGATGGAGGAGGTAAAAACAAACAGCGTAGCCAAGAGGGAGAAGGAAACGTGCTGTCTAGGCTACAGGTTTAGGCCGCTGCAATAGCAGTACTTACTCTCACGTCAGCGAAAGCAGAAATTTCAGCGAGCTAGGAAGGCAGCTTGGGTGGATGTAACCGTGCCGCTGGTTGTGAGTGGCTGGCACTGTATCTAATGAACATGACCCAGCATCTTCCTCCTGCGTGTACTGAACTTAATTGTGGTTCACAAGAGACAGAGAAACATAATGGACATTAAAAGTGCATGTATTTCTACCCGCATTTCAAAACGAACATTCTCTCGCTTTCAAACAGGCAGGAGGAGTCGGTATTTATATTCCTAAAGTTAATTGTTACATCTTTGTTTACAATTCTTATGTTGCTCCTGCCTGCAGACCTAAACAGCGCTCAAAAGCAAGCTATGGAGTAGGAGTCTGATTTAATAGTGCCTACTTGGCTGTGTAGCAGGGTCCTAAGAGGGTAATGCTTCAACTCTGTAGGTTGAAGAGGACCAGTTAGTTCCAGAACATACTGTCAGCCCGTCCGAAACAAGCAAGACCAGGACGATACAAGCTGGAACGTTGGAGAACCTTGTGGAGAACCTTCTGACAGCTTTTGAGGATAATGATTCCAGTTACATCGACATCTTCCTGTCAACATACAGGGCCTTTGCTTCTCCTAAGGAAGTACTGGAACTGCTCCTTGACAGGTAAGCGCCAGTACAGAATGAACCATCATTTACGTGATGGAGGGATGTTGTCAGGAATTTCTCCCTCATGTTTGGTAACAACCGGATGGACAGATGTCCAGAATGCTTCAAAACCGAGAATTGCAGCATCAACATAAGATGTGTAAATGCACGCTGCCCCCACGCCAACTCTCATTCAATCAGTCACCGGGCAGGGTAAGTGTGCCATGTCTGACTGCTGTTATCCAGCAGATGGCAGTGGAGAGTGAAATCCTCTCCCTTCAGCAACAGGAGAGGAGCAGCCAGTCAGTGTGGAATGTACGCTGCATCATCAGCATGTCTTGAGTCTGTCCTGGGTGACACCCACTGAGAAGGCATCAGCATGGTTCTCCACACATCCCCCTTACGCTTCTTTTGTATCTTCTTGGTAAGATGTTCTGTGACCCAGTGTTAGAAGATTTGGAAATGCAGGACAGTCTACAGGTCTGCGAGAGCGGATACTGAAACCAACACAATTAAATCTAATGAGAATAGCTTAAGCTTTACACTTCTGCTGAGCAAAGTGTTGGAAGTTTTGTTCTTAAGGCTCCTCTGCTTATTCCACCCTTGCAGTAAAGCAGTGGGAAGTATCTCAAACAGTCCATTGCACTCACTTGGAATTGCAAACACTAGTAATGAGCGTTTAGGGTAGGACTGAGAGCTGAGAGAGGCCAGGTGGGATTAAGTGGTGAATTCGGGCATAGCCGAGAGTCACAAGGAAGTTATCGATTCAATTTTACAGCTTCAGTAGTGCTGAAATGAAAGAAAAAGCACAGGCTCTGGAATGCACGCAAACCCTCCATCTTTCTCGGACTCAGCTTCCCCACCCACAGGGGAATTGTGCCGTGTTAAGCTGCTGGCACAGACGGTTGAAACGCGAGTTCTCATTGTAAAGTGATGTGGAGTTCTGAGATACTGAGCCGTGGCAGGGCAGAATATCGATATGATGGTGGTGCTAAAACCTGTGAATTACAGCCTAGCAGGTCTGCTGGGGAGGGTGAGCTTGCATTCAGTTACACTAGTTGGCTTTCTGTACAGATCTGGGCTTCTTCCATAGGAAGCCTTAGGCTGATATCTTAGAGGAGCATAAAACGACCAGCTACCACCTTTTAGTTTTATCCTTTGAAACATCTTGGATGAAATTGTTACAGTTCTGACATGAACTTTCCGGACATAAACCGACAGCCCGCTCTGGTTTCTCCACCTGATGCTACTAGGATGTTGCAGCACAAACACTTAAAGATGCACTTGTTCTCCTAACGATCCAGATAAATTGCAGGTGGCCGGCCTGCAATGAGTGGAGTGGAGGATGTGTAAAATCAGCTTGCCTTATTCTGGACTGTAATTGTCTGTCTTCATTAAAGCTGGCTGTAAGGAACCATTGCATTCCTTATGGAGCTGCTGTCTGAAACAAGGGGCACTCCCTTTGGGAATGAAGTGCGTAATCCTGCCTGCAAGGCACATGCGCTGCCTATGTGGGTAGGAGGTTTTGCTGTGGCTCTTGGAGTTGTGCCCACGGCTTCCTCTTTCCCAGTGGCATTTTCACAGTGCCGCGGGCCATTCCCACTCGTGACAGCTGTGTCAGTGGTTTTGGCACAAGCGAGCATTTGCCACCTAGAAAACTGTGTGTGAAGCCACCCTTGGGCTTCGAAGGAATGACCAACACTAGAGAAAGAGAGGCTGCACAGGAGAAAGCGGTTGTGTTACAGCCGCGTTGCACACTGGAATATTGCTGTGGGAAAGGATGGAGTGAAAACGGGCAGGAAGGGTCTTGGAGCTGTGAGCAAAGCAGCTGTTTTGGTTAATTCCCTCTTTGTGCAGGCTGCTTCATAGGAGGTTGGCAGACACTGGCTGTCTCTTTAGGATTGTTTTTTCCTCTGAAATGAAATAATCTTCCAGCTCCTTCGTTTTGCCCCACTCTTACATTCCGTATTTGTAGCTTGAGCTAGAAACACTTTTCAGTTCTTTATGACAATTGCATATGAATGATGCTATTCAGGATTCTGCTTTGATGCAGTAGAGGCTCCTGGAAACATTCATCTCGTTTTTCAGGTTTGGAGACCTGGAGGCCCCCTCAAGCTGTGAAGAAGGTGAAAGCCAGAACTCCTCTGAATCCAAAGCAGTATTCAGGACGTAAGTGAAGTTTTTGGCACTGTACAGTTAACCAGATAGTGTGGTTTCCCTTCTTGCTGAACAAACGTGCCAGTATTTGTACGCAGCTCTGAGACGACAGCTTTCCGGGTTGGCTTTTGGGTTCCTCGTCTGCACATGAAATCTACGTTCGTCTTTGAACTCCTCTCATGATCTCATGAACTGAGGAAAGAGAGTTCCTCCTGGCACACTTGCCCTTTTCCATTTTGCAGCTCTAAACATGATAGATCCCGAGCCACTACATCCATGGTTTGGGGGATTTGAACTTAAAAAGCCAAGTGCTTGATTGTCACGAGCACAGAGCACAGGTGCCCTGACACATCTCACTGGATACTCACGGCTGTAGGAGTATCCAGTTAGATGGCTACTCATCCATATCCACACCATTTATGACTGCCCCTCACTGTTTGAGGAGGATGTGAAGGTCCTTGAACGTGTCACACCCGAGCTGGTGACAGGGCGGGAAGGCACGTCCTCTGAGGAGCGGCTGAGGACTCCGGGCTTGTCTAGTTTGGAGAGAAGGATGCTGAGGGGTGATCTCATGGCTCTCTGCAGCTTCCTGAGGAGGGGACGTGGAGAGGGAGGTGCTGAGCTCTTCTCTCTGTGATCCAGGGACAGGACATGTGGGGATGGCGCAGAGCTGTGCCAGGGGAGGTTTAGACTGGACATGAGGGAGCATTTCTTTACAGAGAGGGTGGTCGAAGAGTGCAACAGGCTTCGTGGAGAGGTGATGGATGCCCCAGGCCCATCAGTGTTTGAGGCAGTTTAGGGCCAGTGCCCTAAACAATATGCTTCAACCTTTGGTCAGCCCTGAAGTGGTCAGACAGTTGCACTAGATGGTCGTTGTAGGTCCCTTTCAACTGAAATAGTCTATTCCATTGTCCTAGTTGCTTTACCTCTCGTTATTTGTTATCCTGAATTTAATAGGAGGGTCTCAATACAGCTTAAATGGATTTGATTCTTTTTTACCTTGTATTTTGGGGCTGTAATTGTACTCTGCTTATAGGTGTGCAAATGAGGAGCAACTTCACCCTGAAGTCCTTGGCAAAATCTGAGCGATATCTTAATAGAATTCCATGCATGAAAGCAACAAATTCAATCCCTTGCTCAAAAAAGCCTTCACACGGCCATCACGTGGGGTGTGAACGTGTCTGGTTTTATTGTTACATCATGTATTGTTAGGATATGTACTGTTATAATAATATTGTTGTTGTTATAATACGTATTGTTATACACATACATCCTATTGCATCCCTACGTGCTGTGTGCAACCAGTGTGTTCTCTGTGGGTTTGCTCTTAGTGCAATAACATCCATCTTGGGAGCCTGGCTCGACCAGTGCCCTGAGGACTTCAGAGAGCCGCCCAACCACCCAGGCTTGCTGAAGGTGCTGGAGTACCTGAAGGGGAATATGCCGGACTGTGACCCAGAGAGGAAGGCACAGAACCTCTTGGAACGGTTCCAAAACCAAGAAGCAGAAAAAGACGGTAAGTTGCCTTTCCCTCCTTTCTGTTCTCCCAGACTGTGTGGTACCACAGGGATTTATGTGGATTATATTTCATCAGCTCTCATGCTAACTGACCACACTGTGAGGCTCACCAGTGCCTATATTTCCTTAAAAAACACCTATGAGTGTATGAGGCTGCAGGTTCTGTGCGGGATGAGATCGTTGTACAGCACAGGGGCCTGTGTGTGTTCATTCTGGGGTGGGCTGGGAGTTCTCTAATATGTAGCCAAAGCTTTGAGATTGCTGCAGCAGCCAAGCGGTTAGTTGGCAGCGCACTTCCCATGTCACTGAGTTAAAGCACACAGCTGCTCCTTCGCTGACCTTCTCATTTCAACACCCCTCCCCCCCCCCCAAGAAAAGTCCAACAAAAAGCAAACTACAGAGCTGCGGCAAAATGCAGCTGGAGTCACAAGCCCTGTTGTCACGAAGCTTTTCTTGCCTCGAGAGGGAAGGTGATGGATGCTGGAGTAAACTCTCTTCAATATAGTCCATGTAGCCCTGTGAAGGCACAAATGGGGTTTGTTGAGAAAATCCGATACCTCCTTTCATGTCCGCCCACGGGAGATGAAATCTGGATATAAGAGCATTCCTAATGCACTGTTTTGGGGGTAAAATTGCAATCTCATCCCTTTGCAGTTCGATTTATTTTTCTCCCCCCAGATTATAAAATGCATCAATACTGAAAAGTAGGTTAACAAAAGTGAGCAAAGGCATTTTTGTTGAGGTGGTGATGGTGTCTTCTCTTTCAGAAGAATGGTCAGCAAATGGTTTAAGGCACTTCTCAGCTGAGAGACCCTGAGCAGCTCAATTCTCTCTAACTCTCCTACTTTTTCTTCCACCTTTTCTTTGCCAATTTAATCTCTTGTTCATCGTCTTTCTCACTAAATATGCAGCACAGTGGGGCCATTACTTCAGACAGGACCCTGTGGGTGTTCTGCTATAATTAGACGGTGGTGTTTTCAAAGCAATCATCGTTTGCTTTGATTCACTGTTTGCTGTACAAATTCACTCCGTTTGGTTTTCCGTCCTGGACAGATGAGTTCCTTGGCACTGTCACCTGTAGCCCAAATAACGAAGAGGAGCTGGAGGTCATCAGCAGTCCAGATGACTTCTCCTCCTGCCGAGAAGACTTTGTGGCGGAACAGCTGACATACATGGACGCAGTATGTAGAGTATAGGCACTCCATGAAATGCTAGGGGAAATAGTGCTGGGCTTCTCAAAGTGCTTTTTTAAAGTATGTCAAGGCAAACATAGTGTCCCAGAACAGGTCTGTTGTTGGGACACAGAACACAGCTCCGCTTGCTTATCCAAACTTGCTTCGTTCATTAGGCTTTTTCCGTCAGCCATTCTGAAGGTGGTGGTGGGGGGTTAATTATTTTTTGTTTTTTAAAGTGTGAATGTATACCGTCTGGCCTTTTTTCACAAAGTTTAATATTTGACAGCTGAGACACAGCACATTTTGACTATATTGCTACCTGTCCTAAAGATTTACAGGTACTCTTGACTATAATTGTCTGTGTCAATCTCCTTCAAAATAGCATGATATAAAAAATGTTCCCCTTGGTTATGCAACTGATATAAAGGTGTCTCTTATTTCCCAAGGACTATGTAGCTGCCAGCCTTTTTAGGGCATCAAGCCTAGAAAGAGCATGCCAAAGTGTATATTTTGAACTAAGAGAAAACAAATATTTACCTTTTAACACCATATTAGATTTAGATCCAATTTGTACTGGAAACATGCATTTATTCTTGTGGCCAGTAGAGATCTGGGAGAATCCCGCTGACTTCCACACCTCTGTTTCACTCTAGGAGCTCTTCAAGGAAGTTGTACCCTACCACTGCTTGGGATCCATCTGGTCTCGAAGGGACAAGAGAAAATACATGCACCTGGCACGTACCATCAGAGCCACCATCACTCAGTTCAATGGCGTGACCAAATGTGTGATCAGCACTGTCCTGGAGAGTAGAGAACTGGAACCACACCAGAGAGCCAAGCTCATTGAGAAGTGGATTTATATTGCACATGTAAAGCATTTCTTCTACACTGTTGAGTGTTTCTTGTGCGGGTGCCTTGGAGCGAGGGAGTTGGGAGGGGAGAAAGGGGTTGCATGTGTTGGGCCCGGGCCAGGGAACACCTGAGCTCTCCTTCTTTCTGTTCAGTGAGAACGTGTAGCAAGCGTGACACCGGTTAAACAGAAGAGCACTAACATACTTGTAATGCTGACATTTAATGCTTCTGTGTTTCTAACCACTCCTTTTGCAGGAATGTAGGGTCCTGAATAATTTTTCCTCCTTGAAGGCCATCATTTCGGCACTGCAGTCCTACTCCATCTATCGCCTGAAGAAGACTTGGGGGTGTGTTTCAAAGTAAGTCTCTCCCTCTGCTCCTGCGGCTAGCCCCGAGCAAAGGCCAAAAGCTCAGTGCTCTTTCTCACTTCCCTGCTCCTGCTGACCACACTGTTCATGATACAGGCCAGGATGCCATTGGCCGCGTGGGCCACCTGGGCAAACTGCTGGCTCCTATTCAGCTGCCCGTCGACCCAACACCCCCAAGTCCTTTTCTGCCTGACAGCTTTCCAGCCGCTCTTCCCCAAGCCTGTAGCGCTGCCTGGGGTTGTTGTGACCTAAATGCAGGACCTGGCACTTGGCCTTGGTAAACTTCATACAGTCAACGTCAGCCCATCGATCCAGCCTGCCCAGGACCCTCCGCAGGGCTCTCCTACCCTCCAGCAGATCAACACTTCCACCCAACTTAGTGTCGCCTGCAAACTGACTGAGGGAGCACTCAGTCCCCTCATCCAGATCACTGATAAATATGTTAAACAAGACCGGCCCCAGAACTGAGCCCTGGGGGACACCGCTTGTGACCGCCCGCCAACTGGCCTTAACTCCATTTACCACAACCCTCTGTGCTCTGCCCTCCAGCCAGTTTTTAACCCAGCAAAGAGCACATCTGTCTAAGCCATGAGCCGCCAGATTCCTTAGGAGAATGCTGTGGGAGACCGTGTCAAAGGCTTTACTATAGTCCAGGTAGACAACATCCACAGCCTTCCCCTCATCCACTGGGCGGGTCACCCGGCCATAGAAGGAGCTCAGGTTGGTCAAGCAGGACCTGCCCTTTATGACCCCATGCTGCCTGGTCCTGATCCCCTGCTTGCCTTGCACCTGCTGTGTGAGCTCACTCAGGATGAACCGCTCCATAATCTTCCCCAGTACTGAGGTCAGGCTGACAGGCCTGTACTTCCCCACGTCTTCCTTTTGGGCCCTTCTTGTAGACGGGCGTCACATTGGCAAGTCTCCTGTCTTGCCAGGCCTGACTGTACTGGGAGCACCAGAAGATCCCAGGAAGGTGCCTAGTAGATGTACAGCATCTCCCGGGATGCATTTGGGCAGTGTTACCTTTTCTGTGCCCAGGTGTTAACGGTTCACGAGAAAAAAAGCTGCATAGTAATCTGATCTGAATTACAGTGCTTACTACTAACCTCAGTGATTTAATCTTTTCCTGCACAGGGACGTAATGAAGATTTTTGAAGAGCTCTCCAGCATCTTCTCAGATCATGATTTGATAAGTAGGGAGCTGCTGATGGAGGTGAGAATTAGACAGAGTTGCAAGGCTTGTGATCCCTCTCAAAGCTGAGGTTCGCCCTTTTTCTAACCAACTACCAAAGCTCATCTCTCCCTGAACTGCTGCGGGCAGTGCTGCAGGGAAGATAGGTCTGTAGAGCCTGTGCTTTTCTGCTGGGATGAGAGGCGATTGTGTTGTGAAAACAAAAGAACAACAAGTTTGTTGTTGTCTCAAAGCAGCGAGGGGAGAAGAATTCCACAGAATAGCGAGAACCTCTGTCCTATTTCTCATCTTGGACCGTTTTGCAATGATTGGAGGATTAATGTCCACTGAATCCTGAAAGTCTTTGTTTTCTTTCAGTATCAATAGTATCTGTAGGGAAGCCCTGTTTGACCTTGCCTATCCATCCTGCAAACGGACGTGTTGAGCAGACAAAATGCCAGGTGAAACAGGTTGGCTGGCACGGAGAAGGGAGCACTGTGTTCTCTCCTCCCCACGCAAGGGCTTTGCTGGGGGCTGCACTTTTAGCTTCTGTGCCTGTCCGCCGGCTGCTGTTGGAGAATATCGAGTTTACCGTTCAGTATCTTGTAGACATTGAGACAACACTCCTTTCTCATTTTTCATAGGAAGCAGGTAATGCCCAGTGTGTGTGTATGCCCTGTGCATATATATACACAGACCATCCCCCCCACGCATATATCTGTATATATGAACAATTACGGATCCTTTTGGATGGCAGAAACAAGCATTTCCTTCACAACTGTAGAAACAGCCTGAACTCGACGGCTGCTAGCAGTCTGGAAGTAAAAACCCACTGGAATGAAGCAGAGAACCTGCTCACACAGCCTGGCCAGGACCATGCCCCAGCTCTTGTAGCAGATACCCAAGGGACCCTGTCCCGGGTGCTCAAGCTGGGCTGCCTGGTGACACCCTGTTAGAAATCAGTGTACGGTGGCAATACTGTAATATGAAAGCGCTTGGCAATATCTGTGAGAGCATCCCGCTCTCATTAGAATTTGATTTAAATTCTACGTTAGATACTCAGGATGATCTAACGACAGAAAACGTGATTTAGAAGACCACTGTTTGGTTCAGCAGGCTACTTTGATTTCATTGTCTGATACAGGAGTATTCTAGTGTTCTCAGTCTTACCGTGTCTCAGTCAATTAATCCCACACTGCTCTGATCGTTTGCAGGGAGTAACGCGAGGCACGGTACCTTTCCTTGGCACCTTCCTCACTGATCTCGTCATGTATGACACAGCCCTGCCGGATTATGTCGAGGTAATTCGGGGCAATTGTTGAAACCTAAATGTCCTCCCTGCCTTCCCAGCACTGTGGCTGCTCCTCTGTCTTCTACTGGGTTCTTGTGCAGTTCTTAAAAACGGAGGAATGTCGAAAATAACCCAACGAAGCCATGTGCAGTTTCAGTAGTACCAAGAGTCTTGTGAATTTGAGTGCAGTTATCTCAAGGGACAAGCTTTGCATTGTGTTTTGTCTTCTTGGCTTGGAAAACGTGAAGGTCGCAGGCTTTCCATTACTCCGTTTTATTTTTCTGAAATCATTTTAGTTGTAAGGATTTCTGTGAATAGTTGGCAAAATACAGAGAGTGACCAACTGGGCTCTTCAGACTGATCACTGAAGTGCTTCCGTGTTGACTCGCATGGGCTGAGCCCTGAAGCCATTCAAGACTCTTAAAAACTTTCTCTGTAGCTGCACAAGCAGGGGGCGCCAATCTGAGGAAAAAGGCTGGCAAGAGAATGCAGTCGTTAAGAGAGACTGAGGCTGGGGCCAGTTCTCAGAGACCTTTGAACACTGGCCCCATCAAAGCAGACTCTTGAGGAGCCGTGCTGCAGGCACTCAGCCTGCCTTGTGCTGCTGTTGATAGTTAGGGTAAGAACGGGCAAATACACTTCTCCCTGGGCTGGTAACGGCTGCTGGTTGCTTTGGTGCTTGGTTGTTTTGCAAAACTGCACTGAAGCAGGCCCGCGTAAGGTGGATAGATACCCCTTTTCTTTTCGGCGGTTCCCCTTCCGTCCGTGCCCGGTGTTCATTCAGTTTCTGAAGCTCGCTGGAACACGGCTGGCCTCGTGGCACAGGCAAAACCCGGCTCTGTCCCTTGCGTGCTGGCGTTCTTCAGCCCCGATCTTGAGAGGCCTTGCAGGAGCATTCTTTCAGTGGGCTCTTCTTCTCGGGCAGAGTGCCATTTAGGCCCTGAGGACAGGTATCCTTTGGAGACTCACACGTGGCAGTGCTGTGGTTTTGACCAGCTCTGGAAATGGGTATTTTTAGAAGGCCCTTGCTCAGGGCAGGTCTGTGCTGGACATTAGCCTTGCTACTTCCTGCTGTTTGTGATGAAAGTCAACTCAGCATGTGCTCTTCTGCTCTGATCCCTTCTCTTTCCTTCCAACAGGGTGGCCTAATCAATTTTGAGAAGAGGCGGAGGGTAAGTTGAATGCTCCGTGATTTTCAGTGCACTGATGCCCTCTTTCAGAGCCTTCTCTTGGTGAGGTCATTTGGTTTTGCTCAGGCATATACAACAGCTCCTCATTTTAATGCAATTTCCTGAGGAAAGCCTAGATCCCTGAGACCCTGGAAGCCTCTGCCAACCTGTGAGGGGTGGTTGCAGGAAGAGAACCTGCTTTTTCCATGGGTGCAATAGATCTATTTGAGATGTCTGCTCTGGGGTGCAACCGTGCAAAGCCAGGGAGGATCAGGGTCTGCTTGCATCGCAGGCCCCCCTAATCATTCCCCTTGCTTGACGCCTGAGAATCACCTAAGTGCAGGGCATGATTCTTCCCTTGGAGCAGGCCTGGCCAGCTCAGGGCTGAGTGGGCAGGGTAGGGGGAAGAGCTTGTGACCCTTTGCTACCCTTGTTCCTTGAGGAAGAACTAGGAGTGCTGCCGTTCAGTGGGTTTGCAGTGGCATTCCACTGCGGATAGTACTTGGGAAAAGCTCTGTGGTGAAGTACGATTCCTTCTCATTTGTGTGTGGCTGATAAAATACACAGTACGGATGTGGGGGGCGGGGGGAAAGCAACTATTGTTTGAAAAGCTGGTTCTTGAAATAGTTACTCAACTGAAACTGAACTTCAGGTCAAACCAAGTTTGCCCTGGATCTGTTGTTGCATATGTGCAGGAGTGAGTCTGTTTGGCTTTGTCATGGTTTCTAATACCATTCCTATCTGATGATTTTTTTTTTTTTTAGGAATTTGAAGTGATTGCCCAAATTAAGCTTTTACAGTCTTCCTGTGACAGCTATTGCCTGGTACCAGACGGACGGTTCCTTCAGTGGTTCAGGAGGCAGCAGTATTTAGCAGAGGAGGAGAGGTAGGTTCTCAGCCCAGCTGGCACAGCTGGCTTTGCTTACCCACGCCCAGCTGCAGCCAGGTTATGTTCCTCTTACAGGAACTTACAGACATGGCTGCTCCAGGAGACTGGAAGCAGATCTGTCTTCTGCTGAACAGCTGTAGAAAACCTCTGGAACACTTGGCAGGGTTTAGTTTTCAGGTTGGAAATCAGGCTTCTGACTTGGAAATGTATCAGTCTGTTGTGCCTGGGCTCTCTGTGCGTCCCCAGGAGTCTCAGAAGTGCTCAGGAGGGGCTGTTGAGTTCTGTGCTGCTGAAGATGCTGCTAGAGCAACCCAAGCCAATTTATTCCCCGCATGTTAGCCTGCCCACGAGGTGTTTGAATACCACTCTGCTGCCCTGACTAAGAGTGTAAGCACAGGTACATACTGAGTCGTAGTCAAAAAAATGTCAGCTGACCCAAGATTCACATCTGAAGTGTTTTCTTGATTTTTTTTTTAATAAAATGATGTAATGCAGAAAAGCACTAGTTTTTAAAACTAATAGAAAGAAGTGAAATAGCCCCTTCACCATGGTAAAAAGTAGACAGAACTGTGTTCCACTGTGTGGGGTTGCTACCTTCTGTGAAGGGGGAATAACTGAAGGTTTCTTGAATTTCTTGAATATTGCTACTTTGAGATACATTGCTCATCTCTGTTTGGCAGTTTCAGACTGTCACGTGAGGCCGAAGCAGTTGGTGACGTTAACACCACACCGCCGACATCTGAGAAAAGCGCGGTGGTGAAGAAGTTCAGCCTGTGAGTACGACAGGGCAAAGGGCATTTTGTGTGTTAATATGAACCTGAATGAATCAAGCAAGCAGTACTCTTCTCACCTGCTGAAAAACCTGGCTGCAGATCCAGGCCACTGCATTCCTTTAAGGAGAGACCGTCAACTAGAAATGCATCCTTCTGCCTGAAGTTGCCCCTTTCTGTTGTCATCAGTAGGCATGAGGATTATTAATGAGGAAAAACCGTGGAAACAAAAATGCTTCCTAAAGTGTCAGGAGAGGGCACTGGTTTAGTGCTGGATTCTAATTGACTATCTGCTGTGTAATAGCTGCCCTGAAAGCTGTGGGGAATAGCTCTGATTTGGGCCTCGCAGCTGGTGGGTACACAGGGCAAGAAGGTATTGTGATAGCAGGTAGCAAACTCTTGACTAGCCCTCTGAACAACACAGAGGAAAGGAAAACAAGAGGCCAGGCAAGAGAGGAACCCAACCCAAACCGTATTATTTTTGAGCCAAGTGACAGCTTTGCTCAGCCCAGCTCTGTTCTGCTTTCACTTACTGGCTTTTATGCTTTCTTTCCTATCCCAGCATCCCTCCTGGCTCCGAGGAGCTCGCCCAGAGCACACCCGTAAAATTGCCAGCCAAATCTAATCCGGGCGGGAGCTCTGGTGAAGGCACGGACTTGGCCAGTGTTTCTTCGCCTGAGTTTGCTCAGGGTGGGACTGCAGACAGCTGCATCACGGCCACTGGAACTTCTTGCGGTGCTCAGGAACAGGTATGGTCTGGGCCTTGTTGCCGACACAAACAGCCTGTGAGAGACAGCGGACACTGCAGGCCGGCCCTCGACGCTTGCCTAAGCCTAGCGGTGCTAGATTTTCTTGAGGCGATTGGCAGTGGTTTTGGTTTAGGTGAGGCCCTGGAGAAGCAGGAGGTTAATTCTTCTTTCAGTCCTTCATTGTGCTTTCTCAGCCAGATGGGGCAGGGGAGTGGCATTGCTACCTTGGAGCCTGTGGGAAGTGGGGTGAGGAGCCTGAGCATCACGCTCACTCAAGGCACGTGGCGGCGTGACATTAGCCGTGACACCGACACAAGGACTTATAAGCCTCCACCAACCAAAATAAATGAAACAGGAGATGGGATCAGCTGAAGAGGAGTAAGATCAACAGCCAGCCCTGGAATGTCTCCAGTTCGATGAGTTACTCTGCTGCGAGCAGCCTGCTGCTGTGTCCGTGCTGGAGAAGGAAGCTGGACTTTAGGAGCTGTGTGCTCACCAAGGAGAGCCCAGCTGCAGCAAAGCCAGTGCCTGTGCTGTGGGGGAGGCATTTTTGAGGGGGGAAAGGCACCTGTGCATTGGTGACAGCCTAATCCTGGGGAAGGCAGAGCAGCTGTGACAGGCAGGTAAGGTCAGAGCTCAGCAGCCCTGCAGGTTGGACCTCCCTGCTGCCGAGATGAACCCCTCGCCACGGCTCAGCTTGGTTCCGCGAGGGCAGTTGGTGCGCAGAGCAGCACTGCTGCCCCTCCTGCCCGCCTGCTCGCTCTTGGCAGGCACAGCCGGTGCCTGACACAAAGGCACTGAACCAGCGAGCCAGGAGTCCCTTGTTTTGCAGCAAAGGCAAAGCACGGCGCCCCGCACGGGGGCAGCCGGGACACCCCACAGCAAAACGAGTGCGACGCGGAAGCTGCACGTGTTCTGCTGAGAGCAGATGGCTGGGTGTGCGCCGTCACCATCCGGAGAAAGTATACAGGCGGGAAAGGATCTGGCAGGGAGATCCGCAGGGATGACCTTTCCCTAGGCAGACTCTTCCCTTTTGAACTCAATGGCATGAAGTGTATAGTTGGAGCCCTTTTTAGGGATGTTTTGCTGGAATGTCATATCGCGGTTTGGCTTCTGGGTATTTTAAACTAGATTGTACTCAATGTTCTTAAACCAAACGAAGCACGAGGTCCCAGCCACCCAACAGTTCAAACTGTTTAGCTGGAGCAGTTGTTCCAGTGATCTCCATAGGTGAGTTGGAGCGGGAACGTGCTGAGACAAACCCCTGGGCAGCGGGGGAAGGAAGGGGCCAGTTTCCAGTGAGGACAGAGTAGTCAAGGCGAAGCGGCAGGCAGGGAGGCATGCTGTGTATTTTCGCTCCCGTGAAGACCCGACCGGGACAGGTGCCCGTGGTGCCCTCTGCTCTTTCCCAGCCGGTCCTGTCCCGGCTGGAGGCCCACGACCTGATCCTGCTGGTTGTGTCTGCAGCCACTTCCTGGCCTGCTCTTGCTGAGGCAGGGGCAGGGGCAATGAGTGTTCTTTAGGACGGTGACATTAATCAAGAAAAGCTCCCTTTTTCTGGAGGCAAGGAATGCCACCGCCAGCCTGCTCCACAGAGTGCAGGTCACGGCGGTTTTGGATGGGCCTTTTGCTTTCTCAAGTTGTTCCTCCAGCACGACACGCGCAGATGCACAAAATTGTCCAGCTTATGACAGTGTTTGTCTTTCTTTTGTTGTGTAGCTCTCTGACTCCTCCGGGTCCTCTGCCTACTCCACGGACGCATCTTTGCCAGGGACACCATCTCCTATCTCATCCCCTCCCTTGCCCTTCTCCAATGGCAAGTCCAAGAGTGAAGAGGCTTCCAAGGATAAGGCCTCTGAGAACGAGCCCTCCGACGCCAAGGCCTCCGGCGACAATCCCTCCGTTTCCGTGCCACCCGTTGTCTCAAAAGTACGGCCTCCGGTTTCCAGTCAGCAGGATGACAATACGAGCATCCTCAGGATCAGCACAGAGGATGACAACGGCAACATATACAAGAGCATCCTGGTGAGTGGCGTGGAACAGCAAAATGCTGTTGTCGATGGTGTTTTCGTCCAGGGCGACTTACAAAAACGGTGCTTTTAGTTTGTGAAAACACTCCCTGAGCTGCCTGTCACAGCTGGCTTGAAAGGGAAAATGAAAACTGCTACCATTCAAAACATGTGGAGCATGGTAGGAACGAGAGGTTTGGAAAAGCAGCTTTGAACTTTCTGCTAAAACACAAGCTTTCATTTCCAGAGCAGTAACTTCCCCAAAGTGAAGCATTCTCATGAAGGGCAGGCTTTGCTGCTTCTGCCCTCCCCCTAGTGCTCGCTGCTGTTTCTCTAGCTCAGAATCTGTGTGTGAGTTTTGACACAAGATGCCAAGTTGTTCCTGGAGAAGCTTTCCCCGGGAGCTGGTTTCCAGAAACAGGGAGCTGCGTGAGGAAGCTGACAAGCCCTTGAATTGCACAGCTTCTCCCTGTGGCGAAGGTTGCCAGGCCAGCAGCTGCCAGTGCTCCGGGGTTTCCCTCACTGCTGGTTGCACAGGGGGATTCTGGCAGTGCCTCGCCTGCATGCCAGCTCTGCCGATCCCCAAGGGAGACTCGGCTGCTGAGCAAACGCTTTGGGTCCCTCAGGGCCTGGGGGGAACAAACACACCGGGGGTAGTTGCGGGCAAGTATAGATACCTGAGGATTTTCATGGCCTGACCTCCCCATATGGCAAAGAGCTGCTCCCCGAGGGCCTGACCCATTCAAATGCCGGCAAGACAAATCTTCCTTTGGATGCATAAGGCTCTGGGGGGAGCCCTGGGTCTGCTCCGGACACACAGCACTTCCGCAGCAGGCAGGAAACCCAGTTACAAGGCCAAAACTCTTTGCAGGCTATCAAAGCAAGTATTGAGCACAGGAGACGGCAGATTCATTGATGTCTGCTAACAACAGATGGGGCACCAGTTACGTGGGCTCTTCTGGGTGGTGAGAACAATGTCTCATCTCCAGGTGTTGGCTCAGGAGGGCAGGCACCGATTTACTGCTGTCTCTTCTGTTGGCTTGAACTGAAACACCACCCCCCAGTGTGACAAACCCCTGCTTTAGCGTCCAGCAGTACCTACTCCTTCGTTACTAACCCAGCGTAGTTTTTCCAGTTCCCTGGAATCTTTTCCAAGACCTGCAGGAAGGCCGGCACTTGCTAAGGATTAAATCATTCCGTAGAGTGCATACGCAGAGCCTCCCACTGCAACTCTGTCTTTGCAGATCACTAACCAAGACAAAGCTCCTGCTGTCATCCAGAGAGCCATGCTGAAGCACAACCTGGAATCGGACGCAGCCGAGGATTATGAGCTTGTGCAGGTCATCTCTGCGGACAAAGGTGAGGAGCACAACTCTGCTGCTGCTTGGAAAATCCTGCTGGATTTGAAGGAAAGAGCGAAGCAACGTTAGAGATGCCACGGACATGCCGTCAGCGCTGCCCATGAGAATGAACGCCCTCGCTAACTGGTGCGCAGGGGTGCCGTGTCACAGCCTGTCAGCACATGGCTGTGTAGCAGCAGAGCTCGCTCGCGGGCCGCCCGCCAGACCGTCGTGGATGCGCTGCCACTGCAGAGCTGTTGCCTCCTCGCCCTGAGCACAGTCTACCTGAGGGGCTGGGCGGCAGGGTGCGCCCCCCCCGGGATCGGGGCAGGCCCCCAGCGCGCCGCTGTCCCTGGGCAGTGCCAACAGAGCTGAAAACCAACAAAAGCGCCAAAAGCTTGCTTTGGTTCTGGCTTTTAGTTTGGGGGCTGCCAGGGCCTCTGCCAGGCCGGACTGGCTCTAGCTTTGGCCTCTATCTCCTCTGCCACCCTGATCCCCCTTTCCTGTGGGGCAGCTGCTGTGGCTGCCACCTGATGCAGCTTTGGCTGAAGAAGCCCAGCAGCACAAGGCAAGGGGCTGGGCACGCTCACCCTGTTCTCGCCTGCCTTTCCTTCTGCTACGCGCAATGCCACGCACTTACGGTCGCTCTGCTCCCTCTTTTGCAGAGCTGGTGATCCCGGGCAACGGCAACGTCTTCTATGCCATGAACAGCGGCGTGAACTTGGATTTCATCCTGCGGAGGAAAGGTTCCGTCAGGCGGCAGGTGACAACGAGGGGCCGTTGCAGCCTGACATTCCCCAGAGCTCCTAAGTGGGGGTGCAGGAGCAACAGGCTCAGCAAAACCACGCTCTGAGTGGCACAGGCCCAGGAGGAGAACTGGCGGAGACTTCAGCTTCGAACCATCTGAGCTGAGAAGCCAAGTGAACATTTGACAGACCTGCCGCCAGGAGCGTGTCTCTCTCCTCCATGTCGCCGCCGATGGACCTTTTTTTTACGGCATAGTGTGGACTAGAATTGTCCTGTCGGTTTGGGCTTTTCTTATAGATATGTTATAGATATGTTACATGATGAAATTTTATATTTTTAAAAGATTATTTTAATTGCTTACTGTTCATATTTATACCATGAATAACCTGTTTTCCATGAATATTTGCCTGGCGGTCATCTATTTCCTTCTCTTAATCGCTGCGTGGCAGTTGTGGGGTTGTTTGCATATTTTTGCACCTCGCTCCATTTCCCTCACTGTCATCCTCTTCAGCTTCATCACTTTCACTGTTTTTACTGTTCTCAACTCCTTCCAGCTCCCACAGCTCGTCTTCCCTGCGCCAAGAGAACTGGAAACCTCACGTTTTAGCTGTAACCCTTCAGCTACAGCCTTCCCTCAGCACTGTGCACTTCATTCTATCCAGTCACGGCTCTGTACTTTAGAACACACCCAGCATTGCTGTTGTGCTTCCTGTTGGCTCGTTTTTGTTCCAGAAGCATTTCTGAGGACAGCTTCTGTATTCCTCCAGCAGCGTGGCTGGAAGGGCTGTCCACTGCAGGGCTCCCGCCTGTGTTGCCCACCGAGCAGCAGCAGCAAGTCCCGAGCTGTGCGGGGTCCAGTCGCGCACTGCAGAGATGCCGTGAGCTGCTTGAGAGCTGAAGGGAAAGGGCAGCAGAGCCGGAGCCCTCCCCGGGCCTCAGCCATGCACCAACCTGCTTTGTGCTACTGCTTGAGATTTCAGCTTGATGCTTTCTGTTGGAACTCATCAGGTCGATTATACATGAGTTTTCAACTCATTCTTCATGAAATCACTCTCTTTTGGGTCCCTGAATGATTTCTGCAGCAAGCAAATACACACAAAAATGGAGCGTTTCCATCTTTTCCACACTGTCTCCATCACATCACGTTTCCTCCTGGCCTCACACCCGGTACCTTGTTGGGTCGCCTTCTCCCTCCCTGCACGCACACGACCGTTTGCAGCTTACAGATGCCGCTAACAAAGGAGTTGATGTGAGGAGGGGAAGGAGATGACATTCTTTTAGCCAAGCAATTCGTGTAAATCTTTCAGACGACCATTTACAGAGATGTTGCTCAAAGTAAATCTAACAGTCATCCATCCAAATCTCTTGCACGACGAAGAGCACAGCACAGTTCACAATTTTTTTTTGGTAGAAACTCCAAACTACCCAGCCCTTTCAGTGACTTCAGTCACCATGTCTACACTCTATTGCTTTAGTGTGACAAATCGTTTTCCACAGCAGATTTAATGAAACTGCCATTTTTCTCTTCTGCAGTGTCTTGCAATGCTTCTAAAAACACTAACATTTCAGATTTTACTACTGCACCACACAGTCCTGCACAATTTTGTGAACAAAATGTGTTTAAATTTACAGAAACTTCAAAGGTCGATGCACTTAATGCAGAGCGCAGCAGCCCAGCCACAAGGAGACACAATCAGCCAATGTCAATATTCTGTCATTTACAATCAGGGTTTTTACTATAAAGCATCCTCATTAAAACAAAACAACATTCCCCCCCTGCCCCCCAACTTGTGTTTAGCATTTTAAGGTGTTATTAGTCTAAAAGCAGGTCTTCACTTGACATAATAACAGAATCACACGTTTGACAGTGGCCTACCCACGGCACAGCAGGGCACTGTGAAAAGCAAAGTACAAGCTGTAAGAACTCCCTTTTCCACATACACAAGTGCCTACGTTAAGAAACAAGCAAGAACGGGAGACAGTCTTTCCTACTTGCATGGCAGAAGTGCACGTTTTCAAGAGCTGATCGAGCTCTGCAAACATTAGATTTCAATCACGTACAACAATACCGCAGGATTTACACCATGTTGGTTTGTTTCGGGGTTGCTGGCCAGCGTGGCTCGCGTATTTAATTTTAGCCATTCGCATCCATCAGCTCCTCGTTGGTATCTCACAATAAGGCGATGAACGCTGTTAAACATGAACAGCAATCGTTAGCAGAGGCGGCTACTCTGCAATCCCGGTGCAAAATCTTCCCAAAGGACCTGCACCCTGCAAGACTCTCTCACAGAAAATAGCCCGGCGCCTTCGTTCATCCTCCAACCCGATGATCTGCTGCTCTTTCAGGTATTTTCTCCTTGAGAAGTCACTCTTTCTGGGAGAATTGTAAACAACTCATCTGAGTCTTTTCCTCTGTCAGTTGTTCGTTCAAACTCTCCCCTTGGTCCAGCAGAGATTGGACCCGATCTCGCAGTGATGGATGGTTCGAGGCTCTGCCGGGCGCTGTCAGTCTCCGGCTTCCACGGCTGCAGCTCACCCAGTGCCCACTATGGCACAGAGAACACATTTCCCCTTCCTGGGCCGCAGTTCTGCGTCTTTGCGTAAAGCGCTGATTCGGTCCCTCGCACTTTGTAAATGAGGCCAATTTGTCTGTGCTCAGCCCCTACCTGGTCCGGAGGGGTGAGCATTGCACTTCTCTAGGAGGCTGCGCAAAACTCCTTTGTTTTGCACGCCAGCACCCTTTCACACCTTTGCTCTGTCCTCAGGAGAAGTGGCAGGTTCCACATTACACCCAAATTTACTCTCTATGGTGGTGTCTTCTGTGTTTGTTAGATACCATTTTCTTTGGCTCATTTTTTACCCTCAAAACACGCCCCGTCCAGCTCCCGATCTGCCATTTCTTTCCCTGACCAGGAGTGCACTGTTGACAGCAGAGTGGGCTGCAGTGCCAGCCTGTGCCCTGTCTGTCAGCAGCCTGTGCTCGTGGCCCTCTTCAGGGTAGCCCATCTTCACTGCCCAAGGGCTCTGCACTCACACCCAGCCGGTCTGTCTCTGCACCGCATCATCCTTCCTTGTGCCTACAGACTGTTCGGGAAAGGGAAGCTCCGGGCTGTTTTGGAGAGCCAGGGGAATGAAAAGCTGGGGATTTGCATGCAGTGATCTGGAGAATTCTTTCAAATAATATTTTCCCTCTCTTCAATAGCCATTTCACGTAATTTCCTTTTATCTAATTGTCCTGTGGTTTTGCTGGGGAGAAAAAACCCTTCCCAATCCTGTTGGAGAAGTGGTTTTTTCCTCATATGCATTGTTCAATCCCGTTTCTGTGGGAAATGCCCAGGATGTTTTTACAGCAATTGACAGCTACTAGCGGGAGATTGAGATTGGCTATCAGGAAGAAGTTCTTCATGGAGAGGGTGGTGAAGCACTAGAACAGGCTGCCCAGAGAAGCTGTGGGTGCCCCATCCCTGGAAGTGTCCAAGGCCAGGCTGGATGAGGCTTTGAGCGACCTGGTCTAGTGGAGGGTGTCCCTGCCCATGGCGGGGGGGTTGGAACTAGATGATCTTTAAGGTCCCTTCCAACCCACACCATTCGGTGAGTCTTTGACAAATTGGGTCTTTAAAGGGTTAAAAACAAGTATGTCAGGTACTAAGAAATGTTATTATCACTTCTGTTCCTACAATCTCTCTAGTGTTACAGGTATATAAAGCCTTAAATAATAGCATAAAGCTTTATAGCTTAGAAGAACTTGTGAAATGTAAAGGCAATTTTTAATACACGGTAGTAAGGCTTTTTGAGGAGATCCATGAAATATTCTGGAGAAACCCACTGTGTTGCCGTTTCCTTGATCTCAGGTGGCAGATGGAAGTCTTGCCATCTGCAGCACCACCTCATTCCAAAGAGACTGCAGTAGCAGAGGGGGAGCACAACAACTTTTAATGTAAACAACGCTTTGCCTTTCTGAAAGGGCCTGTTTTCCATTTTGAGGCCATTGGACTTCGGCCCTGCCTTAATCATCTCAGGGGCCCTGTGCTGGACCCTCTCCAGTACTTCCTTGTCCTTCTAGAACTGAAGGATGATGAAGGGCCTGGAGCACCTTCCAGATGAGAAAAGGCTGAGAGCTGGGTCTGTTTACCTTGGAGAAGAGGAGGCTGAGGGGGGATCTTAAGCAATGCTTATCAGTATCTAAAGGGTGAGGGTCAGGAGGATGGGGCCAGGCTCTTCTCAGTGGTGTCCAGTGACAGGACTGGGGGCAATGGCCATAAACTGGGAAACAGAAGGTTCAGCCTCAACATGAGGCAACCCTTCTTCCCTGTGAGGGTGCCAGAGCACTGGAACAGGCTGCCCAGAGGTGGTGCAGTCTCCTTCCCTGGAGACTTTCCAAAGCCGCCTGGACTTGTTCCTGTGTGATCTGCTCTGGGTGATCCTGCTCTGGCAGGGGGGTTGGACTAGATGATCTCTAGTGGTCCCTTCCAACCCCTACCAGTTTGTGATCTGGCTTCTTCAGCACTCTAATTCTGCAGTGGGATTGGACAGCCAGTTTGACATTGACAGTTCACTTCCTGCTTGTGCTGCAAAGCTGCCTTTGATATTTCTGCAGAACTGCACCAGTGACTGCTACTGTTGTTCTGCTCATCTGCTAGGAGGTGGTGGCCATTTAAGGCAGAAATGTAGGGTTTAGGTCCAGCTGCTTTTCTGATGCTGCAGAGCATTGCCTGCAGTTCATTCAGGTCAGCTTCAGGAAGTCACAAAACTGCCAGCTACTTATTGTTTTCATTCCTCAGCTGAGCAAAACCTGGCATCACCCATTTCCCACTCATCCAGTGGAACTACAGAATTCTTTGTTCCTGGAGGCAGAAGAAACAAAGCAGTGAGGAAGGTGCCAGCATAATCCTTAAAATAACAGGCAGCCTTGAGCCACTGACACTTGATTTCCCACCAGTTTGTCAGACTACCTTGGGAGTAAAGCTTTTTGCAGGGCATTGCTTCTTACTAGGAGGTCTCAGGGGCAGCATTAATACCTGGCAGTTTGTGCTTTGGGGACTATTAACCCAAAGGATCTCACCACCCGTGGATTCAAAACTGGCACGGTGAAAATCCAAACAGAAAAACACAAATGATCCAAACCCCTGAGACCAAAAGCAGAGAGAAAACCCCCTCCTGGGGTTTTCTGTAGAAAGCCTGGGAGAAGAGAGCAGGGAGAAAGAAACTTCTAACAGCCCCTCACAGATCAGGTTTCCGTGACAAAGGACACTCCCTCTTGCACCTCACAAAATCTCCGGCCTTGCACACTCCACCCAGCACTTCCCAAACTGACCAGCGAGCTTGATGTATCATGGAACGAAACAAGATACTGTGCGCCGGCAGCAGGGGAGCAGCTCATCCCCTCGTGAAAGGAGCACACTGACCCACATAGGAACTAAAACTGGAACATCAGGGTGTGCTCAGGGTAACACGCAGAAATGGGAAACGTGACTATAAAACCTCCTGCCACGGAGCTGCTCACAGGAACAGGGGTTTCCGTTCATTTCTGCAGGGCTTTACTCTGCATGGAGTACACAAATAAAGAACATGTCCAAGCTAGCACAAGCTCTCAGGCCAGGATCCTTGGGAAAATAATAGCCACTTAGGATGTGAGCTTCTGTTAATCACCGTTTATTGTCATATCAGAGTCAGGTTTCCAAAAGGGACTTCTCTTGTCCGCTAAAATTCTACACACAGAGAGACAGCAAACACACTGAATTTACAAAGGGGGCAGAGGAAGAAGGTCATCATGGGCACAAGGGTTAAAGTATGAAAGCAAGAAACAACATGTCACCCTTTGTCTTTCTGTGCCAGTTATTACTTCACTTCATATTTTTCTGTGCAACAAGTTAAGTAAATAAGTTTGGTTCAGTGTGGGAGCGCGTTAAACATCATCTGCTAGTACGGGAGAGCCAACAAATTGTGGAGACGGTGGCTCTCACCCTCCTTACAGGGATGCCACGCTCTCCGGGCAGCCAAGGAGCAAGACGGCAAAAGGCCAACAACCACGAAAGCAAAGACCGAGCCCTGCTGACAGGGAGGTCGCCCAGCGCAAAACCAGCCAGAGCACCCCAAAGGTGCCCGCCATGCTCTTAAGTGACCGCGCCCTGCTGACAGGGAGGTCCCTTTGCCCAGGGCGCCTTTCTCCTGACCCCTCCTCTCCAGCACGGCGCCGCTCCCTCTTGCCTCGCCGCTCCTCACGCCGCCGTCTCTTTCTTCTCCGCCAGCTGCTGCCAAAGAAGGAGGGCACCGTTAGGCCTCAGAACCGCCAACTCCGCCGCCTGAAGGGAGCGGGGACCCCCACCCCCCCAGAGGGAGCTCCCCCAGGTATCCACCCCCCCCACGGCTCTCCTGCTTCGCCTCGACTCACCAAAGCGTCGCACAGCAGAGTCCCAGCCGGCGCTGGAGCTGGGCTCGGAGGCGGGCACCCTGGGCAAGTGCAGCTGGGCACATAAAGCAGCGGCCACAGAGCCTGCGACCCCTGCTTACAGGGGGCTCGAGCCGCTGCCTGCACTGCAAAGCGCCCGGGACTCCAGGGCGCTGGCCCTGACTTACAGGGCGGCCCGGGTCCCAAAGGCCCACGGAGGCTCCTTCTCTCCAGTTCAGGGGCACCCTGACCTGCACCCCGCTAACCGGGCGGTCACCCCACACAGGCTGCCAGCGGAGCACAAAGGCTCCCAGACCCGGACCCCGATTACAGGCAGGTCGACACCCAGGGAGCCAGGGAGCTCGGCCTTCCCCCGCACCAACAGGAACGAGACTCAGCAGCCAGCCGGTGGAGCTTCACGGCCAAAGGCCGAGGGGCCAGGGCCCCAGCCCCGAGGACAGGGGGGGCACACGCCCGGCCCCGCACACCCTGGTCCCACGCCTCTGAAAGGCCGGGGCCAGGGGACCCGCCTGATTACAGGGGGTCACCCTCCAAGCGCCTCCCGCCGAGCGCAGGGGACACGCAGAGCCCTACTTACAGGGCGCTCCCCCTCGCCTCGGCCCTCCCAACGAGCCCCACGGAGCCCCAGGCTCCGACCTGCGCCCGACTTACGGGCTGGCCCTCCTGGCTGCAGCACAACGCCACCTCGTCATCCGTCGGGAGCCCAGGGAGCAACCTCGACCCCAACCGCGGGGAGGTCGCCCCAGCCAAAAGCAGCGCCGCCAAAGGCGGGACTGCGCCCTGCGGCACAGCACTTCCTCAACCTGCACCCTCTAAAGGGACAGGGAGGGCTCGTTCCTGTGGGCTGGCTACAGCAGCCTCCCCCAGCCCTGCTTACAGGGAGGCCGGGCCGCTCCTGGGGACAGGGGGCTCCACGGCTCGTGACACACTCCCCGACTACGGGGGGGGTCAGGCTGGCAGCTCGCCAGCCGGACAGGCAGCCACACGGGCGCAGACCCAGGCCCTGATTACAGGCGGGTCGCATCACCCACGCTACGACTAAGCGGCTTCGCTCCGTCCTTACAAAGGGGAAGGCCCAGACTCTCCCTCCGCCCACGGGCTCCGAGGGGACCCCCCGTTGCTGCACAGAACCCTGCTTTCCCTCCTGTGAAGTTTAAGCTAAACTGCAGTGATTTTCATGGGGGGCCTAAAGGACAAGGTCACTCACTCACTCACACACACCAACCCAAGGCAAAGGACAAGGAGAAGGACAGGGAGAGGGAAACAGACCTTCAGAGAAGGGAGAGGGAGCCCTGCGCAGCCAATGTGTGGGGAGCCGTCCCTACCCACGAGCAGGAGAAGAGAGCCTCAGACCAGTCCCCCGGGGCTGCGTGGGGGCCACAGGGGCCTCAACACGCCAAGGGGCTTCACGGGTGGCCAAGGGGCAAACGCTATGACACGCCCCGACTACGGGGGGGGTCAGGCTGGCCAGGACGCCAGCAGGCCAAAAGCCAACGCGGCAGGGAAACGCCCTTGCCCTGCTTACAGGGTGGGCTTGGGGTCCAGAGAGCTCCCTTTCCCCCTCGGGTGCGGAGACGGTGGCTCTCACCCTCCTTACAGGGATGCCACGCTCTCCGGGCAGCCAAGGAGCAAGACGGCAAAAGGCCGACAACCACGAAAGCAAAGACCGAGCCCTGCTGACAGGGAGGTCGCCCAGCGCAAAACCAGCCAGAGCACCCCAAAGGTGCCCGCCATGCTCTTAAGTGACCGCGCCCTGCTGACAGGGAGGTCCCTTTGCCCAGGGCGCCTTTCTCCTGACCCCTCCTCTCCAGCACGGCGCCGCTCCCTCTTGCCTCGCCGCTCCTCACGCCGCCGTCTCTTTCTTCTCCGCCAGCTGCTGCCAAAGAAGGAGGGCACCGTTAGGCCTCAGAACCGCCAACTCCGCCGCCTGAAGGGAGCGGGGACCCCCACCCCCCCAGAGGGAGCTCCCCCAGGTATCCATCCCCCCCACGGCTCTCCTGCTTCGCCTCGACTCACCAAAGCGTCGCACAGCAGAGTCCCAGCCGGCGCTGGAGCTGGGCTCGGAGGCGGGCACCCTGGGCAAGTGCAGCTGGGCACATAAAGCAGCGGCCACAGAGCCTGCGACCCCTGCTTACAGGGGGCTCGAGCCGCTGCCTGCACTGCAAAGCGCCCGGGACTCCAGGGCGCTGGCCCTGACTTACAGGGCGGCCCGGGTCCCAAAGGCCCACGGAGGCTCCTTCTCTCCAGTTCAGGGGCACCCTGACCTGCACCCCGCTAACCGGGCGGTCACCCCACACAGGCTGCCAGCGGAGCACAAAGGCTCCCAGACCCGGACCCCGATTACAGGCAGGTCGACACCCAGGGAGCCAGGGAGCTCGGCCTTCCCCCGCACCAACAGGAACGAGACTCAGCAGCCAGCCGGTGGAGCTTCACGGCCAAAGGCCGAGGGGCCAGGGCCCCAGCCCCGAGGACAGGGGGGGCACACGCCCGGCCCCGCACACCCTGGCCCCACGCCTCTGAAAGGCCGGGGCCAGGGGACCCGCCTGATTACAGGGGGTCACCCTCCAAGCGCCTCCCGCCGAGCGCAGGGGACACGCAGAGCCCTACTTACAGGGCGCTCCCCCTCGCCTCGGCCCTCCCAACGAGCCCCACGGAGCCCCAGGCTCCGACCTGCGCCCGACTTACGGGCTGGCCCTCCTGGCTGCAGCACAACGCCACCTCGTCATCCGTCGGGAGCCCAGGGAGCAACCTCGACCCCAACCGCGGGGAGGTCGCCCCAGCCAAAAGCAGCGCCGCCAAAGGCGGGACTGCGCCCTGCGGCACAGCACTTCCTCAACCTGCACCCTCTAAAGGGACAGGGAGGGCTCGTTCCTGTGGGCCGGCTACAGCAGCCTCCCCCAGCCCTGCTTACAGGGAGGCCGGGCCGCTCCTGGGGACAGGGGGCTCCACGGCTCGTGACACACTCCCCGACTACGGGGGGGGTCAGGCTGGCAGCTCGCCAGCCGGACAGGCAGCCACACGGGCGCAGACCCAGGCCCTGATTACAGGCGGGTCGCATCACCCACGCTACGACTAAGCGGCTTCGCTCCGTCCTTACAAAGGGGAAGGCCCAGACTCTCCCTCCGCCCACGGGCTCCGAGGGGACCCCCCGTTGCTGCACAGAACCCTGCTTTCCCTCCTGTGAAGTTTAAGCTAAACTGCAGTGATTTTCATGGGGGGCCTAAAGGACAAGGTCACTCACTCACTCACACACACCAACCCAAGGCAAAGGACAAGGAGAAGGACAGGGAGAGGGAAACAGACCTTCAGAGAAGGGAGAGGGAGCCCTGCGCAGCCAATGTGTGGGGAGCCGTCCCTACCCACGAGCAGGAGAAGAGAGCCTCAGACCAGTCCCCCGGGGCTGCGTGGGGGCCACAGGGGCCTCAACACGCCAAGGGGCTTCACGGGTGGCCAAGGGGCAAACGCTATGACACGCCCCGACTACGGGGGGGGTCAGGCTGGCCAGGACGCCAGCAGGCCAAAAGCCAACGCGGCAGGGAAACGCCCTTGCCCTGCTTACAGGGTGGGCTTGGGGTCCAGAGAGCTCCCTTTCCCCCTCGGGTGCGGAGACGGTGGCTCTCACCCTCCTTACAGGGATGCCACGCTCTCCGGGCAGCCAAGGAGCAAGACGGCAAAAGGCCGACAACCACGAAAGCAAAGACCGAGCCCTGCTGACAGGGAGGTCGCCCAGCGCAAAACCAGCCAGAGCACCCCAAAGGTGCCCGCCATGCTCTTAAGTGACCGCGCCCTGCTGACAGGGAGGTCCCTTTGCCCAGGGCGCCTTTCTCCTGACCCCTCCTCTCCAGCACGGCGCCGCTCCCTCTTGCCTCGCCGCTCCTCACGCCGCCGTCTCTTTCTTCTCCGCCAGCTGCTGCCAAAGAAGGAGGGCACCGTTAGGCCTCAGAACCGCCAACTCTGCCGCCTGAAGGGAGCGGGGACCCCCACCCCCCCAGAGGGAGCTCCCCCAGGTACCCACCCCCCCCACGGCTCTCCTGCTTCGCCTCGACTCACCAAAGCGTCGCACAGCAGAGTCCCAGCCGGCGCTGGAGCTGGGCTCGGAGGCGGGCACCCTGGGCAAGTGCAGCTGGGCACATAAAGCAGCGGCCACAGAGCCTGCGACCCCTGCTTACAGGGGGCTCGAGCCGCTGCCTGCACTGCAAAGCGCCCGGGACTCCAGGGCGCTGGCCCTGACTTACAGGGCGGCCCGGGTCCCAAAGGCCCACGGAGGCTCCTTCTCTCCAGTTCAGGGGCACCCTGACCTGCACCCCGCTAACCGGGCGGTCACCCCACACAGGCTGCCAGCGGAGCACAAAGGCTCCCAGACCCGGACCCCGATTACAGGCAGGTCGACACCCAGGGAGCCAGGGAGCTCGGCCTTCCCCCGCACCAACAGGAACGAGACTCAGCAGCCAGCCGGTGGAGCTTCACGGCCAAAGGCCGAGGGGCCAGGGCCCCAGCCCCGAGGACAGGGGGGGCACACGCCCGGCCCCGCACACCCTGGCCCCACGCCTCTGAAAGGCCGGGGCCAGGGGACCCGCCTGATTACAGGGGGTCACCCTCCAAGCGCCTCCCGCCGAGCGCAGGGGACACGCAGAGCCCTACTTACAGGGCGCTCCCCCTCGCCTCGGCCCTCCCAACGAGCCCCACGGAGCCCCAGGCTCCGACCTGCGCCCGACTTACGGGCTGGCCCTCCTGGCTGCAGCACAACGCCACCTCGTCATCCGTCGGGAGCCCAGGGAGCAACCTCGACCCCAACCGCGGGGAGGTCGCCCCAGCCAAAAGCAGCGCCGCCAAAGGCGGGACTGCGCCCTGCGGCACAGCACTTCCTCAACCTGCACCCTCTAAAGGGACAGGGAGGGCTCGTTCCTGTGGGCTGGCTACAGCAGCCTCCCCCAGCCCTGCTTACAGGGAGGCCGGGCCGCTCCTGGGGACAGGGGGCTCCACGGCTCGTGACACACTCCCCGACTACGGGGGGGGTCAGGCTGGCAGCTCGCCAGCCGGACAGGCAGCCACACGGGCGCAGACCCAGGCCCTGATTACAGGCGGGTCGCATCACCCACGCTACGACTAAGCGGCTTCGCTCCGTCCTTACAAAGGGGAAGGCCCAGACTCTCCCTCCGCCCACGGGCTCCGAGGGGACCCCCCGTTGCTGCACAGAACCCTGCTTTCCCTCCTGTGAAGTTTAAGCTAAACTGCAGTGATTTTCATGGGGGGCCTAAAGGACAAGGTCACTCACTCACTCACACACACCAACCCAAGGCAAAGGACAAGGAGAAGGACAGGGAGAGGGAAACAGACCTTCAGAGAAGGGAGAGGGAGCCCTGCGCAGCCAATGTGTGGGGAGCCGTCCCTACCCACGAGCAGGAGAAGAGAGCCTCAGACCAGTCCCCCGGGGCTGCGTGGGGGCCACAGGGGCCTCAACACGCCAAGGGGCTTCACGGGTGGCCAAGGGGCAAACGCTATGACACGCCCCGACTACGGGGGGGGTCAGGCTGGCCAGGACGCCAGCAGGCCAAAAGCCAACGCGGCAGGGAAACGCCCTTGCCCTGCTTACAGGGTGGGCTTGGGGTCCAGAGAGCTCCCTTTCCCCCTCGGGTGCGGAGACGGTGGCTCTCACCCTCCTTACAGGGATGCCACGCTCTCCGGGCAGCCAAGGAGCAAGACGGCAAAAGGCCGACAACCACGAAAGCAAAGACCGAGCCCTGCTGACAGGGAGGTCGCCCAGCGCAAAACCAGCCAGAGCACCCCAAAGGTGCCCGCCATGCTCTTAAGTGACCGCGCCCTGCTGACAGGGAGGTCCCTTTGCCCAGGGCGCCTTTCTCCTGACCCCTCCTCTCCAGCACGGCGCCGCTCCCTCTTGCCTCGCCGCTCCTCACGCCGCCGTCTCTTTCTTCTCCGCCAGCTGCTGCCAAAGAAGGAGGGCACCGTTAGGCCTCAGAACCGCCAACTCTGCCGCCTGAAGGGAGCGGGGACCCCCACCCCCCCAGAGGGAGCTCCCCCAGGTACCCACCCCCCCCACGGCTCTCCTGCTTCGCCTCGACTCACCAAAGCGTCGCACAGCAGAGTCCCAGCCGGCGCTGGAGCTGGGCTCGGAGGCGGGCACCCTGGGCAAGTGCAGCTGGGCACATAAAGCAGCGGCCACAGAGCCTGCGACCCCTGCTTACAGGGGGCTCGAGCCGCTGCCTGCACTGCAAAGCGCCCGGGACTCCAGGGCGCTGGCCCTGACTTACAGGGCGGCCCGGGTCCCAAAGGCCCACGGAGGCTCCTTCTCTCCAGTTCAGGGGCACCCTGACCTGCACCCCGCTAACCGGGCGGTCACCCCACACAGGCTGCCAGCGGAGCACAAAGGCTCCCAGACCCGGACCCCGATTACAGGCAGGTCGACACCCAGGGAGCCAGGGAGCTCGGCCTTCCCCCGCACCAACAGGAACGAGACTCAGCAGCCAGCCGGTGGAGCTTCACGGCCAAAGGCCGAGGGGCCAGGGCCCCAGCCCCGAGGACAGGGGGGGCACACGCCCGGCCCCGCACACCCTGGCCCCACGCCTCTGAAAGGCCGGGGCCAGGGGACCCGCCTGATTACAGGGGGTCACCCTCCAAGCGCCTCCCGCCGAGCGCAGGGGACACGCAGAGCCCTACTTACAGGGCGCTCCCCCTCGCCTCGGCCCTCCCAACGAGCCCCACGGAGCCCCAGGCTCCGACCTGCGCCCGACTTACGGGCTGGCCCTCCTGGCTGCAGCACAACGCCACCTCGTCATCCGTCGGGAGCCCAGGGAGCAACCTCGACCCCAACCGCGGGGAGGTCGCCCCAGCCAAAAGCAGCGCCGCCAAAGGCGGGACTGCGCCCTGCGGCACAGCACTTCCTCAACCTGCACCCTCTAAAGGGACAGGGAGGGCTCGTTCCTGTGGGCTGGCTACAGCAGCCTCCCCCAGCCCTGCTTACAGGGAGGCCGGGCCGCTCCTGGGGACAGGGGGCTCCACGGCTCGTGACACACTCCCCGACTACGGGGGGGGGTCAGGCTGGCAGCTCGCCAGCCGGACAGGCAGCCACACGGGCGCAGACCCAGGCCCTGATTACAGGCGGGTCGCATCACCCACGCTACGACTAAGCGGCTTCGCTCCGTCCTTACAAAGGGGAAGGCCCAGACTCTCCCTCCGCCCACGGGCTCCGAGGGGACCCCCCGTTGCTGCACAGAACCCTGCTTTCCCTCCTGTGAAGTTTAAGCTAAACTGCAGTGATTTTCATGGGGGGCCTAAAGGACAAGGTCACTCACTCACTCACACACACCAACCCAAGGCAAAGGACAAGGAGAAGGACAGGGAGAGGGAAACAGACCTTCAGAGAAGGGAGAGGGAGCCCTGCGCAGCCAATGTGTGGGGAGCCGTCCCTACCCACGAGCAGGAGAAGAGAGCCTCAGACCAGTCCCCCGGGGCTGCGTGGGGGCCACAGGGGCCTCAACACGCCAAGGGGCTTCACGGGTGGCCAAGGGGCAAACGCTATGACACGCCCCGACTACGGGGGGGGTCAGGCTGGCCAGGACGCCAGCAGGCCAAAAGCCAACGCGGCAGGGAAACGCCCTTGCCCTGCTTACAGGGTGGGCTTGGGGTCCAGAGAGCTCCCTTTCCCCCTCGGGTGCGGAGACGGTGGCTCTCACCCTCCTTGCAGGGATGCCACGCTCTCCGGGCAGCCAAGGAGCAAGACGGCAAAAGGCCGACAACCACGAAAGCAAAGACCGAGCCCTGCTGACAGGGAGGTCGCCCAGCGCAAAACCAGCCAGAGCACCCCAAAGGTGCCCGCCATGCTCTTAAGTGACCGCGCCCTGCTGACAGGGAGGTCCCTTTGCCCAGGGCGCCTTTCTCCTGACCCCTCCTCTCCAGCACGGCGCCGCTCCCTCTTGCCTCGCCGCTCCTCACGCCGCCGTCTCTTTCTTCTCCGCCAGCTGCTGCCAAAGAAGGAGGGCACCGTTAGGCCTCAGAACCGCCAACTCCGCCGCCTGAAGGGAGCGGGGACCCCCACCCCCCCAGAGGGAGCTCCCCCAGGTACCCACCCCCCCCACGGCTCTCCTGCTTCGCCTCGACTCACCAAAGCGTCGCACAGCAGAGTCCCAGCCGGCGCTGGAGCTGGGCTCGGAGGCGGGCACCCTGGGCAAGTGCAGCTGGGCACATAAAGCAGCGGCCACAGAGCCTGCGACCCCTGCTTACAGGGGGCTCGAGCCGCTGCCTGCACTGCAAAGCGCCCGGGACTCCAGGGCGCTGGCCCTGACTTACAGGGCGGCCCGGGTCCCAAAGGCCCACGGAGGCTCCTTCTCTCCAGTTCAGGGGCACCCTGACCTGCACCCCGCTAACCGGGCGGTCACCCCACACAGGCTGCCAGCGGAGCACAAAGGCTCCCAGACCCGGACCCCGATTACAGGCAGGTCGACACCCAGGGAGCCAGGGAGCTCGGCCTTCCCCCGCACCAACAGGAACGAGACTCAGCAGCCAGCCGGTGGAGCTTCACGGCCAAAGGCCGAGGGGCCAGGGCCCCAGCCCCGAGGACAGGGGGGGCACACGCCCGGCCCCGCACACCCTGGCCCCACGCCTCTGAAAGGCCGGGGCCAGGGGACCCGCCTGATTACAGGGGGTCACCCTCCAAGCGCCTCCCGCCGAGCGCAGGGGACACGCAGAGCCCTACTTACAGGGCGCTCCCCCTCGCCTCGGCCCTCCCAACGAGCCCCACGGAGCCCCAGGCTCCGACCTGCGCCCGACTTACGGGCTGGCCCTCCTGGCTGCAGCACAACGCCACCTCGTCATCCGTCGGGAGCCCAGGGAGCAACCTCGACCCCAACCGCGGGGAGGTCGCCCCAGCCAAAAGCAGCGCCGCCAAAGGCGGGACTGCGCCCTGCGGCACAGCACTTCCTCAACCTGCACCCTCTAAAGGGACAGGGAGGGCTCGTTCCTGTGGGCTGGCTACAGCAGCCTCCCCCAGCCCTGCTTACAGGGAGGCCGGGCCGCTCCTGGGGACAGGGGGCTCCACGGCTCGTGACACACTCCCCGACTACGGGGGGGGGTCAGGCTGGCAGCTCGCCAGCCGGACAGGCAGCCACACGGGCGCAGACCCAGGCCCTGATTACAGGCGGGTCGCATCACCCACGCTACGACTAAGCGGCTTCGCTCCGTCCTTACAAAGGGGAAGGCCCAGACTCTCCCTCCGCCCACGGGCTCCGAGGGGACCCCCCGTTGCTGCACAGAACCCTGCTTTCCCTCCTGTGAAGTTTAAGCTAAACTGCAGTGATTTTCATGGGGGGCCTAAAGGACAAGGTCACTCACTCACTCACACACACCAACCCAAGGCAAAGGACAAGGAGAAGGACAGGGAGAGGGAAACAGACCTTCAGAGAAGGGAGAGGGAGCCCTGCGCAGCCAATGTGTGGGGAGCCGTCCCTACCCACGAGCAGGAGAAGAGAGCCTCAGACCAGTCCCCCGGGGCTGCGTGGGGGCCACAGGGGCCTCAACACGCCAAGGGGCTTCACGGGTGGCCAAGGGGCAAACGCTATGACACGCCCCGACTACGGGGGGGGTCAGGCTGGCCAGGACGCCAGCAGGCCAAAAGCCAACGCGGCAGGGAAACGCCCTTGCCCTGCTTACAGGGTGGGCTTGGGGTCCAGAGAGCTCCCTTTCCCCCTCGGGTGCGGAGACGGTGGCTCTCACCCTCCTTGCAGGGATGCCACGCTCTCCGGGCAGCCAAGGAGCAAGACGGCAAAAGGCCGACAACCACGAAAGCAAAGACCGAGCCCTGCTGACAGGGAGGTCGCCCAGCGCAAAACCAGCCAGAGCACCCCAAAGGTGCCCGCCATGCTCTTAAGTGACCGCGCCCTGCTGACAGGGAGGTCCCTTTGCCCAGGGCGCCTTTCTCCTGACCCCTCCTCTCCAGCACGGCGCCGCTCCCTCTTGCCTCGCCGCTCCTCACGCCGCCGTCTCTTTCTTCTCCGCCAGCTGCTGCCAAAGAAGGAGGGCACCGTTAGGCCTCAGAACCGCCAACTCCGCCGCCTGAAGGGAGCGGGGACCCCCACCCCCCCAGAGGGAGCTCCCCCAGGTACCCACCCCCCCCACGGCTCTCCTGCTTCGCCTCGACTCACCAAAGCGTCGCACAGCAGAGTCCCAGCCGGCGCTGGAGCTGGGCTCGGAGGCGGGCACCCTGGGCAAGTGCAGCTGGGCACATAAAGCAGCGGCCACAGAGCCTGCGACCCCTGCTTACAGGGGGCTCGAGCCGCTGCCTGCACTGCAAAGCGCCCGGGACTCCAGGGCGCTGGCCCTGACTTACAGGGCGGCCCGGGTCCCAAAGGCCCACGGAGGCTCCTTCTCTCCAGTTCAGGGGCACCCTGACCTGCACCCCGCTAACCGGGCGGTCACCCCACACAGGCTGCCAGCGGAGCACAAAGGCTCCCAGACCCGGACCCCGATTACAGGCAGGTCGACACCCAGGGAGCCAGGGAGCTCGGCCTTCCCCCGCACCAACAGGAACGAGACTCAGCAGCCAGCTGGTGGAGCTTCACGGCCAAAGGCCGAGGGGCCAGGGCCCCAGCCCCGAGGACAGGGGGAGCACACGCCCGGCCCCGCACACCCTGGCCCCACGCCTCTGAAAGGCCGGGGCCAGGGGACCCGCCTGATTACAGGGGGTCACCCTCCAAGCGCCTCCCGCCGAGCGCAGGGGACACGCAGAGCCCTACTTACAGGGCGCTCCCCCTCGCCTCGGCCCTCCCAACGAGCCCCACGGAGCCCCAGGCTCCGACCTGCGCCCGACTTACGGGCTGGCCCTCCTGGCTGCAGCACAACGCCACCTCGTCATCCGTCGGGAGCCCAGGGAGCAACCTCGACCCCAACCGCGGGGAGGTCGCCCCAGCCAAAAGCAGCGCCGCCAAAGGCGGGACTGCGCCCTGCGGCACAGCACTTCCTCAACCTGCACCCTCTAAAGGGACAGGGAGGGCTCGTTCCTGTGGGCCGGCTACAGCAGCCTCCCCCAGCCCTGCTTACAGGGAGGCCGGGCCGCTCCTGGGGACAGGGGGCTCCACGGCTCGTGACACACTCCCCGACTACGGGGGGGGGTCAGGCTGGCAGCTCGCCAGCCGGACAGGCAGCCACACGGGCGCAGACCCAGGCCCTGATTACAGGCGGGTCGCATCACCCACGCTACGACTAAGCGGCTTCGCTCCGTCCTTACAAAGGGGAAGGCCCAGACTCTCCCTCCGCCCACGGGCTCCGAGGGGACCCCCCGTTGCTGCACAGAACCCTGCTTTCCCTCCTGTGAAGTTTAAGCTAAACTGCAGTGATTTTCATGGGGGGCCTAAAGGACAAGGTCACTCACTCACTCACACACACCAACCCAAGGCAAAGGACAAGGAGAAGGACAGGGAGAGGGAAACAGACCTTCAGAGAAGGGAGAGGGAGCCCTGCGCAGCCAATGTGTGGGGAGCCGTCCCTACCCACGAGCAGGAGAAGAGAGCCTCAGACCAGTCCCCCGGGGCTGCGTGGGGGCCACAGGGGCCTCAACACGCCAAGGGGCTTCACGGGTGGCCAAGGGGCAAACGCTATGACACGCCCCGACTACGGGGGGGGTCAGGCTGGCCAGGACGCCAGCAGGCCAAAAGCCAACGCGGCAGGGAAACGCCCTTGCCCTGCTTACAGGGTGGGCTTGGGGTCCAGAGAGCTCCCTTTCCCCCTCGGGTGCGGAGACGGTGGCTCTCACCCTCCTTGCAGGGATGCCACGCTCTCCGGGCAGCCAAGGAGCAAGACGGCAAAAGGCCGACAACCACGAAAGCAAAGACCGAGCCCTGCTGACAGGGAGGTCGCCCAGCGCAAAACCAGCCAGAGCACCCCAAAGGTGCCCGCCATGCTCTTAAGTGACCGCGCCCTGCTGACAGGGAGGTCCCTTTGCCCAGGGCGCCTTTCTCCTGACCCCTCCTCTCCAGCACGGCGCCGCTCCCTCTTGCCTCGCCGCTCCTCACGCCGCCGTCTCTTTCTTCTCCGCCAGCTGCTGCCAAAGAAGGAGGGCACCGTTAGGCCTCAGAACCGCCAACTCCGCCGCCTGAAGGGAGCGGGGACCCCCACCCCCCCAGAGGGAGCTCCCCCAGGTACCCACCCCCCCCACGGCTCTCCTGCTTCGCCTCGACTCACCAAAGCGTCGCACAGCAGAGTCCCAGCCGGCGCTGGAGCTGGGCTCGGAGGCGGGCACCCTGGGCAAGTGCAGCTGGGCACATAAAGCAGCGGCCACAGAGCCTGCGACCCCTGCTTACAGGGGGCTCGAGCCGCTGCCTGCACTGCAAAGCGCCCGGGACTCCAGGGCGCTGGCCCTGACTTACAGGGCGGCCCGGGTCCCAAAGGCCCACGGAGGCTCCTTCTCTCCAGTTCAGGGGCACCCTGACCTGCACCCCGCTAACCGGGCGGTCACCCCACACAGGCTGCCAGCGGAGCACAAAGGCTCCCAGACCCGGACCCCGATTACAGGCAGGTCGACACCCAGGGAGCCAGGGAGCTCGGCCTTCCCCCGCACCAACAGGAACGAGACTCAGCAGCCAGCTGGTGGAGCTTCACGGCCAAAGGCCGAGGGGCCAGGGCCCCAGCCCCGAGGACAGGGGGGGCACACGCCCGGCCCCGCACACCCTGGCCCCACGCCTCTGAAAGGCCGGGGCCAGGGGACCCGCCTGATTACAGGGGGTCACCCTCCAAGCGCCTCCCGCCGAGCGCAGGGGACACGCAGAGCCCTACTTACAGGGCGCTCCCCCTCGCCTCGGCCCTCCCAACGAGCCCCACGGAGCCCCAGGCTCCGACCTGCGCCCGACTTACGGGCTGGCCCTCCTGGCTGCAGCACAACGCCACCTCGTCATCCGTCGGGAGCCCAGGGAGCAACCTCGACCCCAACCGCGGGGAGGTCGCCCCAGCCAAAAGCAGCGCCGCCAAAGGCGGGACTGCGCCCTGCGGCACAGCACTTCCTCAACCTGCACCCTCTAAAGGGACAGGGAGGGCTCGTTCCTGTGGGCCGGCTACAGCAGCCTCCCCCAGCCCTGCTTACAGGGAGGCCGGGCCGCTCCTGGGGACATGGGGCTCCACGGCTCGTGACACACTCCCCGACTACTGGGGGGGGTCAGGCTGGCAGCTCGCCAGCCGGACAGGCAGCCACACGGGCGCAGACCCAGGCCCTGATTACAGGCGGGTCGCATCACCCACGCTACGACTAAGCGGCTTCGCTCCGTCCTTACAAAGGGGAAGGCCCAGACTCTCCCTCCGCCCACGGGCTCCGAGGGGACCCCCCGTTGCTGCACAGAACCCTGCTTTCCCTCCTGTGAAGTTTAAGCTAAACTGCAGTGATTTTCATGGGGGGCCTAAAGGACAAGGTCACTCACTCACTCACACACACCAACCCAAGGCAAAGGACAAGGAGAAGGACAGGGAGAGGGAAACAGACCTTCAGAGAAGGGAGAGGGAGCCCTGCGCAGCCAATGTGTGGGGAGCCGTCCCTACCCACGAGCAGGAGAAGAGAGCCTCAGACCAGTCCCCCGGGGCTGCGTGGGGGCCACAGGGGCCTCAACACGCCAAGGGGCTTCACGGGTGGCCAAGGGGCAAACGCTATGACACGCCCCGACTACGGGGGGGGTCAGGCTGGCCAGGACGCCAGCAGGCCAAAAGCCAACGCGGCAGGGAAACGCCCTTGCCCTGCTTACAGGGTGGGCTTGGGGTCCAGAGAGCTCCCTTTCCCCCTCGGGTGCGGAGACGGTGGCTCTCACCCTCCTTACAGGGATGCCACGCTCTCCGGGCAGCCAAGGAGCAAGACGGCAAAAGGCCGACAACCACGAAAGCAAAGACCGAGCCCTGCTGACAGGGAGGTCGCCCAGCGCAAAACCAGCCAGAGCACCCCAAAGGTGCCCGCCATGCTCTTAAGTGACCGCGCCCTGCTGACAGGGAGGTCCCTTTGCCCAGGGCGCCTTTCTCCTGACCCCTCCTCTCCAGCACGGCGCCGCTCCCTCTTGCCTCGCCGCTCCTCACGCCGCTGTCTCTTTCTTCTCCGCCAGCTGCTGCCAAAGAAGGAGGGCACCGTTAGGCCTCAGAACCGCCAACTCTGCCGCCTGAAGGGAGCGGGGACCCCCACCCCCCCAGAGGGAGCTCCCCCAGGTACCCACCCCCCCCACGGCTCTCCTGCTTCGCCTCGACTCACCAAAGCGTCGCACAGCAGAGTCCCAGCCGGCGCTGGAGCTGGGCTCGGAGGCGGGCACCCTGGGCAAGTGCAGCTGGGCACATAAAGCAGCGGCCACAGAGCCTGCGACCCCTGCTTACAGGGGGCTCGAGCCGCTGCCTGCACTGCAAAGCGCCCGGGACTCCAGGGCGCTGGCCCTGACTTACAGGGCGGCCCGGGTCCCAAAGGCCCACGGAGGCTCCTTCTCTCCAGTTCAGGGGCACCCTGACCTGCACCCCGCTAACCGGGCGGTCACCCCACACAGGCTGCCAGCGGAGCACAAAGGCTCCCAGACCCGGACCCCGATTACAGGCAGGTCGACACCCAGGGAGCCAGGGAGCTCGGCCTTCCCCCGCACCAACAGGAACGAGACTCAGCAGCCAGCCGGTGGAGCTTCACGGCCAAAGGCCGAGGGGCCAGGGCCCCAGCCCCGAGGACAGGGGGGGCACACGCCCGGCCCCGCACACCCTGGCCCCACGCCTCTGAAAGGCCGGGGCCAGGGGACCCGCCTGATTACAGGGGGTCACCCTCCAAGCGCCTCCCGCCGAGCGCAGGGGACACGCAGAGCCCTACTTACAGGGCGCTCCCCCTCGCCTCGGCCCTCCCAACGAGCCCCACGGAGCCCCAGGCTCCGACCTGCGCCCGACTTACGGGCTGGCCCTCCTGGCTGCAGCACAACGCCACCTCGTCATCCGTCGGGAGCCCAGGGAGCAACCTCGACCCCAACCGCGGGGAGGTCGCCCCAGCCAAAAGCAGCGCCGCCAAAGGCGGGACTGCGCCCTGCGGCACAGCACTTCCTCAACCTGCACCCTCTAAAGGGACAGGGAGGGCTCGTTCCTGTGGGCCGGCTACAGCAGCCTCCCCCAGCCCTGCTTACAGGGAGGCCGGGCCGCTCCTGGGGACATGGGGCTCCACGGCTCGTGACACACTCCCCGACTACTGGGGGGGGTCAGGCTGGCAGCTCGCCAGCCGGACAGGCAGCCACACGGGCGCAGACCCAGGCCCTGATTACAGGCGGGTCGCATCACCCACGCTACGACTAAGCGGCTTCGCTCCGTCCTTACAAAGGGGAAGGCCCAGACTCTCCCTCCGCCCACGGGCTCCGAGGGGACCCCCCGTTGCTGCACAGAACCCTGCTTTCCCTCCTGTGAAGTTTAAGCTAAACTGCAGTGATTTTCATGGGGGGCCTAAAGGACAAGGTCACTCACTCACTCACACACACCAACCCAAGGCAAAGGACAAGGAGAAGGACAGGGAGAGGGAAACAGACCTTCAGAGAAGGGAGAGGGAGCCCTGCGCAGCCAATGTGTGGGGAGCCGTCCCTACCCACGAGCAGGAGAAGAGAGCCTCAGACCAGTCCCCCGGGGCTGCGTGGGGGCCACAGGGGCCTCAACACGCCAAGGGGCTTCACGGGTGGCCAAGGGGCAAACGCTATGACACGCCCCGACTACGGGGGGGGTCAGGCTGGCCAGGACGCCAGCAGGCCAAAAGCCAACGCGGCAGGGAAACGCCCTTGCCCTGCTTACAGGGTGGGCTTGGGGTCCAGAGAGCTCCCTTTCCCCCTCGGGTGCGGAGACGGTGGCTCTCACCCTCCTTGCAGGGATGCCACGCTCTCCGGGCAGCCAAGGAGCAAGACGGCAAAAGGCCGACAACCACGAAAGCAAAGACCGAGCCCTGCTGACAGGGAGGTCGCCCAGCGCAAAACCAGCCAGAGCACCCCAAAGGTGCCCGCCATGCTCTTAAGTGACCGCGCCCTGCTGACAGGGAGGTCCCTTTGCCCAGGGCGCCTTTCTCCTGACCCCTCCTCTCCAGCACGGCGCCGCTCCCTCTTGCCTCGCCGCTCCTCACGCCGCCGTCTCTTTCTTCTCCGCCAGCTGCTGCCAAAGAAGGAGGGCACCGTTAGGCCTCAGAACCGCCAACTCTGCCGCCTGAAGGGAGCAGGGACCCCCACCCCCCCAGAGGGAGCTCCCCCAGGTACCCACCCCCCCCACGGCTCTCCTGCTTCGCCTCGACTCACCAAAGCGTCGCACAGCAGAGTCCCAGCCGGCGCTGGAGCTGGGCTCGGAGGCGGGCACCCTGGGCAAGTGCAGCTGGGCACATAAAGCAGCGGCCACAGAGCCTGCGACCCCTGCTTACAGGGGGCTCGAGCCGCTGCCTGCACTGCAAAGCGCCCGGGACTCCAGGGCGCTGGCCCTGACTTACAGGGCGGCCCGGGTCCCAAAGGCCCACGGAGGCTCCTTCTCTCCAGTTCAGGGGCACCCTGACCTGCACCCCGCTAACCGGGCGGTCACCCCACACAGGCTGCCAGCGGAGCACAAAGGCTCCCAGACCCGGACCCCGATTACAGGCAGGTCGACACCCAGGGAGCCAGGGAGCTCGGCCTTCCCCCGCACCAACAGGAACGAGACTCAGCAGCCAGCCGGTGGAGCTTCACGGCCAAAGGCCGAGGGGCCAGGGCCCCAGCCCCGAGGACAGGGGGGGCACACGCCCGGCCCCGCACACCCTGGCCCCACGCCTCTGAAAGGCCGGGGCCAGGGGACCCGCCTGATTACAGGGGGTCACCCTCCAAGCGCCTCCCGCCGAGCGCAGGGGACACGCAGAGCCCTACTTACAGGGCGCTCCCCCTCGCCTCGGCCCTCCCAACGAGCCCCACGGAGCCCCAGGCTCCGACCTGCGCCCGACTTACGGGCTGGCCCTCCTGGCTGCAGCACAACGCCACCTCGTCATCCGTCGGGAGCCCAGGGAGCAACCTCGACCCCAACCGCGGGGAGGTCGCCCCAGCCAAAAGCAGCGCCGCCAAAGGCGGGACTGCGCCCTGCGGCACAGCACTTCCTCAACCTGCACCCTCTAAAGGGACAGGGAGGGCTCGTTCCTGTGGGCCGGCTACAGCAGCCTCCCCCAGCCCTGCTTACAGGGAGGCCGGGCCGCTCCTGGGGACATGGGGCTCCACGGCTCGTGACACACTCCCCGACTACTGGGGGGGGTCAGGCTGGCAGCTCGCCAGCCGGACAGGCAGCCACACGGGCGCAGACCCAGGCCCTGATTACAGGCGGGTCGCATCACCCACGCTACGACTAAGCGGCTTCGCTCCGTCCTTACAAAGGGGAAGGCCCAGACTCTCCCTCCGCCCACGGGCTCCGAGGGGACCCCCCGTTGCTGCACAGAACCCTGCTTTCCCTCCTGTGAAGTTTAAGCTAAACTGCAGTGATTTTCATGGGGGGCCTAAAGGACAAGGTCACTCACTCACTCACACACACCAACCCAAGGCAAAGGACAAGGAGAAGGACAGGGAGAGGGAAACAGACCTTCAGAGAAGGGAGAGGGAGCCCTGCGCAGCCAATGTGTGGGGAGCCGTCCCTACCCACGAGCAGGAGAAGAGAGCCTCAGACCAGTCCCCCGGGGCTGCGTGGGGGCCACAGGGGCCTCAACACGCCAAGGGGCTTCACGGGTGGCCAAGGGGCAAACGCTATGACACGCCCCGACTACGGGGGGGGTCAGGCTGGCCAGGACGCCAGCAGGCCAAAAGCCAACGCGGCAGGGAAACGCCCTTGCCCTGCTTACAGGGTGGGCTTGGGGTCCAGAGAGCTCCCTTTCCCCCTCGGGTGCGGAGACGGTGGCTCTCACCCTCCTTACAGGGATGCCACGCTCTCCGGGCAGCCAAGGAGCAAGACGGCAAAAGGCCGACAACCACGAAAGCAAAGACCGAGCCCTGCTGACAGGGAGGTCGCCCAGCGCAAAACCAGCCAGAGCACCCCAAAGGTGCCCGCCATGCTCTTAAGTGACCGCGCCCTGCTGACAGGGAGGTCCCTTTGCCCAGGGCGCCTTTCTCCTGACCCCTCCTCTCCAGCACGGCGCCGCTCCCTCTTGCCTCGCCGCTCCTCACGCCGCCGTCTCTTTCTTCTCCGCCAGCTGCTGCCAAAGAAGGAGGGCACCGTTAGGCCTCAGAACCGCCAACTCTGCCGCCTGAAGGGAGCGGGGACCCCCACCCCCCCAGAGGGAGCTCCCCCAGGTACCCACCCCCCCCACGGCTCTCCTGCTTCGCCTCGACTCACCAAAGCGTCGCACAGCAGAGTCCCAGCCGGCGCTGGAGCTGGGCTCGGAGGCGGGCACCCTGGGCAAGTGCAGCTGGGCACATAAAGCAGCGGCCACAGAGCCTGCGACCCCTGCTTACAGGGGGCTCGAGCCGCTGCCTGCACTGCAAAGCGCCCGGGACTCCAGGGCGCTGGCCCTGACTTACAGGGCGGCCCGGGTCCCAAAGGCCCACGGAGGCTCCTTCTCTCCAGTTCAGGGGCACCCTGACCTGCACCCCGCTAACCGGGCGGTCACCCCACACAGGCTGCCAGCGGAGCACAAAGGCTCCCAGACCCGGACCCCGATTACAGGCAGGTCGACACCCAGGGAGCCAGGGAGCTCGGCCTTCCCCCGCACCAACAGGAACGAGACTCAGCAGCCAGCCGGTGGAGCTTCACGGCCAAAGGCCGAGGGGCCAGGGCCCCAGCCCCGAGGACAGGGGGGGCACACGCCCGGCCCCGCACACCCTGGCCCCACGCCTCTGAAAGGCCGGGGCCAGGGGACCCGCCTGATTACAGGGGGTCACCCTCCAAGCGCCTCCCGCCGAGCGCAGGGGACACGCAGAGCCCTACTTACAGGGCGCTCCCCCTCGCCTCGGCCCTCCCAACGAGCCCCACGGAGCCCCAGGCTCCGACCTGCGCCCGACTTACGGGCTGGCCCTCCTGGCTGCAGCACAACGCCACCTCGTCATCCGTCGGGAGCCCAGGGAGCAACCTCGACCCCAACCGCGGGGAGGTCGCCCCAGCCAAAAGCAGCGCCACCAAAGGCGGGACTGCGCCCTGCGGCACAGCACTTCCTCAACCTGCACCCTCTAAAGGGACAGGGAGGGCTCGTTCCTGTGGGCTGGCTACAGCAGCCTCCCCCAGCCCTGCTTACAGGGAGGCCGGGCCGCTCCTGGGGACAGGGGGCTCCACGGCTCGTGACACACTCCCCGACTACGGGGGGGGGTCAGGCTGGCAGCTCGCCAGCCGGACAGGCAGCCACACGGGCGCAGACCCAGGCCCTGATTACAGGCGGGTCGCATCACCCACGCTACGACTAAGCGGCTTCGCTCCGTCCTTACAAAGGGGAAGGCCCAGACTCTCCCTCCGCCCACGGGCTCCGAGGGGACCCCCCGTTGCTGCACAGAACCCTGCTTTCCCTCCTGTGAAGTTTAAGCTAAACTGCAGTGATTTTCATGGGGGGCCTAAAGGACAAGGTCACTCACTCACTCACACACACCAACCCAAGGCAAAGGACAAGGAGAAGGACAGGGAGAGGGAAACAGACCTTCAGAGAAGGGAGAGGGAGCCCTGCGCAGCCAATGTGTGGGGAGCCGTCCCTACCCACGAGCAGGAGAAGAGAGCCTCAGACCAGTCCCCCGGGGCTGCGTGGGGGCCACAGGGGCCTCAACACGCCAAGGGGCTTCACGGGTGGCCAAGGGGCAAACGCTATGACACGCCCCGACTACGGGGGGGGTCAGGCTGGCCAGGACGCCAGCAGGCCAAAAGCCAACGCGGCAGGGAAACGCCCTTGCCCTGCTTACAGGGTGGGCTTGGGGTCCAGAGAGCTCCCTTTCCCCCTCGGGTGCGGAGACGGTGGCTCTCACCCTCCTTACAGGGATGCCACGCTCTCCGGGCAGCCAAGGAGCAAGACGGCAAAAGGCCAACAACCACGAAAGCAAAGACCGAGCCCTGCTGACAGGGAGGTCGCCCAGCGCAAAACCAGCCAGAGCACCCCAAAGGTGCCCGCCATGCTCTTAAGTGACCGCGCCCTGCTGACAGGGAGGTCCCTTTGCCCAGGGCGCCTTTCTCCTGACCCCTCCTCTCCAGCACGGCGCCGCTCCCTCTTGCCTCGCCGCTCCTCACGCCGCCGTCTCTTTCTTCTCCGCCAGCTGCTGCCAAAGAAGGAGGGCACCGTTAGGCCTCAGAACCGCCAACTCTGCCGCCTGAAGGGAGCGGGGACCCCCACCCCCCCAGAGGGAGCTCCCCCAGGTACCCACCCCCCCCACGGCTCTCCTGCTTCGCCTCGACTCACCAAAGCGTCGCACAGCAGAGTCCCAGCCGGCGCTGGAGCTGGGCTCGGAGGCGGGCACCCTGGGCAAGTGCAGCTGGGCACATAAAGCAGCGGCCACAGAGCCTGCGACCCCTGCTTACAGGGGGCTCGAGCCGCTGCCTGCACTGCAAAGCGCCCGGGACTCCAGGGCGCTGGCCCTGACTTACAGGGCGGCCCGGGTCCCAAAGGCCCACGGAGGCTCCTTCTCTCCAGTTCAGGGGCACCCTGACCTGCACCCCGCTAACCGGGCGGTCACCCCACACAGGCTGCCAGCGGAGCACAAAGGCTCCCAGACCCGGACCCCGATTACAGGCAGGTCGACACCCAGGGAGCCAGGGAGCTCGGCCTTCCCCCGCACCAACAGGAACGAGACTCAGCAGCCAGCCGGTGGAGCTTCACGGCCAAAGGCCGAGGGGCCAGGGCCCCAGCCCCGAGGACAGGGGGGGCACACGCCCGGCCCCGCACACCCTGGCCCCACGCCTCTGAAAGGCCGGGGCCAGGGGACCCGCCTGATTACAGGGGGTCACCCTCCAAGCGCCTCCCGCCGAGCGCAGGGGACACGCAGAGCCCTACTTACAGAGCGCTCCCCCTCGCCTCGGCCCTCCCAACGAGCCCCACGGAGCCCCAGGCTCCGACCTGCGCCCGACTTACGGGCTGGCCCTCCTGGCTGCAGCACAACGCCACCTCGTCATCCGTCGGGAGCCCAGGGAGCAACCTCGACCCCAACCGCGGGGAGGTCGCCCCAGCCAAAAGCAGCGCCGCCAAAGGCGGGACTGCGCCCTGCGGCACAGCACTTCCTCAACCTGCACCCTCTAAAGGGACAGGGAGGGCTCGTTCCTGTGGGCTGGCTACAGCAGCCTCCCCCAGCCCTGCTTACAGGGAGGCCGGGCCGCTCCTGGGGACAGGGGGCTCCACGGCTCGTGACACACTCCCCGACTACGGGGGGGGGTCAGGCTGGCAGCTCGCCAGCCGGACAGGCAGCCACACGGGCGCAGACCCAGGCCCTGATTACAGGCGGGTCGCATCACCCACGCTACGACTAAGCGGCTTCGCTCCGTCCTTACAAAGGGGAAGGCCCAGACTCTCCCTCCGCCCACGGGCTCCGAGGGGACCCCCCGTTGCTGCACAGAACCCTGCTTTCCCTCCTGTGAAGTTTAAGCTAAACTGCAGTGATTTTCATGGGGGGCCTAAAGGACAAGGTCACTCACTCACTCACACACACCAACCCAAGGCAAAGGACAAGGAGAAGGACAGGGAGAGGGAAACAGACCTTCAGAGAAGGGAGAGGGAGCCCTGCGCAGCCAATGTGTGGGGAGCCGTCCCTACCCACGAGCAGGAGAAGAGAGCCTCAGACCAGTCCCCCGGGGCTGCGTGGGGGCCACAGGGGCCTCAACACGCCAAGGGGCTTCACGGGTGGCCAAGGGGCAAACGCTATGACACGCCCCGACTACGGGGGGGGTCAGGCTGGCCAGGACGCCAGCAGGCCAAAAGCCAACGCGGCAGGGAAACGCCCTTGCCCTGCTTACAGGGTGGGCTTGGGGTCCAGAGAGCTCCCTTTCCCCCTCGGGTGCGGAGACGGTGGCTCTCACCCTCCTTACAGGGATGCCACGCTCTCCGGGCAGCCAAGGAGCAAGACGGCAAAAGGCCGACAACCACGAAAGCAAAGACCGAGCCCTGCTGACAGGGAGGTCGCCCAGCGCAAAACCAGCCAGAGCACCCCAAAGGTGCCCGCCATGCTCTTAAGTGACCGTGCCCTGCTGACAGGGAGGTCCCTTTGCCCAGGGCGCCTTTCTCCTGACCCCTCCTCTCCAGCACGGCGCCGCTCCCTCTTGCCTCGCCGCTCCTCACGCCGCCGTCTCTTTCTTCTCCGCCAGCTGCTGCCAAAGAAGGAGGGCACCGTTAGGCCTCAGAACCGCCAACTCCGCCGCCTGAAGGGAGCGGGGACCCCCACCCCCCCAGAGGGAGCTCCCCCAGGTACCCACCCCCCCCACGGCTCTCCTGCTTCGCCTCGACTCACCAAAGCGTCGCACAGCAGAGTCCCAGCCGGCGCTGGAGCTGGGCTCGGAGGCGGGCACCCTGGGCAAGTGCAGCTGGGCACATAAAGCAGCGGCCACAGAGCCTGCGACCCCTGCTTACAGGGGGCTCGAGCCGCTGCCTGCACTGCAAAGCGCCCGGGACTCCAGGGCGCTGGCCCTGACTTACAGGGCGGCCCGGGTCCCAAAGGCCCACGGAGGCTCCTTCTCTCCAGTTCAGGGGCACCCTGACCTGCACCCCGCTAACCGGGCGGTCACCCCACACAGGCTGCCAGCGGAGCACAAAGGCTCCCAGACCCGGACCCCGATTACAGGCAGGTCGACACCCAGGGAGCCAGGGAGCTCGGCCTTCCCCCGCACCAACAGGAACGAGACTCAGCAGCCAGCCGGTGGAGCTTCACGGCCAAAGGCCGAGGGGCCAGGGCCCCAGCCCCGAGGACAGGGGGGGCACACGCCCGGCCCCGCACACCCTGGCCCCACGCCTCTGAAAGGCCGGGGCCAGGGGACCCGCCTGATTCCAGGGGGTCACCCTCCAAGCGCCTCCCGCCGAGCGCAGGGGACACGCAGAGCCCTACTTACAGGGCGCTCCCCCTCGCCTCGGCCCTCCCAACGAGCCCCACGGAGCCCCAGGCTCCGACCTGCGCCCGACTTACGGGCTGGCCCTCCTGGCTGCAGCACAACGCCACCTCGTCATCCGTCGGGAGCCCAGGGAGCAACCTCGACCCCAACCGCGGGGAGGTCGCCCCAGCCAAAAGCAGCGCCGCCAAAGGCGGGACTGCGCCCTGCGGCACAGCACTTCCTCAACCTGCACCCTCTAAAGGGACAGGGAGGGCTCGTTCCTGTGGGCCGGCTACAGCAGCCTCCCCCAGCCCTGCTTACAGGGAGGCCGGGCCGCTCCTGGGGACATGGGGCTCCACGGCTCGTGACACACTCCCCGACTACTGGGGGGGGTCAGGCTGGCAGCTCGCCAGCAGGCCAAAAGCCAACGCGGCAGGGAAACGCCCTTGCCCTGCTTACAGGGTGGGCTTGGGGTCCAGAGAGCTCCCTTTCCCCCTCGGGTGCGGAGACGGTGGCTCTCACCCTCCTTACAGGGATGCCACGCTCTCCGGGCAGCCAAGGAGCAAGACGGCAAAAGGCCGACAACCACGAAAGCAAAGACCGAGCCCTGCTGACAGGGAGGTCGCCCAGCGCAAAACCAGCCAGAGCACCCCAAAGGTGCCCGCCATGCTCTTAAGTGACCGCGCCCTGCTGACAGGGAGGTCCCTTTGCCCAGGGCGCCTTTCTCCTGACCCCTCCTCTCCAGCACGGCGCCGCTCCCTCTTGCCTCGCCGCTCCTCACGCCGCCGTCTCTTTCTTCTCCGCCAGCTGCTGCCAAAGAAGGAGGGCACCGTTAGGCCTCAGAACAGCTCACTCTGCTCATTCAGTATAGACTGCTAAAATTCTTGTTTTGTCTTTGCAGTGCAAAAATCCTGCCAATGTCTTCGGTTAGGTACTGCAGAAAATGCTTTTAAACTTGTTCACCCCATCCTAACTATCCTCAATAATACTCTGATCAATGACGGAGCTCTGCACTGAAGCCTTCCCAATCTGCTAAGTTGCCTCCAATTTGACCTTCAAAAATACAGTTTCTGTCCCTTTAAAAAACTAAGCCTTTCCCTCCATTCTGAGGTGCCTCAGAAATCCCACAGAATTCTTTTGGTGGGTCCCCTCTGAATTACCTAAGTTGATTCCTGCAAAGTAACACCTCTATCCCCTCTATATCACCACAGATTTTCTAAAATTGCTTCTTCTGTTCGCTCTAAATTTTTGTCAGCTCTAAGTTTTTACCTCAAATATCACCTCTGTCCCACTTAATTTATCCCAGGTATCCTGTAAAAGTCGCTGACTCTGTCTCCTCTGAGTGATAGCAGACTTTCCCCCAGAAATGCTCACGTCACCCCTTCAAACTAACCCTGGATTTATCCCACCAAAAAAATGCTCATTTGTTTAATCTTAATTACCTCAGGTTTGCTGTCCAACATACACCACTTTCCCACCGCAATCACCTCAGATTTTCCCTCCAAAATGTTCAATCTGCCCACTAGAGATTACCTCCCGTTTCCCCCAAATAACATCCCCCACTCTATCCCCTCTAAGTTACTTCAGGGTTCGTGCCCCAAAGAAATCTCACTTTCTCCCCCCTGAATTACTTCAGCTTTTCCCTCCATATTGTGCACTCTGTCCCCTGTAGATTACATCCAATTTTACACCAAAACTGTCTCCCTCTCTCTCCCTTCACTTCAGGGCCCCCCCCCCATAAACCTCACTCTGTCCCCTCCAAATTACCTCAGATTTTCCCTCCAAATGTTCTGTCTCCTATTAAGTACCTCAAATTTTACCCCCAAAACACCCCCTCTCTGTCCCCTCTAAGTTACCTCAGGGTCCCCCCTCATAAAGCTCACTCTCCTCTCTGACTTACCTCAGCTTTTCCCTCCAAAATGTCCTCTCCCCTAGAGATTACCTCAAACTGTACCCCAAATCGTCCCTCTCCCAGTCCTCTCTCAGTTACTTCAGGCTGTGTCTCCCCCCCTCATAAATCTCATTCTCACCCCTCTCAAGTACCTCAGCTTTTCCCTCCAAAACGTTCACTCTGCCCCTCATACATTGCCTCCAGTTTTACACCACAACTGTCCCCTCCAAGTTCCTCCAGGGTCCCCCCCACCATAAAGCTCACTTTCTCCCTCAGACTTACCTCAGCTTTTCCCGCCAAAATGCCCTCTCCCCCAGAGATTACCCCCAATTTTACCCCCAAAACGTCCTCCTCTCGCTCCCCTCCAAGTTGAACCTCACCGATCCTCCAGCCCCGCACAGCGCTCCCCGCCGGCGGACGCGCCCTCGGGACCGCGTCGCTCCCGCTGACCGGCGGAGCGGGGGGACATCGCCAGCGGTTTCAAACCCCGCGCCGCCGCCGGCTGACGAGCCCAGCGCGACCGACACCGCGCGCACCGCCCGCCGCTGGAGGGGGGTGGGGGTGAGGGGGGGCAGCAGGCGCCCGGCTCGGGCCAGAGGCGCTCGCCCGCGGGGCGGGAAAGCGATGTCGCGCGGGGAACCCGCCTCCCCTCTTGGGACCCTCAGGACACCCACAGCCCCCTCGGTCACTCGCGGGGCGCCCCACCGGCTCTCCTGCCCAGGACCGCCCTGCGCGCCTGCCACAGCTTTAGCACCAAAACTGTCCCCCTCTCTCTCCCGTCACTTCAGGGTCCCCGCCCCCCCCATAAACTGTCCCCTCCAACTTACTTCAGGGTCCCCCCCACCATAAACCTCACTTTCTCCCTCAGACTTCCCTCAGCTTTTCCCACCAAAATGCCCTCTCCCCTAGAGATTATTCTCAATTTTACCCCCAAAACGTCCCCTCCAAGTTCCTCCAGGGTCCCCCCCACCATAAAGCTCACTTTCTCCCTCAGACTTACCTCAGCTTTTCCCGCCAAACTCTCCTCTCCCCTCTACAGTTCCTCAAACTTTACCCCAAATCGTCCCTCTCTCTGTTCCCACAAAGTTACTTCAGGCTCTGTGTCCCCTCATGAAGCTCATTGTCACCCTCTGAATTACCTCAGCTTTTCCCTCCAAAAGCTTCTGTCCCCTATAGGTTACCCCGAAAACATCCCCTTCACTGTCCCCTCCAAGTTACTTCAGGGTGTCCCCCGTCCCCCCAAACCTCACTTTCCCCTCAGACTTACCTCAGCTTTTCCTGCCAAAATGCCCTCTCCCCTAGAGATTATCCCCAATTTTACCCCCAAAACATCCCCTCCACTGTCCCCTCCAAGTTACTTCAGGGTGTGTCCCCCATCCCCACCCACCCAAACCTCACTTTCTCCCTCAGACTTACCTCAGCTTTTCCCGCCAAAATGCCCTCTGCCCTAGAGATTACCTCCAACTGTCCCCTCTAAATTACTTCAGGGTCCCCCCCACCATAAACCTCACTCTGTCCCCTCCAAATTACCTCAGATTTTCCCTCCAAATGTTCTGTCTCCTATTAAGTACCTCAAATTTTACCCCCAAAACACCCCCTCTCTGTCCCCTCTAAGTTACCTCAGGGTCCCCCCTCATAAAGCTCACTCTCCTCTCTGACTTACCTCAGCTTTTCCCTCCAAAATGTCCTCTCCCCTAGAGATTACCTCAAACTGTACCCCAAATCGTCCCTCTCCCAGTCCTCTCTCAGTTACTTCAGGCTGTGTCTCCCCCCCTCATAAATCTCATTCTCACCCCTCTCAAGTACCTCAGCTTTTCCCTCCAAAACGTTCACTCTGCCCCTCATACATTGCCTCCAGTTTTACACCACAACTGTCCCCTCCAAGTTCCTCCAGGGTCCCCCCCACCATAAAGCTCACTTTCTCCCTCAGACTTACCTCAGCTTTTCCCGCCAAAATGCCCTCTCCCCTAGAGATTACCCCCAATTTTACCCCCAAAACGTCCTCCTCTCGCTCCCCTCCAAGTTCCTCCAGGGGCCCCCCCACGAACCTCACCGATCCTCCAGCCCCGCACAGCGCTCCCCGCCGGCGGACGCGCCCTCGGGACCGCGTCGCTCCCGCTGACCGGCGGAGCGGGGCGGCATCGCCAGCGGTTTCAAACCCCGCGCCGCCGCCGGCTGACGAGCCCAGCGCGACCGACACCGCGCGCACCGCCCGCCGCTGGAGGGGGGGGGGCGGGGCCACGCGCCCGGCTCGGGCCAGAGGCGCTCGCCCGCGGGGCGGGAAAGCGATGTCACGCGGGGCACCCACCTGCCTCTCACCAGTCCCGCTCAGGAACCGGAAGGCTTTGAGTGCCGGGTACCAGGCTGCACTTGCTGTGCCAACGTGAAATGCTGACTCGCTACAAGTTCCCTCTGCTGAGTCAGGTGTGTTCCAGTGGTTTTGGTTTTGAAAGAGGAAGATTTGTCCCAGCAGGGCGTGCCAGATGGGCTGTCCCCTGTGCTCCTGCAGCTGACACAGCCAGCGCAAGCAACTCTGCGCGTGCCAGCAAACGGAACTAAAACCTGTTTGCGCATCGGTCTGGGTAACACCTTCATTGCCATGTGATCCACCAACGTGGATCCGGCACTAATCGATACCAAACAGTAGCCTGCTACAACTAGACACTAAAAAGGTGCTAGAAATGGCATTAGAAGGACCCAGTCTCAAGGCAGGGAGCAACCTTGTAGCAGCCAAGACGCAGATACCAGCAGCAACACACAATGCCAGGTCTGGCAGAACAGCCTCCTCTCTCCAGTGGCTTTTCCTGGCATTATTTTGTGCCCACTGAGCCCCACAGGCTATGCCCATGCCTGCACTGTGGAAAAGGCCTTTGGCCAGGCAGGCAGGCTGCCCACTCAGAAAGCTCCTGCCTGCATTCCAGCTGAGGCAGGGACAGAGCCCACAGCTCTGGGGCTGCCTGGGGCCAACCTCCCACCTGGTGCTCAGAGCCCCTAACAGCTCTGTTGCTGCTCAGGAAGGGGCAGCACAGACAGTGCGGCCCTTGCACCCAGCAGAGTCCCTGGGAAGGTGGGCAGCTCAGTCCCCATGCACCCACTCTAGCCTCCAGGGTCAAACCACTCAAGAAAGTTACATGAGTGTTTATCCCTGAGTGAGCACACTTGCAATTGGCCTAAATAAAGCCAAAGCAAGCTACTAACTCAGGCTTAACCACCCACGGGGCACCTCAGTGCTGCAAAGCGCCTACCCCTCACCCCAGCACCATTTATATTGCCTGACAAATCTGGTCCAGAAAGGAGGCCTCCAGCATACCCCACAAACTCAGAGCAGCTGCCCTGCCAACCTTACCAAGCAAGGGGAGGTTTTACCATCATGGTCTCTTGCTATGTTAAATTACAGGGCAGACCAGCCTCCCTTCAGCAATCCCCTAGCCTTCCCCAGAGATCTCTTGAGAAAGTGGAAATAAGACTCTGCAAAGAGGTCCCAAAGCCATTCCCGAGCAGTGATCCCCTACTGCCTGTGCCAAGCACCCACACTTCCCCAGGGACCAAGGCACCTCTTTTCCTACAACAGGCACCACCCCAGCCAAGTTAACATAACCCTGAAACACCACCCCCCCTTCCACAAAACACCACTCCTTCCACGAGCTACACGACTTCCCTGCTCAGGCACAGCTCCCATGGGCATTAGAATGCTCCCAGGATCACTCAACCTCCACAGCCCTCCCCCAGCACTGTCGTTGTTAAGGCAGAGTGAGAAAACACTTGATCAACACCCGACCCTCCCGAGGCAACTCTTCAGTAAAATTAAAATGTAAGCTCACTTAGCAAGTTCACAGCCTCAAAAGACATTTCAGTAGCTCTTACTGTTTCAGGAAACATTTATACCCAACCTCCAGCCCAACACCTGGAGCTGCCTGTTTTCCCCTGAAGCTTTAATCCCGAACACACCGAGGGCCCTGCGGCACCGCTCGGCTCCCCCGCACCAGCCGGCAGCACGAGCAGAACCCTCGCCCCCCTGCTGGGAAGCTGCTGACGGGATCTCGGCTGCATTCCCCAAGGGCTGGGGGGGCAGGAGCCTTCATTGGCAGCACCTGAGGGGCAATGAGCAGCACAGGGGTGCAGCCCAGCCTCATTTCTTGAGCGAACCCATCAACCTTTGCATTTATAGCATTCTGGAGCTGAATTTTAAACAAAGCATTTTAGAGCATGTACATGCAGCAATACTGTAACTGTGTAGGGTGTGACCAGGAGCCAACTGCCATTTTTCAGTGGTCACCTGGGTGGCTTTTACAAACAACTCCCCAGAAGCCCACCTTCTCTCCCCTGCCTGTGCAATGGTAGGAAAAAAAGTGCAAAAAAGATGTAGGCTATCTCTTCCTCTCCCTGTTTCTCAAGCCTGCATGCTTCCTCTCCCTGCAAGCGGTTTTGTACTTTTCCTTGCCTTGAAATTCCTGGGTACAAGGCACTGTGTAGTCTGAGCACCACAGTGGTTCCCTAGATGGCTAAAACAGAGCCCTCAGATATTCCAAGTCCTGAAACAAGATTGTAAAGCATGAGATTATAAAGCTTATCAAACAAGCTTGTAGACATGAGATTATTTAAAAGAAATAATTGCTATCCAAGTCCATGTGCTGGCTTAGAAACCTTTTGAACAAGTGTGTTTCTCATCTTTTCATTGCAAGGACAAAGTCAATACCTTGACTGTATTTATTTACACAGTGTATTTACACACACACACATAAACTATGTTTATTCACATAGTTCTTTACTACACAAAAGTCAGAGGGTGTTTGTGATGAGTCAGTCATAACACCAAGAGTCATTTTACTCTTTCCACAGGATAGATTTTTGGGTTTAATGTTGTGATTGTTTTCATGTTCTGAATGTCTGTTCTCAAGAGATTCAGGTTTCAGTCAAAAAGTGTGTTGGGCAAGATCCTCCAAAAAGCAATGTTCAGGATCATGACCACGATCTAGGTTAAGGCTAGGGAAAAGTAAAGGCAATATATTCCTCAAAATACATGTCATTAGAATCTATGCAGCTGTTACCCAGGGGAAATATGCCTGTTTCTGTGCACCTTAATCAGTAAGATACTTTTTCTTTCTTGCTATTTCTAAATTTTAAGGAAGTACTTACAGGTATTTCTGAGGCCACATGTCAGTAAATAATAAAAAAACCACCAAAACCCAAACCCCAAACCCAAACTGTTTGCCATCAAAGGAAAAATGGAAAGTTCTTTGGGTGAAAATCAGAGGTAGGGACAGAGAGATGGGCAGAATGAGAAAGAATTAGATAAAACCCACATACTGTCAGAGGAAAATAGGGCTACTAGAATCAGGCGTGCACACAGACACAGGGGAAGGCCCTCCTTACAGACAAACACATAATGAAACGGGGATTTATTAAGCATCACAAACAATGTAAACTGCCGCTTACTACAAGAGCAGTAAATAAATGCTAGGAACCAAACCACAGCGCGTTTGGATGCGCTTCTTGTCTGTGCTGGTAGTCCAGGGCTACATTTCCAAAACTAGATTAGAAATAAACCACAAAAAGCTCTATTCAAATGAAGCAAAGCTTTGTAAATGCGGATGGACCAACAGTGAAGACCAACAAACACTGCCATAAAGTCTCCCCGTGTCCTCCTCATGCAAAGCAATGACTTGCTCGAGTTAGCTTCTGCCTCCACTCCCCTGCATACTACATACTTGCTTTTGCTGTGGAGACACGTGAGGGCGTTTACACTGAAACCAGACGAGTCAGAAACAGCTTGAACAGGGGAAGGAGAAGAAAACAGCTCCCTGGCTTCAGGCCTGTATTTAATGGCTCTCCATAGTAAAGGTGGTTTGTGTCACTGGGGTCAGGGGCTGCGTCAGTCAGCTGCTGGATCATCTGGATCATCGTGTCCAGTGTAGTAGTTTAGGGAGCCTGGGGTGCTGTGGCTCTTTTGTGATAAAGCTGTGTGATACAGGTTAGTTGGTCTGTACAGAGGGCCAGGTGGGAGGGGGTAGGATGTTAGCATCCCTGGCTTGTAGCCCCTGCTAAGTCATGGGCAGACTGGTTATTCTGCTAGGAAGCTCCATTGCCTTTTGCTGCAGTGTGTTAGTAGGGACAAGTGCAGTGCTGCGAACAAGCATGAGGCTTGTTGGGGCGGAGCAGGCTGGTTCCTAAGATTCTGCAGTGGTCTGTTCTTTCGTGTGAAATGTATTGTAGAAGTCAAAAGTCCTGTGCTTTGTTGGTGGACTACAGTCCACTGGTAGGGTGGGTTTTGAATTCTGTTTTTTAATGATCTTTGGGTTTTCATGGCTTAGCTGTTTTGTCTAATAGGGCTGATGGGGGGATGAATAAATACAAATTATTCTTTGACTGTGGCGGTCTCTTTTTGAAAAGTGCTGACAGCCGAATGGACAAGATGCTGTTTTTCACTAGATAATTAATGACCAGATCATTTATGCCTAACAAGAAGTAAATCAAATGCTTTTCAACATGGTCCCATGGACATTACTGGCCACTGGCATTTGTGGTGGCATGTTTATTCTTCACAATCACTCGTGTGCACAAATATATCACTTGTGGCTTCTTGTTAGAGTAATAGGATAAACTGGCATCATGCTAGAAGTGAAAAAAATATTCACAAGTATTTTATTGTTGTTGTGTATTATTTTGAAGGCTTCTGGATGTATGTTGGTTGCTTTGCAGACCGGACAGGGACATAAGAACAGATTGCCCAGATAGTTCTGCCATAAGACATACTGTAAGTAACATCTGGGGCAGCAAGGAAGAGAACTGTAAAGGGGAATAAAGGTTACCTCTAAGATACTAGATTCAGGTAGGTCCACAGCTTGATGGCTTTTACTCAATTGGCTGCAGGCTCATTCAGCTAAGCGTGCATAAAGTCTTATTACTTTTTTAATGTGTGAATTTAGGACTAAGCCCAAGAATTTTAGGGTCAATTATTTGTATTTTTCATTACTGTAGATAGTAAATAAAATGGCTGTCAGTGTCATTTGGGTACCATTTTACTGAGTATAAAGGTGGAGTGCTATAGGATCTGCAAGGGGGTGATAATTTTTGGCAACACAGGTCTGCAGTCAACTGGGAAAGGAGTTTATTACTGACAGAATTTTTATTATGCTGGCTGTAAGTTTATTAAGCACTATATTGTGTACTTTCTGTCAGCATATTGTGTCATTTTCTGAGCCATATAATAATATTGCTTTGAACTTCTGCTGTGCCTTCCATTTCTGTAGCTTCCTAAAAAAGTTATACCCACGTTAATTACCATGGCACCTCCATGAGGCAAAGAAATACTCTCTTCTTAGGATAATCAGTATTACTTTTAGCAGTGAAAGTGAAGTGAAAGGCTCAAAGTCAAGCTGATAGTGACAGTAAGGCTTTCTCTGAATAGTACAGTATAACCACAGCTCCTCCTTTGACAGCTGATGTAGTCAGCTGAGGGTGGAACCAAATGTGCTTGACTGTCTCAGCATATGCCCAGAGCATCAACACCTGGGGACCCTGAGCTCATCAGTCTTCATAAGCTGGCCACAACTTGGACAGGAAACCCAGAATGCTGTAGGCCACTGAGCTGGAGATTCCTCTCACTGGCCAAGGCATCAGCTGAAGGTACACAATGATGTTAGGATGTATGGGGCTTCCTCAATAACTGCCTTTTAGATATGGTATGAGAAAAGCCCTGTTTATTTGTAGGACTGAATTAGGGAGTGTCAGGCTTTGCAACATGAAGGCTGTGAGCCCTGTAACCTGTAAAAAAGTGCACTGTGCTCTGCCCTGCCCTGGTTCATGATTACTGGTAGATGATCTGCATTGCTGTCCTTCCGTGGTGTGGCTGTGTTTCAGCGATGGGTGTAGTGAGCAGGACCTATTTCATACAGAGTCCTGGGATTACAGCTGTGATATGCACTGACTGCTTTGCAATGCTTCCTTCCAAAGTACAGAAACTATCCACATGCTCCAGGATGAAACAATCTCACTTGCTCTTTCATGGTGAAGCAGGTGAGTTGGCACAGAAGGGGTAAAAAAAAATGTCCCTTTCTGCATCCTTCTTATCCTGTTGCCATAGCAGCTGCAAGCAAGGTTTCTGCAGAAGGCTAGGTCTTTCCAGCCCAGAGCACTAGATCTGTTAGTCACTGACTTGACTCTCCTGTGTGAGTGCCCTGGCTCCCTGCCTGGGATGCACAAATACAGCCGAGGGCTCTCAGCATCGTTGCCTGCCTCTCCCAGGTAAGCACTTCTGCTGCCTGCGGAGCCTTCTACTCCTGCTACAGAGACAAGAAACAAAAGAGGATTAGTGTTTGACTTCTGTTTACCTTAGGTTTCTTTAAACCCCTGCCCACTTGTAGACATAAATCCTAGAAAACATGTATTCCTTTCTTCCTTCATCTAAACCTCTTCAGCCTTTGTAATGGGCTTAAGGGCTGTAAACAAATCAGTGTGACCAGTTCTGTGCAAGCACAGCTTGCTCTGAGCAGGTCAGCAGATGACCATCTGAGAGCATCACTGACACCCTTGTGTCCATTATTTGGTCAGAATTGTAAGGGTGACCTGCAAAATCAGGTTTCTCCTCTTTTTCATATCTTTATCTGAGGGCAGAAACAACCCAAAAGATTTTTATCAAGAAAAAAAAAAAAGGATTTTCTCTACATTCCTTTTCCACCTCTGTCAATGCTGGGAATGTTAAGACTAGGTTTTCTGGTTTGGCTGGAGATTTCCTTGGAGGGCTAAGGAAGGGATGAGCAGCGCTTGAGCAGTCCTAGAACAGTCCTAATTGAAGAGGTAAGGTCTGGTTCTCTAATGAAGAGTTTGTTTTCAGGATTTTGACTTTGTAGACAACTACACGAGTGTGGTTGACTCGTTTTACATGAAAGGAGCAGCCATCAGGTGCTGTTCTGCTCTGTGATATCAGTGTGATAGGGAAATCTTGAGTGCTTTGGAAAATTAGGTCAGATTTGAGGAATGAGCTATTTGTAGGATTAATCAAAAGGATAGGTTGAGCATACATAATTCAGGCAGACTTGAGGAAGACTTTTGGGGTGAACAGTACCTCAGAATCAGTCCATATCAAGCTATGGCAGCTATGTTGCATGAGACTGCTTCGCTCTTTCATCTTCTGCTTTAACCTGCCTAGTTTACCTATTTATCTATTTTTATGCTAAGGAGGACTATTGCAAGACCTGCATGAAAATATTTTTTTTTTTTGCTTTTGATGGGTCTTGTAAAAGTAGTGCCTGTGTTTAATACCGCCACAGAAGAGAGAGGAAAACGGCAGTGGGAGGTGTTTACCCATCAAAACAGAAGTACAGAAGCAAATCCTAGAGAGAGTTATTCCAATTAGTAGTCCTGCTTTTTACATAAGGTAGAATTCACCAGCCTAGCAAAGTGGGAAATACTCTTGGCAGGTCACTGGTGGAATAAATGAGTGAAAGAGGTAGAACTGAGCCTTGAGGATGAAACACCTACGCTGATGAGAAATAGGTTAAGTAATGCTCTGCTTTTCAATTATGTTAGACCTGTAGGTGCTGAAGCTTGCTCATGAGCTGAGGCTATAAAATGCCACATTTATTGTGTCATTATTCTTTCAAATATTTGCCTGATGGGCTTGTGATACGTTTAGCTCTCACTGCCTGAAATTCCCAGTAGTTCTATTGAAGGAAGCTTCTCTGCCTGGCTCTATACTCAGAAATGTCAAATCCTCACCTGTTAGCTCTCCCTCTGTTAAAACAGTGCCTAGTACTAACCTTTTTCGCCTAGTCCCTGTGAAGAGAAACATCATGTCCTACTCACCCCCCTGCTGACCAGCGAAGCTGAGCTGACTCTGCAGGTTAATTTCTAGGTAGCCCTCCAGGTCAGTCTGTTCTAGTGTCTCACTCCTCACTGAACTCTCCAGCCACCTGAGGCTATTGTCTGAGTCAGTTTTTCACCACCAAATGTGGCAGTTTGGCTTTATTTCAGGGCCTGAGCTATTGCTTTATTAATCAAACAGTAACTCCATTTGTCTTATATTTAGTCTTTGTCTAAGTCAATCTCCATCAGTCTTCTGGCACTTTTCTTACCCCAAACCATCTTCGCACTGTCACATTTTGCTGTGCTAGTTGCAGGATATCAGGATTTCTTGTCCTGGTACTTGGGGAACTGAAACAATAGCAAGTCTCCTTACCAGTCTGTGCCTCTCTCCCTGTTACATGTGAGCATCCTTGCTTTGGTGTCAAAGGGGTGTCTTCAGGGCTTTGTACTTGAGTCAGCTCTTGAGATGTAAGGATGTGACAGCTGTTACATTTGCAAGCAGTCCCTTCAATTTTCAGAGAGTTTGCACCCAAATGACAATGACAATGTGTTTCCATCACAACCTGCGTGACATGTTACTTGCTACATAGCATGTGTACCGTACCCTCAAGATATTTCCAGTTCTATTAAAAACTGATAATTGATTTCATAGTCAAGTTGTGTTTCCATCTAGTGTGGGCTGTAGCCTTTAACTGTTGCCTTCTATTTGCTGGATAGTAACTGCCTGAATTCAGACAGCCCCATGGAGTAAGAAACAGAGATGTAAGCGTTCCAGTGCCTCCTTCATGTCCCACCTGCTGCTTTTCCTGGTCCGGCCATTATCTAATGCAGTAACAGAGAAACAGTTCGAGCTGTGAATGTAATTTTTCAGCCCATTTTTGGCACGTCATGTTTATGATCTCCTGGCAATGGGTATTTGCATTTTGGTCCCATGATTTCCGAAGATTTAGGAATTTTTTTTTTTTTTGCTGGTGCTTGAAACCGCTTTCAGTGCTTTTTGCAAAATGTGCTTTGCAGCAATGCAGTGTACTTTCTGGGTTTATTTTGGAAGTTTAATTTTGGTCTTTCCCTTCACTTCTGCTATCAGTCAGTCTGGTGTAGGGGCAGGATGAAGGAGGTGAGAGAGTAGGAAAGAAGTTTGTTGGTAGATGATTTCTAACTGAATAAGAATAAAGAATATAGTTCAGTTTATAATATCAGCCAAAAAATGAACTTCTCTGCAGGGACTAATGTGTGGAGCTTTCCTCACCTTTGTGCTTGTACATACTCATAGTGAATTACTATTATTAAATCTGAGGAGGGGAGGCAAGCACTGGGAAACACAGCATTTCCTTGACTACTCTGGATCTCTGCTAATATAACCCAGCTTGTAGGACAGACAGTACATGCCATGAGAGGTGCCCAGTGGGGTCTGTTTTGATAGTTACAGTGCTTGCAGTGTTTTCATTTCAGAAGCAGTGTTAGTATGCAGGGCAAACCATACAGCTGGTTTCACTCATCTCACCTCTGAGCCAGGTGGTAACCACCTGAAAAATTAAGTAAAAAAAACCAACCTGCTGCTACCATGTAATAAAACTGATTTTATTAGGTGAGAGCAAACCACTACCATCCCAAATCAAACCCTGAACTAGAAATTTACTTTTGACACAGTGAAACCAGGAGGTGGCTGCAAAAGGAACCATTATCAGTAGCCTAAAGTAACAGTCTCCTGGAACTTTAAAGCACAGGAGTCCTGGTGTTTTGCAGGAATTTGAAAATCCCAAGAACTGCTCATCATGACCAACCTCAGAGGTGGGGTGGCAGAGAAGGGACAGAATGATTCTGATGCAGTGTTTGTGTAGTTGATAGCACATACCTGGCTACTGGAAGACAGTATTTCCATGGTAATTCATTCATATCTACGAGCATGATGGCCTGGAAAACATGACTAGCGCTACGGAATTTCTCCACATCCTTTAAAGTTGAACCCTTAAGTTTAGGAAAAAAAACTAAGAAATAAAGCACACTGGAATCTACATGCAAAAGGATATTCAGAGTAAAGAACCCTCATTTAAACTTGAAAGTACATCCATACAGCACTGTTTCCATACCTAGAAACACACTTTCTGCTAAATTTTACAAGATCTTAGGTACTCAGCAGTTTTGCATGACTGGCCCTTAAATATAATTTAATTCCCTTAAGTAGATGCAAAAAAAAAAAAAAACCAAAACAAAAAAAAAACCCCAACCAAACCAGAAAAAAAGCAAAATGTATACTGAGCGCTACAAAAAATTATGTTTTTTTCAACAGCACAAGTCCTAATGCATATGGATTTTGAGATATTAGTAATGAGGACTGTTTGGCTATTCAGTGCCAGAAAAACCCTTCCAACCCAATTAAGCTAATGCCAAGCACATTTTTCAGGAATCACAATGGAAAAAATGTCAGCTTTCTTACTGGAGAAAACCAAGACCCATTTACAGAAGCATTCTGCACAAATAAAGCGGTTTTAAGCATTTTATTTTTCCATTTGGGATGATTAGTATTTATAATCAACAACATAAATCCATCCCACAGTGAAAGACCTGACAGCTTGTTATTGCCAAACATATTACAGTCTGCTGAAGGGTGAAGAATTACAGACATATAAAGATGAATAACGTTATATCACCATTAAATCACTTACTCTGTTCATAACAGTTTAATTCTCTAACATTATAAATTAAGATTAGGAAAAAAATCAGCACTTCCAGTGATAAAATATATTGTGTTTAGTACACAATATAACTGCATAGTTTATTATATTAGTGCATTAAGAGGTAAAAAAAAATGATAACTGAAGAGCTCCTTTGGAATAACTGTTATCATTGCTGACCTCTCTCAAACAAACACTGCTTGCAGCCACACAAGCTACCAGGAAGTCTCCAAGAAGCATTCTGCTAGGAAAATCCATCACAGCTAAAATAAGTTTATTCTGAGAACTACTTCTCCTATTCTCCTTTTACTTGAATATGAGGACCTAAAATTAGATTCTTTCATACCTGAATTTACCAGTGACATCTCCTCTGAAATCAAGCAAGTAATGAACAGATTTGCATCTGTAATTCAACCACCAAATGAAACAGAAGTGGAAAAATGGATTTCATTGTTCACCAGTTAAGTAAATAGTTACACTTAATATCTGGAAGCCTCAAGAGTTTACTGATTTGGAACATTTTTCAAGGTTACTAGCATGTATGAAACTTGCATGTATGAATGATTCATAACCAAACAATAGCACTATCAGTATAATTGCTAAAAGATAAAACATTTTATTTATTAGAAAAGGAATTTTAAGATCTCTTCTCCAAAAGCTAATTTGGAAGATAACGTTTACAAAAATTTTCCAGTAATCATTTGCATAACAAACTCTGTATTAGATGGCAGTTCGAAGACTGAAGTTAACACTTACTGGAACTAGCCTTCAAAATAAAGTGGATCAGAACAATAGTAAATTGAAAGTGTAAACTGAAAGATGCTGCAAATCTGCTTCTCAAAGATAAGATATTGCCTGCTACAGATAGCATCATACAGCTATTAATGCCTTGTCAGGTCTGTGGAACTTCCTGCTTGTGACTTAGTTAGCATATGAATGTGAAAAGTAGAGGCACACAGGAATCACGTTTTGTTATGGCAATAGACAATCTCCATTCAAACTGACCAAGAGCAAACAAGAAAAATTCAGAAGCCAAATGAATTTGGAATGTGTGTGAAGAAAATACCATTCAGTACATCATTTGATTCTAAATGATTTTTTTTTTGCAGCACAGTAACTTGGAAAAAAAACAATGAAGCAACAGTAAAACAGGCTCTCTCCCAAGGATCTGAAATTCTCTCTGGACTTTACTCCATGATGCCTAGGAAAGGTTTAAAACCAGACACTATTGTGTAAATACCACTGCCTGGCACACTCAGCAATTCTCTCTGCACCCACCTGCTGTCACATACCTTATGACTAGATTGCAAGCTCTTAAGACTTTTTTTTATTATTTTATTTTATACCAGGATGCATATCGCCTGTGTGCTACAGTATCCATATCGCCTGTGTGCTACCATAATACAGTAAGCTAAATAACATTGTTATGCTTTAATTACTTTCTGCTTTGAGCTTTAGAACCATCAAAAGTGAGATGGTTGCCCAAGTTTCTAGGAACAAAAGGCCAGTTTTTCCACATGTGACCTGACACAGAAGTGAGCACTGTGCTTACCAGCATCCATCATGCAAAGTTTTCATTCTTTGCACCATACAAAACAAAGGAAAAAAACCCAAACAGACACACACACAAAGGTATCATTAACAAACTGCAAGTTATGGTATCTTTTAATCCATTTCAACCTGTTAATTGGAAAGAGGAGGTAGTTTAGAACTGAGGCACATCCTGCACTGCCTCATCAGCCATAAGGCATGCTTCCATTCCACTGAAAATACAACCTATTTTAAGACTGTTAATGAAAATTGGAAGACGTAATCAGAAGCAATCAAATGCACTTGAAGTACGGTAATGTCCCAGCAGAAAACCAGACAAAACATCCTTTTTTTTCATAGAAGCACAGAATGGTTTGGGTTGGAAGGGACCTTAAAGATCATCTAGTTCCACCCCCACTGCCATAGGCAGGGACACCCTCCACTAGACCAGGTTGCTCCAAGCCTCATCCAGCCTGGTCTTGAACACTTCCAGGGAGGGGGCATCCACAGCTTCTCTGGGCAACCTGTTCTAGTGCTTCAACACCTTCAGAGTGAAGAGCTATAGAAAACCTAGGTACTTCATCCAAATGAAATTTGAGAATGACAGACCTAACAAAGTATGGGGCCACTGGCTCATAAAGCTGACTGAAATTCTTTCTTTCAGAGTGAAAGAAACGGACACAATCATGTAAGTGTTAAAAATACAGCTTGAGATGCCACTATCTTCTGTTAACTTCTAAAGTTATTTTAAAGTAAGTGAGCTGGGAAGTTAAGATGTTGCTGTTAATAAGACATTTAAATCCACTATTTTGTTTTCATCATTACCTTGAGCTAAAATTTACCCCAAAAAAATCAAAGGCCAAAACCTCAATAGCAACCAGGGGATAAAGTTACAGTCATGTTGACACCCACTCAACTAAACCTTTAACAAATAATAAGGACAAAAGTCAGATTCCTCCCCAACAGATCAATCTCAGCATAGCATGAAGTTTGAGCTGGCTGTTATTTAAAGTAATGCAAGAACTGGGTTCTCCAAATGCTAAAGCCACCTCAGCTAGCTTCAACGTGAAAGTTGTCAAACTGTGCAAACTCAAACGAGCGAGTTCCAATAGCAGCCCAGCCGTTACTTGGTTTAGAAATGGTGACATTCTCCCAGAGCGGATAACCATTTAACAGTCCTGAGGCAGAAGTGCCCTGTAAAAAAAAGGAAAAAATCCAGTGATTAAGTGTGTTGACACAGAGCCTACTCACATGGGAGAAGAGACAAGGCAGAAAGATGTCAACTTTCAACTACATTTCACACATTTTCCATGCAGAGGCACTTCTAAATATTGCATAGAATCTCCAGTGCCTATCAGCTCTGTGAAACAGATCCAATGCCTTTACAGCAGATACATAAAAGGCTCATCTTCCCTTAACTCACAGCTTTGCAAACTCAGTGCAGAATCTGAAACATAAACTGGTTTTCCTCTTCCACTTGTGTCAGGTTCCCTCCAACAGCCCAACTGTCTTAAGGGGATATGATACACCTGGCACTGATTCTACAGAATTAGGCAAAAGTCAAAAGGAATGAGAGATGTATTTTAGTCATTAAGCTGAGAGGAAGAGCGGACAGCAGAACTTCCAAGTATCATGTTGCCATTAAAAACAGTTTCAGGAAAATTTATCTTGCTAGTGTTCCACTAAACAGTCTTTAGAGAAAAAAAAAGTACTTGTTTGCTTGTATTTTTTAATCTGAAAGAGAATGACAGACATAGGTAAAGGCAAAGAATGCCTTTCAATAAGAATGCCTCTCAGCGTAAGAATTCTTTAAAGAGGGCTCTGCACTTCTGGCATTACATCAAAGGCATACTTGGTACAAAATACTTTAACAGCATAGATGGAAATCTGTAGTATCATCATTTTAAAACTACCACCATTGGTTTGTGTTTCAAATGATTTATGTTCATCTTCAGCACCCCATTCAGGTTAGCAAATGTCTTGGCCCATTTTACAGCTGGCAATCACTGTCATAGGTGTGGGAGTACAAAAGCCAAAACTAAACTATATCCTTTCCAGTCAATGCCTCTGGTACGATCATCCCTTCATCTCCCAGTGGGAAAGCACAAAAGACAAAAACCAGCTTCTAGTACTCACTGACATCATGAAAAAACTCAGTACGTAATTTTAAAAGAGTGCTTGCTTCCACAGAGAATCTCCCCACCTGATTCAAGCTTTCCCACATTTTAGGCCACACTGCAGTTGCAAACATTAGTTACACTAGGCAAAGGGATTAGGCATTCAGCAGAGGAACTTAATGCCTTTCAGTTACTTGCACCAGTGTCACACCCAGCTAAGTGCACAGGTGTATTTAAAGTACAGCTTGGAAGTACTTTGCTTACCAAGTGAGTATGGCCAAAAGGGGTGGAGTGGGGGGAAGGAAAAATGTGTGGACAAGCTTCACATTAGCTGTGGCCCATTTTTACAGCAAGACTAGATCCATGCTTTTTCAGTATAGGAGAGAAGGTTGGCAGCTCATCTGAGTTCCCTGTTTCTCAGCTAGCTCCACACACAAGGCCTTAGCATGCAAAGGGAATTGGTGGGAGCCAGATTTGTAAAACAAGCTAGTCTAGTAGTTTACTGACGGTCTTCAGAACAGAAGTCAGGTCATCATCTTTTCATTAGATTAAACAGAAGATTTGCCTCTTTAGCCTTCCTATCTCCAGTTTTCAACTCATCTTCCCAGTTATTTTCTATACCCTCTCCAGTTTCTCAAGATCTGTTTAAAAATACAGGGAGCAGAACTTGGTATGGTATTTTAATACTGGTTCAAAATAACAGATATTATTTATATTTTAGACAGGACAAACGAGTGCAAATAGACAGTCAACAGTACAGCGTAGTTTTGTCTAAATCATTTTGGACTGGAAATTTCATAACTGGTTTTCTAGCCTTTTGCCCGTGTCCTTACCTGAATGTTGAGAGTAAGCGTATGCCAAGCACTATCCCGGACACCAGAAAGTCCTTTCATTAATATTTCTTTCCCAGCTGCAAAACACACTTAAGGTTAGCAAAGCGTTGCTTCACCCCTTTGCTGAGACTGATAGCTATAAATACCAAGATAGCCAAAAGAAAATAATAGTTGTTTTTCAGAAGTGTTCCAGACTGGCATCTTAGCAATTTCAACTGCAGCATGGAAGGCTTAACACACAAATTTGGACTCCACATTATCAGTGCATTCTCTGGTTTTGCCAGGACTGTTTTTCCACTGAAATCTCCAATGCTCTTAGGAACTTTGCCTGAGATAAGAATTCCCTCTATTGAGGCTATGGGTTCAAGAAGTGTGACAATAGCTATCGCTTTGCTTGTTCTATAGATCTCCTTGATTATGTATTGGAATTTTCTTAAATCAGAGGGTTTGAGTTGCCACATCATCATGTTGCTTAGTTCTAGTCAAAATTTAAGCTAAGCAAAAAATTGGGTGTGACTGGCACCTGGATGGAAGGCCTGAAAAAAATCAAGTGCTACAAGCAGAATCTTCAATTATCCAGTAGACAGTTTTAGCTGCAAGTTAATTTAACATTCAGGCTCCCGTCTAGAAAAATATAAAGATCACTGAGAATAGCTGTACAGAAAAAAATTATCATATTGTGTAACAAGTGTCTCAAGTCTGAAATAATGAGGTGGTTAATCAAAATACTTGCATTTCATCTAGGAAAAATTAATTTTAACCGCCTGGGAAACTGTTGGATGATGTTGTTTTGTCTTATTAAAAATAAATACTGAACCGATCCTAAACACGAGTATGTTTTTAGGTACAGCTGAAACTTAGGTTGCTATGGAGTTAGACATTGCAGTTTCCCTAGGGAGCACCAGTATGTTAAGAGAATTTAATGTAAACCCTTCCTTACACTACCTATCTATGGTAAAAATTGAAAAAAAGGTGAGGAGAAATGAGAAACTACAGCTATCAAATAGAAGATGAGACTATTTTTAAGGTCCACTACTGTGTGGAACGGTTTCACACCAGATATGCTGTAGATCTAGAAGTCGCATCTGACTCATCAGAAACTACTGAAAATCTTAACTTATACTCATGAAGTGATAGGAAATGCATTTAAACAACAAAACCTGACACCATTTCAAATCACATTTAAAAACTTTGTTATTGACGAAGTATTATGACATACACACTTTCACATGCCTCTCAAGTGCTCTACAGATGAACACACATGAATGTCAGCATCACAAGCAGAATATGCTCTCACTCCACTGAGCTGGACTATCAGTAGAATGCATAATTTGTGGAAACAGTGGGCCACTTGTCATCATCACCATCAAGGCAGATTGTAGCACATTGACTTGCACTGCTCCACAAGGCAGGCCAATGCATTCTCAAGCAGGATTTTCTCTTTAGGTCTAGCATAAGAATATGGAGCAAACTTTTCTGTAATTAATATTGTATCAGAGTATTTATGAGAAACAAAGTAATTTATATTTACTAACGTAAAATAGGTTTTGCAAACTGAAAAAATAATCCAGAAAGCGGAGACTGAGAAGCAGACCAGCCAGTAGCCTTCAGATGCTCTTTTCACATACAAAATGTGGCCATTGTTAGAGCACAACGGATTAAATTCATAGTGATGACAAGTGAATTACAAAATCTGAATGTTAGTCATTTTTATCGTGGCTACCAAAATGACATGTCCATGTGGTAGCATTCACGTTAGCAAAGAGCTGCTTACCTAGATCACCAGTGACTCTGTAGGTGCCATCTGCAAAAACCCAGAAGAAAACTCCTTTGGTGCGTCGAACAAATAAACCACCATTGTCGATTCTTCCTGCAACAAACACGCCCCCGTCATGTTGTTTCTCTATGTAGATGTCACAAGTGACTGTCATGTTCACCCTGGAAGAGAAAGTTAGTGTTTTAACAAGCAAAGTATCAATTTTTTTGAGCAGGTAGTAGGTGGAAGAGTATTCCCAACGTAGTACAGCAACCTTTTTGAGGAAAGGTTTAGCAATCCTAATTGTGACCTCCAGGTGCAAGATATACATGACTTTCTAGATTGGTTGTTTTCTACCTGTGAGTCCACAGATTTCCTTAGGAAGAGAAATTCTTCTCAGAAACCAACAACAAAACCAAGTGTACTGTCAGCAACTTTCAATTATTTTTTTTTAAGAACAGAGCAAAACAAAAGAAACCTCCCCCCCCAACACGAAAGGTTTGCATCTCCACATAAAAAACTTACAGGCCTGCAAAATGAAAAGTTGCTTTTAGATAACTCAATCAAATCCAAGACCCAAGCTGACAGCATCACATTTGCTAAAATTTATTCATTTCTCTAGGATTTTTTATACAGGCCAAGTCTTAAGTAACCCAGACCTCTTGCACAAAAGCCAAAACAGACTTGTTTAAACAAGTTTGATGATCAAACAGGTTTAAATTATTTGTTTTTCCCAAGATGACACTTCAGCTCAACAGTAAAGCACCATGTTATACACATAACTACAGATGTAAAGGAGAATAATGCAAAGGAATAGCAGAACAATCAAGTGACACCTAGAAAATTTACACAACTTCCCCTGCCCCATAGTTGTGCTACAAGCCTCTTAGAAATACAAATTAAAGGCAGTCTTTGCTTCTATTAATGTACACTCAAATTAAAAACCTACATCCCATGTCTGAAAGGACTTGCAATATGGATACAGCCACAAGGTCGTATATTTAGGAAGTTTCTAATTGCCTATAATGATTTACGGAATGTGAAAAGACCCTCTATGACATCAATTCAGCTCATAACTAAATCATAGTGTACATATACACACATTATGTACATATTTATTTCAGCAACTGTTCTCCCCCCCTCTTACATAATGGTAAGAATGGCCCGAGATTTCATTCTTAAGTAATGCTATTAGAAGTATCAGATTCTTGGATGCACAGTCATTACACAAACGAGATTTCTTTCTTGCCTCCCTATGTAGTAAAGAAGAGACCTCCACATCTTGCTGAAGCCATTGTAAAGAGATTGGAAGCAATGTAGAATAAGTAGTAATATTTTCAGGATATTCAATCAAACCATCAGAGCAAAACACTAACAAACTCAGGAGTAGAAACTAAAAGCTTTCACAAGCACGAGATTAAAATGGAAACTAAAACCAACTAAATACTCCTGAAATTTAAATCACAATAAATTGCCATTGATGACTGAAGTCAAACACCATTCCGCAGAGAAATTCAGTGCAAGATTGGTTCAGTATTTCAGCAGCAGGTACTAATGGTTGAAAGCATCTACCTAGGACAAGAGGGCCTGAAATTGAAGACTATTATGGAAAGTTACATATCAGTAAAACTTGAATCATCAGCTGAATATGCAGAAGGCAAGCTTGGCTCTGAAAACAAGATGAAAATTCAGAGAGAAATGGAACCAAAATGAAAAAATAAGAAGTTTTTAGGAACCTCAGTAATTTAAAAATACATCCTGTGTAGCTGTCACAGGTATCACTGAATATGACACAATCAATTTTCCTTCATTAATTAGAAGGGGAATATGAGACTCTGCTTAACAGAAGGATGCAGAAGAAAACATCAGGTAAGTGAAGAACAATCTCCAGCTACAAGATGGTGGTATTCTTCCAGGCCTCAGAGCAAAGTGATTCAATCGCTTGCCCAGGTCAGAAAGCAGAAGCTTGTTTTGAAAAATCATTTGGGGAATCAATGATCCATTCAAAGTGAAAAGAACCTGACAGAATGGCTATTTTAAAGAAGATATCAAAAGAATTTAAGCTAGACTTAGAAACAAACAGAAGAAAAGTTTATTACTTACCATTACTAAACCAATTATTTAACAGGCTCTTTCCCAAATGTTTTCTAATTTTAAATAAACATTATGCTAAAATATGCTGCTTTCTTCCAAATTACCATCATTACAGCTCCTAGAATGAATTTCAATCATAACCATGCACTTAGCAAACCAGTACGTCTCAGTTACATTTACCCAGAAATAAAACTGTTCAGTAGCAGTTGAATCAAATCCATACAGTTCCAGGAACTGCTCAGCAGATGGCAGTCTGCAACAAACATAACTGAATTAACTCCCAGCCTCTTTCATGTATACGAGATGGACCAAATCACTAACAAGCAAGCAAGACAACTCAAAATTAAGTAATTTAGACTGAAACAATTTTTTGTGCCATTTGAAAACAAACTGAAGCTCAATGCAGAGTTTGAATTAGGATTTTGACTTGGTCTTTCTAGAACACCAACCCAGATCCATTATTCTGAAAAAACCCGCTTGAACAAATATACCCAGCAGGACATTAGGAAAAAAAATTTCCAAGACAGTGAATCAATGGGCCAAGTTACTGAGAGATGTGCTGGACTATCCATCCTTGGATGTTTTGAAGACTTGTTTAGACAAAGGCACAGTTGATCTCTTAGAGATGGCAACAGCCCTGAGCAGGGCTCAATGACTTTTGGAAACCCCTTTAAGTCATCATTTCTATGTGCCTACAGAGAGTCTCAACGCAAAAGCCCTCTGTCCAAGAGAAACAAGGCTCGAGACAGATTAACTCATCCTAATTCACACTGGTAAGGAGGACATTTCTACAGATGTCACTAGAAAACAGTATTTACGTACCAATGAAAATTTCCTATGAGACTGATGGTCTGGTCTGCATCAGAAGCCCAAGTGATGGGTCGCTGAACCACTACCTGGCGGAGTGTGAACACATGATCTCCTGGGTCAGAATCATTTACGAAGTATTCAAATACACCTGTCTGATCTGCAAAATTCGGGGCTTCACTGAAAGGGGGATTTCCTGTTCAGAAAAAAATACATATCAACACCAAACCATTCTATTGCTTCTATGTACTCGTTTTCAGACGTTTCCTCTGAAAATATTTTCCAGAATTTTGATTTACTCTATCAAACCACAGCCTCCAAATCTGAAGTTTTGGAAGCTGGAAGGTGATTTTAGTTTTGGGTTTGTTTAAGCAGACCCCTGTGTGTGCAAAAACCCATGAACAAAGTAAATTACCTTCTTTCCTATCTTCCTTCCAAAAAGTAGTTCACTACAGTTATGAGCTGTATCATTTGTATCAACAATTTTAGAACTGTTGCTGACCACCCAGTTAAGACAGAGTTAAATATACCTCACTGCAATTGAAGTGCACAGGTGTGAGTTGTAAGAGAATTCTGACTTACGAATATTGAAATCATCTTTGTAGTTTGAAGGAAAGGGCTGAGATGGTGGAGGCTCTGGGACACCACATTTTTGCCCTGTCTTGAGTGTGGTTAATGTATAGACTTCATCCACGCTTAGATCTAAAGAAAAACTTCCCTTCAACACCTGGAATTAAAGAAAGCTCAAGGTGTAAAACAACTACATGACCAAGTTCCTCTAATGTCCTGATTTAAGGCAAAACCTTCTTCTTGCCTCAGCTTTTAATATCTCCAAGCTATGTTGAAATCCCCTTTCCCCCAGCCTCTTTATTACCTCCAGGTAAGCTTCTATATAGTTAGTGAAACTGTAGTCAAATGGAACTAATGAAATATGCCCTAATTATGCAGTTTAGGCAAGAAAGTCCAGGGGTTCCAGCAAACGGGGAAAACACACCCGAAACTGCAGGGAGACTGTAATTAAAACTGATTGACTTACCTTTACAGGACTGAGTTGCTGGAAAAGGCTAGAGTTTCCAGATTTGAAACCAAGTCTAGAATGCCACACCTGAAGGGTGTCCACCATATACTACGATGAAGAACAATACAAAATTGGGGGAAAAAAAAGGAGATAACAAAAAATCTTGAATATCCACCTTGAGAAATCTCAGCTCTCTAAGGGTGTTTAATTATATTTTAGAGCTGTTGATTGCAATTACAGGCCATCACTCTACTCAGCTAGCCATTACGTATGGCTTATAGTTTTACAGATTAAACATCAATAAGCCATTGTCCTAACATGCAGCAATGCTGCTTCTAAAGACAGAAAGCATTGTGATCACACATGCCATCTTTAGTTTCTCTGTTACCAACAACAATGTCCCTTTGATGCAAGCTGTCTACCTAGGAGCAAGTAATCTGCTGATTTTGCTTTACTGAGATCTTTAGTTTAGTTGCTGGTTCTTTGATAGTCATTTTTGAGCAAGGTACTTTGCTTACAGATCTCCAAACTTCTGCAATACTATGGCACATCAACTACATTAGTTACAGACTTTAACCATACCCAACCCCTACCAATTTTTTAGGTTACCAAGAACAACAAGGCAAGCAACAGTTTGGTTCGCATAAGCTGTCTGATACTTCCCCCAAAGGGAGCTGTGTATCAGAAGTGACGATCAACTACTTTACCTAAGGATTTTATTGCCAGAAGTATTGTCCAAACTCTCTCCTCCTAAATGAAAGGAAACTAATCCCTCCAAAAATCCAATTCCAAATGAGTAAACACTTTCAGCTTCTGAGAAGCAATCATCCATATCAACTAACAAAGATCCACTCCACTTTACAGTGTGAAATTATTGTTCACATTTCAGAGGCAAATTCAGTTTCAAGAGATTAAAACCCCCCCACACTACAACTGGGAGCTTCTCAGAACATCTCTTCATAGGCTGAAACACAGCAGCCTACAGCATACAACCAACTGCACTTACTCCCCTGGAAAGGAGCTGGTAACAACTAGACAGGTCACAGCCATGCTGGCTGGCCAAACGATATCAGCATGTCAGAGCAGCATCCATTGGAATAAATCCTAAAGAAAAATCCAATTGCATTTCTGTTCTGGAGAATTTCTTCTCTAAATATAGAGATCACTAGACTGGGAGGTAGTAATGCTACAAATTCAGTTATGACAATACCTCTCAGGATAAAAGCAGAACTAGAATGGTTAAAACTTTGCCAGGTGTGTAAGACTCTAGTATTGGAGGTAAAGGTTAGTAAGAAATTGGATTTCTGTGATACTGCCTTGAATATATTTGAGTATGGATAGCAATTTATTTTCCAAGACTGACCAAATGTATTCAAGATCTACTTACAAATGACCCTTTGAGGTTAAAAGTTGCTCTCTGAGGTGTCACACTGAAATAAGGCAGTGGAGGCCTGATACACTGAGAGTGACCATGAGTCTGAAATAAAAAAAAAACAATAACAGAAGGAACATACATTACTGGAATGCCTCACATGGCAATGTTCATGAAAAGCATACAGCGTAACTTGAAATTACAAAGCGCAACTTGGGATCAATTTGCAACTATTTATTTCACTGTTCTCTTAATAACTGCAATTATACTAGCTTAATAATTTTATTTTGAATACTGCTTAAAAAAACATGATTTAGTTTCCTCCCAGAGCATGTCATCAATTTAAAGCTAATTTGTGATATAAAGATGCCACATATACTGGGCTCCAGGAAAATTCAACTAGCTATTCAAAGTTTAGATACAAAAAACGGACCTCTAGTGGTCTCACCAAGCTACAAGCATCAAAGAGCATATTCACAGGTATTGAACTACATAAATCAAAACAGGTTCTTCATAACCAAACGTTTCCTATGTCCTTTCTAGTTCACAGGAACTGCTGATGCACATACCATAGTTTCAATGATGATGGTAAGGTTTCCTAGGCCATCTGTCAGAGCTACAAAACTGCCACCTCCTTCTAAGTGTCCATCCACCTCCAAGTATGACCAGCCTGGCTGAGTAAATTGTGTTGTGTGTGCTGAGACAAAACAAAAATCAGAAGAAAATAATTAAAAATAATGTCATTTGTAGTCCGAATTAAATTTTTCTCTTGTACACTCTTGCACAACAAAAGCTTGATTTTGGGAAGTAATTAAACTTTCACAACAAATTCCACGTATAAAGAAGAAAGATTAAAAGATTTTCCTAAGCACAATTAAAACCATCAGTTCTGCTGGGGCAGATGAAACCGTTAAAATTATAATTATTTAGACAGGAAGAAAAAAAACCACTATTACACCATTACACTATTACACATTCAATATGAATATTCATCACAGTTCATATTTTCCCAAAAATGTCTTTTATTTTTTTCTTTAAATAAAGTGAACAGTTGAGCCAGTGAAAACATGGACAGGCACCTCCATGAAGAATAACTAATTAAGTATGGTTTTCAGCACATAAGAGAGTAGCAAAAAAGAATATGATCTAGATCGTGAAAATCCTGAGCAACATGGAAACTGGAACAACTGCTCAGTTGTTCTGAACTGTTCACGACAGTACGGCCATGTATTTTTTTTAAATGCTTTTACATATACAGGTAACTAGCAGAAGTATGAAGATGAAAGTATTTGCTTTGTTCTTCCTTTATGGCATTGCATGTGCTACCCGCTCTACTGAACTGTGGCAAAGACAGTGAAATATTATAGGACTAGAGAGTAGCCAGTGAATCCAGGTGTCCATAGATGCTATGTGAACATATTCCCCTTTCTCCAAGTACAAGGAAATGCTTATATACACAGATCAAGAATCTCAAGCAGGACAAGAATACAGAAGTTCTCAGTTCCATTTTCTCAAATTAAGAGGTATCAAATGTCCACTTAAGGATTAATAAAAGAAAAAAAAGGACAGTAACTAGGAAAGGAAACTAACCTTTAAGGGCACTTCCGAGTAAAATACCTTAATAGTAACAGCTATAAAAGACAGCAGTTTATTAATTTCTACTGTATCTAACAGTCAAGTATTAAGATTGCCCTTGCTATTAGATCCTTCTACTGAAAGGAACTTGTCCCTGTTTCTTCATGAAGTATTCACAAGACTTTCCATAAAACTAACTTGATTTTGTACAAAAAATAGTGCACATTAGAGACACTAAAGGTAGGCCTTGGAAAATAAAGTTATGCTCTGTGTTAGACCAACAAACTCTTTACCTGTAATCCAGATAGGAGCTTCTACTCTGTAGTGGCCACTCCATGGTTCTTGTGCTGTCATTAATCCACATCGACCAAAGGGCAACTCTTCATAATAACTAGCCACCAAGTTCCACGCAATGGTTCTGGTAAAAAAAAAAAAAACAAAACCAACCAGGTTTATTTGTTCCATTCAGATGGATATTATTAGATTAATTCAGTACAAGAATTTAGTCCTCTTTTTTCTCCAGCATACAGTGAAAAGAAGTTTAAGGTTAAAAAAAAAAAAAAGAAATCTTCCCAGCTAAAGAAAAAACACCACCACAGGAGAAGAAAATAAAACAAACCAACTTGCAGTTTCTTACAAAACTGATGATACATTCTCCTGCTATATCACCATAAAAACTCAGACATTAAAGCAATTGTGTACTGAGGGTTAAAGACTCCATTCATATTTACTTTTCTTCCTGTTCTGAAGGGGCAAAAATGTTATTATAAAAGTTTACAGGTTTTTTTGTTGGAGTGGGTTTTGTTTGTTTGGGGTTTTTTTCTTCGCTTATTTGCTTGTTGGGTTTGGTTTTTTTATTTGGGTAGGGGAATGTGCTTAAGTACCACTGCAAAAAGAAAACCCTTTCTTTATCCATCTACATAACGAACAGATAACAATGCTAACCAGCCATCCTCCAGGAGTTCTTGCCATTTCAAGATGTTGTCAGGACACTGACAACATTAATTATTTCAGGGCTTTTGATTTGGTCTTCACTGAAAATCTTTTGTTAAGACTTGTGCGCCATAAGTATGGAAATACAGCTTAACAAAGCAGTTATGTAGAAAGCAAAAGCTGGCATGTTATTCTGCTATTGCATACAGACGAGTGCAAAAACCTCACATTCTAAAGTCACTGCCATAAATTTATCACACTATATATGCATTCCGGAAGAGATTCTGAAACCCTACACAGGTTGCTTATAAAATAAACAGCTCAAGTTGTAAATTCAACAACTTGATCACATTATACTTGTTTTGCAGAGTTTCAAACTTAGAAAAGGAACGTAGGGAACTCAAGTTCAAAGGAAACGACCTTAGCAGAAAGATAAGCTGCCTTTCATCAGGAAGACTGTTTTCAATATAAAAGCCAAGATAACTTCAATATTGGACATACGGACTTAGAACTGTTCCACAATAATTTCTAAATACAATACATAGGCCTGGCTGTCAGGTTGCTAAACAAATGGGGCATATATAATTACAAAGGGCTTGTTATAAAGAAAAGAAATGGGAAAAGAAATACCCCAAAGTAAGATATTAAAGCGTAAGAGTCAAGAGGCAGCTGGAATGGTCAGAAATTCCCACAGGAATTATTCATCTGTTAGAAAATTTCAGCTTGCAGAGAAGGAGGCAGAAGATTCATGGAAACGAGGTAACTCAAGAAACTTCCAAGTATCCAAGAGCTTTGTGCTGTGTTCTGTTTCGAGCATTTCAGACAAAAACCATTTCTCTTTATTGTTCCAAAATGAAGATACACAAAAACTAAAGGCTTTCAACAATTTTGCTTATATCTTGATGCCTACATTTTCTTTAATAAGATTCTTTCTTTTTCAGATAAGTAGTTGTTGCACCAAAACCATCAAAAGTATGGTTTCTGTTCTCTTCTCAAACTGAGTTATGCAATTTCCCAATAAACAGAACAGCTTTCTTCCACATTTCAGTTTGGAAAGAAAATGTGAAGGAAACAGTAAACATATCAAAAGACTACAGCAAGTTTTAGAATGGACTCTGAGAAATAACTTGTATGGAAAAACTAGATAATGACATCTGTACCTACTACTTTTAACTGAAGAGAAATAAAATGATTAAGACCCTAAGAAAGAGATAGGTAAGTTAGATTTATTCTTATTTTTCTCCGGTGTTTTTCATGTTGTTAGGTCTTCAAAACATTCTCTTTTTAACAAAGATCAGTCTCATAAGCATTTCAGCTCAGCTGCATAAGCCACTGGGTACTGTGGAACAGTAACTCAAGATTACATTAAAACTTGTGGGACTTCTACACCAGAAAGAGGTTAAGGACAGCAGACTTCATACCTTACTATATCTGAATTCAGACTGACAGTGGAGAGTTTCAGTTTACCAACTATCTTACCACAACAGATGGATACGGTATATAGCACTTCAAACAATTCTTGCATATGAAGTGACAGCAAGCAACCATGCACAACACTTACGAGGTCATGTTTCCATTCACGTAGTTTTGGTTCAGGATCCGAGCCCAGCAGCCTGCACCTACTTCATCATTGAAAGTACTGTAATCTTCTGAAGACCACAGCTTCTTCTTAGTTAATAAGGCATTTTGGACTGTTTTTGTTCCAGGATAGTGAGCCCTACATGGTATTTTAAAAAGAAAGAGCACTTATCACAAAAAGAAAAATCAAAGCCTGGAAGTACAAACAGCAGTAATGATTCACCTCCAAACTGAAAATGAAAATCAAATTTTCTTTGGAATAATACTAATGGAATGTAAGAAAATAGAATTAGAGCATGCCATCATATTCCATAGCATATTGTATTTGCATGAGTAGAAGTTTAATACTTCTGATACATGTCTGCGTATAAGTAAAACTAGCTTTAAATATGCAATTTCTGAGCTTGCTAAAGCAAAGCTTTATCCTGAAACTGAGCTGAAAGATTTTCATAACTGTAACGTGCTAAACAGAGAATATACAAGCTACTTTGTACTATCTCAAAACTGTCAATAATTATAAAATTAACAGTAAGAATCAGTACTAGCCATTATTCTATGAACTTAACTGCATGAATGTCTTAGGACCTAAACACAAACCTGGCTAATTTTGCACAACTTTTTAATAAACACAGCTTTCAAAAAGACATGCTAGTTGGACTGTAAAAGTTAAGGGGCTGTAAACCGTAAACAGTTGACACATAATGAAAGTTCTTTCCAAGATCTTCATTAGTGTGAGGAAGGATGCTTTCGTCCAAATGAAGACTAGTGATTATACTCAATCACAACATTGATTCACTATGCCAAGTTAGTCTGACTGAAATAAAAACTTTCAAATCACTTGCAGAAAACAGGGTCCCAGTTTTCCCCTCACTTAGCACACTCACTGAACACACTAAAAACATACACTAAAATGAAACTATCTGCACTGGAAAGGCATAAATGTTTCCTTTACTATTAGCCTGAAACTTGAAAAATTGAGACATTTGTGACAGGGACACAAGAAATACCAGTTTTTCTAGGTTGACTGTTGGGGTTGGGGTTTTTTTTTTTCCCCTCATTATGTTTTCCTCTACTGGATAACAGGCCATTTCCCAGTGCTGTAGTCCTTCACACACAGCTTTGCTAATGATAGCATAACAGACAGAGATTTTAGCTACATCCTTCTCTGCTGTACAGATTACCGTGTGTTTCCCTTTCATCTTGGAACACAAGTATTACCTTGATACCAAGCAAAGGTTTATTTGGCATAAAGTGTGTAGCTTGCAAAGACAAGGCAAAGACGGAATAGTTTGTCTTGCTACACTCCATATTCTGAAGACCTGTTTCTTAAATATTAGAAGTCAACATCCCTGCCAAATACAAGCTGTCTTTTACAAAAAGAAAACAACTAAACAAAAAAAGGCAAGGGTTGTGTTATAGAGACCTTTATGTGACATTGCACAGGAACAAAATCTATAGAGCTCTAATTTCCTGCCCTAAGACAGTGGGTTGCCTTTATGTTCATAAGAGGGAAGAGAAATAATTCAATGCAAAGACACTAAAGCTATGGAAATAAATTGGAAAAAATAGGGATGATACACAGGACTGAAGTTACAGGGTGAACAAACAGGTTCTAGAGGCAAATTCCTTCAGTACCTTTATTGCCAGCTTTGCTCCACTTAAAGCCCACACACTTTCTCGTTTCGTGTCACTGGTGTGCAATCAGGCAAAATAGTTACACCACAAGTTGAGAAATGCATCATTTTTCTCTGCTTTTAGATGCAATTTTATCAAACAACACAATTTACACTGTATTTCCTTTTCACTTACACTGCTGTTAACCAAGGGGGTTTGTTTTACTTTCATTAATACCTAAATTAATCCTTTAAAAGTAGGACATAACTACAGAGTGTATAACAATTCCATATGAAAACTAACTTAAAAAATACATACACCAACATTGGGGGGTGTGTGTGTGTGTGTTCAATAGTGTATAAAAAGACTGAGATGCACAAAACAAACATCTATTATTGGATTACAGTGAAGGCTCTCACACCCAGTATGTGCTGGATTTGCTGAACTCCATGTGATTTGTATTTAAAGAAAGCAACAGGTCGTGCTACAGCCCTCTTAGATGTCTTGTTCCCCTCTACAGCCTCAAAACTAACAAATGGTGTGCAGCAAAAGACAGGAGATTAGCTGTGTCCAGAACAGTGTGCTCTGCTCCTTCAGTAGTGAAAACAATCTTTTCACTTCACTGGAAGTGAAAACTCCTACAAACGAGTGACTATTAGTCTCAGGAAATAATTGGTCCACTCAAGGACCACAACCATTTGGAGAAACTTGAGTGTCCCAATTAATGTTTCAGGAAAACCCACAAACTCCTAAACACCTACCTTTCTTGCTGCCCAAAAAGCTGAACTGGAGTAGAGTTTATGCACTGTTCTTATAGATGTGATGCTTCAGTACAAGCAGTGGGAGTTTAGATTTTCTGCTCAAGACAGCAGAGAGTCAGGCACACTGTAACAGACAACCATTCCGAGGAGAGAGGAAAAGTGTGATGTATACCACGGAAGGGGGGAAAAAGAATGGATCTTGGTGGAGAAAAGATAGTGAAAGGAACAGAACAGAATTATAACAAAAGTGACACGGGTTTAAATATCTTACCACTCTGAGAGAAGACCTTACCAACAGCTATTACTATTGGTGTTTGCATTCTTCAAACCACCGTCATCTACTAAAAAAATATTGTCATTGTTCCCCCCTTCTTTCAGTCCCTCTGGAATGAGCAGACAGCTGGTTCATCATCAGGGCCTCTAGCTATTAGAGTGGTAACAAATTATTTCTAAAATGAGCTGGTTTTATACAGCAGATGATGAGCAATGTAACTCCAAAGGGGGGGAAAAAAAAAATCCAGTTGCCCTGTCTAGGCCAGCTAAACTAAATCAGATGTATTAAGAAGGTAACGTTAATTAAGAAACCTTCTTCTACTTATGGATTGCGAATGCTGCTTTGCACAATTGCCCAGTGACTTCATTTGGATAACTTAGTTAAAACCAAAAAACTTTGTGTTACTTTTTGTTTTGCATATAGCAATGACCCAAAGGGGAGGAAGGGGAAAAGTCAGATGGAAATAGCAGGTTTTTCCACCATTTTTCTCTCACGCATCAGTACAAGGCTCTAGTAAATAAATCAGAAAAATCAGCCTATATAACACACTACCATGAAGCTTTGCAGAAAAGCACTACCTATGAAAACTGCAAAGTCTAGGTCTCAAAAACATCTCCAAAAAGAAAAGTCACCTGCTAACAGCACTGTCTTTCCTACTGCTCATTCTATCTTAGCACACAGGCCTGGGAGGGACTTGGGAGAGTTTGAATTCCTACTACTTCCCACAATCACAGGCACCACATCTTGGAGTAATGTCACAACACCATCTTGTTTTTCTTAGGTTGGTAACATGGGCATAATTAGGTCTAATACATTTCTTTAAAATGTTTGGTTTTCTGTGACACCTACATTCAGCCAAATGTGTCTAACTAAATGGAATGCAAAAATTTAACTGGTTTAACTGTGTTAAAAAGTAGCACATCTAAAATACTACTATGAGTAACTGTGGAATTTGCAAACCCATCCTTAAGAAACATTAAGAGCTACAATGTAATTAAAATGTCTTCAAAGTAGGAGTAATACTTTTTTATAATTCATTATATTTCATTTCACAAGAAAAATGATGCAACCATAACAGGTCTGAACAGCTGTTTGGAAATATCACATCATGAAGAGCTTTGGTGACCTGGGTCATTCCCATGTGGGTGAACATCTATTAATAGTTTTACTGTGCATCTTCAGGGCTCCCTCTAATTTCTATCAATTAGAGTATCTTGCAGATGAAACCTGGATGCAAACAGTTTAAAATAAAACAAAAGCAAGAGGTTTAAGCAATCTCTTACCCGGCTTGTCTGATGAGAGCCCTCACAGACCACAAATTATGTTACCAAGACCAAAATGGATTTTATGTGCATTCACGTAAAATCTTGGCTATCTGCAATACTTTTCAAATTAAAAAAAAAGCCAGTAATATTTTTTAAAAAGATACCATGATGAGACGTTCACCACTAGATGTCCAGCAGCCAACTAATTACCCATTACACAAAAGCGTGTTTCACTTTCCTGTTAAGATTGAATCAGAGTAGGGAGATAAAACTTAACTTGCAAAGAATTAAGCAACTACAACTTACTAAGGCAGTGTTAAAACAGTTGAGCTTCAGGAACTGGCTCTGGGTGCACACTTGTAGCTGCCAAAAACCAGAAAGGAAGCATGCTCACTGCATTAGGATCATGGTAACTACAGCACATTTGTATCTAGTCAGAGTGAGTTAACAGATTCGAAGAGAGGAACAGGTTGGAAGGGATCTCTAGAGATCATCTAGTCCAACCCCCCTGCCAGAGCAGGATCACCCAGAGCAGATCACACAGGAACAAGTCCAGGCAGCTTTGGAAAGTCTCCAGGGAAGGAGACTACACCACCTCTGGGCAGCCTGTTCCAGCGCTCTGTCACCCTCACAGGGAAGAAGGGTTTCCTCCCCAATTGCATTCATTTGTTGATCCATACATGATCCAAGACCACTTGCAAAAAACTGACAGGATACTTTTGGTTGTTTAGAATAGAGGGTTGGGATTGATTTTGGGGGGGACACTGACTGCACATCTGTATTTGTAGGGAAAGCCTTCATTTCTACAGCTCCCATGGGTCAGATATATTAAAGATGAATAAAATAGATGCAAGTTGAAACAAGAAACAGCCACATTTGAAGCATTTGATTGGGTCAGGTGAGTTTATGGAACCTAATAATTAAAATCTAGAGCTCCTGTAAAAAGAAAAGTTAATGAGCAAGCCTTACACATATTTCCATTCAGCGTAAAAGTTAGTAATCAGATTTATTCTATTACTTTTGCAAAATATTAGCATTGTATGATGCAACCCAGAACTAGAAAAAAAAGTCAGCTGGTTGCATGCTTTCCAAACACAACTTCCCCATCAAAACAAAATGTGAACTAAGAAACAAAACATCATTGTAACTAAAAAAAAGAATCATAGCCCCAGTTCATTTCCGGATCACACCATTTTTGTAACACACCAGTGGAAGTCAGTGATACAATGCTGTATACAAAGCTGTAATGCTAAAGCACTTTTTTTGCATTGTAAATACAGGAACCAAAACAACCCTCAGAATGAACAGGGTTGTCCAAAAAATCTTCAATTCACCAAAAGTGCAACCACAGCCATTAGGAATCTTCTATATGATAGGAGACTCAGGATTCAATTAAAGGGTTGAGGCTGTCACCAGGACAACAGCCCATGTGATTTGATGTGGTTTAGTAAGCAAGATTATAGCATCAATCCTTTCATTGCAGTAAGAGTACAGAGACATAAAGCTTTGGCTGTGCCTGTTATAAATCAGCAAGATGAATTATGAACAAACCACCAAGAAAGAAAAAAAAAAGAGAGAACCCCCTACCCAATCACATCGACCACTCCATGGAGCTCAGAGTCAAGCAGCAAGACAGAGGAAATGGGCTCCCACAGTCTATCGCTGGCTATGATCCTCACCTGCTGCAGACCGTACTTATCCAGTGTGTATCTCAACAGCTTTGGGGGAGGGGAAAACAAAAAGGGCAAATAACAGAGAGAGGGGACAAATAAAAAAATGTTTTTCAAATTGTCAAAAATTTATCTTGGGAAAGGCAGCATCTTCTTCAGCACTATTTGAACATATTTCAAAAAATAAATCATATAGCAATTTTGTTTTCACAACTTGGACAACAAGTATTCAAGTATTACACCAAACAGAATGTAATAGATTGTCAAGCACAAGGTGCCTTCAAATAAGGACACCTTCTTCCTCTACCATGCCAAACCCAAAGTACCTGACAAAAGAAAAAATGAAAACACATTATGTTCTTATTTTCTTACACACACAAAACTGCAGATAAAGTTGAAGACAAAGCATAATACACTGCATGCAAAACACTATTTGCAGATCAGCCACTTAGATGTTACAAAGCTGAGCATTAGCTACGAGGACCACATACAGAGCAAGGACAACTGAACTACAACTCTAACCTCATGAAATAAGAGTAAACATTTAATTAAGGAGTTGATTCCCCCTATTTCCCTGCTAATCAACTATTTCAATTTAACACTGAAGCAGCACAAATGTGATCAGTTCTTTCTAAACACAATCAACACAAGAAACGAGAAATAACCCCAGACACATGCACACCTAATTACTCAACTGTTTTATTTCAAGTTTTAAAATTGCAACCGCTATAGGGTTCCCTAGAGACATTTTAAGGCCTTGAAAATCAATGAAACAAACCGAAACTATCACATCAGACTGAGTCTAGCGATGTAGCTTCTTCAAGTCCACAGGTCTCCTAAACAGCATTTGCTGTACTTGTAAATTCAGATAACATCAAATGCCTAACTACCTTCAAATCATCCTTTATATTTCTACCATATGTAGTCTTCTCTAACAGGGAACACCACCTACTGGAAACAGGGCTGGCAAGTTGGTTTTTTTCCACCGATCAGAATCGGAACTAGTTTATGTGCAGTTGACAGTAGCCTGTAACATGAAGATTTCCTGCCCCAAAGCTTTAAGAACTTTGTCAGAACACGATGGTAACATTGCTTTGCATTGTATCTTCCTGTTACACCTTGCATTAGAATAATGCAGCATTTGCTTTGGAGACTTACCATACATACGTAGGCTCAAGTATTCAGTGACTAGAAGAGGATCCTGATGACTACAGAAAAACAGTTTCAGTGCCCATCTTCAAGAAGAAGGATCTGAGAAACTACAGGCCCAAAAATCTAGCCTCAGTCCCCAGGAAAACTATAGAGCAAGTCTTCCTGAAAGCCATTTCGAAGCACAAGAACCACAGGAGGATGACTGGGATTGGCAGAATGGATTTGCCAAGGCCAAATCACACCTGACAAACACGATTGCTTTCTACAAGATGACTACCTGTTCAGGCAAGGTAAAAATCAGTGAATGTCATATACGTTGACAAAGTCAAGGTGGACAGAAGAAGTCCAACCAGAGTGCAGATTGCCAGAGATGTTTCCATCTGCTGATATTAGGTCCAGTGCTGTCTGATGTATTTAATAAAACTCAGGAAGTTCACATTTTTCTTTGCTTTCACACACAGCTTTTGCCTTCTGTATTAAACTGTCTTTACCTCAACCCACAAGTTTTCTCACCTTCACCCTTCTGATTCTCAACCCCACATCCCACTGGGGCTGAGCTGCCTACTGGGGTTAACCCACAACAGTGGTTATATGCTGAAAAGAGGGCTGTTATTTAGAGGGAGCTAACAGACTGGAAAAAACAGGCTGACAGGAACCTCATGTCAAGTTCAACAGATGCAAACACAAAGTCCTACACCTGGGACAGAATAACCCCTTGCAACGGTATAGGCTGGGGACTGATAAAAAATTCATTGAGGTATAAGAACTTGAAAGAAAAGGAAATGAAAAAAAAAAAAAAAAGGAGAGCATGACCATGGTCAAACACATGGAACAAGTTGCTTAAGGAGGTTGTGAAGCTGAACAAGCCTCAACACCATGATCTAATTGCACCTGCTTGATGCAGAGGAGTTCAACCAGATGACCTCCAGAAATCCTGTGCAAACCATGTCAGTTAAGAATTCTATCCAATTACAGATAACATCCCCAGAAATAAGACAAAAAAAATAAAGACAAGGCTGTTCTACGAATAAAATCTATTGGTTTCAAGTGAGACAAACACTGTGTCTTAAGATCAGTTACATAAATCCAAAATTAAGTTTCTAGCTTGTGCTTTCAACTATGTAATGCAAAAATCCTGTTTAAAATTATGGCAAAAGCAGCATTGTCCAGAATTATAAAATAAATCCAGAAGACAGTATTTTCTGTAATTAATCTTTATTCTTCTACCAGTTCAGCACAGTCTTAGACAAGTCAATTCATCTTTCTCCCTTACAGCAAATGGTTTCTGCCTCAAAAAGAGCAAGTAACAGTGAACTGAAATTGTTCTTCCTAGTGAAGCGAGAAAGCATTTCTGCATAGTAAGACTAACGATTCCTCTAAAGTTGCAACTATGTTAACTATGAAAACCAACAGAACAAACTCACAGAATCACTAAGGTTAGAAAAGACCTGTAAGATCATCTAGTACAACCATCAACCGAACACTATCATGCCCACTAGACCACATCCTCAAGTGCCACGTCTAACTCCTTACATAAAAGCCATAGTCATTGACAAACAGCTCTTAAATGTCACCCATCTTCTTTGTTCATTAAGAATTACCTGATTTTTTGCAGGTTTTTTTAATGACAGACACTAGGAGACAGGAAAAAAAAGAAAAACTCAAGCGGCTGCAATCATTCTGCTATTTGATCACTGTCATCAACTAGATATAAAATACGATTTGTCCTGTCTAATGAATAACTGATGATAGCAGATTTTTATCCATCACCCAACATACAATTACAGTCAAAATACAAATTGAATCCCAGGATTCCATTCCAAAACAGAAGAACTAAGAAAAACTCAGAGAGGGTTATACCTGAAAAGATATTAGAGATCAATGTACAAGAAAGGATTTCTGAGAAAAGAATTTAAGACTATTTAGGAAAACAGACTGACTAGCAGATTTTGCAAACATCTAGATGTGGTTATCTCTGAGATATACAGTCACAGTGTACTTTTAGCAACTTTCTGAACCTAAGCATTTGAAGGACAGACGCCTCAATACCATTATCCTTTTCTAGGTCAGCAAGAACTCTGGTAGTTAGTGCCTTAAAGTCAACACTGGCTGAGAAACATGGTGTTCTCATTTTGTACTAACCTTAATTTCTTGACAAACAACAACACTACTGCACAGTAGTGTTCATGAAAAAATTACTTCATTTTTGGTCATCAGTGGGGATGGGAGAGTTGGGGAAAACTATCCATATGACATTCAAGAAAATCCTCTGACAGAAATAACTTTCATCTTAAATAACAACTAGAACATGTCCATGGTCCTAAAGGCTACAAACAAAAACAGGTTCTCCAAGCCTTGATTCGGCCAAACTCTTAAAGAAGTAAGAGCCATACACACTCAGTGCATTCATTCTGCAAGTTTCATTGGCACGAAAATCTCAGCTAAAACTTTTCTTAACGTACTATAACGTGCTGAGGTGCAAATGCTGCCCAACCTAACACCTAAGTTTTTAAACAAAATCAGTTACTCAGTGCTGGCATGATACTTAGTATTTCTTAGACACTTGCAGGTGATCAGTGTTCCTAAGCTCAACACATATGAAAGCAGTTTCTTTATAAAATCCCTGCTTAACTGCCTTGCTATAACCTTTGAACAATGCATTAAACAATTATGAGCATATCACACCCTCTTCCACATAGATGAGGATAAATGCTATGCTAGGGAACAGAAGCATGTTCTTAACACTCGTTAACCTCACTGTGAAACACAAGTGAACAATTTATACGTGCACAGGTCATTTCCACTGGGAACATGCCATAATTTTTTTAATCCTTTTTACGGTTTTGAGAAATCACAGATTACCAAGAAAGCAAGAGCAGCAAAATAAATATCAAGCCAGTTGACAGAAGCAGGGCAGTAAGAAAGTGTATTATCGAGCAAGAGTGCAGGCACCTCTTCTTTTAGTTGCTAAAACGGAGACAGTTGTATTAGTTTAAAAACGAACTTTGGATGCTTGTTTTTACCTGTACTTCACTGTGCGTGTGCACTCCCAATACCATTATCAGATGTAAACAAACTCCTAGCTTTAGGACATGACCAGAAAAATCTCATGCAAAGGACATGTAACAGGGAATGCTGCAAGCATGGAAAATCCCAGAGCCATCAGTCCCAGTGTTAAAGTTCAAGTTCACCTGGAATTAAAACTGATTGCAGACCAAGAATTCAGTCCTATGTTCCTTCTGACTTGGAAGATGCACATGCAGATTAGTTAGAAGCCTCCTGTCATTTGCTAGTGCCAAGATAAGTCTGAAGTATAGCTCCTAACTGAACAATTGAAAGAAATGATGGAAGAGCGGTAAGGTTACCTTGCACATGCACTACACTCAAAGAAAAGAGGAAGACAAGAAGAGTAGTCAGTCACCTCTGTACATGATGACGACAAAACTGAGAATGCCTAGGAAGTACGAAATAAGAATATATGACTTCTCAAAATGGATGTGAAGGCTTACTTACATAAATGAACCAATATGCAATGTGTAAAACTCCTTCCTTCTCCCACACTTACCCGACTATCTCAACAGCATCATTAAGAAAGGAATCAACTACCATCTCCCGTGCAACATTCCAATCTCCATCCGCAGCGATGATGCCAATGTTCCTTAGACCCAGTCTGTCCAAAGACTGTCGAAGTACCTTAGTAACAGATAACACCACTTAAAGGACTGCCTTCATCAAGCAGGCAACATGATAATTTAAGTCTAAAAACAACTTAAGAACTGGAGGAGGCAGCAGTGAAAGCATTTGTCTTCAGACCAAGATGGATAAAAAAAGTTCTCATTTCTCAAAAAGAGGAGCCATAATGAAGCTGAGACAAAGTCAATGGTAAGTATTTTTAACACTGAACATCTATGACATTCAGACAGCCATTACACAAAACCAGGCTTCTCATCACTTGGATGACTTTTGACACCCCATGTGCATATGTGTACTCCACTCAGACACTCTCAACATACTGACTCCATCCCGTGCATGCATGCAATTCGTTATGGTAAATCCACTACTCTGATGTAAAGTCAGTCATGTTAACCTAATCTCAAAATGACGACTGGCTGGAATATGGAAGTGGACATACCACCACAAACGATCAGAAGTGAAAGTCAACCTGATGCCCCAGAAAGTATATAGAGAAAACAGGGACTGAAGTTTTAAAATAGACAAGACTTGTAACCACGTAGTTCTCTACAAGAACAGAATTTTTTGCCAAACATCTGTCCTTTTCAAGTGAAGAGCACGTAAGCATTCTTTTCACAGGCTGTTTTTACTGGGAAAAAAAAATCCTTGATTCTCTAAGTGTCTGATGTTTAAGTTTACCCACTACTTGGCTCTCATATTTCTTACTAATTTTCAGGAACATCATGCATAAAACTGAAATTGCATATTTACAACAAAACTGAGGGCAATCAACTTTGAATTCAAACATGCCAGGTGAAAAGAATTTCTAATCTGTCTTTCCAGCTTCTCCTTACTATTTCACTGTCAAAGATGAAAAAGCTCTCACATCTGCCCACGGAACTTCTTACGAGAAACATATACCCAGGCAAAATATAGCCAGGTCTAGCTGTTAAGACTAAACCAGGCTTATACAGGGCTGGTATTATACAAGCATGTTTTAACTGAACACTCAAAAAAATAAAGTTAAAAAGTACTTTCAGCAGCTTCCACAGACAGTTGTATCTGAAAAAGGACATCAGTCCACAGTCTAAAATCCCTTTTTCCATCTTGGATACAGACAAATGACATACTATGTGCTGTGTGTATAAGAAAAGAGTTTTCCGATCAACTGAAGATCAGTAGGCATGAATCCTCTTGTAACAGCCCTCTTGCACTGTGAAGCAGAATAGGGAGCATTCCTATTATGACGCATAGTCAAGTAAGGACAGAAAGCAAAGTCCAAGTGTTGGGGACAATGCAAGCCTAGATCTAAAGGACATAAATCTTATTAAGAAGAAGAAGAATAGCAATAAAGTTCCATTCAGCTGCTTGAAGCCTTTTAATTGTAAAATTTACCACAAGAAAAATTCATAATGGTAGAAATACTTACAGTAAGTTCCTCACAATTTAAAGCTTGCTAGCTAGCTAGACATTCAGGAAAACCGCCTAACCACAGAGCTAGTTCAGAAGAACGAAATTACTAGAAAGATTGCAGAACTTCCACGTTGAAAGGTAAGTACCGAGGATACAGAACTGGAGACACTCAAAATAACATACGAAGAATGATTCCCCCACACGAAGTATTCATGCTTATACTCCTGAAATGTTAGGGTTAGTTTAAGATTACAGTATTTAAAAATGTAATTGGAAGAATAGGATCTTCTTGAATAAGAATTTATGGGCAACAGAATCATCACTTCTTTTTTTCATTTTTTTCTACTTAATAAGAAAAATAACTGGTGCCTTAGTGGATGAAGCAACTAAAATAACTTCTTACAAGTAAAAATTCAGCAAGATAACCAAGATCTTATCTATGTCACTTATGTCAGATGTTACAGAAAACATTTGTTATGCAACAGCAGACTTCAGTAAATAGAAGCTTTTTGAAATGGTGCACTGCAAATAGAACTATTTGATTAGAGATTAGAGAACTGATTAGAAAACAGATGCCTAGCAAAACTGCAGATTGTAACAGAATTAATGGTAAAAGAGGTGTTAAATAAAAAGCCTTCTATGCATTAAGGTACATTGGAGGGAAGGCTGACACTTTCCAGCAAATATTTGGGTGATTTGAAGATTGAATTTTAAACGAAACATTTAGCTCTAGAAGCCAAAAGCTTAGTCCCAATTCAGCAGCATTTAAAAAGCTAACAATTAGAATGCCGCACCTACACTTAGCACATTCATTCTCCCCTCATAAGGAAGCCAAGCAGATGAGAAAGCCTCCAGGTGACATGAGACAGGACTGAGCAAAACAGAAATGTTCTATCTCTTACAAGACATACAGAAAGCCAGAAAATCACTTTTTAAAAATGAGCCAATCAGTAATACAGTGAAATAAAACTAGTATTTTATTCATAGTAAGATCTGCCTTCTCTCTCTGTTGATTCCTTTTACAGAGGGTTCAGTCTCATAGACACTACCAGCAACATAACATCTAGTCACTGAAAAAATAAAACTTGCAGCTCAAAAAATTAATAATTCTCACTATTTATCTATCCTCTTACTTGCATTGGTTTAGTCCAGCTTGCAAACAAGTGTTTTCAGTTCTGTTTGGTTTGTTTCTGCTACGTGCCCAACAACTAGAGATTTCTACTTCATGTCCACACACACATTTCCCCCTCCTCCCCTACCCGCAAAACTTACCCATGATTAGCATTATCCTCTAAGAGACTACTAGTATCCTTAGTGATTTCTGCACCAGCCTATACCAGATTAGTGAACCACTTTTCCTTTTGAAAAAGTAAAGCCAGGAACCCACATTGCTTAAGGCTAAATATAACAGAAAACGCCTGGTTTCTTAGGTTTGGGGAGGTGGGTTTGTAATAAAGTGAGCACCCAATCGACTCATTTCTTAGCTTAAAAAAAAAAAGATAGGCTATAGTTTGTGCTGAACTCATAAACCTGGATACAAGGTTTAACTGTTGCACGCCATTTCCCGTATCATTCTACTGAAACTAAACACTGAATAAAATAACAACAGAAGTTGCCAAGGACAAAAGATGTCACTAACCCCATCCAGTGTACACAAACAGTAAAAACTGAATTTTTTCTAATAGCCACTAATTAACTAATTTTAACCAGATGGATTCCAATCCCTGCTGAGTTCTGAAAAAAACAAGTCAGCGGCTTTTCTACATGCTGAATTTAACTCTTATTTGCCTTTAAGAAAAGGTAATGCTATTGCTTCTTAGTCTCAAAGCAGAAACAGTGAAATGAACAAAGCAGAAGCTCTTACTTAAGATTCCACTTCAACGGAACAAACAGAAGAGTTTTCAAAGGGCAGGGGTGCTGCAGGGGCAGGCAGCAGTGAGAGAGATGAGAGATCTCTCTGAGTTGGTTACGTGAAATCCTGTGTTCCTCTTTTAGAACAGGAAGTACTGAATTTTGCACAGTTAAAACCACAGAGCCTTTATTACGTTTTCTGCTTTACCTTTTCCATAAAATAAGAACCTGGAGTTTTATAACAATAATTTAAGAGTATTATATCCACTGGAACTTTGCTAGAGATTAAGTAATTCTAGATCTTGGACTTACAGTTATAACCAAGCCAGTATAAAGATGATGAATTTGTATGAATTCAGTAGCATCATCTAGAGCTTCCATTAAAACGCAGAGATCCTAAAAATTCAGCATACATGGACACACCTAAAGTTCAAAATAACTGTTCCAGGCACACTAAAACAAGATCTAGAGATCTGATCCTGTTAACATTCCACATCTACAACTACAAGAAACAGTTCGCTAAGTGAAGTAGTTGCAGGATTAAGGTCCCTTTTTTAGGCAATTTCAGACACGCTGATTGATTGCATGTGATAACCAAAACAAACTTTTCACTTCAGAGAAATCAGAAAAAATACATACCTTAATATATTTGCTATTATATGCCCTTTCATTCCATATCTACAAAAGAAAAGTAAAAAGCCATTTAGAAAAAAACAGGGTATGTCAATGCATACCATGTACAACCAGACAGTTTCTAGCAGGTGGGATATGTCCACTTGATTTTGGTATTTCTAGATCTTTCCGTAAGTGATAAGTGACTTCAGAAACAAGGCAGTTACTTACTGAAAGGCTCATATCATCATAAAGCAAGCAATTATATAAAACACATGCTATAAACCAAAAGAGCAGTAAAGGTTAATAATGTAGAATCAGAACAGCATTAAAACTGTTTTGACAGTTTCTGAGCCTTCACACACCTCACCGCTTTCCTGTATTTCAGATTATAACCACAATAATGGGTATAATTTATATATATAGTATACTATAGTCAGACAATATGTAATGTCACCACATTGCTTGTAAAAGCAGAAATCCCCTTTTTTTTAGAAGTACAAGATTCAGAAGGTCTGTCACTGTGAAGTAACAACACAGAAGCCAGACATTACTCAAATACGTGAAGTGCAGAACTTACCTTCTGCTCTAAGAGCACAGCAAGGAGAAAAATTAACAGCAGTTGTTCTCCCTGTCCCTCCAGCTGAATTACCCAAACTCAGCATCGCTGTGTTACCCAAAGCGCAAGACTGACACAGCCGAAATAAGTCAGAAACATCAAGGGGGATGTATTCCGGAGGGGATACACATCAGATATACCTTCCCACATTACAGCAGAAAGGTCAGACTTCCTTTAAGGGATGGGAACCGTACTACTATCAGAGCTTTGCTCTGGACTGCTGAAGTGATTTTCAGCTTTTCTGCAGTTAAACTGTCGCATACCAAAACACTTCGAAGTCCAAAATAAGTGTTTCAGTAAGTATAGGACTGATTTTAGAGGAATCCTCAACACACACAATCAAAAAAAAAAAAAGTAGAATCTCAGTCAAATAATGAACTTGGAAAGTGTTTTTCCAGATTGTCTGCTTCTCTCTCTCATCTCCACATTATGACCTTTTCCCCAGAATTTCATTCGCTACTTCCACTGTAACACAATACAGTAGGTACAACATAGTGCAACACATGCACCTTTATCTACAATAAATAATGCAGGTAAAACCAGAAGAAGTGGTAGAGGATTGCTCTTCCACAAAACAGTGACCATAGCTTATGTCAAGAAGCCATGTTAACTGACTTGCACAAACTCTGTCTTAACTAATGCGGTTTTTTTAGCTAGTAACTGCTGAAGCCCAAGCAGAACAAGCAAGGCAGAAAGTGACAATCCCAAGATTCAAAAAGATTTCTGAATTCCCAAATTCTCTAGTAACTTTGTTCTAAAATTGGGAAGATAGGAGACCAGCCATTTTACACTGCTTTAATGGCCATTACTGCAGAAAGACTGTAAACTAACATAAATTCTGTCTTTCCCTATGCAACAGAAAAAGCCAAAACTGCAGTTACAGAACAATTTATCTTCCCATTCTCCTCCTTCAGTAATCAACAAACAGAAACGAGACCAAGATCTTAGGAATGACGACAAAATACACAGGAGATTTTGCTTTACTGACCCCAATATAATCAATGTCCAAATCATGATAACTTTTAGCTCCTAATATCCAAGAAGTAACATAGTGAGCGGTGACATCCGGATAGTCATAGGGCCAGTTTTCGCCCTTCCCTATCCATCCTGGAAATGCCCAAGGTAGTCCTGGAAAGAAAGAAGAAAAACAAATCCATAAGTGGCTGGTCTCAATAAGCTTTGATAGCAAGCTGTAATTTCTTCTACCTAACAGAAAGGAGCAGATATGCACTTCAGAATCACATAGTACCAGTGAAGACAATGAAATATTACTTATTTAACCGGAGAGTATGCTATAATCTAAATATAAATGAAATATATTCATAGCTACTTTTTTTTTTAAGCTAGAAAACCTTCATTACTAGAGAACAATTGACCACATGCAATCTCTCAATTGTGCGGCATTCTCTCTAACAGGTTTAAAATTCCAAAGATTTTTGGGTAAAAATCGACAACAGTTATGGACAAAGGATCTGAATACTAAAAATTGCTAGTCTCCTAAGACAGACTTTCAGAAGAAATGATGATATGATCATAATAGAGGAAGAAAGATTAGGATCATGAAAAGGCATTTGCAAGTCTCAGCTGTTTACTGGATCTTGCAGTAAACAAGAACAACAAACTAACCTAACCAGACCCTGCTAAGTTTTCAGCTGACTTAGTATAAGACACTATAGGCTAATTCAAAGGCAAATCCTCCTTCCTCTGTTGAGAGCTTGATCTGAGGGAAGAGGGAGGTTATTAATAATCACAGTTAGTCATAGATAGTAAGTTTACTGCTTGTCACAGTGCCCAACAGAAGCTGACCGGCAAATCCTGCACCAAGTCATGCCTTGTGGCTGCATACAGCAAAGCCTGATCCTTGAAGAAGAGGGATTAGATACTTTTTAACTGATGGATTTCTTCCCTTGTTTTATGTGAAACACATTTTTGTGAAGTGTTTCAATTAAAATCTAGGATTCCACATCTGTGCTGTCACAGCACATGCACAACCCACAATCAAAACAGGGAGACAGGACAACTCAACTACATATGTTAAGACAAATCAGAAGGTAAGAACCATGTAGTGGGGAGGGGGTGATAGGTTTGTAACAAGAATATATAATTGAATTTAGTGTGTATAAGACTTACACTTCCTGGAAGCTTACTTTATCCCTCCCTGATTTTTTTTTTTTTACTTATTCAGAAATTCAGCTCTCAATAGATCATTTATGTTCATTGTTGTGATGCAGTCTAAGCATTAATGTCACTTGATGCAGCAAATGATTACAGAGTCATTTCTTATCCTGTGCTACTTGTTACATACATTCTTCCTGCGCTACGGTAACAAGTAAAACACATTAAGTGAAGCCTCAAGGCAAGCTTATCAAACACTAGAGACTCTACTTTGTCTACGGCAATATCAAAACACATGCCCATTAAAATTAATTTGCTAATTAAAGGTCTTGTAGTTAAGAGGATTAAAAAAAGAGAGATATTTGAATCCTAAAGCTTGAAGCAATTTACCAATCAGTTTAATATTAGGGTTCCTCTTTTTAGCTTCTTTCATCAGCCACCATTCATAGCCCCGGAAGTAGTTCTCATCATTTTCATAGTGCATATGGGAGGGTTCAGTGCCATCTAGGAAGAAGAGAGACAGGTAGCTCACAATTATCTTCTGTGTCATAAGCTGTTACACATCCAAGTTTTCTGTGTTGCTCACTAACGCAGTATGTAAGCCCATATCTGCAATATGGTTCACACGTGCTTTGGTACGTATTTCAAAGCAAAATGAGTAGTGGGAAGGAGCATGGAAGATTTGTCACCCTTCATTCTCAGCATATTAACTTAGTCTGCATAAACCAAGTATTTGTTTATTTTAACAGACTATGCCTGCCTTTAACATTAGAATGTGATTAACTATTGGGAGTTTTCTGTCCCTAGCTATGATAATATTAAATCCATATTCATGATTACCTCAGTCCCAACAGCTACCAGGAAAGTTAGAACATTAAGATCAGGAGGGTAAAGAAAAAAACAAAAACAAAAACAAAACCCCCAACATTTGTAGAAGCAGATTATCTCTAAATTAAAAAGCAAACAAAAGCTTATCATGTTTGTTCTGTGCAAGGCAAGTCCAGGGAGATAAAACAAAGGAACAGCCATCAAGTTTTCCAGTGAAAGGAACGATGTTTTTTATTTTTATAGTAAAACGACCTAGTTTATAATTTCCATGGTGTTACATGAGTGCAGGAAGAGTTTTTGGAATTGAAAGCTGTGCACTGAATTCCCTCAGGCAAAGGTAAACAAACAAGCCAGGTGCAAAAGACTCAGCAATGCATGGGAAGTTATTGCACACCAAAGTCCATTAATAACTTGTGCAACAATTACTTATGCTAAAGCACATGCCTAATTGTTCCAGAGATCTCTTCTGATGAGGCTTCCTTTTTTGCTGGTATGAAGTCTGCTCAAACAGCACATTTCATTATGGAAAACAGGATTTGATTTTTCTTACCTAACACTTGACTATTTGGAAGTTCTACTTATCAAAGACATAGAACAACAATTAGATTCCAGACTTAGACACCAGATCACACCTCTGAGGTCAGAACAAGAGCTGCAGTCCAATGTGTTAAGACATACACATCTTACTGTTCTCCTAAAATTCGAAAAGCCATCACACAAGTATGTTACATTCTCCTTAGCCAGCAGCAAGAGTGTTTGAAGAAGTCTGTACACGCACGAAGACACACATTCTCCTCTCACCAGCAATTTATTGACCAAATACTGTGCTCTTAAACCCAGTATAATACTTTTCACCATGTTAATCTTTCTTAGGGAAATTAAAGAAATTAAAAACAATATCTAATTACAAAAACAAACAAACAAAAAAAAGCCACAAAGACAGATGCTTTGCTTCCTATTTATTAACTGAGTCTGCTTTAAGTCTATTCCTGATGTGGCCAAAATTTATTTTGGGGTGGGGGTGGGGGGAGGGTTAGGACAGAGATACAAACTGTAGTCTAGTTCCTGCTTCTCAACTTTCCGTCACAAGCAGCTAATAAACAGTTTCTCTTATATGTAAGTATAGTCATCTAGGCAAATTACACCAAGACATTTTCATCTGCAATTGTGGTCAGGCAAAAAAAAATAGTGCCTACTGGCAGACACCAGCACTCCAGCTCATTAAGAATTGGTTTAATTGCTTCTGAGCAGCTGTCTTTGCATTTTCATGCTTTTAAGACAAACTACCCAGTCCTACACAAGTTTTATAGAGTTTGTACTGCAAAACTGGTGTTTGAGAAATGCTCTGCAATTCAGAAAGCTGCCATGGCTTCCTTAATCTTGGGGTGGAAGGGAAGAACTCATCTGGTCCAGAATGCAACCTATTAACCGTATGATAGTGAAAACCCTCACCAGCACGTTAACCTAAGTTTCTCTTCTACAAGTTAGAAGACACTGTTTATGCTTTTCTGCAACTTCAGAACAACTACAGAACTCCATGCTTCAGCTAAAGTGACGCTTGCAGGACAGGTTACTTACAGCATCACTGCAATGAGAAGTTAAACCCTGCTCACGTAAAATCCATACCTGTTGATTGTCCATCACCTCCAATCTCTACTTTGAGGATATGCAAAGAAGCACCAAAATTTGGCTAGAAGAAAAAAGAGACAGGAAGACAAACCGAATCCTGCTGTTAACAAGAAGAATGCAATAAATAAGTGTACAGTTTTGAGGATGCTAAAAATTCAATACTCTTTAAACAGCCATTATAGATGCAATGGGATATTATACAAAATTCTGTTTCAAAAGGAAAGCAAGCAGGATAAATAGTACACTTATCTTTGGCCAGTTTCACTAACTCTTGCACCTTTAACACCACTTCTCCCCAGCTGTGCAAATTTTAAATCTGTTACAGTCAAGAAAATACTGAAGCATTCTAAAAGTAGAACACGGGCTATGTGAGCAACACAATGGTATTTTTAATGAGATTTAATGTTAGAAGAAGTCAAGCTTTTCTTTTAAAATCAAATTACTAAAGTTAATATTTCAGTACATAATTTATTCTTCAGTGTAAAGGGTTACACTGCTTATGTGAAAGAGCATACATAAGCATCAGAAAATCTGCTAACTACAGGCAGAAAGGCAAGAGGCAAAAAAAACCCCATCACACTGGAAAACAAATGGCTACCTAGTCCACCATCCTCCACCCCTGGCACCTGACTGGTGGAGCACAATATAAAATCCAAGCTCATCCAGGTGATCCTACTCCTAGTATGTTCTTCCACACATTAGTGGCTTAAGAGTTGCTCAAGACAGAAGTTACAACTAATCATTATTTTAATAACCACTAATGAGCTGGAGTCCTCCATGGAACTACCCAGGTATAATTCTGGCATACAAAAAAAAGTTTTAAGCTGCAAGAATTAAGTTTGATGAAAAAAACATGCTGCATAGACAATAGTTCACTTGGCTTACAAGTTTTGGATTTTTTGATTTGTTTTTAAATAAGAAGCAAACATTCCCAATTAGCAATTTCTCTTCTTGACATTTCTGATTTTAAACTTGTAACACATTTGCTCTCCCATCCCCATCATGGATGAAAGTTGACTGACATAAAAAGACAAAGGAGAATGAAGCAAGGTACAACCCTACCAGATATCTCATGACAGCTTAAGAGATTTTGGTTAAAAACATGTGTGCTGGTTTTGGTTGGGATAGAATTAATTCTCTTCACAGTTGCTTGTATGAGGCTACGTTTTGGATTTGTGCTGAGAAGACACAATGTCAAACATTCTTTGAAAAACATGATCTCTCATGTAGATTTTTCCTTTACCACATGCCTATTGATTCCTTCAGAAAACTCATATTTGTAACACACAACTTCAGTCTCAAAAAAGCACAGGTTTTGATCCCCTAGTCACACATTGGGGCCTACAAGGAAGCTGGAGGAGGGGGCCTTTTTACAAGGGTCTGTAGTGACAGGACAAGGGGTTATGGGTTTAAATTGAAAGCGGGGAGATTTAGATTAGATATCAGGAAGAAGTTCTTCCTGGAGAGGGTAGTGAGGGACTGGGACAGGTTGCCCAGAGAAGCTGTGGATGCCCCATTCCTGGAAGTGTTCAAGGCCAGGTTGGATGAGGCTTGGAGCAACCTGGCCTAGTGGAGGGTGTCCCTGCCCATGGCAGGGGGGCTGGAACTGGATGATCTTTAAGGTCCCTTCCAACCAAACCATGCTGTGATTCTATGATTATGCCTTACTCTACTCTACTCTCTACCAGTTCTTTAAACTACACAGTAAATTATTCCACTCCAGCCACCTGGATTACACTACTTGAAAGTGACAGGGCATCTTCTTCCAGCAGGGTAATTTACAGTGCCAAAAGCAAAACAAGTTATTACTGTCCAGTGCAATAATGTTACCCTATATTAAAGTTGATTAACTCCACAGGTTACACTCGCTAACTAAAACGGCTTACAAACCAACCACGTTGGACATCTTCTACAGTAACTGCACTTATACTTGAGACTAGTTTGGAACAGACGTGACTCTGAAACGATGTGGTCTGCGCAGTTGTTTTCACATTATGCAAATCTACCTGTACTCCAAAAAAACCCAAATCAAAACTGCCTCAAAGACCCACTTCCTGCAATCGATCTGAAGAGCTAAACCCCTCATTTTAGTCACAAAAAGCACTTTGGATAATCAAAAAACATTGAAAGCGTATTTTTTAAAACATATTGTGAAAACACAAGAAATTTCCATAACGATGTGAAGAAATGGGCTCCTGAAACAACATGCTGCTTGTCAAAAACAACAGCTAATAGCTGAGGTTCTGATAAAAATCAACATTAAAGAAAATACTTTACAAGATGGGATTTGGTCTATTTTTAACTAGTATTGACTGTAGTACGGGAGCGCCAACGTTACACAGGAAGCAATTCCGCGTGAAATTAGACATTATCGTAACAGTGAAACTGAATTTACCTTGAACAAATAATCTAAGATCTGAGAGCGGTAAGGTTCTTCGTAGTTCACCAGAAGTCTAGATGTGGCCTAAAATTGAAAGAAAACGTGAAAGCCTAATTTTCAAACATGTAAGCACATTCCAATTTGTCAGTCTAGGATTTTCACATGGCTAATAAAGCTACAAAAATAATTATAACACCAGGAACTCAGCTAAGCCCCTATAAACACTCTTTCCTAACCCTTTAATTGTGCATTTCTGCTTTCGTACACTGCAATTACCTTGCGCTCCAGCTACCTGCGATCTACTGCAAAGGGAGCCCAGAGAACAGAGAAGGAGATTCCCACAAGCAAAACGCAGCTGCCCCCCAGCACCGTTTCTCCCACTCCAACCTCCCTGCTCTGGCTCAACGTACGCCGAAGGCAACGGGAGCTCAGGGGGCAGGAGGGCAAGGAAAGCAGGTCCGAGGGGGGTTAGAACTCGCGGGATCCCACAGCTCAGCGGGCTGGCCCCCAGCAAAGCATACTGCTGGCTCGCCCAGCCTTTCAAAACTCACAGAGACAAGTAGCTAGGAAGCCTCTCTACAGAAAACCCCACCCTGGCTGAGCTCTCCTCCAACAGCACCGGGGAAGTGGCTGGCCCCCATCAGCCTGATGGGAAAGTGCCGCTGCGCAGCTGACCCGAGGGCAAGCACAAAGCAGGGCTCGGCTCCAGCTCCCTCGCAGCCAGGACTCCCCCGGACCCCAGGGCCCCACTCGCGTCCTGGGCACCGCTCACCCCGCCGCCGCTGACAGCCCCGATCCCGTCGAACTGCCTTCCCAGCCCGCCGGCATCGTCCAGCACGTAGGTGGCCGTCGGGAGCGCAACCGCACCGACCCCGGGAGAGCCCGGGCCCCAGCTGCAGCCCAGCAGGAGCCAACCCCACAGCAAAGCCGCGCACCCCATCCCAGTCGCGCGGCCAACAGCGCCCCGAGCACCGCGCTCCGTCCGTCCCTACAGCAACTCGCCACTGCCCGGGGGCGCGTGTCACGTGACCGCGCAACCTGGCAATCACCTGGGGGGCGGGGCGTCAGCGCCCTTCGCCGCCATTTTGCTGAAGGGAAAGACGGAGGGAGGGGAACGTAACCTCTCCCCAGGTTGAAGTTAATGGTTGCCATTCTGAGAAAGGGCAGGGTAAATTCCCGCTGGTGGAAAGCGTGCCGCCATGTGGAACTGGGCAGTGAATAGCGAGTGAAGCTACTGCGGAGCCATCTTGGTGGTGGGAGCGCTGACTGGCTCTTGGGGAAGACGGGGTGGCGGCTGGAAAGCGTCTCTCTGGGAACACCGAGGGAAGCTGCGTTGAAGTGCGGCAGGAGCAGCCAGGTTGCGAGATCCACACCGAACTGGCGTTGCTTTTCGCGTCCTCCGGCCAAGCGCGGCAGTTTTCCAGGGAGAGGAATGGTGTTTCCCAGTAAATCTCTCATTTCCAGGCGCTTGCCGGCAGCCAGTGTCCTGGGTTTGCCTCGCCCTCAGGCTGCACCCAAACCCCTCGTGAAGGAGGCAAAAACGGGCACCGTGAAGCGGAACGCTCCGGCGCGCTGGGAGGAAGCGCTTGGCTCGGTGGCACCGAACGGGCAGCGGGTGGCCCTGGGCCGTGGAGCCGGGCCCGCGGGGGCCCTGCCCCGGAGCGGGGGTGCTGGCAGCTTCAGCGGCTTCCTGGGAATCCCAGTCGGCCCCAGTTAGATCCGCAGCGGGACCCCAGCGAGGGATCCTGAAAGCAGGGCTGAACAGGCCGCTCTGTTTCCCAGCCTTCACGGGGCAGGCTGCAGGGCAGCTGCACAGACAGGCCGAGATGGTGCTGTGCCCGCGAGGGCAGGCGGAGTGTCCCCTCAGGCCCCAGCATGCGGCTCGGAGGAAAGGGAGACTGGCGATCAGCTTGATTCTCACCCTACAGAAATCCGTAGAGGGGTTAAAGGCAGCCTGCTGCCCTCGGTGTTTCACGGGGCGATGCTCCACGCGGTAACAGGAGGGGGATGCAGTGGCTGAGGTCTCGTGGGCAGCACGTTGTAGCTGTGGGAAAGCCCTGGTTTTGCACGTTTCTGGCCGTAAAGAATGCTGTTATTCGAGCCATTGCATCTCTTGCCCGTGTCATTGAGGGATCTGATGTCTCAGTGATGACATCACCTGACTAACGCTTCCTGTTTGTTTCTTTTTGACCAATACCAAACACAAAACATTCTGTACTTTACAGCAATATCAAACATTAACTAATGAACTTGCTCACACCCAGGTGAGCTATGCGATGTCATTATTACCTGCAGAAGGACAGAGTGACTCCCTCAAGGCTACGTTGAGTCAGGGGTACAGGTAGAATTATGCTCACGATCCTAACTCACATTCATTCCAGCAGACTGTACAGCTTTGCACACCTGGAAGGTTTGCAAAACCATCATGAATTATTAATTGGTTGATTTTGATAATTTCTTAAATTCATGCATCAGTTTATTCCAGGTAGGAGGCTTCAGCTGTGGAATTCAGTCTCTTACTCATAGGAGCCTAGAAGTGTCAGCTTTCAAAACTTAGTACCATCCTATGATGTGCTGAGTGCCTCCCTTTTTCAGTTGGTATAGAGGAACATTCTTAGAATCTCTTTTGGTGGAAAGAAGAGGATATTTTGGTGAGACTATGAGGACATTTATTCTGCATTGGGAATCTCAACCTTTTTACCTGTTTTCTTTTTCTTTCTTTACATGGCCCAAGGGCATGTGATCCAGATCCTTTCTAAGTTCAAATATAACCAATAAAATTATTGAGGACTTATTCATGGCTTCTTTTGTAGGTAATTTTCCACTGTTGATGCTTTTCTATTTCAGCTGCTTTTTCTTGATAGTATTTCAATCTCAGCTAACTCAAAGAACACCTGTTGTTCTGAGATGACTGATTAGAGATACCAAAATCTAGATCTCAAAATCTGGGTGTATGTATCTATTTGTATGCCCAGATCTCAAAAAAAAACCCCAAAAAAACAAAACCAAGAAAGCAACCCCAAACCCTGGAAAGCTGTGCTACCTACATCAGAAATAAAATTGTTCCACATGGACACAGTCAAGACCTGCTTTTTGCATGTAACTGTACTTCCAGAATGTATAAAATGCATCGTCTCACCTCTTGCCTCCTTTGATCTTTCAGTCCCAATATCAGTTGTTTCAGTGAAGAAATGTAGAAGTGCATCAGCTATGTTTGGTTCTAATAATGATAAGAACTGCTTTTCTTCAGTGGAAACCTCTCAGGAACCTGAGAACAGAACCCTCAACAGAGAATAGGAACCTTCCACAGAACAGCAGGACCAGCTCACCAGACATTGTTCTTAGTAGGTACCGTGTTAGGAAAAGGCAGGTGAAAAGTGATAAAAGAGGTGTTTGTCTGATGACTTTTCTTGCAGTGAAAATAATGGTTTGACTGAAATTTATTTTAGAAATTAGTCTAACCAAGTGCCTGGAAAGCACCCCTTTCACCAAACTGGAGAGGGCTACGATACCAGTTTAGGAATGACCACAAGTATAGAATCATTTGGTAATTTAGGCTTCATATAACATGTGCATCAGTAGAAAAACTGTGGATTAAAAAGTCATGCTGTGGCTGGAAAATGGAACCAAATTTCTTCATCCAGTGGTTAAATATTGTAGAGCTGCCCAGTGTTGTTCTCAAGGAAACCAGTATGTCCTATTTTAGAGCTTCTAAATTTGCATATCTGTTTCATTTCCCCTTAGCATGTGAATCATATCACACACATTTGGATATAGACATATCCAGATTCTTAGAAGCAGAATTGAATTGTTCAAAACAGTTTAAGAAAAAAATCAGAACGCAGAATGAATTATTCTGATAATAGAGGGAAAAGGGAAACTATGCTTATGAAATCGTTTTCCACCTGTGTAATTAGAGTTATCTGTTAAAAGAATCACTCCTGTGAAAGCTGCATCCAACCTCAGATTCACTTTATATAAAAACATATAAATATTCAGCCTAATGCAGTGCATAAAATTCTGTTATCTTTGTTAGCTAGAACTGTTCACAAACTTCCTCCTATCAGCAAGAAAAAGGAAAAAAAAACCCTAATATGAATTCTGAAAAGAATTAATTCTTTTGCACAAACTCCTAAAGTCACTGTGATGTATTTTTATGGGGTCTTAGAAGGATTCTTACTTGATTCTGTGGTAAGTTTGTTGGGAAAGGCAAGTGACAAGTCCTTCAGTAAAAAAAAAAACAACAAACCCTATGCTTTGAACATATACAAGTAAACACAAATAAATACATATACACTCCACAGTATTTTATTGCTGTGGAATCATTTCTCTGCGGAACATATTGTGTCACAGAATCATAAAATCACAGCATGGTTTGGTTGGAAGGGATCTTAAAGATCATCCAGTTCCAACCCCCTGCCATTGACAGGGACACCCTCCACTAGACCAGGTTGCTCAAAGCCCCATCCAGCCTGGCCTGAAGACAGCCAGGGATGGGGCATCCACAGGTTCTCTGGGCAACCTGTCCTAAATAAAAGGTTTGTAATATACTCAAATCATGTAATTAGGCAATATTTTCAATAAAACTTTTATACATTTACTAAAAGTATTCCTATATTTACCAAGATTGGTACTATCCTTTATGTATCTTTCTATGTAACTATGTTGCCTTTTTTCCCCTGAATGTTTGGATTAACAAGGTATTTTACATAAAAAAAAGAGGCAAAAAAAATTGAGAGACATGTGAGCTGTTGCCTCATTGGTGTATTCAAGAGCAGCTTCCTGTTGCTTTATCTGATGAAGCAGCTTTGCTTCTCAGAAGGAGACACAGCTTACACTGCTGATGGCATCACAAGGCTACTGCAAAGCAGGGACACGTGGCTGCCTAGGTAAGTGCTCAAAATCCAAGAAATCAGGTACACAACTTATGTTCTGGTACAGATTTTAACCTGACTCTCCCTTAATGTGATGCTGACATACAACAAAAAGAAGAGACAGAAAAGGGGCTGGAAAAGATTGCTATAGGAGTATTTCACTCCCAGCACAAGTGAAACGTGAGACAAAATGGCAAATTGCATCAAAAGATTGAATTAGGAAACACATGCCAGCTTGATTTATTGTTGTGGTGGCATTGCCGTGATCAAAATACCTGTTGCTTAGGAAAGGGGAGAAGGATGGAGAAGAATATTTGGGGATGAGTTCTCAGGATTCTGAGCTGTGCCGTCTTCACTGCAAAAAATGCCTCAGTTCTTCTCACAGAGGGGTTGAGTAGCTCTTCTATTAATGTTCTTTAATATTTTATGGTTCTAACAAAGTACCCAGCGCTATTTATATATACACTACATATATGTATATATTGAATAGACACAATGCTTAAAACTTGGCAGAAAAGTAAGCTGTGCTAAAAGTAACTTCTTAGAATGCTATGTACATGAAAATACTTTGTACAACATATATCTGTATACATAGAGGAAGATATGATGCACATAAAGATACAGCAAAATAATACTCAGCTGCATGGCCTACATCCTAAAAAACATAGCTTTTTTTTCCATTTGCTAGTGTTAACAGAATTTTTGTGTCTATAAAACAGTCCATAAAATGTATCTTAAAGTTAAAAAGACTGAGCTCTTTTAGATCTGTTTTAATCTCTACAGAATCTCCATGAGATTGAAAATGAGTGTTTCACTCCATATGGGTGAAATTTAGTGTTGCGTGAGGAAAGATGCTGTTCATTTTAAGCAAAAATGTCCATGTTACTGAAAGGTATATTTCAACTCTCCTAAACCGTGAAGTTTTTCAGAATTTAGTACTGAGATCTGCTTATTGGGGAAAAAAGATCCAGCTACGGAAGGTCCTTGTACTTGAGAAAATCAGCTTGGCACTATAACTTATTCTGAGAACACAAAGCAATCTAATTCTTTGAAATTGCTTTGAAAGAAAAAAGAAATCAAGAAAACCATCTGTCCTTCCGTTGATGGCTCATATATAATAGCACCAGTACAGCAGCTACTGCGCTAGCTCACACATTATTTTCTTTCCCTAAAACTTATCTAAAACACAAAGTACTTGCAAAAACCACATTGTAATGAATATTACTTACAGCAACTTGCCCTTTGATGAACTTGAATTTGAAATAAAGGGTGAAATGTATCATTCAGAAATGAACTGGTGTTTTAGCTAATGGAAGATTGTTTTTTTTAATTAGTGACTAAACTTTTTTGTTAATAACACAAAATCCTTACAGTCTTTTTCATCTTTCCTAATTTCCCAAACTATAGTAGAACTCATTTATCTGAAAAATAAGACAGACTCTCCCATTCTTCCCTTAGAGAGTTGTTCACAGATAAGTATGGAATGTACTTTTGTATTTGTGCTTGTGAAAGTATAACTTACACTTACTTCGTTACTTTCAAAATGTCATAAATGGAGAGAGACTGCATAAAGCTCTCTTTGGATCTGAAAAAGATACTGTAGGAATGAATCAGCACTAGTACAATACGTATTTGAGTACTCAATGCATACTTTTCTCCAGAAATGTTCATTGGGTTGCTTTACAGGCTTGTTTGCATACATTACTTGAAGCATAGCATTTCCTAGTCCATTTCTCTAAATTTTATGTCTTACTGATGTTTTTCTGAGTTCTTGTATAACAGATTTTCTGTAGCAAAATGGCAAAGAGACAATGATAATCATTGAATAATGTGGCTAAAAAGTAAATCACTGTTGAGATTTTTTTTCATTTGAAACACATCGAATACCAAAACAAGTCTATAAAATAAGTCGCAAGTCTACAGAATTAGTCCCAGTGGGTTTGGAACATGAAAGTCAAACCATTAGACTGTATAATTAGTCAGAAATTCTTTTATTGTTTTTTCTAAAAAAAAAAAAAAAAATAACGTCCAGTAGGAAAAATTATCATACATTGTTTTAGGATAGCTGTAAGCCAGTACCATCCTCCTGGGCAGAACGAGGAAGTACGCTCACTCAGCAGCTGAGAGAAAATCTGGGAATGCTGCAGATCATGCATTTAGGTAAGACAAATAATTTTGCGTTACGTAGTCCTAATTATAAAAAAAAAACCAAACAAAAAAACCCACCTAAGCAAGGAAGTGTGATATGGATCACTTTCCCCGAGATTAGACCCCAAGTATCTTTAATGCAATGTGATGTAATTAGGGCAAAAAGAGTGCTTTCTGCTTTTATCTTTCTGTACCAGAATCTGCAGCATGCACTGTGGCATACTTCATTTGCAGGCTCTTTGACACACTTCAGTACAGGTCATCAGCACTTGCCAGAATGACACACTTCTTGTTACTCTCATTGAAAGCGTGTCCTCATGTAAGTAGCACCAATGTGTCATCCAAGCTGGGATGTCGATTACCTGGGGAATTTCGGACAGCCTCCAGGGCTTTGTTCATAGGAACTATTGATGATACTGGTTAAAAATAAAAAAAAAAACCAAAACCATGAGGTACAATGACCTGTGAACATGAAGAACAGAAAAAAATTGCCAAGGTGGCAAATTTCACGTGGTCTCAACTCTTTCCTTTGAATCACATCGTCAGTGCCCCAGCCTGCCATTAGCCATTGACATCTTAGATCCTTAAGGCAGATGGCAGAAGGGCAAAGCAAGGTCTTGCCCCAGAGAACGTGTGTTTTATTCAGACAAGTGCAATTTAAGGACAAGTGTTTTACCTTATGATCGGTGAGATCAGCAGAGCAAAACTTTTAGAAACAATGAGGTATAAAGAGAAAGATATGGGAAAAATTGTGGGTCATACGAAGAAATCAGCATGTTGGTCTGTGAGTAAATATGATAGAGCTGGTAAGAGTAACTGTGAGAGAAGCTGTTGTGAGCAACATCGAGACAAGTTTGGAGCTTATAAGGATGGTGAGTCTGTAATATAACAAGTCAACTAACAATGGAGAAAGAGTTTGTGGGGGAGGCAGAAGGAATTCCAGTTTCTCAGTCACGCGAGTAGTAAACACTGCCTCATACACTTGCTACACTACACACATGCTTCTGAAAGGGCATGTTTCCCTGTTAGACATGAAGAGACCTGCCATAGGAAAAGAGATGCTAAAATGTTATTGGAAGAAGAGCTAGGTGTTTTGTCTTTTACTCCGGTCAGTCTGCATATGTTTGCTTTGCTTTTGGTGAGAAGTGGGTCAGCAAAACTCTGGGTTCCAATTTCTAGAGCTAGATTTTTAATTCGTGATACTTATCTGTACTGGTAAGCTTATGATGCCCTATTTACCGTGTGGTTTTATTAAACCACACTGAAAAGCAGATATGTTTGTCTTAAATGTAGACACTGCATTTTTTTTTTTTTTACTCAGTCATCATGTAAGTAAAGCGGCTCAATGGACCTAATTGGCAAGTCCCGCTGAAGAATTTTATTCATCTTTCAAGCCTGTGAATGAATTTAGCTCTAACTGTGAAAAGTTAGACTACTTGATGAAATAAAGCAGTGGCAGGTAAAATTAAATACGTGCTTTCTGACTAGTTTTGTCATTGCTCCTTTCTTTTCTGAATATGCATGAAAGTGGTTTTGGTTTTTTTTTAAAGAAAAACAGATTCTTATAATAACCTCTCAACAAAGGCAATAAACCTACTTGGGTTTCTCTCGTAAAGCCACAAACCTATACACACACACACACACACACGTATCAAACCCATAAAAGGCAGAATGAATTTGCCTACCACACAGGAAAATCCCTGCACCCAAGCTGTCTTCAGTGTGAACTGTTTCCCATGTGGGAACAGTTGTAGATGCTGCTGTCTTGCAACCTACTCATCCCACAACCCCCTCGCCTCCTCTGCTGGCAGTCTAGGCTCAAACCACAGACGGTTTATCACCGGCCAGTCTCTGCAGCAGATAGTATATTTGGCAGTAGAACTGGACCGCAACAAATATTCTCCATTCTCGTGGTTTCTGAACTTAACAATTAAATCTTTGGAGAAGAGGATTACTGAGCGTCAGAGCTGTGATAGTGTCAGAGCAGTGAGTACCAGCTGTCTCATAGCTATGGTTGTACACCCTCTCATTCTTAAAGGTCAGCTCTGCTAAAGTGCTTCTAAGGCTCACACATGCAACTCCTCCACTCGCACTGCTTTAGTCAGGGCTCCTGTTTTACTGATATTCTCATGTTGACGTTATTGACACCCACAGCCCTGGTAGTGCCTGAGATAAGCTTAATTGGTAATGGTTTTATAAACTCATGCATAGCAACTGTAAGTTTTAGAGGAAAGAAGTGTAAACGAAAAATTGTACTCAGAGAGTCCCCACCTCACATGAGTCTAAGTGCCCCCCTGGCAGCTTCTCCTGTGCATGCAGGATCCCAGGAGCCTGTCAGGTTCCATGTGAGGGTTCCTGGGACATGCAGCAAGCTTTGCTGCAATAGCACAGTCGTTGGCAAGTTCTTGGGGTACCGCATACAAAGGAGGGGGGGGCGGGGGAGTGTGAGGATACAAGAAGAAAGTGATTCACAACAGGGAGACATACCAGTCACACATTCTCTTCTGAGCAGATCCTAATATCTAGCAGTACCTGAATCCCTGTCTTTCTATCCTTGTCTCTCCTTTGACTTAGAGAGGAAGAAGCCATTGAGGATAAGAAATTTGCTATATTCATATGGCCAAAATCCTATCCTGCTCACCAGAATAATAGAAAGTGCTCTTCTGTTGTTTGTGGTGCCCCTTCTGATCTGCTTCAACTCTCCCACAGGAGAGGCCTGGGATTGCAAGACCCTACCCCTCTGGAAGTGTCTTTACTCATCCTACTTCTCCTGAGGAAGTTCGCATCTGACTGACCTTGACCACCTTAGACATTTGGGTTCCTTTTCCTAGGCACTCACAACTGCAGGAGTGGTTAGAACCTTCCATCTCCTACAAGCACAGTTTCTTTCTTCTGAAATAAGACACACACCAAGAAGCCAATAAGAGAACCAAACTGAATCAAAGATGTTGTTACAGCTGACATTTTTCCTTTTTTGGTAGCAGAAGGCTGGAATCTTACCAACCAGGTCCTGAGGAACTAACAGATGACGACTCGTCAGACTACAGAGGGGTTTTTATTGCATCCAGGCTGGAATTAGATACTACTTGGTGTGGACAATGAACACCACTGCTAAGTGCCATGATGATCACACGCTGGATAAGTATTTGTTTCCATTTGTGTACAGCACTGTGATGATGATCAGCATTCCCATCAATTGTATATCCCTCTGTGCATCTTGTATTCAGGCGAGGAAAAAGAATGAGTTGGCAGTATACCTCTTCAGCCTATCCCTGGCTGACCTTTTGTACTCTCTGATTCTGCCTCTGTGGATTGATTATTCCTGGAATGGAGATAACTGGCAGCGCTCTGCCTTGCTTTGTCAGATTTCTGCCTTCCTCATGTATATGAATTTCTACACCAGCACTGCGTTCCTTGCTTGCATCTCTGTTGACAGGTACCTGGCATTAGTTCACCCCTTGAAGCTCCAGCACTTACGCACAAGAAGATTTTCATTGATTGTCAGTGTAATTGTTTGGCTGCTGGAAAGCATCTTGAATTCAGCCATATTACTGAACAAAGAAGTATTCAGTGATCCTTGCAACTTCACTAATCATACGTTATGCTATGATAAATACCCCCTGGAATGGTGGCAGGCACGGATAAATTTATTCCGAATATGCTCAGGGTACCTAGTCCCTTTGATAATCATTGTGTTTTGCTACCATAAAATCTACCAAGTAGTGAGGTGTAATCAAGCCACAGTAGATGAAGAAAAGAAAAAGGTGAGAAAACTTATTCTGAATATCACACTTACTTTCATTGTTTGCTTCACTCCTTATCACATTACATTGTTTATTCGCAGCATCAAAGAACCTTACATCAATGACCCTCAGCTTTTGCAGTCGATGTATAAGGTTTTCAGAATCACACAAGCCTTAACAAGTTTGAATTGCATGGCTGATCCCATTCTTTACTGCTTTGTGAGTGAAACTGCACGAACAGAAATACTGAATTTGCTCAAGTGGTGCTTGTGCCTACGAAAGCGTGAGGGAGACCAGGCAACAGACCATGCTCTGTGCAGTTCTGCTACAAAGAGCAGTGCACTGACCACCTACAGAACATCCTGTGTAACAGAAACTGAGCGAGCACATTCAAGGCAAAATTGGATAACCTAAAGGAGAAAGAAAGAAAAATTCTTCCCCCATCTGTACCTAGGAAATACCCACAAAGTCACAGATATTAAACTAAGTGGAAACAGTAGCTGGAGCTAATAAGAACTTATTACAGGGTCAGTGAAGTCAAGGGAGCAACAACACATACCTTGAAACAGGCGCGGTACAAAAATCAACATCAGCAAACAAATGCACAGTCAAGAAACATGACCATGGCACGCTGACAAAATTACTGAGGATTCCCTACAGAACTGCCTCCTGTCACAGCTTGCTAGCTACCTGCTCACTCCCCTTATGATGGGATGGGGGAGAGAATCAGAAGAGTAAAAGCGAGAAAACTCATGGGTTGAAACAGAGACAGTTCAACAGATAAAGCAAAGGCCGTGCACACAAGCAAAGCAAACCAAGGAATTCATTCCCCGCTTCCCATGGGCAGGCAGGTGTTCAGTCATCTCCAGGAAAGCAGGGCTCCATCACATGTAACGGTTACTTGGGAAGACAGACACCTAACTCTGAACATTCCCCATTCCTTCTTCTCCACCCAGCTTTCTATGCTGAGCACGACATCATATGGTATGGAATATCCTTTTGGTCAGTTGGAATCAGCTGTCCTGGCTGTGTGCCCCTCCCAGCTTCTTGTACACCCCCAACCTACTCACTGTGGGGTGGTGTGAGAGGCAGAAAATGCTTTGACTCTGTGTAAGCACTGCTCAGCAGTAACGAAAACATCTCTGTGATCAGCACTGTTTCCAGCACAAATCCAAACCACAGCCCCATACTAGCTACTGTGAAGAAAAAAACTCTATCCCAGCCAAAACCAGCACAAAACCTAAATCTTACTTGGGAAGGAGCCCCAAAAGGGATTTTTATTTTTTTTTTAATCAGTACTGTGATAGAAGATAATAAAGCACGCACACACATGGGCATCATTTGAATGATTGACAAAGGAGCAGACCAAGGGAATGGTAAATCTTCTCTCCAATTTCATGGTGTAATTTATGCTGCTATGATGGTTCCTGTGTTTCAGTAATGGCTCAAGTTCTCCTTCAGCATACCTCTGAGATTATCCACTTCTTAAAATTGTTTACCTCATGTGGATGGGTACTTACCTGCTCTTAAGCTTTTCAGCTTTTGTTTTCTTTGGAAAAGATATGTTTTAACATATAACCACATGTCATGTAGTTCATTACAATATCAATACTGGGTTTCAGATGGTTGAAGATTCATTACTTCAAGTGCCTATAAAGAACCAAATTCTACCCACTGGTGGTATAACTTGGATGAATTTTTTCATGATATATGCAGGGAGGAAAGGATTACAAGGTGATGTTTCACATCCCCACAAAGTAAAGGATCAGTCTTTAACCATGCTTATTATGACAGAAATCTGGAGTGTGGTTCCATTTGCAGAGTCAATAGAGCAAGACAGTTTATATCCATTTACTTAACTGCACCTGGAGGCCTCAGCTAGAGGTTCCAGGGCTCTGTCTGCCAGTTAAAAAAAAAAAAAAAAGAAAAACAAAACCAAACAAACAACAAACCAACAATCAGTACTGACAAACCAGAAAAGAACATGAATGCACCAATAAACAATAAGAACGGCAGTAAATTAACCCATATTTTGAAAGGGTTGAAGTGTGTTGGGTTTGCGTGGCAAGGTTTTGGTAGTGGGGGAGCTACAGGGTGGCTTCTGTGAGAAACTGCTAGAAGCTTCCACTATGTCCAACAGAGCCAAAGCCAGCCAGCTACAAGATGCAGCCACCACTGGCCAAGGACGAGCCCACCAGTGATGGTGGTAGCACCTCTGGGATAACGTGTTTAAGAAGGGGAAAAAAATTGGGAAACTGCAGCCAGAAAGAGGAGTGAAAATACATGCAAGGAACAGCTCTGCAGACACCAAGGTCGATGGGGGAGGAGGTGCTCCAGGCAGCAGAGCAGATTCCCCTACAGGCCATAGTGCAGACCATGGTGAGGCTGGCTGTGCCCTGCAGCCATGGAGGGAAGCAGACACCCACCTGCAGCCCAGGGAGGACACCACACAGGAGCAGGGGGATGCCCGAAGGAGGCTGTGACCCCATGGGAAGCCCATGCTGGAGCAGGCTCCTGGCAGGAGCTGTGGCCCCATGGAGAGAGGAGCCCAGGCTGGAGCAGGTTTGCTGGCAGGACTTGTGACCCCATGGGGGACCCAGGCTGGAGCAGGCTGCTCCTGAAGGACTGCACCCTGTGGGAGGGACCCACGCTGGAGCAGTTTGTGAAGAACTGCAGCCTGTGGGAAGGACTTGCTTTGGAGAAGTTCATGGAGGACTGTCTCCTGTGGAAGGGACCCCAGGCTGGAGCAGGAACAAAGTGTGAGGAGTCCTCCCCCTGAGCAGGAAGGAGTGGCAGAAACAGCACATGATGGACTGACAACAACCCCCATTCCTTGTGTTGCTCAGGGGAGGACATAGAGGAATTGAGAACAAAGCTGAGCCTGGGAAGAAAGGAGGGGTGTGGGGAAGAGGTTTTTAAGTTCTTATTATTCTGCTCTGATTGGCCTGGTAATAAACTAATTTCCCTAAGCTGAGTCTGTTTTGCCCATGCTGGTAATTGGTGAGTGATCCCTCCCTATCCTTATCTTGGCCCTGGACTCTTGCATTACATTTTCTCTCCCCTGCCCAGCTGAGGAGGGCAGTGGCAGAGCAGCTCTGGGGGCACCTGGCCTCCAGCCAGGGTCAATGCACCACATGAAATTAGCAGAAATCAAAAGTACAGCTGTTGATTCAAGAACCTGTTCCTGTGCAGGCCCCTGCAACAGCTCTGTGGTTTCCTGGTAGCAGCGGGCACTCAACTCTCTGAAAAAAGTTAAAACACCATGGAAAGTCTTTTTTTTTTTTTCCTCCTCTCACAACCTTTAAACTTTTGCTCAGTTGCCAGGAAGAGTGTTTGGTTATGGTAGTCTAGTTTCATAGGGTAAAAAAATTTATTTCCATCAAAAATGCCCTTAAGCAAGTCTGTGTAGTAGAAAGATTTTGACCAGTACTTTTTCAGCACACTTCTAGGTTTGACATTATACTTGGAGGATGAGCATACAGTGGTCACAAGCAATATGGAAACTCTTATGAGAAGATCCTTCTGTGCGTGTGAATTACAAAATGCCACTTTCATTGTTTTCATGAGTTCCTGTTTGTGTCTATTCATACTTTCAATTAATTTCACATTCCGAGAGAGGAACTTGAGAGGCTGAGGAGGCTGGGATTGTTCAGCCTGGAGAAGCGAAGGGTTTGGGGTCTTTATGGCAGCCTTCCAATAGCTGCAAGGACAGAAGGTGGAGCCAAGCTCTTCACAAGAGTGCATGGCAGGAGGACAAGAAACCATGTGAATAACTTGAAGCAAGAAGAGTCGGAGTTGATGTAAGGAAAAACTTTTGAACTGTGAGGACTGACAATCAGTGGAGCAGGTTGCACCAAGATGTTCCACAGATCCATCCTGACTGGTGTTCAAGACCGAACTGAACAAAGCCCTTAACAACCTGGTCTGGGTTCAAAGCTGACCTTCCTTTGAGCAGAAGGTTGGACTTCCTGAAGGCCCTTCCAACAGGAATTCCTCTGTGATCCTATGGACTGCATATGTCACTGTTCTGGCTCTTGTCTTCCTCTCTAAAAAAGTATGTTCCCATCCCTTCTTTGTTTCCGTTTGCTGGATTTTGTTTTGATGTGGGATTTTTTCTGTCATACCTCCATACATATTATGAAGGGAAAAATATGCAAGCAGCAGTGCAAGTAGCTTCACTACAGATTTGTTCCTGTACTGACCTATGTATTTTGCAACAGAATGTGAAATTTCACTGCAGAAGTGGAATAAAAGCAGAACTGAGCTTCGCTGTAACTTCATAGAAAAAAGAACTTAGTGGTTCATTTCTGGTTCATGACAAAAAGTTTGGAATGTTAATTCTGTTGGGATTTTAAACGTATTTCAAATAAAGAATGATGAAAATTAAAACTAAGCAACAAAACTGAGTCAAATTTAACTTGCAAATCAGGAAGTAGTGAGAGCTGGCTGCTGAGCAAGGGGCAGGGAGCCAAGAGCTGAGGGTGACAGCCAGGCAGGCTCGGCAGCATCCTCACCCACAAGCCACGCAGTCTCATGGCACCCCAGTGGGGCACACAGAGCAGGTCCGGTGATTGTAGCCATCGTTGGCCAACAGCTCTGTGATCACCAGACAATTCCATAGTGACAAGGAAGGTCTGAGGTCAAGCTGGGAAGCCAAGTCAGGAAGGCAAGGTGGGGATCAGCTGCACCATGTCAGGACTGGCCTCCAAACAGGAAGCCAAACCCTAAGGAGGCAGGACAAGAGACTGCAGACTCTGTTGGTAACCTTAGGGGCCCTGATCCTGTGCAAAGAGCTTAATTTCCACAAAATTTGGCCCTGAGATGTTATACTTTTTAATATTCCACCAATGCACATGAAAACCATAGCTTGGACCAGCTGACCCTGGTATGTGTGGATGCTTTTCATAGCGTCATTTCCTATAGTACCTCCTGCACTGCTGAAGATCCACTTCAAGATAAAGCAAAACGATGATGGCTGGCCGACAGGCTGGCCTTCACGAAAAAGCTCAGGTAAGTTCAGGATCCTACCACTTTATGATAATAAAATGTAGGTACTTAATCCCCTGGATTGTTCTGAAATGCTCGGTCTATGCATTCAAATCAGAACGCTCTGGAGAAGTGAGGAAGCGCTTAGACGTGGGGGCCACAATGTCCTGCACTCATTTGTGTATTTACCTCATTATTCTTACAGAGCTGGAAGTTCCACTTTTTTTTTCTGTTCTCTCTCAAAATTTGTTCCAGCTGGACCAAATTTACCACATGAAAGTGACCGTCTATGTTGTTTTTATAATTGCAGTGTTGCAGGAGAGGTACTCTGCACTGTGCAAACATGGCATAGTGAAAAGTAAATGTCTTCATCCAGGCTCCAATCCATGCTCTGTATTACTGTTATTGAACATTCCACTTAGGATTCCTGATGGCTCTGCAGGCAACAAACAAGGGCAAACTCTCAGAAACTCTTCCCAAAGCAAGGACATTGCTTACAGAAAAGAGTTTATAAAATCCAAGTATCTATTTAATGGCAAGAAGAAATGCATTCATTTAAATTCCATTTTCCTCCCAGACGATGCCTAAAAGCATTAATGTATGGCCTCAGTGAGTCCTGTAGTTCCTATCTCGTATCCCATTCTATACAATAAGAATATGGGTAATTAAAAGGGCTGTGATGGTAATTTAGTTAATATCCACAGGGTATGAAATGTCAGTGCCAAGTGATATTGTTGTCAGCATAGTAACAGCGGAGGTGAATTTATATGTCAATAATTCACTTAAAGCAGAATCCATATGCCCAAATTCCAGCAAAGATATAGCTCAGCTTCGTAAATTGGGAGTTTTTCAATGTACTGCGGTGAAGTACCTGTGGAATTTCAGACTTCATTTAATCTGTTTTTCCTAGAATCTTAGCCACAACCTGCACCACCGCACTCATGATACAGATTATTATTCTTTTCTAATGTAGCTACACATCAGCTTCACGTTGCTCATGTCAGTGTGGTCAGTCCTGACGCACATGGTTGTAGACTCTTGCCTAACATTCTTTTTTTCCTAACACATCTAACTTCAGACCCGCTGAGAAAGATGAAGTGAAGTATGAATCTGAGTGATGAGTAATATATTCCACTTCCTGCTTTCATTCTCAGAGAATGATGCTACTAAAAGAATTCTGATTAGTCTAGTGACAGTCTTCACAGATGTCACTCAGTTTAATGCCAGTAAAGAAGGGAGTACTGGGCCATAGTTTAGCCATGTGCCACTTTGTGTATTACTTACCACTTTCATCAGTGTCACCACCGGTCTAGTTCTCTATTTGCTAAGGAGGTAAAGGCTCAAACGGTTCATTTGCTCCCTGCCTCCACGCAGCACAAAGAGAAAACATGCATGGCAGTATTAGTACCAGCATGACCACAATGGCAGGAGATCCACTTGCACGGAACGAGGATACAGGCAAGGAAACTGAAGTGTGGCTCTGAGCACAGCAGGAGCCAGGGGCAGCTGCTGCACTGTCCTGGTATAACCCTACCCAGCAACTAAGCACCACACAGCCTCTCACTCACACCCCCCACTCCAGTGGGATGGAAGAGAGAATCAGAGGAAAGGGTAAGAAAACTCATGGGTTGAGATAAAAACAGTTTAATGATTGAAAAGAAATGAAATAAAATACTACTACTACTAACATGATGCAATGAAAATACTATTATTACTACTACTAATGATAATAATATGTAAAGAGAAGGAAAACATCAGTGGGAATAAAAACATGTGATACAACCTCTCACCACTTGCCGACCAATGCCCAGCCTGTCCCTGAGCAGCAAGAGCCCCTGGCTGACTCCCCCCATCTTATATAGTGAGCATGATGTTTTATGGAATTAAAGACCCCTTTGGTCAGTTTGGGTCAGCTGTCCTGGCTATGTCTCCTCCCAGCTCCCTGTAGAGAAGCAGCTGGGAACACAGGTGCAGTATGAGATACTGAAGTCATCCTTAGCTTAATGGAGACATTGCTTGGCAGCAACTAAAAACATCAGTGTGTTATCAACATTCTTCTCAGCACAAATCCAAAACGTAGCCTGATACTAGCTACTGTGAAGAAAATTAACTCTATCCCAACCAAAACGAGCACATGCACCCACAGTCCAGGGGTGCCAATGGCCAGGGTTTTCCTTCCACATGACACATCAGCTCCTCATGGTCCCAGAGCTCTGTGAGAGGGCAGTTTGCCCCTGCCCAAGGCCACCTGCTCCACTGCACCTGCAGGGTCTCTGACAGCACTGACCCAAGGCAGCATCTGATAACAGATGCTCCAGTGGTGATAAGGGGTAAGAGAGCAAAACTCCTTGTGCGTATCGGAAGGGTTTTTCTTTTATTGCTGCACCACACTGACTGTTACTGATAAACTGCTAGCCTATGCTGACACAGGGATGTTTTGGCTGCTCAGCTATGAAATAAAAGTAACCAATCTATTTCACCTATATCTTGTAATATCCTAGTAAGACATAAATTCTGTTCTGTTCTGGGGCTTTGGGAAGAAAACAAACAAAACAACAACCACCAAACAGAAAACAGTAAAGAAAAGGTTGTATCAAATGACAAGCAAAAAGCCCGATCCAGGTGAATTACAAAGACACTGCAAAAGACACAGTCAGATCCTCATCTGTGCCAACCCAAATGCATTGTCAGCGGAGTGTGTCACCTGCAGCCTCTATCCAGCCTGTATAACGCAGAGCTAGAACATGTCCCGTAGCATCTCTAACTGAACATTCCTTTTAACAACAGCTGTGCAAGGTGATGGCTGTTTTTCCAAGCCCTCATGAATAACTACACCCAGGAACAATCTTGTGTCATATTTCTAGCATTTTAGCACAGAGTTATTTGTGTCTTGATCTCAGTCCTATCTCAGGGATCTATTAAGCTATTGGAAGAATTGTCACCTCAAGTTTCCTTCATCTGATATCTGGTACCTTAGCAGAGGTCATGGCAAGTACTAAATCCAGAAAGCTACAATCTAAAGGAGAGGTCCATATATTGCCTTATGTTTCACATACTTAACTGTATGTGTGAGGAAACACTGGGAGGAAAATTCAGTTGATCCTGTAATCCCGTAAACGCAGCATGGGCAGAATCCCTTAGGCTCGCATCCTTAGATGAAATGAACTGATGAGACTGAGGAGGCATGATCACTGAGATTGTCTCTTCTGGGGAAGTTGCAGACACTAGTGGCTCCACTCCAACGGACACAAAGAAAGAAGGTAGGGTTGGAAGAGACTACTCCAGTGAAAATGTACCCTACAGTTGTATTCCCTTGAACAGACGATGACTAGTGTGAGATGGAAACCTGAGCCGAAGCAGTACAGCACCCACATCAGGGCACCCTCCTGGCTCCACAGCTCTTACAGTTTCTTCTTCAGCTTTCCGCTATGCATCCAGACATGACAGAAGATTACTGAGCGTGAGAGTGGGCAGCCAGTGGCCTCAGGACATAGCTAATCCCACCATTTTCCTCTCCTTCCCTTGACACACCGCTGTTCCTACTAGTATCCTAGTTTCAGGCACCAGGACTCACATATGACATCTCCAGGGTGCCACAGAGTGGGCTGCCTCATGGCAACTCAACTTCTGTGGTGTTTTTTCACCTTAGGGGAACCAAGAACTCCTGAATGGGAAGAAAGGTAAAAAGCCCTCGTTCTTAGAGAGGAAGAGGAACTCTAATTATGCTAAATATCTATGAAGTGATTCCTGAGATTCATTGTATTCTCAGAATGAGGAAATAAATACGTCTTCACCCATCTTCTTGGCTTATCCTCACAAAGTGCAACACAATAAATAATCCTCAGTAAACTAAAGCTTCTGCTCCTTCTCAGAATGTGGTGCAGCAGAAAAACCCAGAGAGGGCCAAACTTTTGATGACTGCTGATATATTAATGGTAACCCCATGCAGGCAGAAGTGAGCTCTCCTTCCTGGCAGCTCAGTCAGTGCACATGAACCTACTAGAGGTTCCGTGTAGAATAACCAACCTAAGAAAAAGCTACATATTGAGATGTTGTACAGAGAAACAAACCTGCCTTTGCATTTGTTACAGAGTTAGTGCCAGAAATGTGTAAAATAGAGGGTGTCATTTCTTGGATACCTGTTTTGACCTGATCAGTGCCAATCTTCCTTCCCCACCTGTATGGCTGTTGGTGCACAGTGCAGTGTCTCAATCCAGTCCACATATCGCTATGTCACCTCATAATATAACAGAAGTAGTAAGATACCACAATGTGTTCTGAAGACATTGCCAGTGACTCGAAATTTAACCTCGCACTGAAATTTGCAGCCGCTGTAATCCCCCATGTTCAGTTTGAGTAGCACATTTCATCACTAAGTCTAGTGTTCTCACTTAGAGGATGATTTATTTTTGTGGAAAGCAGGGAGTAAATTTAGGCAGCAGCATTTAGCAGTTTAAAATTATCTCTTTTTGGAAAGGAAAAAATCAGTCCTGAAGGGTTTTTTTGAACCCTATTACATCACTAGTACATTCAAAATTTGACTTTAGATAAAGCCTGGCATATGCAGTTTCAAAAAGATCTAGAAATGTTTACCAGCAGTAAGCAGCAGAACTCTATCTCTACCAAGGGAAGTCAAGGGAAATAACTTTGAGAAAAAAAAATTCTTCCTGTCTCACTGTAGTTTTTACATATGATTTCTTCAGAATTCTTTCATGTGGTTATTTGGAAGTCACAGTTCTTGCATCCGGAGATTATTGTGTATTTTCACTTACTTTTTCTTGTGTTTCCACCACACAAAGGGTCTTGACAATGTGAATTTTAAATAACTAAATGTAGGAGGGGGAAAAAAAGGATCCAAAATATGGTATGTTTTAAATGTCATTATGTTTAAATAAAATTTAACAGTGATGTGCTGTGCATTTTTTAAGACTTAACATACAGTTTATTTCTTCACTGTAACTGGAAGCAACCCACAAAGGGTGTAAGGGTAGAAATAATAAAATGTAAACTTCAAGAATGGTTTGATAGCTACGGAAAGTTTTGCAGGCTACAAATTCCTGTACAATTACTCAGGTCAAGCTAAAGAAAGATGCAAAATGCATTTAACTGGAAGACTTTGCTAAAAATTGTTAATTTGGTACATGTAGGTTTATCTTTTCTTTGTTCTGCATTCATTTGAATTAATTACAGACATATTACAAGTGAAAGCACTTCTGGATACTTCTTTGGTTTTTAGCCATTTATGCAGTTTATTTCTTTTTAACGATTCATTCAGAGAAACCAGGACCAAGAACTCAGAGGCCCTTTGAAGGACTACCTGTGCAGGAGGCATACAACACCCAGTGCAGACATTAAGTCTGGCCCTTCACTCAAGGCCCGTGTAAATGTACTCCAAAGACATTTAAGTAAGCACCTTAATGACTGCAGCGAGAGGTGATAGGAATCCCTATGCTGGGATACGTATTATTTTCTGGAAAATTGCTGCTTTTCAGTCACCTCAGCAAATTTATTTTCCCTTAAATACTTGATTTTTTCCTTGCAAATTGTAATGTAGAATTTTCACTCAAAGAAATGCAGCAAAATACTACGCAGAGAGGATTGTCTCAGATGTAGTTAGGGCAGACTGAAATGAGTGAGCTGAGAGACTACCCTCACTAGGTGGCGATTTTGGTCTGCTTAGCCAGGCTTTGCAGAAGAGCAGGAAAAAATACTAGTTTAAAAATGCATTTCTTATACTGAAGGACAAGGAGTCTGGGAACAGAGGTGGCCACTGCGCCCCGAGTTCCCGTGAAGCTGGGGTGAGCTCTGTCATCATCCTTTCAGCCTGTGCCTTGAGCTGCTGCAAGCTGTCAGGCTGTGAATCATCAGACCTTGGAGCTCAAAATGAAAGGCCTAGCACTGAGCCTTGTGAGCTTTCTTCCAGCCTGGATTTACTAACAGCTGCTTTATGGTGACTTGTCTTTGTAACAATATTTTTGTTTAATGTGTCTCCTTTCTTCCCAGTATTTATTCCAGTATAAATATGGACATACATATACAAGCAACAGGAATCTATATTGCTAAATAAATCCAGCCTCTAGCCTGATGAGACCCTCATTCCCAAATTCATCCTGTTGTCCCAAGAGTGTCCTCTTCAAGGGCATAGTTGGTAACATTTTATCAGTCCTTAATTCCTCTTCAAAGGTGCAGTAGTTAACAAGGCGTGCAAGTTAGTAGCCAGTTCCCTATTTTGCAAAATATTTGGCTCGTTGTTCTCACTTAGTAGAAAATTCCATTTTGTACGGTACATTTCCCCGCTTTGAGACAGTAAAAGAGGAACTTAACTGTAATTTCTCTTACATTAGTCTCATTTTCTCATAACTTTGTCTTTCTACTGTAGAACATTTCCAAAACCACTGTATTAATTTAAACCACAGGTTTAAACGGAACGGGTTTAAACTGAAAGCAGGGAGATTGAGATTGGTATCAGGAAGAAATTCTTCCTGGAGAGGGTGGTGAGGGACTAGAACAGGCTGCCCAGAGAAGCTGTGGATGCCCCATCCCTGGAAGTGTCCAAGGCCAGGCTGGATGAGGCTTGGAGCAACCTGGTCTAGTGGAGGGTGTCCCTGCCCATGGCAGGGGGGTTGGAACTAGATAATCCTTAAGGTCCCTTCCAACCCACACCATTCTATGATTCTATGATTTTTACATAGATACATACAAAACCTAATAAGGAGATTATTATAATGCTCAGTAACCTCTTTAGTCATAGACTCAGATCAGGGAACCAGGAAGTTAACCATGGAAATGTTTTCTCAAGTTCATACGATACGTTATCCTTTTGTATCTCATGGAGCATTTTAGTTTGTTTTCAGATTTCTTCTAGGTCAGTATAAATTCTGCCACTCTGATCTGCATATACACAGCAACTAGTATTCAGAACTGTGCTTCCCCCTCACTGGGAAGTTAGCATCGTATCAAGAGCCATTCTGTCTTGCAAAATGATTTTAACCAATTCAGACATTTCCTCTTGTAGGGACTTTACAGCAACATAAGGTACAATAATTTTCAGGGGGTATAGGAAACTCTATTTCCCATTCCCGGGTTTCTGCCTTCTGACTCATATTAAATGTACCATTCCATATATAAACTCATTATACAATTCCAACAGGTATTCAAATTCCAGCTGAGGAGACTCCTTTGTTTGAATGCTGTGGAAAGTGAGTATAAACCCAGCAATTTGAACTGTCTTCTGCAGCAAATCGAAATGCAAATTTCTTCCCCATGGATTTCCTAGTTCCCCAAGAGGTAACTTAGGGCTCCCCAGTTTTATCCAGAAGCAGCAGAGTAGCATCACCCCCTTTAGTGCCTTCATTTCTTACTCTAATGAAATATGTATTTACACACCTATACTAGCAAAGGGCTGCTTTCCTTTCAGCACTTAATTCTTTTTGTCTTTTTGTAACCTTGAATTCCATATATTGGACCTTTTCTGATCTGGGCTTTTTTCTTGGGAACTTGGTAGCCAGCTAAACCTAAAAAAATTGAGCAAGCCGCTTGTGACTTTCAAACATTCCTCATAGGTATCAGGCCCAATTAACAAGTCATCTACACACTGTTAACAATGTGTTATACTCACTGTGCCACTGCTCTGGTTCTTTTGCCGATGCATCACCGAACAGTGTAGGGCTATTTTTGAGTCCTTGGGGAAAGACCGTCCAACAGAGTTGCATTTTCCATCCTGTAGTTGGGTTTGCCTGTTCAAAAGGAAAAATGGTCTGGCTCTGTTCATCCACAGGTATACAAAAAAAAGTGGTTTTCAACTCCAGTACTGTAAAATAAGTATTACTATCAGGAATTGAGGCAAGGAGGGTGTGTGGATTTGGAACCACAGGATGCATGTCTACAGTTCTTGCATTAACTTCTTGTAGATCCTTTTACCAACCTATATTCCTGAGAATGAAGTTTCTTTATGGGCAGAATTGGAGTATTAAACTCTGATTGACATTTCCTTAATTGCCCCTGCTCTAAAAAAGAATTTATTATAGGCCCTATTATAGGCTTTTCCACCCCCTTCTGTATTCCATATAGAATTAGGTTTTGATATTCTTTCACTCTCTCTAATCCATTATCTATACTAGGATCCCATCCTGGACCTTCCCTTGGGAAGACATATGCCAGCGCTAGATGACACTGAACCAGTCCTTCCTTATCCTTTTCTAAGACTGCCCTCCTTTCCCCAAGAGTAAACTAATATTCCAAATGGGCTTGTGTATCTCCTCAATTAGGATTGTGAGTCATCATTACAGTCTTAATGGTACTATACATTCCCTCTGGATTATTCTGATAAGATCTGACTGCCTGTTTCCCAGAAGGCTTAGGACTGCTCCTCCTGTTAACTCTATTACCAGCTGCTGTGGGTTAACCTTAGTGGGCAGCTGAGCCCCACACAGCCGCTCATTCACTCTCCCCTGGTGGGATGGGGGAAGAGAATTGGAAGGGTAAAACTCGTGAGCTGAGACAGCAACAGTTTAACAGGCAAAGCAAAGGCCGTGCACACAAGCAGAGCAAACCAAGGAATTCATTTTCCACTTCCCATGGGCAGGCAGGTGTTCAGCCATTCCCAGGAAAGCAGGGCTCCATCACATGTAACAGTTACTTGGGAAGACAAATGCCATAGCTCCAAACGTCCCCCATTCCTTCTTCTTCCCCCAGCTTTATATGCTGAGCATGACATCATAAGGTATGTAATATCCCTTTGGTCAGATGAGGTCAGCTGTCCTGGCTGTGTCCCCTCCCAGCTTCTTGTACACCCCCATCCTACTCACTGGTGAGGTGAGGAGCAAAAAAGGCCTCAACTCTGTGTAAGCACTGCTTGGCAGTAATGAAAACATCCCTGTGTTATCAACGCTGTTGATAACCAAAGCCAAAACACAGCCCCATACCAGCCACTAAGATGAAAACCAACTCTATCCCAGCCGAAACTCATACCAGCCAGTTACAGTTTTAGCTGATGCTATTACTTTCTTCTCCTCCCTGTAACTACAACCAATATTCCTTTATCCTTTACTATATTGATGGCTTTCTTCTTTACGTGTATTAAGATGAGAAAGAACAATTACACAAGCTTCTTTCATTACTTCAGTGACACCTACGAATCTTTTCAACCCTAAAAGTCAAAATATTTGTTAATGAGCTGGCTTTGTGAACAATTTTGGTCTTCATTTCAAAATGATTTATGTGTTTCAGGAAGCAGTATGGAATGAATTAAATTCTCACCATTTATTAACTTTGTTCCTGTGTGCTCAGTTTTTATTCTAAGCTACAGTATTCATATGAAAAAATGACATTTCAATAATGTGGTACTCTGAGATGATTTCAAGTGTCTGCAACTAAACCACGGAATTAAAGCTAATAAACCCTGCGCTGAACTATATGTCCTTCTCTTTTTTGCCATCAGGACGTACTTGGCCACTAAAATGTGAATAACAACCTGTAGTACAGCACCAACTCTCATTTTGCTGGTTCAATCATATGTATTTAAATATTAAATATCACAAAGAAAAAAAGTAAATGTTAGGTTATACAAGTCCATCCAATATGAAGCATTAGGCTCCTCTTCCTCCTCTTCCTCTGCCTCCATTTCACTAGCCCTTGACATCCATTCCTTTCTTTTCTTTTGTGTTTTTCCCAAGCTCATTCTTCTACGTTGCTCCACCTTGGTCCCTTAAATGTCCAGAAAAATATTTGTAAAATATCTGCTCACATCTTTATTACTAATGTAAGAAATCCTGAGCCAATGCACAATACAGGGAAATGTCATGTTGGGAAGGGACATGTTTACCACAATGACAGCCACAAGCAGCATTTAGAACTTCTCAAAGCTTGAATGAACTCCAGAGCTGCCCACCATGAAGTCTCATATACATGCGATGCCAAAATAAACTGATGTTGTGTAATCCAGGTTCCTTTTTACTGCAGATTTCTGCATTTTCCCCCCCTTTTTTGTTTTTCCTGTTATTTGGGTTATTTTTGCCCCTCTTTTAGTTACTTTTCTGAAGAGCTTCTTAATATACAACCTAGAAAATGTGGTTTTAACATTAGAAGATGTTTATTAGAATAAACGTCTTTACCTTACCTTAGAATACTCTGATACTATGACCATGATCTAAATTCACGCTGAATTTCAAGAAAATACTATAGCCACACAGATCAGCTTTGTTCAGAAAAGTACACGTTGAGACATAATTCAAACTTGATATTGAGTCATTTCTAAGAAACCTGTGATCCTCTCATGTTTGGGATGTCCCTAGGTCCTGGAGCCACAACCATCTATCTCTACTTACCTTCAGAGGCTCTTTTTCAGAAAGTCAGTGGGTTCAGCTCTGAATTCAGACAGTTCCAGTTAGCAGCGGTTTGGTTACAAGGATTCCAGTTTGTCCAAGCGCCTTTCCGCCAAACCTGTCAGGAGCACTTTGCACTTGTGACCAGCTTGGTTATTGCCTTTGTAACCACAGTCACTCTACCAGCAGTGCCACTGGTGACACCCCACCACACTGCCGGCACCCAGAACCTGCATACCAAGGAAAGACAGCCTCGCTGATGTTGCCGTGGTTTGCCCTGGCTGACTAAGGATCCTGTAAAAAGCCCTTTTATCAGCCTTCAAATCAGAATTGTGGTGCCAGGATCCATGACCCATGCAGTTCCCAACGCTTGTCCCAGGTGGGCATGCAGAGGACTAGGTAATTTTAAGATGCAGAGACCATGAGGCTGTGATGGGCTGTAGACATGTCCTTCACAGGCAGGCCTTACCTCTATTTCCCTGCAAGTACCTGAGCCTCATACCTAGATGTCTCTGGGATAACATAGGTTTCAAATGATGGATCAGTCTTAAATTCACCTTTTGCTTGAAGTCTGCAACCTCCAGATAGAAGAAAAGTATTATGCAGAAGAGCTTATAGCATAAATGCACATATGGACAAATGAAAAACAGAGAAGAAAAGATCATGTGAGATGTGCTGTCTACACATACATAAATTCCTATTTTTGTACCTTTTTTTTTTTTCAGCAGTGTAACGATTGGTTTTTCTTACATGTTTCCTTTTTTGGAAATAGGCAAAAGAAAAACAATATTTATTAAAAAATAAATAATTAGAACACATTTATGAATTTGTATCAGTTTAAGGCAAATAATTTAGAAGACAACACTTGTAAAAAACAGTGCTGCTTGGCATTTTCTAAAACAAGCTTGCCAGATTGTTTGAAAGTGTTCTTTTTATTGGAGATGTTACTATTTTAAAACTCAAAGCCACAAGGAAACATTCCCATCTGAGACAAAACATTAAGGTCAATTTTTTGCTTTTCTGTTTAACTAGAAAAAAGATTATTCAATTGATTTTGTGGTCCACCAGGAAACTCAACTAGAGCTCTCAAGCTGCTTTCCTATTTAAATGAAAATGAAGAAATTTGGGTATAAGGAGAAGATATTTTCGGTGGAGCCAGGCAGCTTTTCATCTGTTACGCAGCTACCCTTTGGACAGTAAAGCCTGCTGTTGCTGCTATGAGGAGCTCTGGCTCTTTCCATCAGCTCACGTCAAGCTTTTATTTCAGGAAAGCTTCCAACTTGTAAATGCTAGGTGTCACTCAGCACCCTGCTTGGTGCACACTCACTGGAAGATTGTCATATGCATCCTCAGAGGGCCAGCAGGACAGATCCTTAACCTTTTAGCACCCTACTGTTCTCCCACACACTGTTTTAGCTCTTGGTAGCTCACTGCTAGTTCATTTTTCTCTCATTTGGGAAGGATAATGAGAAGAACCTTGCTGAGCACTTACATCATATTAATAATTATATGGGAGTAAACACAGTATGAATAACTGCAGGGTGCTATGTTGGGCAAGAATAACAACTACCTATTTAAAACAGGGTGCTTTTACCTCTGCGCAATGAAAGGCAGAAAAAAAAAAAAAAAGAATTGCCAGAGAATTAGATGGGTTTGCATTAGTTAAAATTAAAAAATTAGTATCTTTGTCCTGCATCATCTACTGAGTGTATTTTTCTTGGGCTGAGAGTCTTCCAGCAGTCTTGTTGACTCAGCAAAGACTGATACATAGTTCACAATCTATTTTTTAGGAAATCCATCATTGCAGTGATAGTTAAGGTAAAAGGCATTTAAGAAAAGCTGGGGTACCAAATAAAACCATGTTTTAGAAATTCAGCCATGCCTCAGGCTGTGAGGATAGCAGTAAAAGTTAGTCATGCTTGAGCTAAATTCACTGGCAAAACTGCCATTAATCCACTGAAAACCTAATGAAGGTGTCAGTGCTTTTCTAACACATAAGTATGAAGTCTACATCTAGACTCTTCAAAATATAAGCAAATATTCACATTTCAGAACTTGAGTTACAATAGCACCAGTTAATGAAGGCATGACTCCACCATCTCCTTCTCCTACGGAATTGCTCCCCACTCTCTTTTCATTAGTCTCATTTCAAAAGTCCCACGTGAAGACATTTCTAACATTAAGGTGGCTAATCTATAATCAGCTTTCATCGTTGAGAAATTTTATTCATATTCTTAGCTACCAATAGCCATGAGGAGAGTACTGAATGTATTTATTTGCTCTGAGAAGTTTTCATAGATATGCAAGCATTGCAATGAGGTGCTCAAAGGACTACACGAGCTATGCCTAATTAAAAGTTGTCTGAGCTGTTGACCATGGAGCTTGATGCAAGATTCACAACAAGCCTTTCCATCTCCCTCAGGAGGCAGCGCGTTGTTGCGTGCTTATCCTCTAATTACAGCTTGCCAAGGAAGCACAGTTACAAGGACAGCCAGGCTGCTGTGGGTGGGACACGTGGACAGCACTGCATATGCAGCTGAAAAACTTTCTAGGGTGAGTAGTGAGAACATTCACAGGAAGCTTTGGAAAGAGTTAGTAGCTGCCATTTCTGAGGGTGCTTCATCTATTGACACATCAGTGACATCTTCCACTAACCTGTTCTGCTTCCGCACTGTAACTTCAGATATCGAGTCATGACAGCACTTGTCCAAGCCATGACAGAACCTGTCCGAGCCATGACAGAACTTGTCCTTTGGTGACAGGAGAGAACGTAGATAGCAGAGATGAAAGATGTGTTGGCTCTAGCTCTAATTCCCTTGCTAGTATTGAATTCTCAGCCTATAGTTTTTGTCAGAAAGTCTCAGAGCACCACTTGAAACACACAGAAATTTCAAATATTGGCTTGTGTGCATATAGTCTGTTACCACTCTTCCCTAAAGCTTCCTTTAATTAAAGTTACCAAAGTCTTCTGAGAATAAAAAAACTTGAAACTCAGTATTTCCCCTAGCCGGTACAATAAACAAGAGAAAGAGGAGGCAATCATCCAGTTATAACCCCTAGTTCAGTACCTCACGTGTTTGTATGTCCTCAGATTGTTTTAATGCCTCTTCTCCTTGAGGGTATTTGTGTTTTCCATAAAGCATGCCATTGCTTTAAAAGTGCACACACTATTTTGTTTTGTCATTCCTACCTGCTAACTAAACCCATTTTCACATTATCAGACAAAGCAAGAGAATCAAGAATTAAAACAAGGAAATTGAGGCATTTTGAGTTCTTCCATTTGTAATTCCCTTTCAGGAACCTAGAAAAATGTCCTTCATTCTTCCCTTTTGCAATCTAGGAATACTAATTCGTGCCAGAGCTGAACACAGGGAGGATGCATGCGCTCACCTCAATTAGTATTGACTCTATCCTGATCTGGAGTTGTAAAAAACGCAAACAACACTTATCAGAAACAAAAATAGAACTAATCAATAATGGGTCAGGAGGACCAGTGGTATATTTAGCTTCTGGGAACATAAATCCTTGGGAAGAAAACACAATTTCAGCTTCAGACTCTGTAACTTTGAAGTGTTGTAACCAGATTTAGTTTTCTTCTGAGAATATATTTTGCTAATGTTCTTGATGGCTCCCACAAACAGTTATTATTATTGTTGTTATTATCAATATAATTTCACACTAACACAATCTTTTTTCAAGAATTAGTGGTTGTGTAACTCACCAAAAGAAAAACAGAGTTCCCAATCATTTTCACTCTATGCCATTCAAGACAGAATGAGAAAATACGTGCCAGAACCTTTTGTCAATAAAGAAGGTACCTGAAATGTTTAGTCTTGTGAGAACATGACCAGATGAAACAGATACTAAAGGAACGTAGAGGTCTGATCCTGTGCAGAGCTGTCTGTTTATGTAATTAGCATTAGCAATAGCTGTACTTGCCATTCCTACTAAACCACATACAGGACTTTTGATTAAGGTGGAGGCTTATCTGCTGGACCAGAGTCACAATGCTCACACTCTCCCCTCTCCTATCATGCTGTCATTCTGGGATGTTGTTTTGCTCTTTTCTTCTGTCGTGCATCACTTCTTCTTGAAGATGCACTGCACACGGTCAGCAGGGGAGCAGCATGTGTACAGGTGAACATGTGCAGTCACAGACACCTAAAACTGCTGGAAAATGGCTTTGCGGAGAATCACTGTAGCCAAGAAAAGTCCCTTTCCTGAATTATGGGAAATAATGACAAGATAGATCCTGTATTGCATGGCCACCCCTATCTAAACAGTATTATGTGAATGTCATTTTAAACACAGGCCAGCAGCACAGTGTCTATTTTCTAATGAATATTTTTAAAAATTATATATATATATATATATATATATAAATGGCCTTTCTTTCCTGAATACCCATTTTTCTTCTATATTCATTATCAGCAAACTGCTGCTGCCAATAGCATTTGCATTACCAGTGACTGCACCAGATGTTAAAAATATGCTATGGCTGTGCTGGTCAGTCACCACATGTGGATATAAACCTCCTGCAGCAAAGATATAAATAAGATCAGAGTCTGAATACAGTGCAGTGAGTAGTCCAATTATATATGTGTTATATATGTCATGATAATATCAAGTATTACAGAAAACGGGTGCCAAGCAGACAGTACAGAGCTCTGAAAATAACATCTTTGTCCTGAGATAGTTGTATTTCTTCCTTGCTATCAGCCATTTGTGGAAAAGTGCTAAGTTTAGTATGAGGTGCTAAACCACAAAGATTCCCTCTTATGAAGAGGGTATTGAAGAAGTCTTCATTTCAGCACAGAATGGGAGAACCCCATTGTCTTCAACCTGGCTTTCTTTTTTCTATCTATGGCGCTTGAGAATTCACATAAAAAGTTGCAGCTATTAGAAATTAAGTGTACGTAGTGACCTTTATCTACAGCGTGCACCAATTCAATAAATTAATTCAGCTAAGTATAAAAATAAAATGGTGTTTCCCTGGGGTATGGCAACAGTTCTTGCCTTGCAGGGATCCATCTATCTGTAATAACCCTCTGGTCAAAGGTGCATATGAATATACTAATTTTAAAAAGATAAAACAGCACATTCTTATTCAGAAAGACCTTCACTGCCTTGGTGATTGCTGGATCTTGTGAAAAAATAGCAGGGTACCTGATCAAGCCAATTGAAGACATAAATTACTGGATGAGAGGAAATCAATGTTTCAGTAGAAGCACAAGGCTTACTCTGATGAACCTTGCAGACATGTGCATTTCTGTTTTTAGGTAAATCATTAGATTTCCTAAAATAGACAAGGCTGCTAGACAGCTGATTTCTTTAGCTCGGGGCGGTGGGGATTATAATATAAGTGTAAAGGAAGAAGGTACAGAATGGGAAATATAGCTATAAAAATCCTCTGGAGGGGAAAGAAGAGAGAGGAGGGTACAAAGTGTGACTATACAGCCAACATGCATCTGCCTCCTCTTTTCAGAGCTTCTCTTGAACCTTATACTACTGTTGGCAGTGTGCAAAGTTATTAAATACAGCCTGTTTTACAATGCTGATTTTCATTACAGGCCAATTCTGAGTGGTTCTGACCATCTGAGGCTCCAGCTGAAGTCCATTTGCCAAGGCCATGAGAGGTCCTCGAAATCCTGTTAAGTCATTAATTATAGTATATCCAGAAGCTTTGAAGAGCAGGATCCAAGACAACGTAGTGCTAACGGGAACAGAGGCTGCTGAGCTCCAGGCAGATGCTCCAGACAGACGCAGAAGTGGGCTCTTGCTACCTGCACTAAGGAACATACACCACGTGAGCTCTTTCCCTGCACATTAGGGAGAGAGCTGTTAAATGCACAAGCCACATGTCAAACTTACAACTCTTAAATCAGTGTACCCTTAGGCCCCAACACAGGCTTCTGCAGACACCCCTTGGGTTCAAGTATCTTTTTGGCATATTTCAAATACATTTCTCTCTTCCCTCAAGCTGTCTCTTTACAGGTAGAGATGCTGGTGAAGAAATAACCTCACAGGGCTCCAGAAGGCTGTCAAAATGACCATTCACGTATTTGTACTGCCAAACCCCACTATTGATTAAAATGTACTTGATGAATTCTGATACTGCTAACTTGCAGATCAAAGGAAAGCAAGAAAAGGTAGTGCTAAGGGGAAAGACTCAATTAAGTGGGCTTACTGGAAACTTAGTGTTTCCCAGAATTGAATTTTGCCTGAAACCCACTGCAGAGGGTACATCGGGAATCTTCCCTTCTCAAACCCAGACTTAGTGCAATTTGCGGGTTGAACAGAAATTAGGTTAGAGAAGTGATTAATGATAGCTGTAGTAAGGTATATTAGTTATTTCTTTTTCTCATCATCTTGTCTCAGCTTGTAAATGTTTTTTTCATGGAGCAACTTCCTTCCTGGAATCAATATCAGTGTACAAAAGGCATAAGCTAGCTCCTGTCAGACTGTGAGGATAGATTCCTAGTGACTTTGGTGAGATCTGGGATACATCCTATTTCACAGAATGGGTAGCACTTGTGATATTAGTAATGGCAAGTTCAAATTTAAAACAGAAAATAATATATAACAAGTGTGATTCACTTTTCTAAGGCAGTGTAATTGCTAAAGATTTCATTTGCTGAGGCTGCTTTCTGGAGTATCTCAAGTATTACTACATTGTTTTAAAAACACTGTATTGCAAATCTAGCCATAACCTTTAGTGTGACCGAGAGCTTCCTTCTTCATGCAAATTCTGGCATTCCTGTAGTAATCACCATTTCAGTAGATGATATGGCACAGCACATTCTGCCATCAATGTGCTTGTCACCTCACTGTCACTGCAGAATGACTTTTTTGACTAGTGGCTGTGGGTATCTGGGAAGCCCTATCAGTCAATCCAAAATAAACCTGGATGCCATCAGCAGTCATACCTGAACACGGTACGTAGTTTGTCACTCTGACATACTATTGTGGAAGTCAAATACTGCTCCTGGCTACTCCTGTGTGCTCAGGCCTGGATACGCAGCGCTTTGAGCACGTCTGCCTCCTCAGCTGAATTATTTTGGTAATCGCTGGTGATTGCTCTGAGAGCCACATTGCAGGCTGTTCCTCCTGGTGAGAAATTAGCCCGGTGCTCTGCCCCAGTGTAAACCAGTATGTGCGACATGAACCACGCCCAGACCCATCTGCTTCGATCCGTCTTTTTCCATCTGCCACCATCCTCTATACTATCCATAGGAGATTGCCTCAGAATTATGAATCATCCTCCCCAGGCTCTCGATATCCTACTGTAGCAGATGGGCATAACATATTCCATAATAACCATTCTGGATAGAGCTGGCCTTTGTTATATTAATAAGAAAAGAGCCAACTAGCTGCCTTTACTAAATTGCTGACCTTTCAGGTAAAAAAGCTAAAGTCTAAGTCTGCATTAGTAACACAAGAGAAGGCATACCTGTGAAATAATGCATTTCCTCTTGGTGTGGCTGGAAAGCAATACGTGAGATATAATCCAAAACTTTGTTAGTACCACTAACTATGACAGAGTAATTCCTAGAGAGAGCAAGTCTAATGAGCAACATTAAGGCTAAATAATTGGGATATTCAACAGCTACAACATTTTGGCAATACACCAGCAAACAGAGAGATTTTAATTTATTAGTAGTGGAGCACAGATGAGCCCACAATAGGAGAGAAGCATCTCCCTCCTGTTCGTTTTGTATGATAAAATCTTAACTGCCTGTCAAGTTTTCAAAGATGTGAATTGCTTTCTGCTGCAGAGTCTAAATTTCACAAAAAATTACCCAGGGGCTAGAAAACCATATTGCATGTCACAAGGATTCAATATACTTGATTACCCAAAAAGAAAGCTGAGGAGTAATTTGATCACTTCCTCACGCATTTAGGCATTGAAAACGTGTGTGTGACAGGAGCAACTTCTCTGCCTGGCTAGCCGCGAAGGCATCATGGGACCAAGTGGCTTAGAGGGTGCAGTTTGACAGTCACACGATGCGCTGGTTTTAGTTGGGACAGTTAATCTTCTTCACAAAGGCCTTGTGACAGAGGTGTTTAAACATCTGTAGTTCCCTTAGGCAGCAGGACTGCCACTTGGAGTCTCTAAAGTGATGCAAGCTGGTTTCCAAAAATCTATAATCCATTTTTTCCAGTAAGTATTCTACATGCAAGGTTGCAGGCTGGATAAACAGGATAGGCTGTTCTGGCCCTTTAGTCAGTGAATGCTTGCCGATTATCCTGAATGCAAGCAGAGGTTTTCTGGGGTGGCTGTAGGAGCTAAAGCTGTCCCTTCTCCTGAATAGCTAGCATGGGAGTGTGTTTTATCAGTTCTGTGCAGCACAAAGGGGAGAAAGAGCTGTGCCATGGAGAAGTTCTATTCCTGCTGCTCCCTCAGCATCACAGCTACAGCCACTACTGCTGAAATTCAGTAAATTAATACCAAGGACAGGAAAAAAAAACTATCATAAGGCTCAGTATGTACAATGAGTGATCTAGAACTATGACTGTTTATAATAGAGAGCAGAAGAAAGATTATTTTAGAGCTGTGGGGTATTTTTTGTAATACATTATAGGCTAACATCCAAGGGCCTGAGGCATTTCACAGTCAAAAAGCACAGGGGGTCTCTGGGCCTCTCACTCATTCTCTGAGTCTCCATTTGTCCAGCAGTACTGGCAGCTGCTAGTTCCCCTTGGGCTATCAGGTTTTCTCTTAGACTGGTTGTTTCCACTGGATGTATGGAGCGGGGTGTGTGCTGGTATCCAGATAGGTGCCCTGAATACAGCGAATGGTTTTCAGTTCTGTTCAGGATGAACATTTCTTCAGCTACTTTGCGGATTTCTTCATTGGTGGTGGGATTTTTCCCATCAACATCCCAAAACTTTCAAAGGAAGCAGTTACTGTATATTTAGTTGGTAGTGTATATAACACCACGGCTGCAAGTGGCAAAGATGGTCAGTGTTTTGCATAAGCAAATGAGTTTTGAAGACACTTGCCCAGCTAACTTCAGAGGATGTAGGACACTGCCAAACCCACAGCTTCCTTGCCTTAAATATATCGATGACATCCCTATAAGAATCTACATTCATAGGTCCTTGCTTCCATGTGAATACAAAGCCAACTTGCTCTGAATACTTAAAACCAGGACTGAAATGTGCTTTTGTACTACAGCTGCGGTGAGACCTAAAGTCAATTAATTTATTATTCTTGATAAGCGACTGAGTTAATTCTCATAATTTAACAGATTTTATCTAGACCTTTTATTTTGTTTTCTGTAATCTCTTATTTGCTTTCCATTCCACAGTGGCTAATTAAGATTTATAAGCAAATCCAGAAATGAGACAAATTCAGCAGAATTAACTGATATAACAACCATAATGCATATTTTTATAATGCAGCTTTCCAGTTATGAATATCCCTTAGACTGTGTAATTCCAGGCTATAAAAAAAAAGTGCTTGCTCTGCATTTATTTAAGATTTGTACTAATGGCTCTAAGAACTATATAATCATTAATAAAAACAATCATTAGATCCATGAATCATTAAAGGAATCAATTCTGCAGCAGTTCATGCTGCTCCTTCACCTGTAAAAATTTTTTCTCCTCTTACAGTGCTGAAGGGAGGGCTCTGAATCTCCCTGTGCTTTGCCATTGCTGGCGATTAGCAGCGCTTACTGATTAAGCAAACCCAAGACACAGCTTTAGGCTGAGCCATCAGAGAAAGTCTGCTCTGTGGTAGGAACCTAGCTAGTAAGGGACCTTCTTTGCTTTGAGATTGCTCTTGATGGCACACTGGCACAGAGAAAGACCTAACTTTTGTAAAGATACTTCAACATCATACAGCAAAGGCACATATGCTGGCAAGACAACATGTCTCCTTGTATTCAAAGCACTTTCTCCTCATAATTCATCTATTAGGACACAGAAAAATGTAGATGATTACTATGACTGATATACTGAAGAAGAAAAAAGCCCTGTCTTTGCCACTATTTCCATTACATGGAGTTGCCATTCTTTAAACATATTGCACATGCCCAGGTGGTAGGAGATAATCGATCTTCATTGAGTTTTTAGGTAATAGCTTTCAAAGTTTCCCTGGAGACAGCACGATGGATTCATGATGGATTCATTCACTGAACAACCATGAGATACCTAACATGTTTCAATTTAAAAAAATTTCTCCCTCAATCTGCAGTTCTTCACTCTTGTTGAAAAATCCAGTGAAATATCTTTTGACAGAAATAATGTAGTTTCATACACGTACACCTGTATGCTCACATCCCTCCAACATTTGATTCAAGACCATCATTAGTTAAACCATGCTGGACATTAAAGAAGTTTAAGAGCCAGCTTCAGACTTGCTGTAATGAGATGCAAATGCAGATCTTGTTTATGCATGCCCTGATTTTGTCTTGAGTACTTCAAGGTTTATTACTAGGTATTTTTAGGATTCATTTGAAGATACCCCACTAATCGAAAAGTGTGTCCATGACTGTAACATCTTAACGTATTTAGGTCTATAGAAGGAAAAAATATAGTTGATATTAACCTTAAAATGTCCAAAGGGACAGAATTGTTTTAAAGCTGTGATCTGGAGGCCAAAACAGTATTAGCACAGAAGTATGTAATTCTAAGGGACCTGAGGATAAAGGCACCCCGGCAGCATGTGTGAAATTCAGCTGCAGTTTGAAGACAACTCTCACAGCAACAAACATTACACAACACCGATGCAAGTTTAAAAAGGACCTTCAGTCTAACAAGAAATGATGTTACTATTTCCATACACCCACACTGACAGACATGAGCCACATTCAGCTTTTTTTTGCCCTATAGTCTCCAACAAGGGTGGATCAAAATGCTGTATGAAAAGCAGTTAAGCTATCACTTCCACAAAGTAGATCTTATGCATTATAAACAGATTAAGATTTCAGAACTCGGAAACAGAGTCATTTGGGGTACCTCATTCATTATCCGTATTCAGAATTTCAATCCGTGACTGAGACAGGCTGACTTGCCCTGCTGGTCTTGGGCAATGGCAGAGAATGGAGACCCCCTTTCCAGGCTCCATGAAGCCGTAGCCTCCACGCAGCCGTAGCCTCCACAGCTGCACAGCTGTCTCCTTATACCCTTGAAGCGGCAGTGAATTGATGACATCGTTATGGGTCTGTTGCAAAGTTTGTACAAAATCTGTAAACAAAATCAAAGCTGGATATTCTGAAAAGGGACTAATTGCCAGATTGAATTGATTGTTATAATTAATTCACTTGGATGACACTTCAGTCTCTATAAGGATGACACAATGACTCTTCATTCAGGAACACAGATGTGACTGTGTCTTCCTATTCTTTATCTATTCCACCATAATTGAGCATGAATAATGTGCAATGAAAGCCAAATGTCACCCAAACTAATGCCATTAAGAATGAACGAACATCTATCTGTGTAGCTGAACTATTCGTAACCTGCAGACTTATGCAATTCTTGTCACTAAGAAATCCATCAGCATTGTATAATAACATGCAAATGAGTAAGAATTATTCTGAATGAGAAATAGTAGGGGGAAAAAAGCACTACATATCAAAACATATATCGAGAAAGTTCTAGTTCTGGTGGGGGTTCTCAGTCAGCTCATTATGCAAATCACGTCACATACCTGTGCCTCTCTCCTTGCTCCCTTCTTTTTCTGTTTAGGCCAACAATTCTGACCTGAAACTGAACAAAATACATATGCTCAGCTTATGTTTTGATAACAGTAGATAATAATACCTACTAAAATGAACAAGATTAATTTAAAAATTATAGACTTGGGCAAAATGAATACATTTTTAAATCAATAGAAGAAAATAGTAACAGCTAGCAAGACTCCCTGTTCTGTCTGTCCCTCCTTGCCTGGAACAAATATTTAAAGACGTCAAAATGCTCCACAGAATGAATTAATCATTTCTATTTTGAAGAAGAAGAAACTTAAGACCCACTAGACGATTCATGTAAAGTCATATGGTCAATCATATATTTCAACAATTTTGTTCAAGCACCATATTCTTTTAAATTTCCAGCTCCCAGCCCTGTACACAGCCCCATGGCTTATATTGTTTTTTAATCCACAATGATGCCTGTACGAACTCCCTTTTTGCATCCACTCATATCCACACACAACTGTACATTTATACTTCATTTTCTTCCTCTGCCATGTGTGCATACAGCTAAGATTAAGGATTGGCCAGAAACCTACAATTTCATCATGTGAAACATTTTTAACTTTCAAATATACAGACAGAAAATTATTCATAACCCTAAAAGCTCCTGACTATTTTTAATTAAATATTGAATTGTAGAGTTACAGTAATGTTACTGTATAACCTAGCCAACAAAAACAACTATGAAAAATCCTTCCAAACCCTTTTAAACCCGTACTACTTATCCTTCTTATCAATAGGTGTTGATTATTAATTTAAACTAAAGCAGTGAAAGGGAACGTGCAGAGCCAAGGCAGCCTGCTATCAGCCTCTTTACACTAATGGCTTGGACGATACTGCTAGTATGCTCATACCCCTTCGCTGAAGAATCAAATTATTTCAGCTCTCATACAGACAGCATTCAAGTAAATTACTGGAGGTGCCCTTTACCACTTGGTGCATCGCCAGTTACCAAATGCCATTACTTTCAAATACAATGAAATGTTTTGGTATCACAAGGTTAAAGAGAAAACCTATTTGGAATGAATGAAAGGGCAGAAAATGTCACATAGAAACAGAAAGACAGATTGAATAGTTACAGCAGAAGTCAGAGGTCCAAAGTGTAGATGAGCTGGTTTCCCCAGTAAGATTTCTGGCTGTGAATTAAATGAGATATTCACCTGAGATTCAGCAGAATCTGCACAGTAAAGGATTTTTCAGTATATGCTACATGCTTTATGCAGGCTCCTATGGAGACAAAAGGTTAAGTATTTATTTTTACGTGACTTTGTGTTTAAAATAGGTCAGAGGAAAAAAAAAATAGTAGGAAGAGCTGTGCTGTGTCAGATCAGCCTTTCTGAATTTAAATAATGCCCTTTAATCTTACAGATATTGTTGGGTTTGGAATTTGGGCTTTTTTTTTTTTTTTTGAAACAACTACAGCATGTTAGATTTACATTCAAATACTGCAGTCTGTAGGTAAGAATTACCTTCGAGAAGTTTGCCTTCTGTCATGTCCCATTTCCATACCAGAAAAGGCATTTTGCAGTCTAAACTGAAATAATTTCATCTTTAAAGCAGTCAGAAAGTCTGGAGTTCAGTTTCCATGAAAAAGACGCCCAGCTTGAAGCATAGATCTAAGTCTGGAACACACAACAACTGAATCTACTACAAAATGGCCATTCTTCAACAGAATGAAATTATTACATGTCTAGAAAATACTGGTGGATATGCAGGCTAACACATTGCCTATGAAATCCAAGAAACACTAACATCAGAAGCGGTTTTCTGAATATGTTCTCCATGATCTGTCCACAATCATGAGTGATCTCTAGCCAAATAAAAGTAGCAAACAAGTAGTCAGAAATCAAGTGTTCAAATTATTAAAAATAAGTAAACCGGGATATTTTGTTCCTCTCCGCCCACAAAACTTGGCTCTGTAGAACAGCTATAGATTTTATCTGTTGTTGTCATTTTAGCTGTACTAGCCCCTATTCCTCAGCATTCCCCTTCATTTGTCATTTCATTTTCCTCCAGCTAGTGATTTATGCTTTCCCTTCAGGCTAATAGTGTCTGATTTCAATTACTTCACTTCCTTGGATGTCCAGTTCCTACAACAAATTGAGAAATCGCCGTTTTCTTTATTACCCTGGGCACTTTATTTTAACACAAGCATCCCCTGTATCATGGAATCTCAGAAAGGCTTGTGCTTGCTATTTAAAATGGCCTTAGCTATACATTTCACCATTCACATTCCCTTTTTTGTTTGTTTTCTCCCTTTCAGACTCCTGAAACTCTTTTAAAAACTCTGCTTTCAAAACCAGCTTTCTGTGACACATAACCACATGAAAACCTTTCCATGTCAATTAAAAAGACACCGTGACAAGTAGAACTGTAAGACCAGAAGAGAACATACAAGCTTAGAAAACTTGGCTGCACAGTGAGAGGTGTAGGAACATCCAAGCATACTTATTCTCCCTTACACCATAAAACCCCTCCCCAAACCCCTCCAACAACCTTAAACCTTTAATTAAATACCTACAGGCACAACTCAGAAAAATAAAAGATGGAGAAAGAAGGTGAGCTCAAGGACAACGTTAATGCTCCAGGTCCTCTCCCTAGCAGGGAAACTGTAAGAGACCCAAGGCTGTGATCCCATCCAGCACAGCCACAGGGGAAACCATGAAGACCTGAAGTATAGGCTGGCCAGCTACTGCCACTCTGAGCTAGAGAAAACCTCCCACCCATCACCTTGGTGATGTAAATCAGGAGTGCTCTCCTGAAATCGGGGAAAACAGCAGGAGAGCTAAGGCTAGAGTAAGGGCATGGAGAATCAGACGTGTCTTTCAGCAAGCTGTTCTGGAAAGACTGCAACCCTGAACTGCAGCAGGTAAGGTGATAAAGTACAAACCTTTCAACAACAGCAGAGGGAACAAAGGAAACCACACACAAAGATTTCTCTCTCTGTAAAACTATCATTTTTTTAAACTTGCTCTTATATGAAAAAGATCTTTTGAAGTTTGAAATTAAAAAAAAAAAAAAGAAGAAAAGTGAAAAAGATAGCAGCATTTTTTGCTCTTATCAAGCCAGTTATTTGCACCAAATGGATTTTAGCTACTTTCAAAGTCTCCTCTACAAAACGATTCAAAAGGGTGGAGAAAGCACCTGTAAGTGAACCAGAGCTTTGAACCAAAAATCAAACCCTCAAGATATAAACAGTTTCCTTACACGTACAGCAATCATCAAAGGGCACAGAGAGTTTGATTACAGGAAGACAGATGCTTTTGGTTTTATTCAGAGTTAATTTGTTGAAGAATAAGAATTTGTCCTGTTTGCTAGATCAAAAAAAAAGACATCCTGTAATACATCTTTTCTGTTCTATTCAAAACCTGAAAACTGTTGGAGCCAGTGAGAATTCAAGAAGAAAGGAGTTGGGTATAAATCTTTGAGTCTTTTTTTCCATACTCCCTGTTGATATTGCTGGTCATTATATAAAATAATTTTCTCTAACCTTTGCATAGTTTTTAAACAATTTCAGAGGGGTGTCTTTTCCTGTATTTTTAATAGGAGAGAGAGATCATCATGCATGGGGAAACATATCTTTAAGTAACTAGGAAAAGAAATGCACCCAGCTAGTCATCTGTTAATTGATGGGAATATAATTTGTAATTGTTGCACTGAAATTCTAACCTTTTCCCTTGTTTCTTTCCATTCTTTATGAGAAGGGCAGCTGAACAATCTGACAAGCCCTGAGCGTATTAACTGATGCCCATGGAAGCCCAAGGATCTAATTGCTGTGGTGCAGAGAGCTGGTAGCATTAGGCCTTATTTTTATACTATATCACATAAACCTACAGCATTCCTATTGCCAGATCACTCCAACTCCCTCTGTGTTTAATTATTACATTAATTATGGGAGCAAAATGGGAGTAAAATCTCACAGGGGTGCATTGAAACAATTCATTGGTGTTTACAAACCCATTTGAGATATGCAGATGAAAGCGCATACATTAAGTGTATAAATAGTTCTTATTTTTGTAACCATTTGCAAAGATTTTTTTCCCAATGCCTCTTTTATATGCTTGTTTTTCAGCTGCTTTGATAATGGTCCTCAGCAGATTCAGTCTCATCCTGGTTCCCATGTGTGCCAGGAGAGACACTTAAATACAGGACATTTTTCTGTGGCCACTAGGAGAAGTCTTTTTCTTGATGCATCATGTTACTGTCATGGAGTTGGATGTTTAATGTTATTATTGTAATCTTTTTGCCAACCACTGGTTGACAGCAACAAGGGTTGGGTTCAGATTTAAAGGGATCACTCATAAAGTGCCTGCTGGAGCATCTGCTCAAAAACGCAGGGAGAACAAAACTCAATTTTCTGCCTTCTCTTAGGCAAGCGAATCAATTGGCTTAACAATATTATCTTAAAGGGAGGAAAGAAAGAAAGTAAATAATAGAGGAGATAAAGACAGCAATGCACGGCATCTAATTCCTGAAGTACAACAATATCAGGCAACCCTTCCCGCCAAGGCAGGTGTTTGCTCAGCCCAGTGTTTTGCCCCTGCAGCAACACTGCAACTGCAGCCGGCTATATTCACAGCTCTTCTCTTTCTGCAGCTCTTGTAGGTGTGGAGTGCTCAGAGTAAGGGCATTTTTGAGCACCCACGTTAGGACTGCATTGTCGTCTGCCCATCTCCCAGGACGAGTGCAGGCTCAGGGCAGCTTTAACTCACTATAATGTAGAGTCCACTCTCCATGTCCTACTATCTTCACAACCTTTCTGCTAAGATAGCTAATAAAAACTCCTACATCTATTCTTACTCAGTAAAATATCATCATTTGCAGGGTGGGGGAGATCTTGGTATATATTTGTCTGGCGGTGAGCTGCATGTCACCCCATGCCCCAGCATGTTGATACATTCAGTTAAGGAACAGGAGAGTGCAAACCATGGGCAAGGATAGGTATACATAACCCTTCCTCAGATTGTTCTATCTATGTTAACTTGATTTTGAGTCTGTCCTGAGGTTGCTGGCTCTCTTCTCATTCTTTGACACTTTCTCATGAAGTGCCACAACAGCCAAAATACTATGACCAAACTTACTCTGTATGGTACTCCAGGATTAGTTAGGCCTGATTTCTGGTCCATCATGGCTCAAGCTGCGTTTGAACCAGTGAGCTGGGAGTCAAAGGCTTGTTTTCTCGGCATTACTAGTCTTTTGAATCATCCACCTCCTGGTTTATCATGGAAAATTATTATTCATTGTCACTATAATTGTTCTGATCCATAATCAAGGAAAAGCAATCCTGGCAGATGGTCTGGGACTGTCTAGGTACAGATAAACATCACACAAGATTATGAAACTCCCTGTACTATAACCTTTAGTATTATGAAAGGATTATTCAAAACTGTATAATAAATGAGAAAATGGGACGCACCTAAGCATGAACTGCTGCCAAAAGAATACGTTAAAGATACTGAAGAGCCCAACCATCCTGAAATTACTGACAAATACTATGTCTTTCTGGAACAGTATTCTTCAGAATAAGAAGGCTAAGGAATCATTTCTTAACACAGAAAAAACTCATCAAGAAAAACAGTGTTTGAGCAAAGGCTATCTGATGCTAGTATGAGCCGTTTTAGTGGTTAGAATTATTTTTGCACATATGCTAACACTTTTCCGCGGTCTTTTTTGCCTTTCTAGAGAGTGGAATCATAGAATCTTTTAGGTTGGAAAAGACTCTTAAGATCATCAAGTTCAAACATTAATGCTGCCAAGTCCACCACTAAACCGTGTCCCCAAGCACCCCTATCCACATATCTTTTAAACATCTCCAGGGATGGTGACTCAACCACTCCCCTGGGCAGCCTGTTCCAGTGCCTGACAACCCTTTCAGTGAATAATTATTTCCTAGTATCCAATCTAAACCTCCCCTGGCACAACTTGAAGCCATTTCCTCTTGTCCTATCACTTGTCATTTGGGAAAACAGACCAATCCCCACCTCACTACAGCCTCCTTTCAGGTAGTTGTAGAGAGCAATAAGGTCTCCCCTGAGCCTCCTCTTCTCCAGGCTAAACACCCCCAGCTCCCTCAGCCGCTCCTCACAGGACTTGTGCTCCAGACCCTTCCCCAGTTTCATTGCCCTTCTCTGGACACGCTCCAGCCCCTCAATGTCTGTCTTGCAGTGAGGGACCCAAAACTGAAGACGGTATTCAAGATGCAGCCTCACCAGTGCCCAGCACAGGGGCCAATCACTGCCCTAGTCCTACTGGCCACACTGTTCCTGATGCAGGCCAGGATGCCATTGGCTTTCTTGGCCACCTGGGCACACTGCCAGCTTGTATTCAGCTGCTGTTGACCAACATCCCCAGGTGCTGAAAAATCTCATTCATGAGTTGTTGAAATTCCAGCCTATTTTTTTTCATTTCTCTACAAAGCAGTATTTGTGCTTAATATGCCTGAGTTTCGTTTGAGCATAAAAAGCCTGATTTTCATGAGTGTCCAGGACTCCAGCTGGGCTCCAACAGAGGTGCAGTATTCATCATTCTTCGAAAACAAGTGCTTATTTGAATGAATTGCGTGTCATCGCTTCTGTAATTTCTGCATTCTGAATAACCTAACCCTCATGTTTAAACCCTGACGGCCTGAAGGTTGTGCCCATATGTTATTGGAAAGGTAATTTACCCTAGATTAGGAAAAAAAGGTCTCCTATTTCACCTGTGACCCTTCTGTCACAACATGTTAGCACTGGCTGTGCAGGGTAAGTAATTGTGTGGTGCTGGAGGCTGAGCAGGTGACTCGCAGCTGCTCCAAACCCCCCTGACCCCCGGGCCTGTGCCGATGGGCAGGGACATCTGATCTCACATAAGGAAAGAAGCCTCAGCTCTTTTAGCGTTTTAACTTTCTCCTTGTCATTGTGCTAAAATATGTATCCTTAATTTTTGGTTTCTGTTGAACAGCTATAAAGCAGGCGGAACAGACAGGAAATCAGATACGCTTTTAACACACTCCAGTGGAAACTCACCGGCTTGTGTTTCAGATCTGAATTATATAATGAAATTAAATGGTAGGAACAAAATAGCAGCTTTAATCCCAGCAAAACACAAGTAAAATTATTATGCTTATGTGACCGTTTCTTTTCTCCACAATACTACCACTGGCACCTGACTGGGAGGTGGGTAATATGCTCAAATAGTACAGTGACCAACACGAGGGGAAACCTGTAAAGGATGGGGAAAATGGACTGGAGTCCTCCCAAGAATGTGCACACAACTCCTGCCCAGTGCAATGGAAGGTTTTATGGACTGTGAGAGATGGGTGAAGGGATCTCCGTCCACCTTCTAGGAGACCAAATATCCCCATGACAGAGCCCATGGCATCAGTAGAACTATTTGGACCACGATGAAAGAACAAACTTTTCATTACTGCAGGTATTTCTTCTGCTTCAAGAGTGAGGCCAGTGGAAGGAAGCACTTCTGTCTGTGCTGTTTACCATGCTTACGTCAATTTGAGCTGCCTGTACTACAGGTAGCCAGTAGCTGAACCAGAATTAGGGTTTATGTCTGTTGACTTGTGGGTCACCTCCCAAGAAAGCCATCATCTTTTCCAGATATAAATGCTCACACAGGTTTCCTTGCTCACTTCCCAAGGGCTGAATACTTGCAGCTGTCATTGAAACTAAGCCTTCACCAGTCGAGTATTCCTATTTGAATGAATTTTAGCCTTAATCTAATTGCATATCACTTCCTAGTTTTGCGCATCAAACGTTGCACTTCGCAAAACGGGGACCTGGAGGAACTTTCAACTGTTTCTAAAGACAAGCACTTTGGTTTGTAAGAAATATAGAACTATATAAATTATTCGAGCAACACTGATTTAACGTACCAGCTTAGGCCAAACAATAAATTCAACCTTCAGTTTTACCCATGGCTAAGGACTGGTTTTGTGAGAATTCAATAAACACAAAACAGATACTATTTTGCAGAATGATTATGACATGGGGAGATGGAAATTTCATCCAAAAGCTACTTTCGTGGTAAATGTTTCACCCAGCTCTCATTTCAGAAAATCAATCCATTGCTAAAAAGGTGTCTAAGGGAAACCAGGAAAGTGGTATATTTTACTCCTATTAAAAATATGATGAAAACCCCTCTATAAAATGTTGATATTTCTGCATTCAAGCATTTCTGACAGAATCATTCTTACTGCTCCTTAGCCCAGTGAGTTAAATGACTTCCTATATCCCTCCTATTATCATCTTATGCAATTTGTAAATAATAATGCTCTGATTACTAATACTGCCATGAAAACAATTACTAGTTTGGTAATCTATATAGGAGTCTGCAAATCTGATTATCTAACCAATGAAATTATTTAGCAAAGTCATCTGATAGGTTTTCCAATTTTAACGTAAAACCACATTTTTTCTTCTCTTACAGAAAGAGAACTTTAGACTTAGTTTTTCCTCTTTTATTCTGAAGTGACATCTTCAAAAGCTGCCTAGCTGGTGTCATGTACCATTGAAGTCTTGAGCTCATGTCTGTTAAAGTTAACAGATATCTTACTATTGTTTTCAATCAGATTTCCCTCTAACTATTAATCTATAATGATTGACACTAGCTAAATTTTCACCAGTTTCTTTAAAAGCATAAAGCATGTAAATGATATGTTGCTAAAAGTATCCTTAAATGCAAAAGAAACGTGATTTCCCCATTACCAGCACCAAAAAGCCTCCAGTAAACCAGCAGTCCTTACATACAAGTCATTCAGATATTCACCTCCATTTATCACATTTATATTGCCCCTAAACAGAGTGAAGGAGGGACAAAGTGATATCTATGATTATCTTTAGGCCTTCTGCAAACTCCCTGCTTCCAGCATTTAAATAACTGATCTATGTGCCCCAGAACTTGTGTAAATCTCTTATTAAAGTCCAGTGGATATTTTGGTGTGGGTATGAAATACTACCTGGAACTACAGAGCTGCAGGCGTGGATGCTGTTGTCCATTAGTCTTCAAATGAGCCCAGAGACACTGAAGTCATGGGGAAATTTCCTATCAAATTCAAGTGGGCAGCTTTGCCCCAATGGTTTCATAAAGCTCCTGGCAGAAGTAGGGACTATTACAGCTCAACAAGAGCAATTTACATGCCACTAATTGTAATCATGTGGCAAACTGTCTTCTAGTCTATCAGACACTTCCTCCCTTAACAGAATTTTCCCCTCAATTTAAATAGAGGCAAATTGAATATCTGATTAACTTCTTTTTTTTAGGCAAATAATACTGAATTTTAGACTACAGAGCCCAGACAATTGAGTCATCTGACAATTTCAGAAGAAAAAAATTTTGAATTCATGCTATGCTGCAGATTATTCATCTGATTGCTCACATATTTGCAGGTTCCAGGACCACAGAATCTATAGTGCAGCATTCAGGTTTAAGGATTACTCTTCTCTTTAAAATATTGCAATAAGAGGTCCTATTGTCTGTTTACTGCCAAGATTCTGCCTATGTGTAGCACCCATTTCCATCTTCCTTTAAACCTGTCTTGCTGGCTTCTTATGCTGGCAGAAGACAAACATATTCAGAACTTGAACCAAGATAAGAAGAGGGAAGGAAAAACACTGAGCAGTGATGGAAATTTTCATAGGAAAAAATAATTAATTGCATGTATCTACCAAAAATATATGTCTGCTGTTGCTTACACTACCCAGTTCCCTGTCATCTGAGCTTTAAATTAAAAACATTTCAGCTTTGCCTGATGTATTTTACCATAAACAAACACTCAGTCACCATGACAACCATGTTACTTATTGTAATGCTTTTATCTTCTAGTGATGGGCAGGGAAAGCTTCATTTGCCTTTGACAATTTATTTAATCCTTCTGCTATTCAGTTTTGCAACCAGTGAATCAAATCTTTGGAGCCATTTTCATTTTAGTCCAACTCCAACGCAATGAGCTTCACTCTACCAGGAATTAAATTCCACCCCTTGTTTTCAGTGTGCAAAAACAAAGCAAAAATATTGCAACGTGGGAGATGTACAGTAGGTGCATTTAGGTACTGAATACCTCTTGTTATTCTACATGAATAACCTTGATGCTCCAGCTGTAAGCAGTACCCTGGTGCCACGGCTGTGATTCAGAGGCAGGTCGCATAGTGAGCACCATCGGGATGGGTCACTGTTTGATGGAGCTCCATGAAACACCTACACACTGCAGGAAACAGTGAGTCAGATGTCAGCAGCTTCCCCTCTCCAAGACCACAAAACAAATACCTTAGTATGGTGCAAGGGTAATGGATTAAAAATGAAGTTAAGGCTTGAGCTAGGTCATTTCAGCTCACATAGCTGTTACAGCCATTGCAGCACAAGGGTAGAACCTGCCTGTACTGTAAGCTGTTACACAGCTTTTGGCCCAGTAAGAGGTTACATCTGGCCACTGATGACCTTCTCACCGATGGGGATCCCTGCTGGGGGCGATTGTGCGTGCAGGTGTGCTTGGATGTCTCAGCATGATGTGGTTAGGTACTGCCTCTGTGTCATCACCACATGGCACAGAAGAGAAACAAGACCTGAGGATTTTAAACTTGAGGTTTATTGATGATCTGGTGGTGGTGAGCCCCATCATTCCCAAGGTGTAAGGTGATACTGAGGTATGAGGGCCCTGGTTTTGACCAAAGATTGTGTCACCTAATTTCTCTTGCCTTTTTTCACATAAACACCCACAGACATGCCTGTCCCCTGCACAAGGAGGAAAAACAAGCTCAATGCCTGGAGCAAACTCTCACACTAATGACTATGATATTGCTCAGATCCCCCCTTGCAGTCTCAAAGAGCTGTCTCGTGGCTCACAGCCTGCCTGGTGTTGGGCCATGTGGCTGTTCAACTTAACTCTAAATCATCTACAATTGGATCCAGCATAAAACTCAGTTGCAGAGTCTTGGTAGACCATATTTCACAGCATCTTCTGCCATTATGGGTGTGGAAGAACCATCCAGCTTGATTTGTGTCATGACCTTCATAGACTCCAGAAGAGAGAGTGGCAAGAAATAATATTTGACTGAGAGAAATGGAGGCCCTGAGTTCAAGGGTCTTTGACACTGAGGGCCTAGGAGGATCTGGGCCCCATCCTTCACACCTTTCTGCTCACACAGCACACACACTGCAGCTGTGTTTACTGTCATGATTTTCTTGCGATCACTGAGGCGGAACATTTCCCCACTCTGCTGTAGTTAGGATGAGAGAAAGGAAGAGAAAACATCACATTTAAGTGTTTGCATCAAGTAAGCCAGCTCTGTTTTAATTTGCTGGTTTATGTATACCTACCATTAGCTACAGACTTTGGTGACAAACACTCCTTTGGACAGGCTGCAGTCTTGACTTCTAGTAGCGTTTGTAATGTGTGAAAAGATAACATCAAGTATTCTCCAAGGCAATATTTCATATATTGCTGCTTTTGCTTGCACTCTGTGCAACCTACACTATAAATCTCATGTTACATACGTAGGGACAGAACATGACTCCCATAACTAATCTCACACACTCAGCTGCTTATTTATTGCATTACACATAAATTGCAGCCTGAGAATTATTCAGTAAGGAAACTCGCAAGTCTAATAATTAACAGATCCAAGGCTTTGCAATCTGTCAGTCAACAATTCAGGAAAAGCAGAAATCCTCAAATTACTGTTCAGTAAAAATCCTGTTTGTTCCATTACATACACAAATTTTTAGCATCACACAGCTTTTATGGAGCAGTAGCCATTTTTACTCCTGGTCCTCTTACACAGACACTTCTCATGTACTCATTCACCAGGTACATCTGTAAGCCAGTCTCCAAATGGCTGCAGGGAAAATGTTTCTTCATATCAATGTTTTTGCTGTAAGACTGCAAAAATTATTTGGAGGTGACAGTGGGAGGGGTAGATCAGAGCTAAACCAGAAAAAAACAGCACAGAAAAAACAATGTAAGTGCCTAATCTTTGTAAATAGAGCTTATACAAAGTAATTCTTTTTCTGTCAGTCTCTTCCACCAATAAAAGAGGCTAAATAAGAAGACCTATAACCAAAATAAAAGCTTTTGCAGGATCACCTAACCATTGGCTGTGCTTTGTTTTCTGTGGTGAGAACACGCATGAACAGTTTAATGTGCCTGTCACAGACTATTTGTGTTTAATGTACCTTTGAAACATACTGCACGATTCATTCATAAAGTCAACACATTCATGTGGACTTTCTTCTGGGTCTCTCATTACCTGAACCTGGTACATGTTATCTAACCACAAATACTGTGTGACACTTCCATTTATAACTGAAGGTGAAATTCCTGCTTGCTGCCCCAAACTCACCTTACATTTCTGCCTTACAAAACCCACAGCTTTCCGTTCACTGCCTTCTGACTTCAGGCAAGTCTTCTTCATGATTTCAAGATATTGGAGTCTTGGGTTTGGGCTTGGTCTCCACGGAATGCCTGTCTATATCCACTTATGCAGTAGCAGCCAGTAAAGGGATTTCCTGCATGCTTACTGTTCTCTAATGACCTTTAATTTTCTTAAAATTAATTTCCATCAGAATACTGCCCTGCCTCATGGACCATGCCATTAGGAGTGTTCATCTCAGCCATTCTGTCCACAGTTCAGTCTTTGAACACCAAGAGAGCATCAAATCTGCAGAGGATTATACAAAACTGGAGCGAGACAAAACCATCTCACACTCTCATTGAGGAAAAAAATATGGAAGCCAGAACTCAGGTCTGATGAAATGAGCAAGGGAAAAAATGCTTTTTCAATATGCCCATTTGTAGGTCAAAAAGACTCTCAGTTTCCCTTGCACAGATTCTCCAGTTCTCCATTTGCCCAGCACCCAGGAGATTCTCAAGTGACTACCTTCAAGTGGCAGAAGCAGGCATGGACAGGCTGTTTCCACAGGGGTCTTCTATAAAAAAAAAATTCTCACAGTAAACTTCCTATTAATCAAAATTTCATTATCTCAGAAGTCATACAGAATTGTCATCATTCTAGACACCAGATGGATTATTGATGACAGGGGATGTGAGTGGGCAGGATGGGGACAAAATAGCTAGAATAAAACAGAATGAACTTTGCAAGCCAGACATATTTGGCAACTGTACGTTTGAGCTTTTAATATTTGTTAGGAACACAGTTCAGCCTTCTACTAAATGTTGGCAGTTTGGTATATGGAGTCTCATAACAGCTTTAGTCACGACCCAACTGTTTTAGTCATGCAACAAGTTTAGATACATGACTTCTATTGCTCATTTTGTTTTCCTTTGATAGCAATATAAATAAAGTACACAGCCACAAAGACATCCTTCTCCTCTCACTGCCTCCGCAGTTTTTTTGGTCAGGAAAGCCCAAGAACTGTTGTGATTCATCTGGTGTTGGGTACTTGTGTGTGTCCTTCAAATCATTGTTACATTTACACTTGACAGGGAATTAGGTGGTATAAGATTGGCTATCAGTTACAGGTCGTCATGTCACAGGGATCCTCATCTGCTAAAATCCCCACTGACCAGCATGATTACCACTAGTACTTCTCCTCTGTACAAGTTAGATCACTGTCCATTGTCTGCCATATATTTTTGCACTGTAGAAAGTCATCAACATGATTCCAATTCAGTCTCTGAGAGTACAAGCAAGAATTCAGTTTGGATGGGCAATGGAATCTGGACAAGCATTCCACTAAACCAAAGATGCCACCACTGCATGATATTGAAAAGCAGAAACAGGTTGACTATGATCATATCTGCCCTAACGTGCAGAAGAGTTATGATAATGCAAGTAGAGAATTTCAAGACAAAGCTTACTTTTATGTTAGTATTTTAGGGAAGGGAAGAAAAATAAGAGAAAAACTTTGGTCTTATTCATTGAAAATAGGTGAATCAGTGTCTCACAGTATAAGGCTGGATATTGCAAAACTAAATTATTCAAATAAAAATGAAATGCTTTGTGGGAACAGTTTATGGAGGCAGTGTTTGATCTGATTTAAAAGGCATTAATGATCACTTCAGGCATCACATACCCTTCAGACCAGAACAAAGTAGTAGAAGAGTCACTTAGTAAATCAAGAAGTAGCTTGATTTAATAACAAAATATCAATGCAAAACATAAGTGACAGTGAAGTCTGCAGACAAGATATAAAATAAGTTGATTTTGAGAAAAGATGACCAGCCAAACTCAAGCCAGCCAGCAAATGCCAACAAACTCTGGACTTCATGCCCCAAGCCCCCCAGCCCCACCACCATTTTCAGACTGAAGCCAGCTGTGGAAAGTATGCTGAAAACAGCAACGTGTTTGGGGTTTTCATTTCATTTGGTTGCCCCTCCTACCAAGTGTTTCGGATTCATTCTTTGTGTTGGAAACCTACAATTGAGGCAATTGTGACAGACGTGCAAAATGTTGTATCTGCAGGGCGGGTACCTGGCATCGCACATGTTTTCTGTCTGTGTCACTGCATGCTAGAGTGGAAAAGAGGTCCTTTCAGTGGATGCTGGCAGTCAGTCTCCAAAATGAAAACTTTATAGACAGACTGGATTCAGTCAAAGTTCAGGCAGCTACTGGTGGATGAAAGAGATTGCTTCCCAGGAAGAGACCTGCCACACCTTCTAGAAAGAAAGGTAGGTGGAATGAGGAGCTGCTCACCATGGGGCCTCCTGGTTCACACAGGCCGCTGAGATGGGCCCCTCCATCTCTGTGAGAGGCTGTACCCATCTGCCAGTAGTGACTGCACTGCAGTGACCTCAGAACAGACATGGTTGGTAGTCCATTTTATCAGGTCTGTTGGACAGAGACCAACAGCAACCAGCTTCACTCGAAGCAGGCAAATGAGACATGACCATGTCCCAGGAAAGGCCCACGATTAGAAAAGCAAGGTTGAGTGGAAGCAGCAGCACAAGAATGAATGGTGGATACAACACTTGTGCATGGCTTGCAAGGTCAACCAGGCACGGGCAGCATTTGCCAAGGCAGTGTAAATACAGCTTCCAACACCATCTAGAGTTCACAGAGTACCCAACCCAAGTTATTTTTACATCAATTTCATTCTACATTGCCATTACAGTTTTTCAAAGCCGCAATTTTATGATTCATCTAGATTGACTGTTATAATAACAAATCTTTTAAATTAGTAGTTTGTTTGCACTAAGGAAGTGGGAACAGTCGTGTGAAGGAACCTACCAGCACAGTATGAGATTTTTCCTACATTCACGCCAATTCAAACAGATGTATCAGTCCTGTGCTACCCATTAACATTTTAAGTGACAGAAGACATCATTTGCTGACATACTGAGAATATATAATTATCAGCTGGCTAGTAAAAGAAACAGCTCACTGACGAACATGTTGAAAGTAAACTGCTAATAAATACATTTGAAGCATACAGTAGTTTATTAACTCATTTACGTGATCCAGAGAGAACTATGATTTGCCATAATCAGATATCTTTGGGGTTTTTTGTTTGTTTCAATTTACCTGGCACACTACTACAATCAGATGGCATTAAGGAGGACTTCAGAATATAAATTCCTGACCAATTCAATGATGTTTAAATCATGAACTTAACCACACATTTGTTAAAGTTCTGTCTGCAATGTCCCAGCACTGCAAGCTGGTAAGACAAAACTGTATTCCCTCTCATAGGGTTTCTGCTGGGAGACTCTGAATATGACTATTAGGGATTGGGTGGAGGCACAGGAATTGATGCTATAATGAAATCCAGCTATTTATTATGAGCAGAGAAACAAAGATTATTCATTAAAGTTTTTACACTGAGGAATAACTTCATGGAAATAGGTATTCCATATGCAGCGTTTTCCATTAGAAAGTCAGCATTGGCCCTCAGATGTTTCACTACACCTATAGGAGCTGCTGTCAGATACTGTAAGGGCAGAGGAGCATAGGATATTGGTAAGCATATTTTTATTTTCTAGATAGCTGGAAAAAGTTGCTGTACTATTTAATTCTGCAAAATATTAAGAACATATGCTTACATTTAAAATTTGCAAGCATGCAAGAAACCCTCTATTCAGCAATGTACTGATCCTTAAGTACTGTTGACTTTCATACACATAGTTGCTTTCCTACTTCGAACGCTACATGTGCTCTCTAGCAATAAGCCAGGCCCAACTTTACTAAAAGAGCAAATACACCCTGACAATACAAACCAACTTTGGTACTGAAGAGGAAAGTCCTCGACACACAACAAAAATTAAACATTATTTCTTGCTACAAATGCAGAATACTCATTAAAATCATGGCTGAGTATTGCTGTAGCTCCCAGCCAGCCAGAGGAGAACAGCACTGTGTACCTGAGGTAGCCACTGACACCTGAAACACTGATCATTTCTCAATGTTCTTACACCCAAACCCACTAAAAGTGAGATTGTGGGCACTTCCTGTTTCCCACATTTGTGTATCATGGAAACGCCTGCAACTTAAAAATTTTACTACTATGTTTTTCCTGTGTTTAAGAATCTGCCCATGTCAGCTGGCATTTCTATATCTTAGTGATGTTTTCTAACACAGTTCCATTCAAAGGTTTTACTGCAAAGTGTCTTACAAACATGTTACAGACATAAGCAGGTATTTAGAAAGAATTATAAACAACAATAAGCAATGTATTGGATTTCATAAGCTATCTCAATAAGAAACGTCACTGAAATCTCCTCAATCTTTTCTCTTTCTCTGCTAGCTATAGATACTTAGGAATATTCTCCTGTCTTTCCTTCATTTCTTTCTGGTTGTCACAGACTTAAGTCCTTCAAACAAAAGCAGCATGCCTTGTAAAACAATTATTATCACTCACAAGAAAATGGTCCACTCACAAAGAATATATCTAGTTTTTGATGTGTAAATGAGGAGCTTTTGAGGTTTGACCATCCCTGTAGAAAGACAGGAACCCAAGTATCTCTAAACTTGCTGTCATTGTACCCAGATCCTCTGCAACATGGCCCTTGCAGAAGTATTTGCACATGTTCAAACCGACAGTGAACCTATCAAATCAGGCTTGCCCAGTGCTCTCCAGGCAGAGCTCTGAAGGGCGAGGTAGGGAATAAGCACGCCGTACCCATCTGCCACGTCAGTAGGGTGGCCAGCTGAAATAGCCATCTTTTGATGGAGTGAGAACAAGCCAGGAAAGGTGAAACAGAGGAGAAAATGTCAGAAGCCTTCATGGAAAAGCTAAACACAGAGAAGACTGCATGTAAAAATGGCACTAATAAGAAACGAGATACAAATATGTTCAGCATCAGAGGACATTTGCAATCACTGCTGTGCTACTAAATACATGGCTCGGGTTCATCTCGCTGTGAAACACAGCTTCTCTTGTGTTTCCTGCCTTTGCTGCAAATTCTATTGCTCATGCAGCAGATGATTGTATTGATCTGAAGAAACCAGAAAGCACCTTGGAATAAGTGGTCATAGCAAAAGAAAGCTGCCACATGGAAGCAGACATAAAAAAAAAAGATTTTAGGATACATTTTCTGTTCTCCTTTCCTGTACAGTCTCACCTAGAGCTACAGCATGACAAGAAAGCAGGCAGAAGAGCTAGCAGTAACTGATTTCAGAAAAGGCTGTTGACTGCAAATCCGGAAACCTTTGTCCAGAGGAAGAGAAAATTTAGGAACAATCTAAGTATCACTGCAGTATTTGTTATCAAACCATCCATCTGAACATTTGAGCTCTATTATAAAGTAAAGTACTGCAGAGAAACGGGGTTACTGAGGGAACAACAGTGGCCGGACTGTCACTCTCTCCAGTGATGGATGGGGGACGCAGCTCAAGAAGCTGTCAAAGAGCTAGCTATTGCCATGTATGACTAGTTGCTTCTTTACCTGACAGATGAATTATTTTTCAAAAAGAAAATGGGGCAAAAAGGAGCCTGAACATACATAATGGGCATTTTTTAAAACTCTTAGTTTTACCTATTTCAAGAATCATTTTTATCAATAAGAACAAACTATTAGTTTAGCATTGCAACTGAAATATCCTGGTAAAATATGCCTCCGCAATCCAAAAAGATCAATGGTTAATATGGCTGAGAAACTCCATTTTTCATCTGCTATGTCTGGCTAGGAGATTCAAAAGTCAGGCAAGAAACATCATGAGCTTCCTTTCTATCAAAAGTCCATTAAGGTCACTGTTACCTGCCAGCAGATATGCAAGACTATCACACTGACATCTTTAATGCTTTCCACATTTCTGACATTGTTCCAGTCCTGTGGGGCTTTTTTGTTGTAGTCAGATGCTACTTCTCAGCTAGATTTTGGAGTTGAAAACTGCTGACTGCATATGAGAGCAATATCAGATGAGAACGTAGTTCAAAATAAATTCATATCTCATCAGGTGCATACAGATTATAAGACACATGCCCTTTTTAGGATGGATATATATGAGTACAAATAAGCAGACAACCCAGTGAGTACTGCACTTCCGAGAGTGGAAAATTCTTTATTTCCAGTCTTATGGAGAGTGAGAATTCTGCTTCCAATGCAGATAAAAAAGGCAGCTCACAGAAGGTTGTTTAAAATTTGACCATCTGCAGTGTTTGGCAGAAAACCTGAGCTTTGGGAAAATGCAGTGTGTTCGCCCTCTATTTACCTTTTAATTCTGTGGGGTATTAAAATATTTGCCATAAGACAGTAGTATTCCTTATCAGTCTTAAGGGGGATTTTTTAGCCTCTTTAGATGTTGACTTGGATGCATCTAGAATAGTTTCTAAAGGATAAAAACTAGCAGGACTCATTAAACAGCCCCTGATCACTCAGACCTGTTTGGACAACCTTTCCTGCTACACTTGAGCTCAATCAGAGACCTTGCTGATAGAAAGCCAGCAACTAATGGTGGGTGGAGAAAGAAGACAAGCAACCTTCTCTTTTACCCAGTGAAGTGGTTGAGCTGGACAGCCTATCCTTCTCTGTGACTAAATGCAAAAATTCTTAGGAAATGAAGCAACAGATCTTGTTCCCAGAAATAAAGAAATTTTTGACCTAAGCAAGTCAGTACTAGAGGGGATTTTCCTACTCTCTGTGGTAGTTTTTCAGCTGTCTCTTTCTCTGCTTCCTGTTCAGACAGAAATATCTATAGTTCCTCTATAAATGAACCTGTTCACACACTGGTGGTCCAGAGCTGAGCTGGGATTAATCTTGCTTCTCCATTCTGCAACAATATCCCTCTGTTCCTGTGGAGGGGAGGTGCAAGACTGGGTTTTTTTTCTGACTTGTGAACAACATAACATCATATAATTAGTGGAGAAGAGAGGAGCTTATGTAAACAGCAGTGGGGTATGATTGCCACTTATTGGGGGCGGGGGGTGGGGGAGATGAAGAAACTGTACAAACAACAAAGAACAAACTTTCTGAAGAAGGGAGAAAGAACCATCCTACTTCTAGAAACTTTCCTTTCAAAGGTGAGCAAAATAGGCTTCATGGGAAAAAAAGCATGCATCCATAAAAACTACACAAACTTCAGAGGCAGTTTCCAAGACCTGCTGTGTAGCATCCACCACTTAAGACAGAGACTCCTTTACCTTATCACCTCAAAATATAAATTTAGTATGGTGCTTCTGATACAGCTAAAAAGTCATACATGACACAGAGGAGTATTAGCAAGGTCATTGCAGGAGCTTCTCTACAATGCAATTCCTGTTGGTTGAGTCAAACAAGCGTAACCTGTATTTGAGCTCCTACATCATACCAAAACCGGCTGTACCTGTTTGCCCCAAGCTCGTAAATTTATGAAAATGTCCGCCACAATAGCCAATCTGCGGCTTTGCAGCTATGCCGGGAACACGTGCTCATGACAGGACTTTTCAGATGAATCTTTAGAATGCAGTTCAGCTGGATTTCAGCTAAGCATAGCATATTCCCACAGTCACTCATGTTGAATTAAGTTTCCCCAAGTCTTTTTAATGTAAATTTCATATGACTACTGTTTAAGTACTATGGATACACTTCCTGGGAATTAATTACCAGCTTAGATGAACGGATGAATCATTATCTCCACAGAATAATTAATACCCCCCAAAAATCTCCTTTTCCTGGTCATTATTAAAAACAGTATACATGCTCATCCAAATAAATATGGAAATGAATCACCATTCAGGAAAGCCTTGGGGAGTGAAGCTTTTGTTTGGTTTTTGACTGTGGTCTTTCAAGCACTTGTTTCATAAGTATTTGGTCATAACTGTTGTTAGTGGTGCAATGTAATGGTCATCTGTGCAACCACTTGATGAAACTGGGGAGAAGTGATACCAAGGCCTAACTCTGGACACTTCTACACACACATTAATCCACAAATATCATAAATTAGTTTTAATGTAATTTATTAGAAACATAAGAAACAGGCAGTCCAATCCCTATTTGGGTCTGATGAATAGCTTGGGAAAAGGATGAGCAGTAGGCTGCTTCCATCAAGGAAATATATTTCTGCCCACTTCCCCAAGGGCTCCTCAGATCTGGTTTGCACATCAGAATTTTTATGGAGAGCACAGGACTAAGAATCACACCCAGACTGATGCCCTTTTAGGCAACCATATCGTCATGGGGAACCCTACAACATATTCCACCAAAGAGCACAAGCCACTTTCCAACACCTTCAACAAAATTAAGACCTGTGGTAAGGACTAAAACAATCGTAGCGAAGATGTGCCACGGGAAATTATAAGGAGACATCAATGCCATGGCTGATACCACAGGTCTCTGATTAAGTTGTTGCTATTGTAAGTCAAGCTGTATCTGGAAGTCCCCAAGCACCAAGGACACAAAGCACACATGAGGTTCAGAAAGGTTAGTGCTCTGGAAGTAGATCACACAAAGGACCTGACTAGAAAATAACGGTAACTTCCATCACGTGTGGTGTTTTCCCCATCAGTCAGATTCATTATCTATGGCACAATGTAAATTATTTTCCTTCTTTAAACATCATTCTCCTCCCATCACCCCATCTTGTCCCTGAAATATACTTATGACAACTTGTTCTAACCCTCTCTCTGGCTAATTAGTCTACACAAAACATGGTTTGTTTCAAATATCAGGTTCTCCAAATCCTCCTAGTGGATTTATCTGCATCTATTCTAATTTAAATCCCTTTTTTTTTTTTCTTTTGACAGCAATATACAATATTCCAAATCAAAGCTTACTGGATGGTAAAAGCAGGTTCACAACAGCTAAAATTCCTTTTCAGAGGTGAACCAGCTGAACATTTCTTGATCATCATCCAGTCAGCCCATCCACACAGACTTTTCTCCTATTCTTCAAATCGGCATGTCCACAGATGAGAGCAAAAATTGTTCTTCTTAGTGTACTAAGTGCATGATCTGGCATTTTATGTGGGTGAGCTCCAGTTAGAACTCCATCTAATTCTGCTTATACAGGAACTTGGTCCTTCTTTTGAGGCCAGAAACTCCCTAGTTTATTTCTTTCCTCCGCTGACCAGCATGATTCTAGGCAAATCATATACCTATTGAAATTTGTCATTATTGGGCTACCTTTTTTGTTTTGTTTTGGGTTTTTTAAGTTAAATGAAATCATTCTGTAAAATGTAAAAGAAACCTTTTTATAAGACCATTGTCCTTTTGACTCTGGAAAGCCAAAGACTATTGGGATGTAGTCTTTCATTCTAGGGAGATAGACTCAAGTTCAGGGCTTCCCAGGGAAAAGTGGTGGGTAGTGGGTTTCAGGACGTTCAGCATTCTCCAAAGAGGAAGCATAGGCGGTATCTTGCCCTAGCTGTGCTCCTCCCCTCAAAAAGCAATACAAGAAAGCCCAGTATAGGTCAATCCTTCCTCTTCCTACCTCTTTTGCTAGCCACTGTAGTGGTTAGTCACATGTTTTTACTGTGAGCTTAGTGCAATTTTTCTTGTGCTTTGGTTTCAGAAGGCTCGCAGTTTGCATGCATTATTCTGAAATAGTATTTGATGCTCCAGCGTTGAGACTGAGTCTGGATAAATTTAATCTGCACTTCTACATCAGTTCTCCAATCCAGAGAATAACGAGGCTGAAATTACTACAGAAAGACTCTGAGGTTAATGCAATAACCAACAGTGTAAATTAGAAGTGATTCCATAGCAGTGGGCCTGGGAGGGTTCTTAACTTCCCACTTCTTACATTTTTAACCTATTACAGTTTGAGAGTAGCGTGGAAGGGGGGCTATTTGCTTCATCTACACCCTCCAGCTGACTGACCCTTGATGCTGCGAGAAGAAATGAAAAGCAAGGGATGAGGAAATACTGCTAGACTTTGCAGATTAATAAAACATAGGGTGGCCTCCTATTCTGCAAACTCTCCAAGGTAACATTCAGGCTTGGGAAACCCAAAAGAGATTTGGTAGACCTCAGTAATTTTTTTAGTTTAATTGCCAAATCTCTGTTTGGTAATTGTTAGGTGATAAAGGCAAAAAGAAGATATCCCTGCACTGGAAGGACTCAACATCAAAACATGAAATAAAACCAGCCAAATTGTCCTGTCTCCCTTTCAGTAATTAAAGAAAGCTTCAAGTCTGTTATGAAAAAGTTGTTATAGAAAGACTTGTGTTAGTCTGTTTGCTTTTCCTGCATCATGACACAGACTTACTGTTCTCACAACCTATGAAATTTATGTTTCTCAGCATATATGCAGCTTGGTATAGCTCAGATACCTTCTTGCCTAAACAGACTATACCTGTAATGTGAACAGATGTCCTGAATAGTATTAGCAGAAAAAAACCTCTGGGTTCTGCACTTACTGTCCACCTGCTCAACACTTTTGGAAGAAATTAGGAGCCCAGGTCACAGGTTAGTGTTTTGTGCAGCACCAACCTAGCAGAATGCTGCTGCTAATAATACAAACAGTAAGTAGGAAATGCTACAGGGTATGTAGCACTCACAGGCTTTTTGAAGTCTCTTTTTTCAGGCTGCTTTATAAAACTAAATCTTAAGAAGACTCTTATCTTAAGCTTTATCATCTCCTTTTGACCTGAGACAAAGGGAAATGGTCACAAGCAAGAGGAAGCACTGGAAATGATCTTTTCACCTACACATTAGAGAGGATCCCAGAATGAGATCTGACTAGCTTAGGTAACCACAGATACAAAAGTAAGCCTGAAGGTTAGAAGTACTTGGCTTATCAACATCTTGATAATATAGTTGCACCCACTTACACCTGTAAAGATGAAGCTCTCCATTAGTGGCCAGGTAATAAAGATGGGCCATGCCCAGGCACAGCATTCCTGTGGCCCTGGACTCATGGCTGATCATGCTGAGTCTCCTGCCCTTGCTAGCTCTCAACTTGGCAAGCACAACAGCTTGGATCAGGTTCAGCACTAGTGGTTTAGACACATATTAGTATTTCTCAATGTTGTAAAACTTATAAGGATTCCAGCATGGAAGATGCTTATCTTCATGTGTAAAGTGTGTACGTGATACCTTGAGCATTTCTTTAATGCAGTATTGGCTGTATAGTATTTCAATTTGCCATTTTCAGTGAGTAACATTTTTCATAAATTTCTCATAAAATCAGTTCTATAGGATACTTAGGAGGAAAAGCTAACACTGATTCCTTTTGTTTGGTCCCCAGCTCATATCTGGGATCAGCACAGTATTTCAACTTTGACAAACAGAAGATACTTGGAAGTGGGTTAATAATTGCCTTCTTTAAAGAAGCTGTTTAGCAGTCATGAGACAAAAGCAACCTTGAATGTCATAGCTATGAACATGAATCTGAAACTATAGGACCATAAATTTTTTGGGCAGGTTATTTGAAGAAAATGGGTGATATGTAGGTATCTTCAAGCATAAAAGTTTTTTTCTGAATCGGTTTAAACTAAAACCAAATGCAAATAACATTTCCTTGCTTGTAATGATCATATTCAAGCAGAATTCATCTGCCCTTGATTGAATTTCTAAAAAAAGATTATTTCAGTACACAGATTTCCTCCATAACTGTTCCCTCTGCCAATAAGGCAAGAGTTTATTACATTTCCACAGTTCTCTTGGGAGGAGTTTGTAGGGTTTGTTTGTTTTGTTGTTTGGGTTTGGTTTTTGTTTGTTTGTTTGTTTTTTAATAATACAGCTGTACCTACTTCTAATAACTTGCAAACAGCTAAGCTCTGGAGTTGTGTGAGTCTCCCCAGACTGCATCATTGGCATTCCTGGGAGAAGTCTCAAATAGGTCTATCCAAAATAATTACTGTTTACAATAAGATGCTGTGTTCCATTGAAAAATGAAATCTTATTTTCTGTTTATGCAAAATCTCACTTGCATTGAAAAAAGTGGAGATAGTGTTTAGCAATCACAGGATTAACAATTTTCCTTAAAGGCATCTACATGACAAATTGTATTTTGAAACATAAGAAATATGATGGGAGTTTTCTCTCCTAAATCCAAATGCTGCTCATATTATGAAAAGTCCATTTACTATCTACTGAGAGTTTTTGCATTTTGGCCATCAGACCCATCTAGACTCCAGCTATAATATTATCCTTGCATTCAAAACAGGTGCTCGTGACTTTCCTCCATCATCTCTGGGAAGAATGAACATGCCAGTATTTACCATTTCAAAGAGACCAGCCTTTTATCTCTGTTCACAGCACTGGAACACGAATCCCTTATAATGTCTAATCTCTTGTGCACGGATCATTGCAGGACACAGTCATGAAATCACCATCCCCTCTGGAAAAAACACTCAATCAGAAACACCCCCACCCTACAGTACTTGTACTGTAACATCTTCCCAGATGTCACCTTTTCAATTGGACAAAGTATAACTGTCTTGCAGCCTTGCCATCTTCGTCCCTCCCCACTTGTCTCATGTAGCACGCTAACCCACATACAGCACCTTCCTTCCTTCCTGCCACCACTGCCAGCTCATAGGTCTATCTGATTTTCCCACACACGCGCCCTTTCTACTCCGCACTATCCATACACAAACAACACCTGAGGACTGCGATAAAAGAGCCCCTGAATGTTTTGAGGCAGGGGAAAAAAAAAAACCCAAACCAAACCAACCAAACAAACAAAAAAACCCACACCAGTGAAAAGACAACAGGGAAAGAAAAGAAATATCTTTAATTCACACAAGGGGAGGAAAGAAAAAACTTATTTCTGCCCTTGACCTCTATCCTTGCCCTGGACCGGCCAGCAGCCCTGTGCACCTCCGCAGGGCTGGGCTGCAGAGGAAGTGTGGCTACAGCCCTGCGCGAGCGCAGCAAGCAAGCCTCCCTGAGGTCAGGCAGCCCTTCCTCCTCCGTTTGCACCTGTGAGCAACATAGCGGAGCTGAAAAGGTGTGCTTGGGCCTACTGCGGCCATGCCTTGGTGAGCGAGGGCCTGGCCACACACCCTGGTGTGGGAGAGCACGCGGGGGAGCTGCCTGGAGTGAAACTTCACCATTGCCAGCGAGGGGCAGCCTGCTGAGCCAGCCTTGATGGGATGTGACATCTCAGGCAGGGGGGTCCCGATCAGGACACCTACATTTAGGTGTCTACTGGAGCACTGAACATGTTTTAGCCATTGGATACGCAACAAGTACAGGCAACGGTGCAAATCGTATCACCAGGACCTAAGTAGACACCTAGTAACTCCTCACCTCAGTACTCCCCATATCATGGAACATGAGCTGGGTGTCTAGACGCTCACTCCATGAAGACTTCTAATCACAGATGTCCAAAACTCATAATGAATCCCCCACCTCACTTCCCCACCTTTCAGCCATCTTACACCCCTATACAGTCCCTTTCCTTGTAGTATTTTGCTATTCATTATACCCTGATGGAAGCCAGAGGCAAACAAACTTGTGGCAAGGCAATAGTTGCACCCAGATTCACCCAGTGCCACAGTCACTGCACGGCTCTGAGGCCTGTCATTCGGCCACCACAGCTTTCCAGGATGGACGCTGCTCAGAGCAGGCAGCTCCTTCACAGTTTGGGGAAGGCCTAACAAACAATAAAAACAGAAGTTTTAGATATTTATGACATCCAAAGTGACAAAGGCTGAGATTACAAGTGCATTTTGTGTTTTTTATATTATCTGGCTTCAGATGAGGGGAACAAGCAGAAAGAGCTTCCCACAGGGAAGACAGTTTCCACAGAGCAGCAGAATTTATCTGCTCTCAGCATTTGTTTCACTTCCCAAGGAACATGCTGTGTCTAATCTGGATAAAATTTTGACTGAGGAAGAAGAAATACACATACTAAAATTGATCCCATAGGTCATTATAATAGAGAATAAGGGAACGTATGTTCATAACAAGCTTGTGCAAGACACACAGATTTAGGCCTGCGTGAGCATGTCTACACACGCGGCTACAGGTGCACGGCAGCAGGGATATGTATCCCGCTGCTCTCACCTTGTAGCGGAGGTAACACAAGCAGGGACAATGCAGCCACATGCACTCCCACACAGCTTTGCAAGCCAAGCAGAGAGCACATTTCCAGGGTTGGAGTTGCTCTCCTTCTTAGCACCAATGAGCTGGTGTATATACTTAGTCTTCTGGATCTGTAACAGCCCTCTCACCCTCACTTTCTAGGTCTGCTCCTATTTTCTTGTGCTAGCTATTATGAAGCTGCTACAGGGATGCCTAGTTGTCCTGAAATTGCTTCTGCCATAGTTTTTAGCACTAAAATGTTCATCATCACTGTTTTACCTTCTGAAGTTCTATCTCCTGCCATTTGCAGCATCAGAGCCAAAATATTTCTTCGTTAAATCTAACAAGGAACTAATTTATTTTAGATTGTTTTCTATTGTGTTTTACAGTACTGCCTTGAGCCATCTGGACGATAAGTAGCAATATAAATGATTGCTTCAATTATTAACACTGGTGACCTTTGCTAAAAGGCAGCAAGGAGGAGAAAATTATAGACAGGCTGCTTTGCTAATAGTAATAATCATCCAGGAGGTCTCAGTGGGAAAGGGTAAATGTGGAGCTATAGTGTCTGGTAGTTTGAACGGGGAGGTGGAGGAGAAGCAGCCAGGAAGAGGAGGAGGAGGATTTGGTGCATGTTCCACTCCCACCTATGTATCTCAAGGTACCATCATGTAAAATGTAACAGGGAGCTTAGTGACACATAAAGCCAAGACAGACACCTGGTCTGGCCCAGCACAATACTCTTACTTGGTATGGTGGGCTAAAGCACATTTCTAAAATGCTCTATGATCCTCAAATACACAACCAGTTCCCAGTAGTGTTCTGTAGTATTTCTTTTCCTTGGGTTGAACCTCTGAGGACTGCACACCGCTACTCACCACTTGGGTCTTGCCAAGCTTATTTCAAGTGTTTGGATTTATCACGATGCTGAAACAAGGGACTGAATAGGTAATCAATATTCTGCCCATGGGGACCATAGCCTTGGTTTGTGCAATTGCAGCACTCCCTCTTTTATTTGATTGCAAGCACCATGCTGACTGGCAGGTGGGCGAGCTGGTGCAGTGGAGAGAACAGCAGGTTTCCCTCCCATATCCACCCACATTCACTCTACGTTGGGGGTGAATGCTGTAGCTCTGTCTTAATCTCAAGGAAAAGCCTGAAAAACACCAGAGAGTGAAGATTAGCAAAATAAGAGCTCATTATGGCAGGCTGCTCAGGCAGAGAAACTGCTCAGCTCCCTGGAGAACGTTGTAATTTACCATCCAGTTGTTCTCCAGTCCTCAGTCAACTTCAGGCACATGGTTACCCCACAGGCTATCACAGGGATTAATGCTGATTTTCTCAAGTGGACACATCACTGTAGCGTTGTCACTCACTGGATGAAGTCCCGAGTGCTGGCTGGAGCAGGAGTGGCTTGGATGAGCCCCATGCAGTAGCACTGAGCAGCAGGGTGAAGGCCCAGCTTTGCTTCTCCATGCACGCAGTCCAGCAGCTTAAACAGAGCAATGTGAGGCCACTGGGATTTTCAACGTATCTCCAAAGATTTCTGGTACAGAATTGAGGTGCCAGACTAGCAGTGTACTGGGTGCAATAAAGAGGTTAATTAGTTTTTTTACTGAAGCGTGAAAAATCTCTCTTCTCCTGTTGAGATGCGTTGGTTTTGTTGCTACTAGCGACATCAGTGCTGTAAATAGCTGTGCTATTGGGCCTCTTACCACCCACAGCTGGAGCCATCTCACATGCTCAGCTCCTTCCTCTGGCTCATCTGCTTCCCTAGCGCACAGCTCTTCCTAGCCCAGAGGATGGGGAGAGCTGCCTCAGGGCCACCTTCCCTTCCCCTCCAAACCGAGCGAGGAGCACTCCAACTACACCGGAGCATATCGACCACCCAAGCTGGCCCAGGCACAGTGACTTCAGGGAAAGCAAATACAGCAGCACACCCACAGCTGGCGTGGATGCTCTGTGCTGCTACCATGACCTGAGGCACTTGGTAGTAGTTGTTTCTCCTCAGCTGAACCTTGTGGGTTGGATTTCCCAGGTGAGAGGTTTTATTAATTCAGTCTTCATAGTTTTTAGCATGCAACTTGATTTGAAGTGCTAACCCTGCTCCCTCAGTAACAGTTATCTTCTTTGATGGGACAGCTTAAACTGCACCAGTCCCTTTGACTCTGGGGCAAATACCTGATGTTCATCACTCACAAGTCAGTCTGCTCTCTGAAGGATTTCATTAAATGCCTGAGAAAGACTTTCAGTCCTCTCCTGGAGTAGAAAACCTTGTCATATTGCCTGGTGATAGTTAGGCTCTCCCACGGGCTTGTGAATTAAAGGTGTGATGCCTGGCAGCAGCACAACAGGTTTTACCCAGAAGGATGCCCATGGCAGCACTCCCTCCCCTCCTAACCTCGGGCAGGGTCTCTGTCCACGCACGAGCCTGGCAATCAGTGACCTTCCCTGGGAGCAGGTGGCAGCCCTCCCCAGTGGCACTTTGTGCAGCACCAGGCACCACAATTAGCTGTGATATAATTAGGAATGAGGAGCAGAACGTATTTTGCAGAGATGGTTTGGGAACCTGAGGCAAAAGGCTTTTGTCCATCAGCTGGTGGGCTAAGTAATTTAGAAAACCTTAAATAAGTGATGCTGAGCTCTAGCAAGGCTTCAGATGATCAGAGAAGGAATTCCATTTCTGTCTCATCTGAGAAAACAAACAGTAAAGGGAGGTAATAAGAAGTTCCCAGTGGCTTCTTTTGAAAGTATATCATGAACAATATGAAGTAACATCAAAAGTTTATATATAAAGTCCACCCAATCTGACACGTGTTGACTACAGACTTTCCTCTGATAACAGGATAGTGGAAAAGCTATATTAAAAGGAGATGAGTACTCTAAAAGCTAAGATCCGAGGAACAATGACTTCGTTGCTGTGTTCCTGACAATGGTCACAGTTTTCCCCTCACTGAAAAAAGAGGACATAGCATGGAAAGGGCAGATGGCAACAGCCTGCAGTGAAGAGGAGCTGTCACCCCAAGGAGGAACACCAAGCATGGCACAGCAGCACCCCCCCCCCCCCGACCACTCTTGCCAAGGGCTGGCAGTAAAGCCCAGAACCACCCCAGCCCATGCAAGGGCATATTCCTGCAAAAATGATCATCTCATCCTGGTGAGTAAATTCTGTTTTCCTGCCATCTGGTAGTGGTGTATTTACTGTACAGTGAAGACTGAAATGTATTAGAATAAGTAATCAAGAGACCGAGCCATATGGTTTCCAATAGTTCCTCGAATTATCTGTGGGCTCATCAGGAATCACTCAACCATCTAGCTGAACACTGAGAACACAAGGAGCCACTGACACTAGCAATTTCGTCTCTCCCCCTTTCCCATGGGTCCCTTGAGCTTAGAAGGAAGCCATCATTTATTTCTTCAGCGTCGGGGAACGTACGCTTCAGAGTCACAGCTAACCACTGCTGCGGAGCAGAGGGAGTACCAGGCAGCCACGTACAGGGCTATGCAGTGGAGGGCAGAGTGGTTTGTCATCTCCTTGTTTGCCTAAAACCACCTTATCACACGGCATCTGGCATGCACAATAGCACTGCCGCAAAGGACAGCTGTCCCAGGTGGTACGCTGGAGCCCACCTTCAAAGGGGAGAGTTCATCCCATCTCTCCTGGTGTCTTACTACCTTCAGACCTCACTTTCTGGGTACTTTGGTCCCCATGACAGTCAGTCAGCACCTGCCAGGCACAGTGACAGCACATCCCTCTGGATGAAACAGCACAAACCCTTTTTGAAGTTAATCTTCAGTAAAAATGTATGAAGACCCAAGAGGGGGAAGGAGACAGGGTCTGGTTGAAAGAGGCAGACGTGAACACCTCTAAATGACATATTTGAATTTGGCTCCTTTCATTAGCCAAAGGCCTTTGTTGTCTTTATACCTGATTAGGAGACAAGAGAAAGGAGGTATTGTTGCCGAGCCATCCTGCAGCAGGCAGGAATCCACATTAATCACCTCATACTGGCTGCTGACGATCTCAGGAAAAAAGAGCATATCCCACTTTGAACCGGCGTGCCAGTCAGGAGCCACTTGTGAATTACTGCTGATAACCTCAGAAGACTATGGCTGGCTAACACCAATGTGGTGAGTGACTCGCAAAATTTGAAAAAAGGAAAAGAAAAACGTAATCAATTATTCAGAAGGTTTCCTGAACACGGTATTATATGATGCCATGTGCTTCAAAGCCTCAGCCGTCATCTATTCTCTTTCTGCTTACAGCTAGTTAAAGCAAGTGAAACATTTTTTGCTCCCCTTTGATGTATATATACACAGATAACCTCATTGAAGTGGCGTGGCATGAGAACACGTATTGATGATACTGGACATGCACTGCCCCATTTTATTTATCTATTACCATTAGCAAGGGTCCTCAGAGACATACTGCCATACTGGAATGAAGTCCCCATCCTTACCCAGACATAACACTGTATACTTATACTGGTATGTAAATCCAGCAGTATAATTTTGGATTTACACACCTGACAGTACAGGAGCTAGTCTTTACACTGTACTCCAGGACCTCACTTCTTGAAAAGAGGAAAATTTGTTTCAAATATTTAATTCTATACGTAGCAAAGGCTATCAACTGTTTTGCTTTTCCTCCAGTCCTTATCCATTAACCCCACTGGAATATTTTCTGAAACTTATTAAACATCCATATTTAAACTTCTCACCTTTAAATACCTGTTTTTCTGTCACTATTCATAATTCTAAACTTTTCAGTGAAATGAGTGCAGTGCTGTCAGCAGAAGGACAAGACACAGACCTGTGAATGATGGAGAGAGCTACCTGGTTGGGAGGATTTTTACCCAGTGAATGCAGGAGCTTTGTGTACTGGAGGGATCTCGCTACTCTAGAAGTAGAAATGAAGATTCATCTGGAAGTAGCTGTCTCTGCCAGTCTTTTTCCACAAAACACAAGGAGGCTGGATGTATATTCAGAGCTTTACTGCTTACAGAGCTAATCTCAACTATAGGATATACTTGGAAATTATTTTATCCCTCATCCCCTCCATTTTCCAGAAAAGAAATATCCTGGATGCTCAGTTTTCTAGAATTGAGGTCTTTCAATTGCTGGCTTTGTATAGTATAAACTAAATATTGTCTGGGTCAGCAAATGGAAGCATGACTCTTTGACCTAAGGATAAGGCCCACATGAGACAGCAAGGAGATAGAGGTCCTCACTCCTGACCAGTGTCACACTGGCTCTGCCAGGCTCAGTCATCAGCTAAACCTGAAAATGCAGCGCACAAAGAGGCCTCTGAAAACGCTGCTTCAACATCTTTACAATTTATGGCTGTAAATCAGAATCTTTCCTGATGGAACTGAAGGGTGAATTTCCATTTCTCCATTCCTTTCTGCTGAAAGAGGTTCACAAAACCCTGCATTAAACTTAAGCAACTTATATAAGAAGTAAAATTCCAATGAGATTTACTCCCCTGCTTCCTCCACCTTTTTCATAAATGATTGAAATGTCCTTTGATAGTACTATGCCCAAGCCATTTCCTCAGTCTGAAATTGAACTGAACATTTAGTGTATAGAAATTTCTAACTGGAACATAAATCAGAACTCTCTGGCAAAGCCTTCTGTTCCATGATTAATTGTCTACTAGATTCTGAAAGAAAGGATTTGCAGAACACAGCTCTGTTGGAGCTGGGCAAAAATGCAATTCTTTTTTCATTTCAAATCCTTTAAGTTACAATACCTGCAACAGACCTTGAAAAGTTACAGGATGAGCCTTAAATTTTTCTTCCTGCAATTTTACAGGTGATGTGTGACACGTTCTACTCTCTTCATTTTAGAGAACAAGATTTTTGCACCCAGAAAGGACTAAACCCATGCCTAAGTAAGTGCCTCGATCTCAAAAGCAGCTGATAAACATTAGGCTGATAGTGTGGTTCTACTCCGACCAGTTGCTCTATAAAACTGGTAATTGAACTTGACCGCACTGTGGTGTGTATTCAAAGCCATAGCAAAGCAGTAGTAAACTAAGTATGTTCTGCTTCTTATTCCTGCTACCCCAGCACAATTAATGTGGCCAAGTGAGAGGGAACTGCATTCAGGTTTTTTCTGTACTTTACTTAAACCTCACTGAGATCAATGGAGTGGCTCAGCCTTTGCAGGAGTTTTGGCTGGAATAGGTAACAGCCTCTTAAGGCTGACAGAGCTTTCAAAAACTGACCTTGGCTATGGCTATTGAAACACAGAAATTACTCTGCGTGATGTTCCAGATGAAAGACTTCAAGACCCCAGTGTGCAGCAGCCATGTAAAAAGCAATGTTTTCTACAGAGTCACCAAAGGATGAACTGGAGCATTTTTATAGCAGTTAAAGCCCACAATAAACAAAACCAAAAAACCCCACAATGAAAGCAGAACTAATCGCAACCCATAGAAGAGATGCACTTAAGAAAAAACACAGATAGTCGCTATATTTAGAAAGCACTGTGTGTGAACAGAAGGAAATACAATGAAGTATAAACAAGTGTGGTGAACCAGTAGATTTCCAGTTTCAAAACAAAATGTTGATGTACTACTTGAAGGTTTTTAAGTGCAAACCAAATCTAGTTCTTGCCAAGATCTGTGGTCGGAATTGATTTGGAAGAGAAAGATACCTTCCACAGGACCACAATGCCATGTTTTTTTCTTCCTTTGTAGAATCGAACAGCAGAGAAGCTGTTGGGTTAAGACCATCTGAGCTTATCAAATAACTAAAATAAAGGGAGAAAAAGAGGAGGAGACTGCTGCTCAAAGTAAAGCTGTTGTCATGAGGGTGTATGGTCATAAAGGACTTCTCTGGGAAGGATGAAGATGGCTAGGTCTAGTTGATAGGAGAGGCTTTCCAGAGAGCTTTGAATATGCAGCTTAGAGGGAAGTGTACTACCCAGAAAGCTCTAAACAGTGCATAAAATGACAGCGTAGGAGACAAACATGAGGTTCCCCACTCCCTGAAGGATTGTTCCATAAGCATTTTCTCAGGGCAGGAGAGCAGCAGCAGAATTGATACTGGAGTGGACTGAAGAGCCCACTCCCTAGCTTCGGAGCGACTGGCCACATTGACTTGGGAGGGCACCTCTCATACCCTGCAGTAATCCTTTCTTTGGCCAGAAACTCATGTTCTTTCCCATTTTCCAGGGAAACTGACCATGAGAAATCAAGGTCTTGCATCAAAACCAATAGATCCCTCAGCTGCTAAGAGTCAGGTTCACCGGATGGCACAAGCTGAAAGGCTTTCACTCTGCATTCGTAACTTCTGATATTTGCAAAGACTCAGCAAAAAAACCCAAAAACCAAACAAACAAAGAATACCCCCAAAACACCAAAGAAAGAGTACCGCAAAAAATATTGCACTTGGCAGAACGAGAGAAAAGGTGTTGGCAAAAAGACACAGGACACTTGTGTAGTATGAGTCTCTGGAGAAGGGCCTTATTTCAGGACCTCTTTTGCTAACTACTCACTTGCTTCTCAGTTACTTCATTGGTTCTACTAGCCTTTGCAGGACACAAAGGGGTAGTGGTGAAAAGATGGAAGTGGTAACAGAGGTGGAGACAGAATGTTAAGAAACATGAGGGCTCAGTGCATTGACCCTGTTGAAGGGAGTTCAACAGGCAGTTCCAAAACTGAGCCATCGATTCGACCTTTGATCAAAGGGTAATGTAAAATCCAGGAGCTACTCGTGAAACATTAAAAGGGAAAAAAAAAAAAATCATGCTGCTCTCTAGTTGCAAAGCCAAAAAGGAAGTTCTGCTTGAAGAGAGAGGAGAGCAAACTGTGCCGTTTCTGAAGATGATCTTCATGGGTGTATGTAGATGCTCACTTTAGTAAGTCCTTTGTAAGTCTGAAACCCCACAACATCCTGAAAATTTCAACTGGAAAGTTGGTCTTTATTTAGTTTTTATTAACTAGCAAACATGGTGGGTTTGTGCAGCTTTTTGCACTCCATTAATAATGTGCTATCTACTGCAAATTTAAGATATCATACAAGAATTTAAATTGAGCTGCATGCATGAAGCATTTTCTGAGACATCCATGGTCTGATCTGTGTATGTGTCCCTTTTCCTCCCAGCCTGAAAACAAACCAGCAGTATGCAATACAGACAGGGCACAAAAAGGCTGGATATTCTTAATACATCACCAAAAATTCACTCTCATTCCAGGGAAGTATTTGCATTGTGCTACTGTTTTACAGGTGAGAGAGCAAAGCAATTTTTTGTAAACTCTATGTATTTCCTTCTTACAGATGGACAAATATCTTCAGGCACTGATATTCCTCTTGTCCCATTGCTCTGACATGGGTCAAGATGCTCAGGCCTTTTCATATGAAGTTCTTGGAACTTGGAGAGGACTTCAGGACAAATCCAGTAACTCTGTTTGGCATCTAAAATGTTGGTGTTATAATATGTTTGCTGCCTAACCTAAAAATACCTTCCATGTAGATTGAAGGGAAGAGTAAGTCTCAAGTGTCATTCCTCAAACATTTTGCTCAGAATTTCATGAAACCACTTGCATCCTTTCAGGATGTGATACGGAAAACTTTCTTCTTCCTTCCGTATGAAACGTACCCTGATTTAAGGAACAGAAGAAAGCTTATTCTTAAAAGCAGGAAAAGATTGTATTGGAATTATTGCTGCTTACCCTTAAGGAAGAGAAAGAGCCACAGTGGACTTGAGAAAATTAGAAATAGAAGAGAAAGGAACATGGCACAATCTTCTCCAAAATTTCAAGAATGATGCATCTTATTTGGGCCACATGATAGCCCTGGGGATGAATCAGCACCGTGCAGCCAATTGTCTTCACTGAGGACTATTGTCTTCAAAATCTCTGATGCACAAGCTACAAGAGGCCTCTTGGAATCCGATTTTCTCTCATGGCATTTAATACTTCAAACTTTCTTTTATCTCTGCTTGGAAATGTTGAATAAGTCACATAACCAGGATTTTCTAAGGTGATCAGAATCTGTTTCATCCTCATTTTCTAGACACCTCTGGGGCTGATTTGCTGAACAGTAGGATGCTTATATCCCAGTCTGAAGTGCTACATAATACTAGGCTAAAATCTCAGTTTTGCAGCTCCTCAGACTGAACCCATAGCGTTAATGGAAAGACACTCTTTGTGCTTCATCCTCCCCTCTGTTAGTGTGGAGGAATATCTTACCTCTCTGTAGCACCACAAAAGAGCGGTTCATACTTGTGAATCATTCCAGATATACTAGTGATTAACGCTAGCAAGAACCCATGAAAAAATATCAATCTGCAGAGCATGTGTGGAAGCGTTTGTAGAAAATAAGGCCAGGGTTTATACGGTGAACAAGAGAAAAGGTAAAACACTCAATAACTGAGCACAGTGCAGAACACACAGCATGAGACACAAACCCTATTACAATTATGTGAGGACGTATAACAAAGATTGTCTCTTAAAGCAGACATAAGAGGAATTAAAATACATGGAAAACCTTAATTCTGGCATCTCCTAGTTTTGTGAGTGCCTGACTACAAATTTAACAATGAATTTTAAAAAAACCACAACAGTACATGAAATACTATCAAAGTTTAATATTGGAGTTTATTTATAGGGAAAGTTGTGCCTATGAGGAAGTCATGGTATAACCAAGAGAAGGCTGGCTGCTACTAGAGCACGTAGCAGCGAGTGGAGTTAAAACCCTTACTCAAGACAGGTTCCTGTGTAACATCAGATTGTTCATTTCCTATGGTATAAAGTAGGAATAATGGTATTTCCTAGGCATTTGTGACAAGAATTCATTTTTACTTCCTCGCACATGTGATCTGTCAAGGAAGCGTGAAGTTGAAAAAAATATAAAAAACCCAAAATGTAAATAAATATTAATCATCATGTCACCAACAACACTACAATTAGCAGTCATCTTAGTGCTTCGTGGAAATTCTGTGACTATTAAAATACAAGGCAGTGCATTAGATATGAAGCTGAAACAAGTACCTCAATGAAGAAAACATCCTCTGCCCAGAGCTGAAGTTCATCAGGTAGAATTTACTATGTTACCAAGATCATTTAAATGATTAAGATTCTATATGTGGCCTTACCTTAGCATTGGCTTCTCACGTGAAGATTGGATCATTACATTAAACTCTTACTGGGAAAAGACTACCTTTCCCAAACACTAGCTTGTCTTTTCTAGTGATTTTGTTAAATGCATATGTACTGGTGAGAGCAGCCTTCAGATCTGCTCTGAGGTCCGGTGTACAACAGGAAAGAAGCAGCCTTCTACTTGACCCATCCATGCCTCCTGCTGGCTAAACCGTTTCACTCTTCTCATTTGGGTTGATAGACCAAATTCAGCTGAATAATATATTGATTTATTCTATCTGGAAGAAATAAAAAAATAATAGAATACAAAGTGTTTTTTCACTTTGTAAGCCAAATTTTTTCATTTGGAGTAACAGACTCTTCCTTTTACATGGAAATGTGACATTTTGGTTCAGGTTGAAAAGGTATTTCATGCAAATTGAATTTGGCTGGAGTTTTTTTACTGCTTTAGTATGTCACTGAAAAGGCAACACTTCATTTTGGTTTGACCTCCAAATTAATTTTTTGTTTCCTAGAGTTTACCTTTGAACTGAAAGATAGGTAATTCTGAGCTCCACTTTTACCAAGGTTTCATGCCTTTTCCATTCCATTTTAGGTTTTTCCATAGTATTTTGCTAGCCTTGGGCAACTTTGCACCTAATGGTGGATCAAACTACTGTCTAAAGCCTGACTCAAAGGCAGTATCCTTAACACAATCCACTCCCGTTTTCCTTTTCTAAAATTAAAAAAAGAGAAAAAAATCAACTTATCCTTTAGCAGAGTTTGCCTGTCTGGGAAACTATTCCTCGTACCTGTCCAGATGTAATTTTTGTTACAACTGAAAAAGCAGTAAGACCTTTGTTGTTACGGTCATTAACACAGAAACAAAGTAAGTATTTCCACCCACTAAACAGACCAGAGATGCCAAAGAAAGCACCTCAACACAGCAGAAGAAGAAACCCCACATCTCTTTACCCTGTGCTATTTCTCTTTTCGCGTTGGCACTGCAGCGTCCTGCCATCCGCCTGTTTCATAGTCGATGAGGTGTTCAAATCCTTGCCTCGCCAAAGGACACTGACCTATCCCAGTTCACTGCTTAACAGGCTGACATTTCACGCAACGTTTTCTGAACTTCTGCCTTCTGAATACATATTGATTGTGACACAAGCTATTAACAACTGCATTAATGGACATGAAAACCTCCTCCAAAGAGTCTGCAGTTGCCCTCCACAAGCCTATTTGCCTTTCCAAGGCTCACAGGACTGTTACACAAAGCTGTTTTTCTGGGTCCATAAGCACCGTTAGGTCTCCTTTTAATTCTCAGTACAAACTGACCAGTGAACTGGCTAAATAACTAAGCAATACCAGTGCACACAGAGAGGAAAAGACTTAGCTAGTTATTTCCTCTTATTGAGCTACATTTTTGGACATATAACACTATATTTCTTTGAAACTTTTCTTAGCACCTGAGGGCATCCACAGTGTACTCACTTCCCCGTAACCTGGATGCTTGATGGCAGTTTACTATAAATGTTAGTAACAGGTAAGTCCACTTAAACCAGATACGCAGAGATCCACACAGCAGCTGAGATGGCCACACCTTACAACAGCCTCAGGACCACAGATATGATAGTCACCCTTGTATTTACAGAAAGTACCTCAGTTTTCTTGGCCTTCACAGCTTCATCGCACACATCAGCAACTACCTTGCAGAGAGCTTAGATCCAACTGATTGCAGGTAGGGCCCTTGCTAGGGGTGTTAATGAGGAGCAGACGAGCAGGAATAGGAAAGCCAGGGAGGGATGCGTGACTGATGAGGGACAAGAGAAATTGCCAAGCACAGCCTGAACCTGTTTTGCTGTTGCATTAAATTGGCTTGTTTGGGAACTGCCAAATAAGAGCTAATGAGATCAGATTGCTTCATGCAGGATTGCCAAGCGGGCATGGCTGATTTATTAGTGCTTAGCCACAGTGAGGGAGGTCCAGCCTACAGAAAGGAAGCCACCTATTTTAATTGATCAGAGCAGACTTAGCAAGGCAGTAAACTAAAGCAATGAAAAGCATAAATGAAATTGCTCATTTAAAGCTCTTGTTAAGCTGTGAAAGATAAAATAACTTCCTGCTAAAAAGGAATTCATATTTGCAGAGTGAAATAACAAACATTTTATTTTCCAGTTTAAGACAAGCCTAGACTTCAGGGGGACTCCTCCTCTTTTCCTTGCTATGAAAAATCCAGTCCTACAGCAAGACTGTGCTGTTTGTTACAGATTATTCTGTGGGCAGCTGTGCAGAAGGGATTGAAGGGAAAAATGTGACAATTGCAACCTATAAAGATTATTTTTGTTGTTTGTTTGTTTGTTTTTGTTAAAGTGCCAAACTATGTTTGGTTTATCGAATCGAGCTACATCAGAATGAGCGATGGAAATAAAACAGTATCATTGACTTCATGGCACGGCATGCATTCCCCTCAAGATGGACCTGCTCCGGGATCAAGCCTGGGCTGAACAGCTGAGCAGGCTGTTGTCTCCCCCCAGTTGGAGGATTAAACACTCCTGTGTAAATTTGACAGCACAAGTTGGATCTCTCTGCACCTAGGGCTCGCTGGAAATGTTGTTGTTACTTGGAGAGTGCTTATTTCCCTTGTAAACGCAGACACCATGTGTGCTTAATCCCCCAAAAGCCTGCTGCTGTATTCACACGGTGGGGGAGTGTCACAGCCCAGCTCCCACCTCTCCACACACTTTAACAGATGTGATGGCTGCCACAGATCTTGTTTTTCCTGCTGCAACATCTTAAAGTCACCCCCAGGTCTGCAAGGCGACATCATAAAAATGATCTTGTGAGGTTCCTGCCTGTCTTTAACGACTCTCTGCAAAACAGCCCCAGTTTAGGTACTGTTTTGTTTCTTTTTCAATCCCTGCATTCCTAACTTGTGTTCTGGAACATGCTGGGTATTTTCATTCCCACAAACCCTTGTAGGAATGAGATTTGCAGGCCAAATTCTGACCTTTGTGCAATTTTCCGTGTCTCTTTTTTTCTGTCCAGATATTCATGCAAGGGGAAGCAATTAACTTGGAATTGTTAGATCTGGACACAGTGCATACAAGGGATTAATGGCCAGCTGACCTTTTCCTTGCTGGATTAGCTCCCAAAGTTTAACAAGAGCAAAATGGAGTGTGCATGTCTTTATTTTCATTGATGCCACCTGCAAATGCATGAAATAATGCACAGAAGTCCAGATATGTTCAGTGAAACAGTGGCTTAGGGCAAAGTTTTTGTTCTGGGGATTTTTGTTATGTGATTATTTGTTTTTCCCCAGGAATTACAATATTCATGTTTTTTCCTGCTTTGGGTTGAACATGAAAGTCAAGTGTCCACCTCAAGAAACAGTCAGATTTCTGCTAAAAGGTAGGCTGTGTTACGCATTTTACACCCTTCTTTTTTCAAAGTCATTCTCAGGGTTCTAAATGAGAGAGAACAGCTGCAGCTTTGCACCCTCAGCAATTAACCTGTTTGGCCCACTGAGGTTTGGTTTAATACAGTGGATATCATAAACAAGTTTTTCCTGTGCACAACCAAAACTCACAGTCCCAACATGCTCTGGAACAAAATACAACCATATTTTACTGCTTTATTTGTCCTAGTCATATACCACTACTTAGAAGGAAATAGTGGCAGAGCTCCATTTAGCTAACTGCTCCAAGTCAAACCGACGGTGTCCATCCATCCTGTTTCTATTATTTGATTCAGTTATGACATTTTCTCAAAAGAAAATTTTGTGGAATTTTCTTGGGCTCTGCCCAAGAAATGGCACTGTCAGGAAAGCACCATCAAGAAAAACATCAGCACCTTGTGCCAGAAGGGAAGGAAGGGATGACGCAGAGGCAGTCTCCTTCAGTGGGGAAAGTCTCCAGTGTCCTCTGTGGATCTAGAGCTTTGCCGGAAAGCAGCTTGACACCTGCCAGCCCAAGCAATGTGCTGTGAAATCTGTGTGGGACCCTCCTTCCTGCGCTATTCCATATCAGTATGTTAGTTTTACATTTATTATTTTTTAATGCAACCGTAATCCTTTTTCTACCGTGTAACAATTGTTTCAAAAATAGCTGGTGTTACGCAAAACAGCAGACTGTACTGAGAAAACCATGTTTCAGCAAGAATCTTAGTGCAACCCTTAGCATCCTGCATTTTGGAGCAAAAAACCAAGTATTTCACAACTTGTCACGCATCCACTTCTTGTTTTTCCATTGCCTTTCTCAATCATCTCTAGGAAGAATTACTTGGGTCATCTGGCTAGAAAAATCAGCTGGCTGGAGGACTCTCAAAACAAAGTAGCCTTCTGTATATCCCAGGCAATAGGTCACAAACTCAGAGCAAACTGCTGTAGCTGGATAAGGTCCTGCCCTGGAAGTGGCAATCAAGTGGACCAGCAGAAGGAGAATGTGCATAAACTAGAAAATGCAAATAACCATTTTTGCAAGGAAAAGCAAGTATGATGCAGAGTAGCTAAAGCAGGTCAAATTAAGAGAGACATGATCACAGGGGAAGAGAGATAATTTGGAAATAGGGTGTGCGCCTTGGAGAAATATGTCTTCACTTACACACTTAATACACAACAAGTAGCAAGAACCAGTATGGACTGTGTGGCATATAAAAAGTAGCATAAAAACCAGAGAGATTTTTGTTGCTGAGTCCAGAGAAGACTTCTTTCCCGCCCCCCCCCCCCCCCCCCCCCCAAAGTCAAGGGAAGCCTCAGCCATGAGGGCTCTCTATATACACTACACAGAAGTATCAACCGAACTTGCAGGATTTTTTTGTTACGCCCGTTGCTGACAAAGGAACTGTAGTTCAAGAGTTTGCGCCCTCTGTTAGTCCCTATGACTGGCCTGTGTTGCAGTTTACCAAGCTGATGGAAAAACAACAAGGCAGCAGGGGAAACTGAGGCCTCACAAGGAAGATAGTCAACATGAGGACACCAACAAAGCTGCAAAAAGACAACAGCATTCACAGCAAAAGACAAGCCCAACCATGTCTGTGCCTCCCAAGGTCAAAAAGCATCACTTCCTCCCTCCTCTCTGCATCAGTAACTTCTTCCAGACATCCTGGCAAATAATTTCCATGGGGAGACTAGGAAAGAGAGATGGAGCCTCCTCAAAGCTCTGCCTCTGGCTTCCCTACTGACTGGTCACCGGCTGCAGAAACATGGCTCAGTGCCAGCAGAGGTATGGCTGGAAGCCTGTGCCTCTCTTTGGAAACCAGCCCAGCACCACTGCTTCCCAAATCAGAGTCTTAGGAAACCCTGCAATCAGGACTGTCATCCAAGAGAAAAGGTAGGAGGGGCAAAACCGAAAGCAAAGATACAACAGTGAGATTACCAGCAATGTACTGTTTTCCACAGAGATACGCAAAAGGGAAGATTAATTACAGCTCCTCTGCCCTTGCTGGATGATAGGACAACACAGAGAGAAAAAAACAACAGGAAAAGCGTTTTCATCATCCAGATGGTCTTTGTTGCGATTCTTTTTTTTCCATCTTCGTAAAACATTACATCATAAAATAAAGACAATAGCAGCAAAACTTAGCAAGATGGTACAAGCACATTCTGCTCTGTACCCTGGTAATGACATTTATGAAATTGTCCCCTTTCTGAAAATGCCTTTCTAAAGCACCATAAAATCTTACAGAGAGAGTGAAAGAAAGACAGAGACAAGAGAGTAGACAGATAGAACATCCTTGCAAGTGGATTTACTGATTGCTTGTACTGTATTTTGAAACAGATCAGGAAAAATAGTAGATCAGCATCCCACCAAAATGTTTCCCCAAATTTGAAGAAACTTCCTTTTCAAATGCAAGGCTGAAAATGACTAATAATGGTTTCTCAGCCCTATTCATGAGGTCCAGATCAAATTCTACTACAACTTGGAAAAAATTCAGTCTAAAACTACATTGAAACACTGTCCTGAATACATTTAAATTGTTGGGAAGCTGTGATCCAGATTCAAATCCTGCTTTTTTCTAATTATAGCTACTACATGACTCCAGGATCTGAGAAACTGCTAAATGGTAGGCTGAAAGCTGGTATGTTTGGCTTATGTCTCACAATAGGCACGGTAAGCTTTCTTCTTTAACCACCCAGCTCTCACAAGGAAAAAAGAGTGTGTGGGTGGAATATATTTGGGAGTGTAAAGTATTCTCTCTCACATGCCAAATATCACATGCCAAATATCACCTGCCTGTGATTTGCTCTCAAGGAGTTCAGCCAAGGAAAGCAGATCCCACTTGCCTCACAAAGCCACTTGCTACAGAAACATCTGCCTTCTCCCGAAAGCAGCAGCACTGGGATGTCCTGATGATATAACTCAGCTCAGACGTGGCCTGCAACCAGAGAGGAGGGGGCACAGAAGTTCACATCTCCCTGCATGGAGCAGGGAGACATCACCACTAAATCCGTGTGCAGGAAGCAATTATGTGTGCCTTTGGAGGCTGGGCATGTGCACGTGGGCATGGGGCCTTTTTCAACCCGTTCCTGAGAATCAACCAGTGCTGTGGAGAAGACCTGCCTTCAGAGTGATCTTCTCAATGCGGCATGATCCAGCTCACAGAGCAAGTGCTGGCTACATCAGACATCCCCAAATTAGCTTTTGCAACTGCTTCCTCAGTGTTTGATTTCAACAGCGTGAGTCAACAGTCTAACATCATTATGTACTTCAGTTGTTCTGGCTGGGGGAAAAAAAAGAGATCCAGCTCAGCCAAGGAGATGGGGACCTTGGGAAGAATTAGTCAACCTAAAGAAATTTTCAGATCTGCATTTTTTTGCTGATATACTTCAGGCAACTAGTTTCATGCATTAACCTACAAGCCTTTATTTGAGTTTCATAGATTTGTGTTTATTTGCTTTGTGTTTTCATTGACATTTAATTGCCTGGGGAACTGTTTCTGAAGCTGGGCTTATTTGTATTTAGTATTGATATAATGCCATCCCAGTAAGTGCAAATGGCACTGCAGAGATGAGTTAAAACAGCATGACTTCGCTCTAAAAAGCTGAAAAATAACAAGCTAGCCCCACTTTACTGCACTGACTGGATAAAACATAGTTCAGAACAGATAAATGTACAGGAAGGACTGAAGCAGTTCCCAGTCACCTTTCAAATTCATACATGTTTAGTAGAAGACTTCTTGTCCTAGGCTAGTACACAACATAACACAAAGCTTGGTCTTTGCCTGTGGTTTATTTTTAGTGGCTGATGGGAAAAGTGAGACTAGCAGACATCCTGCAACCTCACAACACAAATAAGCCCCTGAGAAACCCAAAGCTGGCAAACAAACAGCCCATGTACAGCATAAACATAAATTCTTCAGGAAAATGCAGGGGTTTTAACACCCTGAACTTACAGACTACTTTCATTTATTGTGGGTCAGAGAATTTTGCAGAAAGTCTCTGGCACAGCCCAATAATGGCTTTGGAAGAAGCAGACTTGTACTAGAGACATCATAAAGCCAGACAGCAGAAGCTCAGATGATTTATAATTTTACAGCAACAACCAAAATCAGATTTCATGAATACAAATCACTTATTTTTTTATTTACTATTATTTCTAATAACATTTATTAGAAATAATGTTCCCTATTAAAGGATAATGAAATTCACAGACTGCCACATGGATGAAGTTACAAATCTTTTCAAAACCACTCATGCAAAATCTGCACAAGTTCAGTGATGGCTAATGGTTCAGGAGGATGCCCAAAGAAGCATGCCAGAATTCTCCTGCACAAGACAGTAGAAAGTGGGACTGCAGAGCTGAAAGCTGTAGGAAAACAAAAGCTGGCTTGGCCTCCACATGTGAGGGCTGCAGCAACTGAAAATCCATGTTTCCTTTGTTCTTTCAGGTCCCAATTCCCCTGCCAAGTCATGTTGTGCTCAAGGCAGGATCTAAGAGTTAGAGTCACCTTTTTGTTTGACTTTTTATTTTCAGGCTCCTGTGAAAGGGTGTAATTTAGAGCAAGGAGTTTTGGATATGGTTCAGACTACCTTTTGCTAAAACTTTCAATAATGGTGGAACAGTCTAACTAGAAATAACATCGTAGGTATTTTATAGATATTATTAAATGCCAAAGGATGAAAATTTTAGCCATAAAAACACTTGGTATTTGAACTGAGACTCTCTCCCAAACTGTTGCATACTACTGGTACCAAGGATGGCTTTTATAGGGGGATAAGCAATTTAGGACATTGCAATGTCATTTTAGTTGGCAGACTGTCTGGCCCCCTATGCAACACACCATTTGCACTCCCCATATTATAATAAAAATTATGTATATTGAGGTATTTAATAGGCAATCATATAGAAGAAAAAGTGTTTATTCCAGTAGCAGACTGGCAGCTGTCTCAGAAAGTTTCACAGACACAGAAATGGAGAAGAATCAAAGTGTTTTCCTTTCATGTAAAAGGTCATAAAATGCTCTGTTCACCATCTCGCTGGGAGTTTATTCAGATTCACCGTTTGTCCCTGAAACTGTCATATCCCACATCAAGAGTTGCTGAAAACACAGCTGATAAAATGTCAGCCAGGGACTCCTGCATGGCATGGCCAGGCAGAAACTAGAGGGAGACACACACACCACCAGGTAGAATCTGGACAGGGGACAGGCTGAGAATTCAGGAAGTTTAGAGTTTAAAAATATGCCAAGATTTCATTGTCCTTCTATCCCATCAGAGCAAACTGTTCTGAATTTGGCCACTAAACTTTGCCTCCTCAGGCACTTCGCCTCCTCAGGCACTTCACCCACGTTGACCTGTTTCCCGTGATTTGCCCTCTGTCCTGTTCATACAGACCAGTCCTACAAGACAGACTCCCGCTTTCCCTGGCCCTAAGCAGCAGAAATGTTCTGCCTGTGACTAAGCCTTATATTTCACACACAGGAAATGCATCTCCCATGCAAGTCCATGTGCAGCACTTTTCCATTACAGGCAAGCATTTCTTGCGAGAACTCAGCTGAGGAACAAGTAACACTGCATGCATGATGTTGATTTTGGCATTTGGTAACCAAGGAGAATCGTTAGCACAACCTGTGTGTATTGCATGCTTTCAGAGCCAAGTGAGATGCTTTTGTGTGCCTGATCCTTCACACAAGTGAAGCGTTGTAACCAGGTGGTACTTGAATTCCCAGGACCCAAATCGCATGTCTGAGCAATTCTGAACTTTTTCTGGAATTCAAATGCAAATCTAAATGGTAGCTTTTGCTCCTAACTTCCCACCAGGCCACAGGAAACCCCCAAATCTGAACAACACAGAAGTTTAATACCTCCAGGTATGTTTCAACAATCCTGGCACTACAGAATTATCACAATGCGATTCGCTGTATTTCCGAGTGAGACATCAGCACATTTGCTCACGTGTGGCACTTGAGGCTGAACCTCACCCCAGACCTGCCCAACACCAGGAGTAACGGGAAGGCTAAAGGACTCCGATGCTTGCACAGACCTGCATCTTGCTGGTGCCTGCTTGTGGCTCGAGGAGGACAGGATCTGAGGATGGCCACACACCACCATCCGCACCATTGTGAAGCTGAGCACAGGGCCACATGGCACAAAGGCCTTCAGGAGCCACAGCAGCTCTGGAGTCAGATGAACCCTTCCCTGGGGACTGGGCTGACTGCCGTGCTCCAGTAATGAAAACCAGAGTGCTGTCCTGCACCTTAAGAGATTGATTGGTGAACTAAGTAGAATTCAATTGCTGTTGGATCTTATTGAGTTAAAGCAATCCCAAATGACCTGTAATTTTTCAAACATTGTTTTTTCATCCTTAATTTTCAGACAGACAACAAACATAGAAAGATGATATAATATTTCAAGTGAAGTGAACCAGCAAACAAAACAGACTAGGAACTTCTTTCATCCTCTGCACTGGTGGAATTTGTCTCACTCCGGCAAATCGTTCAGAGTCAATTAGATATACAAATATGCACACTCAACATTTGCATTTGCATTGCCGTGCTTCTATTCATAGCCATGGCAATCATGTATTCTGGTGACTGGTTAGATTTTGAGTTGGCTAATTGTGCATAAAATTTCAGGAACTATCTCAGAAAATGAAGTGAGTATTTTTGTGTATGTAGACATGGGCATGCAATTCCAAAAGTCCGTGTCTTTATGACCAGCAAGTGTCTGAATGTTTGCCTAGCTTGTAAGACTCGGTATGTCTCTGCCATCTACATCCATGCTTACTTTACCTATAAGCCTACGGTTTGAATTGCAGGAATACGTAGGATTTTGTGAAGGTGCAGGGAAAGCATTGCTGGTGCAATCATGTGTATCTCATTTCCAGCATGCAAAATCTTCCATCCGCAATGGCAAACACAGTAGCCCACAGGCTGAGGCTACAAAAATTTAGTGTGTTTTGCAATTCCCATTAAGTATTTTGCAGCTTTTTCTTCAAATGTTTACTGTGAAGTCTAGGGACATTTGTACTTTTATATCCGTATGTCCAGACACCATAAAAGGTTTTCAAAAATGCCCACAGTTCGGTTACATTTCACTTTAGTCTAGAAATGCAGAGAGCTCATGTTTAGATTTTATCAAGAAAAGAGATAGCAAATGTCAAAGACAGTACCTGAAAGGAAATAAAACAAATAATTCCAAATACTTGTTTAAAAAGTTACAAAATATGACAGCATTAATGGCACTTAAAGCTATAAGCACTTAAAAGATTACCACCGTATTTTTCTCAACTTCTTTTCCTAAATTACTTTTTACTTTTCTTTTTTCTGAGATTATGACTGCAGTTTTTGTCTAAATCCAAACCCAGCAAAAGGGACAGAGAGCCCTGAGATTCTATGGTTGCCCTGGCCCACATGTGAATAGTGTATATGCTCTTATATCTATTTTTAAAAATTCAGATTCAGCTACAGAGAACAGCAGTTTGCTGACATGCAAAAGCTATAGCTTTCCTTCTGTCTTCATAGTCTTACAGCATTAAAATTGAAGGGGTTTTTTTCCAGTGGTAGAAAGTGTGAATGAGAAATTCTTTAAAAAAACCCAGTTGGCCCACTATTTTATACACCTAGCCAAATATCATTAAATTAATGTTTCTCTTCTTCTAAACAACATAGCACGAGATGTTGCATTTTCTTCATATGCACTTTCTTGCTGTGACTTTACACTGAATATTTCCTACACGAGAAAAAAAAATCCATTCGTTTCTTTTCCGTTTTTTTTTTTTTTTCTGTCACTGGTTAAGATAAGTACCCATGGAGGTTTTTTTCTTTTTTTTTTTTTTTTTAATGAAAAGAGCAATCCGACCCTTAAATACGTCTGTGTTGATTTTTTCAAACCAGCACCCAGCTGGTGGCTGTGTCCATGGACATTCTTTTGGAGTTTAGAAAGATAATGCAGCTGATTTGAAAATGGAAAAAAAAAAATCTAGCTTGGATCACGTGCCAAAACGTAAACTAAGCCTTACTGAAAGTTTCTAGTTCACTCCAATAATTTCTCCTCTTTCTAATCACCAGGGGAAGGCTTTATGGATGCATACTCCATTACAAAGATACACTCTTTTTCATCCCTTTCAAAGGCTCTTCTTACATAGTTACCCTTTGTCTAATATTATGCCATGGTAGGAGCACTGGTGATATTGCCATGGTTCAATCTCTTCCTTTGTGTCTCGCTCTGGTAATCTTATACAGGCTGAAATTTCCATGTGCGTAGCTTTCTGTTGCCATTCTGCAGTGCTGTGTTCCTGATTTGTTTTGGCAGAGCAAGCTTGAGTCTTTATGGCACAGTGAAATATTCTTCAATGCTATATAATTCAGATTGAATAAGGAGTCTGTATAAGGCACGTGTCTCAATATATATATGTATATAAAAACACTAACATTGTTAATTCAAGTCAAGCATCTTTTACATTTAATTTCTGTCTTCAAGTAACGCTTTGTTTTCATGTTCCCTTTCTTTGGTTTCACTGGGGATCACTCCGTTCTCCAGGTCTGAGTGCTGCTGGATGCAGTTGGTCAAGACCGCTGTGCTAGAAGTGTTCTCAGAATTACACATCTTCTCCGTCTCCTCTTCCTTTTTTTCTTCATCCAAGGAGTAGTTTCGGAAGGTCTCGTAAATTTTACGCACATCCTCAGGGATGGTCTTTTTGAGGTCTTTGTTTTTCCTTTTGGTCATCTTAGCAGACGATCCAAATTTGTTAATGATGTTGTCCTCAGATGCTCCCTGCCCGTGCTTGTTGAGCTGATCTGACCCTTTAAGGCGCAGGTTATTAGGCCTGTTGTTGATGCTTTCCTGAGATGAGGCCTTGAAGCGTCCCGTTTCCAAGGCAGTAAAGACAGAGCGCTTCTCTGGAGAGAGCATGTCTAAGGAGTGGGCTCGCTGGTCCAGGCCCAGACGCCTGCGCTCCATGCTCCGGATGGTGGCTGCCCGCTGAAGTTTGTCGTGGATCTCCACACTGAGCCGCCTCCGTGTCTCTCTGAACTCAGCTGTCACATTTGCTTTCCACTCTGCTGCATGGGCTTTTATTTCTCCAACCTTTACAACAACAGGAAAGAGAAATTAAATAAATTCTTAAAAAAAGGCAAAATAAAGCAACAGTCTTTTCTACAGAACAGCAGCACAAGCATTTTATTTTCTGGCATGAAATCAGAGACTAGTCCCAGCTCCAGTGCATCCATCAGGACCCAAACTTCAGCAGCAACATGGTTATACTGGGCAAGCTCTAAGCGCACCAACCAGTGGCTAGCTAATGGCTTATGTGGCATTTTGCCACTCCACACATTTCATGGCTGTGTTACATGCTAAGAGGTGTTCATGCTAATCCCTCCTTGGTTAAGAACAAATTTCCTGACTTACGATGTTAGCAGTATATGGTCAGGAGTGGGCAAAATTAAACACATATAGTTATACCAATAAGCTTCAGAACAGCACAACAACCAATGCAGCAATACACTATTTTCCCATATTGCTCATGGATGGAACTGTTCAGACCCACTGAAGGTTCTGTTCAGTGCCACAGAGCCACCAAGCAGTTAACGTCTGAAATACCTATTAGATAATTTCAAGTGGGCCTCTGACTGATCCAGTCTAGGGTTCATTCTCAGGGACAAATGTAACTGAGAATGAATGGAGGTTTCCAATGCATAACTGTCCAAATACCACCCTCTCAAGCCAGCTACTGTATTGAATAAATATTTCTTCCAAAATCAGAAAAAAGAAGATAAATGACTAAGCAATGTCTCAGTCAACACAGGCCTTTTCCAAAGTTCAGCTAAAGGAGAACTGATTCAGGAGTATGATGTCTGCAGAAGGCCACCAAGATCAATGGTTTGCTTGGGCTGCTGTAGCCAGAACTCAGTTTCTGCATTCAGTGATCCACAAGGAAGTCATCTTTGGTTCCTCAGGCCGGATGAGCAGGTGTCCATTTAAAACTGCATTACTTGTGGCAGCAGGCATCTCACATCCACCATGAGAGATCAGATTCCTACCCATAGGTGCCTGCTGATGATCAAGCTGACAGCCAAACTCTCTGTGAAGATGACTTTATTAATTGAGATGCACAGGGAATGCACCAGGGCTCAGCACAGATGCCTTCATAAATGATAAACGGCACTATAGTAACACTGCCAGGTTAGATTTGTTAGTAATACCAGAGGACGTTACCTTAAAAATTGAAATTATATTATTAATGTCCTCCACAATAGGCCTCAGCTCTGGGGTCATGGCAATTGCCTTTTGTTTTCCACCCTTATTTGAGTGATGTATTAGCAATACTATCCTTGAATCATGGAGGGCATGTTCTGAGTGAATTTAATCATGTCCTCCTTAATGCTGAGTACTCAGTTTCTTCAATTTTTAATAATATGGTATTCAGTAAGGGGCCTGAATCTAAACCTTTATGCAGAACCATACTCCCTGGCATAGGGAAAGGTGGGAAAACCTTTAAACCCTGGTTTAAAGGCAGATTCTTGTTTCATAATGAAGATACCCAACTAATGTCTTCAAAACTCATACATCTCCAATTTTTAAAGAGCGAACACTGAAATTTTTATCACAATTTTGTAGCTAGTTTCAGAGCGAAGGCTGTCCTCACTGCAGTCCTACTGATGTGCTGTGTGTATTTGGTAGTACTGCTAGAGATGTAACAACCTAGGTTGCTTCAGGGCTTTTTTCCCTCCTTTGTGAAGTAGCTAAAGATCAGAGCTAACTGGATACCAATGGCAGCCAGTGGAGTAAACCATGAGGAATATTGAGCATTGGTCATGTAGAGGAGCACACTTCTTCAGACAAACAGAAATCAGGCACTTACAGCTCTCTCATAAAATGACAAACCACTGAGAAATTACTAGTCATACCTCTTCTTTCGTCTTCTTGGACAGGACTCTTAACCAGTCTCCAATCATACTCAGGACAGCAGCAAAATAGGCGAGGCCAACAAGGATCCAGAACCACACTAAGGGTTTATACCACTCCCGGTAATGGATGTCAGAATTTCCTCCTGAAATGAGCATATACTTTTAGGAATCATGAGATACAAAATTCTGACAAAATATCTGCAATTCTGAGAAATTATTGAAATTATTTCTTGACTCCTGCCAACACCACTGAAGTTCTAACAATAGACAAGAGGCCTGTCAGATGGGAAGAACACAGTCTGTTCTTAATTTAAGATTCTTCAAAATTGCCTATTGTTCTGCTGCTCTGTGACCTGCCAGAGCACCTAGCAAACACTTTTCTTTATATTGCTCGTACTTTGAAGCTAGTCTAAAATTCCTGCTTTGAGAGTGCTTGCAACAGCATGAACATATTTCCAAGAAAAAAGTTTAATACAGCTAGTTTTCCTTATTGTGATCTGCCTGAAACCTGGTATTTGAGAAACTTCACAGTTCAACCCTCTCAGGTTATAGAGTTTCAAGATTTTTTGGGTTTAGATACAGGACTGATAGACCCATGCACAGGAGAAAGAAAAGTAGCTTTGTCTGCCCCTCCAAATCGGGATATCTGACAGGAAGCCAACTGTGCTTCAGCCCTGATAATATGGATATGCTGGCTGCTTGGATATCTGTTATAGGGGCACATTCTCTGGTCAATGACTTGAGAGGAGATACGGATCAAATGAACCAACAAATATCCTATATGGTCTTCATGCAAGTCTCAGGATGAGCGGGTAAAACAAGTATGTGAGATATTTGGCAAATGTAATGGACTACAAAGAGCCTAAAATAAATGCAGTAGCAGACAGGCTGCTGCCTACCACAGAACAGAATAAACTTTTCCAAAAGAAAGCAACCACAACTTCACTTTTGAGACTCCCAGTCCCATCACAGTGCAAGAATGAGAATACTTTCTTGCACTGCAAGAATGAGAGCCAGTGAGAGGTGGGTACAGACCTGAGCTGAAGTGAGCAAGCAGCAGAGTCTGCCCAGTCCTGTGGGCACAGCCATACCCCTCAAGGCAGGTGAACAAACACCACCTTGGTGGTACCTGCGTGAATCGCTGCCCGAAAAGCAAGTCTACCAGGGGAAGCAGGCAGATGATTGCATATTCCCTGGACTCTAGCTTTAGTTAGACAAGAGCTAGACACCAACCTGTATCTCTGTAGGACTACAGAGATATTTTAGGGTTTTCCCCCATTAAAATCACCAGACAACACAGCTCAGTATTTTGCCCCGAGCCCTTTGCAATCTGAGGCATTTCTATGACTCTTTAATTTTACTCAGACTCAGAATGAGTATATGCACGGTGTTCGAACATCCCCATGGAAGGTCAGACATTTGAGAATCGGCAGGGACCCAAATACTGGGTTTGATGTTAATCTCTCCCCATAGACTGCATGAATCACTCTCTTTTTTCCAGTCTTAAAGAGTGTGAAACAATGGGAGGTGGGGGCTGCTGTTGCTATGGTACAATGAGGCTCTGATCATACGTGTCCCTGAGGAAGCTTGCTGTGAAACAGATTGTCTAGGTCTATCTTACGGAGTAATCAGGCGACTAAGAAAGTATGAGACCACTTTTTTCAGCCTATCAGATATTCCGTTTTTTCAGGCTCCATCCACAATTGTATCTCCAACAGCAGTACAAAAAACCTTTCCAGTTTGCCAAGAGCTGGGGCACGTTCTAGGTGGAATAAATCAGCATAGCTCCACTGATGCTGTTTTACCCAATACAATGTAGTAGTTTTGATGTGATATTGAAGGGACAGAGACAATGAGAGATTAAAGTGACAGAAAATATAAGTGACAGAAAATATAAGTGAGAAAAAATCTGTCTCAAAACCAGCAATAAAACCCAAATCTCCTGGTGATCACCTGCCTTAAACTCTTATCATGAGATCACCTCTGAAGTTTTCTTATTCAGGGTCCTCCATTTGATTTTTGAAAAATCCTGGGGTTTAGAAGTCCCCCAGCTGTGGATTATATTCTCCTAATCATGTTGCATATAGAATAATTTAATATTCAGAGCTTTTTTACTAATATATTATTAAAGAATACAATATTGAAGCGTGATATGCTTAATAAAAATATAGTGAATTATTTTTATTTCACCGTGTGATACCACAGAGTATCAGTGAGCTGCTTTTCACATTTAAATGGTTAAAATGGACCAAGCTCATACAATCACTTCTGTATGTGAATGCTCATAAAACACTCCTTTTTCATATCTGGGGCTCTCTTTGTTCAGTGCCTTTTTTTCCTCAATAATTCATGTCTTCTGTACCACTGTGTCATAAAAAAGGAGGATTAGGGTATTCTTTGCAAAAAGACTTCTCTGCAGCTCTTCAGCAAAGAAAACTTTATATATCCCTGTAGTTTCATTTGATGTTTTTAACTCATTCATATTTCACTGATGTATAGGAAGTAATAAAACAGTAGCATAATATGGCTGTTTGTAACACAGGCATCTTAATGCCTTTAATCAGGACCACTAACAGGAATGAGGAGTAGAGGTCATGCACTAATGGGGGAAAAAAATCACTTTATTTTAACCACCTTCTTGTTAGCAAAGCAGTTGTGTGAAAAAAAATATCCCATCATTCCAGCCAACAATCTTGATTCCCTCTTTGGAAAATTATAAGGATGGATATTTATAGTTCCTGCTAGTACTGTATTAATCTTGGAGAGTATCCTTCTAGCACTGAGATGTATAGCCCATTAGTCCTTCTCTTCCTACATGAGTTCTCCTTAACAGGGAAACTGCAATGTAGAAATTTCTGCCAAGGTTAGAGAACAAAATGCAGTTTCTGAAATGCTGCGGCTCCTGTAGTAGCAGCCCACTACTACATCCAACCAGAGATGTCTCTAGCCCTATGGCTCAGACCTACTTGGTAAATGCTTCATCCATTCATCATTTTGGCAACTTGCTTCTGCAGTCAGCCTCAGATGGAGCCCTAATGGACTAATACAAATGTTGAATTCAATGGGAAAGTCATTTGACTTGTGCATAATTCATTGCAGGATAAAGGATAATCAGGACTTTCCAGGATCCCCTTATCTACACTGCCGAAAGCTTACAATCTGCAGATAGCAAGGCACCTGGATTTTAAATCAACGTGGTGTCCTACGGCACAGTAACCCCAACAGAAACACCTGGCATCATTTCACTGGAATATAATACATTGTGAAAAGCCTCCCCTCTACACCAGAAAACGAATTCTAAGAGCCAAGGCCCTCGTGCACAGTACCTAGGCTTGAAGCTGCTCACCTGCTACAAAGTCGCCGAAGCCAACAGTAGTCAGAGTGACAACCACAAAGTAGATGGACTCCAAGGCTGTCCATCCCTCGATGTGTTTGAAGATAACTGCAGGAATGGTCACAAAGACAATGCAGCCTGCCAGGATGAAGAGGATGGTAGAGATCACCCGGATCTTCGTCTGACTCACTTGCTTTTTCTAGAAAAAGGAAACAATGAAAGAAAAAATATATTTTTGAGTGGATTTCTGTTACCTTGTGAATGGCAGACATCGTGCTGCTGTCACCTGGTCTGTCTCCTTCTGCCTTTTGTGAGCTTATTAGGTGGAATACAGCCCTCCCTCCCTGTTAGTAAGAGTCTTGCCTGAGTAATAGTGAACCTCTGTGAAAATTGTGATTCCCATTTTCTACGCACTAGGCAGTTAGTAACTTAGCAGAAACAATGCCTGGAAAAACTGTCCTGAGCTTCAGAAAGGCTCCAGTACACTCCAGTTCAGGTTCAATGTGTAAGAGAAAGTGCACATTTGCACCTCTGTACATGTGTACGTACACCCACATTGCCTCACCAGCATCAAGCGTTCAGCAAGCAAGACCAAGACTAAAATGAAAACAAATCCATTTTTTCCCTCTAAACCCCTGAGATTTTATGTAGAAATAATTAATGCTTTGGGTTTTCTGGACTCAGGATTTCCAGTTTTCATTCACAAATATGAAGGTTAAGTCTCCTTTTCAAAAATAGATAGCTATATAATTGGTTTACTCCAGAAATAAAGGATTTATGTCAAATACCAAACAACCTGAGATAAAATTACGTATGTAAATCCACACTGGAAAGCTCTTGAACAAAGACTATGTGTGTTACTGGCTTCTATAAACTAAACACAAATATGAGCAGTGTAATTGCAACATTTTACATTCCTAGATCATATAAACTCTCAATTTATTTAATATAAACTTAGATTTTGTTTGCAGTAGTATCAATGCAAGCCTGGATTAACACAACAGACTATAGCAGATTTATTTCAGATTTTCTATGCTGTAAATAAACTCAAAATTTAATAGAGTTTCACGAGAAACCTGGAAATCACTAAAAATCTGACTGTGGATTAATTACAGTGGCAGTGTAAATTCTGTATTTTTCCTGGAAAAGGAATGTGGAGGTCACTGTAAGTCATATATTTCCAAATTAGTTTTCCAAATCAAGCATCTCCCTTAACCCAGAAATGAGATCTCATTTCAGATTAGGACATTGCCTAGACAGGAAATAAGGTCTCAGAAGTTATCTTTATAATATACAGAAGGGATATTGCCTGAACTGGTTAATATCTAATAAGCTTGTGAGCAGTACTACCGGGAATCCTTGGACAAAAAGTACTTCGGAGATGCCGAGCACTACTACTAAAGCAAAGTTATGCATGGTAATCCTTCCTCCAGTCCCTATATAGCAACATTAAACTGCATTTCAATATGTATCGGGATTGTCTTATCTCATGGTAGAAACAGGAGTGGAAAGAATGGCCTATAAATCAGTACCAAATGTTCAGGACATCCACCTGTTAGTGAGTTAAATTTAGCCGAAGGTGGTTGGTTTTTTTAAGTAAAAGTGGTAACGACGTTAATGAGAGGATCTGCAGAAAGGCCTGACTCATGGTTATTGTGCACCTCAGTCGCTCGCACAAAAGTGGAGCAGCTGAAGGTCTATTTTTTTCTTACTCTTCCACTCATACAAATGAAGTCAGAAAGCAATGGTGAATCAGGCACAGCATTTTTAGACCTACTGAAAAGAGCACAAAATCGAGAGTCAGAAGTAGAATTACTTAATGGACAATAACACATGAAATTAGGGATACCAGTGAAAAGGGGGCGTTTTTCTACATTCAGAGGGCATTCATGGTAGAGTATAACTGCTATGGATCAAACAATGCTAACGCATACATGTCATCATTCATGGCATATGTACATTGTAGTAATCACACATTACAAAAACGTTGGTTTGCATGGAGGTTTTTTTGCACACGGAGTCGGCCTTGCTGTTTTACTACAAAGAACATAATTTTGTGCTACCCAGGTTCTTAGGAATAAGGAAAAGTAGCCTTTACATTACAGTTTTGATACAGTTTTATCAAGATGAGACTAGATAAGCCTAAACCACTACAGTATTACAGTGTACCAAGTCATTATTAAAAGAAATAAATATCTATATAACGCTATATATGTATCAACTGCAGGCTGAGAAATCTGAAAAGGTTCATACAAACTTCTCTTTTAAATAGCATTTGCAATCTGCAGCCAAGCACTGGCAAATAGGTGAGCAACTCCAGCCAGGCTAACACATCCTTTGAGCCCTTTTTCTGGCCTAAGTACAGAAGTTTCTATAGGTGTCAAAATGAAAGAGTAAGAGAGGCCTTTCTCCAGGAAAAGTAATTCATCTCATAGCTGCTTAAGTAAAATGAAAATGCTTTTAAAGGAGATGTTTGCTACTCCTTTTTGTTGTTTTGTTTTCCAACAAGTTCTCTCTGCATTGATGAAGCAGATAATTTGTAAAATGTTCATCAAATATAAATAAATTACTGCCTGCTAATGAGAGAGACTTCAATTTAAATCCAACTAGAGCTGATCTGGAAAAGAGTAAATGAGTAAACTAAGAAGAAAAGAACAGAGAGTTTTCTGTAATATAACCACCTATGGGGGGACATTTCCATCTATTAATGAAGGTGCTGATTTTACTCAAGGTGGCTAAGAGCTAAACAGGCGACGTCACTGACATCATCTTGCTCATATTAATTCAAACAATCTACTGTCAACCTGCTCTAGTGCCAAGAGGGGTGAGGACAAGTGCTCTCACGATAACACCTTTATCAGTGGAATTCAGTTCTTACACATTTTTTCCATCAATGATTGTGACCTTGCTTTTTCCTTATATTCTATTACATACACAGTGGTCTTAACAGTTTTGATCTTATCCAATAACTTCAAGGGTTAAAAGATATCCCTCTTTTTGTGGATTTTTGGTGGTGGTTTTTTTTTTTCTTTTCTCTCTCTCTGGTCATACAAATCAAAGCTGATGAACTGGATTATTTCACGGCTCTTGCCCCTTTCAGGTGAATTAACTCAGGCACAATTTTTCTGACCTGACTGTTGACAACAAAAGGACCAAACAAGGCTCTTAAATTCCCAAGCTGAGACCACAGAGATGATGCATATTTCTTTGAAAAGGGAGCAGGAGACAATAAGTATGGGATCAGAAAATGTTACAGCCATGTAGCAGACTAGACTAAACGCTAAATATATGGAACATACATATTTCCATGAACAGCATATTGCACATATGCTTATGCCAGGATTTTGTAGTGTCACCTCCCATTTCACAGAAACTCCCCCAATATACAGTACTACTCAACCAAAAATAGCACTGGAACATTTGTTGCTTCACAGTGAGCTCAGATGGTTCCTCTCTCTTCCAAACATTTTCTTTTCTGAATTCCTGACAAATATCCCCAAGACTCCAAGCAAGTTGTTTACCTTTTTGGCTAGATGACCGATGTCATATTTCTAGTGCTAGTATAATGTGCCTGTATGGAACACGCTGTCCTCATCTCCCCACACGTCTCTGCATTTTGGAGCACTCCTCCAAAGAAAGCACATTTCTTCAACATTTCTTTTGTCCTCATCACCTACTCTTAACTTTATGCCCTCTCCCATGCTGCCAACTATTCTTGGAACAGATTGTCTCTGCCCCTGCACTAATTAAACAGTTTGTCTTCTAAATCATTTTCTCAAGATCAAAATATTTTAACAAGAGGAAAGCCAGTCTTTGTACTCAAAGCATAAAACAGAATATCACATATATCAGTTCTAATTTTTTCTCTGCCACAAAGACTAGGTATGTCCTTAGTCAAAACAGTTTTGGTAGGCTAGTGAAGACAGTGCAGGTTCACACTGCTTGCCTTTCAGCACTGTCCAGCCCTGGTCCAGAGCCTGGCACATACCTCAGTAAGGTCTGATGACCACCTCAACAGGCTGTATGGAAAGACTGGCACAGCACTGGGCTCACAGAGCTCCTTGGTGATCAGCAGAATGGTCACATCCACCTCAGTGCTGCCTATGCCTGTCACTATGGATTTCTTTCTAACTTGTCCTAGCTCCTTCACATTCAAAATGAGACTAAAACTAAATGTATTTTAAACACCACTGGCTTAGAGAGAATATCTAAGAACAATATAACAACCTTTTGCTCTGTGTTCTCTGAACACAGCTGGTTCCGGACAACTCCAACAGACCCAAAGCCAGACACTGCTGAGCCCCTCACACAAGATGGTAGCACCTCTGGGAAAGTGTATTTAAGGAAGGGCAGAAATGCTGGACAGGCAGAGGAGGAGGGAATAGAGGAGGGAATGAGTGAATAACAAGGTCAGGGGCATGGGAGGTGCTCCATAGCAGAGCAGGTACTTCCCTGGAGAGACGGCAGCCGATGGGGGACCAGTGAATGACCAGAGGAAAAGGGACCAGAAGAAAGAAGGAAAGGCAGAGAGAAAGCACTATGTCCTGACCTTAAATCCTGTGCCACTCGCTGCTGCACTGGGGGGACTGAGTGTGACCTGCAGCTATAACATGGGCAAAGGAGAGGTGTCTGGAGTGAAGTGAGACCGAGAGCAAAGCTGAGCCTTTTGAACGTTTGCCTTTTTTGTTCCCAAACACCCAACTCAGTAATTAAATCGTTTTGCTAATCGGCAATAAATTAAATTAAATTCCACAAGTAAAGTCTGTTTTGCCCATGACAGTACTTAGTAAGTGATGTTGCTGTCTTCATTTTGACCCACGAGTTCTCTCACTCTTGTTCTTCCTACTTTCTCCCCGTCCCACTGTGGGGAGGGGAGTGAGCAAGCTGCTGTGTGGGTGCTTGCTGCCAGCCAGAGCCTACTCACCACATCAATGAGGAAGGCAACACCCCTTGAAAGCATACCAGCAGAATGCTGAATAATGTATTTTAAAATACATACAGCATTTCAGACCCCTCCATGGGTTAAGAACAGTGGTTTGAACCGTTCCACTGGAGACAGGCTTCCCCTGCTGTCTAACCAGCTCTACTGGTGCCTCACTACTGTTTTAATGATCATATTTCATAAAGAACGCTGCTATTGCTGCACAAGAAGATGCAAAGTTCATCCCCTATTTCTTAGCTGTAGTAAGCATCATAGGGGAGACAGATATAAAAAGCTGTAAGCACTCACATTTGTTACTAAGCTTGAGAGAGACAATTCTGAACATGTACAGGGCATGGGTCAGAGAGAAAAAGGGGTTTTTCTACACTGCTGTTTTTCAATATAAAGCCACACTTCTGCAGGGCATTTGTCTAGACCCAGATGGAATATGCAGCAACCTTCTCACAGAGCAGCAGCTTTCTCTAATGTTATTTTTGTAAATCTCTAGGCGTGGATCTTGCTGCAGTAATAATGTGAGTACTGATACTGTGTTATGAAAATACAGAAACACTGGCTTGGAAATTTTCTAGGCTTGATATACCCTTTTCCAAACTTCTTTCTCTTTCCTCTTTCCTTTCTTCTTTCCTCTTTCCTCAGAAAGCACGCATAGGGCTTTCTGATATGCAACAACTAATTTTTTCACATTGTTTATTACGCTACTGAAGAAACAAAAATAACAATAATGAGCCCAAACCTCTGTTCTGACTGAGCTTTATCCAGCCCAAGAAAAAATTAAATGTTAGAGGGATCCATGTAACACTATGCTTTTCTCAGACATTGGAGCAGACAAAAGACAACAGAGGTTCATGGCACAGACTCAAGCAATTTCAAAGGATGCTCACAGAGGCTGAATTTGGAATGTATTGCTCCTTCTTTCAACTTCCTTCTGAGTTACACCTATACTCCCCTCTCCCAGGGAGTGCAAGAATGGGTTAATAACGATCTTTACACATCACTTCCCTGTACCTCAATGGATTTTACTTTGCCATTCCTGGTAACACTGATTTTGATCAGTGTTGAGTCAATGCTTTCATCTTGTTCATCAGTGCAATTCAGGGGAAAAAATAAAATGCAGTTATGATGGTGCAAAGAAAAGTGCCACATAGCAGCACGACTAGATTTATGAGTATATGCTCAGCATCTAATTAAGAAATGCACTGAGACAGACAAAGACAATTAGTGTAGCTAGATCAATGAGAGATCTAGTTATCTATTGCACAACATGGCCACTTTCAAAGGCTTAGCAAGAAAAATTGAACTTCATGTTAGAAATACCTCCTCTTAGCAGCGCGGAGAAATTCAATTTTTTTTTTTTTTTTTAGCTCTGTTTGGGCTTTCATTTTTTGTTCTGTTATTTTTCTGTTTTGTTTTCTTCCTGTACAGTGGAAAAAAGCATCCAGACTCCTTCGTACTGTTAAGTTTACAGAACATTTCCCTAGTGATTAGGAATGTAACAACATCAGCACTTGTAAGGCTAGAGTGGATATTTTGTTTGACTAGATATTGAAAGGTTAAACAGTGACATTTTGAAACAGGGGATAGATCTTCAGGCTAGAGTTCTTGTATCTATTTCTAGACTGCAGTTTTCAGTTTCTGCTTGGTTTGGAATAACTGGCTAAGCAGCCTTCCCTTGCCCTTCTTGGGTACAATAGCATACATCTTTCGCTACAATTAATTTTTGCAGAAGCCTCCAAAGCATATTTTGTATTTACCATGAGATTTCTTATAGAGTTAACACTATCAAGATTGCAATATTGGAGTCTTTCTAGAGGAAAACACTATTTGTGACTAGCCAAGTAACCAACGAGCATTCTCTCAGGGAGTGGATTTAAGGTGAATACAGACCCCAGAAGAGTGGAAGGAAAGTAAAAGGAGAAAGACAGAGCAGGTCTCCCCAGACGAAAACATGGAAAGATTGGAAAATGCCTCAGCCCTAGAAGTATCTCTCCATGCCGCAACTCTCCCTCTGCTCCTCCCATCCTTCTCCAACATTTTTCAGGAGCTGCCACTGCTTACCTGCAAAGGTAAAAGGAGGGCAGGGAGCACCTTCAAAAGGAAAGGTCTGGCATATGGTAAAGGCTGCATCAAATAGTTTGTCCCGTGGCTCAAAACAGTTCTTATTGCCACATGACATGTGTTTGTGCCAAGGGAAAATATGAACATGTAAATTATATGTCCTGAAAGGTGAAGGTTGAATACGTAAAGTGACGTAACACCAAATTTGCCACCTCCATCCAGCCTGTTTGTAACCTTGAAGTGGCACCTCTTAAGTGAAAAAGTAGCACAGCCCTCATGCCTGGGATGAGGCACCAAGTACCCTCAGGAAGTAATTTCTATCTATGGCCTTTTAAGATCCATCACTCCCCCCACACTCAGTCCTTGATGCTTCCCCCAGGGTTGCCCACAGGAGTGTCGGAGAGTATTCTGAAGAATACTCTCTAGAATGGCTCCAAGTATTTGTTAGAGGAGAGGTAGGATCAATGATCACTATTATGAGTGATTTTGTGTTCCAGTTGCACACCTGTCTGGCTTTTCCATTACTTCCTATATTGTAAACTTAAACAATCTTGAGGTTAGGATTTTCTTTAGGTTACAAGTCAGGTTTTCAGAGAGGGCAACACTTGAATCAAAACCTTGGCACTGCACTGTCAGGAACACAGAGGAGTTTCAACAGCAATATGACCAAAACTTCTAGCAATAGCAAAAGAAGGATATTCATTATTAGTGCTTAGGAAAGAGTATAACGTTCAGGCTGATGGTTGAAAAGTTCACATGTTCTTAGGCACTAATCAGCAGCTTCCACTGAAGTATCTTATTTTTTAATCTTCATATAGAGTATGTAAGAAACACTAGCTGCTCAGTAAGCTCTTAATCATGCTTTCAGCTTCTGTTTGTCTTGTGTTTCATGAAAGATAATTGCTTGAGACTCACGGGGTTCACTTCCAGTGCACTTCACTGCAATTAAAAGTTATGTGACTAATACTAATTTTAGCAGGAGGCAGGCAGGTATAGTTTTACCCTTTAGAACAGTGGTTCCTTAACATTTCAAACCATAAAGAAGGACTGTTTAACTTGCTTCCTTAATAAACAAATTGGGATTCAGGCTGTGTGTGGAAATGCAACTCCTTGCCACTGCTTATACTGAGATCACTCTGAATACTAGCCTGGTTTTAAACCAAATGAGAAATGGCAAAGACTGGCTTTGATATAGAGAAAGAAACAGTGCTCATCTTTTTCCACCATAGAAAACATGAAAGAAACAGATAGCTGGAACAATAGTTGGCAAAAGGACAGAGATCATATTCCAGAGATAATCTCTAATGTACATAAAAATAGTCTAAATACGTTTAAATTAAAGGGGGTGTGTGTGTGTGTGTGATGAACACACACCCCTTCCTGAGAACTCATTTCATGATTACTCTATTGTTTTTATGTTCTTCTCTAAGGGTGATGAATCATCATCCATAGATCAATCCATCATCCACAGTAGGCTTTAGAAACCCTTTCACTCAGTGTCAATTGCCCAATACTCTCCTACCATGCATTTATATATTTTTTTTAACCCACTAATTGCCTACTACACCTGTCTGTGGTTTATTAATTAGTTCCATGTAAACATTCAAACAGGTGCTAAGGTAAGAGATTAAAAGATCTCACATAAGCAGGCAAAACAACACAAAATTTCCTCTGAAGTGCTCTGTAGTCAACAGCTACGCTGTGCAGGGCCTAACACTCCCAGAAAGAGGTGTTACAGTAATACTAGTGATAATTGCTTTGGGGGATGGACTTCAATGCATATTGGGTTTCAGTTTTGGTGCACTGGACCTGACTTGAGATTTCCAGATAACCCTAAACTCTGGATTTAAGCTCATTTTAAAAAACAGCTTTAGAATAATCTTTCCTCTTCTGTTTATACTGTCATCTTTTTAGCAAGACTGATTTGATTCTAAAATTGTAGCAATTATTCTCTCTTCCCGGTGTTGACATGTTCTCCTTTCTTAGAGCTCCTTCCTCCTCTTTCTAGAAACCCCAGGAATTCCCTTTCAACTACCATCGGGCTCAAACCTCCTGGGGCTCTCTTTAGAGTTAGACTCGCTTCAAGACCTTCATCATCCTCTCTTTGAAGTTGCCTCAGGCTGATGCTATACTTCTCACAAGCCCTTACAGGCCTAACAGACCTTGCTGGTAAAACCAGAATGTTTAAAAAAACCTTTCAGAGATGTAAAGATCTGAATTTAAATGTTCAGGTTAATATTAACCCTTAAATTATATGCCAATGTGCAAGATGTTACTGAGTTGCAGGATTAAACAAAGATGTGCTCCACAGCCAGTCCATGTAAACTTTAGATTCCAAAATTATACTCAGCAACAAAGACCAATGGGTAAGAACAAATTAGTAAAAGTTTTGCTGAACTTAAGTTACTTTCCCTGAAGCAGATGACCTGTAAGCATCACTAGCTGAATTAAATACCCAGTCAGAGGAAATAAAATGCCAAAAGCTGCGATCCATAGCTTCTGTCATGAATTTTTTAGTACTAGTATACTATCTTAGCACTGATACTTTCCTGCAGCTCAAATGTAATGCAGGGGGAAAGTGACTCAAAGAGTAAAACCAACATATTCAAGACCATACCACAAGCCAGTGGTTAGATCTGAAATAGAATTCAGAGACAAATTTGGCTCTGGTGGATGAAGAGACACTGAATCTAATGAATTCACAGCCCGCAGCATTAGTTGTTTAGTTCACCCACAGGATTATCATTTGCCTATCTTCTATTGGCACTGGAGCAAAAACGACTACCAAAGCAGGTGATGATGAAAAGCAAAAATAAAACTTCCTGCTATCTTTCCATCATCATAATTAAACCACCAATTAGAAACATAAAAAAATAGGTGGCCTGCAGTATGTCAAGCAGAAAAGTATTTCAGAAACAGGCATTGTAAATTTACCACTCCTGCCTTTCATCCTCCAGTTCAACTTTGCTCTACAGTCACACTTCTGCCACTGCTAGACATAGTACAGTGAAGTGTCCAGATGGCCCTGGGTCTGGACTGCTTTACATCCAAGAAAAGCAATCCGAACAACTCTTGTTAAGAAGGACATTGAGGGAGTCCAGACAGGAAGGAGCAGAGAGAGGAATACTTTTTTAGAGTACAGAGAGACTAACAGTCCTCTTTCTAACCAATATGTTACTGATGAGCTAAAGAAGCATGCACACAGAGCTTTTCAACCTAGAGCATGCTTCTTGACAATGAAGTCCTGCATTTCAGGAGTGTTCATGCATTTTAACTTAAACAGTTGTCAGACAGTAGTTTTCTAAAGAACTGAAAAGTGCTTCCTCACCTCGCCCTGTTGTTTTTCTGCATAGTGAAACTCCTTTCCAAGAGGATGGAAGGAGGATTGCACCCATCAGAAGTGGTTAACTCCAGTCTTGTGGGAGACAGACTGAATTTCCAAATGCTTGAAAAGTCATTGTGCTGAAGTCTTATTTTCCTGAGGAGAGCACATGAGCATTAAATTGCTAGAGACAAATTATTCTGAAGATTCTAACATCTCACCACTGACTGTGTTTTTAAAGATAGTTACTTTTGGTCTAAATAAAGGTTGATGAGGAAGACAACCTGAAATAAACAGAGGCAGAGTATTTGCTGACTCTGGTGCATCCATGCTCAGTACACTAGCTGCTGTATATTGCTTTTCCAAGCTCTTTCTGCCACACTCTTTGTACAAAGCCTACACAGTTGCTGCAATTTCTGGATTCTTACAGTACCTGCATCCCTTAATTTCACTCTTATCATCAGCTGATTTATAAAATGCAAGTCTTGAGACTGGAAACAGAGGAACTGAAAATGAGATTAAAATACACACCAGATTTGTAAGGCACTATGGATGTACTGCCAGCAAGCACTAGATTGCATCTATAGACTTTTTATTATTTACAACTTTATGTTGTAAAGTCCATTTTTAGCAGATGGGCTTTATGAGGATTATGAAGGACAAAACATTGCCTGCATATCTCTTCTGTTAGTATTTGGCTGTGCATGTATCCATAAACTTAGTGTGAAATAACTGCAAAATTCAGATCTGGGTCTAGGTTTTGGTTTAAATCACCTCTAAATTTCAGGACACTCAGATCTGAAATGTACATTCAGGCGCATACTTACTTGAAATAAATACCACATAAGTATCTACATATGTAAACCAATCCTTTGTTGACCCTTTCTGAGATGAGGTTGTTTACATCCACTTGTGGGTTTGTAAATCACTGCTCTAAAACACTAGCTTTTATCTGTACGAGCTCTTACCACACAGATTTTTTTTTTCCTGAGCAAGTTATTCTGCTGCATGGGGAGCAAAACAGAAACAGCTTCAAAGAACCAAGTTCCCAACTAGCGAGAGAGGCACAGAATCACAGGAATCAAATGAAAAATATTTCAAGTCAGCATACTCTGTGCTCTGCATAATGTTTCTTTCAAAAGCTACATAACCTTTGGTCTTTCCATAACAAGGTGCTGTTGTGTATGAGGAAAGAATTTGCATCATTCCTTCCTCAAAAATTTCCTGCAGGTAACTTACCAAGTTCATATGAAACATTACTTTTGCTGGTGAAAGGGAATTCTAGGAATTATGAGGAAAAATTTCCTCTGCCACAGATTCATATAATCAATGAATCCTTGAGGTTAGGAAAGACCTTGAAGATCATCGAGTCCAACTGTAAACCCAGCACTGCCCATTCCACCACTGAACCATGTCCCTAAACACCACATCTACACGTCCCAAATACCTCCAGGGATGGTGACTCAACCACCTCCCTGGGCAGACTGTTCCACAGCTTGGCAACTCTTTTGGTGAAGAAATTTTTCCTAATGTCCGATATAAACCTCCCGTGATGCCATCTGAAGCCATTTCTTCTTGTCCTACCACTTGTCATTTGGGAGAAGAGACCAACACCCACCTCACTACAACCTCCTTTCCGGTAGTTGCAGAGAGCAATGATAAGGTCTCCCCTGAGATTCCTAGATTATGGAAATGTAGGGTTCCTTTCTGGTGAGAAAATTTTATATTTCTCAGACATTTTATTTTGGTAGAAATGACCCAGGAAATTGTTAGGCTAAGCTCTGAACACTGAAATTTTAGCTCATAAATCTTGTATCACTTTGGAATAATACTGTGTATGTGCACCAGTAGGTTGAATTTCACACCCCATCCTGACAGCTCTGTCTGGAGACAGGATGCCAGCAGATGGCAGATTGATCACTGGGCTGGACTGTTTCCCTGTGGAAGTTCTTGAGTGAATAAAAAAAAAAATGTAGCTTTTTTTCTTAGAGAAAATCATAATTAATAACTGTATTGAGAAAGAAAATATAGGATGTTAACATCCTTAGTGGGTTTTTAGCAGGTGATGTAATAACACACTGATGCTGGCTAGTAATGAAATGCACGAAAAGAAAAGAGGTTATGTTGATTTTTGGTATCTATTCTCAAGAGATCAATGGGCAAACTGGTTCATTAAGCTGAAAATCTGAAAGACAGGTAGAAGATGTGTCTGTTCTGACAAGTCCCTGGTTCAGTGAAGTGTGAGTTGTTGCAGAGGCATTGCACTTCTGCATGAAGTAGTCTATTCTCTTGAGACGTGAGCTTCAGCGGTGCAGCCTTGCCACCATCCATGTCTCCAGCTGCTCGCTCACATCCCTGTATTGCAATCCACATCCTACCAGCTGTGTTGCCAGACGTGTGCTCAGCATCATGCTGTAAGCCAGAGGAGTGAAAGCAGTAACCAAGTCCAGGAGCTGCTCACAGTGGCTTCACCGTAGAAGCCAGAAAACCCTGGAGCGCTCTCAGATGCATGTTATGCCCGGGCTGAATCTGTATTAGATGTGTAAGATGCTTGCATCTGTACTGAACTGCAAGATGAGGGAAGATCCGCCAGATTATGCTCATTCCATCCACTTCTGGTGAGAATCTAAATACTGGTTACAAAGTTTGCATAAAGATTCTCTGGATTTAGCCTATATTTAACTCATGATAATGACAGCTGCCGCATTCTGTAACTGTGCACTCTGCCTATGGAGTGCTTTCTTTTCTATCTTTAGATGCTTGCAGGCTCTGTGTGTACACAGCAAGCCAAAAGAATGGGGGTTCTTCTGCTGTTTATTATAGAAACAGTCTCAGGTTGATCGGAGGATCCCTCACATATATAAGATAACAATACTACTTTTCTGGTTCTGTGTCACCTTGAAATGCACGTTTCATTTCTGTAGTGTCTGAAAAGCGTTGCCAGATGGAAATTATTTATAAGAACTATCAACTTCTTAATTAGATTTTGAGTGTGTACAGGGTTTTCTCAGGTGGGCTGGAAGAACTGATTCATCACTGAACTCAGACATTGAATGCTTGTGACCAGTGCATATAGTGAATCTGGTGAACCTGCACATATCCACTTTCTGGGGAATCACACTTGTGTGCATGTGAGAACAGACCAGTAGCCAGGTTCTGTCCCAGATTATTGAAGATGGGACATATAGGAATAATCAGTAGCTGAGTAGGTAGGCTTGTGTGGGGGATGCTTTGGTTTATGTCTCTGACCTGGTTTATGTTTTACTTGTACCAAACACAATTACTCCAGTAGGACAGATGGCATAGACTAGCCAATGCGTGGTGTTTGGAATACCTCCTCATACCCCAGCCAGCGTCACTCTGCCAGTGCCTCCCTTTCCTAAAATGGTACATGAGAAGTTCCTGTTTTTACAAAGCCTTATTTTGCAATGAAATACTTCCAGCCCTACCTAGTCACACATGAATAGTTATTTTCCTGGTTATCTACACACCAAAATAGTGGCAACATTTTGGATTGCAAAATGAGCAGTGGCATGTGTCCAGATCCTCTGCTGAAATATTCTGTCAATACTGTGGGGGTAGTGTGTATTTGATAAGAGCAGCTCTCTTTCCTCCTTTATGGAGTTCAAATTGTTCTTAAAATTCACACAGAGTGCGTGGGCTGATCACTGCAATAGCTAGATGTGGCTCTAAGTTGTGCTGCTAATTAATGTGGGTTTGGTGGGGCTCTGCACAGGTCACGTCAGAGGAAGCAGAAGTGCACTAGCACAACTCCTCTGGGAGGAATTCTCCTTTCATCTTTCCAGCTATACCAGGGGATGCCAGGGGCAAGCTGTCCCTTGTGTGGCATGGGCTCCATGCTCACAGCTACTCGGATGGAGCAAAAGACCTGTTGAGGAAATGCATTGGGTGAAATGACTGCTGTGTCGACAGATAAACCTTCCTCTCTTTCCCACCTGCCAAGGTATGCGTATTGCCTCTTGCCTAGCCTCAAAAATGATCCTAACCACAAAGCGAGACCAAGTTGCATTCAAATCTTATCCACCTGCACAGTCAATGACAAAGTTGCAAGGATTTCAGGAACTCTTCTCTGCCCTGACACCGGCTACATAACATCCCTAAGGGTGAACAGAGGCAACTGGAGACCGACAGAAGCAGAGTGTTGAGGCATATGCACACGGGAAACAATATATGATAATGTCCAAGACACATGCAAAGTTTCTTCACATACCCTTCCTCAAGAGTACAAGCTGGACTGCCCCAAAATGCCCTTGAGATCTACCAGAAGGCAAGTAATACAGATACCTACTGAATGCCATCTTAGAACTGCATGTGATATTCATGGCACAAGCGCACCACGGATTTGTGCAGTGGTAATACAGTCTTTCGTTTTTCAACTTCTTTGCTGACACTCTTTTTTCCCTTTTTAACTGCTGCTAAGTTTCACAGTGTGATTTTCAGACAACCATTCATTGTAATCCCAGGTCCCTTTTGCAGTAGTGAAATCTGATGGATGTATGTATGAATATATTAGGATTTCTTTCCTCAAACTTAGGAAATATGCATTAATTTGTATCACCAACACTGGATTCCATTTACCAATTTACATTCTTTCACAGCTTCCATTTAGCTATCCTGAAACATCTAGAGATATAATTTGCAATCACCTGCATATTCATCTTCTTGTCTGAACCATTCTGGGCCATCAGTGTTAAAACAGTAAGATCACACCAAGGACTCCAGCACACTAACACTGACAATGCTACCATCTACCCCTAATCTCCATTTACCCTTTAAGCATGTACTGATGTGTGAGACCTTCTCTCTTACCTCATCACACCTTTATTTCCTTATAGCCTTTCATGAGAAAGCTTGCAAAAGCTCTCTGTAAATTCGATTTTTTAAATCACTAGATCATTGATCCACACTCAGTGACCCCTCAGCTAGCTTCTAAAGATTCGTGAGGCACACCACACAACATCTTATTACACTTTTCAGTGTCTTTTTAGCCTAAGTTTGTTCCTTTTAGTTTCCTCCAATCTATTCTCCTCATTTTTATGTCCTCTCTTTAAAGGTTGTACCAGGTTGTTTTACACCCACAGGCATGCTGGATTTCAGTTCATTACAGAGACAGTTACAAAGTAAGAAACAGGAGTTACACACTGAGCTAAACTTTGTTCACTACTCAGGATTAAATCAAGAACAGTTACTCCACTTGTGGATTCACTGATTAGGTCCAAACATTTATGGAGCCTAAGAATGTAAACACAGTGTGATAATAAATTAGATAATTAGTAAAATTATGATTATTATATTCTGCATTAGCTAACAATATAAAGTATATATCATGTATAATGTATTAATGATCATATATAATGTCAAATGATATGCAAATAATCATTTAAATTGAAACCACTGATATTAAGACTAATTAGTAATATGCATGTAAATTGTAAACTATATCAGGAATATATATATAATATATATTATCAGGAATAATATAACTGATCCTCATTACTACGAATATTGAAGGAAATTTATGTATAACCCTGTCCACTAAATCGCAAAAGAACAGATACAATGGATTTATGAGAATCAAAATAAAAGGAATAAACATAATCTTGGCTACACAAGGGGACCACGGATCTCTAAATTGCTTTGGAAGCTGACAAAATACCAAGGAGGGAAAGAAATAGTTTAGATGGTTATAAACAACAGGCAACTGCATTTAATCAAGAAAAAGAAGGAGTACTTTGAATACCAAAAGAACTCCCAGTATGTGCCAAAGAGCTATATTCTGTATGAAACATTAGTATCAGCATTCATCTCTAGTCTTAAAATACTTCAAGTAGAGCATGTATTATTTTATTCATAAACTGTCATGTTGACAATTTAATGATCTTGTCCACATCACCCAGAAAGCCAGTACTATAAATGACAATTAACCAAAGATTTTCTGACTCTCAGTTCATATACTGACTTAGAGATTGTAGATTTTCTTGGGCAGAAGCAGGCTGGAAGGTTCAGAGATTCCTTTGAAAGGAAGCAGCTATAGTAAGAAGCTAGGTAACAAATGAAACTAGGGATCTTAACTACTTCTGGTTTTGCAGGCCCAACCTGAGCCAACTTTCAATAGCCTTATTTTCATTTCATGAAAATGTAGACCATTTTCAAGTGCTCTCCAGTCAGGCATGTACATGCTTACTCACCCATAATCACTAGTCACCTTTTTCTACATTTAGCATGAGAGATACTCCTTATGACTGCTCTGGGACACTTCACAGTAATTTAATTAAGAGGGAAATTGCTCATACTCCAGTCTGATACTCAATTACTTCCTTTCAAAAACAGTTAGAAGTAATTTGCTCTCATCTGTGGGAATGTTTTAGAAATAGATGCCTGTTAAACTAACCAGCTTGGACAGCTTCTCATCCACTCCGTCCCCGGAAAAACCTACCTCCAGTTACACTGCCTCCAAGGCAAGTATCACACAGGTCACTTCTAGAAGTTTTGCTTCAAAGAGAGAATCCCTGAAGTGAACCATCGGCAAATGAGCAAAACAGCGTTTGCCAGATCCGTGGCACTGCTTGCGGAAGAACTGCTTACAGTGTTACAGACTCAAAACCAGAGGGTACTGGCAACATGAAGGGAAATTATGTATGAGAAAGCATACACAGAAACCTAGTGTAGGATGTATCCACGGTAGGCAGGGCAGGTAAATACCATGAAGGTGATTCCAGTCGCTGGCATTATGCCAGTTTTTGCAGCTGCAGATCTACTCCAATGCAGGGAAAGAAGAGCACTCAGCCATCTCTCTTCTCAAGTTCACATTCACTCCAGTAACCCCGCTTTCCAAGCCTTTTAGGCTTTATTAGTAATACAGTCAGGACCTATTCTGTGTCCCTGTTCCTCCAGAAGTTACACTACCTTCTCTCTGCTTTCAGTGAATAGATGTACATATCAAAAGCAACCTGTGGTGTTTTGAAGGCTGCTTTATAAACAGTCCTTGTAAGGAACCTAGCTTAGGAGATATATTCCCCAGAGATGGCCTCAAGAAGGAAATTCAGAGCCTAATCTATAACCCTTGCATCACCATCTAGAGAAGTCTATTTCTCTCCACCAACCACAGAGGCCCCTAAGGATGTTAAGCATCATCTCAGCTAGACTCGTAAATATTTCATGGTGCCCAACACGTAAAAAGGACTGAGGGTAATAGCAAGAGAATTAAAAGCAAGTTATACAACAGAAGCAAAAAACTGACAGTGAACTTACTCTGAAAACTTTTTCCACCCTTGCGATACCCTTCCCAAAGATGGTTCCAAGTTGGTCTCCAATCCCAGCCAGCAAGAAGCCAAACAGTGGAATCCCAAAGATGGCATACAAGATGCAGAAAACCTTGCCTCCAACAGTACTTGGGGCAATGTTCCCATACCCTGAGGAGAAAAAGAATCGTCAGACTCTCAGAACTTATACATGATTTTTTAGAAAAACTAATGGTTTTGGAAACCTGCTGTACCTGCAGGCATGGAGGAACTTTGTTCCATATGTAATTCCTATTTACAGACTTTCCATGGCGTAATGTCATTTCCCAGGCAAGCTAACCCTGTGATTTAGTTCTTCTTGTAGCTTCAGTTACCCATATTTTTATAGATTCAGGTCCTATCTAAAGTTGTTGTTTGATTAATTAATCTTGTTTGATTAATTAATCTATCTTGACTTACAATGGCACATATATCCCTATGTGCTGGCCTGGTGCCTGCATACTGCTGCTACTCACTGACTGTGCCAATGACTTCCTGACGGGAGAGCAATTCACCTGACAGGGCTCATTTTCAGTGGTTAGCTCACAATCTCCTCAGGCCCTCATCACACTGACTAGTTACACTGTGGCCTCCAAACTGTACCCACGATACGCAAAACTGCCTTTGAACCTTTGTTCAGTCCCCCTTTCAGTTTGTCAACAAAGAGCATAACATCTGTATTTCATGAGTTTTTTTAATAGCTTTTAACAGGGAAGTTTTTAAGCCTTCCCTCTGAAGACTCTAGTCCATTTATATTTAAAAGTCATTACTGATGCTGTAATAAGGGTGTGTAACACGCCTGCCTTCCATCCTATGTTAGGGTAACCTGGGGCTCTTGAAATGATGACAGTTTCCAACCAAGACATAATTATCCAGCTCTATAACCTGAGTGAAAACTCCAATTTTGGCCCAAGCATGTTGGGCAAATTTGGTTTTGATTCCCAGACTTGTAACTCCAGATAAAATTCTGGGAACGCTGGATACTGGCAGAAAGGCAACACTCCGCCTACATGTAGTGACCACCGTTTGTTCAGGCAATTCTTCTCTTCCCCACACCACCCATGTGAATTTAAGCTTAGAAATCTACGAAGAGCATTATGACTTCAGTGGCCATGTTATTTCTGTTAAAATGTTAACGTTAAAGAGAAAAAAGCAAGAATTGTGGCGGTAAAATTTGCACCTTTTCAAGACCTGGTGTCTTTACTGATTTATTACAGAGATTTGTATTCTGACTAAACATAATTACTTGAATATTAAAAATTATCACACAATCATAGATCACTGATAAAATAAAGTGGAAGCACAGAGCATTCAGAGAGAAAGAGGTCTGAGAGTCTCTGCTTTGTATACAGCAATTCCTCCTGGTTCTTGGAAATTAAGGCTGGGCTCCCAGGTCCTCACCCTGTTAGATTTGTGTCACTGGCACTGGATATATCTCTCTGTCATGGGATGGTGAAAGGACTATGCTGACACACAACACTGTCTCCTCCTTAACCCAGAGGCCTTTTCAGGGTTGCATCTGTGATCCCACATTTTGCCTAAAAGTCCAAGAAAATCCAGTCTCCACAGGCCAGTGCACTGAGGTTGAGCAGGTAGTCTGCTAAGTGTTTGTCTAACAGGAGCCCTAAAAGGGCTCTGGTGGATAACATAAAATCACTTTCATGCCCAGACAAAATACATAGACGTTATGCAGCCTATAAAAATCTCATTCATGGAGAATTTAAAGCAAATATGGGCAAAAATCCAAGCTCTTTTCAATAAGTTATTTAAATAGCAGATGTCAATGAATATGCCTACATAAACTATGCCTACATAGTGGCATTTATTTGAATGTGTAATCTAAAAGCTTGTCACTTGGGACTATTGAGTAAACAAATATTAAGGGAGGGGTTTCTTACATTTGATTCAGAAATGCTTTGTTTCTCACCACCCGCTGGTTTTATGCTACCGTTAAAAGTATATAGAGGAACACAGGGAGGAGCACACTCTATACAATCCCTCTTTCACCCTCACTCTGACAACAAAGAAAAGGCAGAGCTAAGGCACAGAATCCACTGCTTGAGATGATCACCACAGCAAGTCTTGTAATTGCCACAGGATTTTTTTTTGTTACATTACTTGCATGAAAACTTGCAGAATTCTGTCAGATTCTCACACTTTGTAGAAGGGTTATTTATTTGTCAGATTATTTGTCTATGCAGTCACCAGTGTGATACGGATCACAGTTGTAATATGGAGAAGCACTTTATTCGATATTCAAATCAGAAGAATACTCAAAGGCAATGCAAATAAAAAGCAACCATTTGCCAGTGATTTCCAAATAATGAGATCTCTTGACCTCTAACCATGACAGCACTGAAATCAGGCTTAAAATTGTAAACCCACTGTTTAATTATCAGAAGATTAACTTTATCATCACTATTAGCAGTTTATAATTTTTTTTCCCACAGACCATCTTCTGAAATCCCAGCTGCTTGAACGATCTTCAGGAGAGGAACTGGCTCACAAAGGAGAGGATAAAAACCTTAGCATATCTAAGGTCAGCACTGAGAGATCTAGAAACGAAATACAATACACAATATATAGGAGGGACAGATGATAAGGGCCTGAATAACGAACTTACTAAAATTAATGGTTCAAGAAAAGTAAATGGAGCAGTTAAGCATACCCTTCATCCAATACAAAGAAATGGGTCAATATTTCAAGGCTATGAATTCTAGAATGTAAAAAAAATGTTGGTTTTTTTTTCACGGAATTCCTTCCAAAGTTACCCTTATGGGTAAATTCATCTATAATATTAAAATCCAAATTCCCAGCAACCAGAAAATAAGTTATTTCACTGCATATTGGTTCTTGATGTTTGTAGTAAAAATTAAGACCAACTGCATCTACATCAAGAACAGGGTTATAAGTAACACTGATGTAGCTAAGGCTTTGTTTTCAGTTCAGCATGGCCAGTCTACCCTAACTGTGCAACAGCTTTTGATATTCATCCAGAGGCTCAATGCCCTTGACATATACCAGAGACACGCCTTCTGAGAACTGAGAGAAATACATTTCAGCCACTTCATTTCTTTGTTATCAACCTTCTTCAAATTTATTTCATTATCCAGGTCTCAGTGTGACTATGTATTTTAAAAGAGAACCAATAACCATACCTATTGTTGTGATGACTGTTCCAGCAAAGAAAAAGGCACTTCCAAGGTCCCAATGACTGCTGTTGTTAGAGGAATTTCCTATGGGACTGACTCCTGCATTATCAGCATCAATAGCATGCTGCAAAGACAGAGACAACAAATCAGCCTAATGCATGCTTTACCATATCCTAGGCAAGTCAGTATAGGCTCCAAAGAGAAATTTCTAGGACCACGGGAACAGCTTGGATTTAAATTTTTTAATACCTGCTTAAAGTACTGTAGCATCCTCTGTACACGAGCTGAATATATGACTGAACTAAATAGCTATTAAGGTGGAAGAAAGATACAATGCATAGACAAATGACAAAAGCCACTGAGAAGCAGAGGACAGACACCACAAAGAGATCTGTATGTATCATTCTTGTAGCAATAACTGCCAAAGGAAAAATTCCCTGATGGGAACAGCTGATATTAGAAGCAGGAAGAAGGCTGGTAAATACAAATAATGTTCGTGCAACTGAAGCTAGTCAGTCAAGGATTTTAATTCCCAGACAATTAATAATTGATTAAGTTATTTATATTTTATGCTAACTAAAGAAAAAAAGGATGTATATATCCCATCTGAAATGAACAAATAGGATAGTTATGGAAACACCATTAAACTTGGCAATCAGCTAGGCCTTCCCAGTTGCCACATTGGACTTGATTGTATATCCACAAATACAGCATGGTATAGACACCCCCAGCGAGTGCTTGAATGAACAAAATCCAGAAGAGAAGCTGATGTAGATGTACTGCTCCTAGGCCACTGTCCTATGTCTCACACAGCACCGAATCAAACCAGGCAGACATATCAGCCCGCTGAATGTTTGCTTGGGGATTTCTAAAAATGCACCATACTGTATCATGGGGACATACACATTTGCCTTTCATTGCAGCTTCACAGTCCAAAGGAAGACGGAGCTAAATACATCAGCCTCCAAAGCATGGAAATAAATCTCTTATCAGCATCTGGCACATTCAGCTGAATTCTTCTAAGTTCAATTTTCAGATGCCTTTTGGTACATGTTCTCTAGTTGCTTGTAGATCTCATGCAATCTATTCACCATCGTAGAGAAATTCAGACCTCGCTCTGGAACAGCAACTAAAATGACTGTGTTTCAGTAAACCTCTCCTGCCCAAATGTTTCCAACTGAGATCAATTTCCATAAAACCAGGGCAAAGGAACCAAGCTTCTCCATTTCTGCCTCTTACCATTTACAGCTCTTTACCCTTCTTCCATTCTGTTCCAACCTCACTTCATGTGATCAGGCTACTCATGCTACTGCCAGATCTTCCCCTTCTCAGACTTTAATATTTCCTCCTCCTAAATATTACCACCAGGCTTTAGCCTTGGTTACTGCAGTGATTTTGCCAGGCTCAACAGGAGAGGCAAAGTGTTGCCTATTACATCCTCTGTCTTTGTCTTTGTTCTATCACTACAAGTTTGTTTTGACCTTTCTTATTCCATTTCTGTAACCACTTCTCTTTTCCCTTTGACTTATGATCTATGCATTGTCACTGTAATTTTTCAAATTTTCTATACAGTCCACGTGCAAACCAATGTTAACCATTCTTTTTTACCATTCTGAAATTACCATTTACCCACTTCTTATCTGTTCATGTCTGATTTCTCTCCTGATCTTCTCTATAACCTCATATTCTCTTGGGCTTTTTAGGACTGACTTCTTAAATACATCCATTTAACACCTCTTCTATGCCCAGCTTTCATGACACACTTTTCTCCTCATTCACCTCTTCCCTCTCATGGATCATTTATCACATTTTTTTTCTTTTTTCCCACTTCCATTTTTCACTTTTCCTCTCTCTTGTTTGCCTGTATTTCCAACTGACTTAATTGTCACAAATGTTCCTCTACCACATTTTTTTCCTTGGGCTAGTTTCATCCAATCTGCTCCCCAGTTTTCAGTTATTCATCACACTGCCTCACAAAGGGAAAGGAGCTGGAGAAGAGGCTTATGGATGAGAACAGAGGCCAGGTATATCTGACGAGATCAGTACGGGACAGCCATTTTTAACAGAGGAGCTACTACATGCCAGGCTAAGCTGACCGTGAAATTACAACATGAGCAAGCCCCAGACTGGACTAGTAGCGTTTCATGTGGGCAAAAAGCCAGGGTTCCTCAGCACCTGTCCATACCTACAGAAACAGAGACATAGAGAAAGGAATTGTTCAGGACCAAAGAGTACCAGTTGCTGGCATATTGCAGGTGGTGTGAAAACAGAGACCATTTGTTTGTTTACCCAGAAGAGCGTAAATCAGCATAACAGGCAGGTTGCCTGTTTAAATAGGCCATGACACACTGTCAGCTACCCCGGCTTGTTACTTCTGCCAAGGAATGCCTCTTGCCTTCCCCTTGAGTGTGTGAATGTCAGCGAGCTAATTACAACACTTAAATCACATTCGAGTTTACACAGTTTAGGAAGTCTGTTCGGGCCAAGCACTAACCCCTGAAATGAAGGAGCATCCCATTGCCTTAAATAGCTTTGAGTTTCTCAGGCTCCCTTCTCATCCAGAGGAAACTAATTTTTTCTTTAAAGCTTGACTGACATCATTCATTTATAAATATCCAACTATCCCCATGCTATATCTTAATACATAGTATTTTGCATACACCAATGGAGGACAGAAATGGAGCGGTAAGAGGAGAGCAGCCCTACAGTTAGCAGCACTTAAGTATGCAATTTCAGGTCATGCAATGAGTAAAGGGTGCCTTTCTCCCGCCACCACAAGTCCTGTTATATAGGATACATCTAACAGAAGCATCCTGTTAGATGAAGACTGAAACAAAATTCAAACAAGGACACTGTCACTGGCAAGACTCCCTCAGTTCACACAGGTCATGAAATTTTACAACCGCTTCCCACTTGTGAAACCTGTTGATATTCAGGTAGGAATATTCAAAGGCTATGAGGCATGAACCCATCCCAGGCTGCCTAGCTGTTAACATATAGGACTCAAAAAACTAAGAAAGGTATAGTGAATATTAAACTGTCTCACCAGGTGTCAAGAGTTCCCCCCTGACAACATAAGACCAAAATAGTAACTCTTCTCTATGGATAAAATCAATTATATTCTTATACTCAATAGAATCTACTGTGGTTTCACTGTCTCAGTCCCTGCCCCAGTGACCCCCTACACACATCGGGCTTCAACTCCCTATAGCCCTGCCTTGACCAGCCACAGGATTCACCAAGCTGGGGCCTGACCTGTGGGCTGATGTCCCAGCCCAGCCTCAGCCCGTCCCCATCTCCAGGCCTGATAGCTTGGGCTGGGGGGATGTCCCTGGCTGCCCAGGACCAACCATGCTGCCTGTCTGGCAGTGGTGGGGTCCACAGTGGCCAGCTCCCTGTCCCCTGGGGTGCAGGTAGTCCTCAATGATCCTCCTTGGTGCGTGAGTGGGTACATGCCAGCCTTCGCTAATGTATTAGGTAACTTGATCACTAATTAAGACAATTTTATCAAGAAAAAGTCTAGAGTTATGCCCATAGGCAACAAGATAGCTGGGAGGTAGTGCAGCTCACGAGACAAGAACTAAACAGACTGTTTCTGGTTTCTCTGGGAAGAAAGGCTTTTATCTGGTTCACTTGTACATATTTCTTTAATTTCTCCAATAAGATCCCCAGCATGAAGAAGACAAATGTTTTCCAAAGCCAAGCATAATCCCCTTCTTCAGTGCTGAGCTACTCAGAGGATGTACCCTGTGTGTAACCAAGGATAGGAATTTGATAAGAAAATTCTTGTCCTTTTTTCTAGTTCCATTAATTCCTCTCCACAGATCATGCTAATCCAATAATGATTGTCTCCCTCTACAATTCTTTTCCAAGCAGATTCCTATCAAGCATACTAAAAGTTGTTGCAATTGTTTTTCATGCTCTGATGTTTCTCTATTACAATTATTAGGATGCTTCTCATTAGCAAGCAGCTTTTAAAGACTAATTCCTTAATAACTTTTCTCTGTAATCCCTACCTCTCTACTTATTCTCACCACCCCTCATAAAGCGATTAAGAGATCCTCATTATAAATTCCCATTTATTCACTTTTCCACAACAGTATTTTTGAAGAAACAAGGCCACCAATTTTGGTTCAGGTGGAATCAAAAGTAATAATCTTTGAAGGCCCATCCACTAAATATTTCTGCATATCCCATAAAGGTCTTTAGGTGACAGTGAGATACTGATCTACCTACAGTTATAGTGACTGGATTGTCATGCATGCACTGTTGTGTCTGAGGGCGAACATACAGCATTCAACAAGGAACATGCACAGAGATCTAAGTCCAAAGGGCTTAGCTCCCTGCAAACTTCCTAGGTAAGCTCTGGAAGCAACATAGCTACAGGACAGCTGCAGACTTCTGCAGCAGCCTAGGCTGTCTTCTTCCTATACAACTGGAGTATTTCTGGACTGAAGTTACAAACTAGGGTGCCTGCACCAACTTATACAGGACCCCAGGGATATGAATTCTTTTTTTCATATCCTTTTAGGGGAAATCAGGGAAAATAAAGATCAGGGGAGGAAGAGAAGTTGGGACATATAGAAGACAATACCCAGAGGCACAGGCAGAAGGTTCAATAATCAGATATTTACCATTGCTTTTCTTCACAGTTCAAATACTCTTTTCCTGTCCTCAACAACAGGCAAGTCTTCCCCACAGTTAACTCAAAATACTTTTCTTTTCCTGCTCCATCTAGAGCTTTCTTCTAGCACATGAAACCATCCAAGTTCTCATTTTACAAGGCAACACCCTGAAAAGACAAGTTAGCTTATGACACTGGTGAAGTTGTCAAGCAGCTGACAACTGAAACAACTCTACAGGATGTTGCCTTTCTTGCTTATCTTCAGGGCAAAAGTAGTTCAGAACACTAATCGAAAGTGCCTATCCAAAATATGAACTCTTACTAACATAATTTAGCCAGTAAAGCCTGACTAGCTTATTTCCACCTCTGCTTCCTTTTCAGCTTATGGGCTAACTCTAATGAGTAGCTGTAGTTATTAGTGGACATTGATAATATGACTTAGTTCCCAGGTAGGTGATTTTTTTTTATATATTATAATGACTCACACTCCTAAATTAAACCCTGAAGGAAAAGGAAGAAGAAAGCAGCCTGCCTATAATCTAAGTAACTTCTTGCAATAGCAAGCCACTTCATCTTACCTCATTGTGCAGGGCTCATTATGAAAGCAGGGCTCATCATTACAACAGATTTTACTCATACACAGTGCACAGGCTACATAAAAACATAATACGAATACCCTTACCAGATCCATAGGAATAACTTTGTCAAAACACATTGACGGTCATCCTGCCTGCCTCTCCTAATGACAGGCAATATCTGATCTTTCTGAGAGGCATAACCTCCCTATTACACACTCTAAGTGTGTGTTATTACAAAGGCAAGATGACTTCTTTTTGACCCCAGCTGCTAATAAGCTTATTCTGTGACATATAAGAACAAAAAAAAAAAGGTTTGTAACATGTTAGCAGGTGTGACTATCAATGTTATTTTTCTTTTCAGCTGTATGTCCAGTCACTTGAGTCCTGCTGCCTTCTGCTTTTCATTGTCTTCTAGCATATTCTAGATTTCTAACTCTGAAAACTCCAAAGTGTCGAGAAAGAACACACAATTTTGTCATTTTCCTATTCTGGTATTTACCATTGTGCCAAGTTGTAGTTCATTTAAGGATCTTGAGCATTAAATAATGAACATGCTTCACTGCAACAAACATCTTCAGAAGCAAAAATTGGCTTTAAAAATGCACAGTCAAGAACTTCCACTTCAGGTTACTTTGGACAATATAGCCTGTATCATGAAATACTTGCTATTGTTAGGAAAAAAATTATCTGTCATTGTGTTAGTATTAGACAGACCTGAACCAAAACCCAAGAGATAAATCCAAATTTAAAATACTTTGCATCTTTTTCAGGGATTTGCAGTCCGTCTATCACTATATTGCTTCTGAAGTCTGTGAATGAACTTCACTGTCTGGGCTCAGCAATTCACATTTGTGCTACCAGTGCTAATATTTGCCATGGGTTATTGGAGATCACGTTGGAAATGGTATCTCATCCACACTAAATTTTAACAGCTTCCTTATACAGTGCCATACATCTTCTTTATAGGTTTTCCAAAGGAAAATCCTTTGAAATTTAGGCGAAGGGATACATTTTTACATCATTAGCCTTGTAAAGGCCATGACACTCCTTTCCTCTTTTCCTTAAAAGATTGTTCCAGAGCCAACTCCACAGTGAAAAGATACAAGCCAGTTCTAAGGTCTCTCCTTTTCTATTTTTTCCATATTCCCCAAGCACAGAGGTGAATCAACACAGTCATTCTGGAGAGTAGGATCTGTGTTCACCTAAAGGCCTTCACGTAGTCAAATAACATTAATTATAATTAGCTCCCTTAGCAGCAGCCAGGTGCTGACTGCACAGAGCACAGCAGCCAGGACCCATGAAGTCTGAAATCACGGTTGTAAAGGCGGCTGCAGCATTTGGTGCAATGTAGAAATGCATTGTGCCAGCCAGGGTCACTTTTGAGATCATCTACTTGAGGGCATGAAAGCACAATGTTAACCCCCTGACATTATGTTTTGAGCAGTGGTTCACTGTTCTTCTTTGCAAGTCAGTTACAATCAGAGTTTTCTGTATCAGCGTACCCAACTACATCCCTGGAGCCAGCTTCACCTTCAGACATACAGAAGAATCCAAAGGAACTTGTTCTTTATTGACAAATCTGTTTCAATATTTCACATCACTTGGCCTTAAGACAGTCACATGCTAAGCTACTAAACCCATTTAATTTACCTTTGCAAAATGATTTCCAGTTACCCAGTGTATCGCCTGAGGACATACTGAAATCTCAGGAGATGGTAAGATTTGTTCAGAATATTTGCTTTGTAATGACACAGTATGCCTGTTTTTTCTTTAGTGTCACCACTTCTGAGGTGAAAGAAGAAAAAATAATGTGTAAAGTAAAGAATTAAAGCTGGTACATGGCATAGAGTAGAGAACAGAGGCTATTTAGAAATCTTTGTTCTACAGTCCATATGCGAGCGTCTACCATCTTGTTGAGGTGCTTTGCTCGTTGCACCTATTATGTATTCTGCTTTCTGCTAAAACAGAAAGCATTTTGCTTATATTTTAATATTGACATTCCCATCAAGAGAATACAAACTTCTTCCTTTTACTATTTTTTAAAAATCCTTTAATCAGCCAGCACACATTGTATCTAAGGAGTTGAAGGAAATACGGACCTCTGCAATACTGCTACATGAACCAATATACCTGAACAGAATTCACCCTGCCCACCAAACATCTTCACCTGTCTTTTGCAGGCAGGTGAAGGATGTGATCCAAGCCAGCCCTAATCCAAAAGCTGTAGTTATATCAGCACAATACCGCTTCATGCTGAAGCAGGTTTGGCTTCTTAGCTACAGTACCAGGCCGCTCAAAGGTACAGGTACACAGCTTCTGACTCAGAACTGACCCGGCTTCTGTGAACCCAGAGCACAAGCAGGGAAAGAAACAGAAACAATTTGTTTGGCCTGGGAGAGGCACAACAGCATTGCTGTCTACACATCTGGCAATTTTTCATTACTCTAGTGAATACATTTAACCTCTATTTACAGTGTTTTGGAGGCATAGTTAATGTTTTCTGGTCTTTAAAATCATAGAATGCCTTAGATTGGAAGGGACCAAAATGACTGGGAAAGAGCCCGTTCTTCACACTGCCCATTGCGAGGGCTCTGTGAACAATTTTGTTCCGCACTGACTCAGCTGATCAATGAACCACCAAGCTGTTTATCCTAACTTTCAAGAATTACTGTCTTCTTCCTGTGGCCTACCTGAATGAGCGTCTCCAGCTCCAGCTGGGTTACACAAACATGCTCCCGAAGAAAGTCAGCCTTCTCCAGTGCGATTGTGTTCTTCTGCCTGCTTTCAAAGGGCTGCTCCAGGGCACGGAAGACAAGTCCTCCTGTCACCAGGTAAACTACCACCACGACAAAGATGGCCACCACTGTTTTCCACTTCATGACTGTCTGCAGGCCTTGAGAAGGGGCTTCCATGGTAGCAACGACAGTGGCTCGGGAGGAAATGGATAGTCGTGGAGCTGGGTAATGCCCGTTAGTTTTGGGCTCAGGTTCACAAGCTGGCACTGGTGAGGGAACAGCCACTGAAACACAAAGTAAAAAAAACTTATTCAAAATCAAATCCCTAAGGGTATGACCTTGATCTTCATATGCAACTTTCCTAAACACCACTTTCAAGACTCTCACATAAACCATGTTATTCACACAAATGCGATTCTTCTCATCTGGAAGGCTCCATGTGTGTTTTGTTCATCCATACACAAGCCACCTCAAGGGTTTGCTTCACCCATTACCTCTAGAACTGGACCAGCCAGTTACACATGCAAAAATTTCAGAAGGATGCAGAAATTCATTTATCCAACAAGAAAATGAAAATTTTGACTAATTAGGATATAAATTATACAAGGTGTGTGCCGTCACTGGCAGTGATTTGTATCCTTAAATCATAATACTAATAGCATTAATAGTGCTAGGAAATTGAGCTTTTAATGATCAGTGCTCACTACCTGGTCTGGTACTGACAGAAAGAGAAAATGCTTTGCTAACCACAATGCTGTTTGGCTCACCAACTTAAGCAGATCCGTATTATTATTTACATGGATTCACAAAACCATCCCTGAAAAATTTCTTAAAGCCTGGAAACTTCACAAATTTTAGCACAACTTGATCTTCAGCCAAAGCATACTAGATATCTGAGGTCAAAGTTACTCTCACACCAAGGACAATAATGGACCTCCCAGTTTGGGACTGAGACGCTGCATGGCCACATGACCTTAGCAGTCGATCAGCGCTAGTAAGCCTTGACTTGCAGACAGGCTTATTAGCCTGACCACTGCGTCAAGCTACCAAGGCATCCAAATCAAAGCTGGCTCACTTTCAAATAATTCAGGTGTTTCAGCATCACACTTGCCCACCCTCTGTCACCAGTATTGGCAATGGCAGGATGAAGCCAGGTTCCTCTGTATAATGGTACCACAAGCAGTCTTTAAAGATGCTGGATTCATTTTAAACCAAATCCCTGCTGTAATCTTACCACCGCTCAGCTGTCACTAGCCTGTAATTTCTTTGAAACTGGATTGATTTATTTTATATCAGACCTAAATCAAATTACAGTTAAAATACAGTCACTTTAGCTGCATTCTCTGAACCTATTCCCAAAGTGTCTTCGCTGCTTTTCTCAGAAATTAAAGCAGAAGGACTTACAACACCTGATCAGAGTGGCACCATAAGCTGATTATATACAGTCTGAACATACGTTATTACACCTTGAGTTTGAAGTGGGCTACAAGTCTTTCCCGACAGAAACCATTTTATGATACTGAATAATTTAAGAACTCAGCTATTTACTACAGCCACCTTTTCCTAGAAGCAATACCTGTCTGAAGCACTGCACTGAGAATAGAGCTTCCAGCTTACTTGCTAACCAATCAGCTACAGAAATCTAGCACAGTTAACATTTCTTATGTGACTTGGAGGTGCCAGATACTAAATAAATTCGAACGGATCCAGGATCAGGGGAAAAGCCTCTGTGGTTGATCCCCTTTGTGTATATCTCAGTTTTGTAACACCCTGTGGCACAGCGGCTCAGTTTAACCATCAAAAGGTCATTATGGTTCCCAACACTTATCAATCAGGATGGAGTGACATCAAAATTAAAAGGATACTTTTTCTTACCTCCACATATATTTCACGTAAGTTCTAAGAACTTGAAGTAGCAACAGGGAGAAGAGTGGCAGTATTAGAAGTCACATTTTTTGTAAACGAGATAAATTATTTCATTCTCTAATTCTCCTGAAAGGAAAGGATTTTTGTAATAGATACAAGGAGTTTCAGCAGGAAATATTGGAAAAGTGTTCAGAAGAAACGCAAAATACAGAGGTTGTGTGAAGCAGTTAGAAACCTCCCTTCCCCTACAGACAAATATCTTAAATCTGAGTCACAACATCTCCTTACTGAACTAAATAAATTTGACTATTCCCAGAAGTGGCTCAGCTGATGTAAATCAGTGTAAGAAAAATCTGCAAGCTTGAGGACTGAATTTGCCCATGTGAGATTACTCAGAAAAATAGTCTCAGGATCTGAGGATCACATGATAAGAAGAGAGCAGAATTCATACGGCACTTGCTACAATTTTTTGAAACAGCTGTCCACCTTACCATGACTAGCATAGTCCAGTGTAGGCTGGGAGAGCCTTTCAGTAGGGACAGATGCCTGACACTGATATCCCATGAATAAGTCAAGAGGTAGGAAGAGTTAAAACGGCTTTTGTGAGTTTTCTTTTCCTCTCTGCTAATATAAATGTTTTCTTATTCAAATCACATTTCTGACAAAGTGTTAATAACAGCTTTACAGTAAAATCATGGCCTATTTGATTATATCTTCAAAGGCAAATGTGTTGTACTGATTTAAGAACAAGATGGGAACTTCTGAGAATGGACGTAAAATATTCTTATAAATACAGTGTCACTTAAACAGCTCAATGGATTACTGTGTTCCGCTCGCTTATCTCTAAAATAAAACTCTTTTCCTAAGAAGAACCATGCTAAATTATCTCATTTGCTGCTATTAGTTAACAGCTACCCTAATTGTATGTACAAATGTTGATCCTAAACTATTTTATATGATATAAATTAATACACAAGAAGACTCCACTAGAGCAGCTGGATGAGCAACTGATGTTCTTCTTACAAAGCTGATGCAGAAGGCAAAACTGCAGTCAATAGCCCAGAGATGTTTCCAGGTAGATTTTAAGCAACAGTTAGGTATTGTAAAACCAGTGTAGATACTCAGTCTAGCAGCTATCTCACTCTTCATGACAAAAGAGTGGGGTGACTTGAGCACATGGTAAGAAGTCAGAAGTCCTGATTTCTAATTGGAACACTGTCTCCACGAACCTGTGCTCTCAGAAAAGTGCTACCATGTGCCTTTAAACCATGGTTTCACCAACTAGAAAAAGATAAAATAGTACTTCCTTTCCTAATGAGTGTCCTGTAAGAATCCATGTCTGCACAATTTTTGAATAAACAAACAAACATAGAAGCTATATAAACTTTCAGAAGTTTTACAAGTAGTTTTACTAAAATCAAATGATGGACTACAGTGGCAATTCAACAACATGTAGAGGTATAGAAGCAGTTTAATAGAAGGAAGGACTACATGAATTCTTGGATTTGTAGAGATACTTTAGACTATAGTTTAGGACAAATGCAGAGCAAAAGAGAAGAGGATATGTTTACAATAAATGCAGAAAAATGCCTGCTTTATTTACCCATGTTTTTTCAAAACAAGCTGCTTTCAGAAGGCTTTTCCCAGAACAGAGTCTCATCCATGTGTGTTTGCTAAATCATACTGGAGATGAATTAATCTGCCTCAGTGAAAGAAGTGATCAATCTCCATTTGCATGCACTAAATTAGTAGACAGGTAACCTCAAAGGGACAGCTACCCCCAAAGGAACCCACCTGTTGTGTTGGGCTTGTGTGGTGGGGTTTTGGTAGCAGGTGAAGGGCCACAGGGGTGGCTCCCGTGAGAAGATGCTGGAAGCTACCCTGGCTCCAAGTCGAACCCACCTCTGGCCCTGGCTGAGCCAGTCAATGCCTCTGTGATTAATGTATTTTAAGGGTGGAAAAACAAAACCAGCAGCAGAAGTGGAAACAAAGTGGAGAGAGGAATGGAAGGAGAGAAGAGTGGGATGTGAGAGGGACAACCAGGCAGACATGGAAAGTCAGTGCAGAAAGGTGGGGAGGAGGTGGACCAGAGCAGAGGTTCCCCTGCAGCCCATGGTGAGAGGGCAGCTGTGCCCCTGCAGCCCGGGCAGGACCCCATGCAGACATGGAAAGTCAGTGCAGAAAGGCGGGGAGGAGGTGGACCAGAGCAGAGGTTCCCCTGCAGCCCATGGTGAGAGGGCAGCTGTGCCCCTGCAGCCCGGGCAGGACCCCATGCAGACATGGAAAGTCAGTGCAGAAAGGCGGGGAGGAGGTGGACCAGAGCAGAAGTTCCCCTGCAGCCCATGGTGAGAGGGCAGCTGTGCCCCTGCAGCCCAGGCAGGACCCCATGCAGACATGGAAAGTCAGTGCAGAAAGGCGGGGAGGAGGTGGACCAGAGCAGAGGTTCCCCTGCAGCCCATGGTGAGAGGGCAGCTGTGCCACTGCAGCCATGGAGGGTCACAGGGGAGTAAAGGTGCCCCTGCAGCTGGGGCAGGACGCCATGCCGGAGCAGGCGGATGTGCCTGAAGAGCCTGTGACTCCATGGGAAGCCCATGCTGGAGCAGGCTGCTCTGGAAGGACTGCAACCCATGGAAGGGACCCATGCCAGAGCAGGGAAGAGTATGAGTCCTCCTCTCCAGAGGAGCAGCAGAGAAAAACATGTGGTTAACTGACTAAGAAACCCCCATTCCCCAACCCCTGTGTCACTGGGGGGGAGGAGGTAGAGAAATTGGGAGCAAAGCTGGGCCTGGGAAGAAGGGAGGGCTGGAGGAAGGTTTTTAAAATGTTTTGGTTTGCCTATCATTGTCCTACTCTGATTTGGCTGATAACTAATTAAATTGATTGTTTCCCCAAGTCGAGTCTGTTTTGCCGGTGACCCTAACTGGTGAGTGATCCCCCCCTGTCCTTGTCTGGACCCACAAGCCTTTCCTAATATTTTCTCCTCCCATCCCACCATGGGGGACAAGTGAGTCAGCGGCTTCATGGCCTTTTGTTGCCAGCTGGGCCTACACCACGACAGCAGTGTTTCAACACAGGCCTTACCTCAGTAAGTGGACAGGCCTTACCTCAGTAAGACGATGCCAGTGGAGAAAGAAAGGTGAGTTCCTGTTTGTTTGGACAAGCTTCAAGATGAAGCAACTGAACCTGTTAATGTTACCAGTCAAATTCAAATGCTGGGGTCTGTACAGCTGCTCACCTCCAAGAGTACCAAGCTACTTGCAATTGATGTACTGAGGAACAGTACAGACAGGCCTCCCATTGATATGTGAGGAGCTTAAATACCTGACATTTCTGCCAATATTGATGAGAATTAAGGAATCAAAACTCCCAGTCCCTCACCACCACAAAGACTAAGGCAAAGCTTAACCTAGCTTAAGCAGTTGGCAGTTGGGCTAGATGACCGTTGTAGGTTCCTTCCAACTGAAATATGCTAAAGCAAAACGCTATAATGTAAAACATTGGAGCTATTGAAACTTTGCAGCATTAAGACACTGCTTCAGGTTAAAATTGTCCTTTATTACTGCAGGTATGCTTTGCTTTAGGAGACTGAGGTTTCTAAGAACAGAGTGGACTAATTTCTGCCAGAATTATTTAGGTATAGTTGGCCCTGCTTGATAGTAGCAGGGTGAGATAGGTAACCTGTTATGACTCTCTGAAAATAGTTCTAATTTAAAGGGAAAATCTCCAGACAGAGGTTCAAATACAGCCACCTCAGAAGGACAGCTTCAAATAAGAGCCACAATGCTGAGAGGATGTTCAACTGGCTTTTGACTATGAAAACACTGAGCATGGCTTTGCCACACTAATCTATATCCTGGTAAATATCTTACCCAATGTGCCAAGAACACAGGAGATTCCCAAAAAATTGTTTTAGAGGAGTTTCTCAATTGGTTTAAACCAAACACAATTTTTGTAAATTAACGTACCCTCCTGTGTGCTACTGCTGTCACAATTTGTATCTGTGAAAAATTGAAAGTCAGGTTTAATGAAGTGTCTTATTTAGTATTTTCTTTTCTTCCATGTTCCTGTGTTACATGATCACACTGGAATGTATGTACATTATAATGAGAGTATAATAGAGTATTCGTGACATATCAGAAGCAAGTGTTGCTTTCACAGGATTCAGCACAGAATTAGATTGAGGCCACATATACTTATGCATTCATAAACCCAGCAGCTGGCTTTAATACATGAGTTGATAAAAAATGAAACTGGACATTTCATCTCCCATCTTAGTGGGTCCATCCAAGAAAGACAACAAAGTACTTTCAGTTCAAGTAAAAAGGTTTCTTTGATGTGCATCTGAAGGTAAGTACCAGTATGTTTCCCCAAAATCCTCATAATATGATGGGAGGTTTTTTGAAAGAAATAAAATTATGCTTTCTTCAAACATTTACATAGTCAAGCACGCAAAATTTCCCATGGAGTCTTCCTTATCTTTGTCTTAAAACTAGAATTTTAGTTTGAATTATAAAGTAATCATATGCAGAGCAGTTTGACTGAGAAAATTCAGGAGTAAATCATCCTCCCTACTACTTTTACAAGATCCTACCACGGGTTATCAACATTTGTGCACCCTTCCTGTAGCACTGCTTAATAAGCCAGCGTTCCCTCCCTAAGTAATTTAGAAATACAATATTTTGTCAAGTGTATGACAAAGTGTACGTCAAGTTGCAGAACAAAGAGCTGGAGCACCAAGGCTCAGAAATGTCTGTGAGGTGCTAGCCCAGCTTCCCTGAACCAGGCACTAAAAGTAAGTGGATCTATCTTCTCTAAAATGGATCACAAAGGACTAGGAGATGAAGGGACTCCACTGGCCATAACTGTCCTAGCAGGAGTCTCATTTGTTTCATTTTCACTGGACAGAGTATTCTAGTTGTTTGTGCGCCCCTCCCCTTATCCCCCCTCCCTTCTAAAATGGCCACACACTGAAGTTAACATCAAAAGGTTTCCTGACTGAACACTGTGGAAAGGCAGGAAAATGAGCAGCCCACCAGCGGATAACATATGATCTTGCACTCCAAGGCTCTGGCTCATCTCCAAGCGTAAGTTCCTGGGGAACGTGGGTATCTAGCATTTGCTTCCAATCTCACAACCTTCCCACGGACTCCCCAAAGTGATTTCAGCTACTGGCTGCATGGGTTAAGATAGCAGGGCTGTGCCTGGAAGTCAGAGCAAGGATAAGAGAGCAAGGATATGTTAGAGGAAGAGCTGAGGCAATCAGTGTATTATGCTATCAGCTATTTGAACGTCTCACGAATATGTCACAAACAGAAAATACGCGTGGGTTTATGGATGAAGGGAATTTGTATGTCCAACAGGAAGCGGGTAGTTCCTATAAGCATGATGGAAGTAGTGAAATGTGGAAGTTTCTGTCCATGTGTAACCAAAAAATCATTAAACCATTAAAATTGTGCATTATGAGGACACAGCTAATCATTTCCACCACCTGCTTTGCTTGCTGTTGCAGCTCCCTCCCCATCCCCATCCTTCAGCTCTGCCTGTTGTGTTTTTAACATGTTTTGTAAAGTAGAGAGCACCCTTTTAACCCACACAATGAATGTTGGATTTTTACACACTGGGCACTCAAAAATCTGATGCTGGTTTAGAAACTCTGGCTTTTGGAGCAGAAATCCCAGTAGACAATGATTGTGCCTGCTTTTGTGTTTGTGCAGCATCTTTGCACAGTGTGGGCTAATTAACAGGTGACATTTCAGCTGTGATCAAGAAATGGGAGACAAAATCCTGCCTGCAGGCTACAATTACATATGGGACAGAACACTAGTATCCCTGTGGCTGTTGTTCTGGATTGAGGCATAATAATAAGCAGTGCTGTCTGGGGACCACAGCATCCGTACAGCCATGGATCAAGAAAACTGCTCTCAGCACTGACATGTTTTACACCTGTTTGGCCCTCCGCATGTCCCCAAGGTGTTCAAGCACACAACTTGAGCAGTGAAAGCCATCACGAGCCTGCCACAACATGGGAATTTCACCATACTGTTGTTACAGCATTCTGCTGCAAACTGCCATTCAAGTGAGAAGCATTACTATTACATTTACTGCTCGTGAAAGCAAAGCTTGACGTATTGTTTGGAAAATGCATGGAGTGCCTCCAAGCATATAGCTTTTCACTGCAGCAGTACCCCACTGCTTAAATCTAACACTGTTTTCCCTGAAGTGGATTCTCTAATGCAGTATTAGCGCTGCTGACTTCAGCATCTCAGCAGACTGCTGCAAATGCAGTATTCAGTGGCAAAGCATTCAACGAAGTACAGAAAGAGAGACAGGTAAAGGCAGAAAGGGCAACACACATTAAACCAAAAAAACTTGAATGTGCTGTTAGAAAGAAAGTAGCACTGATTGCTCTCAATTGCTCCTTTCCCAGAGTGGGGGGAGGAGAAGGGGGGAGGATGTTATGTTAAAAAACTGCATAAGGAATAAAGTCACTTTTTTCTTATTATAGGATAATGCTAGTGGAATACAGTAAAAGTTCACATATTGAGTTCTCTCTGTTGGTGGGGAGAGAAACCTCAGTAATACGTACCACAGGGAATTGTGTTAACCATTGCTTTGCAACCTCTGGCAGCAGCTTTGGGAAAATGTCATATAAAACGGCTTCTGCAATTTTTGTATCATTTGTCATATCTTCCCAGCTAGTGCTTAAAATTATGATTCTCGGTAAGTTTCCAACAAAATCTACATAATTCTGCTTCATCAGTTATAATTGAAACATTAATTAATAGCTCTTGGAATATCCCAACTGCTTAATTGATTTGGAACGCAGTTGTTATGAGAAAACAAATACACACCACTGTTGTATAATGTGGGGTTTGTACTTCTTCACTAGAAAACTTAGATTTTTATTTTTGCCTAAAATATAAACAGCCTAAATTGGAACATGGTAGAAATTAAGAAATCAGTGTGGTCTGAGTTGAGGTCTCTCCTTCTGTAGAAAGAACTTCCCAGCTATCAAAGTCTTCACGGGGTGGTGATGATGGTGCACTGGAGATCAGAAGAACTAAGGGGAACTTAACCCTCTTCTCTGTTCCTGGAGAGCTTCCTTAGTGGCAGACTAGAACCTTAGCAACGCAGTAAGACATCAGCATAAACCTTGGTTTCCTCTGAAGGACACTGGAACTCCTATTAGATAGCAATGTCTTCTAAAGGACAAATCTCATGGGAATCTTCTCCAGTTTCTACTGTCCAAACTACCAGAGCCCTGTCGCTGCTTCCATTTAATTGTGCTGCAAGTGCCTGACGGAAACCAAACACATGGCTCTCTGGTCTCCATGACCGTGTATTTGGTTTAGGTGGCAAGGTGCTGGTAGTGGGGTGGCTACAGTGGTCGTCACTGTGGGAGAAAGCCAGAGGCTGCCCCATGCTGGGCACAGCCAGTTCCTGCTGACTCCAGCAGACCCACTGCTGAACACAGCTGAGCACATCACTGAAGGTGGCAGGATCCCTGTGAAAGCACAGCTAAGAAAGGGCAAAATGTGCAGGCAGTGAGGAATGAGGGAAAAAAGTGTGAGAAACAAACCTGAATGCACCAGGGCCAGTGAAGGAGAAAGAGGTGCTCCAGGAGCTGTAAGAGACGTTCTCCTGCAGCCTGTGCGAGCTTTGGAAGAGGTGGCAGTGGAGCAGGTACTACCCTGCAGCCCATGGAGAGGACCACACCAGAGCGGATATCCACACTGCTGTGCATGGAGGACCCCGGACTGCAGCGGGCTGATATTTCCTGAAGGACTGCTGCCCATAAAAAGACCACGCTGCAGCAGGTTTATCCTAAAGGACTGCAGCCCATAGGAAAGACCCATAAGCAAGTGATCAGTCCATTACAATCATGCCCTAAGAATATCAATGTACAGGTTAGGACCTAAACTACAGTGATGAATATGAGGTATCTTCAAAGAGAGAAAACAGCCTTCCAACAACAATGCCTTTTGTCACTCTCTACTGGAGCTGGGTCAGTAGGGAACAAAAACGTGTCTTGTTGAATGGATTTGGTTTTTTCACTTTTTATCATCTTTCATCCTTATTTTTCCTTCCCACACATAAGCATTTTATTTCACTCATTTTTTATACACATTTAAGAAAATGGGTGTTAGCAACATATATTTTCACATAAAGCTAAATGTTAAATTCATTAAATATTTCATGCTGGCAGGAAATGCATCCACTCTTAACCAATGAAAGAAAAGTAGCAAAACAATGTGATCTCTCTGCCAATTTTTAAAAATATAAGAAAATCACAATCTGCTTGCAGATGATAAAAGGCTAGAAATTGGGTCCTGGATAAACTTGACTGGTTGGATTACTTATTAATCTATTTGTGATTAGTTCAACAAGTGTGTAAAAGATTAAAAAGTCTGTGCAAATACCATTCTCCTGAACTATGCCATGTTCCTTTTCTTTGTTTTCCTCAGATTTTGTGAGGCTGTTGAAAGCCTCTCTGGTATTCTAGCATTTCACTTTAGCAATTCCGAACCTTGTCTCCCTAAAGAGATAGAAAAGAAGTATGTACAAGCAAATTTACTTTTAGTCCAAGTATAGTGAGAAAGAGAGAAGGGTCTGAATACCATTTTTCTACTCACTGTATTTCTGAAAGGTGCTGCCATTTCTAATTGCAAATCCTTTAAAGCACAGAAGAATGGCAGTTCAAGCATCCAGCTCACAAGGAGCTTTGAAAGCAGGGAAAAGAAAAACTCACAATGGCTGTTTAGGAAAATAAAGAGTCTTCAGGACTAAAATCTCAATGCCCTGAACCATATCAAACCCAAAAATCTCCCTATGCTAACAAATCCAATCCTAAATCAGTTTTTTGTACGTCTTTACTAATAGTTACATATTACAATAATTTATTTCATAGAGAATAATCTCTTCAGAACAGGAGCCCTAACATCAGCAGTGTTTAGAACAGGAGTGTCACTGTCTTAAGTATATTACAAATAGCAATAATTGTCATATATCACTGTCTTTCAAATCATTCTGATGCTGGGCAACAGTAATTTTACTTAATCTGTCATGTGAGGAATTCGAAAGTATTTTCAGACTCCTCCTTGCAGACTGATCCAACTTTCACTAAGATTTTCACTGAAACCAGGTTCAAGCCTAGAAAAGCTAGGTAGCTTCTAGCATAGTGCCGAGCTTCTGCATATAGGTCTAGTCACTTAGCAGGACGTATTTGGTTAAAAACAGTGCTGTACCAGATAGGCTCAAGCTCACAGTTTCCTTGGGTTGACCTAGCTCAGACAGCAGCATTAAACTCTTGTTGAATACAATTGTGTAGGTATAGCCTAGACAAAAAAGAAACTGCTTAACCAAGATCACACAGCAAATGACAAGGCTGGAGTAGAAAGCCACCGTCTTGGTCCCAGACTTGCGTGTTCCAGGACCTATCCCAAAAGAGCCACTTCTATTTTGGACAACTGTACTTTATTTATTTAACTTTATGTCCATTTTTGGCTTCCACACAACCTTTCAGATGACTGCACATAGTTAGCAATCAGTGAAGATGGAGATATGTTTTTCTTTCTTCAGGCTAAGAGAAAAAGGAACCAAACTCTGAATAGCACAGAAAAGGCTGCTCTATTCAACATCTTTTCCCGCTTCACTTATCACCAAAATATTGAATGGTGACTAAATACTGACATGCTTCATTGTAACTGAGTATTAAGAGTAGAGGAATATAGAAGGAGAGAATGAGTTAGCAAACTATGGGAGGCAAACGCTGGATCCATATCTAAAGAATACTGAAAATATCTGTTTCTTCCTTCAATCAGTTTTGACTGATCTCTTATCTTGGTTTGAACCACAGTGAATCAAACTCCACCACATATTCAAATGTCATTTGTCCACGACACAAAATGATTTTCAACGCACTCATCTTTTCAACAACCTACTTCAATGTCCATTGCAACTTTCCAAAGTACTTTCTTAATATAAATGAAAATATAATAAATTAACTGTTTGGACTAAGTATAAAAATGTGAACTGTAGCCTCAAAAATTAAAATAAGACACTAACTGAAGACAGCAATTAATTCTTCCCTAGACCCCTTAAGAACAGGACAAGAAATAACTGATTCATCTGTGCTACGGAAGCAGGGTATTATGTATGAAGAAAAAGTCTAGTTACAAGGATGGCTAAGCAGGGGAACAACCTCTGTCATACTGACATCCCCTTCATTGGAAGTATCTAAGAATGGGGCATGAAATCATCTGCCAGAAATCATTTAGGTCAGTGTTTTCAGTCTGTGCACTGCAATACTGCTATGGACCCAAGAAGAAAAGCTATCAGTGAAGGGTAACAAAGAAAAACAGCCTAATGTGGTAGGCTTGTATTCATCATCCAGGATCTGTAAACAAACTGGTGAAATGTTAAGGGTATAAAAAAAACCAAAATCATTCATCTTGATATTCTAGTCCCCACTCACAGCAGGAAAATGCTCTTGAAATCATTTCCCTCCCCTTCTGTGTAAGATAGTCAAACACACTGCAACATTCGTCTTTGCATCAGTTGTGCCAAGACTGTAATAATCTTTCATGATTGTCTAAATATCTCAAGGCTTTTCACAAATAATAGATAAACCCCTGTGACACTGCGGAATAACAATACTGTATATGTTCACAGTTTGTCTCTTGTAAACACTGCCACAGAGATGTTAGCGAATTAAATAAATTCAAGAGTAATTTTGGAAGTTGATTAAAACAAGGTGTTTGTCATACGTGCATCAAGCACGTACACTGATTTATCGTCAAGGTATTAGCAAATCTTCATGTTCTTTTAGGGGTCATGTTCTTTTTCACTATATATGACAAAATGCAGGTCTGTCTGTTACAAGATTAATAGACAACCATAAATCAGACTCCTTTCTTTTGTTGGTTATAAAGGAAAAATGTGACACCCATGTGTAAGCTGCTCTTGCTATTATTTACAAGACCTTCCAGATTCTGACCCAGCCCCTCTGCAGTCAGAGCCTGCCCACCAACCTAAAATGCACTGCCCGAGGGTTCCTCTCTTGTAAACACAGCCTTAGAGCTCCTGCCTACTGAGGCCATGCAAATGGCAGGGAAACAACGGGAAGCCAAGGCTGGCTTGCGCAGGTACCAGCCAGAACTTATCCCTGACATTAAAAAAATCTCTCCCAAAGTCACGGTCATGGGATGCTGGGATACTTTCCCTCCCTCCTCCCTCTCCCAGGCACTGCACTTTTCTAAGTGACAGCTCACTGGCTGAAAGAATAGATGTGCTAAGGCAGGACATGAACTCCAGGAACAGCTGAAAGCATCTTCGTTTTTTTCTTTCTGGTTTGGCTTCAGGACAGCAGTCCTCAGGGGGTTCCTAGCTAACACTTACTGGCATTAACATGAAGATGCACTGCTACTGACACCATTTGTAGCACTACTTACAGAGCTGCCAAGTCCAGACGAATACTTGAGGGAGATTTGTCTTGTGCTGGAGTGAGATTGTACACTGCTGGAGGGCAGTTCGAATTTTGTTTCCCTGGCTTTGCTTTCTCTCTCTCCTGACCTCTCTTCCACCCTGCCCTCCTACAAATCCATCCATCTGCTCTTGTCCCTCACTTCTCTCCAACCATGCTGGCAGCATGGGAGGCAGCATAGCTCCCTGCTCGGTTCCTCTTCTCGGCACTCAGCCCTCAGCTATCCTCTCCGTCATCTCTGACACTTGAGCCCAGAGCAAGGAGCCAAGCACACGCTCACATGTGACGGGACTCATCAATGAACTTCAGGTATCAGAGCATTACAGTGAGGAGCAGGACGACTTCAGGGGAGATTAGAAGTGATAGACAGGGTCAAGTCCCAAATAAGGAGCCCTCCGGCTTCAAAACTGGTGACTGTGTTTGTTCCAACACACTCGCTGGCAGCAGCACTATCATCAGGTTTATGATGCTATTTATAGAGAAACTGAATACAGAGAAACCCAAGAAAAATTCTCACCTTCCCCTTTCTGAAATAAGGCTAAAACCAATAGATCACTGCTAAAACCTGTTTCCCTAGCATTAGCTCAGTCTTTCTTGCTCTTGCTAAAATTGGGCATTCTGGTTCATGCAGGTCTCTGCTCTCAAGAGCCAAATAGGAAGCAAGTGCTTTTGGCTCAAGATCTTGGGGTGAAGATGACTTTGTGAAAAAGAGTGCCTGTCACAAGAGATGAACACACCATTGTTTCTCCTTATTAGGTAATATCTAGAAAAAACACTTTCTTGTCTGTATGTCACAAGTCTTGAGTACAAGCACCAAGGAATAGCTGCTCTCTGGTTCTCTGCAGACTTCACCCTTCGATGAACAACAGACTGGTTGAAGCAGTGATGCTGCTGCTTATCCATAATCTTCTTGTTAAAGACTGACACTTGACTGACTGATTCCAGTAACACTTAGGAAGACTCTGAATCTCCCACCACAGGAGTTCAAAGTGCTCTGCTTCAGAGTGCTCATAGGATGATGTAGGGTCAGGTTTTCAGTTGGTGTCCTTCTGCTAAAGCAGCTGGACTGGGTTCTCCTAAATAAAGTATCTCAAGGATTCACAAAAAAAATTCAGCCAATGATCTCACTGATCTCACCAACCTGTGAAGCAAACCTAAGTCTTGCAATTTAGCATAAGAAGGCCTGTGTACAAAGGGAAGAACATTCTTATTGGCAGAAACCTAGTGGTAAAACAAGCAAGTGAGGGAGACAGACAACAAAGCAAAGATTCATGCTGGCCTTCCTAGCATGCAGCTATCTAATCTACATTTGAAATGTGATTGATGCTGGCTGTCTGCCAGGGGGTACAGCTTAACAGTGGAGTGAAGGAATCTCTTGATCACCTCAGTCATGTGAAGGGGACTTTAGCAGCACCACTGACTATTAGACTCGAACTGGGAGACTCCAGTACATCGCTCAGCTGGGGCTGTACAATACCTCCTGCAGGACTCTCTTAGGTTAATAGCCAAGGAACAGATCTTTCACATGTGAGTAAGGCCAGAAAAGCACATGTAATATAACCTCTAACCCTAGAATAAGAATAGTGTCAGCACTAATTTTTCCCCTGCAAGGGTTTCTTGGGGCATCTTTACAGATGTGCCTGCACATTACTGACCGTACCTAAAGACTTCAGACTGATGCTCCTGTGTAAAAACAAGAAGAATTTCTGCATCAGTCTAGTGGTGTCTTCCCCAGTGTGGCTAATGGTTGGAATCTACAGAAAAATACTTTGAATTCAAGCAAATTTCATTGAAGATCCACCACTTCAATTAAGTGATAATTTCTCAAATTCTCTGGGCAACAGCAATAAAAGTCGATCTTTTATTATGTTTCAATGATCAGAAATCTTGAAAGCAGCACATCAATTGGGCTATTTTTTAGTTCACTGGATCAATAGTATTTTCATATCCTGAGGACCCAGTGTATTTATCGGTCTGAAGTTCCTATACACTGCAGCAGTCGTAGTTAAAGTGAATGAAGGCTTTTCAATACATTGGAAACCAATTCTGGAACAGGACAAAGAATACATATAATATGTTCTTTGCAGAACAGATCTTTCACAAAGAAGAGAAAGTTGCTGTTTGAAATGCATTTGGTCAGCATAGTCATTTTTATTTTTTCTTATTCTAAATTCTTTGTAACATACACATTTTTCTTCTACGCTGTTGGTGTGTAAGTTGCACAAGTAAAGCTGCCACAGTCAGAATGATTTACCTGCACAGTCTGTGTGTAAGACAACTATTAGAAAGAGGCTGTGTGTCAAAGACAGCTCAGGTAAGCAAAAGGAAGTAGGTTAAAGAGACTTCAGACCCGTTACACTGCTCACAGTGGTATATTATAACAGAACAGATGAACAGTGTCACTGGGAGGCTGGTTAGGCACACAGAGCTCCAGGTCAATGCCAGACTGATTCTGGCTGCACAAAGCTAGGCTGGAGTTTGCTATGTAGTATATAATTTAGGGTATCTTAGATGAAAAGGAGTCTGATACAACAACTGAATTGCAAGACTTTTATCTCACACTCAGCTTCTATTCAGATAACACTGGAGAAATACAGTGGTAATTTGAACTATGATAAAACTTTACAGCTACACAAGGATCCATCTGCTGATCTGGTACATATTCTAACATCTCACAGTACTTCACAGTGTTGCCATACAGCATGACTAATACGTAGCTACATGTGTTCACAGATCAGATGTAAGAAAGAGACAGCTGTGGTCCTCTGGTGAGTTTTGCCCACAATTAAGCTTCACCTAAGAAAAGTATACCTGCACAGTGTATAGCAGGTGGACACAAACTCATTCCCCTGCACTCAGAGCTGGTGAAAACAAATTAAATCACTGCTATTAATGTCAGACTCAAAGTAGTATTTTATAACTTTCAGCAAAGCTGCACTAACCATGACAGTGTAACTTCTTGTAGTCCCAAAGCATGAGCAAATTGAGAATAAATCCAGCAGGAAAAAGTGGTATACCTGCCCATAATCCTCCTAGTGAGAAGCTACCCAAAGCCATTTGAGCTGAAGTTCAAAATACGAGCAGGAACAAACAACCTTTGTCTCATTTCTTTCCTTTACTGTAACTTTGAATGCATCTTGTTAGAGTCAATACAGATGTGGTCGAATTGGTCAGTGCAGCCTGCAGAGTGATTCTGCTGACCCTAAACTGTATCTACTGAAAGGGCTATGGGCTTGAACACCATTTGACTGTATCTACCCTGACTATAACAGGTCCTTAGAAACTTAGATTGCCTCTGCATTTCAGATACCTGCCCATATTTATGTTCTTTATTCTCCAACTAAGCCACACTCAAATGCAATAATTCAGTTTTCCACCCATATTATATAGTACCAAGGATACACAGAGTGGTAGGGGTTGGAAGGGACCTCTAGAGATCATCTAGTCCAAACCCCCTGCCAGAGCAGGATCACCCAGAGCAGATCACACAGGAACAAGTCCAGGCGGCTTTGGAAAGTCTCCAGGGAAGGAGACTCCACCACCTCTGGGCAGCCTGTTCCAGTGCTCTGGCACCCTCACAGGGAAGAAGGGTTGCCTCATGTTGAGGCTGAACCTTCTGTTTCCCAGTTCATGGCCATTGCCGCCAGTCCTGTCACTGGACACCACTGAGAAGAGCCTGGCCCCATCCTCCCGACACCCACCCTTTAGATATTGATAAGCATTGATGAGATCCCCCCTCAGCCTCCTCTTCTCCAAGGTAAACAGACCCAGTTCTCTCAGCCCTTCCTCCTGTGGAAGGTGCTCCAGGTCCCTGATCATCTCAGAGGCCCTGTGCTGGGCCCTCTCCAGTAGCTCCTTGTCCTTCTGGAACTGAGGAGCCCAGAACTGGACACAGCACTCCAGGTGAGGCCTCACCAGCACAGAGTAGAGGGGGAGGATAACTTCCCTCGACCTGCTGGCCATGCTCCTCTTAATGCCAGGATTCTTGGCCACGAGGGCACACTGTTGGCTCATGGTCATCCTGCTGTCCAACAGGACTCCAAGGTCTTTTTCCCCAGAACTGCCCTCTAACAGATCAGCCCCCAACCTGTACTGATCCATGGGGTTGTTCTTCCCCAGATGCAGCACTTTACACCTGCCCTTACTGAATTTCATTAGATTTCTCCCCGCCCAGCTCTCCAGCCTGTTCAGGTCACGCTGGAGGGCAGCACAGCCTTCTGGCACGGCAGCCACTCCTCCCAGTTTGGTATCATCAGCAAACTTGCTGAGCATACATTCCATCTTAGTTGACCTTAGGCTGTTGCTCCAGAAGGGAAGAGGTCTCCCTTAGGTCCATTATCATATATACCAGGCCTATGCAAACGTCTCAGCTGCCTTACAGTCCCACAAATGGCAGCAGATGCCTATTTTCAGAAAACTGAATGTCTGGTAGCAATGAGAAATTCAGGTTGCAAGGTTACATGTCAGTGTGTCACTGTAGCATGAACTCTACTTCTCATGAAGGCAAATTAGTATGGTGGCTGCAGCATCATGAAGAGGTGGCTTTGGTGTTGTTTCCGTAGCTGTCACGATTGCTGCTACCCAACGCTTCCCTGCACAACCTCTTCTTGTGCGATCCAAACGTAGCAGTCTTAACATTTAAGTAATCAGTGATGGATCTGAGTTAACCAAGAGGAATGTCTTTGAGATGTGTGAGTTGCTTCCCTCATTTCAGCTGGGAGGTTCTGCAGCACCATTTCTTTTACAATTCTTTCATCACTGAGGTTTTTCACACATAGTAGCTAGTGACTGTGTTTTGTTTCTTTAAAATGAAAAGCTGAAATTCGAGAGGATAAAAGCCCTGGACAAGCTGTCAGTATGTATTTGCTGTTTTCAAGTCATGCCAGTACTATCTTATTACAGCATTGAGTAAGAGACAAATAATCCAAGCACCCTTTAACAGCATACCACTGAATCTTAAGAACCTCAGTGGCACAAGTTTAAGGTGCCAAAATCCAAAATCCTCATCTAGTAAAGCCAGTAACATGTTTTTTAATTCCTAAGGATGAAAAATGAGTCAGTCCTGCTGAGATATGAACATATGGCTCTAACAAATCTAGGTACTCAAAGCCTGATGCTTCAAGCACTGTGATGATCCTGTAGGATAGTGACACCAAAATAACTTGTATTGCTTTGTAAGAAGATGGTTTTTAGGGTGTTAACTTTTGTTACCCCTACTAATTAAATAGGTTATTGTCCCCAGTTAACAATGGTGACGCAGTCATGCATAATCTGTGTTTATCAGAAAGACAGTGAACTGAAGCAATTTAAGGAACTATGGAATGCATCTCTTTGGTGGCAGAATTGAGGAACAAATGGAAGAAACATAAGCATGTTTCTCCAGTGAAGGACTGGCAAAATAAACAGATCATCAATTAAAGATACTTCTTTCATGAGACGAAGATATTTTGTAATACGTTCATAAGTTTATTTCTGTTGTGCTTCAGTTCTGCTCACAGAGGAGGGCCCTGATGCATGCCCGAGGGAACCAACAGAGAACTTTTGGTTCAATATAAAAAGATACCTTTTTGTTTTACGTATGCCCTAGGTTACGTGTTTACTTCTAAAAGGTAGAAAGAACATCATGTGCTTGAAAACGGTGAATTCCAGTTGGACGCAGCCAAACTTATCTTCAAGCCCACTTTTTTTTTCCTTTTCAAAGCATTTTCAGTCTTACCACAGGTACACTTTTTCATTCTGCATTTTCTGCACATCTGGCAGCAGATTTGACCCTGTCACACTTCAGGTACATTCTTTTGCAATCTGCATTACCTAGACCAGCTTTCCTTTGTCTTTCCCTGTTAGGTCTTTATTTCTTTTCAAATGATGTACTCTAAAATTTAAAATGGCAAAGTCAAACAAAATGCTAGAGGAACTACGTTTGGACTTCAACAGAACCCACACTCAGACTTTGCAGCTGATCACTACCCCTGTTCAGGACTCCACATCCTAAGTGCAACAAGTTTCAATCCCTTTCATTTACTTTATGTGTCATGGCCCTCGTCACACCTCCAGCTTTCAGCAGGATGTTTCCCTTCCATTATAAAAACAGAAAAATAAAATTAAGCCAGGCTTGTGGCTATTCCCTTCCATCTTTTTTTCCATCTATATAGGTTTTGATAACAGATTCTATCATCACTTTACTAGCTGTCATTTCCACTCTAACCTCAAAATCTTACCAGTGACCTCCTATGATTGTATTTTGGGACATCCGAATAACACATAATACATGCATCTGGAACATTTTGCCAATAATAAAATTGGTAATAGCACAAGATTTGTATTAGCTATTAAAGGAAAAGATGAAATCTGAATTCTTCATCTCAGCATACCCAGAACAAGGAAATATCCCCTAAATTCTGTGGTTCGTTAACATGGTAAGAGGTTCATAGTCCAGTTGTGAAATATCATTTTAGATAGATTTAGATGAGATATCAGGAAGAAGCTCTTCATGGAGAGGGTGGTGAGGCACTGGGACAGGTTGCCCAAAGAAGTCGTGGATGCCCCATCCCTGGAAGTGTTCAAGGCCAGGCTGGATGAGGCTTGGAGCAACCTGGTCTAGCGGAGGGTGTCCCTGCCCATGGCAGGGGGGTTGGAACTAGATGGTTTTTAAGGTCCCTTCCCACACAAAACACTCTGTGATTCTATGATTTTGTTTAAATAATCTGAGTTAATGTTTGCTTGTAACTGTAAAAAGCAGTCCAGAAAGTATGTTGGGAGAATAACAATGGTCCATGGACTAAAAAGGATTGGTGCTACCACCCTGAAGTACAAGGGGATATGATATGTGCTATTCTCACTCGTTTTATCTCATTGAGGTAACCAGTGAGAACTGTATGGCACGTTATTTATGAAAGTCAGCAGGGTCATCTTGGAGCATATTTTCCATTATAGTTAAAATGTTTTTCATATACATGCTTTATAGACAAACAATAGAAGTATGGCCAACATCTCAGGAACTGGAATATGAGCAGCCTCTGACAAAGGCCAGGTCCCAGGATATTTTCAATTTCTTACAGAAAACAAAAACCAAAGGTATCCCTATTAAAAAAAAAAAAAGGTATTAAAAAGGTAGTGATTAGCCTTTTGCTAAATGTCACTTCTTTTACATTAAAATTCTGTAAAAAACAGACAGCTGTTCAGCATTTATATTCTCTGCTTTGGCTTTTGCTATTACACCAAGATTATTACAAAATAAAGGTTAGGCACCCTCATCACAGTGAATTCTGTAATACTCTACCTGTTGAATACTAGCATGTTTGTTACCCCTTTCTTATCTCGACGTCCTCATTGTTCCCTCCCCATTTCACTCCAGGTACTTACCCCATTTACCACCCAACATCTAGGGCCCCTGTTCTCCCAGTGATTCCATGCACTCCTTTTGACTCAGTAAAGCCTAGGGGGCCAACACAATTCCAATACTTTTAAAATTAAGAATCTCGTGTTGCTCACACTGATGTGAGTGGTAAAATTCCTAGCTCTGGATTAAATCAACAGAGTAAGAATTAAACTGTATCACCATACATATGCACTCTTCTGTCTGAAGCTGATACAGTCCACACACTAGCTACATAAATCCCCGTAACTGCCAACAGCTGAACGAAAACCTACCCAATTACAACTGATATCATATATCTTTCTCCCAAAAGCAAACTCCATCACTTCAGGTAGCATCAGTTTTCAAGAGTGGCCCAAGGGACTTTTCAGACCAAAAGCCTATTAATGGATTACTCTTGTACACATGAGGCAAAAAATAGCATTGGTATTCTTTACTGAAATAATAATTCTGGTTTTACCTCTCCCACTGCTGACAATTCTATTGCTCTCCCTGTCTTAGACTTACAGCTTCATATTACCTTTTATTCTTTTCATTCCCTTTTTCTCAGAGTACAGATGACATCTTAATGATACCCTACCCATCATCTTTCTTACCTTGACTAGAGTTCAGTCTTTCATCACGATTCCTTAGAAAGCTGCTGTCCAGTCTTTCACTCTGCCACTTTCTTATTACTGATTTTACTTTACTGAATCCTAACTTTTTCCATTTCCAAGACATCCTAAAAATGATGAGACTAATAGCTCTCTGCTCTCTTTCTTCCTCCCCTGCTAATTCAGTCACATCTCCCTATCTCTTACCAGATTAGGGTCCACAGCATTCATCTGCCTCCCCTGCAGGCTCCACACAGCCTTCAGTAAAGTTCTCATTTCTTCATTCTATTTGTTTTCCAAACTCTTCAAATCTTCCACCTCACTGTATTTGGCACTATTACGCCTACACCATGCACTGCCAGAAGTGTCCTCCTGTTTACCCAATTTCTATTCTCCTCCAAATCTCTCTTTAAAACAAACTTCTTACAGGTGTTCTGCAACCCGTGCTTATTAGACACAGCAGACTCCTGGTCTATCAGATGGGTCAGTAGCCAATATGATTTTGTGATGCAGGCAGCACATGGTCAGTACCCTGCTGACCATCGGTCATTTGCTGGGATCAGAGCTACTTTTTTACACGTGATAGCTTTCCACAGTAGTCTTCTCATACTGAGCTACTAAGAACTGACTTACTAGTGCAGAAAGATATTGTCTAGCTCACAGTTGCACTGCACTTCTTTTCATATATCTTCTTGAAAACAGAGGACAAATGAACACCCTCATTCTACTCATCTATGCCTTTATAACCAAGTCTGCCTTCTGCATTGGTCTCTTTGATTGAAAGGACAGAAAAAGCTGGAACTGCAGCAGTTTGTAACACTCTGCAGGCAGCATCAGTTTAATTTATACTGAGTAGCTGAAGCTGAAGATTTTTACAACAGTCAGTCATCCAGGGACAATGCAATCCTGATACCTGTATGAAGGCATTTGACACTCAGCTCAGTTGTCCCACATATAGGTGTCCAGTGCTGCCTGACATGTCTCAGGTGAATTGAGAAACCCCATGGCAGGTGACAGAGGACCTACAGAAGACTTGAGCCCCTCTGGAGCGGCAGCTGGGGAATATCAAAGGTCGCTAGATATCTCTAATGGGAAACTCAATTGAGTCTTCAGTGCCTGTAAGGAAGGGCAAGTAGCACTATTTTCCTCTAGTTGTAAAGTGCAGAGATAACCTTATTTCTTAATTGAGGTGATCTGTGTATGATGACAGGCTGTTTTGCTCCCTCCTAATTGTTTTAGCATTTGATTGCAATACATATGCTCTTCTTTCAACAGCAGATCTTAGATTGCTCTAAACAAGTTAATTATATTTCACAACACCCTTGTGCATTAGGGAAGTATTAACATTCCCATTTTGCAGTCAAGGAAAAAGGGAGAAAAAGAAAGGGTAAGTGGCTCAGTGAAGGTTAAACAGTAAGTCAGTGGCAAAATCTAAAGAGGAACTCCAGACTCTCAAGCACACCTTGAATTCCCCACAGACCACTAACCCCTACGCTTAATGTAAGGATGATAATAAATGCATGATTTTAGGGTTCCAAACGGCAGAAAGCCATCCTACACTGACGACGTCTTTGTGAAAGGATGTTGGAACTTGTACCAAAACTTCAGAGTCCCAAAAGGTCAGTGCCGCAATAAACATCTACCTGGACATTCAAAAGGCTTTGCCAATTCATATCACTGCAATGACAGCAAAAGACTGAAGGCACAAAGAATGGAACAAGACTGAACTCCTTTTTCCTGTCTACTAAGAGCATTGCCAAGATAGACATCCTTTGCTTGAACACCACTCTGCAAGGCAGTCATGCTTGGGGATAATATCCAAGCATATTGGAAACAGTCTCATCTACGCTTCCTTTCCACAAAGAAACGACAATTTTAAGCAGATAATTCGTAGGAAAAAATGGCATCTCCCCCTTCCCGGGATAACTGGGCTGGGACATCGTAACATCCAGATGTTTCAGTCAGGATGAGGGACCCACCGTGTTTTAGGTACTGTATAAAAATATATATGCAAAGAGATTATAAGCCAATTTAAGCACAGACAAGGGTTGGGTGTAACAAACAGCAGGAGGAATGCAGGAAAGAGGAGATGAAAACAACAATTACAAGAATTCATGTCTTCATATGCTCCTATAAACCAAATCATATATTCTGAAAATTATAGATGGGAAGTTGCATGAGGTAGGAAACTAAAAATCTGGTCTTTCACTGATTTCAGTTATTACTGCTTTACCTGAATTGCACCAAATATGAAATGGAAAAAATCAGTGATAGGCAGATAAAATGTTTTATGAATGTGTATATCCATGATGATTCCACCAGTAATACAAATGGCAGGCATGTTTTTTAAAATGTAAGGCGTGGTAGCGTGAGATCCTATACCCCTACACAACGTGTCCAACTCTCACTAAATCTCTAAGTGCCTACTTGGGCTTTTTACTCATTTCTTACCCCATTCACTCACTGTATACAAGTAGTATGTTTTTTAATCAATATATATGAGATTCTAGAACATATTTCACATTGGCTTATTAGGGACAAGTCCCAGTGAATTTTGGGGTGGAGTTTGATCTGTTTGTTAATGGGATTATATAGTTTGATTGCCTGGGATAGTAGAGAACTTCACTGGAGGAATCTGGACCCTATATACTTCCAAGTTCATGAAATATATGGTTTACCTAGGAAACACACTCAGTATTCACAGGGAACACACGGACACACTCTATACCCAAGACAAGTGAAGATGCTACACAACAGGATAAAAGCACAGCTTGGTCTCCATGCCCTGTTTGTTCCAGTATAATGGCTGAGAAATCAGCCTCCCATTAGCTGTCTGTCAGACACACTCCCTCATGTCAATTCTATTCTTTTAAACCTGTTTTTCCCAGAGTCTTTCTATGGTATATTGAACTTTGCTGATGTGAACTGAGAATACCAGTTGTATGCCAGATAAAAGCTACCACACACTCCAAACTATTTATCTATGTACATATTTATAGTTGAGTCAGCATTATGGAGTTTGAACATTAAGTCATTTCAATAACCATCATTCTGACCTGCATTCAAACCAGCCACATCATCAGTCCCAGGCCAGCCCTATCTCCACAAGGGCCCTGGCCTTTAGAAATGTGTATAGTTTCTAGAAAATATTGCCTGGAATAATCATATCTAAACAATCGTTGAGACACCATAGCTCTCACATAGTAGGACTGCTGCCTTGCTTGCCAGGAACATCAGTTGATATATTTCAAGTACTGTTAGCACAAGTTAGCACAACTCCTACTAGACAAAACTGTGGAAACTGCACGTTCTCTGTCTGACGACCAGAACAGGGCACGATCATACAATACGCACCGAGATGAGTCTGGTATTTGAGTGTGAACATTAACTGGACATGAGCTCTGCTTTTAATACTTAGAACTCTTTGTATCCTTGCACCACCAGCTCCGTACGCATTGATCTTTGTATCTGGGAAAAGCTACTTCAGTGTTTAACTCCAAGGATATCACATAGGATGCAAAACACAACATCATTCTTCACATGTACATGCAGAGAACAGACAACACATGTGACTGTAAATCAGATCCACTGTAGAGCGCCAAGTGATTTTGTGTGGATCTTTGCTAACATTTGTATCCCCATAAATATCTTTTTATTTCAAAAAGAATGGAACTCTGATCCACCTTGTCTTCTACCTGCATCACTAATTCTACAGTGGGACTATGTGAGTACAATGTCATTGTACTGTTCCTCTTCTAGTTAAAGAATTCAGCCTTAGTCAACTTTTCCTTTCCAAATTGCCTTTTTCCATACCACCAAATTTTATCTATTTCCTGAGCCCCCTGGAGAATTAGAAATCAACATATTTTGAGTTCCTTCCTGGCTACACACTAGCATCCTTGCTGCCTGGCTAACAAAGCCAATACACTGAGGGGAAATAACTGGTAGGTTTCTGCAGTCCTTAGCAGGGATGCACCTTGGCAGAGAGGAAACCTACTGGGTTTGAGGCCTTTTACCTGTTACAGTAGCCCACATTTTGGACACGTTAGTAAATTGCGACCAACCACCTGTTAGATCCATGTGCTTTAAAGCTGATTGCCAAGCAAAGGAGCTGCATACAGAATGCCATCAGTATAGCTTCCCGCATGCCTTATCAGGGGAAGGGAGGAAAGGGTTTTGGCATTAAAAGGCATTTTACAATACATAAAATGAATTAAAATGAAGCACCAGCAAAAACACATTCAGAAAAGCACCTGGGAAGAGCACGGTTTCACCACACAGAATTTTGACCCTAGGATAAGGAATATACTGTTATTGAAACAATCTGGTCCCTATTAGCACTACTGTCCATGTGTTTGTTGTGAAGCTGAGGGCGGAGGAGGCTGATGTGTCAATTTCAGCCTTCACCTAATTAAAGCTGTAGCAAGGCTTAAACTAAAGCTTAATTGTGTATACTATTCAAACAGCACCTCGGGTCTGCTCAGAAGAAAGCGGTCTGTTCTGCTGTATTCCTTCTAGACCAGGAGAAATTGTTTCTAACATTTCATTTTGTAGACATGAGGGCACAGAGGATGACAGACAAATTGACCACTAAACCCAAACCTGCGGAATAAAGATGAATACTCAAAGCCCATGCTATCACTTCATACTTCCTGCAAGCACTGCTGTACAGCGACTGGCTGCCAGCAGTTCTGCTGCAAACCTGAGCATATGGCTTCAAGTTGCTCTGCTCCTGTACCAATGCACAGAAATATGACACACCAGTATACAAATTACCAGTAGGGTTTTTTTCAGTCGCTGCTTCTGTAGGTTGCATATAAGCCTCCTCCCCGTGCCAGGAAAGATGAGCATTTCATTATGGTCTATTTTAAAATGCCACTTGGATCGTTTTATTGAAAACCACTGCACTGGCGTAAACCTCCTTCCACCATCACACAAACACACTCGCCAAGGCAGACTCCAAACCGAACTGTAGAGTTAATCAAACTATCCACTTGGGCTGATCAATTGTTAATAGGACAGAGTAAAGAGTCTAAAGGTCCCTTTGGGCTCCATTATTTAATGTGTATTTTTGTATCATCCACGCTACGGGTTATATTGCAGCAGCATTTTGCTCCAGTTGCTTGCCAACAAACATTTGCCATTGAGGAGCCCTGAGCAAGCAGTCACATCTGTGTCCACTCCTGTACCACCCATTTAGCAGAGACAATGATCACCAGAAACAACAAAGGAGGCACAGATAAAACAAACAATGCTGTGAGCCAGAGACCACTGCCATCCCAGGCAAGTTTGTCATGAAAATACTCAAGAAAAAGGGAGGGGAGGGAAGAGACATAGCAAATATAGAACCATAAAACTTAACACCTAGAAGAGGTTTTACCCACGCAGCCACCCAACCCCACATCTGAGGAGCATTTTCTAACGCGCTGCTAGCATTGAGCAAGAAAGACTGAGCAGTGCACATGGGAAGCAGACAAGCATCCACTGTCTCCTCCCATTTGGAGTCAAATAGTCTCCTACGAGTCACTAGACACCAGGAATAATAATAATTGTTGTTATTCTTATAGTAATGATAGTAATAGAGAATCACCAACCTTGAGGATCCCAGTTCACCTGTTTTCTTGGAGTCTCGATTGGAAATTTCATCGCTTCCTTTTTGCACAGGGAGGAAAAAGAATTAAATAAATTCCCAACCTTCCTGTCTCAATGCTGCAGTCAAACAAATTAATTTCAAATTATAGGGAGCCTGCGCTGTTTGACTGAGGGGAACTGGTGGTTGCCAAGGAAAGAAATACACAAATAAACCAACGAAGGTGGGGAGGGGCGGGGAGGGGAGTGGAGGGGTTTCCACCGCCGAGGTGAGGAGGGGTGCGGGCACCCCAGCAGACAGGGGGGGAGAAGGGATGGAGTGGGGACGGGAGCGGGTCTGGGGTGGAGTGGGAGCGGAGCAGGCTGAGAGGAGCAGCGGGTCCAGGGTGCTGCTGGCTCCTGGGGAGGCTCCCGCAGCCGGCTCGCCCAGCCCACCTGCAGATGTCAGGGTGGCGGGGCCCCCGCTGCAGCCCGGCCACGCTGCTGTGCCCACCCGAGGGGGCACCCGGGCTGGCGAGCTCGCAGGTTTGCGAGGATCGGGGAGTCAGCCAGCCCCCCGACACCCCCCGGGGACACCTCCCACACGCGCACACCTCTAGCCTCAGTCACTCCTCAAAAATGAGCCCACCTCAGTTCAGCCCCGGGCACTAGAGGGGTAACAAAAGTCAGCCGCGGGGGCTGAGCCGCAGCGGCATGGCTGGGGCGAGGCTGGGGACCACCCCGGCTGAATGCAGCAGCAGCCTGGCTCGCCCAGGAGAGCCGGAGCAGGAAGAGGAGAAGGAGGAGGAGGAGGGAGCCACCCTATAGCTTTGGAGGGAATTCACGGAGCCCCTCTCTGCACTGGCTTAAAAAGGGGGTGGGGAGAGGCAGCGAGGGGAAGAGGCTGCGAGTCCCTTTGTAAGAGGCGGTGGCGGGTTGCCCTAGGGAGGGGGCAGGCTCCGGCTGGTACTTACTGGGTATCCTTCCCCGGAGGAGGATGCAGGCTTGTTTGGCGGAGTTTGCAGCCGGAGACACGCTCGACTAAGCTACGAGCAGCAGTAGCGGCGGCGGCAGCACATGGCAGGAGTACGGCAGCATCCACAGCCTCTGCAGCGCAGGGGGAGGGGAAGGGCAGGGGATCGGCTGAGCCCCCGCAGGCACTCGGGGACCAGGACCGGGCACCCCGAAAGCCAGGGGACTCCTGCTCCCCTTTCTGTCCCCGCTTTTCTCTGTGCTGGGGACAGGGACAGACACCTGCCGTCAAGGGAAAGGCTGGCACGGAGCTGAAAGATGCGGCCAGGCTGCAGGGAGGGGGCAGGAGGGCTGGGAGGGAGGCTGGAGGCCTCTCGGAGCCCACCCCCCACCCCCCCGAGGCTCTCAGGGGGCTTCGAGGAAATGGAGGACACTTGGCTTTACCTTGTGCAATTACCAGACACTCGCTGCTTTCCAAGACTGCATTCTCCCTCCTCCCCCGCCTGCTCCAGGCTTTCCCTCAAACCCGAAACAGGCTGCGAACACCAGAAAGGTCTCCAGTTCCAGTTACAATACATGCCCCAGCTCCCCTCCCTTAGCCAGGAAAACAAAACCCCATCCCCTCTGGGGGCCTGAAGGAAGACCGTGCGAGGTTAACCCTGTCCTGCCTCCTCTCTTCCACACTGGAAATCAACTCCTTGTGTGGAGAGGACCGTCCACTGGGGATGGTTTAGGGGAGAGATCCGCAAATTCACATGGACCATGGGTCAGAGACCTGTATCATAATCAGTCCTGAGGTCCATACTCAGGGCCTTCTGACTTTTCAGGAAACGTGTTCGTGATTTAAACGTGGTATCTGAGACAATTTGTCCCCTGCTTTTAGTCCTGTATTTCTTTTTGCTCAACTGCCCTCCATCTGTCTTGCTTTCCTATCTGTTGCTCAGGTGTTCGCTAACCTTGTAAGACGAAAGGGAGAAATTTGCCTGGTAAAAAAAAAAAAAAAAAGGCAGTCTGAAATGTGTGGCTCTCCCTCAGCAAACTCTTGCTCTGGAGGCTGGCACAGTCTTTTCATATCCACATTCATAAGGTGAACAAATACATACATCCATGCTTGTGCCCAGTCTTTGTTCAGCCCTAAACAGGAAGGGGAAATCAGTAGTTGTGAATCCACATCTTCATTTGGTGGTGGTGTGCAGGGTGCTGTAAAGCACTTTGTAGTCTGAAGAAACTAGATGGAAGTAATGCAGCAAGTTTTCTTGGGGGGAGGTGCAGGGTGTCCCTCCTTTCCCTAATCCAAGCCCCCCTGTGGCTCTTGTTTTGTGCTGTACAGGAGGAGGCGGGAGAGGCTGCTCTAAGGGAGGACATGGTGAGAATGATAATGAGCCTGCTCAGTCAGACTTGAATTTGAGATGATTGCAATGATGACATCAGGAGCACAAGGTATTTCCTTTGCAAGCGAACCACGATGCATCCTGAACAGGCTTCGGGATTCCTGTTGACATTACTTCTGCAAACAGAACGGAAACAACAGTGAGTGTAGGCATTGCTAATTGTGCTGTGTGATCACTTGAATCATGGTTGGGAAATCTTTTAATGATTCCAGTAATCAAAAAGACTTCAAAGTAAGCTTCTGAACCCCCAACAAGATCACTTATCAAATACATATCAATAAAGAACTATTTATGTATTTGTACACACGTATATATAACATATATATACATGTATAGAACTTTTCCTCAGCATTCAAAACAGTTTCCAGTTTTCTGGCATCTTCCTTGTACATTACTAGGAAAAACTAACATATATACATACATCAGTCAATTGTGTCACCCTAACCCAAGCACTACTTTGTCTTTGTGCCGTAACTATCAGCAGTCAGCTGATGAGGTGGGTGTTGTGCCACTGAGAACTCATCTAAGACCATCAAACTCAAACAGGCCACTGAAAGGCCAACAGCATTAAATTCCTGCTAACATTCGCAGTAATAGTCCAGAGGTGAAATCTTCAGGTAGTTCATTACCAAAAACACATGCTAATTGTTACTGTCTAAAGAAGAGGAATTTTCATGTGGCCAGATGAACCCCTTATTAGTAAACTGACCTAAATCTCATATTTTTTTGGCTAACAGTAACACTAAGCAGATAATAACGACACAATACCATATTCCTGTTTCTTGTATCCTCTTAATGTTCCCATATTCCCAAAAAGTGTCTGTAAGCTCTACATAAATGTTTGCCCTAGCTATATAGTTTAAAAATCTTGTGGCAAACCAATTGTGATCTGTCAGGTACATAAATGCATGACATCATGTAATCATTTTGCAATTTTTTACCATGTTATGATCATGGAAATCTTGCTCAATTATTTCAATGCCTCAGACCTGCAGTTTTATCCAGTGGGCCAATTTATTCCCAAAGTAACTCATTTAAAATCAATGGGGTTACTCCAGAGATGGATTTGGCAGAATGAGTGCATCTTTTACAGACAGCACAGCTGTTGCATAGAAACATAACTATTATCTTATGCAAATAAAAGGCCTTTCACCCCTCAATGATGTCCAATTCTCATGATAGGGAGAACTGGTGCCTTGAAGCTATAGTGTTTCAAGCTGTTACTCTGTCAACTTTTATAAACTAAGGGGATTCAGTACTGTTTAATATTTAAATGAAAGACCACCAAGAAAAAAAATACAGCATGATCAATGTATGTTAGTACCTGCATAAGAATTTATATCAGTATTTTATCAGACTGGTCTGCCTAAATTCTTCCTTTTCATTTAGGGCTCATTGTTCAGATCTAATGTCCTCAGAGTTGGTGTTAGTTAAGAATCAGTGCCACACAGGACTGGGCCTGTGACAGTTACAATACAATGAACAAGAGGCTTTCTATTACAAGAAGTCTCATTGAAAGAAAAAAAAAAAAGCTAAGTGCCCTTTTACCATTCATTAGTAATATGGCATGAGTGATTTAGAAGCTTTTCTGACGTAACTCACAGAAAGTCATAGCAGAACAGATGAATAAATAGTTCTTATACCTACTTAAACTGAGTGAGCAGGAATGGAAAAATGCATCGATAGTAGACAGAAATCATCTGTAACTTGTATGTTCCGTTCCTGATGCACTGAAGAGACGAGACATGGTTCGATGAAAGTCTAGACAGTCTTTGTGTCATCACTTTGCAATATGTTCATTTGTGCATATAACTATTCAGTTTATGATTAACTATATGGTTGTTTGAAATCTAGTATTTCTGACTGTGAAGATCATTATGCATTTAGCTTATTGCCACAGGAGTGCTGTTATTTACACTCAGACCAAGACAGCCAGAGAATAGCCCAATCAAAGCGCATCTGGTTCTTTGTATTCCATTGACCCATCCTTTAGTAGTATGAATTTGGACAGGGTCCAGTGCAGAATCCTTTTAGAACTTCTTTGTTCTCTAGGAAGCCTTCTATCTAGGAGGACATTTAAAGCTTTCTCTCTAGGATGACCTGAAGACTTTTTTTCAGATGGTTTTCAGAAGCTTTAGTGTTGTTAGGACACTAGGACACTAAAAATCAGGACTACTATGTATTGTGCAAGGAAAAGCAACCTACTATTTTTATTGTCTTCTACTGCATGCAGTTTCCTACCACTTTTTAAGTTGTGGCATGCAGTGCTGTGTCTTCATTCATTGAGGGATGAATCCATATAACAAAGAAGAATCCATATAACAGAAAATTTCCTTATTGACAGAACTGGTTTCAGTTAAATCTATGAGTCTACCTGAGGCAACTACATCTCAGTAATAACCTTTGTCAGGATGGTATCTTCTCAGATCTGACCTGTTCTGCATTACCACAGCCTATCTGCAGGTTCCTTTGGCCAGTGACACTAAACAGATTACACTACAGATCCTGTATCTCATATCCTAACACATCATTCATATCCTCAGGCACACTTTAAGCATCCACTCTCTAAATGCCAGAACAGGAGAGGGGGTACCTGGTTCACAGTTTGTAATCATCTTCTTCATCCTCAGTTCTTTTCTGGTAACCATTCCTCATTATCCAGGCTGCAGCTTTCAGACACTTGTTATATCAATCCCTTTGTATGTCCAGCAAGGACTACAGTGGAGTAGTTACTGCACTTTTTTATTCTATCTGAAAAAGTACGTGCACATTATTAGTATAATAGTATATTGCAGAACTTTTTCTAGCAAAAGATCTGCCATGGAAAATAGTATTAACTCAAGCTGCCTAGTATTGAGTCTCTCTCTGAACCCGCTTACATCTGTTTCACATTAGTTTAATTGGACTTCAGTACAATTACTCCTGAATCATAGTCATGGGAGAATTACAATCTGGCTCTCAGTTTTTCCATGATGTCCCTGAAGAATCCTTATAAGATCAAACAAAAGATCTGACAAAAATAGCAAGCCTGATTAATAAAAACAAGCCACCAAATTCATTTTACAGCAGTACTATTCTCTTCCCTTACGTCATTTTTTAAAGATTTCGTACTAGATAGATACTCGATGCTTTCCCTTAGCAGGTTGATAACTTTCCTCTATATTAAACAGGAAATCTGGGGGTTAGCTGGCGGAGACACCCACGTTTCTTTGCCATTCCCAGCAGGACCAGAGTACCGAAAGGAAGGGCCGGCGCAGACGGCAGCCCGGGCTGTGGAGGGCCCTCAGGACCCTGGACAGTTACGGGGCGGCGGGGCCCCGCTGCCAGCCACCCGGCCGCCCCTCCACCCTCCGCTCCCTCGGCCCCAGCGGGGCTGGGCCAGGCCCTGGGGCTGGTCGTCCGGCCGACACAAAGCTGGCGGCGGGCGAGTGGGGCCTGCCACGGCGATGCGCTGTCAGCGCAGTGACAACGCAGACTTCGTAAAAGAACAGCAGGCACGGGGGAGAGTAGCACACAAAGTGTCTGGAGAGGGAAAACGAGGGGCCGCGGTTGAAGGGCAGTGAATATCTGACAGAAGTACGGGCAACCATGCTAGAGACGAGGTTAAAAGGGAAGGGGAACACCCCAAAGCCTGTCATACAAATGAGGGATTGGAGGATAGATGGCCTTGACATAAAAGGGTAAGGATAAATGGGTGGGATGCAGAATCATTAGCTTGAAGGCAGAATGGGGGATAAATGAGAGGAAGTGTTTAATACACCACAGAAGTATATTAAATCACACCTGCACGTACAGCAGTCGTTCAAGGAGTAGTATAAAATTGCACTACTTGAGCAGATGAAGCAGAATAGAGCTAAATAACATGGTTTAATGTATATGCTTGTTGCTCTAATGTTATTTTGGTTAAGGTGTAAGAAGTACACTTACGATGCTTTGCACTTAGAACACGGCGGGATCTTGGGCAAGACTTCAGATTATTCTCTGTATTGCTGCATAGCCTGACTATTTCCTTCTTAATATGCAGGACTAGTAGAACTAATTCAGGTACATGGCAGAATGCTCATCCTGTACTCTGACCTTACCACCTGCAGACATGACAGCAGCCTTACCAGCCAGGAGGCAGGGTCAGAGGCCATACATACCAAAGACATTAATGCTGGTCTCAGAAGCATTGTCTTACCACCCGTTTTACTGAAAAGAAAAATCATTATTTCTTAGAATCAAGTATTCCACTAACTGCAGCTGTTCCCTTCAGTGTTTTTCAATGCAGTATATCGTCTCAGCAGCCTATTCAATGTGGGGATTAATGCAGCTACTGAATAGTTAAAGTAGGGAGGAACAGTCAGCACAGACAGCATTCACTGTGACCAGTCCTCCTATAGATTTCAGTGGTGCTTATTTCTCTTCTACTCTGCACAGCAGGGAAAGAAAGAAGCTATACTGAGCATTTAAAGGGCTGACTACAACCCTTGCATTAATCATCATCACTTTTACAGTACTCAGAAGAGCTTTACTACTTTCTAAATTAGGTAACATAATTCTCACATGTCTTGTGTAGTTAGAATCTGTACCCAAAATACGAAAGCAATGGTATTTAGTATGGAGCTGTGGAATAAGGAACGAGGTAAGGCTTCCTATGTAGTTTCACTCCCAGCACTCTCCTGCACCTTCCCTCAACTTTCTAGACCAGGACATGCATCCTTTAAGCCACACTGGTGCAGAACTTTTACAACCAGTAGTTTAGCCATTTGTTTGAGAGGCTAACAGTCTGAACTGCCTGGGTGTCTGTATCTGCATACTACCGGCACCTCCAGTGCTGGATCTGTCAGGGAATAATGACTTTGAAACAGGATGATATTTCAAGCAAAATCAACAGAATTATTATTCTGTTGTAGGAAGAGTGGGGGCTATGCTCTGAGTGCAAATTATAAAACATTAATATTAATTATAGGAACAGTGTACCAGGCACTATAATAACAATCATGAAAACAGCTCATGACTGAATGCCATAACATACTAGCAAGGAAAAAGCTACTCCTGCATTTCTGAAGGTGCACAGCCTAACAGTAGGTGCGTCCCAATTTGAGTTTCTACACAAATTGTACATGCACACACATACAGAGTCATGAAAAAGAAATAAAAATACACTCCCTGAATGGAATCTAGTGGAATTGGTTAAAAAGAATGCAATGAAAAGACTAGATTTGTTCTAGTGTATAACCTCACCTTCTACAACAACTACCATTCTTCATTCCATTAACTGTTTCATAGTGTTTTGTGGGAGAAGATGTAGTGGAATTATGACAGTTTAGATGCAACGTGGCAAGAGACTGCAGTGTTATTCACACATGGCATACTCTCAGCAAAGTGAGAAGCTCACTGTGAATCAACCCATAGGCAGTGGCTTCTCACAGTTAGCAGATCTGCCACAGCCTACAGACCAACAGGTGAAATATATTTCATTCTGCTACGCATGAAAAGAAATATGTCACCATATATAATCATAGTAAGATTCTGGACTATATGTATTGTGGGAATATGAAGGCAATAAAGAGGCTATGTGAGCTTGGAGTTGTATCTTTATGCTGAAGAACACAAAAATGTCATGTACCTTAACTTCCTAAGCTAACGGTTGCAGGTTGTCTGCGGGCAGCCTCCTTGATACATTTTCGTTTTGAATGCACACATTTTATGCAGTAATTCCAGAATGCATCCCTACAGCTCTGAAACAGCTGCAGTAACTTACATAATACACAGAAAAGCCTTGAGATCTTCTGTTTAAAAGGAACAATATAAACCACTATATATTTTTTACATCTTTATATTGTATTTGTATATAAAGATCCCATTTAGTAGTTCTAATCTGCTTCCTTACTGTACCAAATAATGCAATGCAGGTAATGTCTCGTTCGCAAAGACTTAACATGGTTGTTGAACAGTCAGATCAAACCTGTATTACAAAATGCATGAACAACTCAGATAAGCATTCTGGAGTTTGGGGTTTTTTTCTTTTTATATTGTCACAAAGAAATAGTTTCACAAGGCTGTCTATTAAGGGAAAGACCTCCCCCTCACTGAGAACACCTCTTTGAAATACTAAAGAGTATTGGGGATTGGTGACTGTTTTATTACAGCAGGTGTCAACCAAAGCTTTCAAAAGTGACAAGTGATTTCCAGACTCAGCTTAAGACACCTTGATAAAACCAGTTTTCAGACAGTGCTGAGTATTCATTCTGAGAAAAAGATGCCACTTTAAAATATCTCCAGTTGACCATTCAAAAATTCAGGACTCTATACCAATTAGTCCTAATCCATAGCTGTAAATGACTACAGCACAAGTTCCCAAAGGTGTAGAGACAAGCAACTCTGATGACTGAGTAAATGGCAGTTAGGCACCTAAATATCCTGTGGATCTCATTTCAAGCACACACCACCAAATCCATCAGTACTGTAACCATGCTAGTGGAATTAAAGAAGAAAAGAATTTAGCACAGAACTGTGCTGGCAAGCATTTTGAGTAAAGAAAGGTGATGGAATGAACAGAGGCTCTGTCACCATCATAATCAGCTATCTGCACAGACAGTGGTAAAAATGGACTGCATTGCAGGGTACAGAAGTAGTGAAAAAGTGTACATTTATGGTGCAAGTTTTCTGAATGCCAAGTTGGAACTCAGAGCAGATATGGTTATAAAAATGTTAACAGAACTTTGACTCTACTAATATTATATGCCGCTAAATATGTAAAGAGGCATGGAAGTTTGCTGTTACAGGTCCTTGCTGGATAGATCAATAACCTGCCTTTGCCAATGCCTGTACTTGATATTTCAAGAAGAAACATAATACAGCTAATTCTATTTTCTTTGGCATCTTCCATCTGAGTATGTGAAAACACTCTACTAGCAAAAGTGAATCATGGAAACCTTTTAGAATAAATATTATTATGGCCATTTACAGATGAGGTAATTGGTATATAGAATGGTCTAGCATCTCATCTGATTTCATGAGAATCCTGAATGCAGTGAAAAATGAAAATGAGATTTTCCAAAGCCCAACCACTTAATCGGAAAAAAAGGGTAATTTTAGGACATAAGAACTCAGACTGGTATAAGGAAAAATATTGTTGTTAAAGAAATAATATAAGGATCAAGACATTTACATATGTGTTACTATCATTTTGCTTGAGGAAAATATACCTCTTATTCCAGCAGTTTATTCCATATGAAATCTTTGCATAAAACCACCCTCCCTCTCATTTACCACAAACAACTATAAATTATACATGCTGGCTATCTGGGATATAAATAATCATTTTATATTACTTTCTGGCAATATAGCATCATCCTTTAATTACAATAAATATCTAATTTGTAACAGTCCCAAAAGAACAAATCACAAAGGCTCTTTAATTTTTCATTTCGTCACAGAAATCTATACCTGTCAATTTATCCTTGTATGTCACCTTCCTTTTTCTCACCCCCATAATTCTCTTGGTCTTTTCGATCTTCATTCCACTGTCTAGAGAAGCAGTGGCCAAACTGAATGAAATACAGATATGTTCATTAAAGGTCTATTGCAACTTTATTTAACTAAAAAGCAAACTTTTTAGTTGCATTATCTTCCATGCTTTTCAACATCGTAATGCATTTTTATTTCTCTCATAACTGGGTAAAGACATACCTTGAAGGCAAACTACAGAAAATCTGGGATCCTATTGTTTCCCCATTTCTTGTAGGAAGTTTACTGAAGCACTGAAATCAACACTCAAGCTGTGACAAACTCTAATACAACTGAGGTGATATTTGGTATCTGACTACTCAGGCTTTTTCTGCTTCGGAGGTGTGGCATGTTCGTGGCAGATAGGACTTGGTTTGGTTCTGCTTCTCTCTAATTTGGGATGGATACTTAAACAAGTGGGGGTTTTTTTCTTTGTTTATGTAACAAACACAAAACAACACGTTTTGGGATACAGTGAATAGGTGCTTTGTGCATGAAAATTCATGCACAAGAAAACAGATTGTGTCTGTCTGTCATGAAAATTTCCAAAATAAAAAATATTTCGGTTTTGGCTTTAGGAATATCATTAGAACAAATATCTATTTTTGGCCTACTTTATCCTTTACCATGACATTCATTATGCATTAATTGGGGGTTAGTAATGAATAGCAGTCAACTTCCTTTTGTTAGTAGTTGTTTCTGATTCACACACAGCAGTAGGAGGAAATCCAGCTGTTGCAAACATTGGATACACAACAGTCTGACAGCCCATAGCATCTTTGGAGCTGGAGAGGCTGCCATGGGAACTGACAAAAGTAAACCAATACAGCTATATGTTTCAGTATTTTGGAGAAACAAGTTTTCAGATCAGTTACACTGCACCAGCCACAACACAGAAAACATGAGCTAGTTACCAGTAATGTAATTCTCAAAACCTACGGAGAGCTGCAAGAAATGGCCAGTAAAATCTTCAAATAAAATTATTAGTAGCAAAAAAAAAAAAAAAAGGCATTCTAACTTTACTTTCAGCAAATTAAATGACAATTGTTTTTTTCTTACACACAAACAAAAAGCTGTGGCTGAACTTTGCACTTTGCAAGTCAAAGATTTTTATTACTGTCCCAGCTTTCACTGAAAGAACCAATTTTATTTCAGTCATTTCCAAAGCGACAAGGACAATGTATCTCTATAGCTGCAAATCTAAAGACAATGGTCTTACAGGGAGCCTTGCGTTCACCTCCATTTTGTTCTGATCAGGAGTGCTTTCTTTTGTATGTGTCATCTTCCTTCTCAGATATTTTATTCCATCTAAAAAACTCCTAATGTTAAGGCCAAGAATAACAGGCTATTTAAAACTTGTGTTAAGCTTTAATCAGTCGAGTAACTTGTCTTAAATTGCTATCTCCTCGATCACTAGACTTAGAGCTGTGATTAACAAACACCATTAAGAATCAAATCACCACACCCCCAGTAAAGTAAATAGAAATTCCTTACCCATAACTTCTGCTGAGGTAGAAAGAACCTGCTAATATTTTCTAACTCATGGTGTTGGTGTATAGTTTACTGGGTACTTACAAAAGACTGTGTTGCCTTATGGTTGTCAGGTGTCTCAGCACTTCACAGACAAAGCTGAGGACGCCAGTCCTTATCTATCACACAGAGCGAGCTTATGAAATTTCACAACACAAAGAAGTTTCTCCGAAAATCCTTCCATGTTTCTGAGAAAACTGAAAAAAGGGAAAAGAGAATGGTATGGGTGAGATGAACATGACTAGCAGTAACCAAGCTACCAAGGTCAAGGTAGCCAAATAACTGGAAAATTGTGAACATAGTATCTGTATTCCAGAAAGCTGGAAAATGATTCAGGCAGTGACAGGCCTGCTAGTTTGACCTCAGCACTTTTCAAGGACATTTTTTAAAGAAAGCAGAATCCAAGGGCATGTGGAAGTAACTGACAGACGCAATAAAACCTAAGAGCTTTTATAAACCAAACAGAACCTGTGAGGTTCTTGAGATGCACTTAGCTAAAAAGGAGACAAAACAGGTTTTCTTGATAGGTAAACCATAAGGACGGGAGAGAAGTTACTGATGATGATCCTGGAAGATCAGTCTTGGGAGACTTTTGATATTTTCACAGTATATGTTGTAAAATAGCTAATTGGGCATATTTATAATGTATGGGATGTGGGAATAACATAAATTGGAAGGTATTGTCAATACAGAAAAGGAACAGATTATAATTTAGAAAGTATTTATTAATACGACAAATTTGTGTGCTCCAGATTAGAATGCAATAAGTAACACCAAGTGCAAAGGCATGCATTGGAGGACAAAGAAGTTGTTAATATGAACAATAGATGACACAGGAGGAAAGAGACATGGGAATATTAACTGAACACAGGAAGTCTTGGAAAATAAAATCATTATGAATCAGGTGTTTCTAGCACAGACCTTACCAGAACATAGGAAGAAAAACATGAACTGGGAGAATGGGAATCCTAACTTCTGAAAAGTGAATAGAAGAGCATGAGACTAATACTAGTAAAACATTAACCAAGTATCCACTGATCATGAATTTAAAGGTTTCTAGCCATCTAAGGAATTGAATTTTGGAGCAAAATTTTAAAGGGAGCTGCAAGAATAAAGGCATACAACTTTTAAGTCAGAGATTGAACAGCTTATGGAAGAGATTTATATGATTATGTTGTCTGTCATTAAAGAAACCATTATAACACATAAGACTTCTCCCTATCCTGGTCCTATTTTCCTTTATTTCTGCATTGTACAACTCATTTGCTTACTCAGAGTAAACTCAACCCCTTCTAGTCTAGTGTGAAATTGCTATACTTCATTACAGATATTCATGGTTAATATTAAAAAACACTGGACCTACTGGCTTCAGTGACATTAGATTAGGAATAAATATGATTCGATGTGTTGATATTTATTATTCCAAGGATAGATGTCATTTCTGTTCCTGTTGATGATAAGCACAGCGCAAAAAGACCCATCCCAAAAACGCAGACAAGTGCACTAACTCTAAGTGTCTCCATTTTTACTACCAACTAGTCTCCATTTTTACTACCAGCTATGAATCACATTAAGGTGATTTAGACTGCAGCCCACTCAGGCACGTGAATTGGTGTACGCAAGGTCACACAAGTCACTGACAAAGCTATAAACAGACCCTGAGCATCCGGACTCTTGGGCCTGTGAAACATCCATCAAACTGAAGCCCCTTTCTTTTCTGATGCATGTAACGTCTTAATTGGAAGGAAAGAAAAAAAAGTTTTATACCAAATTTTAAAACAGTAAAACTCATGTTCTTTCTAAATCTGAACATGGATATTCCTGAAGTCTTATGTTGTCAGTACAACATACAATATAGTGAGTAGCAGATGTTTTCCTTGGAATATAACTTTTAGCTGAAGGGAAGTCCTAGACAACGTAACAGGAAGTACTTATGGCAATTCCTAGGACATTTTTTTAGCATTAATGAAATGATTCCACAGAAAAATTACTCCCAGAGAATTTCATTGCAACAGTTAAACTTTACACACTCCATGTTGATTCCTGCCATTTTCTTGCCCATTGCCTCCTTTCACACATAGTTACCAGTCGTTAATGGGACTGAAATTGCTATTACTTATGAAACATGGCATGCAAGAGATGTTCTCAGTCTGTTGTCTTCATCTTGCAGTATGCATAAACACATAGGCATCATTACAGTACCATTGTAAAGCAAAATAAAACCTTCCAGATGGGAATTTCAGTCTATTTCTAGTAAAACTGTATTTCACATTCATGCAGATACTGCAAATGTATCAAAGTGCTGTGGAAAATCATAGTATATCTGTATTGTCTTTCCTTGGCAATTCTAAAGCCACCCTCGAGAATTCCTCTTCTTGACTGTGGGAAAGCTGAAGGAACCCTCTTCAGCACACAGGATCCCATTTGTTCAAGCATGTGCACGGATCAATACACTGCTAGGCAAGCCTGAGCATGCTGTAGTAGCTGTGTACAAGGCGGATGGGCCACACAAAATTCCACACGGACGTTCTTCTCTTTGCCTGCCACGGGCTGGGTAGTGTGCTGGTTTTGGCTGGGGTAGAGTTAATTTTCTTCATAGTAGTTACTATGGGGCTATGTTTTGGATTCGTGCTGAGAAGCATGTTGATAATAGTTATGTTTTAGTTGTTGCCAAGTAATGCTTACATTAAACCAAGGTCGTTTTCAGTTTCGCTACAAGAATCTGGGAGGGGACACAGCCAGGGCAGCTGACCCAAACTGACCCAAGGGATATTTCATGCCATAGCGTTTCATGCTCAGTATCTAAGCTGAGAGGAGTTGGCTGGGGGTGAGATCACTGCTCAGGGACGGGCTATCCATCACCAGGTGGTGATCAACTGTTGTGCGTCACTTGTTTTTGTATATCCCTTATTAGTAATATTATCATTATGATTTCCTCTCCATTTTCTGTCCTATTAAGTTGTTTTTGTCTCAACCCAGGAGGTTTTTTTTGATTCTGTCCCCCATCCCACCTTGGGGGAAGAGGAGGGAGAGCACGAGTGAGCATCTGCGTCATGCTTAGGTTGCCAGCTGGGACTAAACAATGACAGTAGCCATAGAGGATTCATCTCAGTCTAAGCAGGAATAGCTTTTCTGGATTTAATGGAACTATACCACTTATCTACGTCTAATCTGAGTCCTAATTTTCTGATATTGACTGAAATATGAAAATATGTTTTCACCGTGTTTGTCATTAATTACTATGAGTACGCATTTCCATGTGGCACAATAGGAAAATCTGTTGGAAAAGAAAGCATTTCTTGTTGTCTAGACAAATGAGTAATGATATTTACATCGTTTTTTCCCTTTAATATTCCAATTACTCCACTAGTTACTGCAGTCTGCATTCTTTAATACCTAATAGTTCAAGTAAAGAAATGAGAAAAGAACAGCCCTCAGCAGTCAACCCTAATAAAGGGCAGTTTTTCACTTGCAAGACTCCTGTATGCAAACTTTCATGGGAACAGTAGATAAACAGAAAATGACACAGTGTAAGAATAAATATAAGCAGATCTTGAGTCACCCCAGCTACTAGATTTTGCGTTACAGCCAAGAATAGCATCTTATAGAGGTTTCTTCCCTGCCACATTTAAAAATACTCTTGTATCACAGGGATAGATGCATTATAAGACTCTGTATAGGTCTGAAGAGAAACAGTAGTTGTACAGAGTACGTCTGCACAGCAGCTTCCTGAAGGGGTTTTGGTAGTAGTGATTCATGTTGCAGGGGAGACTTTTTCTTCTAAGCTGATAAATAGTATGGCGGTTTAACACTGTGCTCATAGAAACCTTATGTCATTATATATTCCTATAGTTCCCCCCATCTTCCTTATCACATTCCCTCTTACTTTCAGCTAGCTCCTTTATTGCATTCTAAATTATACCATATTACAAACTGCAGTTTTTAAGACATGGACCATTTCCTCTGAATTGTTTCTGCATCATCTTTCCCACTGGAGCCCTAGCTTTACAAAAATCTCTGACTCTGCTGCCATACAGACAATAACAAAACAACTAAATGTGTTGCCATGAAGAAAGGGAAAGAGCCTCCAGCCCTGCCAGAACACATAATTTTCTATCATTTAGAAAGTTGCAATGATATTTCAAGACTCTACATGTTTTTAAATAACTTGAAGAACCATATGACCAAAGAACATGAAGCAAACATAAGGCAGAAAAGAACCTACCATTCCTCCTGGAAAAGTATGCTTTAAACAAATCTAATTTAAAAAAAAAAACACACCAAAATTATTTCAGTAGTTATTAAGCCTTTTTTCCCCCCCTCCCAGCAGCTGCCTAAGAGCTGCTCCAATTGTTAGACACAAGAGTTTCCTAAGTAGGTAGCAAAAACCACCTGCTCAACCAGCCTGTTTAAACGCATGTAGGAAGCACTGCCTCCTCTGATCTTTCAGGGAAACGTTTTTCTTTCCATATAGTTGTAGAGGAATAGGTTGCACAGGTAATGGTCTGAATGCGCCGGCTGGGGATTTGTAGCGGCAGCCTGCTGTGAACAGCAGCAAGGGGCTTGGAACGCTGACACCCCAGAGGCACGGGTGGCTGACAAACCCACCTGAGAAAGGACACTGATGCCAAATAAAAACTCAGGTAAACCCAGGAGATTTACTTCCATCATGAAGAACACAGTATGATGAATTTAGAGCTTTTCTAGAATACTCTGAATATGATGTGCAGATCGTGTTGTTGGGTTGTTTTCTGCCTGCCCATGTAGGCTTACTTTGATAGACAGCTGTAAGGTAAAGCAAGCATTAAAGAAAATCAAGGGTTTCAGAGAAGTAAAGACTCTCCCAAAGACTGCAGATTTGAATTTCCAGCTACATACAAACTGCTTTTCCCAAGAAAGCCAAATCCCACAAATGCAGCATTCTGACATTATGAACAGCTGTGTCCCAAGTGAGCAGGTAACTTTTTGAGGTCCTGCCAGACACAGTCTTTTCCAGAGGAAACTTGTCCTGTCTCTGGGCTAAGTGTGCAAAAGAAAGTGAGCATCATATGGGGTGTTTCTCCCATATAGAGAAAAAATCTTTTTCTTTAACAACTTTGCTTCTTCCACAAAAATAAACACTACCATGGGCTTTAAAATGCTGTTTTGTTGCTGCATACTAACTGTACATTTTCACAGCAGTTCGGTGTCTACACTGGATGATGCAGAGGTAGTAGATAAGAAGGTGATAGTTCTGTAAGCCCAGGTCAGGGTAGGGAGAGATGCTCATCTCCGCCTGCAAATGTGACTCAATGCATTCCTGCTGCTTTCGTTCCCTCCCAGAGTAGGTGCCTTTTAAAACCATGTTCTGTTGTAATGCATTCCAAGGAAAAGAGGAAAATGTCCTGCTTAAAAAGACAGCCCACAAGATTCAGTGCTGTGTTTCCTCTTTTCAAATTGGGAAAGGACAAGTCTTACAGGTTGTGTCATGTTATTGCTTCTTCGACAATGGTAGGCTCTCTGCAGTGATCTGTATTATTTATTTCTGTACTTGTTGGGATGGATCAAAGTCCAGGACTGACTCAATTTCTGATAAGACTTATTTTTATTTAGTACATGCTGCAGGACTTAATGTGTTAGCACATTGCTATATATCTGGGTTACTTTTTAATTACACTGCAAATATATGTAGTCTCACAGACCAAAGGGAGCCAAAGGCCTGTAAGTCAGACCAATTAGAAATATATAAAGCTTTGTTACGTGTTGCCACTAGAGGTCAAAAAATTTCAGAGCCAGGACATCTCTAGGATGCTGTGGCTGCTGACTGAAATGGAACGAGTGGAAATCGCTACATTCCCTCAGTGTTGCCTAGGAACCATGGAATAGTTGTGATATGTTTCTAAAAACACTCACTCACATTTGGGTGTTTTAATTATCTACATGGCAGAAAAAACTATGGGAACAATAGGGAGGAGACTACAAGAAATCTATCATTTGTGTCGGACAGAACAGCCTACTTACTGTGTGTTGGGTACCACACACTGAGCATGCGGGAACCTGAAACTCAGAATTCAGATAATGAAACAAAAAAACTATTTAAAAATAATAAAAATATTACTATGAGCAGTTCATTTAAAACAAAACAAAAAAACCAATAACAGAGAGAAGTGTTTTCTGTGGCAAAATCTGTGCAGCCAATAGAGAGTATTCCAGCTAACGGTTAGGATACCACATAGAGGTGAGAATCTCATGCACTTACATTCTCTCTAGTATCTTCAAGTACCTGAAGTGGAAACTGTTTTAAGACAGCCTCTACCTCTACAATCTACAGATTTAACTATTTCGATTACTACAAAGTCTAAACCAGAGATGCTGAAACACAAGAACTATGGTAGCTAATTTCCTGAAGCCCTTTCACCAAATCTAATTTCATACGCAATCAAAAATCTGCTTCAGAATAATAAAAATAACCAAAACAAACCCGTTGGATTTGGGGCTTTTTGGTTTTGTAGGTCTTATGTGGAGGAGTGAGAACAGATAATCTCCATGACATTGCCATCACATCCAAGAGACATAAAATGACAAAATGCTCTCAAATTACCTTGTTTTGACAAAAAGGTAAGGTGTTTGTGGCATCAGAGCTGATGGTAGTGGAAATGCCATGAGAACAAACGCTTTATGAAAGAAAGACAGAAGATTAGCAAAGGATGGAGGACCAACAGGTTTCCAAGGCATATATTCCCTCTCCTGACCTCTGCCAGACAAATTTAACTCCAAGTACACTTAGAGATGTTTACAGAAAACAGAATTAGACTGCCAAAATAATTGCCACAACATGAACCACAAGAACTAAGGCCATATCCAAAGAGTACTTTATATAGCTAATAGCAATATCTAAAATAATAAGGAAAATCCCAGGCTGAGCGCCAGTGGCTAGGGGTTAGCAAGTCATTTCACCTAACAGTCAACTACTGAAAAGTTTTCTGAAGTATTCGGTAGAGTGTTCACAAAGTACTGGTGTTGATAAACTACAGGTTTCATCCAGCGTGAATGTTTGTGTGACCTACTGGGAGCTTTGAATGAGGCAGAAATAAGGAGGGAAAAGTGTTTTAAAATACCATCCCCATCATTTTGAACCTAGCATGTTAGGAAGGGCAGCAAATCACACAAAAACGTAGCAAATCACATTACAAACTTGTATGTAGCCTACAATTAATAATAATTTTTAGACGGTGAAGGGGAATGTCCCTCCAGCCGGGACAATGTGTAGCCTTCTTTGAGGTGTCTGGCTATGGAGGTGACTGCAGTACCCCGGCCCATCAAAAGCTCCACACGAGATGTGCGCACAGAGCGTTTCCATGCAAAAAATCCTCGGAGATTTCACATTAAGGAAGACAGTCACCTGCCTGGCAGAAAGAAAATCGAACTTGTATCTTCTTTGGAAAGTTAAAATCCAACACATCAGCATCAATACATTAAACCACGATGGCATCAAATGCTGCTTTTCAAAAATTTACTTTTGTGGTTCATTTCTAAGGTGCTGTCTATTTTGAAAGCTATTGAGGATTAATTACTTCAGTGTAATGCACAGGGAAAGCTCTAGGCTCTCGATCTGTCATTCGCACCTCTGAAATATGAGCCATTTCCCTTAAATCACTCCCTAGCAACCATTATCCTTTGACTTCCTGTCAAGTTACAAGAAAAAGGCTTAAATAATTAGGGCACCTTTCACTGACGAGGCAAAACTTTCGCTTGGCTGCCGTGCACCGCCTGAAGAGACATCCTGGGGCCGAACCCGAGGGGTGAGGGGGCAGCCGCAGCGCCCCCTCCACCCCCCAACGCGCGGGCGGGGCTGGAACGCGGGGCCCCCCAACGGCCGGGCCTCCCCGCCCGCCGCCACGCTCCCGCGACCATGGCAACGCCGGAGGCGGCCAAGCCGGGACGCTAGGGCCAGGCCCAGTGCTCCGCCCCGCGAACCGCCGCTGCCGCCGAGCCGTGAGCCGGGCTCTGCCGCCCCTCCGGGCCCGGCCGGGAGCATGGGGCTGAGGATGGAGAGCGGCGGCAGGCGCAGCCAAGGTGCGGGGGACGCGGGAGGCGGCGCGGCGGGCGCGGGAGGCGGCGCGGCGGGCGCAGCTCGGTTCCCTCCCGGGGCTGGGGGCGGGCGGCGCTTCCCACTTCGGGCCGGTCTGTGGCGGTGGGCATGGCGGCGCCGGTACGCGGGGGCCGGGCACGGGGCTGCGGGGTCGGCTCGGGGAGCCGTGGCTCTTGCGGCCGGGGCTGAGGGGCGCTCGCTCCTCTCACGCTGGGCTGCCCTTGGCTACGCCACCCCGTTTGTCACGCGTGGGGAGCCGGGCCCGGGCCGTGAGGCAGCTTTTCTGCGCCACCCCTGCGGCGGGGAAAATAGCCAGGTGCGGGCGCTTGCCCTCAGCCAGCGAGGCTTGACAGCTGGGGCTATGAAAGGTGAACCAACCCCCCCCCCCGAACGGTTATAATCCTCCTCGAAACGCGGCCTTAAGCAGGCCATCTTGCAGCCATCGTCACGCGTGTGCATATGTATTTTAAGAGGGGGGTCAGCGCTGCCGGGGGTCAGCCGCCTGGGTTTCAGTGCCCTTTGGAGTCAGCTTTTTTCTTCTCCAAAACTGGTACGCGGGGATTACCCTGCGTGTGGAACATCATTTCCATGGAGAACATCCAAAACTTTGGGTGTAGACCCGAATTTGGGTTTTTTTTTTTTTTTGTTTGGTGAGGTTTCAGTGCAAGCGTAGTTGAAAAATAAGAGACTCAAAAGCTTTGAAGCTCTTATAAAGTGATTCCTTACCCAGACCCAACCAGCCACGGGCCGTGCTTGTGCTCTGTCCCTCTGAAGGATCTGAGGGGTGTTTGTCATTCATGATAAAACCAGGCAGAAACATGCAAAAATGTTTGCACCAGCCAACTCTGGTTCCTGGAAAATACCTGAAATATTTTTAGATCTGAGCTGGATTACGTGCATAATATAAAACAATGGTAGGAATGATTCAGTGTGGCGCTGTAATGTCAGAATTGTATGTAGCTGCATAAGGTCAGATCCTTTGAGATGATGTTACGCTTTCATGTTGTACCTCGGTGTCAGTTCCAGGCTTTAGAGATGGTGATGGATGTCACTCTGGAAGATGTCTGATATCAAAGTAGAGTTTGAACATGAATTCTAGTGCTACATGGGAATACGAAATTGAGAGCAAAAACTAGCGTCTTGTGCATCCAATTCTTATGCTCGGTTACATAGTGCGACGCCAATTTTATTACAAATTTATCCTTTTTCTAACAACTCTTATTCTTGATTCTCAAAATATTTTTATAGACAATCAGAAAGCATGCTGATTGTTTGTTGGCCATGCAATGAGAATAAATAGGACGCAAGATCTAAATTTCATTCAGGTTGCAGCAAGCTTTGCGTGAATGACTCCTGTGCAGAGAAAATCAGTTCAAAAGTAGGAAAGAATGAATGTGTGTCTGTTTAGATGGGAAGGTATTGCTTGTCTGCATAGAGGGTGGTCACAGAGTCAGTAGTATGTGAATGGACAGCCCAACGCCTAGTTCGCAGACACAGAGGAAGAATCGTTACAGACAACAGGGATTAGCACGGGCAGGTACACTAATTCCTTATGATGAGCCTACCTAGAAATCCGTGTACCTGAGCAAACTTGGCAGAACAGCCATTTGTTGCTTGCAGAAAGTTTATGAGAGGCAAAACACATCATATTTGTGGTTCATAAGACAGTTGTATCCACGCAGTGTCTATCCAGACCATTAATACAAAAGAGGTGGGATACCCTATTTCATGTCTTGGTGTACTCTGTGCAAAGTTTCTTGTTCAGAGCTGGCCTAGTCGCTGCGAAGAAAGGACAGAATTTTATACGTGCTTCGTGTCAGGCTTTGTTTTATCTAGTGAGAATACTGAGCAAAAAGATTTTTTTTTTTTTATATATTGCACTATATAGGATTTGCCTGTAGGTCTTTTCAAAGTTCAAATAAGGCTGAGATTTTTTCCTCCCCCCAAAATAGCGAAGAATTAATCCTGTATGTGTTTCCCTAATTCCAGATATAAACCTCTAAGTTATTTACTACAGTAATTTCAGGAGTCAGTTAATATAGTCACAGATTTATAGTATGACCTCAAATAATCTGAATACTGTAATTCTAAACCTGCTTTGATGTTTGAATCCAGCCTCCTGCACTGGGCTGTTTAATGCCCACAGACAGTGATTGGCAGATACCTGAACAGCAGTGAAATCATAAGCTTATTGTTAACCAGTTACACACGTTTGTATCGCTTTTATCTTACAATGGGAAGGTCATCATTATTGCTGCATGGAGGCTGCTGTTAGGTTTAGGCAGTTTGCACAGGCTTCAAAAATTCTAAACCAAATTTAAAATAATTTGCGTTAATATACAGACACCACCATCTTATTTAGATTTTTCTTGCATGACAGGAAATCGTTGCAGTGATCTAACTGGGGCTGGAAAGGTGTTACCACACATCTGTGACTTCCAAACTGCTTATTTTCCTTTGTATTTCTTCATGTGCCACTTGAACAAACAGTGCTTTTAAACTCAGGCATTAGTTTGGTAATACCGATTCTGTTTTTCAGAAGCTGAAGTTGCCTTTGACCAGCAGGGAAATTACAAATAAATTCTTTTTCATCTTAAAGAAGGGCATTTAGAAGTTATATTTGAAACGTAATAGTCCATTTTAACTGAAACTGGGAAATGTTCATCATCATCCCTAACTTTTTACCAAATTAAAACCTTGGCTCAGGCTTTTTAATTTGACCAGTAGTCAAATAGTCTGTTAAGTGAGTTTTAGTCGCTTAATGTGACCAATCCCATCTCCATTAAGCAAGTAATTTAAATTTGTAATAGGTCTTAAGTACCTGATTGGTCCCATTTCATTGAAGATTTCTTGCATGCTTCAAGTGAAATATATGCTAAAGTAAATAGGATCCAAGTTAATAACCCTACTAGCTATTTTGCCCCAGATTATACCCTGCAACTTTCCCTGAAGCACAGTGGATCAAGGTTTCTCTGCTCTCCGTTCTGGGTGAGGTCAGCTGTGCATCAGAGGTTTGCTAATGTATTTTCAGTTAGAAATATGAGAGGGTAGAAGTTAGTAATACCAATGGGGGGGGGGACTTGCTTGGAGGCACAGATTATACTAATGAAAGGGATTTTTTTTCTTAATAAATATAAAAGAATCTAAATATAGCTTGTCTATAAATTTAGACATACACATATATTTTATCTGTCGGTCGGTTTGACACTAGATACTGAAACCTTCAAAATGCATGCTCGTGGAATGCCATAACATTGAGTTTCACGCAGCGGTGGAAGCCAGCACATGCTCTTGGTGTGTAGGATGTACTCCTGAGCGTGTGTTACCACCCTCGAATACCAGCACTATTCCCGCTGGAGGATTGTTACAGCACAAGGTAGCGTCTGCTCTTTTGCACAGGCACGACTGTCCAATGAACTGAGGTTAGTAACCTTCTGAGCCAGAAGTTTCTAAACTGTGATATCGATAGTTGTACACATCTCACTTAAAAGTAGCACACGGCCACTTCTGGAACCATCCCTCACACACCCTTCTAGAAAACTGGAAGCTGCTGGTGCCACTGCTAACCCTAGAGGTGCTGCCCAAGCAAATGACTACGGGGCTGTTGTGGTTTAATCCCAGCTGCAATGAAGTACCACACAGCTGCTCGCCTGCCTCCCCCCCTTCTCCAGTGGAGGAGAATTGGAGGATAAGACAAGGAGACGTGGGCTGAGATGAGAATGATTTAATAATTGAATATAAATTAATAAATTAGCGATACTAATAACACTAACAATAGCATTAATACTAACAATACTAGTATTTCTACTAATATCAAATTGAAACAATCTTACCACTACTACTATGTAATTAAAATAATGGTAAATAAAACAAATTATACAGCCGCTCACTACCTGCAGACCAATGCCCAGCTGGGTCCCGAGTAGTAAGAGCCAGAGCCTGAGAGCCCGCGAGCGATCTCACCAGAGCAAGAACGAACGAGAAAGCCAATCAGCCAAAAAGCCAACGTGGCCCCCTGCCCACCCCCAGCTTATATACTGAGCATGACGTTCAATGACATGAAATACCCCTTTGGTCAGTTTGGATCAGCTGTCCTGACTGTGTCCCCTGCGCGCTTCTTGTAGCTTGAAAGTTGGGAACACAGTTGCAGAATCAGAAAAAGCCTGTGAGTTGGTGCAAACGCTCCTTAGCAACAACTGAAAACGCCAGCCCTGTCAGTACTCTTCTCAGGGCAAATCCAAAACACAGCCTCATCCCAGCTACTGTGAAGACAATTAACTCCGTCCCAACTAAACCAGCACACTGACTAAAGTTTATTTGCTTCTGCCTGCAATTTGTATCACAAACTCTGCTGCTGACTCACAAAGCCATTTGTTTCTGCTTTTGGAGTATGACTCCAACAATAACCTGCATCCAAAACTTCTCTTACTGATCGTGTGAAGCCTGTGGCTAGGAAAATTCTAACAAGTGTTTTTTCAAGAGTTACGTCATCAGATATGACTCAATTAGCATTTTTTACAGCTACTGGACACTACTATTTCATTAGATTTTTTTAAATCTGTCAGAGGAGAGTTTGACTCTTAAAGCTGACACACGGTTTTGGTTGCATGTTTTTAATTTATGCAGAATACGATTGCATTATTAGTTGTAAATGACCGAAAGAGCTAATTTAGGCATTAGGAGTAGGTGTAAAGAAGAGCCTTTGTGTAATCCAGCGTGAGTGTATAAATAGCGTCCATCTAATTAATGGCTTAGAAGATTATGTATAGTGCATATGTCAGGGCATGGTACGTTATATCACTTTCCTCATTTTGTGTCAGAGGCAAAATTGATCCCATGCAAAATTCAGATGGAACATTTGGGACTTTATTTCAAAATCAGGGTATCGTAGCTTCTTGGGGCTTTATTCATCAAGTTTTGCTTCAAAAAGTTTAGAAAATAGTGACTGTAGTTTTTCCTCTGGTGTATTCTGCCATTTCTTAACAAATCTTAAATGTGGTTCTGTTAAAACTGGCTTCACATCTAAGCCTTTACGCTCTCAGAATTGATAGGAGCTTTGTTATCACTGAAACCAGCAATGGGTCCAAGCGGCTTCTGTTTCTCTTCCATGAACAGGAGAGAAAACCCCCAGGTGTAATTCTGAAGTGCTCAGTTTTGCCCCACTGTAACTTTCAAATCAAATGGCATACCGTCGGCATGCAGTAACCAGCTAATTCTCAAGCCAGGTTTGAAGGTCTCCGGTGATTGCGTAGGTGCTGCAGAGAAGCAGTGGAGACCTGCCGTGTTTTGACCCCTTCTCTTAAAGGTGTCTGCGGGTGGGTCCCTGCTCTCTGCCAGCCTTTTCCTCTTTCCAGCTCTGCGTCTATTTGCTGACTTCACCCATCTGTGAGTAAGTTGGAGTCTTAGTGGTACAAATGTCAGTGGCTGGGTAAGGGAAAACCCAACAAATGAACGTCGAGTTTTTAGAGAGAGCCATTGTGTTCTGTGTGCTTTCCCAGATGCGCAACTAGAGGGTAAGAACTAGCCAGCCAAGGGTAAGCAACCCCAGAAGTTTAGAGGAGATGACCAATTCTAACAGCTATAACGCCTCATCAGCCACAGCTGAGCAAGTAGGGGATGCTGGGGGGGGTGGGTGTGGGTGAGGTGGGGGAGCGGAATGACCACAGGTAAGGAAAAGACAGCAAATTGTGGAAATTAAAGGGAGTTTAGGGCGTATACTAGGAAGATACAAGCTGCATCGGTTAGAAAGCAGGCCTTGTTAGTAGTACTACTAATAGAACATCCTATTATTATTTTTTTTAAGTACATCATCATGCTAATATTAAAAAAAAGTTAAAAATAGAAATATTAGGGTCATATTTAAATAAATTAAGTATAAATCCAGTGTGAATTTTCTAACCAGGTTTGTCTCTTAATGTACTTTGAGATAGCGGTGTTTACTCTGTATATTTCTGTGTTGTGTTCATATGCACAACAATTTCTGTAGCATAAAGAGTTAATGGACACTTGGATTTAAAAATTCTAGTACCAAAAAGAGAGGATTCTGTATTTCAGATCCTAATTTCATGCCTTTAAATATGATGTGTTAGATTAGCTGCTTGAAGGAGTTTCCATCACTACTCATAAGACATTTAGGATTTCACAGACATTACTTGAACCACTTCTGTTCCTTCCTCAGCATGCGTACAACATTAGCACTGTGGTTTACTGTTAGCATGTACAGAGAAGAGTGAATTCATAGCAGGAAGCCCGCTGAAAAGGTCACTAAACTAGTTGGTAGAACAAAGGTGGTAGTGATAGAGCATCCTTGACTTGTAAATTCACAGCAAAACCCCCTTCTACATGTAGTTGCTTTGGAGAAAGGCGTCTCACTATTTTTGGTTTAGAGTATTGAGGTTTTGGGGAAGAAGAGAACAAGAAAATGAGCTAGCAGTGGAAGGTGGAAGAAGCACCACCACCAAACCATTATAAATCAGTGTAGCTGCTACAGCGTTTGCAAAGCATCTGTCACCTTGGGTTGAGTGTCCTTATCAGCCTCAGGGAGATGAGATCCTCACATCTCATGCAAATGCTGCAGTTCCAGTCTGTTAGTGACAGAGGTGCATCCTACATTTCCAGCTGAGAGGAGACCACTGTGCAGCCGGGAATGCAGGAGTTCTGGAGCCACCAATAAAACAGCGCACAAAAGGGTTGGTGCCTGGGTGGAGTGATGACCATATTCCTCTGGGGCAGCTGGGGAGACCTGAGGTCTAAATCCACCTGGGGCTGAGGGTTGTTTGGACCCAAGCTAAGGTCTAGGAGCTGCTCTCTGGAAAACACAGTGTTTGTACATCTCTACACAGGTAAGTGGAGGTTTTGTGGCTTGTGGTACTGGATTTAGATGCCTTGATCCAATATTCCACCTAAGGTCTCTGTGGTTTTTTAGGATTATATTTTATGTAACAAGTCTTGGTGGGTAGCCTGATTGAATTTTTTCAGTATTTTTTATTTTTATGTCTGAAGTACAGGTTTGTTATAAAAATAGTAAGTCTAATACTTGTGTTTAAAATCCTTCCTATGGGAACGTTTTAATGAAAGACTGGGCGTCTTTCCAGTACATAATCACGTTCCAAATCTGAAATGGCTTTGTAGAAACATAATTTCCATAAATTCTGCATATCCACTAACAACTAGGAAACAAAGTTACAGATAGAAACCACCAATTGACATTGTTTTTAAGACTGTAAAATTAGAAGTGAAGATAGGATGCGTTTTAGATTAACTTGAAAAGATAACTTAAAAGATCATTAAAATCTCTTTGGAATAATATAATTATTACATACCTTAGATACCAGCTGGAAAGGATTATAGAGAAAGGGTTTTTTTATATTCATTTTCTCTTCATTGTTGCGTAGTGTCACACACTTGCAGGGGAAGCTTACAACAAGCAAATAGAAGCGTTAATAAGGAACTAAAACATCTAATTAATTTTTGAAAATATTTAATTTTTTTGTACTTCAGGAGAACACATAGTGTGAGAATCCTGATTTTATATTCGGTGTGGACAGTCTACTTAGATCTATGAGGAGATGCATGTTTTGGATCACGTTGTTAGATATATAGTGTATTAAAGATAGGAGTCCATATACGTCTCAGTTTCTAAGGTTTAAATCTCAGAAAACAATTTCTTAAACTAAATGGAATTATCTTAAAAAGTTTCCAGTCCAGTTCTGGAAATATATTTACATAGAACTTCAATCTGTGAGTGGAAGTTTTTTATTGGGAGAAGCAGAAAGTGTGTATTTCAGTCAGGAAACCTAATTATTGCAAAAGCTACTATAATACTGCAGGTACTGGGATCAGTGCTGGTAAGTCCAGTTCAGACAAGTGCTCCTATTCCCAAATAATTTATTATTTAAGAACCATCAAAATCAGTAGAAAATTTGTCACTGCAAAAAACACATACTGCTTTCACTCTGCTCACAGTCCTAAACCGCAACAGCTTCCATCACTCCTGTGGCTATCCGGGACTCTAATTACTAGGCTCTATAGTTAGCATCTTTTCATCGAGTTTGTATTTGGTTACTATGTCATTTGCTGAAAATCCCACCTTCTTCCTAATTCTCTTCACATATCCAAGCCTTCAATTTAAGTTTAATTTCTGCCGTTGTGCAAATAATTTTGAAAATACAGACCGAATCTAAAGAAATACCTGTTCAAGTCAGTAGACAACCTGAACTTACAGTTGTGGAACATTTCAACGTTAACACTTTCTACCTCGCTTCAGTTGTTTTGTGGAAACAGTGAGATACATCAACTGTCCTCCGTATACCAAACCCTCCAGTTTCTCCTCTGACATTTGCGGCGTAGGTCTTCATTATAAATATTTGACACTACAGAAACCAGGTTTGAGTTTGACTGAAGGTACGGGGAGGGTGTGGTAAGTTGAATTCACATGGAACATGTAGGTGAAACAGCCTGGGATCCTAAGAAACAAAGGTTTACTTGTTATTATTCTTTGCCTCATCTGTTTTCAAGCATGCTAAGCATTATTTCAGCCAAATTAGTGTCTTTGATCATTTTTCTGTGATTAATTTTCTACATGTTTTGTAAAAGCAAGTGGATCACAGAGAGGGCCTCAAATGCCCTCATGGATGAACAGGCTACATCTCACTCGTGTTTGGCATGAGAGTCGGAGTGTAGGAGCAAGCACCATGGGAGGACCGTAGGAAGTCTTCATCACAAGTGCTGCTGCTTATGGAATTATTTTTAAGCTGAAGACTGTTCTGTTCTTTCCTTGAAGCTCTAAGAAAATGTACAGTTTGCCAGGATAGAGCCCCCAGAATCCAACTAGATATTAAAAAAATAGTTAGACACCTTTGTCCAAGTGGGTGGCTTCAGCATAAACTTTTGCCCTGCAATGAAATGTTCTAAACTTCCAGAAAATGTCACTTGTTAATGACAGGAAAGTTTTTAATAAGCACAGGCACTAGTGGGGCTGCAACCCTGGCATTTCAAGGGTATCCTAAAACGTGAGCAGTGAGGAAAGCTTTTACTCAAGGTCCTCCCCAGAAAATGGATCAATATTGTAATGGCCTGGGTATTCCCTAGGGAAGTTCAGAGGTACCTGTGTGTAAGCATGGAGCGGTGGTGTTATCCTGTAATTAGCAGGAGCTGGGTTGCAAATCCAGCTGCTTGGGTCGGGGACTTGAAGTGTTCCCTCCGTGGCAAAGAAGTTACAGCATGCAGGAGGAGCTGGGGCTCGGGAACATAGCGCAGGGGACATGAGCACCAGCAGCACAGAGACTTCCTGAGGAAGGGTGGTGCCCCACTGCCTTTGGGGATTTCTGTGTGGGTTGGGAGTGCTGTCCACGTGTCCGTAATTGAAATAGAGGAGTCCGAATTGTTCTAATTTCTCCTTCCTGACAGTTTTTCTTGCCTACGAAATAATGATACTGGATGGGCGAGGGGGACGGGAAAGCAGACATTTGTTTTCCTGTGCCCCCCTCCCCAGCCTGATGCAGGTGGGTTGCACAGGACAAACCCGGCAGGCAGTGGTGTTCTCGATGAGGTTTGTCCGCTTGCCATCTGCTGGTGATACAGCGCAAGGGGACATGGCTAATCCTCTGGCTTGCCTGTAGTGCTGAACTGACGCGTTTCCAGCTGAAGGCAGTGAAAGCAACAGGTTTCTGAGCGTCTCTGGTCATCTTTAACCCGGGGCAAAGTCATTTAACTTGACTGAAGAGAATCAGCTGTAGTTAGAACGATGTCTCTGCTTTCTGAAGATGCCCATGTTTACCTTCCTATGATTCTGTCACATAAAAATGAATAGAGGTGGTGTGTTTATCTACCCATATCTGGAATTAGAGCCTAGCTCTGAAATATAGAGAAGACTGAAATATTTAGGTTATTTTGAACAACTGAATGAAACCCTTCTGATTCTCAGGCTCTTCTCAGTGGTGTCCAGTGACAGGACTGGGGGCAATGGCCATAAACTGGCAAACAGAAGGTTCAGCCTGAACATGAGGAAACCCTTCTCCTGTGAGAGCGCTGGAACAGGCTGCCCAGAGGTGGTGGAGTCTCCTTCTCTGGAGACTTTCAAAGGCCGCCTGGACTTGTTCCTGTGTGATCTGCTCTGGGTGATCCTGCTCTGGCAGGGGGTTTGGACTAGGTGATCTCTAGAGGTCCCTTCCAACCCCTAACACTCTGTGAATCTGTGAATTGTGAGGTGTCTGCTCTAATCTAGATTTCTGGCATATACTTGAGGAGTTTTTTATCATTAGGACAAACTTTTGTCAACTGAAACATTATAATCTAACATTCACGTCCTCCCGAAAACTTGCATTCTTTAACCATGTGAACGTTGTAACTTCGGGAAGTTACGGGTTTCAGGGTGGGTATCCAGCTTGGCTGTGAATACCACTCGTGTATAATAGTGTATGGTAGAGAAACATAAAGAAAGCAAGCCTTTATTGACAAAGGTTTGCAATCGTTATGGAGACGGTTGGTCTAAATCTCATAAATTCTTGCTGTATGTTTAGGATATTAATATTTTTAAAATGATTTAGCATTGTTTGTCCCTATGTATGTTTAAATCACAAGTAGAGGTTAGGAAGAATTGTACCTCAAGGGGAATTTAAAATGAGCCATTTGAAATTGATACAGATGAGCAGAAACGTTGTCCTTTGGCTTTAAAGAAAACAGTACAAAGATAAAACAGTTGCAGGACAGAGTTTAAAAAATCTGCAGTATCATTTCCTTCTTTCTTTCCCCCCCCCCCCCCCCCCCCTTGTCCCTTTCCTACTGCTGATCTGGCAACTTCACAGTAAAGAGCAGTAGCAGCACTGTTACTGCAGACACCACCTCTAATGCTATACAGCCACAGCAGCCCATACTGTATAAAGGCTGCTTTTACAAAGCATGAAATCCTCATACTAATTCAAAATTGCCTTGATATTTGTTGGGCTTTGTAAGAGTCAGGATTGAGTTTGTTGATCTAGATTTAATGTAATTTCACAACAGGGTCCCAAGAAAGTACTCCGCAAATTTCCATGTGCTAATGATTTTCTTTTTTTTTTTTCTCTCAAGACACATTTTGTTGCTTCCCAAACTCCTAGTTACTTGAAATGTATAAGGTCTTTTTATAAAGCCTTTGGGAAAAAGATATTAAAACATTATTAAAGGAATGTTTTGCTGCAATCTCTACTAATTAATAGTCAGCCAGCATGTTAACCATCTTGTGCAACATGCTGTTGCACTTAAAGTAGAGCTGCGGAATGTAATAGTTACATACATAATTGCAGTAGCACTGTAAGAGTCATTATACAACAGAAGGAAATTGAAAAAAAGCCCAAAAACTGGAAAGCCAGGTGCTAGGCATGTAGGAGGTAAGAAGCCATGAGAGGTAGAATTAAGGGGCTTTTATCATCTGTGGCATGGCTTCTTGCACCCTCAGTCAGTTTGTAATTATGTCAGCCTTTGATGACCCAGCTGAAGGCCACTGAGAAGAGGTTCCCACTCGAGTATGTCCAGCTTGCTGCTTTGTCTGATGAAGGGTGGTAAGTTGGAGGTGGCCAGTGTAGAGCAGGAGAGTTCCTGCCCCAGGGCTGGAGTGCCTCCAATTGCTAGGAAACGCTCACGTGGCAACTGCAGACTCTCCAACTGACAGATGAGAAGTAGGATGGGAATACCATACGGACCTTGATAATAATAATACATTTGTAGAAATTGGCTGTATGGTTTTATAATTGATGTTAAGTAAGTGTGGTGTGTTTGTTAAAGAAAACTTGTTTATTTCGCTTTACATTTTAAGCAGGGTCTTGGAAACCTGAAAGAATGTTTTGTATATACTGGTATTCATAGTAATAGAGTATCTCGTGTTGAAATTTGCTCTCAAAATGGTGCAGATTCTTAATTAATTCAGGGGCATATTTTGAAATTGTAGGTTGTGTAACAGACAGTGGTTGTGAGCCACTGACAGTACAGCATTTATTTTCAGTGAGGAGCTGTAGAGCTTTTAATTCGCATCCTTTGTTTTTCAGAACAACTGTTATTTAAGCTTTGTCAGCATCTACACTTGTCTGTAAAGTTCCCAGTCTGTTGTGCTGCCAGAAGATTGAATGGCAAACCAAATTCCTTTTAACACTTTGGAAAAAGTGTGTTCTCCTTGGTAGGATGAGTTTCACACAAGCGTGATTCCTTCAACCTATTAAACTGTCATTTTAGTGTAAGACTAACCACAATCCTTGGCCACGTACAGAACGTTTTTCACATTAGTCGTTTGCCATACTGCTAACATGTGATCAATAAAAGTTTAAAACGAACGGGAGGTTAGCATGGGAACAAAACTGCGGCTGTAGCTGTGAGCAGTTTAATGACCAGTGGAAAGCTCAGACTGAACTGATCTTATGGTTTCTTCTGCTGTTAACTCCCTGAATCAGTGAAAGTACTGGAACAAGGAATAATTTACTGAACTACATGATTGTACTTCAGTAGTAGTATAATGTTTAAATACAAGTTTTTTTCCTCAATGAAAAGGGTCCGCTACAGTAATTTGTGAGTTCTTTGGGGAAAGACTTTCTGCTTTGTCAAAACAGGCATGTTCTCTTTTCTAACATTTGCTTTGTTTTGTTTGATGCTTTGTTAAAGTGAGTCAATACCCAGCTGTTGGCATTCCCAGATGTGGTCCAGCAAGTCCCTTTAAAGGACAATTGAGTACCAAGAGTAATGGTAGGTAACACATGTGCCATCAGAAGGTTGGCATGGTTCCTTTTATGTGAATTCATTGATTTTATTATTAAAATCCTTTTATAATTAAAACCTTTGTATTGATCTTAATTGGTGAAGTTTAATAGTTCCTACATTTAGTATGCATTACTGGAGACACTTTGGAGAAGCGAATTTTGCCTTGACTGTGCTGCTAAGTAGAAGCAGTTAGCAAGATATCCCAATATATACAGATGCCATATCTTTATTAGCTGGGATATAGATATGGTTACCACTTTAAAGAATGCTTGAGGTTAAACATACTCCTTTACAGACAGTAGTTTACATGGGCTAATAGGTGTTTCTGTGCCATACTGCTACCTCAGACACTTTTTTTCAAAAGAGCATAGAATGGAGAAACAGGAAGTTTCCATGCTGACCTTTTCATAGTCCAGCTGCAGCCACTTCTGTAGCTGTTTATTGAGTTAATGGCTCCGTGGGGAGCAAAACACAAAAGAGACAGGATGGTTTCATGGGACAGTAGCTGCTAAAGAAAAATGACTGCCATTGGGCAAAGAAGTTAAGCACACAGTAGTTTAAAGTAGGTGTCTTTGAATTGCTGTTAATAAGTTTAAAATTGTACTATTCTTGTGCCTGCCTTTATAATGTTTAAATATATTTTAATCTTACAGCTTTCTGCATTGACTCCTCCCGAAGTCTAACCAGCCAGTACCTGATCAGAGATCACATGGTGTTTCATTATAACAAAATCCTTTCAGCCAAAGGTAAAAATGGGCATACGTGAATGAACTTTGTATCCACAGGTTTAGCTCAGTCTTTCGGAACAGGCTCATATGAAGAGGGAATGAAGTGGGCTGTAGGAAGTGTAGTTTTCTTCATGTTTCGTACTCAGACTGATGTCAGCAAAGAGATACAGCTGCTACTTAATAATATTTTTTTATTATTAGAATGGGAAATTTTGCATGAAAACATTTTCCTTAAGTGATACCAAAGATACAGCTTTAATTGTAGGGTACTTTGTGCTGTATTCTCTTCATTCTGATTTTGATGAAATAAGGAATTATGAAATAACATGCTGAACTGAAAGTCATGGAGATGGTCACAATAGCAAGCATACAGAATTTATTTTAGGAATGAATGCAGGACATTTTCAGTGAAACCCAAACCACTGTGTCTTTTCTTTTGTTCTTTGTTTAATTTAAAACTGTCCATTATCTTTTGTTCATATTTCAGTCAATGGCACTAGGTACTTTAAGGACTTTGAAAAATGTCCCATGTGTTGCAGATGAGAAAACTCATGTTACTAATCCGTATTGTTGAGCACTAAATATGTGTATGATTTTTTTGTACATATTTTGATGTTAGATGATACTTATATTTATCGGAAGAGAAATATTATGAAACCTGGAACTTAAAAGCCCCATTGAACTTGTACATGTTTGTATGTTTCTTAATTATGGTGAGATCCTGATCAAAAAATTTTCAGATTTAGAAATGTGTGTTTACTCCCCTATGAAGTGACAATAGCCCGTTGTCAGTGCTGTAATTGAAAACAGTGTTACAGCCAAAGTTATTTTTTTAAGGTCATATAAGGTGTATGAAGTACTGTCTTTAAAAAGATTGTATCATGCACAGAGCCAAGAAAAGTCTGTAGATCATTGTTAATGTTGTTTACAGTTTACAGCCTATTTTCATTCTTCATGGCATGAAGTGTTTTGGGGATCTCAGTCCTGGAGGTATTAATGCTAGGGCTTGGCAGGATGGCCTGAGTGTTTAAATTAAATGCGTAAAAGTTTGAAGGATATGAGTTACGAGAGAACTGGTTTGTGAATGCCTCCCAAGACACTTTACACTCATTTTCTAGGTATTTTCAGAAATAGGGTTTTGGAGGTGGTTCTGCTGATTCTCCTCATCACCCCTCCTGTTCTGAATGTTTGCTTTAAAGAGGGGTACACTGGGGTTTCAGATCCTGCCAGAGCCCATGCTCACAACTATACTGTCATCTCTTTGCCACGCAGGTGTGCAGTCGGATGCCATCAGACAAAGTGTGTAGAAACCTTGAGTAGGGAATCTTCATTTATATGACAATTCTTTCTTCAAATATAGATTTTACTTGAACATCTTTATCTCGAAAATTCTCTGCCTGTATTAATATCAATCCAATACTTTAAATACACAGTGACTAGCAGATTTTAAAATAGAGAAAAATTACTGTGCTGTGTTCTAATTCAATTAGTCTTTGTTCTCTGTTGGTTTATTGCTACTTTTTTCTAGCCACCACAAATACTCAGTAAACATTGCATCACTTTTTTTTTTTCTTAATTTCAGCAGCTGTAGACTGTTCAGTGCCCAAAAGTAGGTTGACCAGCATCAAACGTAAGTATATGTGATACTTTAATTCTGCAAAAGCTTCTGTAAAACTAACTGAACAATGCAAAAGAGCCAGAGGAATAGCAGAGTAACAGTAGAATATAACTCTTCATTCATGTATCTGCTTGTTTCTTCAGCTCTTCATATACTGCTCCAGCTCTTTTACGAATCTGCAATGAACGTAATGCTAGCAAGATGGACCTATTCTGTCAGTGATTAATTGTGCTTGAGATCACAATTAATTTTGCTTAGGATTCTTTTCATCCATGTAGTTAATGGAGCACGTAAGGAGAATTTCAGCATTTTCTCTTTCCTTTCTTGTGATATGATCTGAGCTTAAAATTTACAGGAGGAGAGTTTACTAGTGCAAGGTCAAGAGGAATTTGGGGAATCTGGGCACCTGGGGACCAGGACTGAGTCTTCTCCTTTCATTTGCAGGAAACAGAGACAGTTAAAGGGCACAGCCTGGATTAAATGCAGTTACGTGTTCTGGGAGTTGTCTCATTTCCTAACACTGTTTAAAGTACTGTAGCCTTATTTCATAGTGTTAGCTGAAGTGCAACACTTTGAAATCATTGATTTATGGAATACTAAATGAAGTGTATAGTCAAAGGGGATAAATTGCAGATGTTTGTTAAAATAATGAAGGTATATTTCTGTTATCTCTTTGTGTTTATCTCTAATGCAATTAGAGAAAGTTCTTTTTTCTCCAATTCAGTATTTAGTTATAACTGCTGAGATATGGAAAAAAATTAAAGTATTCTTTCAGGATGGAAAGATAAATAGTTTCTGGTTAGTCTCAAATCCAGTCAAACTAGCGTGATACTGCCTTGTAAAATGATCACAGTAACTAGAGCAGGAAATCAGCCATCCTTTCAGCAGGAAGACTCTCTTCCGTTAGAATTTTTTTCAGGACTTGTGCATAATGGATTGGGACTGAATTAAGCAACAAGCTGCAGTAGAATCAAAGATGCTCTATGTGGGCCTGCCTTCTCTTGCTTTCAAAAGGTGCAGCACAAGTAGCAGCAGTATTGCAAGGATATCTAGAGTCTGCAGGTTGCAGTAGGGATTTCAGATCACCTGTTCTGCAGAGTCAAATGAAAAAGGTCTTTATTCTCATGTTCCAGCTCTACCAAGATTTGCTTTGAAACAAACATGAAAATACAGGGTTGGTGTAAGAAGAAAATTTACTCATGTGTTTGTGTAATAAAACCTCATGTAGCTTTTCTTTCTGCATCTACTAGAAACTTTCTTAGGTTCCCTAATTAACAAGTATTCTTCCATACGTTTTCGAGTCTTGGGTCTTTCTCAACACCAACAAATGCCCATTTATTTTAGTCTGCTGTCTTTACAGATAAAATGCTTCTGAGCTGATAGCATGTGTGTTTCACACCAGAATGAGCTTCCCTGTATAATGAGTTCATTTTGGGAAACAGCAATAGAGCCTTAACCTTGTTAAGTAATTGTCGTGACACGAGCAGGTGTGCTCTGTAGTGAGGAAATTTCCATTTCAGGTAGCAAGGCTTTAGCAATATGTTTCTCTTTCGGTTCATCTTACTCAGACCGATGTCTGACTATGTAACTCTGTCCTGGTCACAGACAGAACATTAATCTCCTATACAGGGTGTGACGGAAACATTTAACCTTTGTTCCTGCTTTTGTTTTTACCCATCTGTTTAATAAAATTGGTACACTAAATCCTCGCTAAATTGCTCTTTCACCTATTTTCAAACAGGGCTGGAAAAGCTGCCGCTCTGTATGTTACTAGAACATGCATACAACCAACACAGCCCTAGAAGATGTTTCCTGTTCATAAAGGAGGAAACTTTAAGCTAGGGGGAAAAAAAGTAAAGTTTTTGATTAAAAAAAAAAAAAATCTTCAATTTACCTACTGTTACTCTAGCCTAGGACTTTGGAATGCTACTTGTTCCTTAACTGAAATTTATTATATTCCCAAAGTACAGCTGGCTCATAAAGTGAAGCTGAGCATCTTAGCTCAAGGATCGGGATCCTAGTCAGTAGCACGGGATTCATTTGGAAGAGACATTGAACTTCTCAGTCTCCTAGAGCTGAGTATCGAGTGTGGTTAGAGCTTTTTATCCTTAGGTTTAGCCACGTTCTAAAATACAGTTTGTGTGCTTGATGTTCTACACTGAGAGGAACTGAACAATTAGAAAGTGACAATGAATTTGCCTTTTTTAAAAAATCTGTTTAACAAAGCAATAAATTATGTTGGGTTTGTTTTCCCTAAAAGTGGCTTTGCAAGACAGTATTGTGCCTCTGCCCCAGTTTTCAGGTTTTATTTTGTATGGTGCTTCATGTTCTCTAATAAAAATGAGAGTGCCAAGTGAAAGATAGAAAGCAAAGTAACAAAGCAAACTTACATAAGGAATGTATTTTTATTAGAATATTCCTCAAGGTAGTGTTTTTACTTTGCAGTGCTGAAAAATTCCCAATTACATTTTCATCTTGTCTGCATGCAGTGCTGCAAACACTTTTCTTGCAGTAGAAGATTCCCACTGGTTTTTCTGCAAGAACCAGAGAAAGGTCTCGACATCCGATTTCGCTGAGTTCAGCACTTGCCCCAGACACAAGGCTGGAAGTTGCACGGCTTGCTGTTCTGTTTACCTTCAGAAGAGGGTCTGTTACATGACAGACATGAGAGACTGGTTCATAGATTTCCTGTCTAGTGATTTCTCTTCAACAGCTCTGTATGTATTGTCATTTCTCCTGTTTTGGAAGCTCTACTTCTGTCAGGTACCTGCCTTCATGGAATCAGAGGTATGTTGGTTGTAAGGGCCCTTCGGAGGTCGTTTAGTCCTCCCTGAGCTTCCCGCTTAACACAGGACTTTTGCCAACACTAGGTCAGTGACTTTCAGCCAAGTCTTGGAAATCTCCAGGGATGGAGATTCTGCAACTTGAGTAACCTGTTCCAGTGTCGCAATATCTGCATAGCTAAAAGATTTTTTCCAGATGTCCAGTTCAAACACTGTCAGGATTAGAACTGAATTTACTTGGAAGCATTTATCCTTGTAATTTTGGTTTCAAAAGGCCATTTTTGGATGGTGGAATATAAGGGGTTTAGATGCCATAGTTGAAATTGTTGTTTTGGGATGGTCAACGGCAAAAATGTCTTGACTGCAATAGGTCCAGGATTTTCATGTGTGCGTTTGTACCAGATACTTAGGATTCTCCTTTCTTAATCTTTGAGAATTATTATCCATACTCGATATGTGCCTGTAACTGCTACTTTTTTCTGACTTGCTTTCTTCATACCTTTTGTCACCTGACTGAGATCACTTTATAAACAGATAAGAAACAGCCACACCAGCTGGAATTTATGCAGAGTTAGCAAGGGATAATTCCATGGAACACGTCTACTTCCAAATCCTTCATTATTGGTCTCACTGCCTTCAAGGTATTTCAGGTTAAGACTACTCAGGCATCCCTTGTCCAGTATCTGCACTATTCTTATAAACTCTAGGTGTTTAGAATGAATTTGAAAATTATTTCAATTTATTTCATACCTAAAATTAGAGTGGTTGGGTGTTTTTCCCCTGTTCTATGTATTTTTCATCAAGAACTGCAGATCTCTGTACTGTAATACCACAACCAAGTGATAGGCTCGGTGCCAAGGTATCATTTGTAGTGTCTCTGGCAATCCACTGGAGAGAATAGCTTTTCTTCCTCTGTCTTTTATGAGACTGATTATGTGGAGATGGCAGCCAATAGCTCAGGCAGTACGAGTTTTGAAAAAGTACCGAGGAAAGAAGTAAGGGAAAAGGATTTTTAGAACATTTTCAAACCAATTTCTCTTTTTTCTTGCTGGAGATGGGACACACAGTTTGCCCGGGCACAGTTGCGGTATCAGTATGACTGAATATTGGGGACTCTCTGTAGCTGAGGTGTTTACAGCTTTATTCTCCCAGTGGTTCTGTGCCTGTCACAGCTTCAGCTGAAGCACATTATTACCTTTTTTTGTATTCCTTGTCTTATTACTTACTGCATCCCAAAGAAGGTTTCCGTTCCTCCTCTGTTTCAAAAGAGATTTGGAAAGGGGAATGAATTTTCAATTTGAAATGCTATTAATAGCGTGGAGTTACAGAAAAGAATTCCTGCAGATAGTATTAAACAACATCCCCTGAAAATGTGCTTCATGTACTGCTAAAATAGCAGGTGAGTATTTCCCTTTGGGGTTGCTGCCATGAATCAGTCATTAGTGTTTAAGAACTGAACATGATACTATAGTTGGCATTCTCCCTGGCCAAGTGAATGTGTTCTGTCCTTAAAGTGGATTTAGTTTCCACTGTTCTTTTCCTGGTATCTGAGCTGGCAGCAAAGTAGGCAAGCTGCCATGCCACTGGGCTAGCAGTGAGCATGTTCTTGTGTATTAGATCAGCCTTACTGACTTAAAATAGTTGTTAAAATGTGAAACTTGTTGAAATGTGAAACTTCTATGTTCAGAATTAGTCCAAGCATGTTGATTGATATCAGTGGCCATTAGAAGTTCGTGGTTGTGGAATTTGTGCCAGAAAACTTGACAAAAGCTGTGCCAAGTCAGACAGCTGCTGCTACACATGCCTGGTTTCTAACAGTACTAACTTTTCAACCCATATGTTTAGAGGTTTTTCCACGGGGCATATTGACAGTACAGCCTGAACCCAGTGATTAGTGTGCTTGGGAATGCAGGTCTCCGATACCAAGAGGGGAGGGGAAAGGGGAAAGAAGAAGGAAAAAAAAATATTCTGAGAAGTTACCCACCAGAAATCTATTTTAGCCTGATGAAACTTGAATACTTGGGGAGAGGGTGGGGATGTGAGAGATGGGAAGAGACAACAATTCAGACTGATCAGTAAATGCTGTTTTTTCTACTTTTGTTTTTTTGGGGGGGGGGGGGGGGGGGGCGGTGTAGGTCCAAGTGCAACTAATATAAGTTCTTTAAAATCAGACACTCGGCTAATTCTGACATGTATATTTTCAGAGTTCAAGTATGTCTTTGGAAAGAGGTTCTAAGTATATTTATCAAGTCTGAATTTTTGGAGACCAGGAAAACCCACTGTGTGAAAAGTCTTTCTGAACCTGTACTTTTAACTGTAGCAATTTTACTTTCTTTTTGTAGAAGTTATTTATTTAAAGATTCTTCTACAGAAAGGTTTTCTTTCTGGTTTTTATGAGAGGTAATTAACTTTAGATTTGCACTCAGTACATCAAAAATACATTTTTTCACAGAGCTTGTGGTTGTGAAAAGACATTAGATCATCAAGTCTGACATCATTAGTTAAGCAGACCAAAAATTTCATCCAGTTGCCCTAATATGGAATTCAACAACCATACTGAATAAATACAGCACATCAACAAGAAAGGCCAGCAGTCTTGACCTGTAAAGGCTGAGAAATACAGAAAACATAATTTCCTTTTGTGGTTTTGTCAGTAGTTCATCATCATCATTATTGAAAATGTGTCCCTGATTTTTAATTGAATTTACCCAGCTTTACCATCTGTCGAATGGGAAGGGGGGTGGTTGTTTTTATACCATTTGCCACTATTACTGAGGATCACAAAATAGCTATAGCATGCCAGAGAAGAGGAATACTATTATGCTTTCCACTTATTCTCAGCATTAGCTCAGTACAATATTCTAAACTGCCCCAGTGGTACCCTGAGACAAAATCCACTGTCCAAGCCCACCTAGAAGCCAGACGGACCTCTCTCTAGGGCACATGAGTGGAGGTTTACCTGAGCAAGCTCAGAAGTCTCCTTCAGCGTTGGTGCAACATTTCACAATTTCCATGCAGTAAGCTGTGCACAGGCTGCTGTATTCGTCACACAGCAAACAGAAGTATCTGTGAGATGTCTGTCAGAGGTGGAGCCCATACGAGGATCAGAGGTGGATGGATTTGGGATAGTCCTGTGCTTCCTCTGAAGGATTCATGTCGCACCATTAGGCTTTATTTCCAAGCTTTAGCAGGGGCCAAATTTTGCCATTAGTAGCTTTGCCAAGCAGTATCACATTTCTGCAGTACATACCCTGATACAGACATTACTTTACCAAATAAATCCTTTGTCACCTTCTTTTTCACGGTGATTCTTCCCTTCTTTGATAAAAGACTGCTACTGATAATGGATGTGAAGGACTGCAGAATCATCTCTTAGAGTTATGAAACTTAAAATGTCTGTGTTAAGAAATTTAGGTTTAGACTTACGAGAAACCCAAACTTCACACCCAATGACAAAATTCAATTTGCATTTGATGAGATCTCACCACAGGTGCTTAAATCACGGTGTACTGGGGATTTGTGTAGAGCTAGGAAGCTGATGATAGTAAAAACTCTTACAGAAGGAAGAGCTTGCTTGCAGAATTCACATCACCAGCTGGTATGCTGAACATTTTAATTATGGTCTCTGCAAGCACTTGAAGCTCAGCAGAAATGAGGTTGGCGTTTGTGTTGTTCATCTAAAAGAATTCTTAAGGGAAATAATAACCAGAAGTGTGTTACTGCAAAAATAGCTGGTGTAAAACCACAATGGAGAGATGCTCCGTGTTGGACAATTGTTTGAGATACGTTGTTCTGCAAGCTGAGCTCAGTTTAAATATAACTTCATATTTCATTGTCTGCCATGGATTGTTTACATCAAAAATGAAATAACTTGAAGGTTAACTGCCAATTGTACTGTGCTATGACATATGATAAATTTAGAGATTGGAAATTCAGAGCAAAGGACAACCACTGGCATTCCAAATTGGACTGTCCTTATGAGCACAGGGATTTCAAGCTGCCAAGGAGTGGGGTATGTATGATTGTTTGGTTTCTTCCAGGTTTATAACATTTCTTCTATAACTCTAAGCATGTGTCTAGAAATAGTGCTGCAAGTCTAGGCTTAAGGAAAAAGGAATTGAGCCTATAGAGGGAGTATTCCAACAGGGAAACATGCTGATGTGTTCTCTGCTTTGCAAGTGTGGTGTACTCTGCGAAAAGGGTATTTGCCTAGACAAAAGTGTTCTCCTGTAACAGATTGATCAGCGTTTTATGGGTAGCTCGTTATGGAGGATGCTGCGGTTTAACTTCCAAACGTCACGGTCTTTCTTGTGCTTCCTCTCATTGACAACAAAATTACAAGAACAGATTCATGAGGTGGGTGCAGTAAGTTAAGGATTTTAGTTTCACAGGCTTTGAATTTATTTGATATACAACAATCACTACTTTTTAATATTCTAATACATTTTCCCTTTACTATAAATGTTTGTGGTGGTTTTGAGCAAAGCTGTTAGTGAGATATAATTCAAGTCTCTAATAAGGCTTTAAAAGGCACTCATGTTATTTGTCTTTTTTTTTTTAATTTCTAAACATTGTGTTTTCCCTTTTTAAAGACGTGGAAAATAGAACAAACAGGGGCTTTCTTTATTCTTTCATGTGTCACATTCTTGTCTTGAACTTTTCCCATATTTAACTTTACAAACGTGGTAGGTTTCTGGAGCCAACATACAGTAAAAGCTACTTGCAGTGAAATTAAGTATCTGTTAAGAAATACAATTGACATTTACTTCCAGCTAGTCTGTGAGGGTATGCCAAGGGCACTCTTGTCAAATTTAGTTTAATAAGCTCACTAAAGAAGCTGTATCTGTGATTGATTTGAAGCAGAGGATATCTTCACAGTGAGCAACCTTTCTAATTAACAGATAAATCTCCCTCGTAAAACTGCATGTCTCTGTCTGAATGCTGGCCTCATTCTTTGTGTTCAGCGTATTCACAGCTGCAGGACAAGTGGTTATGTACGGCAGCTTTAGCTATCTTCAGCTCCCATCGGTTGTAATATTGTAGTTAGTGCCTCAGAGGTTCCAGCCATTTGTGTGATACCCTTTTCTGTCTGGCTAAAGTCAAAGGGAAGGACTGGATTCTCCACTCTGCTCAGGGAAGGGACATGGGAAGTAAGGGGAGGTAGGCAGCATGTGTTTGTGTCGGTGCCCATACCCTTGTCTGTGTTATTTACTGACTGCCTCAGGGCTATCCTAACTTATATCTAGCTGTCTGTTTACATCTACATTAACTCTTTCCAAGAAGGATTTCTTTATCTCTTGCTTTGCGGGTTTCAGTTCCCAGCTTTAGCGGCCAGTGTAGCATGAAAATTCACTAATTTGGCAACAAGATGGGTACACTGCTGGGATTTTCTGCCGTTCGGTTTCGCATATGTCTGCTCTGCCTTTGAAGTATGCATGAGTGACTTTATAGCTCTTGGAAGACACTTAATGGATTGGCTGAGCTAAGCTCACTATATGACTGATGCAATGCAAAGACTTTATACTTCCCATGCAGGTGAAAGTAGTCCCAGTGGATCGTTCTGACATCCAAAGATAGCCTTAGCTGGCATACTTACGGTCCGTTCTTTCTTCGCTCATGGGCACAAGCTGTGCTTTGGCTGAGAAGAGTCGTAGCACACAGTCCTGGAATTTTGTAGCAGTTGGCTTTTATAGCTTTGAACGCCAGCAGTAAAGGCAGCGTGTCCATGTATGTTAAATCTCACTCTTTATCCTGTAGAGGGTGGAATAAGGACAACATGAGAACTCAGTTTTGCAATAACATCACACTGCTTTGCATTTGGCCCAGAAACTCCTGTTAAGCCATGGTATGCAGGTAGAATACGCAGTAAAGCGATTAAGCCTGTCTTGTCTTAGACAAACCTGCTTTCCGCCTAACCACTTGAGTGTAGGGAAAATTCTGTCAAGCATCTACTCACATGTGTGAAATGAGACGCCCATAATCCTGTGTGATTTGCATTTTTGCTGTGTGGAGCTCACACTCATTCACTGTTTCCCTAGATATTTATTCAGCGCTCATTTCAGCCATCACCATTTTACCTAGCGCTCGGCAGGACTTGAGTTTTTACAGCTTCCATGCATGTGCACACACAGACACACTGGTGGCCCAGCGTGAGTGATTCGTTATCTCAAACACATGAAACTTCTCACCTGTAGCCAATTCTTGAGTGCTCGTCTGTAACTTTTAAGACAAACACTATTAGAAATAATAGTGATTTAGAATAGCCACATAATAATTTAGGGTAGGAAGAAAAATAATGAGTTTTAATTATTTAATGGTACAGTATATTTTTTTCTTTCTGTTACAAGGCATCTTTTTAATTCAGAGTTGTAGATTTAGCATAGCTTAACTTCAGCTAATGTTTTTCCAGTAGTAAAACCAACTTCATATTGTAAGTAATCTAATGGAATACACTGAATAAATAAGCAGCCATAAAAAATTACCTTGATTTTACATAGCAATTGTAAGAACTGAAAGAAAGAGGGATTTCCCTGAGGAATGAGAGCAAGGATTTTGCATCTGAAAGAATAATTTCTCGTTTAAAAAGGGACTGAAATGTTGAATAAAATGAATACTCTTACTTAAATAATTCGTAGTTTAACATGTCTGTAGGGTTGATGTTCACAGACGAATGTATTTTAGAGGTTGATTAAATGTCCTCAGATTACTGAAGTTCTCAGCTGTGTAGAGGAACGTACCCTGCCAATCTACAAAGTTATGTACGTTTCCATACGTTACGTAGAGTGGTGCGTGTGAAGATTGGGTTCTGGCAGAGTACGATATAAATACATTATGAAACCAAAGAAGAAATCCACAAAGGCCTTTCCGTCTGTGTGGCAGTGTCCAACATTCGTACACTTGGGTCTGTGTGAAGTGAATGAGAAATGTAGTGGAGTAAAACCAGGTTGTGTTGTGTATACAGACTTCAAAAGCGTGCTTGCTTATAGAAACCCTCTTTCCCATTTGGAAATGAAATTATTGATGGTTTTCATCAGCCTCATTTGGCTTTTTCAACGTTGTGAACTTCATCTGGGGCACCTGGGTGCTCACAATATACAAAATCTTCGGAGTGTGTTATGCAAGGCACCAGATGGAGGTGACTGAGCGCAGACTCGAACACGGAAACTTTACCCATCTTTTGGGCTCATCTCTGGATCTGTTGGCATAGATACCTAACTCATCTTCTGTGCTGCATGGACACTGCGAGCAAGGTCTTGGACTGCACACCAGTGCAGACTGATAGCAATTTCCCCTCCTGATCTGACCGTGGCCCTTCCACAGTGTTTGCCGTCATTTTTGATGTTCTTGACATGAACATGCTTGTTTTGCCGTGGATTTCTGTACTTGGGAGACTACTTGCTATTTTTCCATGGTGTGAGCATGTTATGTGTCAAATCTACTAACAGCAAACACCTCATTTTGCTGAAATACTGGATGAGAGTACAGTCAGAGGAGTTGTATCTGTAAAAAATTGAGAGCAAACTCGTGAGTTTTTGAGCAGAATGCTCTGTTAGCAGTACTGATCTTGGAATTCCTGCAGAGTAACGTATTTACCTGGGAGATGAGAGTGCTTCAGGGAAGCCACGGTACAGCCTCAGCTAACATACAGTCTCAGCTACCAGCATTAGCATTTTTCTTCTAAGAATAGAGGTAATTTTTGATAATTGCTGTGTGTTGGAAGTGGAACATATCTCTATATTCTGACTTTGCTGAGTAATTGGAAACTCCTATGATGTTTTCAAATCACTTAGGACAAAATAAGAGTATTTCAGTTTGGATTTGACAAACTTTGTCTCTTTCTTAAGTTGCTGACCAGCAAAGAAGAGAGAAACTGAAAAAGAAGATAGCCAGGTGTGAAGAGGAAATGAGTAAAACTGCCTCCCGATCCAGCTCAAGAGAGAGTGGAAGGCTGCTGCCATCCTCTTTTGGAAAGGTAGATCTTTTAATTTTGTTCAGTAGATACCGTAGTCTACTTGCCTCCCCTAATAACTGCTGATCCTGTGCAGCAGCTCTAGAGGGAGGGCTGGCATGTTTCAAGCAGCAGAAAATAGACAAGGGTCTTCCTGGCGTGTGCCCAACACCAAATGCACATCTAGGCCGACGGACAAAGACGGCAGGGATCTGGATGAAGGGTACTTGTGGTAAATTCCAGCTCTAGTTACCCTTGAATTCTCACGCTTTTATCTCACCTGAAATTCCCACGTCGTCTCTGTCACTGCAGAGCTTTCTGCCGTTTCCTAAGGCAGAACTCGAGTTACCACTAACCTTCCTAGCAGAAGAATCGAGAATCTTGGGTTTTTCCTGTATCCAAAGTCCTACTTTGGAAATACATTTCGTATCTGGCAGTATACTACATGCTTAAAATGCAGTTATGGAAAGTGAAAATAGTACTGAAGCCATTAAAGTAAGTGCTTCTCTGTCTATATTCATAGGTTCGCTTCTTTTGGCTGGGGTTTCATCCAGCTCCGTGCTGGATTTCCAAATAATAAATAAATTAATAGCGTAATAAACTGCATTCTCTTGTTCAGCACTCTAAAGGAGCAGTTGCAGCCTAAAGCGGCATGGTGTTTTATCTCTTGATTTCAGCAGCAGATGCTTCGTATGTTGTTTAAATATCCGTAGAGCTGGAGAACATTTCCAAGTAGTAGAGCAAAGTCACCATTAGTTTCTTTCTGTGTGGCTGGTTCTTGCAGCCCGCAGTCTGAGTGTGACCTTATGGTAGTGCAGAGAAATAATGCTTTGAAATTCAGTACCTGGCTCCCAGTTAGGGATGAGAGCGCAGGCGTGCATTAAAGGGAGAAAACGTCATATTTAAAATTCAGATTTTATCTTTTTATTAATACCATTTTTGTCCTTCTGTATTATTTTTTGCAAACTGGGGGCGAGAGAAGTTACTTTAATTATTTAATCACAAAACTATGTCAAGTGTGCTTAAAATGTTCTCTAATTACTGCATAAATTCTCAGTTTTAAAATGAAAGGGTGCACTTGTGGTCTTGAATATAGCTTTATAACAGGCTGTCGCCTTTCTCCTTTGTTTTAATTTTTTGCAAAACAAGGTCTTTCTAAAATAATATCTGTCCCAGTTCTTCCAATTACTTACAGGTGCCTTCCCCCCAACGGTCTGTTATGCCAACAGAAACTGCCGCTTTCCTGTGTTTGCTAGCCTCACAGTATAATTCAACAAACTGAGTCTGAATTTCAAGTTAACAACTGAAAACAACTTTAAAAAATTTTAAACTTGACAAATTAATGTTTAACGACACATAAAATGTGATTTTGGGATATAATACTTCTTTTTGCCTCTAGGTTTTTTCTTTTAAACTTTACAAATGCAAAGAGTAACGTTCACTGAAATACTATTTGGCACTTTGTTAATCAAATCATTGATTGCTGGACTTACAAAATACGTTTCACTGTAGCACAAGAGCACCCGTGAGTCCGTAAGAAGTGATAAATCTGTAAGGGAGCCTTCTCCTAGAAGGGTAGGCAGTGGAAGTAATTGGGCTGTCAGATTTTTGAGCTAAAACTGAAGCCCTAAATAAACGTTACTTCGTTTGCCAAAATATACACTGATTTCCTAAGCTTGTTTATACCCAAGGGGGGGATTCTTCTACTTCAATGATTAGATGTCCTCTAATATATTGTGAGGATGAGTTAGCCTTTCTAATTGTGTTTCTCTAGCCATCAGGATATACCGATAGGTGACAGCTGGAAAACAAATTGTAAGGATGCTTATTAAAGCACGTGATAACGTAGAGGAGTTGGGGAAAAAGCTGATTATACATCTTGTATTTGTGGAACTGCTCCAAAAATTGTTTTGTTGAATTAGGATATTCCTGAGTTAGGATGAGATTCAGCACAAATTTGAAGCAATCAGCTTTGGAATATTCCAGGTTCCCAAAAAGGTTATGCAAGAGCGGTCCTGTGCTTAATAAGCGTCTTACAACATTACAGGGGGAATGTAAGAAAAATAGACAAATAGAACTCTGCTGGCTTTGCCACTGTTATATTTAAATGTGAGAATACAAAAGTTAAAGACATTATTTTCATAATACAGTATTTCTCGCCTAATAAAATGTGGCTCTTGTAAAATGCGTATCAATTTAAGAGTAACACACATACGTATGTATGTATGTAAAAATATAACAACTAACTCTGACAAGGTCAATGTCTGAGCAGATTATAGGCTAAACACATGCTAACTGGCTTTGATGTATGCACCTGACTTTTCTATTTTCAAAAAGCTTCATTCATTAGCAGTCACTTTTTGTGCATTCCGGTAAGTCTGGTGCCTTTCTTTCATCGTTTTCATTTTTCAGGTAGATGTATTTATTTAATGCTGCAGTAGATCACAGAAACTCTTTTCAGTTGACACTGTGCTTTATGTGTGGTAAAACCAAAAAGAAGGAAAAATAATTCCTCTAAATTATATAACACGTTATACATGTCTTAAAACCCCGGTGATTTAGTCAGTGTATTTTATTGTACACGGAGCTGACTGTGAGGCTGAATAGCTCTAATGTGTCTTGGACCTGACTGGCCTGCTCTTGGACTGTTTTGTGCAAGGGCTTAAATCCACAAGAACAGTGAATTCTTTATCTGGTATAGGTAGTTACTAATGGGAGGTTACTCTAGTGTGAGTATCTCCTATGATAGGTAATGAACTGAGAAAGTTACTTCTGTTGTGGTTGCCTAGATTTCACTACTGACTTTCTGTAATAATCAGTGATTTTAATCAAAGAGTATTTTTACCCCAGAGATACAAATATTCCATCTAGAGCCGTGGGTTAAGCTGTGATAGATGTTCATGGTGAGTCACGTATTTCTCTACTCTTAGCAGAAGACCTAAGTGAGAAGCTAAGGCACAGGCTTGTTTCGAATGGCACAATGGAGCAGCCTTTGGATGGGATCGCTACCAACTAATTTACATCAAGGACAGTAGTTTGTCTCTCACAGTCAGTAGAGGGGCAGGGGAAGCACAGGGTGTCCTGGGGACAGCTGTACTTCTGCTCCTCTCTGTCCGTGTAGCATAATAATGATGGTTGGCAGCATGTGTGATCGTTAATCAAAATAGGATGATAAACCACGTCTATGGATGATGCAAGGGCTGCTAACTTTGTGTGTCTTTGTGACTATGTAATTTTAAAGCGAGTATTTAGAGACTTATTTAGACTGAAAATCTTGAGGATGGATAAGCAGCACATTTGTGGGTATCCCCTCATTTCTCTGTCAGCAAATTACTTACATGTACTCCTTCTTTAATGAATTACTCAAAGTTTTCTCACAATAGAAAAGGCTGTTTGACAAAATCTGGAAAATACCGTGACATCTTTGCACGGAATGCCACTACTGTGTAGCCTTTCCAACTGCTGCCAGGGATAGAAAGCTACATCCCAGTGAAATCCCTAGATTTTTAATTTTAATTTTTCTGTACAAAGCTGATTTGGGTTTTTAAACATTCATGTGTCAAACCGCACGCAGCTCAATATGACATCTCTGAAGCAAGAAAACAATTGAGCTGGCCATGAGTAAAATCTCTGATTTGAGCAAGACTTGGTATTTCGTATCCCATGTTCAGATAATCCTATTAATAGGCATTTCTGGCTGCTAACAAAAGTTTTTAAAGAAATTAATCCATGCCAAAGTCAGCTGGAGGAAAGGTGCTCCATAGGAGGGTAAATTTTCTCTGTTAACCATTTGAAGTGTGGTTGCCATTGCCTTGACATTTCCAGATCCCTTTCAGCCTGCTTTTTGAGACTTTTTTTCATTTCTCAAGAATGACAGTTATGACCATCTGCTTGTGCATATGAAATACGGATTAGGAAACACCTTTAACTGTTTCTAATGTCCCTTGTTAATTTTGTGTGCAGCACGCATGCGTGGCTGTGTGAAGTGCCTACTCAAATGCTTTATATTTAAAGGATTATTATACTGTTATGGTATTAACAGTCCGAAGGATGTACTGTGCTTTAATTAGTTCTGTCAGAATGAGAGATGTAAGTGGCTAAAGAAAGCAGAAGACCTTTCTGAGCATCAAAGGAAGACGTGTTAATCAGGAATGTTCAGTACAAATTTCCTTTCAGGTTTCATAGTGACAACCACCTCTCGTGCTGGTTGCTTCAATTAATACATTTCCCTGTGCACATTCAGTAACACCCCTTATTAACAACATCACAGTATTTGATAAAAGCAGGAAAATACCACGTTATACAACTGAATACCACACACACAGAAGGAAAGAATGTAACAGGAACCAAGTTTTGAATGAGAAAACCGGTTATTATTGATGCCAGTGTGCAAATTGATCATACTCATGCAGGCCTTATTTGTTCACGTACGTGTGTGAATCCTCCCTCTTGCCTTTCTGCGGTCGTAATGGATTATCGAAGTGTGTAGTGAAGTGAACAGATGACATACAAGGGGGTCATGAGAGCAGCAACTGTAACGGCAGCTTTTTGCTTCCTGCAGGAGACCTTTGCTCTGTCCAGACAGCAGAGAGCAGGTGCCCAGCCCACTGAAGGCAACATTAAAGTGGCTTATAAATGGAGCTGTCTCAAGTTAAAAGAATCAGGCGCTCATTTCTTACAAAATTGCAGCTTCTGTATCTTGACAGTGCAGTTCATAAAGTGCCTCTCTGATGGCGTTTGATGATGGTAGATGGACTGTTCTATTGGAAGACCTTTTCATAGGAGAACCAGTTAATTTCAAGACTTAAACTCATGTTGGTGTAACTTCAGTGACGGCAGGGAGAGGTGCTTTTGGACCTTTTACAATACATTTAGCAAGCTTTCATTTCAAAGTTTGGGTTTTATAAGGCAGTCGATACCACCTCAGTGGCTTTTGAGCTGAGAAACTAAACTTCCTTTAGAAAGTAAAAGTAATTTAGAGAGAAATCTGGATTCTTCCTTTGTGTTACTTCTCTTGCCCGTCAGATGACAGCAGTATGCTTTGATCTGTTTTTCCTGAACTTTCTCTTCCACTGACTCCATGAAGATTATGGGGTCCTCTCTATACAGGCTTACTGCAAGAAATATTCTGTTTACCCCAGTTTTGTGACTAACAGAATTGAAGCATAAATACGTAATTTATGAAACCTTTTTAATGGGGTGATTATTGCTGAAATTTATCATTGAGTAAATCTTTCAAAACAAATTACAGTTGGTTGAATCAACAGAATAGGAACATGTATTGGTAAGCAAGAAAGGTGTCAAGATTCTTGACTCCAAATTACATGAGTTATAGTTCTTGACAGTGCTGATGTCCAAAGGTGTGATACTTCCCATGGAATAATTTTTTTAAATTTTATCTAAAGAATAAAGATAAATATCAATCAGTGTGTTACAGCATATTTGTAGGCACTTTTTTAGTCTTTTCTTTTTTCCCCAGCTAAAAATCTGCTGGTTTTATAGATACAGATTAGAGAAGAAAATGAACATACTTGCTTACAGTTAACTTGCATATACCAACACAGCTGTACAAGTAATTTTCTGAAAGTTGGTGACAAAGTGCAGACAAACAGCGTTCTTAAAATCCTTAAAATCTTTTTGAATTCATCAACGTAGTTCCTTGTTCCTGATATTGTTTCTTTGTGTATCTGAAAGCTGAACTGCCTACCTGTTTGGGCAGTGAAGTTTTACTCCAGGATAAAGGCTTCAGAAGACGTTCTGCCTTCTCAGTACTTGAATGAGTACATCTCAAGACTGACACAAACACGGCTCGTGTTTGCAGCTCGGTCCTATCTAGTTACTACCTTAGCCATTTGGTCTGTTCTACTTTGATACGTTTGAGGAGGAGGAAAAAAGAACTGGCCTATGCTTCCTCATAAATAAGGAATTCTTACATTTAAGATATTGCCATGTTTACCCTGTACCTTCGTCTTGTTTTAGGATCAGCTCAATGCTTCCAAGGAACAGAACGTGGCTTTCATGAGGTGTAGTTGTGTCATTGGCTAGTATCACTTAGTATGTTTTTCTTATTATTACTTTTTATTTCAAAATGCACCAGTCATCCTGTGTTCACAAATGCTTCTACAATCTGATTTATATTGCAGCTCCCTGAACTGCTGTAATCACTGAGAGTAAGAAGTATCGGAGAAAAATTAAGCTGTTTATAATACATCCTGAAGGGTATGGAATTAGGTTTTCAAAACATCTATATAGAGTGGCTTCTGAAACTTTCTGGTCTGATCTGTTTTCCATAGTGCTGAGCTACCGCTGCAAGTACTTTATATGCAGACAATCACACTGGTAAGCCTTGTTATACTGCTTGCCAACACAGGCGTGCGTTTGGCATTGTTACTGTATGTTATCAGTTCAGCACTTAATTGTGCTGTAGTAAGTAAAATAAAGTTGGCTCACATGAGACACCATCAAGAAGGGCTTATTTTGGCTGAGCTAACTGAAAAAACCCCACCCTCTTTGCGTTAGGCATCAGCAACTATGAACATTTTGGGGTACTGGAATAGAATTCCCCCTTTCTTACTGATGTGAGAGAAAACTGTGTGGAATTGTTGTGAAGGAAATAGATGGTATGGCAGCAGCATGAGGTGTGACTTAATTTTGATGGTAAACCATCCGCAGTTTTTAATATTCCTCTAAACAGCATTTACTGCATGCCACAAAATGTATATTCATCATTTTGAGCTTTAATTTAAAGTAAGTGGTTCTGAAAGGGAAAAAATGGAATAGTGTAGGTTCAAAGCAGTAACGGTAGCAGTGTTGTGAGAAAATGCAGCATTCACACAGTAAGAGTCACATGGCTCGGAACTTTTAACAGCACCCCTTTTAGGATTTGGATGATAGAAAATCTGTGTATATTTACAAGCTATTCTGTGAATTACACGGGTTAATATGCTATAGTGTCTATTACTTGTTTACTAGGAATGTATTACTATCCTGCATTGTGTATTGGTAGGTTACAGCGTCATGTTCAGCAAATGTATAAGGATTTCCAAGTTTGGTTGTTTGGGTTTTCCCCCTCCCTACCTCACCAGTAGGAGACCTCACAAGTTTCACAAGTAGTTTATCTTGCAGAATTCCCACAGGCACTTCCTATTACAGTTGATTTTGCTGCTTTTGTTGGCATTCAGTCCATTGTCACTTACTGCTGGGGAAAATCGCATCCAACCTTCAAGCCGCATCTTAATAATCTGAGTGTTTTCAAAAAGTGAAGCGTAGATGAGCTTTTGCTGTGAAGTTTCCCAGTTTTTGATTGTCCTCCACATCAGTGAGATTTGGCTAGATTCTGTACAAAAGAGATGGCTACCAAAAACCGCAATTAGGCGTTCTTACTAGCTGAAGTTGACACCTGGACTCCAACCTGCACATAAAATAGACTTACATTGTGCTTCTTCTGGGGAGGAGTGAGTTAGCTGACCATGATTTCAGTCTGAATGAAATGACACACTGCCTGCATCTTGCCTTAGCCATACCTCTGTCTGCTACTGATCTGTCTCTGTTAGGTTGTTGCCTAACTAGTAGCCTTTTAAAGTAATACTGGATACGAGTCTGCTTCTGAGAACTGAAGTACATTTTTAAACTCTAATGTGTTGAACACTTAAGAACCAGGATCAGTAATGCCATTTCTCTACCATCACCTGAAATCAAACAGAACTGTTTATATCAGCACATGGTTTTCTGTCCTGTTTGACTGTAGGAAGCTCACAACTTGCACTGCTGGCTTACTGTAGTGTTAGAGGAGTGTTGCTGGGCTGAGAAACGCAAAGGAGAACAGGAGAGAAACTTGACTGTGTCTGCTGGAGGACATCATGGTTTATTATCATAGCAGTTAGGGCATTTCTCACGGAGCAGGATGCAATTGCACAAGGTAACATCCCGTGCTTGTACAGCCCTACCGAAGGTGTGCGTCTCCCGCTTACGGGAAGAAGGGGTCACACATGGAATAAACAGCGTTTTCTTATTCTGTATCTTAAACCACATCGCAATATTTTCCATGATGGTCTAAGCTGAATCGGTGAGTGGCGTCTCTTACAGAACATGCGTCTCATAAAGTCAGCCAGGGTGCGGTACGCTTTGCAGCTGATAGGATTTGTAGACAGGCAACAGCGCCACGCTTGAAAAGAATACGTACTGTGAACCAGTCGGTAGGATAATGATGGATAATATCTACCTCACTGGGTGGTATGGACAGAGCATACCCAGATAAAACAATCTGCCACAGTGCAATGATTCCTTGACTTTTAAAAATGTATTGAGCCGTTGGACTAAAACTCTTGGTTTGACGTAGCCATCGATATTCTGTAACAAAGCACCAGCGTTTTGCTACTGAAGCAAACCATTTTCTTATTACTCTCCTATTTCCAGTGACAAGGTTTTAAAGTCTCTTAGGACCGTAGCTGTGCTGAAACCAGCTTGATTTTACAAAAATGGAAAATTTTTATGTAGTCAATACCTCCCAGTTGGTAACAGTAATAGCTGGGAGTACCGACTGGAGCAAAGCTGGTAACGGAGAGGGTGGTGAGGCACTGAACAGGTTGCCCAGAGAAGCTGTGGATGCCCCATCCCTGGAAGTGTCCAAGGCCAGGCTGGATGAGGCTTGGAGCAACCTGGCCTAGTGGAGGGTGTCCCTGCCCATGGCAAGGAGGCTGGAACTAGATGGTCTTTAAGGTCCCTTCCAACCCAAACCATTCTGTGATTCTATTATGAACTTGCAACGCAAACAAACCTTGTTTTCATTTTTTTCTAGAGTTTCTTGGAAGCAGAAGACAGAGACAGTGTCTCCCCCTGTGCTCGGCAGGCACAGTACCTCTCAAGAGCGCTGTCTCCTTACGGCGAGCATTGCTTGATTTGCTCCAGTCCAGTCCAGTATGCCAGAAGACGTTCTCCGAATACAACTAACGTATCTAACTCGAAGTTGAGTGTCAGTACATCAAGTACACCAAGAAAATGCTCTGGACTTTCATGCAGTTGCTGCACTGATAGTTTCAAGAGCGTTAGTCATTCCCAGCAGTATCAAAGAAGCAAATCCAAATTAGAGAGTGGCGATCTTCTAGACAGGCACTCTGAATTCTTCACTGATAGCCAAAAACCTTTTACTCCACGCACCTTACTATCAGATGCTAAATCTTTCCTGTCGGAGTACCGGTATTACACTCCTGCTCGAAGGAAGAAGAAGAATCACTGCAAGCAGCGTGTGGAAGTTCAAACGCAGACCGATGCGCTCAGGTACAGAGATTAAAACTTTATTCTGAATCTGTGGAATTTAGCTGTTATCATAACAGTATCTTCACAAAAGCAACGTGGTTTGCTCTCATTAACATGTGTATAAAGCCAGGCTAATTATTTGGAAATTGTTCTAGACATGCCTTAGCAAAAGCCAGAGCAGAATGGGATTTTCCTTTTTTCACTGCCCTATTTTGTTATCTCCTCTCTGGAGCAACTGGATTCATCTGTACAAATTGGATACAAAGTGCCAGTAACTCCAAACCGTGGGATCGCGCATCTGCTGGGGATAGTCGTTCCTTCTCTCTTTTCTTTGTGCTCTCCAGAGTACAGTTGTGCTTTATGTCTTCTAAAGAATTAACCACTAGAAGCATGCAAGTAGTTCCCCACTGCTGCCCCTGTAGTCTCAGAGTTTCCAATTTGTTAATTAATGCAAAGATCCCTTTTTTAACTCCTGAATTCAGCTCTTCATTGTCTTTTTATCATTTTAATTTAAAGGCCTTCAGATGTATCCTACATGAAATATTTTGTACAAAATTAATGTCCCCCTGCATTGAACTCCTTGGCAAATTAAACAGGTTTGATTTAGTCATGTTTTTACTGATACTACCTCATAAAAAGAAATCTTTTCTCTTTTGTGTCCTCAGTGCCTGCATGCCTAACCGCTTTTGTCATAGAACAAAGTCAGGATTTCGTAAGACTGGAATAGCTTCAGCTCTATATTGCAACTTTGGATTTTCTGGCTGTGGGTCATGTATTTTCCTGGTGCACTTTTATTGTATAGGATCATCTCCATTCTCAGTTCTGAATAATTACTTTGGATAATTTCGCTAACCCCTGTAAATATTGTAGGCAAATAATGGATTCGTATCACCTGTGTTGATAGAAACGACTGTTGACTGTTGTCATCCTTCAAAATGAACTACAACTCAGTTTTGTTTTGTAAATGGAAATCTGGCAGAAACTCTCTAATCTGAGACATTTTAGTACTAGGTCCTGTTCAGACTGATGGAAAATTTCACAGTGGCACTGGTACTCTCATCCTGCGTATTTTGGAAGTAGCCTTCTTGGAAATCTAATGCAGCTCTAAATTTTGTAGCTTTCCATCTGCAGACAGAGCATCTGAGAGAAAAATTACGATTGAACAGGAGATCACATTGAAGGTAATAGCACATCTATCAGTCATCTGGGTACTCTCATCACACCTTTCATCATTTTGGAGTATATACTTCATCTCTGCCACAGCAGTAGACAACTGATTTAAGTTTAATTTTTTTATTGTCATAAGATGAAATACTTCTGCAGTGGGGACAGAGTTTAGTAAGGAGTGGAAACAATGCAAAAAAAAAAAAATACTGAGGCATGTGAAGAGATCTTAAGAGATTACAAATTTTAATTTAAAACTGTTTTTACAAGTGCACTATCACTTGAATATCTGTTAAGGACATAGATAATTGGTACATTATTTTTCAGCAGAAGAAGGTACCTCTTTTTCAAGGGGGTGTGTGTCTGGTTTTCTTAATTTTTACATTGAATAATGTGTTTCAAAAAGCCCTCAACAGAAGAATTGGAACCAAGGAGTCCTTTCCTCTGAGGAAGCACCCGAAGCAGCAGGTGGTTTGCCTTGGTTTTAAGTTATCAAGTTTTCCTTGACACTGCCTGCTTTCTGTCTTGCCGAATGTATCTGGAAGGCTTCACTGAAAAATCACACCTCTTCACATTCTACTAGTTCCTAGTATTTTTTTTTTTCATAGTTAAGAAATGTTTGCATCCATGATTTTGGTTTGAATTGCTAAGTGCCTGTGACAGTTGAACTTAGTTTTTTGGTTACTTGGTCTTTCAGAAATTGCCTTAGTGCGTGATGGTTTAAGATTATTACATTTTAAAGATTAAATGGAATACCAGTATCTTTGGGATGCAGAGGGAAGTAGGAAGAAGATAATTACAGATATTAATTAGGTTCATTTTAATGGTAAAATTTGCTGTGTATTTGCACTTACAATAAAGACTTTTATCTCTGTGTTGTAGGCAGAAGATAGAAGATACACCGTGGATGAGCCTGAGAGAGAAGTATCTGCTTTTCCATACTCCTTCCTAAGGTGCCTGATTTGAAGCAGGAAGGAATATTTCCTTCTTGCTTTCTATACAGCTGGTTCTTAGGCCATAAGCCTTCACTACCATTTCTCCTTTATAAGTCTCTTCTCACAGGACTTTTGGTTGGGTGGGTTTTTAGATCAGTGGCCTTTCCCAACTTCAAAATTAATGATTTTCTTACAATAAAGTTCTGCTGGAAAGCCAATTAAGAAAGCAAGCTCTGAAATATGTTAATATTTTTGTCAGGAGTCAGAGTGGCAACACATTAATACAGCTGTTAGTTCTGTACATCTGAGCTTACAGACTGTCGTGGTTTAACCCCAGTCAGCACCTAAGCACCACGCAGCTGCTCACTCACCTCCCCCAGCAGGCTAGGGGAGAGAATCGGAGAGAAAAGTTAAGAAAACTCATGGGTTGAGATAAGAACAGTTTAAAAATTGAAATAAAATAATAACAACAATAATGATGATAATAGTTTGTAATGAAAAGGAAGACAACAACAAAACCAAAACAAAATAAAAACCAAGAAAAAGAGAGACAAAACCCAAAGGAAAAAAAAAAAAGCCATCATGATACAACTGCTCACCACCTGCTGACTGACATCCAGCCAGTCCCTGAGCAGCAATCCCAACCCTGCCAACTACCCCCAGCTTATATACTGAGCAGGACATTTGACGGCATGAAATACCCCTTTGGTCAGTTTGGGTCAGCTGTCCTGGCAGTGTCCCCTCCCAGCTGCAGGTAGAGAAGAAGCTGGGAACACAGGGGCAGTGTCAGAAACTGAACAAGTCCTTGCCTTAATGTAAGCATTACTTGGCAACAACTAAGCCATCAGTGTGTTGTCAACATTCTTCCTAGCACAAATCCAAAACATAGCTGCTGTGAAGAAAATTAAGTCTATCCCAGACAAAACCAGCACAAACATTATATACTTCTTATACAGTACTACAACTAAATACTGGATTGGTATTCCATTTGGTATTTCCTTTCAGGAAGAAGGGTCTGAGACATCCAGCCTTTTGAATCAATGATCTGCAAGAATTGCAGACCAGAGGTATTTCCCACATCTCTTTCTGAAAACGTAACGCTGGGATTTAGATTATTCTCTACAATCCCAGAAGAAAGAGTGTTGGAAATCAGGCCAGAACCCAAGGGTTCCCAGCTGAGTCTCCTCACTGCTGACCTAAGTATCCTGTGCGACTTGCTGAGTTGCTCTCTGGCCTGTTCATACAAAGGCATTTTTACCTGAGGAAAAAATTGTGCTTTGAGTAAAAAAAACCCACTCTTACAGATAGTGGAGATCTGTATAGCATCTGACGTAATGCTGAGGTCTTTTGAGGTGTCTGAGCACTGCCTCTGGTGAGGTGTTAAAATACCCTTGAACCGTGGTCTTTCAGGCTTCAGTGTAAGCTGGGCATTTGTAAGCTGGGTTTGGGGTGTTCTGGTGGGTGTTTTCCAAAAGGAAGTAGGATAATGGCGCAGCATGGCTCCAGAAGAAAGTGAGGTGCAAGGTAGTGTAAAGGAGTTTTAGAACGTTGCTCTCTTTTCTTACGCTGTGCTTTTCTGATAGTGAGTCGTCGTCGTATTCTCAGCAGTCTTCAGCACGGAGCACTATCGAGACTGAGTAAGTGCTTAAACCATTTTTCTGCTAGTTTGCAATATTAAACTAGAAACTCCTCCTCAAAACTGATCAAACAGTAAGTGAGCACTCAGAATAAACTGCTGTTCACAAGTTACAGTAGAATGGACATGGCTGTGAATGATAATAGAACACTTAAAATTTTCCATGTGAATCTAAAAATGAAGAAAATTCATTATAGCTTCAGAAGAAAGACTTGTCTCTTGTCTAGCTGCTATACTTCAAACGTTTCCAGTTCTTTTTTGGTCTGTAATCTCTGTAGCAGATGTTGGCAAAACAAAATAGCACGTTGAAGGGCATTCTTACCACATTTCTGCGCTGAAATCTGATGGGAATTAGAAGAGGTTTGAGTTATGGTCAGAAAAGCTGCCAATGCTTTATCGTGTGACCTTGGGCAAGTTGTTTAATTCTCTGTGCGTTAGGGTAGGCTTGTTTACGCCAAACTTTAAGGATGTAACATAGATGTCAACGATCAGCTATAGGTATCTGTGTTGACCATAGAGGGAACCAAATTGGCAATCTTCAAGCTGGAGAATTATTTTTACAGAATGAAAGGCATCCAAGATGTATCCCATTTTTAATTTTCTGGTTATTAAGACCAGAGGATGATTTGATAAAGCTTGATTGGATACTTTGGGACATTCAGAAAGATGCTATGAAAGAGAAACAGCACTGAAATCTTGTCTTTGGGGATTTTCTTTGTTGTTCTCCAAACAGAACTCCAAACTTTTGGAGAGTCTCCCATTTAGAGCAATTGGCATCGGCAAGGCTTCAGGAGGTGTTCAAATAAAGAGAAATTTGGTGAAAGAGGTGAAAGCCTCATCTCACACTGACAAGGACTTTGTTAACAAAGAGTTGTTTGAGGAACGGAGGCTGTCACATAAGCACTTACATTTTTCTGAGCTTCCATTGAGGACCGGCAGTTTTCAGCTGCAGTCAGATTCCCTAGGAGCTCCGTTGGAAGCCTTTACTCAGAGCATCAGCTGCAGTTTTACACTTTCTTCCCCGATAGCACCCCTTCCTTCTTGAGTGCAAAGCCGGGTCTGAATGCTTCCCAAGGATTTGCCTATTTCCTCGCTCAGGATCTCTGTGCTAATTTATACCACAACAGAAAGCACAAACACAAAGCACCACAGCGGCCTTTCTAACAGTCAGATATTTTACACGAGGTTTTTTATTATTGTTCAGATTGAATGAAAGGCTTCGTTTGTCCCAATAAAATTACCTTTTTTGAAAAATAGTAGCCACCACCAAGAACTACACCGTCTTCTTAATGGCATTTCCCATAAAGGTGACTGGACCTACCGGATTGTATATTACGTGTCCCTGTTTTACAACATTTAACAGTTGGTTTTCTATTCTCCCTGCAGAGAAGAAGAGCTTTTATATTTAGCTTTCATTGAAGATGTAACAAATGAAATTCTTAGCCTTGGGCTGTTTTCTAACAGGTAGGTTACGGTTGTTTTCAAACTTGTAATGCTGTGTCGAAACACATGGACTCTCTAAGAAAGGGAAGTAGTGTTTAGGAATCGTTTCTCTGTCTTTAGGAATATACAGATACACCGTTACCCCTTGCTTTTGTTTTCTTCCCTTTTCTTTTTTGCTTTATGTAAGAAAGGGCTACTAGGAAAGACCTGTGGGTCACCTGCTTCTATCTGCTGCTGTGTAGCATGAGATAAAGCCTCTGTTAGAAACTGACCTGGAACCTTAGGTGGAGTAATGCTGAGAGGAAATCATTCCGCTCTGCAACATCTGGTTTGCTAACTAAACCAAAAGTTACTCGTCTTTCACAGAACAGGTCCTCCATCTCCCTCCTGTCCCAGTATGAATTCAGTCTTCAGCATGGGCTGTCAGGATTACATACTGTTTCAGATAAGGGCTCACCAGTTGCTAAGTATGTTTGTTAATAATTACACAGTAAGTCATGATACAATTACTTGAGTATTACTCCCAAATTCTTTTCCGTACCAGTTCTTTCTGATAAAGTACTCTTGGTTTATAGCAATAAAACCCTGCAGTATTTCTGCAGTTACAGAATTTTAACCCATTTCTGTAATTCCATTTTCAAGGCAGTCTAATTTCAGTGTAATGTTCTGGTCTTCCTCTGGGTTGACAATGTTCCCAGCTGTTTTTCTGTCCTCTGCACTCATTATTTTTCCTGTGTCAAGGCTATTACTGAGACTGCTAAATACACTAAATCAAAACATTAATCTTTGAGAAATTTCAAGATCAATCTCCCTCCGGTTCTGTTTTATGGTAATGTTGCCTTCCCTTAAAACCCTTCTTGCACTGGTTTTATATTTTTTTTCACGTAAGCTAGATTAAATTCACTTGACCCTCTGGAAATCTGTTCCAGTGCCTTAGTTGTCACAGAACACTTCCTCTGTGCTGAAATTTCTTCCATCCTGCTGAAGCAAGGAAGAGAGCTCTCAGGACTGAGGACTTCTCTCTGGACTTTTTTCTAAAGCTGGATTTTATTCCTTCCTTTAATTTATACTTGTGTCTGCTGCCCAAAGCTGGGGTCTGCCTGCTGAGCATGTGTCCAGTGGGTGCAGACTCTGGGTAGCCCTCTTTGTGACAGAGCTTAATTGAAAGCCTTTTGAGAAGGGCTGGTAGTGACAGGACAAGGGGTGATGGGTTTAAATTGAAAGCGGGGAGATTGAGAATGGATATCAGGAGAAATTCTTCACAGAGAGCGTGGGGAGACACTGGAACAGGCTGCCCAGAGAAGCTGTGGATGCCCCATCCCTGGAAGTGTTCAAGGCCAGGCTGGATGAGGCTTGGAGCAACCTGGTCTAGTGGAGGGTGTCCCTGCCCATGGCAGGGGGGTTGGAAACAGATGATCCTTAAGGTCCCTTCCAACCCAAACCGTTCTGTGATTCTATGAAACAACTTTAGAAGAACTGAAAATTAAAACCTAAGGTCATTAATTGATGTAGATCTGTTAAAAGTTGGTTTTCTTTCTGTGAAATCATGTAATTCTTCATTTGTAGAGTTCTGGAACATCTGTTTGAGTGTCATATACAAGAAAATAAGAACCGTTTGGATGAGGTAGGTGCTGCCTCTGTAATATTCTCCCTCTCTGCCCGTGACTTCAGCCATGTTTCCACATGCACGGGTGTATTTGTGGGTAAAAGTAACCAGAATGCTGCGCGGGGAGCATCTCTCTCCGTAAGAGATGGCAATCCATCAGACTTACGGATCACCATAGATCAGGAGTCACGGGCACAGTGACAAACAAGGGACAACAGTCTGCTCAGCTTGGTGCCAGTTGCTGTATAATGGAGTCACGCGGTTGCAGGCAGCTCCCTTTCCTTATGTTGGAGCGAAGCCTGGAGTTCTGGGCAGACAGGTGTCACCCCTTTCTTCCTTCACCCCCTAGGGCAAAATGCGCCACTTGTTGGATGTACTGAAGGCAGACCTGGGCTGCAGCCTGAGCAGCAGCGTGCAGCGAGCCCACGCAGGCTGGGAAGCCTGTGACTCGCTGGACCTGCAGGAGTTTGGTACGATGGAAGAGCTCAAGTTTACCAGTACAAGTCAGAGGCAAGGAAAAGGCACAACCAGCGAAGAATTCTTTGGGACCGTAGACTTACCGTTAAAGGAACCCAACAAATGTGAATCACCAGCGTGCAGGGAAAGTCCAAAGGAGACGCAGAGCAGGGATGACTTTTTGGAAGATGTCGCTGAAGTGATGGGTGCTGGGACAGAGTCTGATTCTTGTGTGAAATCTGAAGACCTATACACTTCACCCTCACGTGAGGCAACTTTAACCTTGACGACCTGTGACTGTGATTTGGAAGCCAACAAGGTACTTGATGATCTCGAGGAAAGCTTTGCAGAGGCCCTTCAGATCTCACACAACTATTCACAGTAGTAGCCAAAGCCTAGCTGTTAAACAGGGATAGAGCTAGCTCTGGGGAGGGGTTGTTCAATAGCAGTAAATTGTTTGGTTGATTTTCAGTTTGTTTAAATACCGCTAAAATCGTTCTAGCAGGATATTGTTAATACACAGGTTAATTAATGCAGACTCTACAGGGTAAAGTTATCAAAAACATCTTGTATATTTTGGCTATGATTGTATAACAGAACTTTTGAGAATACTGAAATTAGATGTGTATTTTTTTGAAAGCTGTAATAGTAAGTTATGAAATATTTATTGGTTTGTTTATTTATAATAAATAAATTAATTGCTAGTGCAGTTGTGGTCCTGCTGTAAAGATCCAAGATGTTGGAATCTGCAAGAGCACAACTCAGACACATCAAAACACGGTACAGCGCGTACCTGCAGAGCAGCGATGGAACTGTTTGTCCATCCTGGAAGTGGCCATTGTTTGATCCTAAGACACTCCGTGTCTTATTCCTTGTACCAGCAGATATAAAGAGCCATTCTGCAGCACTGGCTGCTCTCGGTCTTTGCCTCACCTCCTGGCAGCTGTCTGGCCTGAAAAGGACATGTATCTCTCGCTGCTGCATATGGCTGCTCCTGGGCTCTTCTGTCTGTTTGGTTTATACGCAGCTCTTGGCTGTTTAATCCTCACTGCCTGTGATTCAGCTGGTGTTCCTGGAAAGGGAAGGCTGCACGACACTGAAATAGGCGGTGCCGTTTGTTGCATCAGTGACAGCCTTGGCACAGGGTTCTGCATGAAGCTTTGATTTTGACAATAATTGAGCTGGTACCGACTGGTGACTGGGACCGTCTTGCAGGAGACACCTCAGGCATCTGGTACAGCAAACGAAGAGAAGGTGGTCCGGTTTGTGGTTCAAGTTTAAACTGAAGTTAGCGCATGCGCTGCACAAAATCAGCCCAGATTTCTTTGATCACATTCCTGCAGAATGAGCTCGACAGGTTCTGAGGAAAGGCTGGGAGGTTGTATTGTCTTGCTGTAGATGGGGAGCTGTAAGAAGCCTCAGGAACCGGATAAAGCCTGGCCCAAATACCTCTTAGGCTTGGTCTTAATCTGCTTCCTCCAAGGACAGACCCAAGCGGTGACAGTTCACACATACAGTCGCTACCACCTGCCTCCCCTGGGGCTCCTGAGTGCCTACCAAAGGCTACTGATTGTGTAACAGAGGTGACTGCAGCAGGTCTAGGTAGCTCCGACAGACACAGGTCACTGCTTCACGTGTGAAGCATAACCCCCCTTTTTTTTTTTTTTTGATTAAAAATAAAAGAAATCTCAAAAAAATTCTAGAGAAAGCCAGTCACGCAGAAGCAACATTTCTGGCACAGCCATCAGCACTGCAGTGCCGGACGTAATTCCCAAAAAAGCAAAAGGCGCTTTCCTGGCTGCCTTGGCCACAATAATAAATGACACGTGGGGACAATGGAGGGGACTCGGGTTTGTTTTAGCCACCTACAGGCGGCCGTGCAGGTGGATGCTGGCCTTGCACCTGCCACACGCAGGCGGCTGTCTCAGAAACCCGGCCTGCCTCTCCAGAGCTCTGGCTCGCTGAAACGTAGGGGAGAGAACTGGGAGGGTTTGCATCCCCCAGCAGAGCTTGTCTCTGTGAAAAGACACACCCGTGGGGCTGATTCAGTACAGTGCAGGGGTGGTTTGTCCGCCACCACAAGTGATCAGACCCCTTCTCCCATCCTCAAGGAAATGCCCTCTCTGTTCCTTACTCTCACGGAGCTGAAGGGCAGGATGCCCCTAGGAAACTACAGTTCCTGTTGCGTGAGCAATTTTACCAGAGGGACTGGTCAGAAAACTGAAGAGCACGGTTCGACATATCCAAGTATAAAGCCTCTTTGCTCCTCAGTCAGGACTCACCCACCCTTGGGGCCCTCCGTTCTGAGTCTCCAGTTTTGGTCAATAATGGAATTTGGGGTTTGTTTTCCCTCCCTATCGCTACACTGTGTAACTTTGAAGTCATAAAGGATCACTGAGCAAACTGTGGCTTGTGGTCAACATGAGTCTGGGTAAAGATTAATAAGAATTTCACATTTAAATTCTGCAAATAAAAACCCACTAAATGCCACAGCAGTGAAAGTGGTCATGACATCACCTCACGGCAGGGTGCAAATGACAACACACTCATTTCCTGTACTGTGAGTAACACAAAATAAACCAAAACAGCTTCTTGACCGTATTTCCTGTTGATCAACTGCCTGAACATCAGTGACATTTTTTCTGGGTAGGCAGAACTGAAAACAGTAAATACATTCATTAAAACAGACCTTTCACAAAGAAAACGTCTGTCTGCCTAAACCACAACTGGGAACATTTCTTGGATCAGAGTGAAATTTCTGGTCAAGAGCCGGAAGATCGCACACTCCCATATCCTAGCAGCCAGAGCAGTCAGCCCAGTCCAGGGAAGTGGTTTCTCACTGTAGAGCCACTCCCACCAGATAGTGGGGCAAAAACCACTCTAGATGAATGTTACCTACAGAAAATCAATTAGTTTATGTACAGAGCCAAAAGTAAATACAGGCTATCCAGGGCTTAAAACTTTCTTCCTTTTATTCACATTTACTTTAAGGTGGTGCTTTAAACCTACGTTGTTTAAGCCTGACCCGCATCACTGATATGATTATCCAACAGCGCAAGCTTTGGGTTTTCTCTGAGTCTTGGTTTGGGGGTTTTTTTGGTCTCCTCACCTTTTACTTAGTGAAAGACTCGGGTCTTGGCACAAGCGATAGCAGAACAAGGGAGTGACGACACCGTTCCAAATCTGAATGCTTCAGAAGTCAGACTTGGGAGCAGTCGGCAGCTGTATCTGCAGTGCGAAGACTTTATTTCGGCACCAGTCAATGTGGGCGATGAGCGCACGCGTAACACTGTTGGTGTTGACGGCAGATGGACAAAACCCCGCTGCTGTTACTTCACTGTAACAAAGTGGTCTCTTCCAAGCCTGTGGTTTTGCCATCACTGCTCCTGTTTCCAAAGGCAGGATGCTGTTAGTGTACAAGGCAAAGTGGGGCTTCCGGTCACCTGAAGGAAAGATTAGTGTGATGAAAGAAAAAGGTGCTTAGATGTAGTAGGGTTGATCAGAAAACAAACACCTGCAGGCAAAACCCCAACTATCACTTCATCCCTGAGCAGCCCCTTGCCTAAGGCACCGGCACATTTTTCATCTAGGCTTGGCTGCAGAACGACTCTGGGGTCCTGTTTCTCCTGCATCTCCATCCACTTATACATCATTTATAGCCACGCAACAGCTGTGGAATGATGCAGCTCAACTGATAACACTTCATAACTCAAGTACAAATGGTCTCCATCGGACAGTGGGGAAACAAGGGCAACTTTTTTCTCAGCAAAGATCTGTGCAAGCAGTATGGCCAAGAGTACTGCAGCAGCAGCACAAATTAAAACTGGGTCCAGGAGTTTCATCTGTAGCACCTAATGCAGGCAGTTTCTGTGCAGGGACAGCAGAGCGTCCAACCAACACATCCCCAAAATACCCTTCAGTGCACTGCTGCTCTTCCTCTCTGTCCAAGCATCAGAGACAGGCAGCAGTCCCAGGCCACGGCCTGGGGGAAGCAGAAATAGCAATGGAAAATCAATGTTAAAGGGAATGTGGAAAGAAAGGGGAAAGGGACATTGCTATATATTTCATCATAAGGTAGAACACAGGTGCAGAGCAAAAATTTAGATGCCATTGTCTTCAAATGTATTTTAGAGCTCCCTCATTTTTTCCACCTTTGTATCATAGCATTTGAGACCTAAATGTTAATGAGAAAGGGAAAAAAACCCCATAAAATTGTAACTCAGGGTGTACTTCAGGGAGCTATGGGAAGCTTCATCATCCCACTGCAGTTTTTAACCCCCCCGAGGCAGGCGCATACCCTGATAAGCAAGGCTGGGGCACTGCAGCTGTGTGATGCTGCTAGAGCCACCAAACCTTTCTGGCACTTCCCAGGCACTTCACCTGCCATTCTCAGGAGCCAACACCTGGCACGTGCACGGACTACAGGGAACACGACAGCAACCTGGGATTTTAATAGCAAGTTCTTGCTCTCCAAAACAGCCAATCCAGATACTCACCAGCAGGCCAATCTTCCCGTTTCCTTTATCGACTGTGAAGTCTGCTTCATTCACAACCAACCACCTTCCGTTTCTATTCCAAGCAGCAAGGCAAGCGATACGCAAACAGGTGAGCGGTAAATTAATCTGCCACGCCAGCCGTTGCACCAGCATGGGTCACAACCAGTCAAGGGATCCAGTTTCAAAGCCTGTGGCGGGTCGTGGGCCAGCGGAAGCTGAGCATGTGACAGGGATAAAGCATCGCTGGGAAGAGAAAGAAGAATCAGCAGTTATCGCTGGCGTGACAGATGGTCAGTGGAGCTGTAGCACACCCTTAGCTCATCTCCATCTCAGCCACATTAAGGAAAACTTCGGACTCCAGCCTATCAGGAGGTCCACGAGTAGCAACAAGAAGGGTTAATTCAAGTGAAGGGAAGCTCATCCACTGAGCTACTTCCAGCAAACAGCAAAGGGCGGGTGGTGTGCCTGACACACAGAATGACATTCGCATTCACATCGTACACTGTGAGACAGGCCTGCAAAAGGTGCGGGCTGACAGCCCAGCACCACGTTTTGGGCTGGAGGTGCTACACGCATCCCCACTGGAGCAGAGAGGGCTGCCACTCCATCCTCCCTGCTCCGGTAGATCCTGGTGTTCAGCACACGCAGCCTGCCCTGCGATCCTTCCAGCCCTACCGCATGTGGGGAGTGAAATTAGACCTTGAGAAGGGCAAGTAAAGGCTACGTAAGAGGAGTTGGGAGGTGTATGAAACTGGAGAGAAACTCGAACACAGCCTCAGCCTGGCAGGCCGCAGAGCTATGCAGTCTCACAGAGGACAGGCAGTGTGATCTGTAGCACGAGGTGCAGAGCACCCTGTAGGTATCCCAAGAATTCAGCAAGCCCGTAGGACTCCCCTTACAATATCTGCGCGAGGGCTGCAGCATACCTTACACCTCGCAGCAGCCAGAGCCTGACCCCAGAAGATGAGTAACAGAACTATGAGGCAACCCCAGCCCTTCCTAGCTATCTCTTTCTCTCACTCATAAGCATACTTACATGCCAAAGAAGTGAAGCAACATGGCAAAGGCTATCAGCTCTCCTGTCAGCCTGAGGATTCCTTGCAGGACTTCAGAGGAGTAGCCTCTCCACCCAGAAATTCAGCTCAGAGGCATCTGGCACTCTGCTTTTTCCCCTCAATGCCTGACACAAGCAAGACCAGAAGCGATACAGACAGCACAGGTTTGGGAGCTGGCTACGAGGCTTCACAAACGCTGGGCACAACCATCTCAGGTAACAGTGCATTGTAAGAGAACGATGGAAGAGCTCCTGGAGCTCTCATCTCAGTTTCCCTTTTCCCAGAAACAAGCTTGCATGATGGGTCCTCCCCTCCCACCATGAGAGTCGTAAGCTGTACACAGGGGCTTTCACCTTAAATGCAGGTCTTTCAAAGGCGCTCGCTGTAGCTTCCCATAGCACGTGTTTTCTCCATGGCTGTTCCTCGGCATCTGAACTTCTTAGAGGCTCCGTTCAGTTCACTTCATGGTGCATTCAGTTCTCCCCCAAGGGTTCTTGGGCACATCTCCACAGCCAGCTCCTTGATGTTCATCCCTTTACCCAAAAGCAGCAACTGACAGCGGAGAGCTCATCCCTGCCACGAAGCACCCACAGTCCCAGGCACGTTCCGGTAACGAAGCTATGGGGCTGGTGAGCAACGAGACGGGCCAGCTCATGGCCAAAGTTTCCTTCACAGGTGTGAGCACAATTCAGCCTCTACTATTAGTACAGTTTTCCCACTTTCTTTCAACAAAGGATGTAAATTAGCCCCCCCCCCCCCGCCCCGTTCTGCTTGTCATTACTCAAACACCAGCATTGTGCAGAGGGATGAGGCTGACCTTTTGTCCTGAAAACAGGCTCAAACGGAGCATTTTATTTCCAGCTTGATGGCATAAAGGCACTGCAAGTGCTAAACTCACCTTGGCAGCCGTCCTAAGGAGCACCGTGGCACTAAAGGATAAACTTCGCTCCAACTGCCTACGCTCAGCAGTACTACGCTCCTTATTTTAGGTACATTGGTTTTTTCGCAGTGCAAAGCTACTGGGTCTAATACCTGTCGTTTGGATTCCTATCGATTGAGGTGGCTGTGGAATAGCTCCTTCCGTCCTTTAAGAGGACCTTGGGAAGAAGACAAAGCCTTCACCAACCATCTACAACAATGCCACTTTCCTCCTCTTTCCTGCTATCAAGAACCAAATCGAAGCCTGAGTTTTGAGAGACTTGATTCTTGTCTATACGCTTCTCTTGCTCAAGAAGGAAGTTACCCCCATAGAAAATCTAATCAGATTTGCTGATTATCATAGCTCTCTGCAGAATGGCTTTCAGGACCATGAGCATCAGGAAATAAAAATAATGCCGTATTTTTAGTGTGTCAGTGAAAGGACAGCTTAAACAGGAAAATTGAACAGGACAATTCCCTAAGATTTATAGTTTCAAATTGAATTGCTTCTCCTAATTCAGGGAGAGTAAACATTTGGCAACTGATCAAATTTAAAGGGATGGAGACCTGCAGCTCCCGGTCTTCAGGAAACAACTCAAATTTTTGAAATACACACTTGCTGTTTCTGGAGGCTCAGAGACAGTCACTTCAGAATAAATTAAATTATTTCTACACTACTATGGCACAGAAAACTCAATAAACCCTGACAAACCTGCTAAAATTGTATGTTCCCCATCATCAAACGAAAACCAAACTATCTTCTAATTTCCTGAAGTCTTTCACTGAAGATTCTGTCAATGGAAAGACATTTTCAGCTTCAGTCGGTCGTGAACAGCACAGCGCGCAGACAGGAGAAATCAGATCCACACATGCACACACCAAGTATGCCGTTCCTTCAAATCGCTGATTATCAGTATTAGCCCAGCTTGACAGGGGCTTTCTTCACGGGTACTTAACACCAGTGAGAATTCTTCATTCGCCTCTGGGTATGATAATTCAGGGTCTGTTCGTGGAAGGATTTGATGTCCTTCTAAATTTACATAAGGCGTATGATTGTCATTTTAGAAATGGCTAATAATAATAATAATCTGAACCTCATCTGTGAGCCCTCCAAGTCTTTTCTGGTTGATTTTTTTTTTTTTTTAATTACAGCAGATATTTTAAATCCATAGAATAAGCAGGGCAGCAAATGCTACTGGTTTGGTATGTTGGGGATGGCAGATGCTTGGTTTAAACTTAGTTGTCCTTCTGAAAGACCGTCATGCAGATCAGTTTGGGTGATGTGGTGATTGATCAGAAAGGGGATAGAATTTTTCTAAGCTCTACCCCTTCTAGCTCCCCCCTTTATGTTGTTCAAGTGGAGAGCTCAAAAATTAATACGTGCCCTGAAGTCATCAGTTCTGAAAAGCTCCCAAAGAATGCCATGAAGTCAAGTGTTACAACGTGTCTTCAAGCCTGTGCACCTCTGAAAGATAAAGAAGTTTCGTGGTAAATTAGTCCCAGGCTCACCCATATCCTACTGACACTTGTTTCTTCTTCAAACTAATGAGGCTAGTTTGAAGGGAGCTGGCAGAAGTGCTCACCAAGCCACTTTCCATCATCTCTCAGCAGTCCTGCGTAACTGGGGAGGTCCCAGTTGAGTGGAGGTTAGCAAATGTGACATCCATCTGTAAGAAGGGCCAGAAGGAGGATCAGGGGAACTACAGGCCTGTCAGTCTGACCTCAGTGCCAGGGAAGGGTACGGAGCTGAACATCTTGAGTGCCATCACGTAGCACATACAGGACAACCAGGTGGTCAGGCCCAGTCAGCATGGGTTTGTGAAAGACAGGTCCTGCTCGACTAACCTGATCTTCTGTGACAAGGTGACCCACTTAGTGGACAAGGGGAAGGCTGTGGATGTTGACTACTTGGACTGTAGTAAAGCGTTTGATACTGTTTCCCACAGCATTCACCTGGAGAAACTGGCTGCCATGGGTACTGTTTGCTGGGTAAAAAAACTGGCTGGATTGCTGGGCCCAAAGAGTTGTGGTGAATGGAGTTCAATCCAGTTGGCAGCCAGTCACAAGTGGTGCTCCCCAGGGCTCAGTACTGGGGCCAGTTCAGTTCAGCATCTACCAATGATCTGGACAAGGGGGTCGAGTGCACCCTCAGTGAGCTAGCAGATGATACCAAGTTGGGGGGAGTGTTGATCTGCCTGAGGGCAGGAAGGGACTGCAGAGGAATTTGGACAGGCTGGACTGATGGGCTGAGGCCACTGTATGAGGTTCAATAAGGCCAAGTACCAGGTCCTGCACTTGGGTCACAACAACCCCCTGCAATGCTACAGGTTTGGGGACAAGTGACTGGAAAGCTGCCCGGTGGAAAAAGACCTGGGGGTGTTGGTCAACAACAGCTGAATATGAGCTGGCAGTGTGCCTGGGTAGCCAAGAAAGCCAACGGCATCCTGGCCTGCATCAGGAACAGTGTGGCCAGTAGGACCAGGGCAGTGATCATCCCCCTGTACTGGGCACTGGTGAGCTCGCACCTTGAATCCTGGGTTCAGTTTTGGGCCCCTCCCTACAAGACACTGAGGTGCTGGAGTGTGTCCAGAGAAGGGCAATGAAACTGGGGAAGGGTCTGGAGCACAAGTCCTGTGAGGAGCGGCTGAGGGAGCTGGGGGTGTTTAGCCTGGAGAAGAGGAGGCTCAGGGGAGACCTTATTGCTCTCTACAACTACCTGAAAGGAGGCTGTAGTGAGGTGGAGGTTGGTCTGTTTTCCCAAATGACAAGTGATAGGACAAGAGGAAATGGCTTCAAGTTGTGCCAGGGGAGGTTTAAATTGGATACTAGAAAATAATTATTCACTGAAAGGGTTGTCAGGCACTGGAACAGGCTGCCCAGGGGAGTGGTTGAGTCACCATCCCTGGGGGTATTTAAAAGACATGTAGATGTGGTGCTTAGGGACATGGTTTACTGGTGGACATGGCAGTGTAAGGTTTACAGTTGGACTTGATGATCTTAAGGGTCTTTTCCAACCTAAAAGGTTCTAGGAAGCTATTGTAGTAACAACAGAACTAGCTTTTAAGTATCAGAACCACCATTTCCCTAAGCCGCTTTTTCCACTGGAGCCACAGAACTGCCATCACTCAGACACAAGTGCTGATGGCAGTAGGTTCAACTTGCCCAGGAGCCAGACTGAGCCAACGGGACATACAGCAACACACAATAACTTGCTTAGTTCAGAGCTGATGAGCATTCCCCTACCACCCAGTCCTCACTCAACTCCAACGCTCCTGCAACACCATTCTGTCAGTCCCTGCGTGAGTGGCATTCCCATCATACTCACAAATTGTGATCATCCACCAGTAGTTCTCAGGCTGCAGGAGGTAAACTGGCAACGTTTCTGTGGCACTGGGCAGCTTCTGTCTCCATGCATAGTCCAGCCTTCCAGGGGATGCTCATAAAAATAGTGGAGAGAACACACATTTATATGCTGTCATTGACCCCTCAGGGAAAAGGAATGGGTGTAAAAAACCCAACCCCTTTGGATCCTTAACACAGCAACTGTCACATGTGAAACTTCCAGCTAGGTACCTAGCATTGCTGAGTTTCATGTAACCTTCACCGACCCACAGCCATTCCAGATTTAAACAACAGCTGAACGACAGCTACTTCAGTTCCCCTAGTCAAGGCACTAGGCTAGGAACCTCGCAGCAGCTCCCCGAGTTTCTCCTGTACCAAGTCCCGGAGCTCTTGCCCAAGAAAGCTGCTGTCTGGCTGTGCCAAATCCAAGAATCAGGCCACTTCCCTATCAGCCATCTCTGGCCTCTGTAAGGTTCTGATGGGGATTTTACAGTGGCTGGAAAAGAACAGCTACAGTTTAGAGAGATTTGGATTTAGGGGAAATTTAGGTTTCTGAAGGGACCTTTGCCTCTGGCCCAAAACCAGTATAAATACCGTCTGATCAACACGGCTGCGCGTTTTTACCTTGTGCTTAGGACCCCAAGACGTCACATTTCCCTCTTCTCATTGTGAATCCATGTCAAGTAAGAGCTTCGCCCACACAGAGGACATTCCCCAGGATCTGGGAATCGCTCAGACAAGTACACAGACAGCTGCTATGTTACCATCTTACCTTAAGGCGATTAACGCCATCAGATTGAGCACACCTGGAAGACAAATCTTAGTTAAAAGCCTGGTCTATACTTCAGATATAGTTAAGTGGGCAGCGTGCTAGGGGTTTAGCAAAGACAAGGGAAACGCAATTGTCCGGTGTGAAATTGCAGCGTTCAGCGTGCAATTCATTTATCACGCTAGGAGGTTGCAGCGGGTGTTTCAGCAACACTTTTGCACCACCGCCCTCTGACTCAATGTTGATTCGAAAATGCAGAAAAACATCACTGTTGCTTACTGGTAGCAGCTCCAGTGCTAGTAACTATACAACTGGCTGCTTCCTCTCTCCCATGATTTTGGAAAGGGTTTTTTAAGTTTCAAAACCTCTTTATTCCTTCTCTGCTTAAAGGTTACAGGGAAATTGAATATTCAATAGCAATAGAAAAAGCCAAACGCTGTAAACAGTAACGATAAGGCAGCAGGCATAAGGCTCTCCTGCCAAAGATGACAGTATTTGACAGTACCAGTTTTACATTTGCACTGAGGTGCAGGACAGAACCTGCAGTGCTTTAGAAGAGGGACGGCACCTCTGTGTACAGAGGGTGAAGTCCCAGCCTCAGACTACACATGAAAACTAAGTTCTCTGATTCTCCTTTTAATAATGGAACAATAAAAAACTCGTCGTTGCTTCAAATATTTATTTCCATGGCAAAAATAGACTATAATATATTCATTTCACATATATTACATTCAGTAATACAAGCTTTTCTGTCTATGAAACACAATTTGTACATTGTTTTACAAACCAATTTCAGTTTTACAAGAATTAAAGCTGTTTTGATTATACATTTTTACAGTATTGGTGGCAAGACAGCAAAAATAGACGTGTTGACCACTAGCTTAGTACTAGAAAATAATACTTCGTGTTTGCTACTCTTTAAACAAAGACCCATTTAAATCCTTGCCTACTGGCTCAAATAAAAATGGAAGAAAATGGAGCCAGATCCTGCATTTCTCTGACATTAAGGATTCGGTCCTACAAAACTGCTGAAAGGACTTCCAACACCCGTATGCTTTAGCTGAAGGAAGAGATTTCAGCAGCGTGCAGGAGTGTACTTTCTCAGTGATTTGCCAGGTCAAGCCTCTAAAATTTCCATCCAAGTCCCCCCAGATCAGCCATAAAAAAGACAGATACGTTGGGTATTTCAAAGCAATTTAAGAAAGCATCTTTGTCAAGAGCATACACACCTTGTCTGTCAGAATTACCCAGGATTAGCAAGGTGACAGACTGGAGGATTTTACATGGTTTTACCCATTAAGTTTCCTACCATTCTCAAAATTAATGGCATTTGTAAAGTCTTTGAAGTATTTTAAAAGTCTCCTAATTTTATCTAAATATTTCCCAATGGAAAAAACCAGCATTTAAAGTCCCTTTATAAAAGTTAGGCACCTTCTGAAACTGTGCTCATAACACTTATGATTTGGTAGTTTTAATTGCTGCGTGCCTGAACCAAAATAACTTCAGTATCTACAGACTTGCCCTCTAACTGGTCACAGGCTGGATCTGCCATAAACTCTATTCATTAGGTTCTTTGCATTTGCTTTCTATCTTCGCTCCCTAATTAGAGCTGAAGAATAGACTTCTAAAGAACAAACACACTGGAGGTTATTCTTCACCACTGAACGCAGCAGCCTGTGGAAAACAGCAAAGAATAGAACCAAAGGCCATTTAGCAACTCTTTTTTGAAATGTTCATTGACAGTTAACAAATCCTTTTTTTTTCAGCCCCTGTAGACCTTAAAGTAACAGACGTGATGCCAACAGAATGCACCAAGTTTGCTGGTCCCCAACAGGATCTTACTAAGAAATTATTTTTCTTTACAGACATGTTTACAACAGCTGTTAAGATTCTTTTCCTTGCCTTAGCACAGTATTACATTATTTTAATATCACTGTATTGCAGATGCTGCCCTGCAACATAATTTCTAAGCACATGTTAAATTCCACATTTCAAGGGCCTGATTTTCAGCCCAGCCTTAACCTGGTGCAGTTCACACCTACTGTAAACATCTGGCTGCGTTCATAAAGTATTTTAGACTTTCAAATCACCTGACCTGCATCCATTAGAAATTATCACTGCAAAATTGCCTGTGTGCCTATTCCCCCTGCATTTTGCATATGTAAAACCAGAGACCATGCTTTGAAAAATCTGACCTTTAATAAGTAAACAGAAACCAAGCTGAAAAATTGCATTAAATACATTTGGAAAGGAAGGTATGTAAAAATAACAGAGCCTCTGACCAAAATATTTGGAGCTTCAAAAATCACATTTTAAAAAGCCAGTAAAAATAACACCTATGACTACATATTCACTTACCCTACCACAAAAAACATACCATATGAATTAAACCCTTCTAGCAGCAATACTGCGGACACAACACGTTCCAAACCCTCCTCCAAATACCTTCAGCTATTCCTCAAATCCTCACTCTCTACTTCCAACATTTTGTACTTTCACAAGAAAATTTCTTCTGAACCGTCTCAGCTACCTTGCCTTTGAATGCTGTAGCTTCACGTATGCAAATTCCTGATGCATTCTTTTGGTTAATTCTTGTAATCTGTATTTAAATTTAAAGCAGAGGTGAGCATTCCTGCTTTAAGGGCTCCATCTTTCATCAGCAATAAGCCCATTTCCATTCCCACAATATCAGGAACTGCAGGAATTTGCATACGGCAGGACTGGACTCTGGCTTTGCATGACTTTGCAGCATTGAAAAAAATAAAACCAAACCCTAAACTCAAGAGTTCTTAGCAACTGAAGTGTTGTTTCTTTTAAATTAATAATTTGAATAAGCTATTGAAATATAGTAGCGAGTTCGCTATTTTTAAGCCCAGGGTTTTAGTGAAGCTACTGATAGGATAACTGAGGTCTCGTTACACAGCTAGCTTGTACGACAAATGACCCTGCAGTTCCCAGGTTTGGTCCAGAGGCCATTGAAATTTATGAGCCACTCAACTAACAGCTGCTCCAACAAGAAAACCATGTAGCAGCAGCCTCAGGTAGTCTGACTTCTTAAATATAAGAAGCTATTTTTGGAGAAAATTGCTCCAAATGTCATCCACTTCAAAAAAAAGATACACAGGATCACAAGAGAAGCCAAAAATACATTTCTCAAACTGCCAAGAATTTTTTCCTTTTTAGTACACATTTATTTTACTTTCATTAATTACTTTACTTTTTTTTTAATGAAAAGTTGATGATAACTTAGAGCAGCTTTTCAACCACAGCAATTACAGGAACTCTCTCACCTGCTCTGAATTAAACGTATTTCTAGGTATCAACCATAGCACCCTGCTCTTGCAGTTTTTACCGTTGCCTTGTGCAAAAGCTACCACAAAGAGAGCAATTCTAAGGCACAAAACTTTTCCTGCTCTTCATGGGGACAGCCAAAAAAGGAAAGCACTGCTGTGCTGGCTGCAGAAAAGCTATGCAAAACTCCCCTGTGTACCACGGAGCTTCTCCCCACCCAGAATGGAGCAAGGAGTGATTTGCAGCCTGCTGCTAAGGCTGCTAAGGCAGTGACATCTTTGCAACGAACAGGGCTCTGATTTGTGTTCTCACAGAGGAGCTGCTAGCCCAAGACTACACAGTCACTGGCCAAAAACTCTCAACACAGCAACCAAGGAAGAAATCAAACATGCAGATGCCCTTACTACAACCTGTGGGTTCCGCTCCTGACTCTTCACTGAATTTGATCCTAACAAGCATCTTCCACCTATCCCACAAAAGACAGTCAAGTCTGTCTCTTGACAGTATATAGCACCTTTATTTATCCCTGAGAGCTCCGACATTCCTAGAGATCAGCATCATCTTTGCATTTCCTGCAAGAATGTCTTCATACAACTTTTCTTACTCAAAAAAGTCAGCCCAAACCTTGCATGATAACCTGCTTTCATCCCCATAAAAACAAAAGCACATTTGGCAAAACAGACAGGCTTATAGTGGAATTTTAAGCTTCTGACAGATAAATCTACATCCGACTCACACTGTGACTAGACAGTGGATGTTCTTTCGATGTCCAACATTTCATGAAGCACTCAGCACAACGACATGTAAAAAAAGCGTCCCTTTTCAAGGCTCAGAACAAAGTGCTAAAAACTGAATTTTCTTTTGAAAGTTAACTGAAAATCTGAAACAATGGTTTTTAAATTAATTTTGTTACAGGAGGTTGTGAAGTTTATTTTCAGCTGGTATCTTTAGAAGAGAAACTGCTCATTTTCAATGCTCACTTGGAGCCATATGCTTGCAGCTGAAAGCAATCCTGCTATCTCCAGGAGGAAAACTCACATGAAGTCAATTCCATGAAAGCAAAACCAGACTGCTGGTGGACAGAACTGAAAGCTGAAGTGGAGGAGACAGCAGTGTTATGCTGAAAAAATAAATCAAGACGGTGACTACCAGATTACAGCGCAACCGCCTCTAAATGTGAACACAGCTTCTTTCAACAGAACCGAAAAGAAAGCCAGAAGACACATTTCCTCAGATGATCCCATAAATTTCAGATTAAATTGCTTGTTTTAACTGCTCTGTTAATGCCTCACAGCTGATGTTCTGTCCCAGTAACTGCTGAACATCTAAAAATTGTTGCTAGAGGCTGTGGCTGATTATAATTTCATTAAAAGCTGCACATTACCAAGTTAGGAAGATCACAGTCCAAAGCTGAGGAATGGAAATGGTACAAGCTGCATTCTAGAGCTTACCTTCCCATTCAAAAATATTTCTGAAGGCAGAAGTGAACTGTGGCAAACAGTAGCGTGACACAGATAGCGAAGGTTGTTTCATTCAATACTTCTGTTAACACAGGTATGTTCCATTGGTTTGTTTGCTAGATGTATATAGAAGGAATCAGTCTTCAGTAATGGCTTCCTCTGGACTTAAGTGTTTTACATTTGGCAGTTAATACTTCCTAGGCGTTTTCTAGTTATAGAAAGAACACTTTTTTTCCCCACATCTGAAATATTCAATCTTACTTTCACTGAGAGTAGAACAATTCAGACTGCCTGAGAGCAGACCAAACGCACTGAGCTCATATGGTGTACTTTGAAGTAATACATTTTGTCTCAAACTATGTATCAGCACAATGTCATTTGGACCACGTGTTTTTCCTTGCGGAAATAGTTTATTACAGAGAAAACTGAGGCAGCCTATTTATTATTCTTAATTAACGTTCTGGGAGACAATTATTATTTTGAAGGGACGTTAGTTATTCAGAATAGTTTCCAAGCTCTTGTTACAGCTCAGAAAAACATCATTTCACCAGTGACAAAAATGACTTTCAGCCTCATTTCATTTCGCTAAGCGGGTATCAAGGGGAACGGGCACCTAAAGATGCCTGCAGACTGGTCTACCAAAGGGCTTTTTCAAAATTAAACCAGATACCTATGAACTAATAGCTCACTTTTGAACAGGGACTTGCAACTCAGCATCTCAAAACACCTGAAAAGGCAGGTAAAACCACACTGTCCACATCTGAAAACCACAGACTGAGGATTATTTAGGGATACCATTGTTAGACCAGACCCACGGGACAAAATGGAAACTACCAAAGGTACGAGTCATGCAGGTCCATGCCACAGCCCATGACTCAGCCACCTACACAGACACTAAAGTACCCACATCGCCAGCCTAACCTCTAAGAGCGCTTACATTCTGCAGGTGTTCTCAAACGGCTTCTGTGGCTATTCCTCATCACAACGCCACACAGCGTTAGCAAAATCTGTTCTAGTACTGCCAAAATAAATCTGCGGGATTCTACAGAAACGTCCAGTGCTCGAAAGGCTTTCTTGACTGGGACACACACATTTCTAATGTTCACCTTTGTACTGTGTGAACCAGCAATCATGGCTGCCACACCTCCTCCATTATGTTTCATACGATCATTTCCGCTTCACCACTATGCACCTTCTTACTCCAATTCTGGTTCTCTCGCTTCATCAACTTAAAAGGCTCTTCCTAAAATAACAGGTTAGTAATGGCATGTTACCATGTGAAACAATGCATGATTATAGTTTCTATGTTTAACTACATAAGCACTTTTTTTTTGCTCTGTTATTTAAAACATTTGCATCCACTTTGATTTCAGCCAGTAAAATCAAGCTGTCCTCTAAATATATGAATAATACTGAATATGAACTTTCTCTCATTCATTTGTTTCCAATAACCTTGTAGATAATGAGGATATTTTTCCCCTGCTTGTGGCTGGCAAATATGCCTGCGCTCACATGGAAGTTATGACCAGTTAACATCATCCTTCACTGTCAGTTGTATTACACCGCACCATGACTAACTGCCAGTAGCTTCCCCTAGCACTTTCAGCATGACTTTTGAAAAGTTAGTTCAAGCATTGTCAGTCTTCTCCTCTGAAAATATTACGCCGTTTAAAAAAGTTTTGGGTTGTGGTGTTTTGGGTTTGTTTTTTTCTTTTTTTAATTAAAAAATGCTGAATATAAAAATAACTGTCCTTAAAGCAACAGCTTAAAATACCTAGAGCTGCTAATTTTGCTGAGTAAACCAGAGAAAACCAAAAGTTCATTTTAAAAAATACAGATGCAAATATGAAATTGAAAGCAGAATGAAACTGCATAAGACCTTGACATTCCCAAGGAGCAGTTTTCTCACCCCGTGTGCATCTACAGATTTTAGCTTTCGTACAGTTAACAATTATGTTTCTAAACATGTTAGTATAATTGTGCCACGTACTTCCATTCCATAAGATACTTATTTTTCCCACTCTAAAGAACATATGCAAGTACTACAGACCAGTACAGGTAAAGTCATTCCCTAATATGACTGCAGGTGAACATGGGAAGAATTTATTCCAGCGAAGATCCTGCCTTGCAGGGACTGTTACACTGACTCGCATTTAAGTCACATACCAGCCCTAAAATCACCTGCATGATTCATCGTATGAAGAAGACACCAGTGCGAGCAGGTCTGCCTGGACAACGGTCATGTTCTTTCTGTAAACTCCTGCAGTGTCCCTTAGGAAGTGGCAGGGATTATATAAGTCTAGAACTTTTAAGAAACTGAATGAGCACTCCATAGACGAAAGTGTACTGTGAAAGAGTTTGCACCATCATCATCCTCTGCTGCCTCAGCATGTCCAGCACTCGTGGGATGTCCATCATCTGGAGGAAGAGAACAAACCATTACAAGTGACTGGAGAGCAAGATGACTGGTTTGTACCTTCCCAGCAGGAGGTTCAGAGCAGTACCAGTGATTTAAGGGCAGAATCAGCTACTGTAATTTCAGCTTTGGCAACTCATTGCCCAGGCCTGCAGTGTGGACTGCACTTCAGCAGCAACCGTGATTACCTCTCATCTGCGCAATGTTAAACTTGCCTATCTCCTGTGGTATGGGTCCTCACAAATCTAATGGCTGCAAGTCTGTCACAGTGTTAGGGCAGGGGTGCACAACGAAACCATGTTTGTCGAGTCTCAACTGGCATATTACATTATTAATAAACACTTTACAGCTGTTCACTTCTGGCTAAAATATGGCAGGACCAGATTTTATTCTATTAAACTACCTCTTTGTCCTCTGCTGAGGCTGATGCTGCAAATACAGTACACTTAGGAACAAAATATTTAATAACAAGCACAGAGACTGGCTACAAAGCATGTTCTTGAGTATTATCCATTAAAACTAAGGCATGAAGTAAAAGTGGTAAAGTCAGGGTGAAATCCTTAAATATGCTTAGTAGCCTAGGGCGTACCTTGTTCCACTCAGTGACTCAACATCTTAAGGAGTCAAGAATCCAAATGAGCATTCCAGTGCCCTGTGTGCAAGTGGGCAACTCTAGAAGATGATTAACTTCTATCCAATTGCCAAGAGCTCTTTCAACCATAGTTGCAAGGGCTCTTCCAAAGGCCACAGCTTAGGAAAGCTCAGATGAACAGCCATAAAGTATTTATTAGGCAGGTTATTTATTCTTCCACTACCTAACACTATTTAAAGCATGAGAAAGAAAAAGAGATCACCTCATTGTGTTCCAAGCAAGCAATCATGATCTCTGACAGAATGACCACCCCTGTTCGTCCTACACCTGCACTGCAGTGTACCAGTACAGGAGGATTAGAGTTTTTCGGATCTGCAGTGCTGTTCGTATGGCGCCGCACCGACTGTATCTCTTCCAAGTACGCTATAGAGTTCAACAAGATAAGAATAATAAATTTAGGAGATGAAGCCCCATAAGCCATGCTATGCTGTATAACCACCAGAAAAGCAGTAGTTGAACAAATGACAGAAAATGACATGCTGTATAAACCACGAGTCACATCCCAACCAAAGCAAGAGAGGTCTATAAAGATCATCTAACTTGTGTAAGGCTTTCCTTGCCTTGATCCCCTGTTCCCCACCAAAGGCGCCTCGTGGCTGTCTTGCTACTGCTGGAACATACCCAAATGTGCAGTATAGTTTAAGCTATATGAGCTTTTAGTAAATTATGTATTTGGCTTTATACATAAACAGTCACTTCAACAAACTGGCAGGTATATTCCTGCCAAAAAAATAATTCAGTATCTCTTGCTGGTGTGAAGAAACCTTTTACAGCAGAATGCTTGGCATACTTATCAAAAGCCATTATAGGAAGTATTAAAACACCCAAAAACTCAAGCCCAAAACAAAGCTATTAAATAAAACTTACAGAGAAATCCCTTTAAATCCTCTGGACAGCCATGCTCCGGCCAGTCTGTATACTGCAGATGCCAAACTGTTCTCTCCTGTCCTGTGAGAAGATGTTTAATCTTCAAACCCGTCGTCGCATAGCAGCCTGAGTCAGTGCGGAATCGTGTGGTAATCTTAAATCTCCCATACGTTACAGTGTTGTGTCTTGAACCAAGACGTGGCCAGTATCTGAAGCTTTTTTCTCGCCCACTTTCCTTAAAAGTAAAACAACTTGCTTAACAAGAAACATAAGAACACTCATGCAACTAATGCTCCCCTAACAACTGTATCTCTCCTCTTCTAAGTACTCCTACAGTGTTGTTATGGTTTCTCACTGAGTAAACCAACTTCCCAGCAGAAAGAGTTTGCAAATTTACAACTTTCTGCCAAGGACAGCAAGACAGAATGGCAAAGAGGTCACTAGAAATTAATCTTGGTTTTGTCTTCTTGTTGGAGCAAAGATCCCCTTCCTCTAACAGACCGTAACAAAATCAGTGCAGAATTTCTGGGAGAAACTCGGTTTATACTCACTTCCTCTGCTGTCACCATAGCTATGATAGCAATCCCTTGTTCCCAGATCATCTGCCAGAAATCCTGACATGTATTCTGCAAAGGGCCCTGCGTCGCAATGTAATCCCACTCTATGCCGCCTACAGAGATCTGTAAGAAGACAGACATTAGATAGGTAATGATTGAAAACTCCCTTTCCCCAACACTTAAGTCAGTCATCTGAAGATGGACAAACTGAAAAGAGACAGCAATGCTGCAGAAGTGGGAGCCCATTGTGAGATATATCTGCCTCCCATGTTTTAGCTGCATCTTGTCACATGTTACTTTACATCATCAGCATAATGTAACAGTGAGTAAATAAAACTGTATTTCTTTTTTCTGTGAATTTAAGGTATTTTGCCAATTCAGGTTTAGAGAAGCTTTCACACCCTGCTGCCGTAAATGCTATTATATGCACTAAAAAGTCAGAATTAGCTGATGCCTCCTCAAAAAATACTTTGTTTTTAAAGGGTCAGAAGAGTTACTCAGCATTTGTGAATGAGTCAAAGTATAGAAACTATGGTACCATGGCAATACACAAACAGATTTATTTAAAAAAAGGCAGCAACACAACTACGATTGCTACTTTGACTATCTCAGTTGTTTTCAGAGAAAGCATGAAGCCAGCTGTAAGCTGTTTACCACCTTAAGTAGGTAAACGCACTGAAAATGAACAAATTGCCTTGAAGGTTCTTGAGGTCACCCTGCAACTTCTTCACTTGTAAAAACAGAGTTTAAAGAGCTAAGGCTGGGGAAAGGGGGAAACTGAAGATTATGATGGAGCAGATTTCCCCTTGGTTCCATCTGTTCCTCTAACTACCCAAAAAAGCTTAAGCTGGGAGTCAGTTTACTGCTTGTTGTGGATCTAGCCTGAGAGTACAGAAGAGGAAGAAATAACAAGGATTGTCATTGCAGTTCAAAAATATCACAGACATTGCAAAGGATCCCGGTTTGTTATAAAGCTATCTGCCTTCTGAACCCTGGGAAGAATGGATATGCCTTCTGTTCGCACCAATCCACAGAAAGATGAGATGAAGAGAGAAAGGAGGCAATAGATCAATACAGAAGGGACATGCTAAAGACCTGTCCAGTAATTAACCCTCCATTTTTCTAACTAATGAGGAAAACCAAGTTTCTCCCTTCCCCAAAGAAACCTCTGCAGAAGAAGGGAAACTGAGAGAGATGGAGGGCTTCTTACTCATCTGACCACACCAAAATTGATAGCCAAATCAATTTGAGTTACCACATGGACTGAAAAATATTTCTCTCACCTTGATATGAGATGCATTGATGTAACCCGTGTTATTTTCTTTGGTTGGGACTAGCTCTACTCTGGTATCATCGTAAGGGAGGACGTCCTGGAACCGGTTCCTTTCAGCATTTTCAGGAAGCCGAGCTATTGAGCACTCACCATCTATAAGTCTTTTTTTCTGAATGCGCTCATATTCAGTAAACACCATCCCCTGCTCTAACCGTTGCTCCAGAACTTTACACTGAAAGACAGAACACAGATAACCATACAGAATCACATTCTAAGGTGAGTCTGTTTTAACAGAGAAATCCTGAATGATAAAATGTATTTTTTTTCCTCTCCTACATACTTTTTCAGTGCTTTTCCAGCCCTTAGTTTTCACAAGCATAACAGAATAAATTAGAAGCAACCCTAACCAGCAGGAATTTTGTTCAAGTGAAAACTAAGAAGCCTTCATTACTTCATTAGGTCACAAAGAATGTGGATACCACTGGTGAATGAAAAAATTACTTCATAGTTTCTATAAAGACAACCCAGTTTGGCAAAGAAATATTTCACCAAACCAGACAGCTGTGCTATATTACAAACCGCTTCAAACACCTCTGAACAAGAAATACCCATTAATCGTCCTGCTCGATATAGCACATTAGATCACATCATTTGAAAAGGTGTCCTTTAGCCTTGTAATGGGAAAAAAAAGAATATTCAGTCAACTGTCACTGAGATGGAGAAAAACTCTAAAAATGTAAAGCAAAACACTTGCCTCAGTCAATGAGCTAATAATTTACTACCAATATTCCACATTTTCTTAGGCTAAAGATATTAAACTGTGTACAGCAGTCTTAGAACCTTTTGCTGCAGCTGAGGTATAAACCCAGGATTTCTTTCTACTAGTATAACTCACTCTGGTTTACTTAATAAGCTTCTCCCTCTCCTCCCCCACTCTGATTTATTCTTTCTAAACCAAGTTCTTTCTCAATCATAAGACACTTCTGGAATTTCAGCATCTCTTTGCCAACAATAATTAGAGGAATAATATGCAAGATTTCAGCCAGAAAATTTCATCTATGTCACATGTCCTCAGCCTCTCACAGCAACTGTTCTGTGGTATTAGGTCAGAAAATTGTCTTGTATCAAATAACCACCATGCCAAACGTTGCTGAGGAAGGTGTAAAACCTCAATCATACTCAATTTGCTCATCAATACATCACCTGTACAAACTCCTTTATTATCTTTAGGCTCAATTCTCTCATTTAAACTGATAACAACATGAAGCTGAGCAATGAAACAGGCATGGAATCAACTTTAAAGTCATCTAAAATATCTGCAGTCTGGACTTCATGTAACATGTTGGCTTTGCATTGCCTTTTCTCAACTGTTACAGGAATTACTCCCTCTTCGTTGTATCTGTTCTGCCTCTATATGACTGCCTGAAGAGAAAGTGTGCTGAGACATCTTTTTCAAAACTTGAATTTGCGGATTCTTCTTTTATATCAACACTTTGGACAGAGCTAACTGAATAACAATATGGCTGAATTCAATAAAGGTCAATCCAGGAACGGATGATGGCTGTAAGAGGAAATAACCAACATGGGTACCAAATGTAGAACTGTATCCCAACAACACAATGTTCATTTTTGTCCCTTTGCATCTTGAAAGAGCGTATATGTAGTTCAAAAAGAAGTTCAACTGTGTTGAAATGGAACAGTCAAATCTTCCTCCTATGAATCTCGCTCCAAGCCTTCAGACTCCAAGACTGAATTTCTGCTGTGTGACTTGCAATTAATTTTCTTGGCCTGTTCCTTAAAACTACAGCTGGCGAAAGCAGGGCTGTTCCTTCAGGCTCTAACCTCTGCCCAGCGACTGTCAACAAACTGAGCTAGAGGGGGTCTGCAGCTGAGGATGCCCAACCATTCTAAAGAGACCACCGCTCGCAGAATGTAAATAATCACCGTAGACCTTGGTGTACCTAGTTGCTCCCTGGTCAGATGTGTGATGACAGCACTGTTCTACATAGCCCTTCACAGGCTGGATATTGACTGTATTCCACTTTCCTGCACCTATTTAACAGTATACGAGGCAGGCTGAAGTACATTTACTGATGTTGTTCACCCTGTCACAAGCAGAAGGAGTCTTATATTTCTCAAAGAATGATCCTCAAATTCTAGAACCTGATGTCCTCTCAGTGATCTGAGATCTTTTACTGAATTTAAAATTTCTGCAGATCATGCAAGTTCCATCTGTATTTTCAGGGATCCACCTGAGCAAAACAGATAAATACAATCTGGAAAAGCTGTACCCTGGGGATGCAATGTAAGTACAAAATTTGTTGTAAAAACTGTATAAATTATTAGTAATTACAACTAAATTCAATCTAACACTCAGAGTTTTAATTTTCATACATTTTCAGCCTGGAAAACCCGAAAATTAAGAGAGAAAACAGAAAGACTTGGCACAAAAATGTATCAGTAGATACTAGTTAATTTGCTTCCTATCTGTTCAAAGGGTAAACCATAATCTGAATCACTGCCATCCTAAATCTTAAAGAAAAAAATCTGACTTACACCCAATACTTATCAATCAGAAGTCTCATTCTCCATTTTGTTTCTATTATCAGTACTAAGTTGCTTTGAATCTGAGGCATGTTAAAGTCAACACAAAGCCCCATCGACATGCATTTAATTTTGAAAAATCCCTAGTGTAAAAAAAGAAATCAGGCATTAAGAAACTTCAACATACCCGTTCATCATTTGTGGCTCTTGTTGATTCTTCCTTCCCCTCATCTGGCAGAGGCATTCGAGTCAAAGCTAGTCCATTCAGGGCAGCTAGCTTTAGAGGCCCTATTTTTTTGGCATCATTCTTATTCTTTTTCATACCCTGCAAAAAGAAAAGCTAAAACTTGTAAATATTCTTAAGTATCTGGTGAAGTTATATAGCAGAAACCAGAGGAGTTCAATTAAGCAAAGGATACTTCTTTGACCGCTTCTGCAAACAGCTCTGACCTTTTTTTTTTGATAAGCACTGCAGTGAGAGATTAGGGTGGTGGGACTACATTCCTCCAAGGACACAACACAGGTCTGTCTTCATTCCAGACAGGTTAATGAAACTACATGAGAATGACAAATATTGTTCCCTACAAAGCTCACAACCGAGGTGTGAGGTGACAGCTCTGGATAATTAACATTCTTGGACAGAACTGAAATCACTTCCATAAAAATTTATTCCTTACCAGACTATTCAATTTGCAAGCACTTTTATTCCCTACAATCAGGCTTAACAGTGAGCACGTACCCTTAAGATACTTGGATATAGTTAAATGTTTTCTGTGTGCAATTTGTTGCAAATTCAGTCAAACATGAACACAGAACTGCAGACAAGTCTAAGCCCTGAACCTGGCTGCAAATTTAAATTACTGAAGTTACCATTCGTTATTTGAGAAAAAGACCAACGGGGGATTTTTATGAAAGCATAAATTCAAATTATTCTCTTCAAAGGTGTAAGAGAAAACTTCATCCTTCCTGCAGTTGCTGAGTTGGGTTGTTAACAAAAATACACTGAAAATGTGAGTGTAATCACTGCTGAATGGTAATCACTGCTTTCAAAAGGTGGTAAGGAATGGTGGTAATAGGAAGACCAAGCTAAGAGGATGAGACCCATTTAAAAGTGAACACAAACACAACAGTAAGAGTTCACTGAAAAGCAAAATGTGTGAACATTGGTGTTGGCCAGCCTTGTTACCAGAATATTCATCTCAATATTGACTACAGAAATTATACATTATACAATGACACTCTTAAATGTTACTGAACTAGAAAGTATTTTACTGAACACTTGTAGTGAAAAGTTTTCACATCACTTTCATTTCGAAGGTTGACTTGAACACTGACATAGCTATCAGAAGGAAAAAGCAGGGTATGATCTTGGTACACACACTGTCTGAAAACATATCTTTCGGAGAACAAGATACCAAGTGACTATCTAAATGTGAACACAAGGAAAAAGGATTCACCTGCTTCCCTACATCCACATAGCAAACAGGAGGAGGGAGATTTAGGAGAACATACACAATTGCAGCATGAATTGAAGCAGATGAGGGTTCATTCCATTGTGTTCAGCTGCATGTATAGCAGGCCTGACACACAAAAAATGGTGAGAGCAGTAACTATCTAAATACATGACTTTTGCAGCATCAGCTGTTAACAGTTACCACAGCAGCAGAGGCTACATGGTAGTTCCACTGCAATCCAATTTGGGCAGAAAACTATTTGACACTAACTCAGGCAGGCAGAGTTAACAACAATCAATTTTAAAAGGCAACATAATAATAAAAACCGTCTTCCTCCATCAGCAGCTGAAATATGCCACAGACTAAATAAAATGGAACGAAAATTTAAAACAAAATGAGTGGCAAGGACTGCCAGTGAAACTGTACAGTCTCACACAGACCTTGATGTTTCTATGAAGTGGGAACTACAGGGAAGGTGAAACTATTTATGGCAGTGCAGAGTTTATGGTTTTATGAGAATGGAGTAGAAGAAAGAGACATGGCAAGCAAGAAATAACTTCAGTGGGTAAAAACAGCTTGAAGAGAAGGGAAGGGATATAAAAAGGGGAAGGGATGGAGGAAAGAAGAGAATGCAAGCAAGGAAAGAATTTATTGCCTAATGTGTCCGGTCCCTCTCTTAGGTCAGAAGAAGAAAGCAAACAAATAAAAAAGTAAACATTCAGCTAGATCTGACTTTTCAGTGAGAGGAAGATTAGAAAACTGGTAGTGGAATGGGAAGAGTTGCTTCTGATGCAGATCAGGATAGGTAGGGCAGAATTTGGAATCTAGAACTAACTTTAGATTAGCTCATTCTACAATAGCTAGCCAGGTTAGGTGTACCAGACAGGCTGCACAGCTGGATTTGCGTGGGAGGACTATACAAACAGACCTCAGACATGGCAAGGAAGGGGATAAAAGACAGCTAAGCAAAGCTAATCAGGGAAAACCAGAAAAATAAAGGTCAAGTTTAAAGCAGCTCTTCATTCACATGTTTTAAAAGCATCTCAGGTTGATTAAAAAACCCCAGACCTTAAACAAAAGCCCCACATGACCCCTGCTACATAACACCCTGAAACAAGAGGAATAGTATCCACTTACACCTAGGGGGGGAAGGCCTTCCACAATATTCTTCTTCCCAGACAGGAGATCAGACACGGGTCTCTTCTTTACTGAATCTTTCCTTACTCTGTATCTCCCTGATGTTGTAAGATCAGATTCAGACATGGATGGAGTAAGCAGTCCTTCCCCTCTTCTTTGTGCCTGGCTTTCTACTAGTAAATGAAGGGGGCTCATATCTTTAATTCGCTTTTCTGTCTCTGTAATATGTAATTTAGGCTCCAGAATATGCAAAGGGCCAGCAGATGAAGCAACAGAGCTGTAAGGGTAGTTCAGTACTGAATCATGAGAATAACCACCCATAACAGATGAAAGTTGGGTTTGATCTTCAGGGAGAGGAGAAAGACTCGTACAAGCCTTGTTTTCTTCTTCAAATTCTTCTTCTTCCTCACTACTGTGAATCAGCATGGTGGCATCTGAAAGGGTTTTCTTATGATCACAGTTCACACTTTCTTCTTGCTCGCTATCTTTTTGCTTTGTTCTCTCCATCAGAATGTTGGGCTGTGACCCTTCTGAGATACCTCTTGGAAGAGCCACATCTGCTGCAGAAGCTGACATGGTCCTTTCTTTAATTCTTATTCCTTCAAAGCTGGGAGCCAAGCCTGCTATTTCAATACTGTTTCTCTTCTGCAGCTGAGCGTGGCGTGCCAATGTCAGAGGTTCGCTGACTTCCTGAAGAGAATGTGCCACAGGCAGGCTGTCTTCCTGAAATGTCTGGACAGAATGGTGCACTCGCCTCGTAATAAGATCTGGATTGCTGCTGCTAATGTAGATATGTCGTGAAAGGTCTGGAGTACTATTTGCAGGTCTTGGGTAGGGGTATGGGGGAGGTGGACGATAGACTTGGGTCTTCATTATATTCGGTGCTGGATAGTCCTGAGCCTGGAGCTGCACATTTGTCAGCTCGGGCACACTGACTGCCCCAACAACCGGGCGCTTTTCAGCAGGATAGGGATAGGGGGATTGGCTGTGAAAGCTGTAGTTCAGGTTAAATGGATAATGGTTAGATTGTGGGGAAGCAAAGTGAGCATGTTCTCGTATTTCAGGTTGACTGTAAACTAAGGCATCAGGCCTGCTGTAAGCATACGAATTGCTGATGTTCAGATTTCTCATTGAATGGCTCTGCCTATCCGTGTGCACCATTCCCCTGTTGAGCTGTCTCATCACCGTTTCATAGTCCGGCGTGGGACGGTAAGAAGGTGGTATTAGCGCACTGTGTCTGTGTGATGGCACATAATCAGCTCTGAGGACATCGCTTCCAGTAATGCTTGGGTTGGAGGACATGGGGGACGGCTGCAAGTAATGCTGTGGATTGTTCAAGGAGTTTGTGCTATGTGCGCTATAGACACTACCATTGCGGATCCGGCCACTGTAGTCGTGAGGGGCTCTATCCAAGCTAGTCTGAGAGTGACAGTAGTATCCATTCTGATTGCTCACAAAGAGGTTATCTGAAAGTAAAGAATTTTCTGACAATCAAAAATTGTTTGTGAAAATAAATGTTCAAAAATAGGACGTGCAATAGCAAGTATCCAGCAATACTTCCAACACTACACTGCGAAGAATTCAGCTACATTCTGAATTTATGCACCTGTACCATCATGAATACTTGTGTAACTACTAGGTTAGAAAGTGTGCTTATTCCCTGACCAGTTAGAGTACTGTTGTTATCCAGGTGACCATAGGACTGGAAAATCCCTATCAACACTGAGGCAACTTTAGAAAAGATTAGATGAAGCCCTTCAGGGCAGCAACTTTGTTAATTAAAGTCACAGCATTTAACAATTAAAAAAAGAAAAGGAAAGAAAGCAGCCATGACTCCACTGTGCACTGCTTAGGAGTGTGCATTCCTTGCAAATTCTAATTAGTGTTTACTTGGGTTATTTTATTTCCTTTTTTCAATCAAATGTATACCAATTCCATAACTTGCAGACTTCCTCAGCCTTTGAATTCCCCACCACCTTGTAGTCCAGGGAACTCAGAGAGAAACTTCTCTCTTTCTGCATCCTGGGTTTAATTTTTTTTATTTATTTATGTTTAAATTGTCTGAATTGTCTGCAGGCTCTGTTACTCTTTGCAGCAATCAATATTGACAAGGGTCTCATAATGCCATAATGCACCAGTTTAGTACCTAAACCAAAGAAACTATGTTCAGCTTCAACTCACGCAAGGGACTACAGTCTGTAGTGGCTGTATATGCTATCATAGCTAACTTTGCTCATACCCCATGGGAGAGGATACAGAGGAGGAGCGGCTAAGGGAACTGAGGTTGTTTAGCCTGGAGGCTCAGGGGAGACCTGACTGCTCTCTACAACTACCTGAAAGGAGGGTGCAGAGAGGTGGGTGTTGGTCTCTTCTCCCAGGTGACAACTGAATGACAAGAAACAGCCTCAAGTTGCGCCGGTGGAGGTTTAGATTGCATATTAGGAAGAATTTTGTCACCAAAATGGTTGACAAGCATTGGAACGAGCTGCCCAAGGAAGTGGTTGAGGCACTATCCCAGAAGGTATTTAAAAGATGTGCAGATGTGGTGGTTAAGGACATGGTTTAGTGGTGGACTTGGCAGTGCTAGGCTAACAGTTGGACCCTATAACCTTAAAGGTCTTTTCCAACCTAAACATTTCTATGATTCTATTTCAAATTAGCTCTCTGCCTAGAGTAGCAGCAAGCATTTCAGTGAGTGTGTAGTACAAACCTATCCCATGCTCACCCTATGAATTTATTCAGCTCTAGCTAAAGTAGCTATAAATGCATATTATAGCTTTTACCTTCTAAAGTTGTGTAGTGTGGCCTTGGATTTAATGAACTTACCTTGGGAGGATGCATATGGTTCAGTATAATGACCATTGTAATGCAGCTGAGGTGGTGGAGGCATCATGTAAGGCTGAGGCTTGGGCTAAGAAAGCAAGCATCTTATTGTTAGTTAAAAAAATACAAATAAAATACAAAAATACAAATACAAAAAATATTTTAAAAATACATCTTGAAGACTTTTTGTATATAACATATAAAATGTAATGCATAATACACACAAAGCCTTAGTCTTAAACCATTTCTCTAAATCTGCAATGTACGTTTCTCCTGTGAGGTTATACAAGAAATAACTTAAAAACGGAAACAAAACCAGAACCCCACACCACCAACCCAAGACTATCTTGCCATCTGACATCTAGGAGAGTCTCCTAGATGAGTGTCCTAGAGACAAAGCAATCAAACTGAAAATAGAAATGTTTAAAGTATTTTTCATTGCAACATTTTAATTTCATTATTGAGATATTCCGTAGCATGTTTTTCTACAAGTCAGAAACAGTTCTTCACATACCGGACTCCTCTTTTTCACTGCTCATTTTATTTCACTGAAGGAAACGAATGTCTCATTCAAAGCCAACTGAAATCCATAAAAATGCAAACATAACACTATTTGCTTTCCTTACCATAGACATCCTGGATGAAGACCGCCTTCTAACAGGATTCACGGTAACCGGCTGGGTTTGTCTAGAGAAGAAATTTTACGGTGAGAAAAGATTCTTAACAACACCAAGACCTATTCCAAACCTTGGAAAGTGCTCGCAAGTTCAGTTAAAAATCACTCTACATTTCCTGGAGCCAGGCCCTGTGTTGAACCGTCCTCCCAACAGTCTCAAAACAAAAAGCTCTGTGAATAAACCACCATCACAGACAGCATGAGCAGAATCACAAAATCAAGATACCTCATTCATTTCTTTGCCTCTTTTCTATGAAGCATAAAAAGAAGACATCCCTGAAGCACTGCAGCAGGACAGAAAAAGCAGCAGAGTAACTGGGGACCAGTTCCAAATTTGAACCCAATGTAAAATCCCATCCTTTTAATAAATGTTCATAATTTGTTAGACCATCTCCAGGATGTAAGGTTCAGAAACCTTAAGCTCCTTTTTCCTCACCCTACAGTGCACCTGTAGTCTGCATCTTGCAGCAAGACAGAGGTAAAAAGACTGCACAATAATACAAATGCAGGAACTGGCAGATTTCAGATAGAAAGATGATTTTTCAGCTCACCCTTTGGGAAGCGAAGGACGAGAAAGGATTGGAAAGCGTGGAAGAGAAAGAATGAGGGAAGATTTCTGAGAGCCCTCCTCAGGTGGAGAGTCCAGGGTGTCTCTAAAGACAAGGTATGTACAGATAAAGACCACCTGAACTTAATACAGGCATGCATAAGAGTTTTCAGCAGCAGGACCAGATGACAGGGAATCTTAGAGATACCAGAAAAGTTTTTTTGAGGACTTTACCTATTAATAAAATCACATGGTGATGAAAGGGTTAAAATAATGAATCCTACAGACTGACATTATTCAGCTGGCAATGCACAAGTCCCTCAAATGCCCTACTTCTACCAACACTTCTTACCCCTCTCAAAAGGCAGCCAGGTTTACAAGCTTAGAGGTATGAGGTCTACCCCATTCCAAATGAATCAGTTCCAAGACACTTGCGTGTCATCTGCAGTACAAAATATTCCATTACCCTTCCACTGGCCTCAGCAAATTTTGGACCAACTCCTCCATAGGTATCTTCTCATGTACAAAGAAGAGGAATGGAACATTAAGGAAACATGCTTTTTTATGACAGACTATTCACTGAGTCTAATTCTTTAGTCTTTGACTGAAGTACCTTAACTGAAGAAAAGCTGTTCCTGTGGAGTAGCTCAAATTCCAGACTTTGATTTACAAGTTGGAGACCAGCCCATTTAAATTTATTTTGATGAATTGTATTAATTTACTTTGCACTGGTGCTACTTGAGCTACATGGATTCCATGGATATCCAAAGGACCACATACCTCTCAGCTGCCAATCCAGCACATTTCAGGAGTGCTTCACATACACTTCCCGCCCTTTTAAAGGCCTCTATGTCCTTTCAGAGCAGTTCACCCAAACCCAGGCCAAAATCCCACTGATTCCAGTAGCTCACAAACATTCTAGTAACAGTAGCCCCCAAAGCAACTAAAGTCTGCCACAGCACCGAGATCCAGCAGCAGGGGCCAAACACTACTACTTTTGGTAAGATTTCAGTGTTTAATATTGTCCTCTGCTATAAAGCAGAGCATGTTTGAGAAACTGGTGATAAGTATTTTCTCAAAAAAGATTAAGAAAAAAACCCCAAGTCATTAATTACTACAATCTAAAAAGGACAGTAAAGACATTATAGAGGTTAGGAAAGATTTTGCTTCCCAATAGAAGCTTCAAGAGCACCAAGAGTTGTGCTAATGTATTCTACTTACAGGCTGCATTTATTTAGTCTGTAAAATTTGTGTCTAGCCACACACATCCTCCACACGTATTTTGCTGTTTCCATATCTTCCTGCCAAAAAACAATAACAAAATTTGCAAATTAGCCACATATGCATACCCTTTACTTGCTTTCAGACAAGCCACTGAAAGTTTAAAGATTAAATTAGCATCGACCAATTTTGTTTCAATGTAACTTCATTACTGTCACCAGGTTTTCCCTAAAGCTGTACTCTGCAGGCCTGAACATGCACTCGAGCATAATAATTTTATTAGATTTATGAAAGTTGAAAGTAGAAGCTTTTTGTTGAAGATGCTTATGAGCTATAACACTAATACATTGTACAGCGTGTGTGTGTATATATATATCTTGTGCTATAAAATTATCAACAGCTGCACTCCTAACAAAGGCAACTGGTAGATGCTACATAAAATTAATTGGGCAAGCATTCCAGGGAGCATTCCAGCAAAGCACTAAGACCATGTTTGTCTTCAAATGCCACAGATTTTAAAGGTAAAAAAAAAACATGCTAGAAATTTTACTGGAATAGATGAAAAAATGTATGACCACTCAGTCAAACTTGTAAATATAATCAACACAAAGGCTCAGATTTTTAACGCCTTCCCCCAGAAAGCTAGCCAGAGACAGTATTATTACTTTTGCCTCACTCATATATTTAGCAACATCAAACTGTAAACAAAAGTAGGCTTTATCCTTTGAGTTAAATCAGCATTCAAATTACGGTTTTATTTACTGAAGCCTTAGAGAAAACATAAAAGTAAAAATCTACTCACAGTTTGGAATTGGATTGTCTCTTCTTTGTTTGCCAGCTCTAAGGCGAAAAAGGATTTGTTGTGGGACATGTTGGCAATATCATGCCACCTGCAGACAAAAGGGATAGAACATGACTGCCAAGCTCTGATTGACAAGCCACAGAAAACGCAACTGAAGAACAGAACCATCGCCAAGAATATGGATGAAGAATGGAGGACAAATAACAAGTTCATCAATCCATCTGAACAAGTCGCAGGCCATCACTTCCCAATCCATTAAATGACTGCTGAAAGGAAAATATGCTGGTAACTTCCCAATCTCTTCAAGATGCACAACACGTACAGTAATGTTTATTACATGTCTTCCACTCGAAATTCTTTCAATTATTCTTTTAAAAACCCCACCTAATTTAGCTAACTGTAGTTATCAGTAAATTATAATATCATGACTGCGTGAAAGCAAACCACACATTCCAACAACAACAAAAGAAATCTACACTGTGGGCCCTCTATAGACAGATAGAGGAGCAGCCTCACATTCACAAGCTTTGGTCTCCCTGGGGGACTTCAACCACCTCCATATCTGTTGGAGGGAAAATACCGCAGGGCACAAGCAATCCAGGAGGTTCCCGGAATGCGTTAATGATAAATTCCTTCTCCAAGGGAGGGGTGCCATGCTGGACCTTGTTCTCACCAACAGGGAGGGGCTGGTGGGGAATGTGAAGCTCAAGGGCAGCCTTGGCTGCAGCGACCATGGAATGGTAGAGTTTGAGATCATTAAGGAGGTGAGGAGGGTGCGCAACAAGCTCGCTACCCTGGACTTCATGAGAGCAGACTCCGGCCTCTTCAGGGATCTGCTTGGCAGAATACCCTGGGATAAAGCCCTGGAGGGAAGAGAGGCCCAAGAAAGCTGGTTAATATTCAAGGATCACCTCCTCCAAGCTAAGGAGTGATGCATGCCAGAGAAATTCAGGTAAAAACACCAGGAGGCCTGTGTGGATGAACAAGGAGCTCCTGGACAAACCCAAACACAAAAAGGAAGCCTACAGTGGGTGGAAGCTGGGACAGGTAGCCTGGGAGGAATACAAAGAAATAGTCCGAGCAGCCAGGGATCAGGTTAGGAAAGCTATAGTCCTCATAGAATTAAATTTGTCCAGGGAAATCAAGGGCAACAAGAACTTCTATAGGTACAATGGTGATAAAAGGAAGACTAGGGAAAAGTTGGGCCCTGGTTAGCTGGGCTATGGAGAAGGCTGAGGTACTCAACAACTTCTTTGCCTCAGTCTTCACCAGCAAGTGCTTGAACCACACCGCCGAAGTCAAAGAAGGCAAAAGGCAGTCACTGGGAGAATGAAGAACTGGCCATTGTAGGAGAAGAGCAGGTTTGAGACCATCTAAGGAACCTGAAGGTGCACAAATCCATGGGACCTGACAAGATACATCCAAGGGTCCTGAGGGTACTAGCAAATGAAGTTGCTAAGCCATTACCCATCGTATTTGAGAAATTGTGGCAGGCCAATGAAGTTCCCACTGACTGAAAAAGGGGAAACATAATCCCTGTTTTTAAAAAGTGACGAAAAGGAAGACCTGGGGAACTACAGGCCAGTCAGCCTCACCTCTGTGTCCGACAAGATCATCCTCCCAGAAACTATGCTAAGGCACTTGGGAAATAAGGAGGTGACTGGGGACAGCGAATACAGCTTCACTAAGGACAAATAGTGCCTGACAAATGCTGGCTGCCTAACATGGGGTTACAGTGCTGGTGGATAAGGGAAAAGCAGCTGACATCATCTATCAGGACTTTGCAAAGTGTAGAACACAAGCTAGTGAGGAACGGACATAAAAATGTGAAATGCACAACGATATTTTAAGAAAGAACCATACTAACCTAAATACAACAGGAGGACGGCCATTTTTGTGTTTCACAAAGATACCATCAAGACACGCTCCAATGAATATGTCACTTCCTTGGCTGTCCTGTAAGAAATCGTAAAAAATTATGCAACTACAGGAAAAAAGTCTTCAAAAGCAAAGTTACATGAACAGCAACTACTTTTACAATTCTGAGAGAGAAAAGGGATGGCGTGGCTTTTGGGTTTTATTTATTTTTGGCAGGAAGTAACCCTTTTTACACAGGGGGAAAAAAGCAATTGAGACAAAGATCCAAGCCCTGTTTACCTTTGCAGGATAGGTCTCTTCACCATAGCCCTCCATTCTCTCTACTTCTTGCATATATAACATTTCCGCATCAGGAGGAGTAAGGCCTCTACAAATGAAAACAGTGATCAGCTAGCACCATCAGTAACAAAAAAATATCTTTTTTTCACTCTGACTGACACTGTCAAAGCTTGAAAAGCATCCCCAAGACATCCAGGCAACCATTAAATCGCAATGGTTTCATCTGTAATGGCCTTTACACTTTGATTCTAGTAACTTCTTTCCTTCAAGCATATCTAGGGCAACAAATGGCAACAAAGATCAACTTAAATTATCATCTCTGCTAATGGCAGACAATTATCACATTCTTCAAATCCATCATTGTCACCATATTTTCTCACTTTGTAAGAATAATTATTCTGGCACATGTGTTCAAGACCTGAATTTCTCCTATTGCAGTATGCATGTTCAGGACCAATACGAAGTTTGACACGTCACATTTCAGGAAAGAGTCTCATTTTCTGAATGCTGACAGAGGGTTAACGGTAATGGTTTGAAAACATGAAAAGGTGAAGATCTGTAAGTAAGGGTAATTTTTTTTTTATTTTTAATTAGACGAACTGGCAAAGACAGTTTTCTCAGACTTGCAGTAGTGTTCCAGGGATTAAAAACTTGTGTTTCCCTACCTACCTCTGTTGATCGCATTATCTTTTCCTGCAAAATTCTGTCATGGTCCTTGTTATGTCTCTCAATACTTTTTCAGTCATCAATCTGTTTCTCCACTTTTCCCTAATGTCATGCAGATTAAGTTTTCTTTGCTGAACCTTAACCATGCAATCTTGTTACAAAAGCATTTCAAAGACAAATGGATCCGAAATTTTCAAACTGTTATTTTAAAATAATACAGGAAAAAATAATCAGTATTACTCACATAGTCACAAACTATGAAGTGACAACAGAGAAGTTAGCTTTCCTTTGTCTTGGGCTACTGCATCTTAGCTACCTCTTGTTTAAGATCATAAGCATTCTGGCACAGTGACTGTCTACATTTCTATTGCCCTCAGTATCTGCCAGTGTTGTTTATCAAGAAACATCCTTACTGGGGTCACAACTTCATATAAACAAGTTTCAGAAACATTATACAGGTGAAGTCACATTAATTGTCTCCTGTATTCATTTTCAAAGCAGAACCCTCTCATTTATTTTAGCGGTCATTTCGTTCTCTTTTCACTTTCATTCAGCAAAAATTCTTGTAGTTTTAATGCAGATGTATCAGTGAAAAATGTAGTTAAATGGGAGGCAAAATTAATCCAACTGTCTTCCGGGATTCTCAACTCCCTCACTTACGGAAGCAATCACATCAAAATTAAGCAAAAGAGGTTTAGAAATGTTACCTGTACTTCTGATGTAGCAAGGCAACTTTCTGTGTCGCTTCTTCCAATATTTTTTCTTCTTGCAGCCAACCCTTAAGGTAAGACAGCATTTATAGAATGAAATACAATAAAATTCTACAAAATTAAATGGTTATAGTTTCTTTACATAGGCACATCAACCCTCTACTCTATGCTTGGAGCTTAGATGCTGTAACATGCAAACAAAAAGCACAAACACTGTTTTGAAGCAGTTTTACTCATTCTCCCATCTCCACCCCAACCTTCTTTTCAGTGTAACACACAATACAATTGAAAAGATCTTGCAACATCTTTGCTTCTGTGTAATATAATGCATCATATCTCACTCCAGCCTCAAAGAAAACCTTTACTAATCTGACAATCCAGGGAGCAGTAAGCTAGGTGGATCATGGAGTCTTTAATAATGATTTGCATTTACCATTCTAAAGAAATATTTAAATACATCAATTTAAGTACTTACCACTGGAAACAAAGCAAATCTTTGTAGAAACTCCTGAGATTCATACTGATCATAGTCTCCAAAATCAGCTAAAAAATAAAAAATTTCTTGGATTCAAACATTCGTAACAAAATGATTCAATACCCGATAAATTGCAGCAGGATCTCCAAGTAGCAAATCTCCATCCTATTGAACTACGATCTGAAAGTAAAACAATGGAACAAACTAACCAGTAATGTTTAAGAAGAAGAAAAGTAAAACCACATCCCACCTTTCTACCTTGTTCAGCAAAACTGATAGCACTCCTTGTGGATAGGAAAGGAGAAGAAATGATAAAACAATCAGTGTTGCTCAAAATTCCTTAGTTTCTTGGGGTTGGTTTGTTTGGTTTTTTGATCACAGAACAAGGTTGGAAGGGGCCTCTGGAGATCTAGCCCTAAGCAGGGCCAGCTACAGCAGATTGTCTCAAAGCCTTCTCTGGTCAAGTTTTCAACACAGACGATGGAGACGCTACAGCTCCTCTGGGCAAGCTATTCCAGTGTCTCACCACTCTCACAACACAAAACTTACGATGCTTAGATGAAATCCCCTATATTCCAATTTGTGCCCATTGCCTGAGAAGAGTCTGGCTCCATCTTCTTTACTCCCTCCTGTCAGATACTTAATTACTTGCAGTATAGCGCTGGCAGACTGCTCTAACTTGGAGCTGGAGTCAAACACTGCCCAGAGCAGCTGGAGCACCCTTCCGCTCCCAAGCATCCTACAGCTCCCTGCACCCAGACATGCAGAACGTGCGACCTAGGAGCCTTCCTAGACTCAGGGGCATGCTCACAAGGGACTTCATAACAGATTTGATTTTAATAATGGTTTTAATTTTACATCATGCCAAAGGCCACAACAAGGAATTTGCCCCTTTTTTGGTTGCCAAGAAAAAACTAACCAGCGTTTCAAAGAAGAGAAATTAAACAGTCTAAACTGCAAAAGTTATGTGCCAGTCTCGTAAGAGAAACTGTGGAACAGTCTGTAGGGAACAGCTGCTCCCAAAAATATAAACACAATCCCCAGTATACAGACCCTATTTACATTACCACAGATTCTCATCCATAATAGTACAGAGACGTTTAGGAACCAGATTTGTATTGAGCATTAACAATTAATATGCAAGTTATTTATGATGAAAGGGGAGAACATGTGACAGGCTACACCAACACAGCACTTGAGATAAAGCAGTGTTTAGAATTAGCCGACTGTAATTATTTCAAACACGGCTCATTCTTGAAACCAGTTCACTTGAAACAGCAAGTAACTGCTTCTCTTCGCTCAGAACCAGCTAAAATTAACTAACCTACCGATGACTGAATAAGCTTCTTCAGTCATCAGAGCACATTAATTTAGAACCTGCTTTTTTTCTGAGATGTTTTTTCACTCTGATATCAACACATACAGTTTCTCTCGTATACAACACTGAAAAAGGAATGTGAAAGCTAAAAGGATAAATATTTTCCATCTGGGAAGGGGATTATATTGAAAGATTTCTATAAACAACTCACTTAGCAGAAAGACATTTACACTGTCCAAAGAAATGAAAGTAACAAAGCAAGATTTTGTCAGTTGAAGACCATTAAATCCTGGCTTGGATTAAACAGATTCACTGTTACATAAACAAGGCACTAACATAATTCACCCTACTCCACTGGTAAACACAGTTTCTGAAAACATAATTGTCATCCTTGATGTGATACTACCAACACATACAATTTTAAAAAAGACCAAAAAACCTTAAGTTGTATGTACTACCGAAGATTTTAAGTCCCTGTCATTTTGTCAGATTTACAATCGCTGTCAGATATACTGGAGCAGCATTCACTATGAAGGAATAAACAAACACACTAAACAAAGCTGTTGCCATTAAAAACTTCTCTTTTGAGATATCTAAGATCAAGCAAGCGTGTTAGCTGGGAACACCAGCCATGATCAGTGCAGACAGACTTAGGACTGGTGGTTCCTTGGTGTATGCTCCATCCCATCTGACCCCAGTTAGGAAAAATAAATCAGCCACTTTCAGGTAGGTATCACAGAAATGGGTCTTCAGGAGTGATTTGAACATAGGAATTGTTAACAATCTTGCATACTAATGTGAAATAACCTTAGGTATTACAATATTTGGGAGAAGGAGTGGAGATACAAGTACCATTGTATATTCAAACTTGCTTATTTATTAAAACATCTCTTTTCTCTTGTTACCATGTCAGAATAAAGAGTCTTCATTAACATAAACAGCTGAAGGGTCTGCCGATGTAAGCAGAGGACTAAAGCCTTTGCCCCCAAAGGAACTCTGATGTTCAATTCAAACCCAACTCCTGAAAATACACGTGAGATACCCAGGTACACCTCTGAGGACTGCACAGAAACATCAGCAAGTCTGGGGCAGCTGACCCCACTGTTCCCCCTCCTCAGCCCATATGATGAAGTTCTAAGGAGCAAGCCTTCCACAACTTACTGAATTGCATCTTTGAACGATAAATAGGAAACATGCAATAGAAAATACATCACCAAAGTTTCTAACGCAACATTAGCCAATTGGCACAATTACCTTACTTACCCTGAACAGCTAAACCAGCCAGATGTATTGCTTGTTCCAGTGTGCAAGGAATGTTGCCCTCCAAGATATCTTTCTTTAATTGCAAGTAATACTGATACCTACATGGGGAAAAAAGAAAAAGCTAACATGGGCTTCTTAACTTAAAGAAAGTGCAGGTGAATATGCCTGTATTTCCTGTTCTTCTCTGCATCCCCCGGTTTGTGTGAAAGACTGCTGTCTTCCTCATTCAGACCCACTATTTCACTCTGTTAACTTCTCCCTTAGCTTTCACATATCCCTGCAGAACTGCTACCTCTTAAAGAATCTCCATGATTTCTATCTACTACCATACCCTCATATTTTTTAATTTTTTACCTCTTCCTTTCTTAATATTCTTACTATCTCCTCTTTACAATGTTCAGGTCTCTGCTGCTGTACTGCTGCATTCTCTTCCAGCAGCTCTAACACTGCATATCCCTCCAGTCACAATAGTGACTTTAATTTCTGCATTACAGCTTCTGAGTAAATTGGAGTTTTTTAATTTCAAGGCACCATATTTTTTTTTTTCTTTAATCTGACCTTTTCCTGGGTCATCTCTTGCATACAACTACTACCAGTTGTACCATTTTGTCCACAGTCAGAACCACATTTTCTTGAATTCTTCTGCCCCTTTCAGCCACCCATTGAACACACTATCTTGAGCCCAAAACACCTAAAAACTCAAAAATGCCATTATAGCTACACAGGCTTTGCCAAGAAGGGCATTTGTCTTCTCTAAGTCTAGTTTTAAAAGCTTCTTAACTTCCCCATACTGTATGTTAACTCTTGTGAAGTAAGGCTTAATACTGAGAACATGGAAGCAATTAATCCAGTGCCTAGATAATTCAGGTAAACTCCTCCCAAATTTTCATCAGGCTAAAAGATGGCTCTCTTCCCTCACTATTTAACAGCCTGTTAAACACACTGACATTTTGTAAATATTTTTTAGACTCTCCTGGATTCTACTACCAAAAAGCAGTATGCCATATAACAGTAGATAACATCCTTATACAACACACACAAGAACAGCTCGACTGGGACTAAACCCAGGCCTTAAAAAAGAGGAAAGGAAAAAGACAGTGCATATCAAGGCATCTGGGGAAATAGATCTTCCCAGTCAAGCAGCAGAATGTAAGCTCTTTCCATAGAACTGCTGTAAACATACAGAAGAAGGATCTTGACACTAACTCGTGACAGTACAAATACCATCTCATTTGTCTATGACATTTCCATTTCCTGGTATACATTAAACATATAATTTGCTTAAATATGCTCAATCTCATTTATATTGAAAAGGCATGAAAAAAATGCAGATTTCTGAAACTAATCCAGACTCTCACTATCATACATCAAAGCAAGTACCACCCTCTAGGATTCCAGTATAAGGTTGGCATGTAAACTCTTGCTTTCTACGTGGCAGCGTACTACAAAATTGCTGTTAAAGTTCCAGCATAAACATCATAATCTTTAAACAAATGCCAGAGAAGAATATTCAAGGGTTTTCAGGCAAATTAACTATTCAATGCAACACCATGACATTTATCTTACCCTAATGCATCCCAGTACACCAACAAGCACCAAATCTGAACCAGACTTACTAAAAAAAGGGAGAAAAGAGACTGACCACTAAAATTACTTTTTAAGGTAGTAAAATTTCTAAGACAAAGACCCAAAACTTCAGAGTTCTCAGAAAGAAAATAATCTTACAGAAATTACACATAAAATAAAACTAAAGCTGCCAGGCATTTAGCAAGACACTACAGCACCAACGTTTGCACCAAGAGGCTTATCTCCCTGAAAAGCTTTCACACCACAGTTACTGGGAAAGGTCTCTGGCAAGGTATTTTAGCACCAGAGTATATACAGACAGTTTCATGTAGCCACGGAATAAATTAATCTGGAAAGGACCTCCAAGTAATCATCTCATTCAACTCCCCACTTAAAGTAGAGCCAACTTTGAAGTTACCAGCTTAAATGGGTTAATTAATGAAAACACATATTTCTGAAATAACAAATACAGGTTTGTAATCCAGTTACAGGTTTTTATACTCATTTGTCTGTTAAAAATAATAATTAAATCAGAACAACTATACACATGAAGACAGTAGAAGTCCATGGCCCATAGGAATAACTGGTCAGTATATATGCTCAATTTTACTTTCCCCTGCAGTCAGCACCACGCATGTGATGTTCCCCAGACACACAGTTGAAATGGATATATGATATCAAAGCTAACACCCATTTTCATTGCTCAGTGATACACGAAAAAATCACAAGCTGAAGCTTAGCCTGTATTATTACCAATGTACTGTACTGAAAGCAAAATAAAGCGTAGCTTAATAAAATCCACGTGTACTTTGTGCAGGATGGACATCTTCAAGAGCAACATATGGCTCTTCATAACAAAAAGTACAGAGGAACATGAAGGGACTACAACAATTAGAAGTCTGACAGTGCCTATTACTGAAAACAGGTTTGAACAGATTCCCAAGATCACCAAATGGTTCGTTTTTTGTTTAGTTTATCCCATATTTTAAATATTTGAAAGGAAAATAAACACAGTTTGAACAAAAACTCTGCCCACAGTTAACAATTACCATTTCTGTAGAGATGGGGGAGAGGAAAGTAAGCAATTTTTAAGTAAACCATACATTTCAGTATGCTGAAAACAAAATCACAGGCACTTGTATGAAATGTACCTGGTAATCTCCTGCTGAAGCTGAGAAACAGTAGGCACATAGAACACTACTCCAAAATACACAGTTGGCTCCAAGGCATATTTGTCCAGCTGCTTTTTCAGAGGCTTGTCCAAATCTACCCATCTGCGCTGATTCTGCTTGTTATAATACCACAGACTGAAATAGGTAATCTGAAAAGGAGACATTTCAATGATGAAAAAAGTTAATATTGCAATATTAGATAAAATACATTGTATGAAAGTCTTCCTACTTAGAAATAAAGGTTTTAAAACACTGACTATGGCTATGGGTTATCAAAAACTTAAAAGAACCAGAGAGATTTATTATGAAAAGCAGACATTCCTTCCAGATAAGGAAGGTATATAAGGCCCCCCACCTAGAACATGACCAAACCTACTCTTTATTTGCAAACAGCCCTTGACCCTGTTGTGTCAACTCACAGATATTAGCAGTAAGCATGTATATGTGACAGGAAGGCAAAGGGAAGTGAGGATGGCAAACAAAACAACACTGAAGCGCAGGAGAGCCAAGCATGGCTTCTCTAGGGAACTGGCAGGCAGGCTCACCTGGGATGCAGAAGGACGAAAGAGCACGGGACAACTGGTCAGTCAAGACAAGCTCATTAATGCACATGTAGGACTCATCCCACGAGCAAGAAAACAAGCAGGTAGAGCAGCAAGCTACCTTGCCTGAGCAGCCAGCTCTTAGGCAAGCCAAAACACAAAATACAGTATGCACTGGAACAGATTGCCTGCAGAGGCTGAAGGGTGTCCATCCCTGGAATGTCAAAATCCCACTGCACAACATCTGGAGCAACACAATCCAACTCTGCTTAGATCTCCTGTGAGAAGGAGTTTGGACTAGACTGTTTTTCTATCACTCCACAGCACAGTTCTACATCCACATTGTAGAGCCACTCATTCAAATTCAAATTTCTCCACTATGTTTTAACGGATTTAAATCTGGTCCTGCAGATTCCTTGTTATTTCATTCAGTTCTAGACCAGCAAATGGACAGACTGGAAAATATTCATGTCATTATCACAGAAAAAAATAGAAATCATAATTACAAGGTTTGTTTAACTGAGAGAAGGAGAGAAGAGAATGCTATGAATTACCAATTGCATCTGTAGGCATTTACATGGAAATTCTCCAAGTCCTTGCTACATACACATTACTAAACACAGAAATGGTAGAAATACCAACACATTTAATCCAACGCTTTTCTTTACATATTTTCAGAAGTTTCTAACTTACACAAAATAAAGCTATTGAGGATGAAGTTTAATAACACAAAGGACAATCCATCTTAATGATTTTTTTTACATCAAAATTTTCTGTGGATTAGACTTGGAAAAATTATCTACCTAGCAAAGGATTTACTTTCGTGTTCTAGAAGCTCTAGGATTGAGACGCTTTAGAGCACAGATGTGAAATTCATTGGGGAGGGACAGTAGAGAAAGGCCACTTCAATACTTTCCTGTGAAAACTCACCTATATTCACGTCTGAAAATTCATATACTTACATCTTCCTAGTTTGCAGTCTAAACAGGATGAAAAGTCTACCCTTACGGGCTTCTGGCTAACCCTCGCAGTTCTGGCAGGCTGTCTAGTGTGAAACAGCCATGGCATGGGCAGGTATGCTACAACCCAGACTTCAAGGACAGAGTGAAGTCCATGCTCCGAATCAGCACAGATCATTAAGTAACTTGGGGCACAAAAGTCAAGGTGCAGCATTAAATTAGTAAAACCAACTATTCCAGAAAAGCACTTTCTCAGGGGTATTAGCAAAACTGGAAAATTAGAGCAAATTATAAGGCATAACATTCCTTTGACATCGCATACTGGCAAAATGTATGGCCCTCTCTAAATTAGCATCTATAGAGTTTTAAGTGATTGTGGTGGGGTTTTTTCCCCCAATCTTTAAAAAACCATCCTCTAAACTAAAATCAATGTTATCATGTAATTGCAAAACAGTATTCAGAGATAAATAAAACGTTAGGATGAAGTCAGCCCAAAGCACCATGCGCACAGTCACAGCAGCCGAAGTCAGACTGTGATGCTGACATCCTGTGACTTCTGAGTGTTATAAATGTAATATATACATAACGCAGGATGGTAAATAAACTAGAGGACCAAAAAATAAAAATAACAGTTGAAGTTGAACTATATGCCATGAGCTACTTGATCTCACTTGCTAGGAAAAGCTCAAAAAAGAAGCCTACTGTGCTGTCCCAGCCCACCTGCCCAACAGGTCAGCCACATCAGCACTGGGCTGAGCGCAACCTGAAACGTCAAACCACAACCTGTTGGATGGGAGCAGAGGCTGAGGCAGAGGCTGAAACCTAAGGGTAACAGCTACTGAAACCTAAGGGTAACAGAACCACAGAAGCACACCAGCGAAGTTGAAAGACTTCTATCAAAGATAACACACAAACACCTTTGGAAACCAAATAAAAATGTGTGCAAAAATTTCTAAGCAACTGTTTGAATAACTTTCACCTGCAGCCTTGGTGTACTTGAGCCTTAAAGCAGCACAGACGTGTAACAGAAAGGTAAGGAGAGAAACACCACCGCTGTTTCTAACTCCCTGATGTAAGGTACTCCTGGTTCTACACCACAAAGTCTGAACGGAATGTACTTCTAAGGCATGATGGTCACTTGCACTGCTCTGTTTCTTTAAAACAATGACCACTTGCCTTAGTTACTGGCACAACAGACAAGGAAAAATGTTTCTGCATTTTAAAACATTCTCTGGAATACAGGACATCCCTATTTTTTATGCCACGGTATTTTCCCTCACTAACTTCTCCAGTCTGGACTATCAAAAATAAAATGAAAGCCAAGCAAAATGCTACAGACCAAAGCCTGTCTTCTGACTTATATGCAAACCTTTCACTTGATTTCAAGGGCAGAATTTGATCCTGTGGGTTTTCAGAGGAGCTTATGCACCCCGGAATATTCACACTGATTAAAATAGAAACCATTTTTATTCATTGCTAAAACATCTTATTATTAGCAGCTCAGGACAACACCCAATTCTAAAAAGAATGTCATTACATAATTCTTAAAATATGTTAAGCTGTTAAGATTAACACCACTTTGAGGCTCATTTATTTTAGTGACTTATTCATGACCCAACCCCTTTGAAGGAAATCAAACAGAAATAAAAAGAACACACAATTTCTGCAGAGTTGATTTCTACCTAGCTGCTTTCTGTCACTACAGACAGCAAAAGTAAGCATTTTTGCATAAAAGTTCAAGCATTACCAAGTACCAAAAGCTCAACACAGTATTACAGCTCACAATTTGGTGGGAGTGGAGTGACTTCATCTATGAAGTCAATCAGACTTCCTAACCTAAGCAGAGGAGCTTCGGCAGGTATGAGCGCCACAGAAACACAGTACTGTAGGTGACTATATTTTGTCTTTTGGCATGATGCATGATGACAGTCAGAGGACTGGGGCTGATCATTCTTAAAAAGAGACTAAAGTAAAATGTTACTGTGGACTTCAATTGCCTAAGAGCACATACATAGAGAAGACAGAGCCAGACTCTTCTTGGAAGTGCTCACCGCAAGTATGAGAAGCACTGGGCACAAGCTGCAACATAGGAAATTCCAGTTAGATCACGAAAATAATTTCACAACAGGAGTAGCCAAACACTGGAACAGGTAGCCTAAAAAGGCACCGAATCTCTATCTTCAGAGTCACTCAAAGTCACGCAGGCAATCCCTGAGCCAACCGATCCAGGCTGGCCTTGGGAGGATGGGATCATACAACCCTCAGAGGCCTCTTCCAGCTCAAATATGTGATTCTATGTCATTATAGAATTGGTGCTGACAAAGAGAAAATGGCTTACTGAAAAATTCTTGGATGTATACTAAATAACACTTTTTTTAATGAAGAAAAAAAAAAGTATATGCTGCAAACCCATTAAAACCTGAGCTTTAAATCTTAAAAGTCTCAGTTTCCACATCTGTGGAGCATACTTTGCTGTTCCTCATTGTTTCATAACTGGAAATGGAATCAATGAGATGGTCCTTCTTCCCTGTACCAACTGCATGATATCAGTTATCTACAACTAACTGGTGCATTTTGTCTTCAAGCATCTCCAGTCAGAGACTTGTCAAGCTGGTGAAGAGGGCTTTAAACTAAAGGCGCTGGAGGAGGGGAACCTCAATCCATCCCACTCCTACCAGTTTGATGCCAGTGCCAACAGATGCCCAGAGCCTGGAGAAGGATCACAGGTCAGCAGGAGAGCACCTAACAGCAGCACAAAGGAATTCCAGCCACTTCAGCCAGGTGCTGAGCCACTCAGGTTCGTGGAGGGCCCAACTGAAATGCCTCTGTGCAAATGCAGGTAGCATGGGGAATAAACGAAGAGTTAGAGATGTGCACATGCCTGCAGGGCTATGATTATCTTGGCATCACGGAGATGAGTGGGATGGCTCCTATGACTGGAACTTTGGAGAATACAGGCTCTTTAGAAAGTACAGGCAGGGGAGACGTGGAAGGGGTGCCACTCTCTATGTCAGAGATCAGCAGGAGTACATGGAGCTCTACCTGGGGATGGATGAGGAGCTGACTGAGAGCTGATGAGGCAGGGAGGGTTGACATGATAGTGGGGGACTGTTACAGACCACCTGACCAGGAAGACCAAGTAGTCTTTCACACCATCCTGCACAACATCCTTGTCTCTAACTGGGGACACATGGATTTGATGGATGGACTACTCGGTGGATAAGGAACTGGCTGGATGGTGCCACTCAAAGAGTTGTGATCATTGGCTCAATGTCCAAGTGAAGGCCAGCAATGAGTGGCGTTCCTCAGGGGTCGGCATCGGGACCAGTGCTGTTCAACATCTTTATTGGTGACATGAAGGGTGGGATTGAGCGCACCCTCAGCAAGTTTGTTGACGACACCAAGCTGTGTGGTGTGGTTGACAAGCTGGAGGGAAGGGATGCCATCCAGAGGGACCTGAAAAGGCTGGTGAGGTGGGTCACTGCCAACCTCACGAAGCTCAACAAGGCCAAGTGCAAGGTCCTGCACATGGCTTGGGGCAATCCCAGGCACAAGTACAGGCTGGGCAGAGATAGGACTGAGAGCAGCCCTGGGGAGAAGGACTCAGGGCTGTTGGTTGATGGGAATTCACACAGAATCACAGAGTGGTAGGGGTTGGAAGGGATCTCTAGAGATCATCTAGTCCACCCCCCCTGCCACAGCAGGACCACCTAGAGTAGATCACACAGGAACAAGTCCAGGCAGCTTTTGAAATTCTCCAAGGAAGGAGATTCCCCCACCTCTCTGGGCAGCCTGTCCCAGTGCTCTCACAGGAGAAGGGTTTCCTCATGTTCAGGCTGAACCTTCTGTTTCCCAGTTTATGGCCATTGCCCCCAGTCCTGTCACTGGACACCACTGAGAAGAGCCTGGCCCCATCCTCCTGACCCCCACCCTTTAGATATTGATAAGCATTGATGAGATCCCCCCTCAGCCTCCTCTTCTCCAAGCTAAACAGACCCAGCTCTCTCAGCCTTTCCTCCTGTGGTAGCTCAGCAGGACCCAGCAATGTGCTCTTCCAGCCCAGAAAGCCAACTGTATCCTGGGCTGCATCAAAAGAAGTGTGACAGCAGGTTGAGGGAGGGGATACTCCCCCTCTACTCCATTCTTGTGGGACCCCACCTGCAGTACTGCTTTCAGCTCTGGGACCCCCAACATAAGAAGGACATAGACCTGTTAGATCCAAGAGCCATGAGGATGATCAGATCAGAGGATTGGAACACGTCTCCCACAAAGACAGGCTGAGAGAGTTGGTGTAGGTCAGCCCAGAGAAGAGAAGGCTCCAGGGAGACCTTACAGCAACCTTCCAGTAGCTGAAGGGGTCTTCAAGAAAGCTGGAGAGGGATTTTTGACAAGGGCATGGAGTGATAGGACAAAGGGTAATGAGTTTAAATTGAAAGCAGGGAGATTTAGATTAGATATCAGGAAGAGATTCTAGTGGTGAGGCACTAGAACAGGTTGCTCAGAGAAGCTGTGGGTGCCCCATCCCTGGAAGTGTCCAAGGACAGGCTGGATGAGGCTTGGAGCAACCTCGTCTAGCAGAATGTGTCCCTGCCCATGGCAGGGGGGTTGGAACTAGATGATCTTTAAGGTTCCTTCCAACCCAAACCATTCTTTGATTCTTTGATTTTCCTTAAGCAGCCTCATCCCTAATATAATTTTGATTTAGCTGTAATCTAAACTTCATTCATATGTACCAGTTATTCTGATTAGCAGTATAAAAAAGTATTTTAATACAGAATCTCAGCATCTGGTTTGGTCACAGTTTACACTACCTAAAAAAGAAAAAATGACAATTGTTTATACCATTTATCAAATGTGTGTAATCATCTCAGTTGAGGTTAACAGCACCTGCTATGATCCACCCAAACTTTTCTGTACCTTCCTTTTTTTGGCAATATAATATAAAGTTATGTTCCCTAGGATTTTGAGACAACACTATTACCGCCATCTTAAAAAAAAAAAAAAAAAAAGAAAGAAAAGAAAAATCATTCTCTACAAAATCTCAGATTAAAGGGAAAAAGAACCCACCTAGAACCACTTTTGGCGGGTGGAAGCAGAGAGGACAAATAGACTTTACTACACATTTCCCTTAGTCACAGCAGTGTTGAAAGTTTACTTTGAACTTATATATTTAATTATATATTTCCCAGGTAATTTCCATATCCTATGTTATAAATCTTACAGAGTATCTCACAGGTTACAAATGCACTGAAAAAGAGAATTGTTTTCTAATTGTTAGTACAGTGCCTTCTGATTAATGCAATCTGCTACCTGCCTCAGGGATACACTGACCTGAGGAATCACCATCCTGAGATGTGAGGCAAGAAATTAAAATATAAGAAAACAATAACATGCTTTACAGAACAATACAATCAAATATATTTTCAGGATTTTCCTCTTTTACACTGGTACATGCAAATAAAAGAAGCCATAAGACCTTCCTGAACAGGGTCCTGAAAACACCTCATTATTGAAGGATAAGCATTGCAGTCAGACTTAAAATCCCAGTTAGCCCAAGGGCTCCACTGCGTCTAGCTTTACTGTATGCCTGGATACAAAACAGCTCCTGCCGTCAGGATAGCACAGTTCAAATAAACTGCATGCAGGAGAGCTGGGTCAATAATCTTGTACTATGCATGGCTGACAGATAGCAAGTGAAAGGTTTACCCGACGCCCAACATTAAGAACTACGGAAGGAGACAAGAGGCCCTGAAAATTCTCCAGAAACTCCACTCTTATCACAGCAGACAACCTCCTCCATGAATCTTCCCAATCTCTAGGGGAGAAAGGATTTGGAGCAGCCTGGACTGGCCAGTGTACAAGATCCAAGATTTCCTGGAAGCGGTGGAGAAAAGAAACCTGTGAGTCTTGCCACGTACCAGCCACCGAGTGGAAAGTTGCACTCCTCTACATACTGCCAAGACCAATTCTTCTTGCAGAAAAGACGGACTGCTGGATAGCCTCATAAAATTCCCTCCCCTTTCCCCATATTGAAGCTACTCACTTTAGGGTATTTTGCTTATACTATTTTTGTTGTTCTAGTACTGACAAGATCTTCAACTGTAGCTGCAGAGGACAGTACTTAACAGGGTAGGTACACGAATACAGAGAGAAATCAGCCTTTAAATCTTAGGTCTTCCTAATGGAAACCTTTTTTCCAACACACACATGCAGTATTTTTCTCCTAAATACTCTGATATGGGTTTCACAAATGCTATTTACACAAAGCAACTGCCAACTACAACTTAAAGCAAAACAGCAAGGATAAGAAACAAACAAAATCAATACTTTGTAAGGTAATCTGACATATTCTGATTTATTCAAATTAAAACATTGCACTGATCATGGTACACTGTGTTTTACACCCTTTAAATATATTGAATAGATGGTCTTCTGACAGACAAGGCAGATTCTGCTCATCAGCACATTAGACAACGGTAAACTGGCTCATTTACAAGCTGAAGAGCGATACCTTCATAGCACACAGAAGTCATTCTACCCAAGGCACCTCTTGCAGAAAGAGGTCAGCTATCAACATGACTAAGAAACGTAGAAACATTCCCTCTTTTTAAAAAATCATGGTACTTTTTTCCACCCTGTCCAAGGCTCCAAGAAGGATGGACTCACGTATCTGCTTTTGACTCACACCTTACACAGCACTGACATTAAAAGGAGTGTCATGTTCCCATTCCTCACAGCCTTAAATTCCTTAAATTGATTGCTTTACAACAGCAAAAAGCAAAGTTTCAAAGTAGTCTAAAAATACTAAACAATAAATTACTATCTTTGCTTCAGAAGGAAAGAAAACCTCTTCTGTCAAAACTAGTATAAAACTATACAGAAATTCACAGACACTGTGACAGTGAAAAATACAATTAAGTGATATATTCAAATTCTGACCTAATTTTGTAAAACAAACAAACAAACAAAAAAAACCCAACCAAAACCACAACCTAAAGAAGTAAAGAAGTCAGGGGCAAGGCTTCCTAACCACCACTATTGCTTTCATGGAAAAACCTTAATTTTGTGCTGTTCAGTGTCATGAGACTGAGTACAAGTCCTACACCTGAATGCATAGCTTTTTTCCTTAGGAGAAAGGAAGAACTACAATAATTGCACCAAGGCAATTACTGAGTTTTGGCTAACTGCTCTGTCATTCAATTTACCTTGGCTCCTAAATTACAATTACAGCACCGTTATAATTAATATATGTTTTAGATAGACTCAAGTTTGGTTTCAGTAAAGTAGCATATTTTAAATTAATTAGATTACATACTGCATGTCTGTATTTTTATATACATTTCTCCACGACAATGTCTCCTTTCATCATTTTAAGGAAAATTCGATTTAGACAGGCAACCACAGCAGTTCAGCTATGAGCACTCCGTCTCCTCTCATCTCTCCAAGCATTAGCTAAAATTTTGATACTTTCTGAGAATTTGATAGAAGGCATAAACATTATGATGTTAGTGACCCCTCTGTCATGACTTGGCCCAACTTTTAATTTGCCAGTCAATACGAGTACCGATATATATACGTGTAAGAATGCTTATCGTTATACTTGGTCTTATTTTAAAAACACCCTTTACATATGCAAACCACACATTAAGAAACCACCACACTGAATTAAAGGTATTTTTATGTGTTTTCTCCAAAGAAGAGCTGACACTTTAGAATTCAGAGCAAAGTTTCACAGCGTAGTTCAAGCACTTTGGGAGCACTGGTTCAGAATTTTGAAGTTATCTGAGGTTCGGATAACCTTGATTCCTTCTTTCCTATTCAGGTCCAAAACAAAGGCAGGAACTTGCATACGCACAACACGTACTCTCCACAGAGGTTCCCTACCATTAGTTCTTGTACTTGGGCCTAAATCTCTACCACACCTCTGCTCTTCAATCAGGTTCTGCTTGAATACAGTAGCAGAATTTGCCCCTTCGTTCTGGTTTAGAAGTGTTAATAGAGAACAAATACAAGAAAATCAAGCAAAAGAGATAAATCAGTTGTAACATCTCCTGCCAAACATCCTATAGATATCCAGCCATCTTAACACTTGAAAATATAGAAATGTTTTTTGAAATATTTAATTTGTATACTCATGCCCTAGATGCAAGATAAGCAGTGTTGCACACACTTTCTTAAGGTAGTTAACAATCAAGAGCTTTCAGCATTTTTTTCAAAACTTGTATTTCCAGAACGGTTTTCTGCCACAAATACAGCTTTTTGCATAAATCAAATTTGGTTACAGTTCTCTCACAGGAAAAAATACAGGCTGTGCTACAAAGGGTAAGTAACATGTTCCCTGTTCCCCTTGGCTTCTTTCCCCAGGTCCTCAAGTATGAGATAGCTGGATTACATACCTGTTTGTTGATGAGTCACATTCTGGGAATACCAGAATATATCCTTCTTAGTTTAATGCATTCATTTCACCTTTTTTTGTGAAGCCTACCATTCAGTAAAAAAATTGTCAACACACTTCAGACTCCCTGGACCCTAATTATGTGTCTATACTAGTATACAACTTTGAAATTGAGAAGTATTAATGGGAAAAACAAAAGAAAACCAGTGTTGAGCCACACAAAGCATAATTTGAAGGGTACTCCTCTACACAAAGATCTGTTAAAACAAGTGTATGAGAAGATGGCACAGCATTAGAGGAGGGCCACGAAAATGGTCAGAGGGCTGGAGCACCTCACCTATGAAGAAAGACAGGCTGAGAGAGTTGGGCTTGCTCAGCTGGGAGAAGAGAAGGCTCCTGGGAGACCTTATTGCAGCCTTCCACTACCTGAAGAGGGCCTACAAGGAAGCTGGGGGGGGAGCTTTTTGCAAGGGCCTGTAGTGACAGGACAAGGGGTAATGGGTTTAAAATGAAAGCAGGGAGATTGAGATTAGATATCAGGAAGAAGTTCTTCATGGAGAGGGTGGTGAGGCACTGGGACAGGTTGCCCAGAGAAGCTGTGGGTACCCCATCCCTGGCTGTCTTCAAGGCCAGGCTGGATGAGGCTTTCAGCAACCTGGTCTAGTGGAGGGTGTCCCTGCCCATGGCAGGGGTGTTGGAACTGGATGATCCTTAAGGTCTCTTCCAACCCTAACCATTTTATGATTAAAAATAAGCCGTTCAATTCACTGCCCAAATTCAGTTGTTACAGACTACACCAGAGACACATTTACAGATTTTACCATTCAGTGTGTACAAAGGTAGATATTTCCCTCATACTTCCTGCAGTGAACTGTTCTGCAGGTGCATGGGAACCGCATGTCCTAACTGCGTAGCCCATATACAGTAATGAAAACCGAGGCATCAGTTTCGGATAACTGCCTTAAGTCCCAGTTCCCAAATAAACAGCCATACTTGCACATTTAACGCTCTGAATTTGCACTCACGCTTTAAAGGTGCTTAGTGCATTAACAAAATACATCATCTTACAGAAAGTATTTAGTATTTTACAGTATCAAGGACTAATGTTTTTGCAGATTTAAGAAAAGCACTGGGCAATTTTTTTCTTCCTGAAAACTTTCTACGGAGCAAGCAGGCAGGAATGATCCAGTATCTGCTTGGCAAATCTTACTATTTAAAGGCAAAACAACGTTTTTGAATGCAAGCTCTGGAAAGTAATTTATATCCCTGCTTTCCATTCCCTTTTATTGCAACACATTTTCCTGCCAAAATAATCCATGCAAGAATGCATGACTGAAGGAATCTGCTCAGGGTTCAATAGTGTACTGTCAACTCCCTTAGTCTGATATATGACTCTTAATTGAGGGAATTGACATCTTTTCCCTTTTTTTTTTTTTAAACAGATTTTTAGGAGTAGCTCTAAACAAAGAGATAATGAAGAATAGCTGAAAAAAACCCCAAACCCTGCATCTCCAACGCTCTGTGAATAGTTGAATAAAAGCTAGCAGTCATCCGTCAGGAAGACAAAGCCTTTGTGTTTTGCAAACTAAATACAGTTAAATTCTTTACCTTCTGTTGACTTAATAGTGACATCTGAAAGTCAACAGATAAAACTGACAAACTTCATTGAACACAATATCTAAATTCTAAATATATGATATCTGATGTGTTCTAAGTAAACACTGAGTAGTTAGAGTCTCTCTTTGCTAAAAGAAGCAAGATTTGAAAAAAAGTCATTCTGTTGCATAGAATTGCATTTTTTCAAAATAATTGTACACTTTAAAAAAAATTCTTTGGCGAATATACAAGAATGCATATTGGGATTGAAAATAACCACAGTAAACAAACACTGGGATGAATGGATACATGTCTGTTCCAATCATTTATTATTCCCCCAACAGGAAAAGAAAAACTCTGAAAACAACAGACTGCATATAGCATTTCCTACTGAGAAATCCTGCAGTAATTTATACCCTGTTACAGTAACACATAAATTTAGGACTCAGTCCTGCAAACATTTGCTCAATATTGGAGCAAAACTATAAGCAGTTGCCATTACTCAACACTGAAAATATAACATTTCCAAAAAATCATAGTTATTAGCCAAGTTATTCTCACCATTACTCTTATTTTGGTTACTTAAGTCTAGGGGTTTCATCCTGTATTTGAATCCCATATTCAAAGACCACATAACAGAGCTAAAGCTTTTTTTTTTTTCCTTTTAGAACACTAAACGTTTATTACAAGTTTTCTCCCTCCTGCCCCACAAAAGTGCACATGCTGTCACATTTTAATGACTACAAAATGAACGAAACCTTTTGAGACTCCAGTGGGAAATGTCAGCTTACACAGGATCAAGAGCACGCGACTACTGCAATCAAATCCACCCGTGTTCAAGAAAATTATAAACTAATTATACTCGCTCATATGTAGGTAACCTAGGTAGATTGCTGTAAACACCATTTCGCAGCTCAGCATTTCAGAAGTAATTCACTCAGCACTGGAGAAGTATGAATAACCACTAGATGTGTGGGGAGAGGAGCAAATTGCAGTTGCAAAAGGACCCTTCAAAATATCAAGTAAGGGATTTTGGGTGAAAAAGACAGATTATAGCTACATACAGATTTAAATAGTGCAAACCACGTTTCCTCATGAGGCCAGCACTCGATCTAAATGACTATATGCTTACTCCGAGACATCATCTGCAAACATGTTTGTGGTATTTGAAGAAGCAATACAAATACTTGGTCACTGGTACACTTATCACGTTTTGTGCTTTAGGTTCTTTTCACAGCACTAATCCATCTGAAAGAAATGCACACACACAAGTAACAAGCTCTCTATCCTAAGCTAAAAGTTGTCTCCTCTTTCAGTAATTTTTGTTGTTTTGTGTTTTGCATTTTTTTAAACAGCATTTTCAGCACTGTCGGGTTTAAAAACAGTCACTTTGTTTATAGCTCTAAGCTTCTATTCACTGTCACTTCTCACATGTCCTCCCCTTGGGCATTCCCCAGCTCTGCAACAAAGTTTTGCAACTGTTTTGGACCAACTGGATTCCCCATCAAGACCAGAACCTGAAGAAACAGGGGGAACACAGGACAGCTGCTCCAGTAAATAAACTGATCGCCCCAAATGGTAAGGATTCACCACAAAGGTCATCTAGCACCAGAGACAAAAATCAGGCCTCCACTCGACAGTTTGCTTACCTCCCGCAATTCAAGCCTCTGAGCCACTGCTTCCAGACTTTCCTGGCCCGTGCTTTCCACCGACAGCGTGAACTCCACAAATTCATTGTTGAGCAGCTGGATACGAGCCACCAAGCAACTCTTGCTGGATACTGTGTAACGTCGAGTTCGTTTCAATTTTAACCCAAAAGGTAGAGGCATCTTCTTTTTCCCTCCCCACACAGATGGTTACAGGTTAAAAAAAAAAAGCTACTACCGCCGGGGTGTCGAGAGGGACAAGTAGCTATCTCCTCGAAATGTAAGGAGCTGTAAAGTCTCCAGAGATCAACCAGCAGCAGCAGCATCCATTAAAGACAAGCAAGTTTTCCACCAGGAGACAAGTAGAAGGGGCATCCACTGGAACCCTAGTAAGGAGCAACAGAGAAAGATTAAATACAAGAATCAGAAATTCTTCAACTGAAAGGGGAATGGAAACATGGGAAAAATAACATGTATATTTTTCTAAATCTAAATAATCAGTCTCCTTTTCCAAAATGCAGAGTTATGCATTCAAATAATGACATAAGCACCAGAGTTTCTGGTTTTACCACAGACGACACCGGTCTTTGGCAGTTTGTTTTTGTTTTTTTTTAAACTCACAAGTGAATAATGAGTCTTACTCAAATGTGGCTGCAATGTCTTAAAATAAGTATTTCTAAACTGAATCAGTATTTAAATGAAATACCCCTAATGAAGCCTGAGTTGCCTAAGGTATTTCTAATAGTGAACAAGAGCAAAACCTGGAACTGTTTTCCAGAGCGGCGTGTAGTCTCAGCCGCTATCTGTTGGATTAAACACAAAACCAAGCCCCATAAACGATTAAGGGGAAGGAAAAAAAAGGAGAAAGACAGGAAGAGCAGCATTAGAGCTCACACCTTAGCCATTTCCTACCAGACAGTTAAAATCCAACTCCTCTAATTTTCCCTCAACTACAGCTAGCTGTACCATTATTTCTCAGGCAAAACTGCTGTATGATGTCCCAGGCTACACTTTCCCTCCCACCAAGAGAGCATGTCAATTCTGAGAACCGTTTATTTTCCATTCTTCCCTTGAAAAGCATACTCATTCCCAGCCTACAGGTATCCACCCATTTCCCCACCTTCTGCAAACACCCTCACGCCCCCATTCCTGTCAACTCCCTAAGGGCCAAGCCTCGCCTTTCTCCTCTTCCAAGTGTTCCTTCCCAGCCTAAGGGACCTGTCACTCTTACTAACGCTGGGTTTCGGTAGCACATGGGAAATAAAAGCGTTCTCTGAATACTGGAGGGTTCTGCAGTGCTACGTGTGGGGCGGGCAGTCGCCACAGCGAGCCCGAGCACTGCGGCTGCCACTGAGGTGAGCGCGCTTCGTACACGCGACACCAAGCCACCATGGCCTCCGGCGGGGGTGGCACCGCCTCCCTCACAGCGCCTCTCCGCAGGGCTGGGGGCGACGCGCCCCCCCAGCCCCGTCCGACACCCCCGGGACGGCCCCGGCCCCGCAGCGCTGCCGGCGCGGGGCTCAGCTGGCGTGAAGCGGGGAAGCGGCCCCCGAGCGCCCGCGGCCCGGAGCGAGCGCCGTGCGCCTGGCGGCCGCTGCTCTGCCCGCGCCTGAGGGCCGGGCCTGGGCTGAGCCGGGCCCGAGGGAAAGCTACGCTTCTTCCTCTCATTGTTAGCTGCTGGGGCGTGGGGACTCTGCCTGGGGACCTCTCGTGGCAGCGCCTCACCGCCTGAAAGAAGAAAACAAGTGCCTACCTTTTCTTCAGGCTGGTATACATATATACATATTAGTAGCACGTTTTAAAAGGCGTGATTTGATTTCTTAAGGCTCTTATAAATTATCAGACAGGAATAACATGAGGATATCCATGAGTTTGGGGTGCGGGAATCGGTAGTCTTTCCAGCGCACCTGCTTTTAAACTCCAGCAGATAGCCACGTGCTCCTCGCACACTCGTATGCCTGCCTAGAAATTTCACGTCGCCCAACACAACCACAAACTCCTGAGGTTGAAAATCTCACGTCACACTCCCCGACGCCCTTGTAAGCAGCACTTTTCCTCAATGACACCTTTACAACCCTACTCCAGCGAATGACCATAGGCATATTTCATGACCACGTTTCTAGTAATCTGGAAGCAGTTCTCCCGTCCTACGCCATCCCCATCCTCAACAGGTAACGACCTAAAATGTTAATTGAACAAAAAACCAAAAAAACCTGATCCAAACACTAGTTTACTTTTGGGTCCAGGTGCAGAATAAACAAGAGCTGATAGCAGGTTTCCCTGAAAAATTTGGGGATATGCAGGGACTCCTCACTTTATTACTCGCTCTGCGCTCTGATCCTCCAAATCCTGCCTCCCCGGAGCAGCATGCAGGGAATGCTCTACAGACAGAAGCTTTTAGTTTCCTGCCCACTGCCAGCAGAATCTCGCACTGGGTTTATTCCTGGCAGAGAAACTTTGGCTGACTGACCTCAGCTCACGTCCCCAGGGCCTGTTTTCCAATACATTCTGTGCACAGTTACGCACTTTCTTCAGCGCTACAGCAATGAGAGAAAACGACTTGCTCATCTTTTTGAAAGCTGCCATCAGAAATGCAGTGCTGTTTTAATCTTGGTTACTAATTACGTAGTATCAATATGAAAGACATTCAAACTTCTATGCCCTCATCAGGCCGTTAGAAAAGTATTCTAAAGGCATGGGGGAAAAAAAAAAACAAACTATCACTAACCAGAGGCTGACCTGACAGGTGAAATTCCCAAACCATCGAATGCTGCCATGGGGCAATCCCAGACTTTCAGTTATTTCACTGTGCAGACAGGCAGCAGGGCAAGCACAGGAAGGAAGTTTAGTGCAGAACTTTCAGAACGTGCCAGAAGCACTCTCCAGGTTATGTTGTTTGCATTTATCGCTCTACTGAGCATTTACCCTAAACGTTTCATTTTAACTTGGTACATGTCTGATTCTTCATTACTTATGAAACACATTTATAACAAGGAAGACTTAAATATGTAACTTCCAGTCCATGTCACAAAAGACCAACTGAAAAAAATAATCCTGACATATAATAAAATACCACTGTAGAATAAAGGCAAGTTTGAGGAATAACACAGCGGTATCATTAGGTAACTTCTACTGCTAGCCATGTGTACTTCTTGCAAACACAGCTGTGCTGATTTTATTCAGCAGCTGTGCATTCTGCAACGCTAAATGCTCTCATATTTACCTTCTGCTTTTCTTTAAATTCAGATACATCTGCACTGTTATGAAGCTACTTTAGCAAAAGGAACTACATACCACCAGAAGTTACAAATCCAACTGATGACCTCTGCAGTAACAAGCCCTTATTTAGCAAGCCTGGAATTTTCACGCAACAACTAAAACTGCCTTTAGTGGCCAAACTTTGTCCATTTATATTTCAACACAAACACGTAGTTTCAAGAATGTTATATTAGAATCGCTGCAACGTGGCCTGACTGACAGATGATTACTGAGAGTTGCGGTATCTTCCTCCTTTACCTGCACCTCCCCCTCTCCCTCTCAATAATTAGCATTTTACTTTAAAAAACGATATTTTAAACAGCCTGCGTGAATGACAGCGTGCAAAATGAAACTGGAATATATGATGCTGAAAAAGGGTTCCCCGTTATTCAAAAGCTTAAAATACATACATTTATTTCAGAAATATTTGGGGAGCAAAAAAAAAAAAAAAAAAAAGCCCCAAGCCCAGAATACTCCCCGCTCCCCCTTGTTTTACCAGTTAATCTTTGACATGACTCCGGGCTGAAAGAGCAGCAGGAGGTACATCCCAACGCTCCCTGCCCCAGAAGCACAGCGCTACAGCCTTTACTTCCCAAAAGGCGAACGCTCCCAACTCCTCGGTCGTAGGGTACACAGCAGAGAGGATCGCCCGCTGCTTTTTTTACTGTGCCTGCCGTTTTCCCCCTTACCTCGTGGAACGATCCGAGGACACCGAGTCTCCTTTCACATACGTGTAGCCGAAAAAGCCCCGCAGCGCTCCCAGGCTTTTTCTCCTGGAGCCATCTCATCTGTATTCCTCGGGAACTGCCTTACTGTGTTCCTCTGGTCCGAAGCAGCTGCTCTCTCGGCTAACCCACCTTCTTCTCAGATCACTCATAGTGAAAACATTCCTCACTTCCTGTCTCAAAAAACTCGCTCTGGGTATCATTCCACTGGGTGAAGAGCTGGGGGTGGAAGAGAATCCTACAGCCAAGGGAAGCGGTGCCGGCCAGCTCTTGGGGCAGGCTCGCTCAGGTGACGCTGCGCTGCATCAGCCCCAACTGCCTCCTCGGGAATATTTTCAAATCGCCCGTCTCCGTGTGCCTCGGTGTGTGTGCATTTAATTTCTTTTCCTGGAGGCGTTCCCCTCGCTCTAACCATGCGGAAGGATACGCCGAAAGAATTAAAGCGAAGGCCCGTATGCTTGCAGCCCATTACCTCAGAGAGTTGGAATGCCTGGCAGGGAGAATGTCAGCAATGAACAGCTGCTTCTCCGGCTACCGGGGCGTTACAGAAATAGGGGCTACAACAAATAGCAGGCGAGCCTTGCTTTATTTAATCATATGATCATTTATTTTAAGCCTTTCCAATTAAGGCAAATCTCTTACCGAAAAAAAAAAAATTAAAAATCTGTGGGTCTTATTTTCACGCAGCTTGGAAGTATTTTCAGGGTTTAATCCGTGCGTGTCATGCCAAACGACCTACGCGCATAGGTTTATCCGCAGCTGAAAACAAAAGCCATCGCACGGTTTCAGCTGTTGGTAATATACACAGCGAGAAAATGCAGCCTAAAAGGCTGATCTTTCAGCCCCCATCTGGACGTCAAAGTCCCAAAGGTGTCAGTAGAAATGATGCCCTTAACAACCGTTTCAGCAAGCATTAAATGCGTATCAATTAAGTAATATTTATAGTATTTAACCGATGCAAACATCACATCAAGGGCTGCACCCCAGTCGCACACGGAGGCCTCTGCGTGTGTGTGTTTGCACGCACGCGTGAAGTCAGCAATTGTATGCAAGTTGGAATTTTATGGCTCTTCGCATTGTGTGAGGCAGGCAAAAGTCTATACAGGCTGGCAACGGGTCAGGGATGAGTAAAAAGGTGAAGCGAGTGTATGAATGCTGGCTCATAACTGTAAAAGTTGGAAAGTATTTTGGTAAAGTGCACAAACATGCTACTGTCTGAGCAGGTCTAACCTGCAGATCTACTCTGCAAATAGCATGTTACTCAGGAGGACACTACTCTCAGATGAAATATGTAGGTAATTTTGTACTATGATGAATTCTTCCATATTATTTCTCTTAGACAAACTGGTCTTTTCTCTGATCAAGGGAATATCTCTTTTTTTCCCCTCCACCTATCAGCCATAGTTATGATAAGTAGTCCGTAAGAACTCATTCAGGGGAATTTTATACTGAGTAAAATAAACTAACTTTGAACTAGCCAAAATGGATAGGCTTTTCTAACGGTACCTGCTACAGGCCAGAACTACGGTTACCCACTGGGGAAAACTGACCAACACAATGCATGACAAATCCAAGCCATGAAAATTCAGGGTAACAGAGGCAACCCCTCCTATTTCTGAACAATTCATACTGGAAACAAGGTCTCAATTCTCTTATCTGCCACATTTCCTATTCTGAATCTTGAGCACACCCATTTCCTGCCTGATAGCCTGCCCAGAAACTGTGTTTATTAGAGTCTTCTTACTTTCCATACTTAGTTCTTACTGCATTTTCTTTCTTTGCATTTACATTAAAGACAACATCTCATCTTAAAAGAGATTACTAGGACATTGTAAATATGCTTCTCTGCAGCATCCATTGTCTCCTTTTGAAGCTCATCAAACTTTTATTTCTGAATTGATTCTTTCCTTCTATTTCCATAACCCTAGTTTGTATCCTGATTTTGTGGTTTTCTGCACTTTCTCCATTTTGCCCATCTCATTTTTTTGCCTCATCAGCTCTCCATTACCTGCTTTGCTCCAACTATCAACTCTAATAAAAAGGACAAAGAGACCAACGCGTCCCTGAACGTGTGACGAGCCCCGATAAAGACGTTAATAAGACAGAGTGATTGCCTCGGGGCTCTATACTGCGCTTCTGCCTCTCCCCTTTAGCCCCTGGTCAACACTCATGACATGCATGGGCAGAAACACCCACATCTTTTGCTGTATTCCTTACTCTTGTGGAAGATTATGGGAGGAAAAGAGGACTATTCTACAGCTGAATGTTGCAGCCCTTGTTCTATAAGGACAAAGAAAAGTTTCTGTCCCTTCATTGAATACTACCTGCACTACTCTGTTCTTACTGACATCTTCCCTTCTGGGACAGTTTTGATTCTTCTTTTCCACCCTGGTCATAATACGTGATTGCAGTTGAGTGTATCAGCCAACAAGGTGAAGGTTGACCCAAGTATTCACCTCGTTCCCGTTCTGGAAACTCTGTCCAGTGTAAGGTCTTTGCATTGACTAATGGTAAGACAAAAAGTTGGAAGTGAGCCACATAGGAAGCAGAATCAGTCACCCTCCGGGCGGAAAAGCGGTGTACATGTACATACTCCTCGGCCTGGTGGAGAGTCCATTTGGGACAAAAACACAGGCACGATAATCCAGAAACCACTCGTTAAAGGGGCTTTTCCAGGATGCTGAAACAATGAAGAAGTCATGTGGAAAAATATCCTGGTTTACTCACTACCCATGCAAAACAGCGACTTCATGAACTGAGAAGTCAAAATACCTGATTCTACATGTGACTTTTAAAGCTGTTCTCTGAGCAAATTCACTTTATTCATCACTTCTGTGTTTTGACTCTGTGTCTGAAGCCTCCCTGTCTTTTCATCGCTCCATTTCTTGTGTGCAAAAAAGCAAGAGATAGCTGGGTCTTTATGCATCATTGCACATTTCCTCACAATAGTGAAGAGAATGGAAGGTGCTAGAAAAATGGGCATACATCTATTACATGCTTGAAGCCTGAAATGTCATGTTTGCAAGAGTCTTCTTCTAAGACACTGCAAAATGTTGAGCCATGTTCCACTAGGTTACACAATTTTCCTGTTAGAAGAAAACAGGCAGTTTTCCTACACATAATGCAGTGCTGGATTTGAAACAATGAGCTCCAGTTGCTATTTACAAAGGATATTTTTTTTTTAAAACATAGTATTTATTTTTAAAGTAAAGTTATGAAATAATTAGACAGAAATAGGAATTATTTTTCTTGTTCCAGTAATAAAACAACTAATTTGAAATCTTAAGAGAGCCAATGCGTCTCTTGAAGGTTAAAATGTAATGTCATTAAAATTAATTGTGAGATACAACTAGTTGTAACACCAGCACATTGAAAGTATAGTCAGGCAAATGGCTCAGATCATTAGCAATAATTAGTTTAGACTATCTATGTATGATGTTTGGTTTATATTAGGAGCAGTGATGCAAAACAAGAGATTAATACAGCTGTTAACTACTACGCCTGGAGTCTGTTTTACCCGGCGGCATTACTTAGAAAAGACCCTTTATCTGTAGGCTAGGCTTTCTATAATGTTACCACTCAGTACCTCAGCTTACGTGAAGCTGGGACACTGGTGCAAGAGATAAACAGTATACCTCAACCACGACTTCTGCTGTTACCTGCCCCGTAGGGTTTTCTCTGCGTAATTCTTCCTCCGGCTGAAGCCGATCCCTTGCAGCCGTAAGGCTAGTAAATGCTGCAACACCTTTCTTCCAGGGGCAATGCTTAGAACATGTTGTTTTACGGCTTCTTACCAGCCTAATGTGGGCTCACAAAACCACAACCCAATGCCGAAGTCCTATTCCAGTCCAGCTGTACTACGGCACTGAACGTTTCTATTTAGAAACGTGCTCTGCACACGCGTACTGCCTTCACCCGAGGGCCGGGCTCCCCGGCGTGTCGCGGCGGCCTCATGCAGACGAAGTAGGCCGCAGCCACGAGCACAGGGGCCGTGAGGGGTGACGGGCGGCTCAGGGCAGCCGAACCCCCCACCCGCCGGGCTCCCCGCTGCGGCTACGCATCCTCCTTCCCCCGGCGGCCATCGCCCCCGGGCCGGCCCCGGGCCTGCGCGGGCTGCGGAGCCCGAGCGCCTCCAGGGCGCTGGGGGACACGAGGAGGCAGTTCAGCGCCCGTTTCCAGCGCCAAGGAGCTGGCTGGGGCGGCTGCCGGGAAGGGGGAGAAGACGGGGGTTGCCGCGGGGCGTCAGAGCGGGCGCAAAGCACGTTATCGCCCAGCCGCCTGCCAGGCGCGCCTCACCGCGCCCGCCGCGCGTACCCGGCCCGGCCCAGCCCAGCCCGTGCCCTGCCGGTACCCCGCCGCGGGGCGGGCGGGGCCAGGCGGCAGCGCGGAGGTACCGCGGCGGCCCGGCAGGGGGCGCCGCAGACGGAGGCCGCGCACTCTCCGGAGCGGCGCTGCAGAGCCGGCGCGGCCTGCGGCGGGAGCGGGACCGGGAGGCCGCGGCGGGAGGGGAGGGGGCACGGTACGGCCCGGCCATGGAGATCGGCACCGAGATCAGCCGCAAGATCCGGGTGAGAGAGAGAAGCAGCCGGGTCGCTCCCGCCCCACCCGCGGCCGGGGTTGGTTCCCGCGGGTTGGGGGGGGCTGGGGGGGGGGGGGCAGGCCCGGCCGACGGCTGAGGCGCCGCGCTCCCTCCGGCCTCCCCTCAGACGCGGAGGTGGCCGTGGCGCTGCACGCCCTGCACTGCCGAGCCCTCCCGGCGGAAGGAAGCGGCGGGGTGAACCCCCAGCCGGGCTCGGGTTACCGGGAGCTCCCGGCGGCGGGCGGCCTTCGGCCTCGGGGCTCCCCCGGGAGGGGTGCGAGCGGGAGAGCAGTTGTTTTGGGAAGCGGAGTCGGGGTCCTACCATACCTCGGAGGGGGCTGCCGCCTCTGCCCCGGAGCTGGCGTTTTCACGCTGCGGCGGACCCCACCTGGGACGCAGGCCCGGCGCCGGGGGCAGCCCGGGAGCAGCTGTAGCCGGGCGTTGTGGTGTAAGCCCCCGTTACCGTCAGGTGGAGTCAGCTGCTCCCACTCGGTAATCACAGCTTGACATTCCAGGCAGGTTTTTTTAATGGCTGAGCCGGGAATGACCTTTTATCAAACCACCCGCGATTCGTTTTCTTTGCACCTTACGAGCCCGGATGGTCTCTGCATAAAAAAAGGACAGCTGGGGCTCGGAGGTTGCTTGGTAGCACCAGGAACCGAACTGGTGTACAGGAAATACGGTGGAGAGCGCGAGATGCCTGGAGCTCTTGTTATCCTGCTGTCAGTCCCTCACCGTTACAGTGTTCGTACCGTGAACAGTGGGAATAGGAAAAGTGCCATGTTAAACCAACGTGTATGAACAGTTACCGAGAAAAACTTTGCTAAGCTTCCCACTGTTTTGCAGTTAGAAGTACTTTGTTGCTCCAGCCCTTAAGTGCCATTTCATTATTTTTCAGGGTGCTATAAAAGGAAAGTTGCAGGAGCTGGGGGCTTATGTTGGTAAGTTTTATCATGTGTTTAGCAATCTTCTTTAGTTTTATTGTTGTTAGATAGGAAACAACCAGCTAGTTCATGGAACAGCATGTTTACTTGCTATTATTTGTGTTACTGTATACAGAAGCCTTAAGCATGAGATGAATTATCTGAAGCACTGGACAAGTAAAAAAGAGACACAAAATACATGTAGTTTAAAGGTAAGAGTAGGCAGTATGCGGACATGGATGTACGAAGAACTAAAAGGCAGTAACTCAGAAGGCTGTCTCCCCTTTCCAGGAGAAGTGGTGGCAAGGGATTTGAAAGAAAACAATGATGTGTCTGTGAATATTTAAGGAAGAGTCTTTGAAGTACAAGGAGAAACATATAAAGCAAGTTCATTGCAAATATAACAGCTGTTACCTGTGACTACTCTGAGATGGAGCCAGTCTTAGGCATCTTTTCAACAGCCTTTTGAATTCAGAGTGAGGCATTTGTCAGGTTAGGGAAAAGAATATTACTGCAGGATCGAGGTAGGCTGACTGTTTTAGGAGGTGGAAAGGCCATATCAGACACATTATGTAGGACAAGTCTGCAGAATTTAAGAGCTTGACTTAAAGGGGAAACTAAGAGTTATGTTAAGCTAATGTGGATGAAACATACGTAACTGAAGCTTAGTGGCAGGGTGAGATTTTGTTTTGGATTGTGAGGAGAGTTGTATGAGCAGTGTGAATGTCTGCGTGTGTTTTGTTGGTTTTTTTCCTGAATCCAGGATAAAATGGATATTGCACTTAAGAGCATCTGGTTTTTATAGCAGTAAAAGTTGGTAACACAGTGTTCTGCTGGAAGCAGAATACCTTAGGCTTGCAACTGCAGGATTTCAGGTGAAGGAGAGAGCATAGTTCAGAGAGCCCATGAGCTGAAGGACCAGGTTCAAAGTTTGTACTTTGATCCTGAGTTAATCTGATTTCCTGTTTAAAGGGGGCTGTTGTATTTATGGAATCAAAATGTGGTGACTTCCGAGAAGGCAGTTACCTATGAGCTCTGAACTCAGCAGGTGCCAAGGAACTGTGTTTAGATTTCTTTCATTGTAAGGATGTCTTTTTTCACCATCTCAAAAGCTGACTTTTCCAGTAACTCGTTTTTTGGGGTTTTTTACTATCTTTCCAGGTTTCAATTTCTCAGCTCTTGATTCTTTGTTTTCTCCTGCATTTCTGAAAAAAAAAATCTTTCTTATCTGTAATACCAAGAGGCTGGTAGAATGCTAGTAATCTTTGATTCCGTCGATGGCTGATTATTCTTTCTCTGTTTTTCTTTTCTTTGTTTCCTGTATTCAGAAGGCCGTTCCCAAGATCAGCATGCGACGTCTGCACTTTCTTCTCAGTCAGCATCTGAACTTCTTTAAATAACTTCGTATTCTGTATCACCAAGCCTGACTTCCCTTGGTGTCTTTTTTTTTGGTTTTAAACCACTTTTTCCAAATTTCTGTCATTTTTCAGGTTTCTTTTCACGATTAGAGTATTTTGGACAACTTTCCAAGTAATCTTTTCCAAAAAATCTTTATTTCTTCTTTTAGGTAACTGGTAAAGTTGGTTCTCCCGCATTGTAGCCTCCGTGAGCAAGAACCATGCTTTTGTTTCTTTCTGTAACTGCTAGTTATTTCTTTTGAAAAGTCTTCTACAACAAGATACGTTGAAAGTGTGTTGTGTAGAGCTTACGAAGGAAACACTCCTATCTGTGAAGCAAAATAAGGATAGTTACATATTCATTAACTATCAAAATTTGAAGCTTGTGTTGAACCTCAGAGGAAATGAAAGTCTCTTAATCTGCTTGCCTCATCCTCTGCCTACGGAGTCTTTATAGTACAACTGAAAACAAAATACCTGGTGACATGTTTAAGGATGCTTGCCATATCTTTTATGATTTATTATGCTTTAAAACGATGTATTTCTCTTTCTATTAGATGAAGAGCTCCCTGATTATATTATGGTTATGGTGGCCAACAAGAAGAGTCAGGAGCAGATGACAGAAGACCTTTCCCTTTTCCTTGGAAACAATACTGTCAGGTTTACGGTCTGGTATGTTCGTAAGCTACTTGTCAACTTCTTACCAGTAATCAAAACTGATTGCTTTAAGTGAAACCTGAGAATTTAAGAAGTCACCTTCTCATTGTGCAATTTACAATAATCAAAATTTTTACTTGGCAGCTCTAATAAGTATTGTCAGTCCGTCAACAGTTAGGCTATTGCGGTGATAAATAAGTGGCAAAAGACTTGGAGGGTTTATACTCTTTGTTTGCTCCTAAGTCCAGTCAAATTTTTGAATGAAGTGTGAAACGCTCAGCTGAGTGCCATATGTTGGCTTAAATAATTATTCCTGCAAAGCCCCCTGCGAGCATGAGAGTGTTACTCGCTGTAGCTTGATGTAAAGTAGTTCTTCCAAGACAAACTTCTTTGCTTTTATGCTAATTGTGCTTCAGATTGCTGTTGTGCGTGGGAATTACTATATCAGGCCAGATGAGCGCTGATCTAATTCTGTATTCCGTCTTTGACAGGGCTTAGCACCAAATGCTTAGGTATTCCCACCTCTCAGGCTGCTTGTTTATTACCACCACCCAGCTCTACAAAACAAAAGCCGAACCCCAGAGTTGTTGTGAGCCGGTCAGATTAGTAACAGATGAACGTTTTTCTGAACTCCTGACATAAATCTATGCCATGCTGCATGACAGCCTTAACTGTTGTAATGCTTCGCCTGCGTTTTCTGATACTGAATTTGGCTTACAGTATAAACCTTTAATTAACTCCATGTTTCAGAGGATCCAAACAGATATGGCACTCCAGAGATGTTACTTACTTTCAGACTTGTGTGTTTTTTTAAAGTTAATCTTGTTTCTGAATCTCTAACCTAATAGTTTTAAGGAACGTTATTTTGTTTTGTATAGATTAGAGAAATACTGCGTTTTGTCTGCTTTTTCAGTTTGCTTCCTTTGAAATTTTCATACTGACTGGTTACATTCACTTACAGTATTTTTCCTACATGATTAGTCAAGTTCCTCTTTATTGGTTAGGAGCTTTTGTGCTACTAAATCATCTTTTAGAAATTGGATGTGTTATGAAATCGTAAACGTTGTCAAAAAGTGAAAATCAGTTCCAGCTATTACAACTGACTGTATCAGCTATTTAAACTGATAGATTCTATGTGACACTGTTACTTGTATGGATATAATTTGAGTTTGCTTTCAATTTTTTCTTTTTTTTTTTCACCTGTCATTGGTCAGAAATATAAGAAAGGAGTGCAGTTAAGCCTGTACCCCTTTTTAAAAAAGTATAGAGACCTTTATGTTCTTTGTTCCCTCTTGAGGCCTGCCTAGGCAGACTTTTTGGGTTTCACTGTATCAGTAAGTCATGCAGCTGGGAATCATTTAGACAAATTACTGAGGTTTACAAGTGGATGAGGGTGACTCCACTACTAGGGTTTTAACTGAATCCTGATATACAGTAAGAAATAACACAATAATATGTAGCAGAAAACGCTTTAATGGCTTTGTAAATGAAACTAAAACTTTATTGAAAAAATAAGATGTAGAGAAAGCAAATTTCAGCAGGGAAGAGAAATCAATTTTGTTTTAATTATTATTATATATTTAGAACTGGATATCGGCTATATGTAGGTATTATACCTCTTGCTGGTTTTGACGCCCACTTAAATTCCAGATGTAATGAGTCTTTTACTCTCAATTCAGTATTCGCATTTGCTTATGAATACAAATACAATTTCAAAGTGCTTTATCAGGTAGCAAGGTAGTTGCTGGTTAAAGAATGATGTAAAAGAACACAAGATGAAACCTGTGCAGTAAATTGTAAGAGGACTGGTGGAAAAAAGTTAAATAGCGTTGTAGTTGGGAGTTTTATATGCTTTCATTTCTTTTAAAGTGACCCAGAATGTTTACATTCTGAAGCATTGGGTCTCTGGCTAAATATGGTACTCGGTAAGGTCTGCCTTCCCTGCTCCCTGTCTCTAGCTGGTAGTTCGGGGTCATCTCGCAAAGGTTTCGCGGCAGCCCTGGGGCAGCCCTGGCAATCCTGCTGGTTGGCCAGCACTTCTCACTCTGAACCAAGTGTCAGGGCACAGTTATCCCGAGGTCAGCGTGAAAAATGATACCCATCAGCAGAGCCCAGCTGACGAAGCTTTCAAGAGTGTACTGGTGAAAACTCACAAGGAGGTTTGAGAAGCCTTCTTCAGACTCACGTGCACTCTTGCTTTTCCCAGTTTTCCATATTTTTTTTCCTTAACTCTTTCTAATAGTCTAAATACTGGAGATGCCCATGATCAGGTTTGAATTTGGAGTAGGATATGCATTTAAGTGTCAGGATTTTTTAAAATTTTCCTTTCTTTTCACTGTAATGTGTGTTTATTTTTAAACAGCATTGCTTTATAGCCTTTTGATTTCCTATGTTGCTTCAGCTTGGTGCCTTTTTCACAGGCAAACAGCAAATTTGGTACCTTGCTGAAATGTTTTTCCTTACCAACATGTCTCAAAGAATATTGTTGGTATACACAAAGCATGCTGGAAGAATCTTGAGTATGTTAAGTGCTATGAATTATATATTGTTTCAGTCTGTATTTAGAATTATGTGTAATTAAAGTTTCATATACGAAAATTTTCAGCTGTACTTTAGGCTTCTAACGTAGCTTTTTTGAGTCACTCCTTTTGAAGACACTTAACTCACGCCACTGACTGTAGTGGAAGAGTGGAAAGTACTGGCTTTAATTATGTAAACCAACTAAATGCCAGAAGTAGATGATGTGAATACCCTACCTGCAGGCAGGCAGGCTCTCACTGGAGGCGACATACTTAAAGCCTCCCTTTTGAGGTTAAACATACGTCAGTTGATGGAAAGCAAAGTCAGATTCTTGTTATGGGTGGGCGAGGGGGGCGGCAGTTGGTGTCGGAAAGATGATTATTCTTCTGAATGTAAGTTGTGTTTTCCTTTTTCTCTTTTGCTTCCATCCCTGTCCCCCATCGGTTTCAGGCTCCATGGTGTTTTGGATAAGCTGCGGTCTGTGACTACTGGTAAGTAAGAAAATTAATTTTGAGGTAACGTAGGTTTATCTTTTCAGTGTTGTGTTGCGTGTCTCCTGAGTTTCAAAAACGATCTCAGCTGATTGTTTTGTTAATTTTCAATTTACATGGTTTTTGGGTTCTGACTCTTTAGAAAATTGCCTTATATTTTGAGATAAATAATTTTTTTCTGGGTTATTTTCTGCTGTTATTTTCAGCTGAAACATCTTTCAGCTTGTCGTCTTTTCAGATCCACGCAATGTTTTGTTTGCAGTTTCTTAGCTACATTTACTGGAAAATCTGTATTGCTGTGCTTTGCTGTAAAAATGAAAGGTACCTGTCTCCGCAGAACCAGCTAGTGTGAAGTCCTCAGAATCTGGCATCTTTGAGACCAGCCTTCCTTCCGGCAAAAGCAACTCGGGTGCAAGTGATGAGAAGAGGCCTGAGGACATCTTGCCACCTCTCGCCGTTTCCAGCACTCGGACTGAAAGAAGTGACTCCCGAGTTTCAACTAGCTCACAGGAACAGAGGAACACTGCTTCACGGTAAAGCTTCTGCTCGCTTACGAACACATATTCAGACAGCGGGAGTTGTGTGACTGTAGTAGTCATTCTGAAGAGCGCAGATGCTTGGAAAGATCAAAGTAGTTTGGAAGAGTAAAGCATTGCTACAGTTTGTTGCATAATGAACGTTAGATCAGGAATTGATTTCCATTTTGTTAAGCAACAGATGGGCTTAGATTAATTAACCAAATTAAAAATAGTGATCAGCGTGTTAGATTTGTATAAACAGCAATACCTTAATGATTCTTCCCTGCTGGCTTTCTTTAAGACAGTTTCCATTTTCCAGAACTTGATTTGCAGATGAGTTAATAGTTGGTGATTTCTTATTTTACCAGGCAGTCTTGTGAAGATGGTTCTGCGTCCCGCTTAACGTCTACGGTCAAGCCTTTGAGGGAATTGTCCCCTTCTGAAGCCGTGATTGACATTAAACCTGAACCAGATGATCTCATTGATGAAGACCTGAACTTCGTGCAGGAGAATCCTTTGTCACGGAAGAAACCTCTTGTAACTGTAACTTACGGTTCTTCTCGTCCTTCCGCTGAAATCTACCGGCCACCAGCTAGCAGGAGTGCAGATGGCAATATGCATGGGCACAGATTGTCACAACAGGGCAACTTACAGGGGAGCCGGCAGTTAGACACGCAAAGCTGCAGGTCTTTGGAAACAGGCCAGCTGTGCAATCCAGAAGCATTTGGCAGCTTAGCAGAGAGTTACAGACCCACCTCCAAACTTAGTGCCGATAAAGTAGGCAGTGAGGTTAGTACGCTCTAAGCTATGGCAGTATTTTACACTTGCAGTAAAATCTTGACCTCAAAGAAAGCGAAGGACTCCTGTCACTGATACCCGTACGTTTGGGATTTCATTCTTTGGGTCCACTGATCAAAAAAGATTGTGTAGTTTAACATCATCACCTGACAGGCTGCTGCAGCTCAGACCTCATTAGCTTGTACATCTTCATGCCATACTGAGTTGGAGTAAGGGGTTAGCACGTTGTTCTGATGCACGTGATGAAGCCGAAATAATAGTTGTGGTCTCTAGATCACTGGAACAGCTTGAGCTTCCGTAAGTGCTGTGTAAATCTCCAGCTTTACACAGCTCTGTAAATCTGTGGGTTTGGGATGCTGTTTATTCATACCTATGCTAGATTTACATTAGTCTCTAAAGCCCTGTATGCTGCTCAATAGGATTGTTACTGCTGTACGGCTTGGTTCCATGGCATTTAAGAGCTCTTTGAGATGGGTGTTGTACGAGGACAAACTAAAAGGCGATTGCTGCCCCCTGTACTCGGGAGGCCAGACTAAGGCAGGCAGGGACAGAGTCCCAGCTGGTAGTTTTAAGACTATCCATATGAATCCAGTTCAGAGCCCGTTGTGGGAGGAATGAAGATTGTTATGGCTGGAATTTCACATACATTGTCTTCCAAGTGCATCTGTGTTTATTTCTGCTTACGTAGTTCTCTGTCCGTGCTACTAATTAGTACTTTATAAAGGATCACAACTTGTATTTGGAAACCTAGAGTGCCTTACAAAGATCTGTGCTGATGTCTTTGTTTTTTTAAGATGGAGAAGCGGGAATGAGAATATAGTGATTTGTTTAAGGCTGTGCATAAAGCATTGATGAATGACAGTCCCATCTCCCCTTGGAAATGTTAGGAAAAGCTCTTGTAGTAGTTTTCTTCTGTTGTTACTGTTCTATGAGTAATATCCCGAAGAGGGCTATTTCAGGAGCGTTTCTTAGAACTGCGGACCTGTGCTGTATTCTACCTTCTCTTAGACAAGTTCTTGTGCCTGGGGAACTTCTACCTTTAAAAAGGTTATTTCTGTAGGTACTGGGTTTCTTTTTGCTGTATCAGTCTTCTGAGTCAGTGTAGTCCAGGTCCTTCCCTTAGGATATTTCTGTCTCCTTGGAGAATATACGGTCATTTAAAGGGATGCTGTGTGCAAACCTGGCATCCAGATGCCTCCTCGTGCTCCTGCGTGAGTGCTGAGTGATGGTTCCTACAGGAATTGCTAACGTTTGCTTTCTCCCATGCTTTCACACAGCCTAGCGTTTCAGTTTGTCGCTACCACGTGCACCGTGGTGGTGGTGAGTGGCTGCGTCAGAACAGGGACCTTGCGCTGCATAAACCGGCGACGCGCAGCTGTTGGCACCCTTTGGAATACAGCAGCTTGCTAGAAATTCATCCTTACGCTAATCGGAAGTTAGAGTTGATACAAAGGGGAAAGCTGTTCATACTGATTTTTCCCTGTCAGACACTCAGCAGGTGCATCCTGAAGGGTAGTCTGAATTTCTTTGGGAAACCCTGCTTTTTCTGTAGACGTTGGCTAAATTGTCTGTGCTGTAGACTTTTCCTTTTCTGAGTGTGGTTTGCAGTTACGCTGTTAACGAGATGGATCCGTGTAAATATGTCTGATTTTCATACCCTCCTAGTGCTGTCGCTTGTGTCTGCAGACGGTACAGCAGTCCTAGACTCAAGCAACTTGAGTGGAAGTTCTCCACCTTCTGGCTCTAGGCAGCATTGCGCTATTTTCTTTGCTGGCTTATTAATACACGTTTTATGCTAAAGGAATTGTTTTGGCTTCTGTTTGTTGTAGGAAGAAGGCTCCAGGAAAAGACGCTTGCCTGTTGTAAGCTCAGTCGTCAAAGTGAAAAAGTTCTGTAATGATGGGGAAGACGAGGAGGAGGAGGAAGACTATGGGTTGCGAACAGGAAGCATCTCCAGCAGTGTGTCTGTACCTGCAAAGCCGGAAAGGAGGTACTTAAGATCTCAGTGGTTCTGTGTGGTTTCCAGAATGAATTTAATGAACAAGAACTTTGATAGGGGAAGTTGAGGAAAACTGTTTGCAGTTTGGAAGATTGACAGACAAAATTCAGTTAAGCCTTTTTTATATTTTTTGCACTATCTATCTCACAACTCTGGGTGAGAGGTCTGTCTGTTGATACCACCTTTTTTCCTCTGATTTTGTAACCTGGTTTGATTATTGTGCATAAGCTGCAACGGAATGTGAAACTTTACATCATTTGGGAAAAGTTTACTGTCAAAAGAACGTTATTGCTGCCACGTTTCAGACCAGGTATTTAATGTGGTAAAATAATTTTCCTGGAGTTCTAATTGCTTTGTTTTTATTTCAAGAATAGTTTTCAAAGCAGTTAGCACTAGTTTTCTAAGGTGGTTCTAACTTTTCGAAAGACTTGAGAGGGTATTCCTTTTTTTGCTGCTCTCTAATTCTGTCTGCATGTCACGTGTCAGTCAGAGTACATCAGTGGTTTGTTTATAATTTTCAGCGATAAGAGGAAGAACTTTTAAGCTGTGGAAGAGATGATTCTAGTGATCTACAGTGCTGGCTTGTAAAAGATTTGTTCTAAGCTAATATACTTTATTGAATTTCTCTTCAGTGCCACAGCACACTCACCTGATTTAAACCTCCTTATTGTTGATGTTCAAAGACAAACAGAAAGGTTTTTTCACAACTAGTGTGTTTTTGAGTCAGTTTTCCGCTGGATCTTTCTCCCTAGGACAGCCGTACAATTAGTGGAGCCAACACAAAAGTGCCAACAGGCTTATGAGGGGCGGAGGTGGGAGGAAAGGAGTGGCAAAGTTGTGCCCTTCAGGTGCAGTGTGGTCAGCAACTTCAGCTGAGAGGTGAAATCATGCCTCTGCACTTCCATTTCTGAGAGCATTTTGTGGACCCCCATCCACTCGGAGAACAGATTAACGAGCTGAGAACAAATATAGATAAAGTGATTTTAGATAATGATTTTTCTGTCAGTATTATGCCTGTTAACCTGTTGACATATCTGTGATTAACACGGGTACAGGTGCTGTTGCAATTCATGTACAATTAATTATCTTTTTTTATTTCCCTCAGACCTTCCTTGCCACCTTCAAAGCAGGCCAATAAGAATTTAATACTGAAAGCGATCTCTGAAGCACAGGAATCGGTTACAAAAACAACCAATTATTCCACTGGTAATTAGCATTATTTTTCTTTGTGCTAAGCTATACTATTTCCAAGCCCTGCTTTATAAATCCAAGCTAAAGATGGCACTTTACAGGTAAACCAGGATGTTAAGTAGCTCCTGTCAGTGATAGACATAAGGGATTTTCCATGTCCTGAGAACATTACATTTATCTTCAGTGATGAATTATGAAAGCCTAAACAGGGAGGAAAGAGTTACTTAAAATACGTTAATCAAGATAGTAAGTGTGTAAAGTGTATAGATAAAAAATGGAAATGCCAGAAGCTTTCTGAAATTGATAGCTGCCAAGGGGAAAGTGTCCAGGATTAGGCAGGTTGGTTGAGCTATACGGTTGACCTTTTCTACCTTTCTGCACTCTCCTCCTTCCTTTTGCAAGGGGAGGATTAAAAACCAAACAGCAAAAAGTCAAAATGCCCTGGATATAGGCAGTAGAAGTGCAAAATAGAAGTTCTCGGCACTGGTGAGGGCACACCTCAAATACCGTGTTCAGATTTGGGGCCCTCGCTACAGGAAAGACACTGAGGTGCTGGAGCGTGTCCAGAGAAGGGCAACAGAGCTGGGGAAGGGTCTGGAGCACAAGCCCTGTGAGGAGTGGGGGTGTTTATCCTGGAGGAGGCTCAGGGGAGACTTTATCGCTCTCTACAACTGCCTGAAAGGAGGATGCAGAGAGGTGGGTGTCAGTCTCTTCTCCCAGGTGACAAGTGATAGGACAATAGGAAATGGCCTCAAGTTGTGCCAGGGGAGGTTTAGATTGGATATTAGGAAAAATTTCTCCACTGAAAGGGTTGTCAGGCACTGGAACAGGCTGCCCAGGGGGGTGGTTGAGTCACCATCCCTGGAGGTATTTGAGAGACATGTAGATGTGGCACTTGAGGACATGGTTAATGATGGACTTGGCAGTGTTCGGTTAATGGTTGGACTTGATGTTCTTAAAGGTCACTTCCAACCTCAGTGATTCTGTGATGCTACTGTCGAATTTCATATTCTGTTCGCACGCATCGGATAGCTGGCACTGCATTTGGTAATCCATGATTGTTGGTATGACAGGTGGAAGGTAAAGTGATTTCAACACTTAAGAAAGTACCAAATTAATTGTGTAGAAGTGGATGAACAAATGCTATGCTGATGTCACTCTAATCCTTCTCATGCTGTTTTGTCTGACAAGTAGATATTCTGAGGTGGCACTCAAGTGCTCTAGGCACACGCACGAGTGTGCTTTCACACTAAAAATTTATGGGTAGCTAAAGATGCTTTTTGTGGAGACAGATGCTTGGGATTTTTTTTGTTGTAAGAATTCATTAGAGTTCCTTTAGCACCCTGCGTAAAAATAGTGCTGTTGAGTGTAAATGATTTACCGTTGTTTCTTTATTTAAAGCACCACAGAAACAGACTGTTCCAGTTGCACCGAGAACTCGAATTAGCCCAGATGAATCTCAGTTAGAAGTAATCCACGTGCAAAACAGACTGCCTGCTGTGAGTTCTCAGCTGCAAGTAGAAGAGCCAAAGGAGCAGACAGTTGAGATTCAAGGAATTCAAGGTCATCTGATAATATTCTTTAGGAGTTTATACCAGGGAATGTCATTTCACAACAGGCTGAGCAAAAGCTTTTAATTCTTGAAGTCAGCATTCAAAGTTGCATGTGGAAATGCCCTGAAAACACACACGCCCATCCACTGCCTCCCCCAGGAATTAATCTTTTTACCCCATCCTTTGCAGTTTTTTCCTTAATCTCTTGCAGAAGTAATTCTGTCATGAAACTTTTGTATGAGAGAGTTAAGATACTCAACATTTGGAATAATTTTGCAGCATATGAAGCATGAAAAGATTCTTTCTGACGTATGTTACCACACAAATAGTTCCAGTGTTTTGGGGTTTTTTTGTGTAAATATTGGAGTGGTGTGCTGTTACAGGACAGCTGATAGCAGGATAACTGGGTGAACAGTAAGCCTGGGTTTTATTTGCGTTACGAAAGTCCTTTAGAAAATGGCATAACATTGAAAGGCAGTCCAAGTATCTTCAGCGTGACTTTGTCACAAAGCAAGCTGTGGTCGTTACAAGGAATCGTGTAAGTAAGGTGGTGGAAATACACTTCTGTTAGAATGAGTTAGTTTACTCTTGCTAAGCGTTCAGATATGTAGATGTTGAGTAAAATTTTGAGTAAGATCTTTGTGATGTCAGCTCATGGTCATTGTTAAGGAACAGTAAATGTTCGTTATTAAAAAAAGATCTGTTTTTTCAGTCTCTTCTGACTGTATTCGGAATCTTTCTGCCAACATAAAATCATGGAAATTGTATCTGTAAAGTATGTAGGAAGAAGCTTTATCAGTCATTGAATTAATGTACAGAAAATATTTTTGCTGAATGTTTTTGCTCTTTTGCCACTGAAATGGAAATGGCAGCTTGCTTGGGAAACCTGCAGGAAGCACAGGAGTTGTTTCAGAGCGTAAGTGAAACGTAGAACAGTGCTACTCACGTTTGTTTCACCTCTCTTAAGGCGCCCATAAAGCGTCCCGTAAAGCTGCTTTGCTCTGTGTGTTCTCTCGGTGGTCAGCACCTCCACAAATGAGGAGGAAGAACTCGGCCTTCGTGAGTTGCCACACCCACAGACCTGGCTCGTGCCAAGCCACGATTAGGGGAAAGGCTGCAGTCTCTTCGCGTTTAGATTCTGCTGTGCCACCTGTCTGGAGAAAACTTGTTACTGTTCATGGAACAATGAGAAGGGGGTTCCTAGCACGGAGAACGGCTTTATTTTGTTAGAAGCGTGGAGGCTTTTGTTGTTTCGTTTTTACCAAAGGAATCGGAAGCATACGCTTTCGTTCTTTAAGCTGTAGGGTTTTTTTGACGTGCAGTAAAATATGCTTCTAATTACTGGCTGTTTTTAGGCGCTGAACAAAAGGAGCTCTCTTCTCGGCTCCAGATCGATCCTGTGATTGAAGACCCCTCGCAGTTGGCTCAAGGTGAAGTTTTGTGATCTCTTATTCCTAAATAAAAATTGCTAGTTTTCAAATTGAACACTACTGGTCAGTGAATGTGAAAATGTAACTTTCAGTTAGTTATACTGATTTCTAGTATTTTCTAGTTTCTGCATCTCTAAGGAGTAAACGTCTTACATCAGTCGGTGTTCAAAGCCTGAGAGACTTTAGGTGTGTGGAGTCTCTTCAGTGCTGTTTCAGCGCAGCCGTTCCAGTAACAGTTTCCTGGTCTGGCCTAATAAAGCCTGTGGCTTCTGATCCCCGTGTGTGGGACTAGCAAAGAAGTAAAAATGTTTTCTGGAACCTACTACTAAGAAATTAAAACAAAATTAGTTTATCTGCCATGTAGAATGATATTAAATGAGCTGTAAGATATAAGAGTACAACTACAACCTTATTTTTCTCTTTTCTGTGGAATTTTTTCTCCCGTTTCAGATTACTATGAGGCAGAGTCTATGGTCCATACAGATACTAGGTCATTTATCCTGAAGAAGCCCAAGTTGTCTGAGGAAACAGTGCCGCAGAATCAGCAGTTGGGAAAGAGGGCCACAGAGGCCGTACGAGTACTCTCCGGGCGTCTCATACAGACACGGTAAAAAGTTATTTCTGTAGGACTGTTGTTAGTCAGAATGCTTGTTTGTGGTCTGGGAGGAACCGTTCGGTCGTATGTGTGCTATTCAGTCCAGTCAGGATCCGTGAAATCCTGGAAAGTGGACTGACATTGAATAGCAGAGGACAAAAAAGCAGAGGCAAAAAAACCTCCCAGAAATCCTTCTAAATGGAAAATTATTCCCAGGGTCAGCTGTAGTTCGAGCACGTCTTTGATTTGCAAGAAGGCAGAAGGAGTTGGAAAGTACTGCTCTTTTTTTTGCAATAGCTGTTCTGATTTCTGACTCTTTGTTAAACAATTACTTTGCTTAAATTGGCTTTAGTTTTATACCTGTTTCCCGCTGAGATTACGTGTCTTAAGAAACGTCTTTTAACTTAACGGTGAGCGTGGTGAATCCTGAGCGCTCAGTGCTGGGGGGAAGGCAGCCCATTCCGCACACAGGTCCCTGTAAGCCAGCAGCTGAGTGGCGTGTGGGACAAGTCATTTAAGGCTTCTTACTGGTGAGTTTGCCCAAGAGAAATTTGAAGTTCATGTCAGCCCCAAACAATGAGGTGAGGATGGTTTTTTTCATTTCCCAAAGGAGCAATGGCCAGTGCACAGTCATTTTCTTCACTTGTTAAAGGCCTTGATAGTTCTGGCTAGCAAACAGGACGTTTCTTACCCGTTAGCATTAAAAATCCACTCAGAACAATATGATGTACTTTATCCCTGGACAGTTTTGCTTGTGAACTGATTGTTTTCTGACTAACCTTGACAGTTCTGGTCAGTGATGTTTTGGGTGTGTTGGTTTTCTCCTTTTTTAAAGCATTCTACACTGTAGTTGCTTTTAGCCTGATTTCACAGAGAAGCAAAGTTTATGCCATCACTCTTTGTCAGAGATTAGAGCTCCATAGCGTGTTTCCAGAGGTTTAGAATCACGTGCCACGCAGGAAATCCCTCGGGTGAAAGAAGTGGGTCAGTGGAAGAGTGGAGAAAACCTATGCATCCCCTGTTTTTACACTCCCTTCTTTATCCACGTGGACTGCTGTCAGACACAGGCCACTAGGCTGGGCCGGTCTTTGGATTGGGCTGAGCACCGCAGTTCTTAGTGCTGGTATTTCAGTTCTCTCTTCCTAGCCCTGAAAACTCTTACACCCACTGTTCCATAACGCGCTCTTCAGCGTTTTCGAGGAGACATCTGTTGGTGTGTTACAAGGTTCGTGATTTCAAGAATGGTGTTTAACCCTTACGTTTTTTGTCTCAAAACTGTAAATGCCTTGAAAGATTAATCACTTTCCTTTATTTAATTGTGTCTGTAAATGAGCTTTGGGATCTGTCTGCAGGGCAGAATGCAACAAACTGAAAAGCACCTGCCAAATTCTCTGCCGTGTGCCGCTGACAGCTGTATTTCTTACTACCGCTTCAGGGAGACTAGAGGGCAAACTGTTAACTGACGTACGTTATTAGTAGTGTTAAAGGGAGGGTTGTTGCTGTGTGACTCCGTAGATCAGCTGGCGTTACTTTTTTGGTACTACCACTAGTGCGGCTCATGCCTACTCAAACCTCTAGAGTCAGAAAATCAATTTTTACTGTGTTTCTTTGTTTGACAGAGACCAGCTCGCACAGCCAGAGAAACCCGCTAGCCCCAAGTTCATCGTGACGCTGGATGGCGTTCCCAGTCCCCCAGGATACCTTTCTGACCAGGAAGAGGAAGATATGTGTCTGACTGAAGGATTAAAGCCAGCGACCCAAAATATGTGTGTCGGCAAAGGACTAAAAGGCCTTCGAGCGCAGCAGACGCAAATTGTAACGAGGCAGCTGGAGTGCTGCGATGGTAATTATGCTTACCAGCCGGGTCTGCCGTTAGTGTGGTATTTGGATCGTGGATAGAACTCTTGGATATATCTGATGGTGTTTACCCTTCCCATTAGAACAGTCCTTAGGTAAATGAGATGTGGTAGTTCAGTGGCGCCATATCGTTGGAAACCTTTGTCTTGATAAACTAGGGCAATATGGCACATGGATGATGCTCCACATGTCTCGGTATTGGTAAAATCCAGGGTTTTAGTTTTGAAAGTCTAGTTTGTCTTCATCTGCGCTTCTGGTTTACCCCTTATCGTTTGTCCCCTGCTGAGGGACAGGAGATTTTAAGATGAACATTTTGCCCTGCATTGCACTTTAAAAAATGTCAGGTGGTGTTAATGTTTCTGTCCAGATTTGTGACATCAGGAGGAGCCTGGTAAGTGTAAGGTGTTGGCAGAGTCACGTTGCTAGGATCTCTGAAAGTAGAACTTAAACAGTGTTTGATTTGGCTTGGAGGCCTGTATATGCAGGTTACCGTTGGAGTAGCGCGGGACATTGCGCGCGGAAGCGTGTGTTTGTTTAGAATGCTGACGCGCTGATGGGAGATGCAGAGGATATTGCTTCGTCATAGACCTCTGGAGTCCTTGCCTTGGGGTCATGCTTGGATTCTTTTGGTTTTACTTATGAAAACGAAGACCTTTATTTCCCGTAGTAGCAGTGCACACCAGTTGGCTGGACTGCGTGAAGAACGGTATTGGGTGCTGTACGGAGAACCCGTGAGTTCCGTGGATCCCGCTGTAGATGTGTAGTGCATTAGGACAGAGCTCCGCTGGCTGCGGGAGCGCTCCACTGCCCAGGCAGCGTTAGAAAAGAAGGGAAGGGTGTGTCTCCGGGGGCACAACTGGACTCGTACGGTGAAGTCTGCGTTAGAGTACTACCCCCGCAGATCTCTGGTATCGTGTCTCGTACTCCTGACTGCAGCTGTTTGGTACGGGAGCATGTTGCTGATGCTGTTATACCTCTGCTGGGGGCTCTTACGGGATCAGCTACGTTAGCCAGAGTAGCACGGGCGTGAGTGAAGCTCACGCAGGATCGGGTCACAGGGAAGTGGTTTTACGCCACGATAGCGTTACTTGGCTTCGGTACCTTGCAAGGAGAAGGCATAAATGAGGGTGAGGATGGAGCGAAGCTGCAGCGAGCGTGTCACTGGAAAGGTCAGGGAGGTAAGTTGGGCAGTCCTGGAAAGCTTGGGAAGCCAGGGGTTTAAGCAGATTGGGGAGAATAAGGCAACGGGGAAGGTATACGCTTAATTACCTGAATTTTCAGAATGAGGTTTCAAAAAGAACGTTAAATAGGAGAAAGACAAAGTCCCCAGGTTCCCGTAAGAGCAGTGAAGGTGTCGAATGCTTCAGCTTGGCAAGTCTTCAAGTACTTCTTGGACTGGCGTCTGGGTTGAGGTAACCGAAGTGAATGTGTTGTCTGTGCGAGCCGGTTACGTGGAAGCGGTTCTTTTTCAGTGTGTGCCCCCCTACCAATAAATCCTGTCTGGTCAGTGTGAAAATTGATTCTTTTTTGGTTTAATATCTCTTGAAATGCTTTTCCAGAGTCAGAACACCTTGGAGAAAGGAAGCCTAGCTGTTAGTGACGCAGGGCTCAGCAGAACAGTCGTAACTAGGGTTCAGCTGGAGAACCTTTGTCTGGTCCGGTGTAGATTTGGTCTGTTGGACTTTCATACCTCAGGTTTCTGAAGCAAATCAACGTATTTTGCTTGTAAACAGCCCAAGCTTGATCTTTTATCACCAAAAGGCAGCTGTCAGTGCGGTAGCATGACTTCTTTCACTCTGTAGTTTTGGAAATTTTCTTCAAGTAATTCAGTTGTACGTGAGTTGTTACTGTCTCGACTTTTTGGGATTAATAGAGGCTTGTCAAGAATTGGGTCAAAAGGAGAGGCAGAATCAGAAATCCTGTGAACGCCAGTTGCGCTCCATTGTGTACACGAGATAGCATATCGAATCGCGAGGGTCCTAGCTTGGCATCTTTTTTTTTCCTTCTTTCTTTCTTTCTTTCCCAGTGGATATGGAAGAGTTAAACGTGCTGCAAAAACAGGAGAAGGTGCTTGAGCGGTGCAAGTACTGGCCTGCCTGTAAAAACGGAGATGAATGTGTGTTCCATCACCCCACGCTACCTTGCAAGTGAGTAGTGCAAAGCTCATCCGCTTGACGTGTTATTTTTATTCCGGTGCTGCGAATATCCCTTCTGTGTCAGGAAGTGTTCCGAGGCAGGTAAGTCTGTTAGGACAGGGTCGGAGCTGGGTTGTACACCTGACTTCTTCTGTCCTCCTCCCACCTGCCACGGGTCAGAGCACAGCGGCGGCTTGAGAGCAGCCTCACGGCCGTGCTCGTGCAGACGGGAGCTTGGTGTGGCCTCCCGGCTGGCATTCTTGTGTTGCTTAGCGATGTGGGAACCGGCGTCCTCTTGAAGCGACAGGCACTGCTGCGAGCTGTCGAAACGCTCCTGCGCACGTCAGGGCGCCGTTAGGTCGGAGCGCGGTGGGGGTGGGCTTTACCCGAAAGCAGGTCTGTTGGCGCACAGCCCGTGCGCTGCGCCCGCGTGCCCGGCTTTGGAAGCAACTAACGCGCTTGCGCGTGCGCTGTTGTAGGTGCGGCTTTCAGTGATACGCCGGCTTTCGTGCGCAACACCTCCCTGGGGATTTTGCTCCGAGGATGAGCTTATGACTCAATTTCTTTTCCCTCAGAGTTTTTCCTAACTGCAAATTCGCTGATAAATGCTTGTTCATCCACCCAAACTGTAAATACGATGCAAAGTGCACGAAGCCAGACTGTCCTTACACTCACGCCAGTCGACGAAACCCCCATCCACCTCCTAAACCAGGTGAGCACCTCGTGTTTTCCAGAGCTTTGAGTGGAAGTGCTGCAGGGAAAACGGCATGGGAAGCAGAAACCCGCAGTGGTGGAAAAATAATTGTTGGCTTGATTTCAATGGCTCACCAAACGGTTTGGGCTAGAAGGGACCTTAAAGACCATCTCGTTCCCACCCCCCAGCCATGGGCAGGGACACCCTCCACTAGACCAGGTTGCTCCAAGCCTCATCCAGCCTGGCCTGGAACACTTCCAGGGGTGGGGCAATTGTCTTAATGCTGGATGAAGCATAATAATCCAGTGTTACTGTAAAAACTGTTACCAGGAAAATCCCTGAACGCTGTCGTGCCGGAGCGCGCGGGGCCGGAGCGGTGGCTTGCAGCCGCAGCCCCTCCTGCGGGGGTGAGCCAGCACTGCGGTTTTACTTACATCTGCTTCTGGGCTTGGGTGCATGTTGTACCAGGAGCTTGAGACACGCACCGAAACCAGAGGGGTCTGTCTCTGCCACGCTGCAGGGGTTAACTCCTGCAGGGATGGGGTGACTCTCAGGGTTGAGGTCACCTGGTGAAGGCAGCAGCTGTGTTTGGATTACGGGTTGGTATTCCTGAGCCTTTGAGCAGTGCCAGGGCAGAGCGCCTTGATTCCGCTGAAGTTGTGATCCTTTGGATCCTTAGTCATAGTGCGGTGCAGTTCTGTTACCAGGCCAGAAGGCAGAGCACAACGTGCTTCTCACCTGTGTTATTTCCAGCAGCTCCCCTGTATTCCTGGAGTGTGCTGCCTGCACTTTTCACCCCGGTTAGCTTGAACTCCAACGGGCTCCCTGCTGCCTCAGTTTAACGATTTGAGTGTCTGTGCCTACCGCAACCTCCGCTTCTCCCGTGGGAAGCGTTGCCACGACCGGGTACCTTCTGTCCCGAAATGGGGGAGAACAGAGACTGATGGTTGCTGACAGTCTTGTTCTGCCCCAGGGTGAGATCCACACAGTGCGTAGGGACACGCTCCCCGTATTTCTTGCAGAGCTTTGGTGTATTATAAAAGGTAGTTTCTTACAGGATTGACGTCTTGAAGTTTGTGTGGGAATCTGTTAAAAAGCAGTTTGTTCTGATCTGGGCTCACTGCCTGTTTTTTTTCTTTCCTGCTGTCAGCACCGCTACCCACACCGTCTATACCCTCCAGTAGTCCGCTGTGCAAGTTTTTCCCTGCTTGTAAGAAAATGGAATGTCCGTTTTACCACCCAAAAGTAAGCATCATCTCCTCCCTCTTCCCTCCCTTCCTAGAAAGAGATTTGAACGGCGTTACTTTGGGTCAGGAAACGCCGCTAGCATGTCACGCTTTTTGCTTTTACTTTTCGTGTGTTGAGCTCAGAAGCAGAATGCGCAAAAGCAGGGACTTAAAGAACGTGGGAAATCACATTTCTAAGTAACCTGTCCACCAGGTGCTTCCGAGGGGTTTCCGACAGGCAGCCAGCTGTAGCGCACGGCAGGCGTCTGCCCAGCCAGGATGCCGGGGGCTGAGGAGGAAGAGGCCTTGCGGCCTCCATGGGAGGAGCATTGTAGGCTCTTGACTCTTCCGTCAGAAGTGCTGCAGTGCACAAGAACTTTACCGGTTGTCCCGCTACCCTAAGGGATAGTAACTTGTACACTACAAGGGTTTGTAACTCGGGCGCTTCTGTAGGACTGTGTCCCTCCGTGTTAGTAAGCTCAGCGCTTTCTGCAGCCCCAGCAGTGCTGAAACGCACCGGGTGCCCAGGACTCTGCTCCCAGATGTTAGTAGCCAGATAGCACAGCTTTTCTGCTGCCTCGTATGCGCAGAGCAAGTCACACTAAACACTCTGAACCCTGAAAGCGAAGGAACTTCCACCCGGAGTGCCTAACTGGCAGTTTGTACTTTTGGGAAAGGATTTCCTTGCGTTGTTGGGTTGAGCCGGTAGCACAGGGCTGTGCAGCTGTTGACTCGGCTCCCCGTCGGACGCGTCGTACAGCAGTACCCGTTGGCGCTGTAGCCGTTGGCGCGGGCGCGTTCCGGCGGGCGCCTCTGAGTTGCCGTCCCTTTCAGCACTGCAGGTTTAACACCCAGTGTACCAGACCAGACTGCACCTTCTACCACCCGACTGTCGCGGTACCGCCCCGCCACGCCCTGAAGTGGACTCGAGCCCAAACCAGGTGAGACACGGGGCGTCGTGTCTGTGCGTCATTTTGGTGAGGTTTAGCTCGTGTGTTGTGACTTGGGTCACAAACGTAACTGTGCTCCCAGGAGTAACGCGCGTGTGGCGAACAGCAAGGGGTTGTAAGTTTTCAAGAGCGCTCTGCTGTTTGTTTTCAGCAGTACAAACGCGAAGTAACACCGTGCAGCCCTGCGAGGGCACGGCGGCGCTGCAAGCCTGACCTGGACGCGCTGTGTTTCCCGAGTTTCATTGGAATAAAGCCGAAAATCCAACACCAGCTCCTCCTTGCTGTCCTTCTGTCTTTTCCACGCAATGCCCAGGCGTTTCTGGCCGAACGGCTCCCGCCTGCCGTCCACCCCCGATTCCATCGGCCAGCGCAGCCGCAGTTGTGGCCTGACTTAAAGGCAGCCACGTGGCTCTGGCTCCCGCTCGTCCCGTCTGGGAAGGCGTTAATCCCTGCAGGGGTAGGACGCAGATCAGCTCTCAGACCATCTTCCGGGCCCGGTGGGGCGGTTAATGGTGTGAATCGTTCTCTCTCCCCGCAGTGAATGACTGATCCAGCTCCGGCCTGAGCTTTGCCTCCTCTGGACAGTAGCGGAAAGGAAGGTCGACCGCCGGGGCACAGGACGTTAGCGAACGTCACGTGTTTTGAACTTTTAATATACGTTGTTTTCATAAAACGAGGCTGATTGCATACTTGAAATGTCTCTAATTTTCCAGGTTTGTAAGTTGGAGCAATTTTACATTTTTTTTACACTGTAAGAAGAAAACGTCTGTACGAAAAGTTATACTTTCAATTCCATTAAAAACTTGCAAAGCACTTTCTGCGTGTTCTGCTGGGGTAGTGCTGCTTTCGCGGACTTAATTCCTGCCTTCTCATCCTACAACTACTTCCGGTTCAGGAGCCGTGCGGCACCTGTTAACACAGTGGCTGAGCCCCTCCCCCGCTCACAGGGAAAGAGGGTAAAGGGCGTTCGGCTTCTGGGCACCTTTTCCCTGGAAGCCTCATCCCTGATACTTGCTCAGGCGGGGAACAAACCGAAGACGAGGGAACGGAAACGCGTCCTAAGGAAGAACGATGGAAAGGTTGGAGCAGTAACGTAGAGGGTTGGTTGTTTGTTGGGTTTTTTTATTAAATCGGATCGTTTGGGGAACTACATTTTCACAAAAATATACAAAAGAATTTCTTTGTACAAATATTTACATTCAACGGCAGAAACCCAACCTTGGCTACAGATTTTAAACTTCGAGTTGACAAATAGTCGTGAGCTCTGAAACCTAACGAGCCAGGAGAGTAGTTTTTAAGGTGGTTTTTGTGTGTGTGTGTGTGTGAAATAAAGTACTCCAAGTTCATATTCAAATTTAAAAAAATCTTAATGCAAAAATCTGACCTTTTTATATATATATATATATATATATATACTTTAAATAAACGTACAACATCATTACAGGGATGAGGTGGTGGAAACCGAAGCGGAGCACACTTAACCCATGGCCCTTCTGCCAGTACTACGCGACCGAACGTAGCTCGGGACTAGTTTAAAATACCTTTTTTTTGCTTGTTTTCTTTTGGTGAAAGCAGGAGGGATTAGCTGACACACTCCATAATGAAACACAACAAATCCGACCAGACAACTGGCTTTTAAGCTGAAGGAACTACAAGTACGAGACTTTCCTAAGGTGACCCGGGAGGGGAGGAGAGGCTGGGCTCGCGCGCTGCGCGGGGCAGCGCTGAACTGGGTTTCCAGCCGCGCGACTGCCGGTCACCGCCGCTTCCTACGGGCTGTCGCGGTGCCGGCGCCAGGTGAGGAGATGGTAATTGGGAAGGGCAGCAGCAAAGGAACGGCGCCTCGGCCGCTGCGTTTCCACAGCTGTGATGCTTCGCGGCTGCCGCAGTGCTCAGCGTAAGGCAAGCTGCTGCTTGCTCTCTGCTGAACGCCAAGGGACTGGACCGAGCCACGTGTGGAAAGGGAACGGCTCGAACGCATTGACTGAGATCGTTACCTTACTTTAAGCGATCCCTGCGGTCTCCAGTGTGTTAACGTGAATTTTACACCAAAAATGCACTAGCTTTCTTCACAAATCAGTAACGCAGCTCTGCCACTACGTGCTGTAGGATGCTCTACACCCCTGACCCAACTAAAAAGCATAAACGAAGCTTAGAATTACCAGGTAGTGCTTTAAACGACCAAACAGAAGAGCTATTTCACACCTAAAAGCACCCCACGATGGTAAGTTACAGTAGCAGGTAAAGGAAAGAGAGACCAGGGATGCGGAAAGCATTACCCAACAGCACCAACGTGTTACGAGAGTACAGAAACCCATTATTTTTCATGCAGTCTGTGCCTGCGCTCATGCTTGCGGTTTCTCCCAGGAGGCGTATTTATTGAATTCCCAGCGGACGCGGTGCGGAGCACGGCCTGGGTGCAGGGTGTTTGCCGTACCACGCAGTTACGCAACAGTCACGGCTCCGTGGCTCGACGTTACGTACTCACGTTTTTAAATAACGTGCTGGAAAAAAGGGACTTAACGGCTTTGCTTCTGGGGAAGAATAAATACACTGTTTATGCACCTGCTGGGCACGGAAAGATCCCAAGATCCCCCTTCCCTGTCTCATGTATTGAACTAAGTCAGTTTAGAGCTAATAGAATAAACCACTGGCTTTTAGCAGGGTGATGCTTTGAGTTGGCCTGGCCTTGGCGGTTGCCATGGCAGCGGTAAAGCTGTGGCTGAAGTTGGCTGAGCTCTCACAGCCACCACATTTGAAAAAACACTGATCTGGGAGTTGGGTTAAGGGCTCCTGTGGGGAAAGAAAAAGTAGCAATGGCAAAAGCTACCGAATGACTAAGGGGACGTTACGTGAAAAACTCCGCCCTCCCTCCTGAGAGGTTCACAATCCCAGAGGAACTAACGTCCCCCGACGCCCTCCCTTTATCCGAACCCGCCAACGCAACACTTGTCATAACGGTGGCCCCTGTTCTCCTTCCGCGCTCAGCCCCTGCCTCAGCCCTGCCGACCGGCCGAGCCTGGCGCCAGCCCCACGGAAGCTGCAGTTAGGCACGAGGCCGGGATAGCAGCAGCTGTGCCCTGCGAAAGGAGATTCATCCTCTCGTTCAAAAGCCCTGGTACGTTGGGCCCACGCGGTAGTTACGTGGGCACAACTGGCTTGCTTTGAGGGACGTAGAGCGGTGTGAACCAGACGCATCTGTGGGGCACTGGCAGGAACGTGACAGTAAGTTTGGGGATAACCTTAAGAAACAAAGGAAGTTTGGGCTTTGTTGGTTTTGCTTTGCGGTTCTTTTTACCTTTCTAAACACGCTCTCACGTGCCACCTGTGCCCAAACTGAGCAAGGCACGTACCAGCAAGGGCAAAGCCACGTCGTAGGGTCTTGAAGTCATCCCACAACGAGGAACAGAAACTCGGCAAACTTGTGTTTGGGCTTTTGGAAGAGAAATCCCAGCAGACCGAGCGCTAGGAACACACTGCCTCTCACGTCCCAACCTCACCTGCCCGCTGGCAGGTGGAGAAGCACCAGGCCGGCCACTCGCGCACAGACTTTATGTTTCTCACCCAGAGCCGCCACAGGTCCAAACCTGGTGCCGTTGGCTAAGGGGCACCTGCCGTGAGCTTGGATTTTGTTCCCATGAAGTCTACCTGAAGTCAATGATTTCCACAGTCTGCAGTTGTTCACTATGGGATAAAATCAAATCCCGCACTAACTTAGCTCCACTCGCACATTACACCCACCTGCCCCGACTTACCCCCACCCTCGCAGGCCTACGGCAAGGAACCCCCGAAGGGAGGCTCAGCTCATGCAGGATTGAACCGCCCTCTGCGGGTACCTGTCTCCGTCACACCTCGCGTTACACGGAGAGATACAGGCCGTGGCTTCCACGTCTGTCCTCTTCAATGTTGTGCATGGCTGGGAACAGAACCGGGAACAGGCGGGTGACGTTGCAATAGGGAAGAAGTGACAAGGCAGTAGTAGATACGGGCTGGGTGCGAAGAGTTTTCGAAAGCATCTTTTTGCTTTAACACGTTTTCTTTAAAGAACGCGTTTAAGCCCAGCTGCACGGGAAACTAGAATACGGATCAATCAGAAGAAGCCTCCTCAAACAATCCCTGTTTGGTTCTTGTGGGAAAGAGGAGTAGCATTTTAACACACATCCCTAAACCCTTTTACCCCAGCTCTCGGTACTGCGCAGCATCTTCATATTCGTTATCGTTACCGACACGGGCACGCTGCAGAGGGTCACTCCGTACTTCAGCACTGAGCAGCTGTCCCCTAGGTGGGGGAGTGGGAAGAGCAGCGAAGGGGAGCGGCTGCATCTTCCCAAAACCACAGCCAACAAAGGTGCCTGCAGCCTTTCCTCGAGCACCCCACTGCTCCCCAGTCCTCAAACACCACAACCAACCCCTGGAAACTTCCCTTTTGGAACACGACTTTTGGCAGAACGTCATACAACTCCTCACCCACCACCGCCCACGTTGGATCTTTGCTCCTGCCTTTGCCTACTATGAGCGCTCCTCCCTCTGTCTTCCCTTCTTTCTCCTTTCTTCTGGGTTTATATTTACTGGTTTCTTGTTACCGTTTCTTCCATCCCATGCTCCATAAATTCAGAAAAGTGGGAATTGTGAGAACTGCCTGTTGTCACTGTGGATTGCTGGTTCAACAGTTGGCAAAACAATCGATCGAGGTCATGACCGGCATGCTCTTGGGAATCTGAGAAGGGGCTGGTGAGGGGTTACCGGTCCCAGCAGCCAGTAGACTGGAGACACCGCCCCACAAACCCACCTACTGATTTTAAGTTCCTTCTGAATGGTTTTGGAAAGGAAACCACTTTTGGCCATTAGGGGTATTATACACCTAAACCGGTTACTTTCTCCTGGAATGAGATGTGCAGCGTTTAAGCCTGAAGAGGAGAAGCGGGAGACGACCAGAGGAAGGGGCCTGGTCTAACCACAGCACGGCGATCGGTGCCCTTCGGCAAGCGCAACTATCTATCCACGTGAGCAGAAATCGGACGGTGCTATACGCTTTAGGAAAACGGAGCAGATGGCAAGGAAGCAAGAGAAAACCACGAGAGGAAGAGAGTATACAAGCGCAAGAGAGCTCGTGATGTTAACACCACCAAGGCGGTAATTCGTTTTGCGTCCTGCAACCCGGAGTCCACAGGATGATTCACTTTGTCCAACGTACCGACGAGATGCCGTGTGTCAAGAGCTTATGCTGATGGAATTAAAAAACCTGCAAAGATTAAGGCTTGTCACATCTGCGACACTGATAATGAGTAGGGAAACACGCCCCCTCGCCCGTGTAAGATCTGTGTTTGAAACGCAGACCCTTGGCGCGCCGCACTACCCCAGCACGCACGGCACGGCACGTCCGTGAGGAACCGCGGTGCCTGGGTCCAGAGCGAATCCGCACGCCAGCGGAGACTTGGATGTCAAGTCTAAATGATTCAATACATACTCTTTGTCCTAATCTCAACGGTGTTGCACTGTGGTAATTTTAATTTCTAAACGTGTTTGGTTTTTTGTTTGCTCCTAGGGGCTGGATTTTCCCTCTCTCATGCTCTGTTTTCTAAGCACACTTAAGGAGCTTTTCAAGGGTACATTAATGTTTTTAAGAGAAATGTCATTTTGCTTTTATTGAACCAGTTCTCCAGTTTATTTCCTGTATTACAAAAACCATCGCTGACTTTAAGGATCCCAAAGATGTGTGCTTGCTGCTAGCCAGAAAGAGTTAGAAAGACAATTAAGCTGGAGAACGAAATCATCCACTCTGAGTAAACAAATTATACAAAGAACTTTGCCTTCCCCTCCTTGGTGCTGTGTAATCCCAGAGAAGGCTTTCTCCAGCGTCAAACAGAGCCCTCATGCCCACATTTCTTCTCACCGACGCTTCCAAATGAACGGCTGTCGCTCATCCCTCCACATTCCCGCTTCCTCCCTGACCTATCCTACGGGGTTATGTGATCCTCTGACTTGTGCTGAGCCGAGTCACGAGCTCCCAGTGCCTACTGCGACCGGCAGCCCGTTCTGCGTACACATGCTTCAAGCAACAATGAGCAAGTTACTACCGTGGCTTTTCACGTAAACGGCAAAGGAGGCACAGGAACGAGCACCACCACAGGCAAGCCGACCAGACACAAGGCCGCCGTCTTTAACCACGCTTACAGCCAGCTCTTCTCCTCAGCAAAGAATCGCAGCTTGTCCTACAAAGTCAGCCCCAAACCGCCCTCGGGAAGAAAGCTGCAACGGAGGCTCTGCCCGCTCCTCAACACGCATGTCGTTCCCAGCGGGCTGAGCCCGCTGTACCTGGCGAACACCCAGCCGCCTGTCAGGGAAATACAGCTCCCCATACTGGCTGCAGCGGCGGGGACAAGGCTGGCTTCTGAAGAGCTCCCCAGCTTCCAGCACCCATCCCAAGCCCGTTACGGTAGCGGTGAGGTTTGGAAGAGAGCGAAACAGCAGGGAGTTCCGGGGGCTTGGGTGTGCACGCTGCAGCCATCAGCCTTGCACCGCTGAGGACGGCCCTGCCGCAACTCGCCCGGCAGCTGCTCGCTGGCACTGGCGGCTGGCGTGGCGTTGGCGAGTCCTCCGGGCAACAGCAGCAGTGACAAAGCACCGGCACAGAGAGGCACAGTGTTAAGGACGGGGGTGGGGGAGGGAGGAGGACGTGACCAGTGACCATCCGGGGAACAGACCTCCGGACAGCGCACACACCTCTGTCACTGGGTGAAGGCCTACGGAAGATCATGAAGCTGGGAGACACTGAGCCTGGGATTTTGAGGGGAAAACTCAAAGAGGCAGAAAAATTTGGACTTTGACCTGGCAGTCTGGGTAGGAGAGACTCCGAGGGAGATCCAAACAACCTTCCAGCTTGAGCTGACGAAAGGCAACTTTAAAGCAGAGGCAGGACAACCTCGCAAGGAGTCCTGCATGGGTGTTTCACCAGGGATGGAACCCCAGCTGTGGAATAGCGTGCTGCAACTGATTTCTCTAGCACAGGGAAGATGTAAATGCCAGACGCCAATTTTCCTATGAAACAGGCAGGCAGGCAACAAGATTATGAGACAGATCAGGTCTAATCTCGATTCTCATACGCAATTCCCCTGAAGTCAAAAATGTTCCCGGCAAGATCGCCCTGTACACTCCCAACTAAACGCAGAGTAGCAGCTGCACGATGGGCAAGGCTTTGCTAAGGACCATCGTGCTGAGTCACCCGGTAACGGTTTTAAAGAAGTTGATGAACTATATTATTTGTTACAGCTTGACGTATAAAAGATACGATCTCAGACCGTCGGGTAACTAGCTTTGTACAGCACACAACAAGAATCTGTGGACCTAGGAGAGCACGACGTCTGGCTCATTAACTTCTCTCCCCCTTCTCTTCCACGCGCAAGCCCTCCCATTCCCTCTATAACCACCACGCGCACAAGACGCTTACAGGAAGAGATGAGGTTTGCTTCCTCAAACCATCAAAGCCTGCTGACCTAAACAAATGACCTTGTTAAAGCAATGCTGGCTTACACAGAGAAGAGGAGCTGCTTTACATTCACAGCAGAACATCGTCATGAGAGCAGTGCTACTAATTAGTGACTTCTGTTCCCTTCTACGTCGCATGAAAATTCACTGCAGTGATTAAAAAACGGGTTCAGACTGTAACACATCTCTCTATGACATGATTTAGACAAACAGCTGATGAAATCTCCCTCACTTGTTCCCAACACACAGCTTTGCTCAGGTTTGCATGATCACCGGAACGTTTTCCAACTCAGAGTCTCGGCTATGGTGCAGGGTAGAATAAATGCACTTACGCTAGAGGTGACAGCAGGTCCATTTATAGAAGCATACGACTGGACATTTTCTACAATCGGGAGAGCCATCTGAGTGGAGACCTCTCCCAGCTAGTCCTAGCTCCATTAAAAAGTTCAAATGTACAAAATATAATGTTTGGAAAGTCTATATTCTCTCTGACCCCCTCCCCAAGATGCTGAGAAAATAAAATCAATTCATATTGCTATGAAATTCTATTTTTGCAACTGGTGACATCCCAAGCGTTGTCAATTACGAAGACTAGAAAATCCTCACCCTAGTCCACATTTCCAGCACAGAGGCTCACAGCCCAGTCAAGTAACACAGCAGTAATCTCTCTTCCACTGAGAATACTTTTATTCACAAGGCAAAAATTGGAGTTAGACTTTTAGGTTGTGGGCAAGGCACTCGCAAAGTGAGCAAATCTATTTTTGCTCACAGAACTAATTTAATGTTTAAGTGCAACAAAAACACTAAATTAGCCATGAAGATCATGCATATCCAACGGCTTTCACCAGACATGACTGTGACCCAGGCCTCTAAATACAGAAACGTTTAAGTCCTAAGGAATCAGCTCCCTTCCTTTCTGCTTCACCAGATGATGTTTCCTTTTGACCAGTCATAGAAATATCATTTCCATTATAATAATTAAACATGTATTAAAATACTATATATTTAAGAGTTAATATATGGTTTCTTTCAGTAATAAAATATGGAACACTCTTCTCTTTTTCTGGATGATATTTAGACCCCAAAACTTAAAGGAGAAACATTCATGCTGAAAATAGATCAATGTACAGCACTAGGTCAGAACGAACATCTCTTGGTTAAAACCCCAGGATCTTACTGTGAAACTGTACATTGATTAACAATTCTCTTTTTCCTTTTACCCACGTATTTCATTTTCAACATCTGGCAGTGAGTGAAATACAAACCCGGATTATCCGATACTGAAGCACATCTAATGGCCTCAGCGTATTTGTACGGCCCATCCTTCTGACAGACGCTGGATTCTTGTCTTTCAGAGATGGATTGCTCTGCGTTTTGGAGCGGCACCATTTCTTACGCATGCAGGGCACAGTAGAATGTCAGTCACATTGCAATCCTGGGTGTTTCATGCCTGGTACTTCACGCAGCGTCCTCTTTGCAAGTCTCCATGTCTCTCTTAGTGAGGCATATGCACACATTTCCAAACAAATAAGCTGTGTTTTCAGAAAGATATTAAATATGAGATACAAGACTACGGTATTGTTAAAAGAAATGGCTAATCCAGTCAAAAGAAAAACTTCAGTTAAAAGCAAGATGCCCTGACTACAGATGTAAACATAATGTATTAAATCTTAACTGTTCATATTAACATCTGGGCTATTTATTTTGTTGCCGTTATCTATTTATTTACAAACAGAAAAGCAAGCACACAGATGAAAAGATGAAGACTCTGAACTTGAGCTTTAAACTGTAACAGGCTGTCCATGCCCAGTGCAGCATACTTTTTGACAGTGACGGACAGGATACATACCTGCAGTCATCCCCTCCAGCACTGACCACGTATCTATCTCCACTTGTAAATCGAATATTAGTTAAGTGGGCAGAGTGACCTAGAAATCGTTTGTGTTTTGCCTGGAGGAAACAAAAAACCCAAGAATGAAAATGAGAGAGTCTAAATACTCCATATGCTCCTCAATCAAACAAGGCACGCGTGTTTTTATCTACCTTTTTATTGCATCACATATTTGTATCATTCAGAATGTTATATGTCATGTTTCAAACATGAAAGATCTCCCGAAGGAGAGCCACTATTGAGCTGCAATGCAGACTAAATTGCCATCAAAAGAGACAGCACCTGAAAATTGGGAACAACGCTCGAGCTAACACAATTCAATGAAATATATCTTGTCACAGATTAACCTCTAAATTTCGTGTAGAATTCCTAACACTGAAAAAAATAATTTTCATTACAAGTGTGTAAGCAGTTTACACTGTGCAGTCTCAAATCCTCAAAACTGACAGAGCTAGTGTTAGCAAAAAATCTGTAAACTCTTCATCCGTGGAAATACACAGATGGGAATAAAATTACCAGCTGTCTTCCTCATCTGTCCAATGGAAACTGGAGATGTGGATAAATAAACTAAGGACTTGGATGTTTTTCAGTATGAAGGCACCAGGTCATGCAGACTGGCAGACAACATTAACACCTATAAGGGCTTATAGCAAGAGCCATTGCACAAAACGTGAGGAAAACTGAGGTGTAGCAAGCCTGTGAGGCTACAGGGCTAACGTTACACAGGCACATTAAAAAACTACACATTTAAAGCAGGAAATATCTCCACCACACATCTTCTAGAGAAACAAGACCGTAGTATCAACGCTACTTGTAACAATGCAAAACCAAGTTCTTACGAATTTTTCAGGACATGGAAAGTCAAACAGTTTGACCATGCCAAAATCATCGCCTGTTACGAGGTTGATTCCCGAGTGAGAGACACAGGCACAGTTTACATCCGCTTTTTCAGCATGCCTGGACCAGATTCCAATTACTTCATCCCCTAGAACACTGAAACAGAAGAGCAGGAAATTCCTTTGAAAACTACGGCAACAACAAGAGAGTATGGCAGTAGTAAGCAGCTCTCACACTGTAACAGGTTTTATAAAATAAAATGTTTTCTTCTAACACATACGCACCTCATACAGGTTTTACATTGTAATTAATTATATATCATTCCATAATTGGTTTTGAAACAGATTTAGTGCTATAATTGCCAAAATTGGGCCTACAAGGAAGCTGGGGGGGGCTTTTTACAAGGGCCTGTAGTGACAGGACAAGGGGTAATGGGTTTAAATTGAAAGCGGGGAGATTTAGATTAGATATCAGGAAGAAATTCTTCATGGAGAGGGTGGTGAAGCACTGGCACAGGCTGCCCAGAGAAGCTGTGGATGCCCCATCCCTGGAAGCGTTCAAGGCCAGGCTGGATGAGGCTTGGAGCAACCTGGTCTAGTGGAGGGTGTCCCTGCCCATGGCAGGGGGGTTGGAACCGGATGATCTTTAAGGTCCTTTCCAACCCAAACCGTTCTGTGAGTCTATGAAAATAACATGGCCCATAACAACACTAAGCAGCAGAGGTGAAATCAGTATTACTAACATTGTCCAGTGAGGCATTTGCCAAAATAAAAGAATAAAGAAAAGACAATTAAAAATAGAATGTCACAGCATAAGCATTAGATGAATAAGTTTCAGCTTCTGGAAAATAAAAATGTGTATATTCTCATTATGTTGATTCTGTACCATTTTCCTATCGATTACATGAAAAGTTTCCTTGAGCCCAGTAAAGATTCTTCATTATAACGAGAGAGAGAGATTGTCCGAAACTGAAAACATAACCTTAAGACTCCAAAACAGACATGTATAGAACATTTCCTTTGCAAAGCCTTGTGATAAGCTGCCTTTCATTCAGCTCTGCTTACAAGGTTACACGCGTACTGCCATACTGCACAGAAACACACACAGTCATTTGCTGATCGGGGAATGATTTGGGAATTCTTGTGTGAGTCTTCCTCCCTAAATCAGGGCACAGTGCACTACACTCCAAAAGGAATCATTTACCTCAGACATACTGAACTGCTTCAGAAAACACAGGTTTCTTGTTTTCCTGTCGAAGAGGTGTCAAAAAAGGGATCACCCAAACAGAAACCAGAAAGCTAGCAAAATGAGCTTTACAGAGCCCTCCGAAAAGCCTGTAGTTTTAGTCATGTCTTGCAGCAAAGAGTCAGGATTCTTACTGTATAAAGTGGTTCATATGTGGAAAATTTTCAAGTGTTTATTCACAATTTTTGTCTGAGGGCGCTAATCAGAGAACAGTAACTGAAAGCCAGCAAAGGAGCCTGAAATAAGGCACAGGAAATCAGATTCGCATAGAATAAAAAATAAAATGAGTAATTTAAATGTGAAATAAAATAAAATAGGATGTCATTCTTCATGTAATTTCTAAGTCTAGTTTGAATTAAATACAACAACTTTAAGTTATTTAAAAGTAATTTTGCATACCTCTTATATGCAAATGTTAATAGAACTTTACTATATAGATACCATTAGTGTAATACTGTAAATAAAACTTGAATTATCACTGTACTGTCTTTTCGTGTTTTGACATGTGTTAATTTTCCCTGTACTCTTATCATCAAATTGTTATATTGAAGGAAATAGTGCAGTAATCCAAGGAACTGGCACTGCACAATGAAAAACGACTGAGGCTTCCAGAGATATATCCAAGGGAGCTGAAGACACAGAACGAACGGAAAGGCACACAGAGAGCAGTTTTTATGGGATGACCTCACCGGTCAAACAACCGATGCTCTGCTGAGTGTATCTGCTGTGCGTTGCCTTTGCTGTACCGTTCTTACCTCATCTGCTGCCAGACAGATGGGTGTGTTAACGGAAAACCCCCGACTGAACGAAGGGATGAAATACACCTTTAAACAGCAGCTGCGTCTCCTAGAAGTTACAAGCGTTATAACAGATGTAAATGCTTTGTAAGACAGGTGAATCATTTACCTTGTCCAAGTAGCCCATGTTATTCTGTCAATCACAGCCTGGTCCACAAGCTGTTTTCCTGAAGGCACTTCATAGACTTGCCTCTTGTAAGACCCAGTAGAAACCTTTGAGATGACCACAGAGAATTTAGAATACATGAACTTGGTTTGAAAAACTGAAAATATAACTCTAAAGGGCTTTGAAAAGCATTTTCTTGATCGTTATCTTTTAATAGCTAAGTTACTTATACAGTAATAAAACCTCAATGAGCTGAAAATTCTCAAAGATCTACAGAAGCGTAAAGCAACAGTGAGAAAGTGTAGGAAATCTTAAACTTTAAAATGTCTAATTAATAAAAAAAGTGAAACCTCTCACATTCTGCACATATTAATTCTCTCTACACACTGTGCGCAAATAAAAAAGGCAAAATAAACTCCTATCTTTAAAATGGACACAAAGGCATTCCTCTCAGCCTGTAGATATTGATCTGAGAGTGAGAGAAGCTTATTCCTCCTCTCAGATGTAAACAAAATCTAGAAATCAAAGTATGCCTGCTTTATTTCGATTTTAAGAGACGCCTTGAACCCTGTGCTGGGGAGTTGTAACACCATCAGTTTGGTGCTGCTCCATGAAGGCCAGCAGTGAAACGACGCGTAATGCTGCCATTCCCGTCCGGGCTACGACTTCACAGGTCCCTGGGGATGACAGAATGACAGACTGCCCTCCTCCCACTTTGAAGACAGTCCATCAGCATCACCGGGGTAAAAAGGCAGGGACACACATCACAGTGATTTTGAAACCTGTTTCTCCTTTCTATGCTTATTCCTTCTATTTAATATCCAGGGTAACTGTTTTCATCATCCACTTCTCACTACAACAAAGTAACAGCCCAGTCCCAGTAACCTACTACTCCAACCTTACAAAATTTAGCAGCTGTCAACAGAGAACACTATCTGTCACGAGGATGTTTTCCATTCGGTGTCCTTAACAATTAGTGACCAGTACCTGGAGATAGGAGCTATCTGCAGAGAAGTCCATCTGGATCACAAAACTTGGGATATCTTTGCAATAGCTGACTCGATTTAGTGTGGGACCCAAAGTCAGATCATAAAAATCCACTGCATTCTCACTGGAACCGACTGCTAAGTAACGAGAATCTGGGCTAAACCTGAACACACAGAAGGGTTTTAATGAACACAGGTTGGCACTTACAACACATTCTAACGTGTGAGAAGCACAGGTAAATTTGTATTTCAGGTACCTGCTGTGCAGAACTAAAGAGGCAGAGGATTTTGTCTGCTAAGCAAAATAACTCTTGAAACCAAATTTTTAGAGGACGTATATGTAGTAGAAGGTGAAAATCATCTATGACAGTTGTGCCAAAATAAGTGAACTGGGACCACCTCTGGGGTAACTGTTCATTATCTGATCTCATTACCATCTCGATGGCCTAACCACCTTGTGACGTGCCCCGATGACTTTGACTCTCTAACGCTATACTTACAGGGCTACTAACCCGAAAAATGAAATGCTGTAAATGGAGAAAAGCCAGGCCATCTAGATTAAATGTGCTGAATAAAAAGATGTGAAATCAAGGCTTTCAGTTACCCAACGTGTCTGTCTTTGCACAGTGCTTTCTTTGCTGCAAGAGCTTTCTGCTCTTGAAACTCAGTAGCTTCCTGAGCTGAACCAATTCCTCACAGCCCCTTTTGTGTTACTAGGGAAGTTTCTTTATTTCTATTATCTCCAAGACAAACCTTGAGAGAGCTTTCTGATTCCAGGAACGCCCTAACTCATACCAGGGCTTTCCTGCCTTCCTGCAGCAAGGTCCCTGTCTGCTCATCTTTCTCCCACTCATCCCACTTTGCTCTCCAGAAGCTTCCCTTAGCTGATCATGGTCAATTTATATCACAGAATGAAGAGTCTTGTCCTCCACTCAGGAAACAGGAGCAAAATTTTACTTCTGCTAACTCCTTTCTAACAGTATCCCTATGGTACTGCCTTTTTTTGAACTGACTGCTATCTCTTATCTTCACGTACCTCCTCCTTCCTTTTTATTCCTAGTATCAGAGTAAACTCCACAATTCACTCGCTCATTCCAGCTCTCTGAAATATCACTGCAATGTTCCTCAGAACATAAAATTCTGTTTTAAAAATCAAAATAATACAGATTTCTAGAATGCTACAATAGATAAAGGCATTATATTTTCTGACCTGATATCTTGAATCGCTGATCTTCTGTCCCTTTTTTTCCCCCAAATTTTTAGAGAGGTCACAAGCAAGATAATAAATTCTCCATTTTTCATGCCAATAGCTACCATATCACCTTCTGGGCTGTAACAAACAGTACGAGCTGCATGTCCTAAGCTGACTTTGTTCAGCATCTTCTGTGAAGAAATAAAACCCCAGAAGAGTAAATGTTTCTATTTATTCACATTTCAAAAGTACCTTATGCTAACAGTTTGCTGTTCTCAGATGGAACATCCTCAGAATAAATTAAAAACCAAGTTTCTAGTCCTCAACACCATGACAAGTCTAAGATTTTATTTTTTTTCCTAAACATCATCTAGTCTCCAACACCTACCTTTTCAGCGATATCCCAGAGTCTTACTGTGCCATCCTCTGCAGCAGACAGGAAAAAATCTCTGGAAGGATGAGTTGCGAGGCCCCAGATTGGTCCATCCATGTGACCATTAATTAGAATGTTACATGCAGCATTTTTCTCTCCAACTTCAATTATTTCAGCATTTCTTGTCCCAACGAGAATTTTCCCCTTGAACAGTGAAAAAAAAAATATCTCTAATACAACAAGTACTGGTGATGAACAATAGTAAAGCTATAATCCAAAGCTATAATTCTGTCAAGAAGGTCTGCTGAAATCAAGTAATCAAAAGATACTTTATTTTTTAATTTTCTCTATGAATTATTAAAGTAAAAAGCTGTACATAAATCACAATGCTAGCTGCGTTACTGCTTAGCAGACACTTGATGTGTGAAAAGAAAATGAAGTCTTAGTTAGTCTTTAATAAAATATATACAAAATATTATCCTAAGTAAGACCAAGATCTTCCAGAGTAGATTATTTCTCTGCTCTAAAATCAATTACAGACACCTTGTATCTCAACCTTTCATTTGAGATACTAACTGCCAGAGAAAGAAGAAGCAATTTATCATATATTTAATGCTATCCAGAAATTATAAGCTTTATTTTAAAACATGATGGTTTCTTCACCTTGCCTCTACAAACAGAGCGAACACAGTCTGTCATTTGTCCCGTCTCTAGTCTGAAGGCACGACATCGTTTCAGCTCTTGATCCCATAGCTTAACTGCTCCTCCTTCCTTTGAACTATGAAGAAATTGGGAACAACATCAGGATAATGGCTATCACAAAAAAGACAACTAGTATATGAAAGAAATATACTATTTAATGTCATGTATTGTAAACAAGGCATTTTACGTATTTCACTGCTGTGAAATAAATGACAAAGATACGGGAGAAAAATCAGACAATGTTACTGGCACAAGATACCCAACTAATGAGTATTAATCACAAAAGCACTACATATTTCCCACCCACTTTCAAGAGAAGTAGTATTTCAGTAAAAAAACACATTAAAATAAAAGAAGTTTCTAAAAATGAGATAATGTTTAACGAAACAGTTATAAATCTGACATTTCAGGTTGAGCTAGGACATAAGTCTGATGTGCCTTCAAGGAGAAAAGAATGTCCCCAACAGAAAATGCAATGTTTCACAATATTGAGCTGCCAGCGTTACAACTTTAATTACTGAACGAACCCCAACAAAGAGCTCCACAAAGTTTAATCATAATTCTGGATTTTAGACTATGATTACTAAAAGAACTGTAATGAATTACAAATTGCTAGTCGTTGCAATGGAATATTCTTTGCTTCCCAATAGTACTGGTTTGATGTACAATTGGTCATCATACTCAGCAGAAAGATTTCATCAAAAGAGACTGGTGAACTGCAATTAAGAACACCGAGGCAGAGGCAAACATGCAATCTCCTAACTGTAGCATTTGTTCTGTATACTTTCAATACTCCACTTTCCCACAGGAGACGAATTATCATTTCTTACTATTATTCATTATTGTTTCTTTCAGGTCAAATAGTAATTACTAAGAGCCTTTGAAGCTAAGTGGTAGAGAGAACATTCTCCAAGTAAGATCACGGTTATGTTTTATGAATACTATAAGAAAGTATTTCAGGCACAGGAATAAATAATTTTTCAGCTGGGTCAGAATATCAACCAGGATCTCTAAGGACTGTTTAAGGAAAAGGTAGTAAGTGGCCTCTGTCCTACAAAATGCAGCACTATCATGCCATTGGATGGACTGTATTGCAGCTGAAGCATCTTTTTTTCTTCTATCAGTAGCAAGGCACTAAGAAAAAATTAAAATGTTTGACGAGATATTTTGCTTATGACCCCAGAAACAAAGGGTCTTGCTGTACCTTAGATTTGAGAGAAGAGAGTTTGCCTCTGCCATCATAACTAAACAGTCCTTCCGTTAAAAGAAGCTGTGCATTATGCTGTTATAATATTTATCATTCATTTATTTAATCACGGTTGTGCAAATTACTTGGATTAACAACCTCAGTTAAACTTCAGAAAATGAATTAACCCACCAAGGACTGGGCAACTTTTTCATGCTTAAAGCTATATTTCAAACTAAATGTATTTGCCTTGTCTCAAAAAGAATATTGTTGTGGTAAATAGCATTGAAGCATTTAGTAAAATAATAAGGTGATTTCAAGGCTACTCTTGATTATAATAGTTGAGCCTTGTTCAGCTTAAGGAGGGAGAACTCCATCATCTCTGATAATTAGTGTATTTCTACTTGGAGAAACATTCCCTGACTGATAGAATGCAGTATATTTGATAATGCAATATAATTGATAGTCCATTCACATAATTTATTGTACACTTACTTATTATATTTAACCCAAATAATACAAAGTCATCACAGAATGACTGAAGAAGCTTGCACGTGTGCTTTAGAAAGACAACTTGTCTAAAAGTTAAAATTATGAACTACTTGCATAGCATTTAGATTCTGATTCAATTCCCTTGAGGTCAGGGACTTAAGCAAGGCACCCAGGTCAGGATCCCAGCCACTCTAGCCTTTCTTTTATAATCAGTGGAAAAAACGAGGTACTTGAGGTTCACGTGGGCTTACCTGCGCTTTGCAGGTGGTGGCTACCTTTTTTCCTACCACCTATTCAGGGATCCGAAACTAACTACTCTTCTAGCTTTCATGTCTCAGCTGCCAAGTGTTAGTTGGGATGAATCCAAAGCATTTTAGAAAAATACACGTGCATGCAGAAAAAAAGACTCACGGCCTTTCTTTGCCTCCTGTAACGATCAAACCGTCTCTTAATGTGGTATACATTGTGAAAACAGGTCCGTTGTGAGCTTTGGCCACAATTCGTATCAGCACATGATCTTTCCAAACACAAACATCTCCACTGATAGTACCTGTAAACGTCAAGTTATTCTGAAAAGGGGAAAAATATGCTCATCATCTGATTCCAGGTAAGGCAGGAAGAAAAACATTCAGAAACACAGATCGTCAGCATTTGCTTTTAGGCTAGATTGCTCTTTGCTGCTGCTGTAGAAGAGCAAATTGAAGGGGTAATAAGAACTTGTAGGGACAAAACAATGACCTATTATATTCTTTCTTGAATTCTGGAGCATGTTTTCTTGTAGCTAATAGGTTCTGCACTGCAAGAGGAAATGCAGTGACTTTAGCTTCAGCCACAGGGCTATCTGTGTTTTCAGCCTATCAGGTGTGCAAACTGTGGTTAAAAAGTAGAAAACCAAGAACAGTTTGGACATTTCACACAAATAGGCAGTTTGCACCTCTCTGTCCTGCACATTATGCCTGCACTCGTTTTTGTTGTTAGGCGAAGGTAGGCCCTGCATTCCAGTAATCACTACTTTATGAAGAGAACAGTCTGATTTAGAGCCAAAAGCTGCCTGTTCTTGACTTCTGCTTCCTGGTTTTGAAATGTAATAAAAATAAATTTAATTACCTCTTACATTCAAGGGCAATTTATTAGGATACACTTAAACCCAACAGGAACTGGCTATTGAGTAAAACTGTTTTAGTAACTTACACGAACAATCCTCAAATTCAGTATCCTGTGCAGTATTTTAGAGCACTAGTACACATGTAAAGATTTGGCAAAAACACTTTCCTTGACTGAGGTGGGTCGATGTTCTGCCCGTTTTTAAGGGTATGTGTAGGGGTGACCTAATAAATTAGTAAATAAAAGAGGGCTGGAACTGGACCTGGGAGCAGATCCTCTGATTGTCCTGACAGCACACCTGTTGGCCTGCTGCCAACCTCTCTTTAGGAGGACCTAAACTAGCTCTTGCTGAGACAAAACCAAGGCAGAGAAGCACTCCCAGAACTGCTCCCTGCAGCAAGTATGGGGAACACATCAGGTTTGGCTTTATTTGGTTTGCACAGCTTTTCACAAAGCCCCTGCAAGCTTTGCATCCTCAAACAAACTCATACCACACTCCACGGACATTCAGCCTGATTTTCACGCCAAGAATCTGTCCCTCCATAAGAAAGTTCACAGATGTTTTCCAAATCCCAGATGAATGTCTGGGCCGTGCATCTCTTTACAGGTATCATTTGGAAGATACTTTACTGCTTTGCAGTACTTCCTCTTAAATCAGAGGTACCTGAGAGAGACACCACTCTGGAAAAGAGACTCATGAAAAATGAAACCACAAGCCAGTTACAGTTTTGAAATCAAAATCAATGGTATAAGTTCAGTCTGGACCCAACAGACAGATCAGCAAGCAGGGCAGTAATGCACACAATAAGAGAAGCAACACTTCCCAAAAGAGATCCATGACTATCTCCCGAGCTGAAGAGATAAGCGCTGCTCATACAGAGCAACTCCTGAAATAGCAAAGATGTAGAACTTAGCAACAAGGCCCACATCTGCCAAAAAAAGCCACAGCTAAACAAAACCCTACTGCAGTCATCTAACTGTTAGCGAACGCCCCTGGACAATCCTGATCACCCATGAGCAGCGATGTGTATAGATTATAATACAATCACCCCCTGACAGGCATAAAATCAGCCTTATGTCTACTGTATAGCTCCTGCAACCTAGAGTCAGCTTTGCTTCACCTGGATTAAATACCTAGTAGTGTACTATCAGTCCAAAACACCTTTGCTTGTTTCTTTTGAAAACATACAAATCCATAATCTTCTTTTTCCTTCTCTCTTCTAGAGAAAGCCGGTGTGAGTTCTAACGAGCAGGCAAGCATTAGAAATGCTAAACTCATTACCAGGTTAGAAAAGTCTCACTGACCTGAATAAAAGCAGAAGAGGAAAAAAAATTTTTGTTTGCGCACAGTTTAAAACAGTTCGTTAAGGTACGCACCGCTCCAAAAGCTACAGACAGCATCGTTTGCATGCGGGCATCTTCTATGGAGCTCAGCAGCCCTTTTTTACTGAGAAGAGCTCTTCCCGCCAGTGTCCAGAACCTCACGTGCTTTACTCCCACAGAAACAAACTGGGTGTCTGAATCTGGTCTGAATTCTGCTACAAATATACGTTGGTTATGACCAGCTCGGCTGGCAATTTTGGCACCTGGCAGAGAGAAAATGGACACTTTTAACTCACTGAGAATAAAAAAAAAAAAAAAAAGAGAAAAATTTATGGTTAAAAAACAAAAATAAAAGTTATGGAGAATGATGAGTCATCCAAGACTACACAGGTTGTGAAGAAAAGCACAAACTGCTCCTAAATTAAAACTAAATTAAAAAGTAAATAAAAAGAAATTATTTAATAAGATCCAGTGGCAAAGTGTAGCACCTAATGAAGGTGCCATCTATTTGTAACTTTCAATTTCCTCAGCAGTACTTGGAACCAAGTAAGTTTCCACCTCCTCTTAAATTCCTAGGACTCCTCTGAAAATCCCAAACTCTTGGCAAATTACAAGAGACTAATGAATGACTTCTCTGCAAATTTTGGCCAAAGTTTTTCTTTTAGCAGAAAATACAGAAACTGACTTTGTTAGATGGTCTTAGATTCAAAGGTAACGCTTTTCCAGTCTCTTCAGCGGTGTTAAAATCAGACATTTTGACCCGATGAAGAAGACTCCTCCATCTGGATCCTTAGCTGCCGTGTTGAATCTGTTGAATGAACTCTTAAGAATGAGCACAGGCACGTTCAGCCTGGAACAGCAGTGAACTGCTGCGTGGGCTTTTAGCAAACAGCCTTCATTCTAGCTCAGATTGTATCAATACACGCTTGACATTGCGTCCAGCTCCACAAGGTCTAGCAGACAAGCTAGGAAGGATCACTTCTTATTAACTTGATAGCTGTTCTTCAAACTTCTGAGAGAGACAGTTGATCAACAGAAATCTCCAAAGAGAGAGGAAATAAACCACTAAGACTAGTGAATCAGTTTCATACTCTGGGCATGGCTTCGTCAGACAGAAAGGAGATGAGGAAAAAACCTGACCAAATCGCTTCAGTCTAAATCCTGAACTCAGACCAAAGCCAGTCTGGAAAACTAGTATAGCTTAAGACACCAATTACATAGCTGCACAGAGGACCTGTACTGGCAACACATTTCTTCAATTTGCAATTTTTGGGAGATAATTTTAGGAGTACAGCAACTTAAGTCAGTAATCAAACTTTAGAGAAAACCAGAAAATTTCTTCTGGGAGCAAAAAAGGCTTTTAAAAGTGTTTTTACCAAGCAGCAAAGAAATGACTGAAATAAAAAGAATGAAGACGGCTATTTCCTTTAATTATTCTAACTGGAGATCAACAAACTATCTTCATCTTTACACAACAGTTCCAAAGGAGATATATTTAGCAGTTACTGGAATAGGTAAGCACATTTATTTTACCTCTTCTTGTACAGTGCATAGTGTGCAGCATTTACTGTAATGATTTTCAATCTGCTGATATTTTTCTGTTACATTTGTTCTTGACTCAAGCCAACATACCGCTAACAACATAAACACGTTCTACAGAAAACAATCACTCTCCTACCTTCCTGCCACTTCCAAATGGTAATGGTGTGTTCGGGATCCAGCCCTACAGAAAGCAGCAGTTTGCCAGTGGCACTGAAACTGACTGAGCAAACACCCTTTGAATGGTAGCACCGCAGAACCGACAGCGTCTGTTTGTTCATTGCATCCCACACATGAATAGAAGGAGCTGTAGCTACACAAATATAAAAAACATGTAATTAGCATACGTTTTGAAAACATCTAATGATTTGCTTATTGAAGCAGTTGGTATTTTTTAATAAGACAAAGTTGTTGTAGTCAGACGGAAAAAAGAAAGAAAGGAAAGAAAGGAGATTTTGGCCTCCCTTTGGAAACCAATTTATGGCAAAGAGGATCATTAAGCAGGATTAAGAAGTTGGCCTCATCACCCTACTGGAGATGGAAACTTTGCTTGACCTGTTACTGGACTCCTGAAGCACAGCAGATGCTCTGAAAGCAAGCTGTCTTCTGTTTTTCCCCTAGTAAAACTTAACTTAGCATACTAACTTAAAAACCTTCAGAAATGTTGAGTAGATCATCAAGAATGTGATTTCCACATGGGGTTTTTGAACAACTGATAGCTACAGAGAAATTAGTTTACAGTGCAAGGCCAAAATCTCCTTTTCTTACAAAATGGCCACGTGTCTGAAATGCATGCTCTCTTAAGAGAACGTCAGCTGAATAATCAGCTTGCTTACTGAGGTAGAAGAACTAGGGTATTTAATTTAGCTCGCATTGTTTAGACTGCAAGGTCTTCGCAGTAAGAACCGTCTTTCCACACTACCAGTGTATGTGATTATTTGTATTATGATGACAGCTAGCTTTTTTCCAAATGCAATGCCTTCTCCAAAGATCCTGCAAGCCATGTATAGTTTGCAATCTCTGAATAGCATCTAGGGCATTTGAGATTCTCTTTCAAACTTCTTCACTTGCAATCCCTAGCAAATCTGACTGCGATGTCTGGAGGTTACTGGTTATTGTCATAGACCCAGATTCACATAAACTAAACTCTATTCCAGCTCCATGCTTTGTGTTTCTATTCAGCTAAAACCTAGTGCAAAGGCACACATATGATGGGAAACAGTAGGCACAGGGACCTAGGAAAAATTTTAGCCACATGAAACTGTTTTTGAGCACAATTCCATAGCTGTTCCAAAACAGTCTTTATAACAATCTCCATAATTTCTTCTGTATCCCATTAGAATTTTCTCTCAGGGCACCAACATGCTGTTGTTATCACCTTTTGAGAGGTACTACAGTATAGACATGCCATTAAAACAGGAAGGGCAGGGGTTGAGAACAACCGGCATGTCTCAATTTTCAGCAAGCTCCTTGCTATCCTTATGGAAAGGTGAGGGAAGGGAAAGCTTCACAATGGTTCTGAACGGTTTTCTTCTCTCCAGCACTCCCCTTGGCAAAACTCTGTATTGCCCTTGACCTGCACACCACCCCTATAACCTTCACCAAAATTTCTCTTTTGCATGGCAGACAGAAACTTTCACCTAGATTTCATGGATAAGAACTAACAAGATCTTTCAGAGCAAGATTTGCCAGATAGAGAACATGGGCTCAAGTCCTCCCACTTGACAGCATTCTTCTGAAAGTCTCTGTCCTGACATTGCATCCTGCTTGTGGGAAGTACTCCAGCTGCTCAACGTCTGCTCTCACAAGACAGATTTTGTAAGGTGTCATCTCCTTCTGGGAGATACATTAAGCTACCATGGGCTAGCAGGACAAAAAATGTCTTCAGTCAGATGAAGCAAATCTATACCAAGTCATTATGAAATTTAATTTGCCATTCCAGCCTGTTACAAACTTCACTGCTTCTAGAACCCCTGCATCACTGTAGACAACAGAAAATTGGAACAAGAAAAGCACAGGTTGTGGGTAAAAAAGGTGCCAAATAGCCACCAATAAATTTTAAGTGAGACAATGCAACTTTCTGATGAAGGCAGGCAGCAGCTTGGATTCCAGACTAATGGTTCCACAAAGAAGAAAAAAAATAAGAGTGCTGGTTCAGGCAGTGACAACAGAATTTATTAATATATGCAAGCTCAAACTGAAGTTGCAGTAGGAAGAAGGCAAGTGAGAGAGGGGAAAGTCTCCAGGCACTATATGCAGGACCAGATATGTTCTTTCATATAAACAACCATATCATCAGTGCTGCTTTTATACAGTTTAGAAGTGTGGGAAAAGGTACCTATATTCTTCTTCCCATCCTTAGAGCAAGCACAATTTGGCATATTTAAAAGAAGTCAACACACATTAAAAATGCCATTGTACATTTGTTCTTCACAGAACAAGCTTTAAGATCCACATGAAGATTATTATACTTCCTAGGTACACACCAACACATATTTATGCATCTCTGAAGATGCATCACAAGACAATTATGGCTGCTCAACAATGAACCCACTCACACATGATGGTGATGAATTTTTAAGATTACAGTTGAAAAAACAACATATTAATAAAAAAATAGCTCAGTCAAGACTGTCAAACTGTCAAAGACCCAAAATGATAGAGAAAAAAAATTAAACTGACATCATAACAAGCATTTTGGATCAGTGGTAATAATTGCATGACAATCATACATAAATGTGAAAGGTGATTGTTTTTATCACTCAGTCACCTAGGCCTCCTCAATGGAATTTACTTTAGAAATGCATATTTAAAACCATACTCAATTGAGTGTCTAAACCAAATGTTAATCGTCAGCCCCAACATGTCTATAAAACCTGCAAGCGTACACAGGAATGCTACAGTAGCAGTAGGTATTAGAACTCACTAATCACTGGGCAGCAAGAAGGGAATATGTTACAACAAAAGTAGTTATTAACACTGTTCTAAAATTTTTAATTGTTTCTGTATTTACAGTGTGCTGAGCTGTTGTGGTTTATATTCAGTGCTGACAGTAATATGACTGATACAGAGTTTTAATAAACTAAAAATGAATTCACGTCACTTACTGCTCTATAAAGCGGTAGATGGCTACTAGATAGTCTAACTACACCTGAAGATGTTAAAATTTTATTGCCCTTACCTGACATATCTGCTGAGTCTCCTGTAATGGAAAAGCAGCAGAAAAATAATTAGACCAGGTATAAGATAAGTGCTAAAGAAAATATATGCCACATTTAGTGTAATTTCTTAACACGCCCCTTGATGTCATCTCTTTGCAATGCAGCAGCATCAATACTGCTTTCGGTGTGAAAGATGAACAATTACTGATAAAAGGCAGTCGCATCAGAAATAAGTATCTTTTGATATTTTGATAATATATATATTTTTATTTCCATTTTGAGTTACAACACAAAAATCTAGTTTTGGTGTATGTTAGGTCTCTCTCCGCCAAACTAAATAAACGCCATACTTAACATAGTACTGATGCTTTAACAAATTCAGTGGAAAAAAATGCTAATTGCTATTCTGCTAAGAAGTAATGTTTGAGTCTGATCCGGACAAGCGGCAAATACACCCAATATTCTTCTATAACGGTTCAGGAACTGGGAAATAATAATCAGACTCTCTGTAACAGTATTTCAGTTTAAAAGTACTTGAAAATAATGTTCCTGTAAATCTTCTGAAGATTTAAATCATAATGGTGAAGCTATGTTTGTGCCAGTCATACCAGAAGGAAGAGTAGCAGCAAAGTATGTTCTTTATGGAGCATGTACTCCTTAACATCTGTTCAGAATCTAAAAATAAGTCATGTTTAAAGATATTTTGCTTCCATCTAATTTTTCAGATTTAATTCTCTCCTTAAAAATAGTATGTTTTGTATTTTAATTGTCATCTGCCCCTGATTTGTACACCTTAATTCACATTACACAACAGTTACAATTGTTCTACTGATTGTTGATGTAGAAATGATTATGAAATAAAAAAAAAGCATTAAGCGTCCTGTGTTTCTTCTTGGATGAGATGAACACCAAAGAAAACCCACGCAAAGAACAAATTCTCACATTATACCTCCATTCTTCCTGTATGTTCTATCATATAGAAAGGCCAACAGGGCCAGATTAAGAAATTCACTGAAAAAGCAAATTCCTAAAGGTAATAAAAGGTCTGTAATTCCTGGAAATGTTCATCGCAATCCAACCATAGGCAAAAATCTGCTGGTAATTTTTTCCAATTAAATGATTTTCATTAATGATTTATTTAAATTGATGGGAGGCAAGAAACTAAGAAACAACGCTATTTTAGCTAAGTTATTACTACAATCAATGAGCCAATTTCACTGAGATGTGCACCTAAAAATCCAAAAGACAGGGAAGCAGGTAATAAATTCTGACAAACTGACCATTTTAGGATGAAACATGTAAAACAAACCTACAGGAAAAAAAGCTATTCTGGCCATAATAAACTACGAGGTTTTTTTTGCATTTAGGCACTAAGGAAAACAATGTGCGTTTGAATCTGCTAAGAAACAATTATAGGTATGAAAACTGCAACTGGGGTGTGTGACTATAAAAATCAAACTATTCTGCAAAATTTAGAAACAGCGGTAGTAGTTCAGCTATGCAGATAGAGTGGGTTTTCTTCCTTCTTTTCCTTTTATTTTTTTTAACCTGGTTAGCTCATAGATCTGTTTTAATGTTACTATGAAACATATACATTTTCCCCCCTAAATCTAAATTTATCTGTAGGGAAACACCATCAGGGTTTTGGTTCTGCCTAGAATATTACAGCTATGTCTTATCGAAACACCAAGCAGGCATTATAAATCAGCCTGATGAGATAAAACCTACATAAAGTGACATGTATTTTAAGAATTCTGGGTTTAGTCCCTATAGAAATGAAGGACAGCTCAATTAAGCTTCTCTGGGAGGTCTAAGACTCTTCGGAAGGACTAACACAAGCTGATAGTTAAAACCAGAGTAATTTCATGGGGCTTAAGACTTCTACAAAAATACTTTTTTAACACTCCAAACAAAAGACAATCTTAGTCTTCTTTCATGCCTCAGTGTTTTTTGTTCGGCTTTATTGAATTACACTCAAAGAAACATATAAAGAGGACAGGTAACTGAGTAACACTCATACAAACGGAGATAGCATAACCAACTATTTTTGTGATTTATCATGAACTCACAAGGCCCTAATTGCATGCTCATATGTTAACTTCTTTTTACAAAAATACAAACATACCTACTTGGCCAGTTGCCACTATGTTGGTAAACTTGGGGTGTTGATTTACAGTGAGGCACAAAATATCATCGTTGTGTTCCTGGTAAAAAGACTGAGAGCCTAACAAAAAAAAATTCCAACTTTAATTAAACATTGTACACACAAACATGGTTAATGTGTGAAACTTTTATAATATTTATTAGAAAACAGCATTATGGTGAAGTTGCAGTTTGGAGCTTAAACCAGGAAGCAGAAACTCATAATTTTTTATCTCAGTTTTAACAAATAGCACTTAGGAACTCCAAACTATTCCCTCAAGGTTCTACATCAAGTTGCTTAAATATTACCGAAACAAATAGCATTGTTTAACTCTAAAAGGTCTAAGTTATCTAAAATAAATTGGTTATTGGGAATGAATCTATGTGATACAGAGGAGTGAAAAGTAAACCAACTAAAAAAATAATTAGCTTAGACTTAAAAAGACATTAAACAATGATGATGACCCCATTGTTCAGGTGTTTTAATTTCTATGATAATTTTAAAAAGCAAACTTCATAAAGCTAATACCAAAATAAAAATCTTTACTTCCTTCCAAATTCAGTCCCTAGAAATATTTCAATACATTTAGTTTGCTTATACAGCTATTATGAATCATCTCTACAGACTGAATTTCAGCAAAAAAGTATTAATTTTCCCACATACTTTTATAAGATTTAAAGCGTATCAGTCACTTCATCGACTGTAACTATATGTGTGCAAAGAAGCGTTTTTCCTCCAGTGGGTTTTCTCCTACCTGTTGCCACATTATACAAGATCCCAATAGATGCAGTATGATATATTACATCAGCACCATCGTTCAAATAGTGCACATTGTTTCTGCAGTCCTTGCCTCGGTACCCAAATACCAGCTCCAAAACTAGGTCCTAAAAAAAAAAAAATGGTATTAGATACTCAAAACCTTAAAGCAATTATGAACTATACAGTCTTTTCCAGGATTTTATTTTTCAAATGTGTCCTTATGCAGTAAAGGAAAAGGAGTTTAACAATGTCTCAAACCAAGAGAAACTGAGATCCTGCCATCCCTGTCAGCTTACCCTGCTGCTTCTATCATCTGTTTGGTGGATGCTGTAGAATATTTATATGTGTATATACACACACACACAGATACTCATACACATGCATATAAGTAAGTAAATTGCAGTGAGCCAAGAACAACACAGCTCTTTTGATACAGAAGAAACTAAGAAACAAAGAATGACAAACTCTGGTCTGAAATTGAATTCCACCTGGGAATTATGAAAGCTGAATAACAGCCTAAAACTTCTAGAACACTGATGGCCAAAAAGTTGTTTAACATGCTACACCAAACATTTTGTTTCATTTCACAGAAAACATTTCAGCTGATATGAAGAACTGCATTTTTCAAAGTTAGATGAAATTTCCACTTCAGATTAATCAAAAGTGACTGCACTTACTTGCTTTGGCCACGTAGTGAAAAAAAAAAAGGTACCCAAGCTAAAGGCTTTTTTTATTTTTAAGCTGTTAAAAGTGATTAATTTTAAACAAAGTTTTAAAATCAATTTAAAAACAACCTTGCAGGAAAGGATGCGTAGTTTTATCAGTGGTAATACACCCCTTAACAATCCAGTTATCTGAACAGGACATATTGCTTTCTACATACTGCATTTAAAAGGTTTCACTGTTACTAAGAATTAAGTTGTGCTCCATTTTGTTTGCAGGAAAAGGTAGTATCAGGCTTTTTTGGATTTACAAACAAAAAAGTCTCTCCCACTTACTGTTTACTCAGTATTAAATATTTTTATCTTTGATGCATTTAAAATGAAACAATCATTTAGAACGTCCACAAATGGGTCAATTTCTGGCAAAAAAAATCCTAAATGGATTAGGAATAGGAAGCAGAGATTAGAGTTTTTCTTACCTCTATAGGTCTCTTTTTTTTCCCCACATTGTTTGTCTGAAGTTTCTCAGGCTGTGGCAATGCCCTACTAACTGGTGGTCTGAAATAAAGAACTGTGAATAAGAGAAGGCTGTCCGTCACCCATTCCATACTAACACAGTACCTTCCAACCTGCTACTGCATATGGAAGACTTAAGAGCCCTAGACTGCTTAACTGGTATTTGTATTTATCTTTAAAAGAAATACCTCTGTCAAAGGAAAAAAACAAAACACTTGTTTAACAGGCTAGGTTTTCTGACAATTCTTCAACAATCCACAAGGTGCTTCCATCTTCTCTGTAGCAACTTGTATTAGACAAACTTCAAAGGCTTACCTGATTAATCTATTCCTATTAATCTACTTCCTATTCCCACATGCCTTCAGTATGCCCTAACTTTTCTTTTTTTTGTTATAGTTTGTACAAGTGCAGCTGCCCATTCACTCTTACATGAAGAGAAACATGTTATTGATCAACGCTTAGTTGAAAGTAAACCATCACCATGCAAATGCATGAATATTAGCCATAACTTACGTTCCACTGTTCTGAATAGTCTAGATTTAATTAAGAAATCTCAACTAGATATGTTTGAGAAGTATCTGTAACATATTTTTCAGATTATGTTCAGCTGTTCATATACAAAGAAACACAAACAAATTTTATTTATCAAAATTATGCAATTATTTCTAGTAATTTGCAGGAACATTGGTTATTGATTCTATACATATACAGCATATGTGGCCACAAAAAGAAACCTCTAAGTTTGACTCTTACAATGAACAATTCATTTAAATTTAAAAATAAATTCTACATATAGATTCAGTGAAATCCAGATGATTTAGTCCAATAGGCAGTGTGACAAACTAATATCACACAGAGAGCATCAGGTCAGCTCTCTGACACATTCCCTTTTTAATATGAGGTACCTTTACTTCCATCTCTGCTCTGGAATGATGACTTCGATGCAAAATAATCACCTTGTCTTTTCCAACAACAATAGACTGTTTGTAAACTGCATATTTTGAATTAGATTCAAAAAATATTTTTTCAGTTATTCAAAGAAAACACCATTTTCTGTGCATCTTTACAACAGAAAATCCAAATCCAGTTCTAAAGAAAAATACTGCAACTTTACATTGGACAGTTAACACCATGACTCTTTTCACAGGGAGGCAATGTGGGCTGTATCAAACAAATTCTTATCAGAACAAAGTTTGAAATAATAATTTCAAGTTAAAAAGAAGATTCAAGGCATGAAGGAAAATAACCAAGGGTCATATTTCATATTCATTCATAAATAAGTGCAAATTAAACTAAGGAACACTAACTGAAGTGTGGAGAGAAACTTTTATAATTTCACAAAGAATGGTAGTCTAACACTTGTTTTGCTACTCCAAAATTCTTCAGTCTTGGAAAACAGACTTCTAAAATACTGGCAGTAAAGGTAAAATCTCATATATATATGTGTGTGTGTGTGTATATATATCTTATATTGCTTATCATATATAGGAATGCAGGTCAGAAAAGGAGTCCAGTGTGAAAATGAGCTAAAGGCCTCCTCACTCAAGAACAAATATTAGAAGGCAGCAGCAATTAAATACTTTTTCAGTCCTGCTTGAAATCGGTCTGGTGGGAATGTGCTCCTAGACTTCATTCTCAAAGAACTTCGGTTACAGATCCTTTTTCTCCTCTCTGAGGTCTCCAGTTAGAAGGAATTCACATACAGGTCGAGACAGAAAAGCAAGGCATTTGAACCTCCTTTTCAGTTACAGCCTGGACATAGCTCACAGCCATAGCATCCTGTCCCTTAGTCTGTGAAGGTATTCTCCTAACTTGAAAAAGAGAAGGAAGAGCAAACCAAACGTGGTCTGGGCTGCCCTCATTACCTACACAAGCATTATGTTGGCCAGTACAGGAAGCACGGAATACATCTGATTGCTGCAGCAATCCCAACACCCAATTTCATGACCACTCTTGGATCACTACTGTCTCAAACAGCTCTTTCCAGGTCTTACATTTAATGCCAAATTCCTAAACTCCCCAGCTACTTTCCAGGTCCTTTCTTCCCTTCTGTGCTATCACCACTGACTTCTAGCATCTCCCCATCTAGCCTGCCATATTATCATATTATGATAGTATTGCTAAGTACGATTAAAATTCTCACTTTTTAAAATAAAAAAATAAAGAAATTACACTTTTCTGTACAAGTACCTAAATTATCAACTGAAACCACTCCCAACAGGTCACAATGTTTATCATATGAAGCATATATGGAGAGAGGTCATATGAAGTTTTGCAGAGGAAAAAAAAAAATCACCATATTTGTTCCCCGCCTTCACAGTAGATGATGAATTTCAGGTACAAATATACTGATCAAGAGGTAACAGGTATCTCATGGTGCCATAGAAACCTTATCACTGTGTGCTCCTTAAATGGAATCAAATCCAGTCAAGTAAAACTACTGAAATTTATGAACAAAAATTGAAAGGCACAGATTCGGTATCGGAAAACACCTCAGTGATACAGAGAATAGAAATCTGCCCTTATTCATTCAAGAAAATGAAGAAACAAAGAACATTTTTTTTTCTAGTATCTTTTTAGAAATGGTCACACTGACCTCCCAAAATATTGATAAAGCTTTGTTTGGTGTTTGGGATAACCCAAATCCCAAACAAAAAAAACCCCATGGGATATGAAGCAGGAAGTCCAAACTGTAGGGAACAGAGTCCAATTCTCTTAGGACAATTCCCAGCAATCTATCCATAAAAATATTTTTATGCCCATCTCGAATTAGAACTTCTAAGAAGAAAAAAGGCATTCCCAGATGCTATTATTTAGGAGGAAGAGTGTACATTTATCAGTTGTTGGGGGCTAGTACTATTTGACATTTTTCCCCACCACTCCCTCCCCTGCTTATTTAATTTATGTACCTGAAAGATAGAGGGAAAAGTGAGTGAGAAGAAAAAAGTCAGGAAATTAAATACAGCAGGACAGCATATCTAAAGTTCCATGAAACCAGTAAAAACTGAAAGGGCATGGTTCTGGCACAGGTTTATGTTACTGGAACGGAACTGACTGGAAGTGAAGATTTCTCTGCTGCTTGGATCTGGAATGTGGCATTCTTATAACATTTGCTGTTTGCTAATCCCTGGTGATAGAATGGGAGAAGAGGTAAAAATCTCACACTATACAACTGCTTGAAAAGACCATCTATCCTTACAGGCTGTACAGATACACAGGTAACAAATATTGTTTGATATCCATCCTTAAGCTAATCAGTAGTGTACATTTACATCTGTACATTACCATACAGAAGAAAAAGTGAATGTACATTGGTCAGTAAAACCTGACTTGACAATTTGTGCTCAACTATATTATCTCACAGGTCACTTCAACACGTTATACAAGTACCCACCTACGACAGACCAACTCTACATTGATTCAGAGCAGTGGAACTGGAATGCAAATTACAAGCAATATGTATGTTTCCCCAATTAAGTTTCAAGACGACAACCTGTGCATTTAAAAGCAGGAATGTTGAAGGGCACCAGAATACATTTTCCAAGTGCTTTTTCTAAAGGTGCAAAAGCTGAAGGTATTTTTTATGTGCTATTTAATGTGCAGGAAAGTGACTAATGGCATATACAACACCCAGTGATCATATACCTGCCCATATAACTGACGGCATGCTCAAAAACTGTGCAAATCGTGGGAAGGAGAGCATGAACAACATTTTGGGGTGAATGCACATATGGACAGGGTCAGTTTGAACATGTGGAAGGAGAGTTCCAGCCATCTATCATAGGGGAAAAAAATACCTTAATATTGGCATTTTATTTCAACATGAAAATAGAATCAGTATATATATATTTTAGCGTTTCTTGTTATGAGACCACGAAAAAGGAATACAAGCATTTGGAAGTAATTTGTGAAACAAAGAAATCCCTTTTTCATAGTTTTAGACAGTTTCAATATTATCGATACTGCCACCCATGTTTTCTTGTATGATGTTGTTGATTCTATTTCACTCTATTTTTATTATTGATGCTGGCCTTCTAAGGTTAACATAAAAAGGGATGGTCTTCTGTGCCAAATACAAACTGCCATCAATTCTTTGAGTTCCACGTTAACTTATAACAGTGTCAATTACAATATTCATTTTTGTTTTAAAAATCCAAGTATTATGTTGGGCATGATTTCACTGAGCTTTTGTAGCCACAGCTATAATTTGAAAAAATCGCTTTCTCTGAGGGTCACCATAGCTGCACCTTGTACTGTGGGGAACTTGCAGAGAACTTAGCAGTTGATTTTGCACTAGCCTTCAGCATGAAGCAACTTTCACAGCCCTCCCCAAAAGGTGCCGGCAAGCATGAAATAGAGAATTAATTTTAAAATTAAGGAGGAGTTCTTTCCATCCGCTCTTGGTAAGATTTTTTAAGTAACTTGTGAAACTTTAGAGGTCTGATTTCCATTAGAAGAAAATGACATGTGTGCTATGAGTATTAAGTGCCATTTTGTATGCACTAATGTGGATATAGGTAGTCTAATACTTAAATAGTTTACCAACATTTACACTGACATCTCAGGTGAGACTGTCCCGTCAAATGTAAAACAATTCACCTTTGAGGTGGATAGCTGTCCTCTAGGGACTGACGAGAGTGATAAACTCTATAATTTAGTACATATTATTGAAAAATATTATTTGTAAAACATAGGTAAGTTTAATGGTCCATGTAGTTAAATTTGTAATGGTAGGTAAATAAATATCTAGCTTATTGTATGGTACATAACTGCTATGAATACATATAAATTTAGAATTTGTAACACAGCAAATTTCTGAAGAGTGATAGGTGCATGGTATAGCACCCAACATGACAGATGGCTTTTTAAAGAAAATGGGAGATGACAGTAAAATATGGACTAGATAGCAAAATAAAAGCATTACCTGGAACCTCTTTTCAGCAGCACGTGGGAAAGAGAAAAGAATTACTTATACAAGTTTTGCTGAAAGCTAGGTGTCAGTGAATTATTTGTAGAAAGAATTATTATTGACTTTCTGGTTTACTTTTTTGCAACAAGGGGATTATTCACAGCTTCATAGGTTAGAGAAATCTATTATTTGTACTGAAAACTCCCATTCACTTAGATGGGAATTATGAACATGTGTTGGCATGAGAATATAATTAGGAGTTATTCCTACTGTTATCAGAGAATCAGAAGCAGACCCAAAAACCACTTAAGTGTGTCAAGTGTTCAAAGAGTTGGCAGGCAGACCTGAATTACTCGAAGAAATTGCAGGCTTAACTTCCCAAAAGGAGCTGATTGATAAAACAGTCAACTCACTACTATAGACAGATGTTCAAATTCACTCATAAAAATACATTCAGTTCTACTAAAATACAATTATCTCAGCTAGTCAAAATTCATGGGGTACTAAGCACTGCTGATAAATAATAATGTAAAACCAGTATGTAATTCAGTTTATGTTGACTGAAGATATTTGGGCATCTGTTTCACAAATTTGTTGCACCGGATGGGTTCTCAGTCACATATGATACATACTCCTATACACTGACTAGCAAAAAATCATTATTAACCATCAGAATATATGGGCTCGTACAGATTATTTCCTAATATTTGTACTATGCATGGGCACTTTTCATTAGTCTGATTAGCAGCTACACTTGGTTTTGATTTGCCTTTTTTTTTTTTTTTTTTTAAAATCTACCAAGCAATTCCACGCGAGCAAAGGCACTAGTTATCAGTCTTTTCCCCTTAGAGGTGAACCAAAAATAATTTTTCTCTCATCTGTTAGGAAAAACTTTCCAGAAAATTAAGAAAACAGTGTTAACAACTTACAACTGGATTCTTTTTTTCCCCAAGGAAAATAATCTGTTTTTCTGAATCTCTTCTAATTAGTTGCAACTTTATCCTGCACTGCAAGACTGGTGCACTTCATACAGGTAACAGATAAACCTTTCCTCCCAATAAAATTCAAACGCATCAGGTTTTACAGTCAAGAACAAGCCATTCTTCTAGAACTACAGAATTCAAATACCTTCAGACATTTTCTCTTACAGCTGTCCTGAATACGCTGAACCAAATGTTCCTATAGTCAGAGGAAAATTTTTAACTTTCATTTGGCAGTTTCAATTCTTTAATGTCCAATTCTACTTTTTCAGTCTCATGGTTTAAGTATGGAACGAGATTGGCCACATGGACCATATGCAACACATCAAATTAATAGCTGGTAAATATTTACATATATGGAGAAATGATAGGATGCCTAATTGGTACAAGGCAGATTTCATTGCATTTCTTTTGTGCTGTCTCCATCGCTGAAATACACAAGATTTATTTGGCGCTGTATTCAACCTATCTAGCAATATGCCTGTGTTTCAGTTATCCTTTTCTTGAGGTCTTCAATAAATGCATATTGTTCACGTGACTTCTTAAGCTCTGTTGATAAAGTCAGTCTACACAGATCATGACCCAAATACAACTCTTGCATCCCTCTTCACTGGGCCATGCAATCATTCCTCCTGACATTTCTTTCCTGGTCATATCTGATTATTTTGGTTGCAAAATAAATACTTTTTTCCCTTGCATTCAGAACTGGAGGTGATTTGCTAAACTTTGATACCCTGGCAATTGGTTTTTTTATTTTCTCAAAGACATGAGTTAGCTCAGATTTGGGAGGAAAAAATAGTTACCTCAAACTGGTAAAGGGGACCATTCCTTTCCATAATGCTTTTCTAGTCTATCACTACTGCTCAGAGACACAGTAATACAAGTAACTAATGATAATGAAATTCTTGCTTGTGAAGAATGAAATCTCCAGAAATTTAATAGTTTTCAATCTCAAAGTTAAGGCCCTGCACTAATGTATATTCAAATGTGCAGAAACTGATTCACAGAAAGGTTAGCTTCAAAACACCCTGCTTTCTTTCTAAAGCTTTCTAAAAAGAAAAAGGTAAATTCAAATTTAAACTTCACTGTAATCTAATTTATTCTGCAAACAGGGTGAACAGAGAGAGGGAAGAAGCTGCTAACAGAAAGTCGCTTGCTTTCTATTTTTGATTCCTGGCTTCTCCCCTCTCCCAAATCGCACAAGCTAACAGAGCAAAATGAGAGGATAAAGCTGACTTTTTACAAAAAAAACTTTGGAATTTGTGCTATTTACATTCATATTACAAGTCACTAGACTGGCAAACAAAAATTAAATTGCATCCTGTCCATTTATCCTAAAGATAGGGAAGATGTTCGTATAAAATCTCTGAATTTCAGCTGCAATTACAAGGTGATAATCATAAAGTTCAGATACAGGAAGCCTCATTTCAGTAGCTTCCTTCCTCTCTCACACCCCTTGGCCTCACAGCCTGTGCCACTTTGTTTTCAGTAGAAGTTAAAACAAGTATTCCACTGTCAATGATATATTATGGTAATTTTACTGCTAGAGAATGGCATATCCTTAGTAGTGGTGGCCCTAAACTACACTGCAAGCAGACCTTAAACCAATTGAATCTGAATGAAATCTTGAGTGCTAGCTTCCATAAGCTTTTCAAAAAGCATGCCTGAAATTTAAGGCTTCAACATACTTCTATCCAGCACGTCAACTTTTACAGCACTGTCGTGAAGAGGAAAACAATTTAAAAAAAATTATCTGTTATTTCATGGGGAAAAAGTAACTTATGAGCAAACCCAGAAAACAGAACAGGACACTACCTCAGCTGGAGAGCAAAAATAACCCTTTGTTCAGATTCATGTTCTGGGAATTGCAGTTACATTTTTGATTAAGGGTCACTGGAAGAAAATGATTACGCTACACCTAAAGCAGAATCCCACATTCCGTACCTCACAGAGAAGTTACCTACCCACCAGATTGCAGTGTTTTGCAGCCTCTTTTGCTTATTCTCCCTTTCTTACTATAGGGATTCTCTCATTTCTTTCTGCAGAGCTTTAGCACAAAGGAGTGACACAGTTTTGACCCACCTGGTGATGTGTATTTGGATTTTTCATAGACTAAATGGCCTAAAACTCCAATTTCCTATGTCACACTACTACTTACAACATAAAAGCTGAGACCAGCGTAAACTTTCTAATAATATTAGAATCAAAATAATTCTAGTGAATCCATTTTTGGCACCCAGTTGAGTAATTTCTAAATAAATATCCAGGCCACCGTCTCAGACTGCAACTGCTGGTCTCACAAATGTGCTTCTGTGAGACAAAAGTAGGAGAGAGAGGAGATTTCAGGTATGCTTCTTGCTTTAGTGTTCTCTTACTGTTTGTCTCATTTAATACTCTGGATACTAAAAAACGTATTTGTTCTATATATAAGTGAATTCATTACTCAGGATAATCACCTTTATACACAAAGTCAGAATTACTTAAAAGACATTCTCAGAAGCACATGCTAAACTGGTGGGTACCTGAGATCCTGAGAATACAGAGATTCCAACAAAGTGTTATGACAAGAAACATATCTCTTCTAATGTTGGGCAGTCGTTATAACAAGCCTACACATAATGTGGAATGCCACAGATGTACCACCCACACTCTGAGCAGTACACCCAAGTACCCTGTAAATGAACACAGGAGAAAAGCCTGTATAACTTACACAGAAACCCTGACTTTACAGATACACTTTCTTCTAAGCCTAACCCAGGAATTAATTTGATAAAGGTTGTTAGTGGTATGGTTAATATTTAGATGAAGACAGTGGCTTTCTTGACGATGTCAAGTTGTCTGTAACCACTGGGCTGTGATTTCATTGTGGAAACAGGGTACAGTTAGGTATGAGAGGGGTTCTCCTTCCTTAAACAGTGTAGGTCCAAGTGTCCTGGCAGCTCAGTCTGCAAGGCTGGAGGGTGGCCTAGAGTCTAAGAGTCTGTTGTGCTACAAATGTAATGGCATGTTTTTGAGTACCAATATATTCTAACAGAGTATGTGCAAAACTCATTACCTGATGCAGGCACCTAAGCTACTGACCCTGCATATATTAACGCTGTGTAGGCCCAGCAGCTCAGACCCTTAAGTAGTGTAGGTGTACTGGTGAAATGCTGCAGCCAAGTCAATAATGCTCTTCTCGTCCCTGAAGCTTTATAAGCTCCAACACAGCAGTGCAGACGTGGCGTTATTGCTCGTATAGCCTCTTCAGGCACATCTGCCACCGTGGTCCCTGCACTTTTTATTCCATGTTGGAACTCTGCACCAACACTGACATACTCTTAGAGAAGTCCGCATCAGTTAGGTGAGCTCTCCGCTTAAGTCAAGCTGTTCCTTAGCCACGCCAAAGAATGGAGGAAAAGAGAATGAGGTCAGCTCTTCCCAAATACTCAATTTAGCACCCACTCATGTCTAGTCAGACTGAGAACTGGGCTTATTCTTTGTCCTTTATCCCTTTTCTACCCATTAACAAGCTACTATTTAAGAGTAAAGAGTTAAAGCCTTCACTTCCATTTCAAAGCATAGCAAGCATATACTGTTGCAATGTCCCAAGCAGCTTACATTATGAAAACATGTTTGATCCTGGACTTTGTGTAAAGAACTTACCTCACTACCCCCTGCCTTCATAGGAAGCAAAAGGAAAGGGAAATAAAACATAAAATAAAAATTAGTATCTGTGAAAGTAGACCAACACATTTACCACTCTTACACACTATTAACTTCAGCAGAAGTTAAAAAGCATACAGTAACCATATTCTGGTTTTATTCTTCACAACAATTTTCTTTGAAGGTTTAGGGCCTCAAGCTTTTAAGCAATGCAGGTAATGGAATCCTTTCATGAACTTTCATGCATTTTGAATCAGAACCTAGTTACCTTTCTACAGAATTAATTTTCTTAAAGATTTTAAGCTGAAAACACAACTCAGTTTCCAGAAACAAGTGAAAAAAATACAAGAGGTTTACATTTTAAAAAAATCTTTAATCACAGCTTTGATTAACAAATGTAAATATAAATCCAAAATATTGATACCATGTACATTATTTCTTTTTGATTTCCACATCAAATACATCTAATTAACAGACAGACCATTTTTCATTTTACATGTAAGACAGGGAGCCACAGCTTTATATGCAGGCACCCATTCTTTCCTTCAGCCAAACAACGTGAAAACAAAAGACACCACCAAAACTCCCACAGACGTCAGGTTGTGTTTCTCAACAAAGGCATGACAGATGTCAGCTTCACTGCAGAAAGAGGCATGTGCATTGTAACAGAACTCTCACTCCTGCAGAAAGTTCCCAATCTATTTCTCTATATCCTTACTTCCAATTACACTGTGTTGTGTTTTCCTCACTTCCCTCTCTTATATTAGCATTCTTCAAGCTGAAGAAATATTTCCACTCTTTTTGTACATAGCTGTTTAAGATGTATATATATTCCAACATAATTATGCTTTGCTATTAATCATCTTTTCAGATTGCTTTCTTGGCTAGCATTGTAATTTAGCAATTACCTTTCATCTAAGGTTGGCTCCTTTTGTTGCAGATGAGGCTTAATTCCAAACATTGGTCTAATGTTTGTCGATAAGGCTTTGATGGTGTAATTAATTTCATTTTCCCTTGTCACATCACTGTCATAACCTAACAAAATCAGAATGAACAGTATCAAAACAAGATAACAGCAGAAAAATTAAATCATAATTTGTGCAGCTTTCAACAATGTACTCAACTACAAGAACTATTATACCATGTGTTATTAGTAACAACACACAACAGAAAGAAAGGAGCTGGGAATAACGAACATTGTTAATGAAAGACATTCTAAGAAAAAAAATTCTGTACAGTATCCTTGTGGAAAAAATGATTAACAAAGATTCAAGGGACATTCAAAGCTACACCATTTCTGCTTGGCTGGGGCCTTAACTCAGGGTCACTAACAAAGGACCTCGCTACATGATACCGCCTGTTAAATTCTGCAAGTTTCAGCAGCAGGTTGCTCTCAATTTCAGGATCCATCCATTAGGATGGAATCTATAGGTCTGCACAGGGTTCCTACACAATGCTTAGGGACAGTCAGGCACATCAAGATGATGTTTACTATAGTAAATATGGCAAAAAAGCTAAATAGTGACAGGTTGTTACTTACCCTCCATTTTTTTTCCAAAGATCAAGACTACTAATGCCAACTTTATGAACAGTTCTTAACTAACTGAAATTAATACGACCTGATGAACAGAAACTTTTTGGAGAAAGAAGTCAATGTCTTTTTTTTTTTTTTTTTAAAGCTTAACGGACTTCTCTTTTAGAGTATTTCTGAACACATAGCTTAAGAGGGTTCCGTGTAAAGCAGCAGAGCCTACGGAAGCTCATTGGGCAAAGATGTGCTAAAAGGTCACAGGCAGAAGCTGAACAATGACGACTGCAATTTTTGATTCAGAAAGTTAAAGTTGACCAACTCCCCTGCAGGCAATTAAATTACTTTGCAGATGTAATTTTCAATATTTTTAAGCAGTAAGAGCATAAAAATTCTCCAATGAATGTTTAATATGTCTCTAATATAAAAAGTGTCTCTTCAGTAATTTAGCAGATTTTAGTGAAAACTGACATTAGTTTATTACATAGAATTATTTAAAGAGTAGCAGTGATAGTTTAAAAATCCTTGAACACCAAGGAATTGACAAGGAAGAAAAATTGCACTTGGGAGGAAAGAGAACAAGTTTGGAGGCTTATGAACTCTTGGAAATATAACATGAAAAGGAAAACATTAAGTATGGCAAAACCAACAGAAGTTAATTCTAGGAAATTTAATTAACACTTTACAATTAATTGTATTATGATCTTGCAATAAATAATTCCATACACGAATACCAGTCTACCTCAGTCTACTGTGCTTTCATGTTATGGAAACAGGGGCTGTAAGATAACTCACATTGTACAGATTTCAATACAATTTCATTTGAACTAGTGCCCAAATCTAAGCTGTTACAAATGTATTTTTCTATACAGATTTGTGGAAGTTATATTAGGTACTTAATATTTTTTTCATTTAAAAGATGTCAAGAGTCATCCTACATACTCTGACTCAAAGCATAAGTCAAACACTTGGCTAGCATTTTCTTCGCAACAGTTTCAGTCCTTTACCCAAAGTGAGATTTTATTAACGTTTCTGAAGTGTCTTCAATATTTAAGATTAAAGCAATCATATATAACATTTAATTATGTCTAAGTTAGCAGTTTTTCATTAATAAAGTCTTCTTGAGATAGCATAATTCAGCTAGTTTTATAAATTATAACTGACCTCCATCTTCTTCAGAATCTAGATCAGACTCTTCGCTGTCACACTGCCTGCTATCCCGATGTCCTTCCATCTCATAGGTCCACAGCATTAAAGAGGTGTCTGCTCCTCCAACAGTGACCAACAAACTGTCGTCATAGGTCCAACGGACATTTGTTACATGGGTACTGTGAGCAACATACCTCTTAAATTTTCCGAACTTTCCCTAAGAATGGAGGAGAAAGATCACAGATCAAATTTAACCAGTCCAGTAGAAAAAAAATGGAATGAGATGCCAGTGCACCACAACATGTTCTTAACTTCTTTACAGTTACAAATGCTTTAGCTGGTTTGCGTTTGTATGTATCACGATTTGCCAAGTTCCTCTCCTGTAGTAACTTCATGAAATGTTAACCATATTTCCATACCAAGCATGCAAGAAATTGTTTGTAAAAATATTCCAGCAATAAGCACTGGATCATTTTTCCTAAGAGAGAAAATAATCTAACAAATTAAGAATAAAATGCACATAGAATACTTTGAGTCAATACTGGTGCATTACTGCGATCCCTAGCATGGCAAATTATTCAAAATGGAAGACATATTTACTGATAAATATACATGAAAACTAGAAAGGTTCTAGCAGGGCAGTAAAAATATAATGTGCCCCTGGAATAGCTTTTCTATGATGCCTGATTAAGTAATATTAAAGGTCTTCATCTTAGAGAAAAATCACAGGTTGGACAGAACGAAGGTCTGAAAAATCATGAGTGAAGTGAACGTAAGCAATATAAAATAAGAGCTTAAGGGGCTACAAACAACACTGAAAAACCACAAAGAATATTATGCCTAAGATATTACTAGACAGTGCCTGTCCCATTCCCATTCTTACAGGTTTTCCTATGCATTCGCTACTGTCAGTGACAGGACACTACTACATGAGATGGCTCTTTAGTCTGACCTGGAACGGTCATTCTTACTAACGGAAAGGTTAACGCACTGCAAACTGCAGGGTAAAACAGAATGCCTTCTTTCATCATAAAGACAAAAGTATAAAAGCACTATTTTGTTCCAAGTTACGAATTTTTACAGTTTTGAAAAGGCAGTTTCATTAATCAATCTTCTCCACGAGCAGCTGAAAGTTACTTACTTTAGCAGGGTATCGAAACAGTTTCACAAATCCAAAATCATCTCCTGTGGCTAATACTTTGCTATCACTAGTGAGGCATGAAGCAGTTACATCTGTGACTTCACCAATTATTGGCCAGATTCCTTCACAGCAAGAGCCCAAAACACTTGTCCATGATGCCCAACCAATCTTTTCTACCTACAAAAACAACCTGTTTTAGACAGTGCATGCTTCTTCCCAGGCAGTTTTCTTCTGTATATGATTTAAAGTGCTTGCACAGAAAGATAAGTCATATCTAAAAGATAGTATTTTAACATGTTAACCACTTATTTTCTGACTAGTCAGGATTTCATTCGACCCCCTTAATTTTACCTCTATTAACTTCTAGTTCAAAAATCTCTAGAAATATTAACAACATTATGACCTTACCTGCCCTTCTAGACTACAGAAAAACAAATTACATTTTTCAACACTGCCTTTCAATCTCACAGAAAATATTATTTGAAAAGTATCCATTTTCAACCTCTGCCCTATGACAATGCCCTATGTCTGAGAAAACAAATCAATATTATAGCTACAATATACTACACTTGGCTGTGTATATTATGTATACTACATTGCATTGTTATGTAACGATAGACATAAGGTCTTCTACAGCAAGGTTAGGGCTAGGTAATCTGCAACAGGTTTTCAAAGGTGTGTAGGTACCAAGAGAGGCATACAGAAGTCCAGCGAAATCTTCCTGAGTGCTTAAGTCAGCCAAATATCCATTTTTTAACAGAAGAGACAAATGTGATATCCCCTACCTATTTTATCTTTCTGATTACATTATATAATTGAACAGGCTGCAAATAAAGGACAGCAAATGCCCAAACAGAAGCTTTTTCAATAGACCAGTTAAAATTATAGTTTTATACATCATTCCCTCTTATGTGACATACACGGTTGTATCATAACTGTAATTTGCAAAAAAGTTAAGGCAGCAGTCTCTTTCCTCACCTCCAAACTAGGAATTGTCTGTTTTTTCCCACGAGGAGCTTCAAAGAACAACTGCTCTTTAGCACCAGTGTTGACTTGCAAGAGCTTTCCTATGAGACATATTGTATATTAAAGTTACATAGAAGATTCCATTAAAAAAAAAAAACCACCCAAACAACAAAAAAAAGCTTATTTTGAAATTTTTGTTTCTAACAGTGTTACACAAATGATTTGTTTCCATTGGAAAAAGTTGCATACATAAACAGTAGATCTCCAAGTGTGGCCTTCTGAAGATCTGAATCCTATGACCCCTCCCATTTACAGTTCTTCCTCCTCTCTTTGAAAACCGTAACAATGCATCACTTTTCTCTCCTGTTTATGGTTGTTCCATCAGATGACAGAAAACGTACTGGGTCTAATTCAGCTTGTTTGTGACAACTACCTGACCAGTATGCATACACTCTTGGCACCAAGAAGCACATGTTGCCTGGCCAATGGCTGCTTCCAAGCAGCTGACTTCTGCTTGCCTTTACACTACTTCCTCTCTGAGGGCAATTCTCATTAATGTTTCTGCCCTCCTCCCACTTTCTGAATTCTCAGAGGAAGCTAACTTGTAACACTCTTTCAAATTCATTTTAAATTGGACTGTTTCAAAAGTGATTATGTAGAAAAATAAGAGCAGGAACTAATAGGTTGCACAACTGCGCTGCCTTGTTTTTATATGAAACAGGACTAGAGTTACTATTTAAATGAATCACATATTAAGACACAGGAAGACAGGAAATCGTCTTTCTGCTATTTCTGACAACAAGGATACATATTCCCGAGCTAGTGATGCAACTGCATTATGCAGTACATTATTCAAGATGTAAAATAATAAACACAGAAGATGCTAAAAAATGCCCAAACAAACCAATCTACAGGGACAGTCCATTTTACTTCAAATCGCACAACTTCTAAATATCCATATAGCAGTAAAAATCATCCAGATGCTGTGAGCATATTCATAAACTGAAGAAACAAATCTGTCAGTGATACCAAATTCATACCGTAGATGTACTGTATTTAGTCTATAATGTAATCAATCTTCCACTAGGTTTTGAACATGAATGCTACTTGCCTCTTATGTCCCAGTCCATGTGTGTGATATAGCTGGAGGCTCCCTTACAGATTCCTACTCGTTTACTGCTCATTACATTGTAAATATCTACAAAGTTGTCACAGGATGCCACAGCTAAGTACTTCCCAGTCCCTAAAACACATCAGTAAAAACACAAGACATTTCCAAAAATTGTAGTGATCTGTATATTAAACAAAAGTACATTCTGAAATTTAGCTATATGCAACTTGGATTTCTTTGACATGAGCATGCCAAGTTATACACAGCCCCCAACAGACTAATGTTCATATCACATTATCAAAATCAGTATGAAATAAACAACCATTATATCTTTACAAACTGATGATATTTTAAACATTTATTGCATTCAGAGTAGTAAGGCTTAGGTAACGCATAAGAATTGGCATCAGTAATCGGCAATAAATTTCTTCTACAGAAGAGTGTTTTCACTGAAGTAGTATTTCCTGTTTGGGCCGTACATCTGAGTTCCTAAAGAAGAGCTGCACTATTTAAAAGAATCTAGCCTCACTGGGAGTGCTAAGCACTGTAAGGGGAAAAAGAATTAAAAAGAAGATGCCAGAACTTTCTGACACATCAGTTTCAAGCGTTCTCATTAGCTAACTAACTGCAGTGAGGTGTGAAACTTGTGCATCTTGTAAAGTGGAACCCTAGGGACCCAGGGAGGCTGCTGGATGTTCATGACTTACAGTTGATTGTTGCGTTCAGGCAGTTACTACGAGTAAACCTATTCCAATAATCTCATCCTTAAACGAGTAACATAAGACGTCACCCCCAATATTTTTCACAACTTTAATATTAGTCTTGCTGACTTATTTGTTACATGTAAAAGAATACTACAAGTATCTATTTGCTTTATCTTTTAAAGATTATATAAAGCTTGCTTGAATAACCTTGATATAAAAATCTTCATTTTGAATCACTTACCAGGAGAAAATCGGATCTCTGAAATAACATCTTTCCTGTGTTGGAAAGAAACTAGATCCTCCAGGGTATCTGCATTAACTATCAGAAAACTTCCATCGTTGAGACCAACCGCTAATGCTTTTCCATCAGGAGAAAAGCAGCAACATCTACCTCCTATGAGGAATACAGAAATGGCATTCAGGTACATATACAGCGTATATCCCTCTTTTATGTTTATTTTTCCAATAGTAAAGGAAAGCTGCTTTTATAGTATATAGGTGAAATTTTTTTCTATGCTGCCAAGATAATCTCCAAGCTCTACATCTGTGATAGCACACAGAAGCTATTGGCAAATCGATAAATACACAACCACAGAATCTTAGATAACATTTATTTGCATATTAATTGACACTTTTTCTAAATCAGTAATCAGATTAAATCAAATCTAAATTTGCTCTCCTTCTTAGTATCTGGTGCCAGTTGTTACCATTTGCTCTGGTAAGGATAATACATCTGGAAAAGACCTGGACTCACAGAATCGAGTTGTTTGCTATCACGGTCACTATATCATATAATCCTTTTAATAAACATGTCAAGTTTCATTTGAAAAACAGTTTAATTTCCAATCTAAACTTCTTTACAGTCAGTTTATATAAATGGGTTTCCAGGCCAGAATTTTCCATTGGCACAACTATTTTCCCCTACTATTTGTTCCTCTGATTAACTTGTAGACAGTAATCCTTTACTTAGCTGAAACCATCACTAAGCTTCTCATTCATTAACCTGTAGCTCCTCTTTCTCCATATTCAACTTCCAGTTTAATTTCATTCAGCTGAACACAGATGAAGTGTGCACCAAAAATATTCTGATGAGTATACATGATTGTACATGTATACTTCAATACATCCTGGGAAAAAATGTCACTATCACATGTAATTGTCCTCCTGTGATCAGCTAGAACATCCTGAGCCTTCTGCTCCTCAGTTACTCCTCAGCTACACAGACATTTTTCTTAGTCACCAAGTTTTGCCTTTTATTTAATTACCAAATATTGTTTCATTTCCATCATTGCAGCCTGCAGCAGTATCCAGCTCTTTCCATACAGTACACAGGTGCTTTTTAAGATCGCCAAAGCATCTCAAAATGTGTCTCATCAGCAAATTAAGTCATCACGGTCTTTATTTTTCTGCCAAAACTACTCTTAAAAATATTAAGGAATACCTGCTTCAAGACTTGAGCACGCTTCACCAAATTCAGTTGTACAAGCAGTTCAATCCCTGTTTCTGCCAGCTCATGACTCTTCTTACATTTACTTTATCTACCCAAATTAACTAAGCTTCCTATAAGGTTTTATCAAAATGCTTTACTGAATGCCCAACAGATGAAGCCTATTGATTCCTTTGTCCAGCAAAGCACATATATTATTAAAAGCTTGTTAAGGCCAGTCTGGTGTAAATGTAAATAAGTCTCCCTATGTCACAACAGATTTTCCATCTGCCAAAACAGAACTTGGTTATATAGTATATAATGATTAAGAACTTAACGACTGTTTTCTTTCCTTGGCATTCCACATCCTCCTTCTAATGTTCATAAAGAGGAGAAATTCAATATTACTTCTAATTTTTTTACCAAAACTATCTAGATTTAAAGTCCTCCACTGTTCAAAAAAACCTTGCAATACTGTCAGCAACATGGCAGATTTATGTAGTTGGCTCAACTTTTATTGTACCATATTTAAGTCAGCAAATTTACAATTGCAAATAACCTTAAGAACAGTAATACATTGAAATCTTTTGCACAGATTCATTAGCTTAAGGGCTCTTTAATTCACGAACATCAATAAAATAATCTCAGTAAATAAAATAATTTATTCAGTCTTGCTTTTGAAAGATTCATAATACTAGTAAACATCAACCGAATTCAGTTAAATTCTTTTTATACTAAGCATCTTACCCTTCTTCAATTTGCGAACAGCTAACATACAATGGCTAGGAGATAAATCCCATATTCTTAAGGTTTTGTCATCACTTACAGTGGCACAAATAGGTAAATGAGGATGAGTAGCTAGACCCCAAACTTCCCCCTCCATGTGACCCTGAAAAAACACAATGAATCAGATTCCTTTGTTTTTAAACTGGAACGTGAAATTATAGATTTAAGGAAGTTAAAAAAAGAAAAACAGAAAAAAAAACCCCAAACCAGGGAGAAAACATGCATATCTTTAGAGAATAATACAGAAATATCTGAATAGAAACACAGAACACCTGGAAGAAACTCATCCTGCTATGTACAGTAAAAGTACAAATTATAGTAATTAGTACTAGAGAAAAGTTCTCCCTGAGAAATAATCCTCACACATCTAGATTTTTTCCTTTACCTTAGGTCCTAACATATTCTTTACAAAAATCTAGTTCTTCACACACTGCATTGGCCACTCTGAAGTGTGAATTCAAGATCCACACACTTTTATTTACGTATGAAAGAAAATCAGATGACAATATGATGTAAAAAACCTGTTTTGTAGTCAGGCTTAAGAAATACAGTCTGTTTGGTATGGCAAAGGAAACTGAAATGTTTGTTACATGATTACAAAGAAAACCTAAAAATAAACTTCAAGGAGACAAATTTTAAAAATAATAAGATGAATTGGGTTTCTTTTTTCTGTTTGAAAGGATAAACATTAGAGTCAATTGTTTAGCCTAGCATTAAAAGTCTTATGAAATTATAGTAATTTGCTAACTTTACTAGTAACTAAAATGCTTCTTATTGCACAACAGTCTTTACTTGAAAAATAAAAGAGTGTGATATGGAATATTTGACTGATATTTAAAATGTACCTGAACCAGCAGAGTTATTGGTCCACTTTTATCCACCTCCAATATTTCACCATTCTTTGTGCCCACTAAAATATGACCATGTCCTAAAGATATGGCACGTATAGAAGGATTATCTTCTAAGAGGAGACCTAGAACGTTAAAATGTTAGAAGATAGAAAATTCTCAAGTATGCCCTAAAGAAGATTTTTCACACATATACACATTACATTCTCACCGTAGAAAATGATACTCAGTAGTAAAAACATACTTCTGCATGGAAGAACTACATTTGGATTCATTTGGAAGTATTTAGCAATTACCCAACTGATGCTGATCTTTCTTCTCAACTGAGTATCTCTGAAGTTGAATCAGCCAGCCTCATTGGCAATTTTAGTGAAAAAAATGTGCATTTGAAATGTCAACTCCACTACTATTTATGGTACCTTCAAATTTAGCTTTCTATTAAACAGATGGGAGGATGACATACTCTGTGAAGTGTTTTACCTAATGGGTGTTTCCATTCATTGTTTTTGAAAATCAAACCATACATATTAGAACAAGGTGTGGATGCCTCACCCCTGGCAGTGTCCAAGGCCAGGCTGGATGAGGCTTTGAGCAACCTGGTCTAGTGGAGGGTGTCCCTGCCCATGGCAGGGGGGTTGGAAACAGATGATCTTTAAGGTCCTTCCCAACCCAAACCATTCTGTGATTCTATAACCGGGGAGGCAGGGGGAGGAAAAGGCTATGCAGAATGTCAAATACGGAAAGCTGTAAATCAGCACAAAGATAAAGAATAAATGGAAGAAATAGGAATAATAGGAATGAAAATGTTCTTAAATAATTTGAAGAGACATATGCATTTACAGAAATTTAAGTCATAAAATGTACTAACACCATACAAAATTAACCACAATTCTGAACTCCATTCCTCTTTCAACATACAAAATTGTCAGATATTTCATGCCTAGAACTATAATAGGCTTTTTGGATGCCACTTTAAAAACAAACAAACAAAAAAGTAAATCACCTGGATGGTAAGAGACTAAACATTAAATCAACTAATTGAGGTAGATAATAAGGTAGGATCAGCAGCCACCAAAAGTGCAAACAGGTATTAAAATATACCACTGTCCTCCCAACAGAAAAATTACTTATTTAAAATCCATAAAGCTGTAAAAAACCACCCCACACCCTTTTTTAGTATTTGTTACATCAAATGCAGATTTCCTCCTATTAGGGAGATCAATTCCACAGGAAGTTTTCTTTAGAAAGTATTTTAAATAGAATGAAAAATAGGATAAAAATCTGTGTTACCTTTAGACCCAGGGGCCAAAGCAGCCCTTTTGATGGCATAGGTTTTGAGACAACGTTCAAAGGTATCATCCCAGAGAGCTACTACCCCATCCTTTCCTCCAGTGACAAACCCCTGGGGGGAAAAATAAAGGAGTTGATTATAACAAGTTATTGTCTTTCCTTAATTTTTCACTGATTTCTACCAGTACTAAAATGGTTTACACATAACACTAATGCACAGAACTACAGATGTTAGAGAGGAAAAGACTGGGAGCAACAAAATGGTTGAATTCTTCTCCTGAAAAAGGCAGCACAGTTCTGTGCAGTCCATGTACACAAGCTGGATTTAAAAGTTCTAACCAATAAAGTTCCACCATACTAGAAAAAATAACTGGCATAGTGAAGTGTTTTTCTTAGTATTTAGCTTCAATATCCCTTTGGCATTTCACCTCATTACTCCAAGCCAAACTTAGTACCACTCTCAAAAATTTGATTAGTGCTTGAATTGTTCAAATATATGCACATTTGTGCCATTCTATCTTCAAAAATTATTTACAGCTATTTCATGAAGCAACAGATATACTTAATACTGAAGTAATTACTACTTTCCTTTGCAGAACTTAGTTCTTGCAATATGAATAACATATGTTTTGTCCAAAGATACTATTCTGCAACTCAAATATTAGAAGGTGTAGTAACATGTTTTTTCCTAGCAAAACACAAACATAACTTCAAACATAGAAGTAATCTAACTGGAACATCCATTCCCATTTAAGCACATGCTTAAAGATTTTCCTGAGTCAAGAGATGTTGAGAATCAGGATAAGAGCACTTAGTGATCTACAGATTGAATGCTTCTACTTGCAGACAGTAATTGCAGCACAAAATAGTACGATCATCTTCCTCTCTTCCCCATATTCCGTTAAACGAATGGATGCCTCAGTCAAAATGTACTTTTATGTGTCATAAGTTACTATTATTTCTTTAGTAAGAGGTCATGAAAACTACTGAATAAGATGCCACTGGACCACAATGGTTTGAGAAAGCATGCTACGTAACAATTAGACATATGCATAAAACACTATGTTGAATCTGAACCTCACAAGGCTTTTCGGTAACGGAAATAAAGCCATGGATTCCCAAGTTTGGGAGAGGCCTAACTTCATACACTTTTTGTCCAGACATCAAAAAAAGATGAGTTTATTTACTTTTTCCAGTGCGTGCATGCTGAAGACAGGACCATCATGTGCTTTGACAGTTTTTATGAGAAACACATCTCTCCAAATACACACATCCCCCGTGGAAGTTCCAGAGAATGCCATCTCTTCAGTCCAGCCGTATACTGCACACATCATTGTATCGGTTCTTCCCAAGGCACCTATGCAGCCCTTTCTCCCAATTAGTCCTCCACCTGGTTCAGATCAAAACCAAATCATCAGATGTTTGCTTAGAAATATTTTCCAAAACCTATACAAGCTTATCCAGAGCAACAAAGTCCTCTTCTTCTGGTTCACCCATCCTCTTCAAAAATTTGAGTCTGAGAAGAGTTCTCACAAAATGAAATTTTTGTACTATTTGGCATCTTTCAGAAAACACCCAAAACCAACCCAACTTACATACAACTTACTACTTGAATCTGGAATTGAATATGTAAATATACTCACATAGACATACAAGAAAGAGAAAGTACGTTTGTAAACTCACATCTAAACAAAAGAATGTAACATCTACCACACAGTTCCTAGAAATTCCTAATGAAATTAACCTGAAAGAAAAATGTTTAAACCTTGGCATCCCAACTTGGTCCTGATATGTTTTCAGTGACAGGATTTCTAATTTTATTTTAGAGGTCTGCTATATTGGTCTCTAGATAATAGAAATGTTACAGCTATATAAATTTTAGCATTCTTTACAGTACCATATCTAAAAATCATTTGACAGGTGTAACACACAGTAACTTCTGGCTAGAAAGTCAGAGTCATAATTTCATGATCCTCAGGGAAACTTCATGCAGTATAACAGAGAAGACCTTCAGGAGCTGACACTTCATACTGTTCTCGTACTTACAGAGAAACTCTTTACCATCACTTGGCTACATTTGTAGCTCTAACTCCATGGCAAATTGATCTTAAATAGAATTCCCACTATTGCCATAATGCCAATTAACGTTATTTCTTCTAGGGAAAGCTAGGTTAGACAGATATACAGAGAAAACATTTCCATTTAATGCATGAAACATACTATAGGAAATGCAATATTTATACTTTAAGTAACAGAAAATGTTGTAATTCTGAAAAGTTTCCTTACCTGCTCTACGCCAGAATTTCATGTGTTTAATTCCAACCGTAATCAACTTATCAGGCATATAAGGATTAATCTTAACAACAAAAATCTTATCTTTACTTCCCCTGAAATGAAAAGCAAATTATTTTAAATAAAAATACAATTATTTGTATTTTTAAATAGGTTTTGGCTTGTGCTTTTTTTTTTTTTTGTGATAATGTATACCTTCTGTATCTTGCTAACATTTACCGCTAAGTCATTAACCATAGTTTTTTTATGAGGAGGACAAAAGCCAAAGAACTAACATAGTCCTGTCCTATTGTCATCAGTTCCCCTTGTCTCCAAAGCAGGAGGGTCATTGTGTTACTTCACAAATCCACTTGGTGGCGTTTGCGTTGCGAAAGGATATGCATTTGCATTAAGGTACATGGCATTCAGACCTGACAGCTCATAATTGAACTTAAAGGTGTGAAGTTGTATATCTTATGTAAGTCTCTCATTCTGAAAATAAATTGCCTCTCATCCACCTTTTAATTATTTTTTCTATTTTTCTTGTTAGAATAAATCATGTGCTGCTATATCAATTTGAAATGGAAATTTGTTTCTAAAAACATTAAAATGTTTTGTGGTTTTTAGATTTCTTACTATGCTTCTATAAAACCAATGCCCTGTTTCAGTCCTATAGATTAAAAAAGAGCTTTCAACTGTTTGCTCTCCATGCAAAAAAAGAAATGCTTATCAGCAGGGTTATTTTCTTTAAAATTCAGAAGAGCCTCTAACCCCTAATTTTTGCTCCCTGTTCAAGACTGACAATAATCTTTTACCTTCTGTCATTTTCTGACCACTAAATGAACTAGTAGCATAAAGCATGAACCAGTTTCTTTCCAAACTCACACTGTAATCTGCAAAGTATAAATCCTGCTCTCAAAGATTCTATTCAATTCCTCTGAGCAGGTAGGAGGAAAAACACTCCAGAAACTAAATCCAGTATAAACTGGTCAAATTTCAATTTAAAAAAAAAAACAAACCTGAGATTGGTGGGTTCAGAGAGTAGAGGGATTAAAAAAATAAAAAATAAAAAGTAAAAATAAATCACATGAAAGACAGACAAATGAAAGGCCAAACCCAGTATCTTCAGAGAAGCCACACTAACTGGATTTCTGACAAATAACTAGGAAGGAAGTACTCTTCTTTATCTACATCTTCTATTGAGGATTTTCAGTCCTCTGTAGATAAGAAACTCAAAGCTTGTTTAAAAAGAAAACTAAAGTAAATGTCGTTGAAGAGTAATAATGAACTTACTGGAAAAAAATAAGTTGATACTTAGAAAATTTTATCTGCAGAGAATAATAAATCCCCTTCAAACCTACCTAGAACAATATTTAGAGTACACATACTGAATACAGAGTGGGGGAAAAACCCAGAAGTAAGATTCTGTCATGTAGCTTAAAATGCTATTTAATAAACACATATGAAATAATCTGCTGAGTCAAAGAAACTTGCAAAATAGTTAACCTTTGGAGATTTAGTCCACCTTCCTGCTCAAAACAGAGCTAACTTTGAAGTCAGATCAGGCTGCTCTAGACTCAGAAAGTTAAAAAACAAAACAACCCTGAAGAAAAGAGAACTAAGCAAGACAACAGCAAACTACCATGCCAAGAAAGACATGACCTCTGATGAAAAAGATCTGAAACACCAAGCACACATCACCATCTTTGGGAGGGCCAACAGAAGTGCATGGAGTTAGGTCTAAAGAAATTCTTTCAGAACACATGAAATAAACCTAAATGTGTCTTCTATGTTTTCTTTCTTCACCAGTTGAGCTGTCACTGTTACAATTCTTGTTGACTTAGAGCTTCATTTTTTTCTTCCAAAGAAAGTTTTATGGCTGTATTAAATATTATTGCCTGTAATACTGAAGTGATAGAAACCGCTAATTTATTAAAGATTATTCTTTATTTTATAAATTGTACCTAGATTTACTCTCAAATGACAGTAAGCAAAATATATTCATTAAAGTTCAATTCCTACCTTATTGCTGAAAGCTTTTCCCCTTTCTTCCAATCCCAGAGTACAATAGTGTGATTGTCATCTATTCCAACAGAAGCCAACCGTTTCCCATCCGCTAGAAAAATAAATTTATGATTAAGAGAGTAGATTGCAATATAATGAAATCTATAATAAGAAGACATATTAAAGAATATTATAACTTCACGAATATTTTAAGAAGAATATACAACAGGTAAATAATCGTATGACATGGGCTTAGAGGCCCATCTGTTCTCTGTTTGCTTTTAAACATGAGCGGCCAGTTAGATGGAATTTTGGAATTTAAGTCACCCAATCTAAAAATTGCACTCAGATCCTCTGTGTTTGTATCAAATCTTTTGTTCAGCTAGCTGCTGACATAGTCACACAAACCTCTGCATCACAGGTGAGAATTTTCTATTCACTCTGAAAACTCCTGCTCACTTCTAAACAGGAAAGCACTGAAGAAACACCAGGAAGCTTATGAAATATTCTTAAATTTTGTGTGAAGTCTTTGATTTGAGAAGCTTTGACATATAACCCCCATTAATGTCCAAGAAAGAAGCTATTTGTGCTCACTCAAGTTCAATGACTTTCTGGCATGTATCAATCTTTGAAACAGCTATGCATCCCAGCCAGAATTTGGGAAATGAGGTTCACGTCTTGAAAATGGAGAACCAAAGAAAGGTAAGAAGCCAAGACCCCAAACAACTCAACTTCGTGATCACTCTCCTTCGTTGTTAGGTTACAGATCCTATCTAGTAAATCCAAACCATTAAAGAATTAATAGAAGCCAGTAGAGAAGAGGAAATGTAACACTGGTACATGAACTCAATGTCTGGGGTGTAAAAACCTCAAAAGATTTACCTAACAGTCTCTTATGTTAATATAAGGTGGAGAGAGAGAGAGACTGGGTTTCTGCCCAGAGCTCCATAAGAGACTTTCTGGATTTATCAGTGTTACCCAACTGGCTTGCAGGATTTAAAGAAAAAACAACGGGCTCACTTGATTAATTTGCTCACCAAGTTGGAATTTAGACACAACACTCAAGATCTGTGCTCCTGACTCAAACAACCAAAAGAAATTCTGAAGTGATCAGCTCGTCTATTGAACACCACAAAACCTGTTCTTGTATTTCCTGATGTGCAAGACTCCACAGGAGCTGTTTTTAATGAATGATCGCTTTCAGACAGCTTCTCTCATCTGACATTGATCACTGGAGAATATTTTTAATACAAAAATCTTCAGCATAAAGGAATTCCCAATTGCTCATTAGAGCTGATTAGCTCGCATTGCCATACAGAAAAGGAAATTTGTAAATAAATAAATAAATACATACTTATTACCTGAAAAATCAACAGCACAGACACCGTACTGGTGATAGCCCTTTAATACTGAGAGTGGTTTTATCGTTTCAGTATCCCAAATGTGTACTGAGGAATCTCGACCAACCTGAAAGTATACATATTTATAACCACTTGGTTTTTTATTTTTTCGGTTACTTCACAGAGTTGTTAAAAGTATAATATTGACAAATACTTTTAAAACTATTTGAAAAACATTATAGTGTAGTGATAAAATTTTCCAAGTATTACTTGTCCGGCTACCAATGTGTTCCTTCTCCTGCTTTAAAAATACCACTCTGCAACTTACTGTTTCTTCTATCCAAAGAACTTAGCCAACTTAACCACAATTAACTAACGTTATAATAGAGTCCTCTTTTAAGAGGAGGGTAGACAGCGGGAGGGAAGCCCTTCAATGGTTGCGCTGTGACATATTTATTCCATCAATTCTTTATCAATCATTCCCTGTCTAAAATGAAAAGCTTATTTTTATTGCTAGTATGTAAGCTACTCCATACTTAGGAAATCAAGGGACTGGTGCCATTACAAGTGCCTACAACTCAGATGTGACCGCATCAGAGTAGTCTCCACTAGAACGACACTAATGCAGGTAACTAGAACTTGGTAAGAAATGGAATATAGCTTATTCTTTTCAACTATGTACAAGTATTACTAGTCAATATATACCAGATCATCTGCTATTCCAAAGGGTTTGCATCTCAGCAGACAAAAAAGGGCTGCAAACCAGAAGAAAACACACGTGTTTAAGAGCAGGAGCAGGACTCAAGAAAACACGGATCTATTTCTGGTTTTACCACAAACTCAATACGTGATGTTTGCAAAGCTTTTTGTAAGGTCCGCTATCAGGAAAATCTGAACTACTGTTGCATGGGGCATTTGATTAATGCATCACCTAATTTCTGCGGGTAACGTAGTATACAACATTATATAATGTGTATATATAAAAACCAGTATATAACGGAGTGTGTCTTTCTGTCAACAGCATAAGGTATTTTAAAATGTAATAAATCCAGGCACATTTTTATTCAGTCTTTACTGCTGCAAAATGAAATAGAAACAATCCTCACCTTTAGGTCTTTAATCTCTAAACTGACCTTCAAATGTATGTTAATCTCAAACATCTTTACACAAATTAAGGGCATTATAAGTTTATTTCTGTTAAGAAGTTTAGTTCACATGTTCTCCAATTTAATAACAACAATGATGATAATAACTAAAAGCCCCTGAAACATCAAAGCTTCAAGTCCTGTTGTATAAATGTTTATGGGAAGAGATGTTTGAAACGCGAGTGAAAAAATTTCCCTAATGTCCAGGGAAAGATAAAATGAACTATTATAAACATTTTAGCAACATCCATGCCTGTGCTGTACGTAAAAACAGTAAGTATTTGGCTGTTGGTGATAACCAAAAACATAATGCATGAAACTGAATTGCCAGAGTGCACTAACTGCTAACTTCATGTTATATAACAATACACGAATGCAATAATGACAAAGATGACAACTAAGACACTAAAAAAATGTATTTAATTGCACATTTCCTCTACTTGTTATCATGAAGAAACAACATAATGCTGAATAAGAAATATGAATCTACTCTTAAATAAAAGAGAGTTCAAAAAAGCTATCAACTAAAAACTCGTAAGAATTAACATAAAGAACTGGAAAAAGTACTTATGGTGCAGCGTTTTAACATGATTCCATCTGCAACAGAAATGCAGTCCTTCACCTGAATAAACGTAGACTGGACTGCCTTACTCCATAACAGGCTTTTCTAAATTCAGTAGTAAGAAATTCAGATTCTTATTGCAGATAAACACGCACCCTACCTGGCCTGTTGCCACATAGTCCTTTAAGGGATGAATAGCAAGGCAGAGAATGTCATCATCATGACCTAGATAAAAGCGCTGTGTGTTCTGCTGTCGATTGTACACCACTCCCACTGCTGCAACATGGTACACAATTTCGCCCGTCTGAGTGTAAAATAAATTGCTTCGACAGTCGTAACCCCTGTAACTAATTAAAGAAAAAAAGTTTTATTCATCAAGGTCATAACCGTATATACTGCAACTCTGAGACAAAATTATGCATTTTGCACATGTAAGAATTCAGATTACTTACCAATTACTGTTTTGGTGTTTTTAAGATTATTAAAATATTTTTCCAGTGGAACATCAATTTTTCAGTTTCATTTACTATTCAGATACCAGCACTACTAGCATTAGTTTGAAAGCTAGTTTGGCTATTATGTAATAGTTTCTCTCCACAACTAGTTTAGAAGAGGAAGTAATAGCTAGTAATTTTTCCAGACCACATGGAGAATTCAGGCATGCAACATGTAAATGAAACAGCCAAAACCAATACATTGGACATTTGCTATCTCTTCACTGCTCAAAAATCAGGCAGCAAAAGTTTGCACAACAATGTGGACAACACTGATATCATAAAACTGAGAAAACTTTCTAACAGAAAACAAATACATCAATTTTCTTTCAGATCAGTTTCTTTTTCCATGGAAAACCTGTCTCCTTTCTGTACTGATACAGCAACTGACATGAGTAGGCCAACACCCAATTGAGGTCTGTATGCACTATCACAGTACTTAGAAGGTTTAAATGACACAGAAATTATGCAGTTCAGGTAGAAAAGTCTTTCATAAAATTGCATATAGCTTTCATTGCACACACTGTGCAACCACATGCACTGGTCAAGTAATGAATCTTTAAGGCAGATGACCAACTTTGGCGTAATGAAAACTCCAGCCATGGATCCACGTTAAAAAATACTAGCCTGATGCATTACTGGAAAACCCCACAGAACATATCTCGAGCAGGTTCGAATATGCTGTATTTCTGCCGGCTCACCAGCACTACATCTAATGGTACTTATATGTGATTAGAGAAAAATTGCTAAAATCATCTCACAGAATTTTTAAGCAGACCAGCAGATGGTCCAGGTCCATCCCTCTCCAGATACAGAACCTTACATTTCCCCTTTCTGAAGTTCACGAGATTCCTCCCTGCCCAGGGCCCTCTTGATGGCAGCACAGACAACTGGTGTACCAGCCACTCCTCCCACTTTTGTGTTTGCAATACCGTGAAGTCCAAAGCTGGGTTTCATTAGATCATGCACAAGAAAAGGTAACTTCTTAAACCAACAAAAATGGTGACAGCACAGAAGTTAAAGCTTTTACCCACCCCCCTCCTACCCACTGCTTACACTGGTACTCTCAGGCAGGTTGTTAACATCAGGTTTGGTCCCAGTCCTGCAACTATTCAGTGTGTCTCCTGAGTTGCTGTCCCTTCAAGGTCTCTAGAAAAATCTCTCTTCCTATTAAGTCTGAGGCTCAGTTACATGTCTGCTCCCTGTTCTTCTGCAAGTGACTAACAATTTAGACTCACAATACAGATGCAGACTCTTCAGTCCTGCTTCACTGTCCCTCCACCCATATCCTGCACTAACAACTTTCCTCAGCAGCAGCTGTTTCAAAGCTGGTTTCTGCCCTGCTTGCCCTGCCCAGCTGCACCCTTCTTTGATGTCCAGCCACTAGCTTTTAAAAAGACATAACATACAATGACCTACAGTAGCTGTGAAGAAAGAAAACAAAAATAACCTATCACAGTATGCAACATCAACACTTTAAGGACATGACAACATGGGGCAGGGATTATAAAGGTGGGAGCAGTGTCAAAGAAGCTATCTGGACCTGTCCTGTTCAGATGTTATTTTCCTGTTCTTCACTTTTCACTGTGCTTTGTTAAAAATACCGTATTTCCTTTGCAAGCACAGAATAATAAAAAAAAGTATAACATGCACCCTAAGAGAATATTTTTAAAAGCCATTATGAGAATATGTATTGTAAAAGAAATAATGTTTTAGAAATACTGGACATTAAGCAATTTCTTCTAAGCTTAGCAGTCACCCATAAAAGTAAAAAGCATTAAAACAGCAAAAGGGTCTCAGATCCTTCTACCTGCAACACAAAACGTTCGAATTTTCCCAGTTCATGTCATAACAATTGCTGATACAGCCTAAGTTTAAGCATAATGAAAGCCAGTATGTTAATGCCATGTATCACAGGACTACCCAAAACATCCAAAATGTTCCAGGATGCAGGAGAGTAGTCCTTATTACTCATCTCTAACTTTTTAAGATCAGAAGTTTTGATATTCATTCACTACCTCCAGTTATAAAAAAAATTGTACTACCAGTTGTTTAGAATTAAAAACATATTTCGTTAAAATATCAAGCAGTGCAAACATGGACATTTTGTAACCCATTTAAACACACCTGGTCTTTCCCACATGCCAGTTTACCAACTCCCTGACTATATAGGTACTGCCCACCAGAGTGAAGGGCTTAGACTGTCCACGCAGAGATGAGAAGCAGCATGTTACAGTGTAGAAGATTGCTCCCTGAGAATATGCTACACAGTTCCAAATATACATCTCCATATTATTAAACCAATTTAGAATTGAGATTATTATCTAATCTCAGAAAAAGCACAAACAGAATCAATTTCTTCACATGCAGAAAACAAACCTCAGAGATAGTTTACAAGGCATCTTGATTAGCAACTAGAAACTAAATACTAATGAAAGCTGCATCATAGATACTGGATAATATCTACCAGGGCACAATAAATGTAACACTGCATTCTGCAGCAGTTGATATTTTCAAGTGGTCTTCAGTAACAGCTACTCAAACCATCAGTCCAGGACAGATTCAAGTTAATATGACAGTAGGTTTCAGAAGAGAAGATCACTACCTCAGTGCTATGTAGGAAAACAATTCTGCCATTACCAAGGTCATGAAAAGCAGGCACTGGACTCAGTTTGAGGTTAAGACGTATAAAATAGGTGTTCACATGTGTGTTAGATATATTAACACCTCTGTTTTAATCAACAGTGTTCTAGTCAATGCAGTCAATGGAACCTGTAGGGATACTCACCAGACCAGCTTAATTTTACTTGAGACATATCACTCCTTATGCTCCACTGACTGGATCTCCATTGACTGTGCCGCAAGATTAGATAAACACATAAACCCACCTACTTTAGGTACACAACTGTAAATTCTTTCACCTGAAGCTGGATCCTACCCTCAGTTGCAAGTTACATGTCTATAGCCAACTACAAGGTATCTTCACAAGTAGTGTCCTCTCTGGGAAAAGAGTCAACATCTATAGTCTGTCTGATGCTGGATGTGTTTCAGAATTTGTATGTTACTCTTCCAAGTATATATGGGTAATTTCCAAAGGTAGCACAACCCTACCGCAAAAATCTCTAGAAGAGCCAAATGTCAAAATAAACATGTTTAAGGTCAGAGCCTTTAGCACAAAGGTAGAGATTTTTAAACTATTATTTTTAAATTTTAATATTTTTTCATGTCAATACTGTTTTCTTAACAGGACCCACTCATCCTCTTCTCCCTTCAGATGCTATGTGTAGCCCTTTGGTAGGAATCCATGCAAGGTGTCATAAGACTCATTTAAGAGCATAAGAAATGCCATGTCATCTCAAAACTGTTACCAAATTTCATCTTATAAGGTCAGTTCAGTTCAATGAATATCCTGAAACTCAAACTAGATTTTGCTTAAATCCTTTGATTTAAAAAATATAAATCATTCTTGTGAGATCAGCAGCATAGCTTTCAGAGACTACAGGACATAAGTATTGTATCTGCATCATTATTCTCTGCCAGCAAAAAGAATTATAAGCACTGAATCTGCGAAAGGGGTTCCTCTGAAAACCTAAAAACATGTATCCTTCTTATGTTTCTGAACAATCACCACTGTCAATGACATGGCAGAAAGAGTCAAAAAGAGGCCAAACTAGTACAGCACTTTAATAATGTTTCTGATCATGACTGCATCAGTCTGGTAGAGAAAGATGCACTTAAAGATGAACCTGTTAATAGAAGTTGCTTTCTCATCTGTATTAGTCGGTGGCTGGCTCACATACCCAGCACTATTGTTTTTATCCCCTTTCATGATAGGAAGCAAACAGAGGTTTAAAATCTTTCTTACAGGATATGAAGATATTTTTCAACGATCATCTTTCAAGGCAGTTGACAAATTAAAAACACAAAACTAACGTGTTCAAAAACAAAGAAAGGAAAAAGAGCTTCCTAATTCCCTAGTTCAAAGAAGCACCACTTTTTACACTTTCAAGGAAAATCCAAGACAATTCCATTGCAGCTAAAGAAAGATGAAGCAAAGCAGACTTCCTGAATCAGAGAATATGCCTATTACTCACTTGGATGTGGGTCACTTTAAAGTTAACAGCCTGGACATTGAGAAAAATCTGTTGTTCAGCATGGATTCTTCATTAGTTTCCTTGATGCCCACTGGGTAACCAGACAGAACTCAACTGGACATTCTACTTCTGGTCATTCCTGGTTATTCTGGTCAAGCTTCACTTCTGTTGTGAAGGAAATAACAATAATCCCAAAGATCCAGGGCCCCTGCTTGTGCTACATCTTCTTCAGGATCATTTGGTCTGACTCTTAGACCGAATTTTAAAAACTACATACAGCTACCCATCTTAATGCATTTTCTACAAAGATATGAAAAACTTCAAATGAGAATTCTGGAGCATCAAAAGTACAAATAAAAAAACCAAACTCTGTACCTAGCTTCCCAGTTGCTATTATTTTCAAAACTATTCCTCAGCCAGCTTTTCCACAGACAAAATTGCTGACTTGAATGATTAACTATTCTTAGCCAATTAATTTAATAAGCATTCCATGTGATGCCCTTCTAAAACTGTGTGTCAATCTAGACAGTATCAGTAACTTAATCTGTGCATTTATTTATCTCTAAAAAGAAGTTGCATTCCTGTAAAGAGGTATCTTTTGAAGGGAAAACACAGTATTACCTGATTTCCAATGCCTTAATTTAATAAAGGCTTTGGTTATCCTTTGTGTCAGGGGAATTTATATTTCCAATTATTGTAATGTAGTAACATCTACTGCCAGTTTGTTTTAAAACACCACATCTTTCTCCTGAAGAAAAAGTCTTCACTTCAATAGAGAGTTATGGGAGACTACTAATCCTAAAGATGAAATCATGAGATTTCAAGGATGCACCTGAAAGTCATTTTATTACTCAAATTAGTACCAAAAAGGGAATGAAACTGAATTTTAAAACGCTTTCAGAACTTAACAAGAATTAAATTTAATCCCTAAACTAGCATAGTAACGTGAATTGTTTCAGATTAGGTGCAAGCAAATAGTTTATACTTTTATTAAAACACTGATAGAAATACAACTTAGTACAAAACCTAGACATCTTCAACTACACCAAGTTTCTGTCACAGCTTCCAAAATAATACACCAAAGAGAACTATTAATTTCCAGACACTGAAAAATATGGGTGATAGCCAAGTATTATTATATAGTCACCTCTATTCCAATAAGTATCAGCTAAAGTTTCAGTGCAAATTCACTTCAGAATTCATGTTCACAATTAGTCTATCTTGACATCAAAGCTTGCTATTCATTTAGTGTAGATTTGTTTTTACAGAAATAAATAAAACCAGTAAATCATGAAGCAACTGACCTAAAAAGTTTTTCATCAGATTATAAAAACTGTACACACCAACCTACAAAACACAAAACAAGTTAGTACAGTCTGCTTGTATATTTTAAAGAATCCTAGTTTTCATACCCATGAACAAAATGTAATCTTATACTGTTTCCTGGAGCTCGCTCTCGTCTCTTAGAAGCTGCACTTTTTCTTTTTTCTTTGCATTGCTCTTTAAGTTGAGGTAGATCTTCTTTGTAAACCTTTAAGAAAGAGCACACTTGATAAATTAAGAGATTCATAAGAAAAGCATGTTTCAGCCACAGAAGTCAACCACAGTTATCACCCACAAAAATGTTATACTGACATCACTGAAAGAAATCTCCAGTAACTAGCTGGTTACTGTATAGTGTAACTTGGTTTTAAGTTACAAACAAAACACTAACAGAACATGCTAGGGATACACGTAATCACTTTTTTTCTGTATTTTACCTGAATATTTTGAATGCATCAGATAACAATTCTTAAGGTTTTGGTCAGTTCCTGCTCAGCTCTCTTTCTCCCCAGTTTTCAGATTTCAACTGGTCTTCATAAGAGACCAACTCAAACCCTAGGAAGCATTCCAACTGCCATTAAAACTAAAATCTTTACCTGTCGACGATAGGTGATCTGTGTCTCTTGTTCAATTTCAGAGTCCAGCTCTGGAACATCAGACTGATCTGAATCTGATTCATCACTATTAGAATCAACCAGACTCTCTGCCACAAAGACAACAGAAACAGAAAATGAATCAACCTCAATTACAAACCAGAAAGTGTTATAAGTAACTGCTTAATGTTTCTAATTCGATAATCAATGCTTATATTGACTACAACATAATCCACTATTAATTAACAGGCTGACATAGTAGAAATAAGCTAACTGGTAAGTATGATAGTTTTGGTTGGTTGGTTTTGGGTGCGAGACAGTTTTCATTCATTAAAACTACCGCAACATTTATGTTAGAAGAAAAGGAAGAACAAAGAGAATTAAGCAGTAGTATAAAGCAGAAACTAAGACTTGCAGAAAACTAACAAGAGAAGCAAAAGGCTGCAAAGGGAAACTTATAGTTAGATGAGCCATTGATGTAAGTAGCAATTCTTCAGGTAGATTAGAAAAAAAAAACCACCAAAAAAATCATACATGAGAAGCGGTAACTTTTTCAGTGACTTTGCAGAAAAAGAGTAGTCATTTAATGTTACTGTTTTACATCTGGGGAAAGCCAGATAATGTAGGACAGGGTTTCATTTCCAACAGAAACTGAAAATAATGTCCTGGCTGATAAATGGCAATATATTTGAAGCTCTCTGCAAGCTTTGATTGAACATTGCACATTTTTTGATTAACAAACCAGACACAACACCAGTCTAGAACACAAATGGATTTTAAAAGATCTCAAAATTTAATTGCAAAGAGAGATTCAATACTCAATAAGAAATGTTTCTGGAAATATGCAATAAAGAGTGATCCTTGAAGCTATACTATTTAACATTTTTATCAATGATCTAGAGAAAAACAATATTGCTACCGATAAAAACAACAAATCACAGAGTCAGAAAAGCCATTAATAGGACAATTATCAATAGTGTGACAAAACAGATGTATGTTGCACATGCTGTGAGATAGCCAGAGGTAAGGCTATATATCCAGGAACAAGGAATCTAAACTACACTTTAGCTATGGAAATTTTATCTTGGGAAGCAGTAACTAATGACAAATAATTAGTTGAAAATTAATTCAGACCATAAAGGACCAAACCAGTTAAAGCCTTTTTGGGGACTTCATCAGCAAGATGAAGAGAACTATTGCTTCTTTCTGCATTTGGCACTGACAAGGCCAGCCCTGAATCAGCATTCATTTACTTATTAGCTGGATGTACACCAATACATCTTCATCTGACCTTAACAATTAAAGGATGAAAGAGCTTATTTCATTGTAACTCTATATACTTTTACACCCAAAGGACTCTATACATTCCTTCAGGGATGCAGAGAATCTTCTCATGTTGCCCAGAGAAGGTGTGGATGCCCCATCCCTGGAAGTGTTCAAGGCCAGGCTGGATGAGGCTTGGAGCAACCTGGTCTAGTGGAGGGTGTCCCTGCCCATGGCAGGGGGGTTGGAACTAGATGGTCTTTAAGGTCCCTTCCAACCCAAACCATTCCATGATTCAATGAATTTCTAAGTACTGGAAATTGTTTGATTTTGGGAAACTCAGTCATGAGATTTATTTTAAACAGACAGTAGGTGTATAAAATTTGGGGGAAAATGTAGGTCTTGTTTTCACCAGTGACTAATGCAGCAATTAAAATTAAACACCCCCTCCCCCCCCCCCCCCCAAATTACAGTGCTAAATTATCATCTAAATACTTCAGATTTTTAATCAAATGATTATATACAACTTTTTTCCAGTAACATCTGGACATCCAGTTTTTGTCAATTGAGTAAGGGATCATATGTACAGAATTCATACTTCATAACTACAATTCCAGTTTTTAAGTTTTCCCTTTGCACAGGCAACACAGTGGTAGATTTATTTTTTCACAGTCTTGCTAGACTGACCATACAGTGCACAGGCAAAAAGTAAGCAACACTGTTAAGTACTTCAGGCAGCTGCAAAGTTTAAAGAAAAACCATTTCATGCCAACTGACAATTCTGAGTATTTCTGTACTTGCACCAAAGCTTCTCTTTCAGCCTCCCCTCTCCTACCCCTTTAAAAAAAAAAAAAGTTATTTACCTTGGGGTGCTATATGAAGAGAATCCTTCAACTTCCGATCAGGGACAAATTTCCACTGAAAGACAGAATGATCAGCTCCTCCAATGGAAACCACCCACTGGTGATCGTGTGACCATCTGACATTTGTCACGTGAGCAGAATGACCAAGATATTTTTTAAACTTTGCTCCTAGAACAAGAATAAAAATCTCTTCCAGTATATGTGGAATAAATGCCTCAGAAGCACCTTAGGAAAACACATTAAGGAACCCTTATAGAAAGTAATAGTTTAATTAATACATGCTAATTACTAGCGATATTTTAATTAATAACAGCAACTTTTTGCAGTATTCCCAAATTTTAATGTGCCTTTAAGATATATTTTAAAATTTGGATAAACTTTAACAAATCTTTAACAAGTCAAACACTAAGAAGACATGCGATAGTGCTGTATGAGGTGTACTAAAGGAAGTTTTTAAAAAATTTGACAGTTATTATTTCTACATTGAGAAGATGCAGTTATTTAAGTGTTAAATGATGTATAGTTAGCTTTGTGAAAACATCCCCATATGTGTGTTCATAGCACTGGTTCCCACTGTTCATGCAATCTGAGTGCTAAGCACTTCTAGCAATTCATTTCCTCACACCTTTAGTAGTAGTAATTGTAGTAGTATAACTATAGCAAGTTAACGTTTTCACCTACTCCTACATAATTGCAACACAATCAATGAATGGATCAGTTACTAAGATTATCCTAACAGCACTCAGTTATACAGACTTCTGTCTTTTCCTTGGCTTCATGATTCTAGTGCAAAGGGGAACAAATTCAGTCTCCTTCAAAAGGTTCAATCTTCAGAAAGTTTTTTTGGTTACTTCAGGTACCAATAAACGCCTTATCACTTTAAAAATACAACTGGAAAGATTGAAGTGTAATGTCTTTTAGTATTATGTTTTACAACAGGAGTTGAGAAAACTACAGAGGAATATCAGTCATTTAAAAAAAAGTATAATTTCTTTAAGCATATATTGCTTGAAGACATATCCTAAGACCCATCACGAAGATCCCGTAGTTGCCGCCACCATTAAACATGCAATGCTACAACAGTGTGACTGGCCAACAGGCCGCACCCAGAGGGTGGTGGTCAATAGTTCCTTTTCAAACTGGCAACCTGTCACAAATGCTGTTCAAGTTCTTCATAAGTGACCTGTGATAGGATCAAGTGTACCCTGATGAAGTTTGCTGACGATATCAAACTGAGTGGGAAGTGGACACTTCGAAAGGGAAAGTCACACTGCAGGCAGGAAGAGCGGGCTAACAAGAACCTTATGAAGTTTAGCAAGGACAAGTGTAAGGTCTTGCACCTGGGAAAACACAATCTGGGAGTGCAGCCCCAGCTGGGGAGCAGCTCTCTGGAAAGGGACCTGGGGGTGCTGGTGGAGAACAAGCTCAATACGAGCGCAGAGTGTGCTGCTGCGGCAAAGCAAGCCAGCAGGACACTGGGTTGCATCAACAAGGGCATCACCAGCAGAGATGAGAAGTCATTACCCCACTCTGCTCTGCGCTTGTCGGGCCACAGCTGGAATACTGCTCAGTTTTGGTCCCTGCTATACAAAAAGATGTGGACAGGCTGGAGAGGGTCCAGAGAGGGCTGTAAGGATGACCAAAGGCCTGGGAAGCCTGAGTGTGAGGAATGGCTGAGAGACCTGGGTTTGTTCAGCCTTGAGAAAAGAAGGCCTAGGGGAGACTTCATCACTGTGTTCCAGTACAAAGAGTCACATGGAAAAGAGGAGGGGTGATGGGTACAAGTTACTCCTGGGGAGATTCCAATTGGACACAAGAGGAAAATTTTTCACTATGAGAGCAATGAGCTGTTGGAATAATCTCCCCAGGGAAGTGCTGGATTCCCCAACATTGGACACTTTCAAGATTTGGCTGAACAGAGTGCTGGGCCATCTTGTCTAGACTGATGGATCAGTCTAGAGATCTTGGACCAAGTGATCCTTGAGGTCCCTTCCAACCCGGTATTCTACAATTCAATGACTTTTTGTTTCCCCTTTCAAAACTTAAGAGATTTAATCTAGTCCCCAAACAAACTTTTTAGGTTAAGAGGACTCTTCTCAAAAGGGAACATTTCACAGGCTTTCTCTGATTATCATCATTTTACCAATTTGAAGACAGAGATCTCTACTACTGATAATTTGCTACATTTCAACTTGAATGGTGTCTAGAATGGAATTCTTCAAACAGCTCTGAAAAAAAATGAAGCCTTTCAAGTCTAAAAAGACACAAATCTTTCCCCTGTTCAACCAGGCCTGAACACTAAACTTGAAAATACCTTTCTTTTTGCTTCAGTTTTAAAAATTTCCTTTTTGCTAGTAATATTTTGAGGAAAAACGTGTTGGAAAAGTTTTTAAAGTTTAAATAACATACGGTGGCATACTCTGATTACACAGCAATATGCTGTTCATTTATTTATTGCTTCTAATAATTTAGTAAAGGTTTTTTTTTTTTCCCCTAGCTCCTAGCCCAAATATCACTCACAGATCCAGAGGAAGGAAGAAGACCAAAGTGAAATACTTAAAAGATATGACGCTAAAAAAATGGAGATATTCTATCATGAAATTCTATTAAAAAAAAAAAAATAGAATTGTTTTACAAAATAAAAATTATGCAAGAGTTTTGGCTATCCTATTCAAAATGCAAATAAAATATTATTAACTATTACAGTTCTCAGTACACCAGCTTATTATTGCTTCCTGCCTTTGAACTCAAACTAAACTTCTAAGAATAAACATTGACCATTTATATATTTTTCAAAACCCCTGTTTCCTAACATCCTTTTCTTCAATCAACAAAATTCAAAAATAAACGTTTCTAACTGAATTTAAATTTACTACCTTTTCTTAGACATGGGTATCGGAAGAGCTTTACTATTCCATAATCATCAGCTGTAACCATAACTTGCCCAATAAAATTTGCATCCACAGAATTTATATCATTTATTTCTGAATATTTGGGCCAGATGCCATTAACTTCAACGCCAGAAACACAGGTCCATGATGCCCACTGAATGCCTTTCAATTCTTCCTTGTTCGTTACTTCTTTTCCACCTAAGAACAAAAATAAAGAGCTATTTTTCAATATTTACTCACGCACTTTTAAATAATGTAGAAGTTTTTAAAGTTCTCCAGAAATCAAATCCAAGTGAGACAGAACTAAAAACTCACATTCTAAACCTGTCTTGATCTAAAATTCTCTATTATGACCAACAGCATCAGTAGTAAGGCTTCTCAAAACTACTCAACAGAAGATCAGGCTTTTGGTACTTCACATTTTTTATTATTTGTTGGTATCTGCTTGAGACTATGTTACTTTCAAATGTTTATAAAAAAATACATGTAACCATTCTAGGAAAAGTTTGGGAAAATTCTGTTGCTGAACTGTTTTAGAAAACTGGATTATTTAAAGCAAAAACTGAAGAACTCATCTGACCACTGCAAATTACTGAAAATACCAATTTTATGCTTAGATCCTTGTTACATTATTTCACATCAGCTCTATCTGTAATAAGATCCCACAAAGTTTCACATAAGAGCTTAAGTACCGAGTCAGACCAAAGGCCAGTTAACAAATACTGTGTCTTCAGGAATGGCTAGAAGCAGAGTTCAGGAGCAACACAAGAACAATGCAAGCAAATGTGAAAGTTGTGAGTTGAACTGAGCATGCCATTGGAGAACCTGAGCAGAACACTGCCAACAATTCACCCATCAGTTTTCAGTGGAAACAAAACTGAAGATAACTGGAATGTTTGGGGTTTTTTCCTGTTTTCTTAGTGCTAATAGGATTCTGACTAGTGGGAGGGGATGGCATTTAGTGGGAAGCAGCCTCAGGTACTGTAAGGAGGTAAGTTTTCAACAGAGGGATAGGGCAAGGGACAACTTAAGTTGACTGGAATAAACAGAGTAAAAAACTGCCATAGAGAAAAGATAAAACAAAACGAAAAATAGATCAGAAAGGAAGAATTTAAAAAAACCAAACCACAAAACCCCAAACCCCACACTAGAGAAAATGTTTAACTACTATATATCCCTCCAAAAACTGGAAAGGAACTCAAGTGCCCTGTCTGAGGATCCTTTAGCTCTGATAAAATAACTGTACCCTTTGAGAAGGTTTACCTTGTAATCTCTTTCAATCACTAACCCATGTAAACAATGACTACTAATACTGGTTATATCCATGACAGAGTCCTACAGAACAAGTTTTATTTATTTATAGTGGAATTTCAAGTATTTTATGGTTCCAATGAATATTTGAAAATATTTAAGAGTTCCTCGAACTTCACTGACTTGGCTAAACTTTTTTCATAAACAAGCTTTCACAATCCCACACTCTAATATATCAAGAAAGTCTCAGCTGGAAGCTGCCTATATAACTTCAAATTGCTCCTCCTGTGGGTACGTACTTGTTACCGTCTAAGTCAATTCTCACTTACAATCTTTTCCTACATACCTTATGTCTTATTCCATGCACAAAATCAAACTTGTGCATAGAATGAATTAGATGCTTCAGCAAAGAGAGTCACAAAAAGCTCCACGGAACTATGAGTAATGTACCATGCAAAGCATAAATATTTTGTAAGAAAGGAAGGGACAATATAGTAAGTGGTGATGATGATAAGTACTTACTACAAATACGATGACTGTGAAAAATATAGAATTGGAAGAAACAAAACAAACCTTGTCACAAACAGTGCCCCTGACGTATTTTAAATCAGGACTAGTTAAATTTGAAGCTTTAATATATTCGTACGCATACGTCCTCCACAGAGGGAATTGTCTTGATGAAAACTGCTTTGAAAGTATGGGACAATTCAGTGAAATTTTCAAGACACTGTTGTCTTGAAAATGTTCACAATAATGGGGTTGTCAGGAACTTTGAATCCAAAAACTGTATTGTTAATATTATGTAATATATTAATTTTCTTTAGTAGTCCCTGCCATAAAAGAGGACACATTTGCATTTGCATTATCAACAGACTGCCCAGCTAAATTTCATTTTAATATTTTTATACATCTTGAAGGTTGCATGATATATGTAGATGTAGCACAGCTTCAACATTTATTTTGTTTCCACTGAGCAATTCCTAACATTCTGGCATCCTTATATCAGGTACTCTTGATTTTCTCAAGAGTTACTTAATCCTGTTATAATTCCAAATTCATGTGCATTCTGAATGTTTCTATCTACTAAAAATTTCTCACTGTAAAAGCTCTTTTAAGTTACATTCCTCAGTTCTGCTGCAAGAATAGTTCTAGAAACCAGACGACACTTTTAAGATGCAATGTATTGATTCTTCCGCACATTTGAAAACAAACATACAGGGCAAGCAAATGATAATCCACTGAATATCCAACCTCAGTAAGTACAAAGCTGTTAAGCTATTGCAAAATTGAATTTGAAAGCAAATGTTTTCTTTTTTCTAAAAAAAGTGGGAGCAAATATTCAGCTTTGAGAAATAAAACAAATTGTAAGCCAGTATCCCTACCATGAAAAGAGGCATTATAAAGAATAGTAAATGTATAAGAATAAAAGTATTTAGGTTAACTTTGCTAGAAAATGCTGTATTTATTGAAATGTAGCAAATATTCATACAAACTTAGAGAAAAAATTCTCAATAAGCCAGTGCTTTCAACCAGGATCTACATTTAGCTGTTCTTACAGAACTACTGTATGTTGTTACTTAATAGAGAAAGAAATATCATAAAGGCAACTCAGAATCTTACTTGGCATCCTGTAAAACAGCCTCTTCCCATTGCCATCATTGGTCTGTAAGTATTTACTGTCTGAAGACCAGTCCATATGGGTGATGAAACTTAAAGATCCAATACATTCCCCAACTTTTTTGTATCGCTGAACAACACCATATATATCCACAGAGCTGTCATTGGAACCAACAGCTAGGAAATTGCCATCTGGTGAATATTTCAGTTCATGAATAGCTTCTTTCCTGTCTTTGATATGAACAACCTCAGTCATATCTCTGTAGTGTGAAAGAAAGTATGCCATAAGTACAGAGGAGCCTTATCATACTGCCAAGTTCCCAGTTTTAAAAAATGGACAAAACTGTGGAATGGTAAAGTGAACTTCACTATCATATGTGCAAACACAACACTGCTATTTTTAGGGTTGGGCTTCATGGCAAAAAATAAAGAGATGGGAACAGTGACACAAAAAGGTCCTGCACTGGGCTTGGGGAGAGCACACAAAAGGAACTTTTCAAGCTGGGTCCAAAAAAATACTTAATCAGGTAGATTACCAGATCTTTATCACTCAGGGAAGAAAACTTCACTGACGTGAGACATAGATTTCATTTTCCCTTTAAAACTGTAGGATCATCGCAACCAGGCAGCACTGATTTTGTATGGGTGATGTGCTGACAGCAGCATTCCAACACATAGAAACAATTTAGGATGTAATGCAAATTTATTTCTTACTAATTCAAGATTAATAAAGCCTAAACCCAAAGTAAAACACTTCCTAGAACACTGCCATTCTTTGCAAATACACCAATATACTTTTTCAAATGCACTGTTATGGAAAGTCTCTTCCATCGTACACGCGCATTTAAAAAAATCTCAGCACCCTCAAGATCAGCAATTTAAAACGGAGATGTGATCTCTTCATGTATGGCCACTACAGCGTCAACATACATGCAACAACATGCTTGAAAGAGTTAATAACGTATCTATTTTTAATTTTAGTAACATACCTGACTCGAAGCACAGTGAAAGAGCCATCCTTCATTCCAAGAGCGAGATGGATTCCATCAGTACTAACTGCGGCACAGCGAATGGGCTCCTCCATATTGCACCGGGCAATCAGGGCATGGTCTATTAAACTCCAAATTCTAAAATAAAGTCATAATTACAAATGTAGAGTGGTTTGTAACTGTGTCATAGACAGCACGAAGCCTGCAATTTCTCCATAACACTGGACATGGTAGTGTCCTGTTTTAAAATAATTTACCACAACAAAAATCTAAGACAAAAGTGTGAATTTTGTATACAGAAAAGAATATTCTTAAAATAGTGAGAAAATACCTAATTAAAAAATGCAGGGGCAGATTATATTTTTTTTTTTACTTTCTGAATATAAAAAGAATTACAGCATATGCTAATATATACCTTTAGACCACTAACAGAAGAGTGGAATTTTCATGATCATTTTAGCAAAGAACATTAAACAACAATTAAAGATTTTGCTCAGTAAACTTATCTTTTCCTATTAACAAGTCATTATTCCTAACACCTTATATTTCACTAGACAATATTATAACATGTTTTTACTACAAGATATATTACAACATCTATCATTTACAAGTTATATCCGGAATTGTAGAGCAAAATTTCAATATTCATAATTCAACTACTGTTTTGCTTAATCATGTTATACTTAAGACATTTAACAAAAATGTCAACTCATTTAGTTGCTAGGAAAGAAAAGGGTTTTTGGTCAAAAATAAAAGATTAACTTGTAAAAAGGCATAATTTACTGCGTTTTCATAGATTCAATTTACTATGCATGCATTCAGTTTGATGAAACTCTCAATATAAAAGTGAATTTGCAGCCTGTAAAATGTGAGTAAGGTAAGAATAAAAATTCTAAGTTCTTATCACTATTTTCATTGTAACCTGTGAATGCCTAATGTAACTCCTGAAAAGGAAACACGGGATACCTGTGTATGAGTGCTTAACTTTAGGCTACAGAAAATTTGCTCAAATCTTGTATATTTCACAAAAATTATATGTACATTTCCATTATATTACTGGAGAGCTCTAATTTCATGCATAACCTAACTGGTTTACAAGCCCTTCAATGCCACTTTTTAATACTTTGAAAACGTATACATTTCCATTAGGTCATCTACCAAACAAGCTGTTTGTATAAAACCGTACGCAGTTAAACAAACAAACAGATTTAACCTGACTGATCGATCATCACTTCCAGTCATTGCTAGCGGTTTTGTAGGATGGACAGCCAAAGCCCACAGCTCTCCTTCACAGTGCCCCTGCATTATCAGGAAAGGCTTGTTACGCTCATGCACCACAATTTCAAAAATTTCACTGTCTTGTGTCCCGACGAGTATATGGTCTCCTCTCCAGCAAACACTTCTTACAGACAGACCTGTAGACGAGATTGTTACTGAGAGATGCATTCTGAGAATTCGTGAAACAAAGGTAATGTAGCACATGACAAAACACAAAAACAAGAAAGCATCAGGAAGTATCCATATACCTTCTGTTTTTCATCCATTTACTCCTTTAATCTATTCCATATAAATTACAATTTATGATATAAATTACAATTTCTAATCAAAGCACAAACATTAGTACTAGCTAGATGAACCTAAATTATATAAGTGACAGAAGCATCGCTGGAACACGCATTATATACAAGACAGTCAAAGAGCCCAATTCTCCCCAGCTTAAGAAGATCCCCCAAAATAAAACCTTTGTAACATCTCGGTAGTATGGAGAATTATTTTTCCCACTAAATAGGAAAAAGAAAAAATCAAACTGAAACAACTTACAAAGGGATGAGAAGGGTTTATGATGGAATTTAACATGCATTTCTAACAACTGATTTAGTTTCCAGGAGGTGCCACCAGTGAGGTGAGCACTCACAGGCTGCACTTGTTTGCAGGTAAGGTTGGGAATAATAAAATGGAAGATAGGACAGTTGTACACTGAGAACCCAGCCTTAGGCCCCGGTTTTAGGAACATGCTCCTTTTAAAACAGGCTTTATTTATTACATTCTGATTGGCCAAATTGAGTTGCACTATTTCAGATAACCAAATGGTGGCAAGGCCTAACTTAATTCACTTTGCCTAAATACTGACTTTTGTGAAGAGCAGAATGATCTAGAATGATCTTTTAAAAAACTATGCTACATTAATATGTGAGACAGAATTCTATCTATCAGATGAGGAAAATTAATATTGTAATGGTATGAGTCAATGTCCTTCTGAAAAAAAATTAACTATGTAGAGGGGAAAAAAAGAACCTTATGTTAGTCAATTTATGTTGGAAAAAATTTGCAAGACTAGGAAACACTAAATGGGTGGATTAGGTGGCAAATCTGGCGCATCTGCACTGATGTTTTCATTCTGACAAAGCAAAGCTCCTGATCGTGCGTATTTACCATTCTTTGCATTAGAAGATAGCCTTCAAATGCACAGATAAGTACTCTCTCCATATGAAACAGAACTGAAAGATGTTCTCCAGAAGTGCACTCCAACTGTGATACAATACTCAGTCCCCTGAACCAGGCTACAGCTAACACTCCTCAAACAGCCCTCGAAACACATATATATTGTGCTACTCTAACCCTCCAAACCAACTGCTTTGCTTTACAGATTTGTTCCTATTGTGCTGCACCGGTGAATACAACCCCCTTACCATTCAGCCTTATAATCTAGGCATTAGATGGCTATATTGTTCACAGTGATTAAAACAAAGAAACAACCAGAATCTTTGATGAAGGATGATTAAGACATCTGCGTTAGTAATTAGAAAGTTCTTGTGGTGGAGGGAGATATTTAGAAGTATTTCACTACCTAGAGATGTATCTAGAGTCAACTAATTGCTCTGCGATACATTCACAGGCATACAGAACTTGAGTTTGTGCTCATGGATAAAATTACCAAGAGGCAAGGTATAGGAGCAGCAGAAAACGCAATTAAGAAAATGAGTAGAAGGACAGGTCATAAAGGCAATCCTTAAAAGAATACAATAAGAAAAATTACACATGCAAAAGACTGAGGGAAAAGACTCAGGAAACGGAATTTATTGACAGAACTTTTTTACAAAGCTATTAACTCTGTCACAGGCATTTGACAAGTCAAAAAGATGAGGATGGAGTTCACATAACTGATCAAGAACCATCAAAAAGAGTTCATGGCAAGAGTCTGTTCCATCAAAAAAAAAAAAAAAGGAGACAATCTGGACTGGAGAACAAGTTTGAAAGAATGAAACGAGGAATGAAACACAGCTTTCAACTGTGTGCAACCCAGCTGAGAAAAAGCAGCTGAGTACATTTAAAAGCCAACAATTCTAATATGTCCAAACAGGTCTCCCTTTCTCTTCCACTCCACCTAATTAGATCTTTCCCAAATCTTTGATTTTGAGAGCAACGGTAAATCCCCATTTTTGCTTTAGAGTAACTTCCTTAGCACGTATCACATTATTGATATTAATTATGTTCTTTAAATTACAGGACATTTTAACAGCGCAAAGGTGCATGTGTTTAGCACCAGTTACTAGTGAGGTTAATCATACGTGTGTGCTCAAAAGGGAAGAAAAACATCAGGCGGCAACTGAAAATACTATAACAAGTGTTTCACAATTATATAACAATAGTCACTGCTACACTAGGTATTCTTGTTGCTAAAATGAAGAGAAATCTTTTTGTTAGAGACTTAGAGCCTACAGTTAAATAAAATACTGTAAGAAAGACAGAAATGGTACTAAGAAATAGATTGTTTTGAAGGAAAAATACAAATTACCAATAGCAGAAATGAGAGATACACCAATATTAGTAGTATTTTGAATACAAGATAAAACAGCAGAGAAGTTTAATTTCTAAGTGTATTTGATGATGTACAAATTCACTTAGGAGACACTCCAGATCTCTCTGGTAAACAAGCTTTTAAGAACATTAAATTGGTTAATAAAGTACTGAAAGACGGAATTTTTGGTTGTATGCAAACATTTTTCTTAATAAATGTATTAAGGTATTAAATGTATTATAAGCTAGATCAATCTTTCTAATTCAAAGGGACAGCTCCAATTATAAACACATTACTGTGAAACATTAATTAGACTTTTAATAGAGTCATAATAAGTAATTATTATACTTAGAAATCATGCATTGTGATTTTTTAATGATTCAAAATAAGTCTGTCAGACATGACAGAAACTGAAATGATTATCCAAAAGTCAGGTAAGCAGTGGATTTAAAAAACATTTATTGCACTGAAAAAAACCCTGATCTTCCCATGAAGCAAGAGAACTATAAATACGGGCATGTTTGCCTCTCAATTTGAAACTAAGAAATAATTACTTCAAATTGCCTCAAAACAGAGTCAATGTACCCTAAGGTATTTAAAATGGAATGTATTCCATCTTGTTGCAGTATTTCACAATCTTGGTGGGAATGCCAAGTCAGTTATAGAATACAAAATTTAACTTGTTATCAGACATTTATTGACCCTGTTTAAGACATTCTACCACACTGTCAAATCCTTGGCAAGATACTAGAAAACAACAGTGACTGGGGGCAAGAAAACCAAATGCCAACAAAAGCAATATTGTAAGTGACATCAGTGCTTCAGTACACATTTATATTGTTTTCCTGAACCACTACAGCAACAATATCTAGAACCCTGACAAAACATGCTATAGACTGCTAGATGTAAAATTTTAGCATAACAAACTGTAATTGAAGTCATAGGTGTATCTAAGAATAGTTTTAAAAGCTACAAAACTGCAGATTACTCTCAAATAGTTTTGATGAAAATATGGATAACTAGCAAATGGAATTTCTCTACTCCACTTTTGTACATTGTAAAACACTGTTTCTAAGTTCTCTTAAAACAATACTGTCCCTTGTTAGAAACTACTGTGCTATAGAAAAGATGTGCGTTTTATTGGTTTAAAAGAAAAATAATTAAACCCCTGTGTCTACAACTTCATAATATGTTTTACAGTAACTTTGAACAACTACATGATCTTCATGCTAATGGGCGTGATCAGAAGATTCCTTATCTAGAAAATAGTTCCTTATCTAGCAAATAGTTCACAGTAACATATAGGAAACAACTTTTAGGTTTTTTAAAGTCTTTTCTGGTTCAAAACACTGGTAGATCTCCAACCTTGCTGGCATATCAAAAGTGACAAACTCTTTTTACCTTTATATCCCTGGTCTGTTTCCCTGAGATCAATCACAGTAATTGGTTTAAAATTTAAGTCCCACAAGCGCACACAACCATCCCTGCCACCAGTGGCAAATCCTTCTTCACATGCATTCATGCTGAAAATTCCTGCCTGAAGAGAGAAGAAAGTTATTTTTAACAATAGACACACATTAGAGATGCCAATATGAAAGTGGAACTCTTGTCCATGCAAGTATTGACTGTCTTCCTACCTGTTATTTTAAATAGCATAAACATATGAAACTAATACAAGCTTTAAATATGAAAGAATCGGGAATGGGAACAAAGGCAAAATGAGCAGAATTCACATTCTATGACAAACAGTAAGATAAGAGAATTGTTGCAATACTGATTTCATCCTGACATAGTGATGCTGCTTTGTATCCCTAGATATTCAGTTTCATACCCTCTTGCCTTAGGGGCTGGTCCAACACACAAATGGCAGTAGGAAGATTTCCACTGATCTCCATTACACTTGGTTCAGGGCCTTTGCTGCTATTACTCAGCTCCTATGCAACCAGCCAAAAAACATCTGGGATTGTTTTGTATTTTAGGTCAAGGAAGATTAATTTAAATTTTAAATTTAGAAGCAAAATATAAGAACAGTGTCCACTTTACACCATTTAAAAATACATAATATAATCTCTTATTCTGAAGATGGATATCAGGAAATAAAACTTAATACATTTTAACTCATTTGATACATTGTCGTGGTATAACCCCAGCCAGCAACTAAGCACCACACAGCCGCTCGCTCACCTCCCACGTCCTCCAGTGGGATGGGGAGAAGAATCAGAGGAAAAGACATGAAAATGCATGGGTTGAGATAAGAATAGTTTAATAACTGAAAATAAATTAAATAAAATAATGATTACAAAAATACTATGATGCAAATACTACTACTAGTAATATGTAATGAAAATAATGGGGGGGGGGGGGGGGAACCCAAATAAATGCTACCACCGCTCACCACCTGACAACCTATGGTCAGCCAGACCCCAAGCAGCAAGAGCCAGAGCCTGAGAGAACATGAGCTAGAGCCCCCAGTCAACTCTCCCCAATGAATATACTGAACATGACCTCTTATGGCACAAAATACCCCTTCAGCCAGTCTGGGTCAGCTCTCTGGACTGTGTCCCCTCCCAGATGCATGTAGGAGAAGAAGCTGGGAACACAGGGGCAGTATGAGAAACCGAAAAAGTCCTTGACTTAATATAAACATTGCTTGGCAATAACTAAAAACATCAGCATGTTATCAACATTCCTCTCAGCACAAATTCAAAACATAGCCCCATACCAGCTATGAGTTAATCATGATATATTATCTAAACAGCATACACATGGGAAGTTATTTTTTTAAAGGGGTTCTATATTTACTGAAAATATTTAATATTCAACTATGAAAAAGAAAACAGGAGAGAATTAAAAATGATGGAAGGTAATATCTGTCTCTAACTCCTGTCCAAAAGAAGATAGAACAGACAATAACAGTTCTATAACTTCTACAACATGGTTCTAAAATTTCACTTTTGTAAAGAAGTAAATGTAAAGTTGCAATAGCCTCTTTGGTTGGGAGTCTGAATTTTATAGTAATGAGGCACAATAATCCCCAAAGTGACAGCAATTTGAAGATGAGTGATTGGCTTTTGGAGGGCAATAAAGCTGTACACTTACAGAACAAATCAGCATCTAGTGTTGTGCCTTGTGAAAATTCGCAGGTGCTCATGACTGTTCTCTCCTACCAAGCTAGTTTTTCTTCTTAAATTATAACTAAGTAAAATATCATGATGGACTGATCCTAATGAAATATGCACTGTGCTTCTGCAGCATCAGGTAACAAGGTTAGAATTCTTCAAGTTGAGAAGAAAGAAATTTCTCAGCTTTCACCAGAAAAAAAAAAAAAAAAAAAAGGAACATCAAATGACAGTCAAAACTGAAAGACTAAAGTGACAAAACTCAAATTTTCTGATGTGTCATGTCCATCCTCAGGACACAGATTTTTAAGACAACTCATATTTTCAGGAGTTGGACGTGCCTACGCAGAAATGTAGTGGAATTTTGAAGTCATAAGCAGATTAGAAGGCTAACTCCCATTATCTCTAACCTCCTGAAAATCCTCTTTCTGTTTTCTTTAGGAGCCTAGAGGTTTTTAAAAAATACAATCCAACGTCTATTTGTTTCTCTGTATATCCGTCTGTTTGTCTGTTTTAATGCATTAACCTTTTAGTGTCATTAAGCGAATAAAAGGCTAGAGAAATTTTGGCTCATTTTGTACCATATACTGAATTCTGCCCAAGTTCTGGCATATTTAAATCTTCTAAAGCTCTTTTTGGAATGAAACCTTGATAATAGAATTATTCTCTTTTCTCTAATTAACTCCTTCCAAAATCCGTGATTTAATTAGTCAGTATTAAAAAAAGAATCAGACATTTGGCAATGTGGGAAGCTGGCTGACTGTTTTGAAGATAAGATCAAGTGGATCCAGGATTAATCTGTTTTCCATTTCACAGAATATCCTTATCTTGAAAAGGACATACTGGTTGTCAAGGAGATTTGGCAGATGTTGTGCTTGCTCAATCTCTTGAAATGCAATAGGACATCCTCATTTCTGTCCATGTGCCACTGGAATAGAAGAATTAGATGAAAACTAAAAAAAAAAAGTCCCTTATTAATGAGGCCTGTAAGTACCTAATGGAAGAAGCTGAGCTTTGCTACTCTCCATCTAATAGTTAGGCCCACACTTATTGAGTAAAAGACGGATTCTTTAGAAGCTTGGCCAATCATGATTCTTCCACTAAATCTGTCCTTTTAGAAACTGTTCAGATGGTTAATGCAAATCATCTTTGGAGTTTTCATGATTCTCTTGATCCGTCATCCTGAAATTGTCATCAACATAACTTGATTCTTGACGGTCAATATCAGTTGTAGCAGCAATAAGATGCAAGCAATTGCATTGACTTTGTTTGATACAGTTGAATCATGTGAACAACAAAGAACGTGTTCTTGAAACAAAATAAAAGGTGTAGACCAAAGTCTTGCATCTTAAATGATACAAAGTTTGGCATACAGACTGCGTTCTGTTACAAATTTTTCATTACACTGACTAATGAATGGGAAACATCTCAGATTTATCAGCAGTTTTCTCAGAATGCAGAATATTTCCTATTTTTCCAATATCACCAGCTGGTATCACATCTGTGTTCCATTAAATTTGAAAGAAGAGTTCAATGAGAGCAAACAAAGAATTAAATGCCTAGAACTGCCAGAAATGATAGTTGATAGCTGGAAAAGTACAAGAAGAATGGGACAAAGATGGTCTCTACTGCATGAATATTTTGCCACTGCTTGTATTAAAGAAGATTCCAATAGTGAGGCAGTCTCAGGTTTTCTATTGCTGCTGGACTATCTTACCCTTCAATGGACAAAAATCAAGTGTTAATTTATCTAAATGCAGTTGTTTATATAAAATCCACCACATTAACTCTAACTGTGCAATTCCTAAAACACACGACTGCAGTTAGCTATAATTAGGACAAAGCCTTAAAGATCATATGGAAACTTCAAAAGCAACTGACTACTACTCAGCAATGTGGAGAACAGAGACATCATACCAGTTCAGGAAGAACCCCAGTGCCTCCATTCTACTCCTAGAAATAATTCAGGACATGGATGTAAAGCAACACACACATTGGGCGCTTACTCCAAGATATTGTCTCTCCCAGTACATGCTGGAAATGGATTGCAAACATTTAAGATTGATGGCAGTAAGTTTACAGTGGAGAGCCACTACTTTGAAATATAATCTTCCTATCTAACAAATCACCCATAAAACAGTTTAAAAAAGGGTACATTACTATTTAAAATAAATTAAATAGTTGTCTATATTCCTCTTGTGCTGAAATAAGTGGACAGTTACCTTTCAAATCCATGACACATCTAAGCAGTACGAGAAAAATACTGCATGATTCAATGTGTTGGTACATGACACCAGCTTAAACCCATTCATTTACGTTCATTATATTGTTTCCATCTATATTTAATTAGTGTTCAGCCAACTGACATAGGCGTGCAATAGTTTTAACAGAGTACCCGTTATTTAACCTCAAGCCTGTTATTTAACCTCAGTTTCTGACATCAATCCACACAACTTTAATGTGTACCTCTGAAAGACTATCTCAAAATAAATTATTCAGCTGCTGAGAAAGCATCTTATGTACATTTACTATGCAAGGCAAAGGCATAGCACAAGGACTTTTAAGACATACAGTGTTTTTAAATAAGCATACTATTTTGGTTTAATACCCGAGCGTATATATATCTTAATAGTCATGGGCTACCTTGCATTTAGAACATGTAAGATGATAAAATAGATAGAAGAATCTATAGTCTGTTCTTTGTACTGGTACAAAGATGAGACATAAAATAAAACATTATCTTTTTATTATTTTAGTCAAGGTATATATTAGCTTTCCAGAATCAGATGCATTGCCTACAAATAACCTCATGTGTCAATGAACTTGCATATGCTTTCATGTTGCTCTGTTTTCTTTCTCCTCTTTAAAACTTAATTAGTATTATCATTTAGGGGAGATCAGCAAAACTAGAATTTAAGTTTTCCATTGCCATCCAGTGTTCCCTGCACATGAACACTATGCCATTAGTCTTAAACCCTGCTCGCTTTCAACTTTGCCTACTTCTACGTAAACTCGCCATCTCTCTTTCCAATGATTTTCTAGCCGTCCCAACGTATTTGCTTTCAGTTTTCTGTTTCTGCTCAAACTTAGATAGGAATCTGCTGGAAACTCTTTGGTCTTAGTATTGCTGTGACAGAAGACAGATAATCTTAGCTGTGAATTTTTATTTTTCTTGCTAGTGTTACTGACCGTTTCTTTGGTTGCTTATACTGCAACAACATAATTTATTTTTCACACTGAATTACTCTTAAGGTAAAAAATGTCTTTTCAGTTAGGATAATTAACTGAAGCAATTAACTGATAGCCAAACTTTGAGAAGAATCCATTTTCTGTATTAATGCAGACCACTGCCAGCCGGATGGACTGTATCCCCGCAACACTAACGTGTCATAGAAAATGTTTTCCTGCATCCCAGACACCTACTATTTATGCTACAAGAAAGGAATACATAGTACTAAGAACGAGAGATTGTCTTGGAATAAGTTTTAAGTTTAATTCAAGCCTCTTGAGGAGGAATGATGTGGGATGATCAACAGGCACACAGGGATGACAATTCCAACACTAGCATACTGAAATTTGTATCAATTCCCTACTATGTGCACACTGCGTTTTAAAGACATTTGCGATGTGCATATGTGCATCGTTTACACTTACATTCTCTTTTAAAAGAATGGATGAGAAGGACATAATATATGAAATTAAATACAAAAAACTAAAATATGATGATAATAGTTTAGTATGGCTGAAGAGGTACTCTTATTCCAATCTGCTTATTTTGTGCTTACAGGAGTCTGACAATATTATCCTTTAAGGTAATATTTTATTGAAAAACAATGTTTCATTTTATTGGAAAGTAAGCTTCCAGAAGAGATTTTATTGGTTTGGGTCCCCCGCCGGTCCCCCCTGAAATTGGTGAGATTTGTAGTGACACTAGTCTCTCGTGAAAATTAATTCCAAAGCCATAGACTAGTGCCCCTACTTAATTTTCAGTACTGCAAAGAAGAATTCCATTGAGTCTGAAGGACTGAGCCAAAAATAGAAGGCTAGATGAGACCTGCTCCAAGGTCACCTGAGCTCTGTTGAATGACGCTACTGAAGATAAGGAGCAGAGCACTTCAAATTTGATCTTGTGGTCAACAAAGAACTGACACAGCACATAAGGTAATGGAGCAACAAACTCTCATCATCCTGTGTTTATTAGTTGGGTCATTTCACACTGAAACAGCTGAAAAGCACTGCATTATTCTGAGAAACAAACTGTTGCAATACTAAATACTCCAAGTAATGAATACATAAATATACAGGACAGGTGTCTCCAACAGCATCAAACAGGATGGGAGCGTATTGTCCTGATCAGTTTTAGATAACAGAAAAAGTTCACTCTTTCCTCTGGGAATCCAGGTCTGCCTGTGCAATACTAGCATCTTAAAAATTTCATTTCACTAACTTCTACTTTTTAATGTTAATATCCACGTCACCTTAGGAAAATACGGACTAGAATAGAACAGTATTGAACACTAAATAAGAACACTAAAACCAGATCTGAAGGTATAGAGTATGAATCAAGAAATATTTGAAGGCTAAAATATCCCCTCATACTTGGTTTATAATTTGGTCCTTCTTTGATACATTTCTCTATAGAAGCATACAGAAGGGTATGCATGTGTTTATGTATTTTTAATATACATACACTTATAAGCATATAAAGAAATCTCAAATGCATAATGCAGTCTAGGATGTTTCCCACACTTAAGTTCTTCCTACCTTTATCTTTGTTCATATTCAGGTATGCTGTCATTATACAGCTGTCAGAATAAGCAGTTCAATTGTTTTTAAATTATTAGTTAATTCAAGCAGCTACAACCATCCCGAATGTGCATTTCTACATCATCAGTAAAGTCTCCTTACCACAGACTGACTGCAATCTCTCCCACATAAATATCATTCATCGCTTTTTGTCCCTTCCATTCTACCTGATCAAATCATATTTATTTTAATACTTCAGTTCTATATATCATCCTATTCAGTCCAATACTGGAAGTTAAAACAAACCCATTTTTATGAGAAAGAATAATTAACTGTTACTGATTTTTACCTAGAATTTCGAAGCTGCAATATAGGAACTCGTATGCTTGTATTTTCACACTATTTTAAACAGTTAATAAGAGAACTTCAAATATTATCTAGAAAGTACAATGCTTTCTGAAACAAAAATCAACCTTCAGCCAAATAATAAGGTAACTTCATAAAGTTACCTTAGACGTTTAAGGCTTTGTAGGTTAAAAAAAAAAATCAAGAATTGATTGGCTCTGTTTTCAAAGTGACACTTGGACAAGTTAGAAGAATCTTGAAATATACTACCTTACATGACTTACAACCACGAGAGGAAATGAGGAGGACACTCATAGTTTGGCATGCACAAATTAGATCGCACACCACTAAGTGATATTTTTTGCTGCCTACTTTAATCACAAAACCATATGCTTTGAAAGAAAATATAATGAAAACTTGTGTAGCAAAAATATAATCACTTCATAGTCACATTAGACATTTTGATTAAAAATAAAATAAAATCTTACTAAGGACTTTTGACAAATTTTATTAAACTTTCACTGATACATCTTCACTTTCCAACGTTGTATACCATTCTGAAAAGCAGAATGAATACAGTAAAAGGTAACAACATAGGACAAGAAAGAGTGATTGAGTCAAGCTAAACTGACTAAATGTATGTGTCTACAAATGAGCTAGGTGTTTGGGCTTATACTACAGTTCACAGAACCAATGGACTTGAGAGCTATCAGCTGACCAGCCAGTACGACTCAATTCACAGAACGACAGAATGACTGATGTTGGGGGAAAACTCTGGAGAGCTTCTAGTCCAAACCCCTGCTCAAAGCAGGGTCAGACAACAGCAGGTTGACCAAGGCTGTGTCCAGTTGTATTGTGAGTATCTCCAAATGACAGACATGTGGATGGAGAGTGCCTCTCTGGGGACCTATTAATTTGATTCAACACCAATTGCCTCAATGTAGGAGTCCAGGTCCTCTGAAATGCTTTTGGGTTAATCAAACACCCACAAAAGAAAGTCAGATAAAGCAGATCCATATTCTTTGGGGGACGCAGCTATATATTCAACTCTGGTATATAAAATGTCACTATATATACACCCATGCATGGGTAATCAAACAGAGTAATAGATGTCTACTTAAGCATAAATGCATTCCAGGGTCTATTGATTAATAAGTCCTTCATCAGCAATAGTGGGAGACAGTACATAAATAGACATCTAAATGTATTTCTTCATCTAGCACTGACTTTCTACCGTAACAGTGACCTTATCAAGTGAGAGAAAAAAAAATTCACATTAGACATCCTGAGTCTCATCATTGAAAGTGTTTAGGAACACAGACCAGGTGAACTTGCACTGTCCTTTCCTATTTAACACTTCAAATTAATATAGAGACATACTTACAGCATGTGCTCCCTGTATTGTCCGTACAAGGTTGATTCCTTTCCATACATATATATCTCCATTCAGTGCACCAGAATACGTCACTTCATCCCTTGCACAGGCTAGGCACAATATAGTTTGGAGATCACCAGTTTTGCCAAAAACACCACGTTTTGGTGTCAGTGAATTGCCACACAAGCTCCAGAACTGCAATACAAAGTGATTTAGAAAGACAGATATTTCACTAGTATCCTACAATTTAATATGTACACCTGAAACAGAAGTACCTTACCTCCAAAGGACATCTTCATTCATACTCTTTTCCCTGTTATAGTCCTCCAGTTGGTTAACAGCTTTTTGTGTTATTAACCAACTTATCTTTCAACAAAATCAGCATAGCAGACTTGTTTGGAAAGAGTTTTGGGGTATCAGTATTAAATCAAACTGAAATTCTTTCAAATTATAGTTTGTGAGTGTTGGATTTTCTGTCATTTTTGAAAAGTTTCATAATAGAATTATCAGATCTTTGATGTTGACTACTACTTTGCAAATGCCGCATTTGTACTTTATGTTACTTTCGGCATTTAAAGATGCAATCTAGGCATGTAAATTTGTGATAATGTTGCTATTTGCTCTGTTGGAAAGCAGCTGGTTTTTATTACAGACTGACTATTTCTCATCAGAACCACTGATCATGCAAACCAGCCATATAAGGTGGACATTTCTGAGAGCTTTCTAGTAAACTTTTTGATTACAGCGATCACATGACAGTGAACTTCCTCCCAGGTAATCCAACATGTACTAATGACTCCTAAACTGAAGACATGCAAAGTCTCTTGTAAGAGCACAATGCCTGCCAAGCAAAGCTCCAGCTACACTCTGGTTGCCAAGATCTCTGCAAACAACCAGCACTTTCACAATCCCTTCAAACCTGTCCAAACATGTAAATGTGCACTGGAAAGCCAACAAGCTGCTGGAATAATTGAGTGCAAAATGCAAAAGCATCTATTTCATCACTGCTGACCACTAACTCTTACATGGTCTCAGCATGTTGCACGTACAGATGTTTATGAAACTATTTCACAGCAAGTCTATCTGTTACCAATAATCTATTCAAAATTCTGAGCAGAGACATCAATTAATACAGGATAATGTAAGCAGTTACAGTGAACAGATTTCTGTATCAGCAATACTGTAATTAAGAAATAACTGTATACTGATTAGACAAATCCCTGTATCTAACCTTGTACTACTTTAACCGAAGTACACAGGTCATAGATAATGTTTTTGCTTGAGAAACAACTGGACAATTACTGCATAAATCAAGCACCTAGCTCCAGTATGGAAGTAGGTAAAATATCTCTGAAAAGTAATTCCTCAGTATCAGTTCACGTGGAATTATATACACAACTTGATTAAGTAGTATTAAAAATTGCATAAAATATGATGGGAAGAAAAAATATGATAGTATTACGAACATGGAAGTAATTATTGATACCTGAAAGAAAAAGAAGGGATGGTTTAAGAAAAATACACATCAACAAAAATCTCTTGCCTGATCTAAACACCTATAAATCTCTAGGATTCAGATTTTTGGTTAATGTTTTCAGAGGAAACATCAATTATTTTTAAAATGCTATTGTTATTTAAAAAGGCTTCACAGAGCCTTAAAAGTTGCTCAAATAAAGTTTTGTTTATCTAAATATATGTTTTGACATCATAAAGCCACTTTAAATATACTAAATCACTGAGGCCAAATATTAGCTCACTATTGGCATAATGATCCTTTTATATCTTGAAGTAGAAAAAAGTTCACTATTAATCAAACTCACAGAACTCTGTAAAGTACATGCTAAACACTATGGTGAATCAGAGACGCGTGCAATCTAGGCAACACATTGAACACTTTTGCCAATAAACCATTAATACACATTAAACTAAAAGTTCATTGTATAAACTGCAACATATTTTTCCCACCATAGGAACCTATACATAAGAGCAATACAGAACTTTCAAGCTGCCATCTACTGCTGTTATGTGGTAACACAGAAGGCAGTGCATGGGAGAAAGCAGTGACTTCAAGAAACGTATTTGGTGGCAGTCAAGCACTGATCACCCTGTTGACAGAGATAAACCCCAAAAAAAGAAGTAATTTCTGCACTGCAGTTGGAACATGGATCAAACAAAGACATGAACTGTTCAAATTATGAATCCTGTAACAGGTAGGGAGTGCTGAAATAGACAAAAGTAGAAATAACAGCAGGGAAAAGAAAATAATTAAAACAAAGATCAAGCACTTTCATTTCTCTTGTAAATTGTCTAGTGTAACCATGACCCATGGTTACAAATCCTAAGTAGTAATATTATTTGTGAAGTGGATCTTTCATATTCTATATTCCTTTCATATTCTATATTTATATATCATAGTGCATAAACTACTGCAGCTTAAATATTTTATGAATTAACATTTATTTCATTACCTTGATGTGTTTTACGCCACAGCTGACAAGCTTGTTTGGCTGGTACAGATCCCAAGAAATATCAAATATCTGCATAAAATAAACCCCAAGGATGTTAGCAGAGATGTCATTTCTAGCATGGGACAGTTAAAACAGTAAATAGCAAATTAACGGGCAGTCTGAAATGTTTTAAATGGAACTACTGGAATTAATTTTTTTATCCCCTCATTCAATACTAAAATTGCAATGTATAGGTCATATTAGTTCTGTTTTTTCCTAGAGTAATTACAACACATTATAAAACAACAAAGGTTCATTTACAGTCTAGAAAAATTTAACAGGTTATTTGCATTTTGATTTCCTGTATGGGGGTTAGGGTCTAGGAAGTGCATTAATTTTGCACTTCCACCTACATGCTTACAGTCTCAACAAACCATCACAAATAAATGATGAGTTACACATTTTATTTTAGAAATAAATTTGTACATCTTAAGTATCTTCACATATTTTAAATACATGTCCAAGCTTTATTCAATTTCTAACACAACATGGTTTTTGTTCAGATATACCTCTAGTACATACATGCAGACATGGTTTAACAAACCAAAATTGCATTGACGCTCAAATTCTTTAGTTATACTCACTCTGTCTGTATGACCAGGAGCCATTGATAACAATTTTCCTTTTCTCCAGTCCCATACACACACTGTGTTTTTCGAATCCAAACCAACTGAGACCAAACGCTAAAAATGTCCAAATTAAATAAATAAAAGTAACTCAATATATTAATGAAAGCCAGAGTCATCATTTTGAATGCAAAAAAATCATAACACGTTTGAGCTAGAAGCAACAGCTAAATTTCACTATAGAAGAAAACTACAGATATATCTCATGCCAAAGCTTCCATAGATGTGTTTCTTCAGCTACGTTATGATCATAAAGTAGTAAGATCTTCTTGGGTAACAACATATTTCTCATTTATAATGTTTAATATATATAATCATACTAAATTATATAATATATATAATTATATCTACCACCCATAGCAAGCAGCAGTCAGGAGACATTTGCAAAAAGGATTAATCTTACTGCAGTTAATGAAACTACATATGTTTACCTCTAATTACCTATAACTTGCCGAATGCAAGTTTTCATTTTACAAGATCAGGAAATACAACAACAAAAATATTTTCTTCAATCTTCTTGGAAACAAACAAAAGATTGAAAACAGTTAAAGCTTTAAGAGTATTTTGCTTGATTTTTGAAAACATATATGACCAACTACTCCTTTCTGAATCCCTCCTTAAATCAGGATCCAACAAGACCCTGAACGTACAAATTTCACAAAGTTTTTAACATTCAGAGTCTGAAGCCAGTTAAACTGTAAAACCAGGAAGGACAAAGATTGTTCCAAGAAGATATAGAAAGGCAAAAGTTCAAGATCTTCCTATGCTCTGCAACCTGTCTTGTCTTCGACTGTGAAGATAATTTGCACCAATTTCTTGACCATATTAGCCAACAGGCCACTTCTTCTATATGTGTTAACCAGTCAATGTTATATTCCTATAGAAATTCTCAACAGAAATGCTAATAGTATTAAAGATCGGATGAAAAGAAACTGAGGGATTTTGAGTTTTGTTTGTAAAGAAAATTAAGTCTTTTTGTGCAGTTTATGCATGAATTGTGGTATCTTAAATTTTGATAAATGAACGCTTTGCCAATCTTCAGGACTAAGTTTTTTTCACTGTTCAGCAATTAATACCCACACATATTAAAGACAAATTTTGTTTCAATTTTTATGTAGATTATCAATGTGAGTTTGTAAAAGCAAAACCAAACCCAAACCTTAATTAAAAATTTAATTAAGAAACTTATTCCCAATAACACATTTTCTTTACTCTCTGAAAAGCTCCAAGATTATGAGAAAAGAAACAAGTTAAGCACAATTGCTATCCATGCTCCCTATTTATTAATGCCAACTTCAATCTTTCAGACACTGCAAAGTCTAACCTTTCTATTCCATCTTTGACAGCATTCTTGGAAGGAACACCAGTTTCAATTCCGGCTACACTTCCAAACAGTTCAATTCCAGTCCTACTACAGAATGAGAGGTGTAAATGCAGACTAGTTTTACTGCATACCCATCACAAGAAAATGGGGGTGATGCCTTTCCAGACACAAGACAATACGCTGACTTCTCAAAAAGGAAGATCAAAATTATGTTCTCTGTTCTCTTAAGAACTATAAAATCTTGTTACCAACCAGCACACCCCCAGAGTGGAGCAGAGCTCAGAGGAGAGTGAGAAAAGTGAACAGCAAATGGGAAAAATGTACCATAAAGCAAGCTGAACTTCTCTTAACACCAGGGAGCCTGGAGGGTAACCTCAGTTTTAGATAACACAGCTGCATCAGTGAATTATCAGGTTCGCTAAGACAACTAAAAAGGGTAATAAATAAAGAATAAATAATGTCTTCCTGAGCTAGCCAGACCAGCTGGGGGTGGGGAGGAGAATGTGTATGTGACACAGCCCAACATGAAGTGTAACCCTAACAACTAATAAACTAAACTTTGGAGGGGCTGATGGGTTAGACTTTATCTCAATCCCCATATTCCTTCCTGGTGACTGGAGATACCCAGCATCACGACAGTGGTCATACAGACACTAGTAGTAGGAACCACTTTTCTTGTGGTTCATTTACATATGGCAATTGCTTGTGCTGTGCTTTCAGCATCACTTTACTACATCAAAATCCCATATAACAACAAATATATCAAATGTAAGTATTTTTAATATTAAACATTATATCCTCTAAAAGAACCTGGTGAAGGACTCTGAGAAGTTTGGATTTAAAAGAATAGGCAAGATTTAAACAAACATTTTGCAGAAATTTCTGAACTGGATTTCGTTTTTTACCGTATTTCCATTTGAGCTATTTGAGACAAGACGCAGACCTTGAAAGAACCTGTATCCAGTTTTCCCTCGAGACCACAGAATTCTAACAAATGCCATGAAAAAGGTGATCACATCAAAATGCTGAGAAAAGCAGACAGCCTAAATTCTGACCATTTATGGCTTTAAGTATAAGAACCAGTACTGGGTACTTCTAGAACAAATTACAGATCTAAATTAAAATCTCTCCAATACACACAGGGGATTCAGAACTGCATTCCAAAAGAGAGTTAGGGGACTTCAATCCTAAGTAGATATATTTTGACTGTAAATTAAGGCTGTCAAGTGAGGAATAAACATGAGTTCATGCAGACAAGAACAATATAGGGAGAAGATATCGCCGTCAACTAAAAATGGTATTCTAGAAAGCAGCTGACTCTGGAAGTTGACTCTCTAAACAATGAGAAATCTAAATGATAAAATCTGTACATCATTCAAATGAACTCAAAATCTCCTCACAACAATTACAGCATGTTTTAACAGAAGAAAGTTGCAGCCAGGCTTTCCTCTATTTGTGTTCAATAGAGCTCTATTTGATACTGGCTTAATAAGGACAGCAACTGGCTCTACAATACATTCTCACTTGAGAAAGCAGTAGTAGTAGATACCAACCTTTTCAGCAAGCAAAAGAAACTGAGAATATAACTAAATCTGAATCACAGTGCAAGGCTAAGTGGTAGGGGAGAAAGTGCCGCATAGGACCAGGAGAGCACAACTGCAGAAGGGACTTTCATGGCTAATACCTCTTCAGCTGCTACCCAATATGTATTTTCCTTTCCTAATACATCAATCAAAAAAGCATCTTTACACATAGGAGCAAGTATCTGGTAAAAATTATATCCCTTACAAGTAGCAGCTCCGAGAACCAATTTACTACCCAGAATGTTTATAGTAACAAAACTATAATCCAATAAAACCTTTTCTTGACTCTTAGATACAGGATACATGCGTCTGAACAATCAAATTGGAGAGCCACCAACGCGTGCAAAATGCATGACAGAGAAGGGGATGCTGCCTGAAGACATTCAGAGCCCCAGACCAGTACCATAACCGGGACCACCATCACTTTGTGCACCAGACACGGTCCTGCACAGGGGAGGTCTGCTGTCTCCAACCATTTGGTGTAATCCACATGCCACAAGAACCTCCCTACCACCTCATCTTCATTCAAAATTCTCCTTAAGTTATACTTTTCTTGCCAAATGTGAATATTTGTAAGTCATTACCAATGCCAACTGGTTTTTTTCCCTTCAACTTGAGAATTTTTCCTTCAAAAAAGAAAAAGCTATATAAATTGTTTATCTGTCAGAAATCTTGTTATTTAAGTATTTGAAAAAATAATATTAATTACATACCTGACCGTCTAAATCAAAAGCCAAGCAAGCTATACCGTGTGTGTGAACATCTTTCAGAACAGATACAGTTTGCACAGTGTACGAGTCCCACACGCAGATATACGGTTCTTTTCCAACTTGACCTGTTGCCACCAACACACGTTCAGGATGCAAAGCAAGGCTGCCAAAGAGAAAGAAATAAAATATTTTTGCATGAAATTTTTCCATTTGCCTGTTTGAATTATTAATATTTTTTCTTTAAAATTGATAGTAGATATTACCAAATCATTTTGTATCACAGGGAATTTTACAGCTATTGTGACATCTAAATACAGTACACACCACCACCTTCCTTGAATTTGAACCTTCAAGCCTTCTCCAATTAAACTAATTGCAAAATAGTCATTAATCCTCTGTGCCGAAATACAGAGTTTATTAAATTATGTCAGATTTTCATGCACTAAAAAATACCTACTTTCCCTTTTTTTCCATTCTTAACATATGAAAACACAAAGAATGGACAACAAAAGCTAGTGTTAGCTATCTACACATCTATCACCAGTGGAGAACAATATGCATCTTCAGAAGCATTGCATTCCACATACAATTTGACATCCCTTTCATGAGGGGGTTGAATACCCCTCTGAAGCTATGTCTCTGCTGATGGTACAGTAAGCCATGCTTAGACTAGATGTTATGACTGGACTTCAGATGGCTAAACTGAACTGAGATGAAGATTATCTTAAATGTCTTCATTTTAATACAGAACATTTAGGAATACTTTATTTTGAATAATAATTAACTCTTCCCATTTCTAACATTGCAGAGAATTTACTTAGAGTTCATGTTTCAGAGTCTTTCAAAGTCCACAGAGGATAGTCATAACCGCTTTGTCAAATCTGTCACCAAGCTAGAACACATGCTAGTCAGCAAGATAGTTTTTTTGGCTTATTTATGCAAGTAAGATGCAAGGTAGGACATGAGGTCTGAAGATTCATATTTCATAATACAGAAAATTAAGTCAGAATATATTCTAACAGAAACCCAAACAAGCTACTTGATGTGAGTCAGGAAGATAAAATTTTCAAGAGTTGGCTATTAATTTTGGCTAAAAAATTTCCTCCCCTAACTAATTATAGAGGAATAATCTTGAGAGACTGGTGGACAGAACTACTAAGAACATATACTAAATGTATTTATCATTTCAACATCACTTGGAAAGGAGAAAGGTTGAGCACTTTGCAATGGTAACATGATCTTACACCTGAACAAAGATTTTGATAAATGAAGTTCAAAGGGTGAAGACAAGGGGAAAGAGGAGTCTATAACCACAGAAGGAATAGCCAGGATAAAGTTTTTCAGGAAAATACCTGGGGTGGTGTGGGGGAATCTAACTCAAAAGCTGTATACATTTTTTGTATACAAAAAAAGTAAGGAAAAAACCCACATTAGAAGTTGCTTCATGTTTCATGAAGCCACAGTACACAATACATTTTTGTATTTCTTCTATTTTAATATAGCATTTCAGTTGGTTGATAGTGCTTGACAAGTTCCATGTGCACTACCCAGAGGAACTTTTAACTTCAAAGTTTCTACAAAAGGTAAAAAGCCTCTGGACCTTTCAACTTTTCTATGGGAATTTCTCCTCTTTACTACTCCATGTTATTCTCAGAACCGAGATCAAGTAACCAACGTTTCCCCACTTTGCTTCTCAATTCCAGAGTAATTTCTCTGGTTCTTCCTTCTTTATTTGACAGAGCAACTTTGTAATTAAAAACCAATGCAGAAAGGAGCTGGCAGGAAAAACTTATCACATTTCACTTCAGTTCTGCCACCTAATCCTGACCAACACCTGCACATCTCCCAGAGCACACAGAGGCAGATGGTGTACGCATGGGGAAAAAGGAAAAGCATCTGGAGGGGGAGAAATGCTGCATTCAAAATGATCTAATTTTTCCAATGACACCACAGAGAGGGAGAGGTAAGACCACATGGACAATAAGGAAATTCAAGAAGAGAAAGGAAGTGAAAACAATAAGCAAGGGACACACACAAAAGACAGAGACTGAAACTAAGAGAGAAAGTAAACACACAGCAGTCTTATTTATGACTGATTCATGACCGCTTCAGTCCCACACTTTTCTCCGTTACTGGTGCATTGTGCAGTTTCAGGCAAGTGAAAACTATACCACAACTGACCTTTTGAAGACTGCTCAGCCACCATCCCTGGACACATACACACATGTGCAAAAGCACCTGCAGCCACAACATAGGAAACATGTTCCAGTAACCAAAAATTAACTTAGCATGTGTTTAACTCAAGACCAGAAGCGACAACCATAACACAGAGATGGAAGAGACAGTAATAAAGGCACTACCAAGGGCCAGGAAAACATTGTCCCAGCTCCAGTGTGCCAACTAACTCCATTCGAAGTGTATTAGGTGAATATAAACAATGTATTCCCTCTTTCTAATTAATAAATGGCAAATAACAACCAACAGCAATATCATAGTATCAGTTCTTTCTATATCACGATATAAGATGCTGGTTTAAACAACTGAGCTCAAATTCTGGCTTTATATGGGATAATGCAGCACAAATTAAGATCCAATACTTGTATTTTAATCACAACAGACAACACTGTGGAATTACCAATGTCCTTCACTTATTCTTCAGTCTCTATGGTAAATTGCTAACAACCCTTCTAAACAACCATTGAAAGCAGGAGAAAATGAATATACAATAAACATTTTAGAACAGGAAGCTTTTTTAAAAAATGCCAATATGCAGAGATTTCAGGGAAACTGAACAGCAGACCTGTTGGCAGTGGCTGAAGAAATAATTAACTGAAAACACCTTCCCTCACCACTTCTCTTCCAGACCCACGGAGCGAAGGATAGGTTAAGTAGTATTTGCAAGTATTTTATCTCACTGGCTACCAGGACAGATGGAAAAAGTAAGCACAGAGTCAAGTGACTGCTATTTCTATTACCAACACTAAGAAATGGAACTGCCACACTTACTTACTGATTTTCATATGAACTGTGAATGATAAGATACTGCTTTTCCTTAATATTCAAGTCTTGGCTATTATTACACCTGTGAGGATGTAATGCAGGATCCCAGGTCTGGAATTTTGAGTTCTGATCCAAACTCAAGAATTCGGCTCCAGTTTTAAGCAGTCTGGAGACTCTTTCAGTTCCTTCATTGGACTATGAATGCTTAAGCAATCCCTACAGGCATAGCAATTAAAAAAAACCCCATAGTATCTTGATGTAACCTCTAGCTTGAAAGCACTGATACAAGTCACATAAGCAGGAACTTTCATTATTAAACCAGTCCTGAGCAATGAATTGCAAACAGCTTCTTAGTGCAAAAAAAAAAAAAAAACCCCACAAAAAAACCCCATAACTAGAATAGGTGCCCAGAAATGGATAACCATAAACGTTTGCTATCCAGGGACTACGGTGACTCACAGGCATGATGCAGCTAACAGGATCAAAAAACGAGTGCAAGTTGTCTCTGGATACCCCAAGCAACATGTCCAAGACACCTCTACAGAGGTATTAGTAATGTACAACTGTTGGGATGGTATTGGAAGTAGTTAGTCACTATCCATCCAGTCAGTCCCTGAGGACAGGCAGAAAGGCATGAATGTGGCTCAGCTCTTAAGACAGCTTCTAAATCTGTTGGTGTGGGCTCTGTGGAGTCAAGTACACAGACTCCTCACACAAATTTTCTTCCATTTCTTCTCCTACAAAGGAGGAGATTGCTTAGTAGAAGCTCTGCACCCAGAAGGCGAGAATTCCTGTTTCTTTTACTGCCCTGGTAATGAAAGCTGGGATAACCTATTCAGGTTAGACTGCTGAAGCTGTGCTTGCATCTAGCCCACACAGCTTGACTGCAAACTTGTGCCCGGTTTCTTTCCTCTTCCTTGAAGGATGACTAAGCTGTTGAATAAGATATCGCTGCTTGTCCAAAAAAGGAAACAAATACTCCTAATGAGACAGGTTCTTCAGTCCTCCTTGCTTGCTTCTGGCCTTTCTGACCTGGGCTTTTCAAGAACACATTAGATCTAACGTAGTGTCTCCGAAGACACGGATATGAAGGAAAACGTACAAAAGGTAAAAGTGACCATGAAACAAACCAGGAATAAGGCTAACAAACTGCTGAATCAAATTAATTTTGAAATTGCCTATAAAATTTAATACTTTGAGAAGATTTCAGAAGTAGAAAATTTAAGAAAATCTGTCTGTCACTACTGTGACAAAACCAAATAGCTGGACCCGTAGAGAACTGAGATTTTCCCCGATATCTCTGACACATCTTTTCCTAGACAGATATTCAAAGCAGGCTAAAATGAAGCATTACAATTTTAACAGTATACAGAAAAGGGGAATGTTTCTTAGTTTAGTGCATTCAGGCTCTTCTTTTATATTACACACATAGTGTAGTATATAGAGCAGCATATAAACATTCCCACCATTTTGACCATATCTAGGCACCATACAATATCTATGTTAGATTAATGGTTTTAAATATTAGTGGCAGCCTATGAAAATAAAAATGTATCAAAACTGTCCATACTGTGTCTGTTTGGGATGAGATTAGAGACATGGATGTGACCCTCCAATTTGTGTGATATTTGTAGCAGCAGAGGACCCTGAAGGAGAATAGTCTATAATAAACTATTTTATTATAAAAGAAATTAAGATTTTTTTTCCATCTTTACTTGGTTTGTGTTGAGCATTAACAGGCATTGATACAGACAAGCTGCAGACAAGGATACAGTATTAAAGATGATGTTCCCTTAGCAACAATATTGGATGAAAAGCCAAGAATATATTCATGTGACTACTCCTGAGCTTCATAAAACTAGGGCACCAGTAAAAATGCACAAAAGAATACTGCAGTAAAATAACAGCATCTCGGGTATCTATTAATTACGTTAATGTCAAGTGTGAAATTGTTTCTATGAGTAAATAAAAAAAATATTTTCGTTGTGTGTTTACAGACATTTTACATATCATTGTGGATATTTTTCTATTTGCTGTCATTTATCCTCATTTCCCCAGAAAGAATGACAGGAGAAACTACAAACCATTTCTGCCCTACTATTTGAGTTGTTAAAGCAGAAAGAGCTGTAATCTGCAAACATCTGACATCACAGTTTAACTAGATCAAGTCAGACCACACTTCCCATAGACAAAACAAAGCAGCACTCATCATGGAGCATCACTACTGGATCTTCCATGTAGGTATTGTATTGTCATAGCCCCAGTAAGGCCAAGCACAGCTTTCTGAAGATTCCTGAAATTGTACAGGGATCCAAATTCAAAGTAAGAGTCTGAACTGGAGACAGGGAAGGTGGACTAAAGCTGTCAACTGATTATTCCCAGCTGCAGTTTATCTCCTTACCATTCCATATTCTCCCCCCTCAGATCTGAATGGTTTTAGATTAACAAGAAAAGTTTATGAGCAATCTAGAGAATCCTGAAAATCACTTTAGGCTTTTATCTGTTCCAAAACTCAGCAGACAAAAGGGGGTGGGGGGTGGGGTGGTGAAGAAGACCAGATGAACATCAAAGAGGAAAAAAGAGTTAGAGAACGAGTAATACTGATGCAAAGTTCCCAACATATCAAACTGTAAAATAGAGGAAAAAGGCTCTGGGAACTATATGCCACTTCACGCAGATGCCCATTTTTACCTTGCATACCCACTTTCTCCACTGCTGAGGAAGGGATCAGCTTAAGCTCTCTCATTAAAGTGTTACCATCTCTAGAAGAGATTTAAAAAATATATATCCTCCTCCTTTTCAAATAGGAGTGATTTTGCCAGTGCCAACAGGAGAACTCCTGTTTTGACTAGGCAGGGGGTGCTGGGGTTTTTTTTCCAAATTCTACATGACCTTGACACTTTCATCACCAGGTTTTCACTATCTGATCAAAGTTTCTTTTCTAACACACCTCTTGAAAAAGGCGGCAGCAAATTTACTTGCATTTTCCTAGCAAAAACACTTTCTCACAGAAAAGTCAGATATATCATATACTTCAGAATGATTGGGAGACAAATCTGCTGAGACAATATCTTATTATATTTTACTATTCATAAGAAAGAAGTAATTCTGATTATAACAACTGGTGGTACAAGAATGTGACATACTAAAGTCTGAAGGTAATCAAGGAATGGAATCCCACCTAAAAACTATATCCAACTGCCTTCTTTCCTCATGAGACAATGGAAGGACTTAAGACTCATTCTTTAAACCATTATAAAATGTAAGCTGTCAAACATAACCCCCCAGTACCAGCAACAAACAACACAAACAACAAAAAAAAAACCACCCAAACAAACAACACAGAAAAGCAACATCTGCAGAAAGATGAGGAACTGCTACCAGCTACCCATAACTGAGAGGGCGGCAGTCCAGCTATTCAGGTCCTTTCAGTCCCTACATTTGATGACCTGGAAAAGATGTCTTAACAAATCAGTAACCACTATTAAATTATTTGGTTAGGATCTGAAAAACTTAGAAACCATTTGTTTACTCCTGAATATAAGTGGTGAAAAGTATACAAACCTACAAAATGATCACAGATTAAAAAGCTGAGGCAGTCTAAAACTAAAGTGGAAATACTGATTTCCCACTCTAACCAGTTTACAAGCTAAGAAACTACTTGATTAGCTGAAGTAAAGATTATCATGCTGTAGGCATTTAATTATGCAGACACTGAGACAAGTATGGCTATAAAATCAGAACAGATTTAATTTCAACTGAAGTTTGCAATGAAATATGGGCTAGAAGGGAAACTGACAAAAATTCTTATCACAGTTACAATTACTCACATTTTTCAGTGCATGAAAACTCATTGCACTGTTTGCTGAATTAGAAATATTTAGAATAAATTATTTAAGGTCAAAGAAGCATTTACTCTAAATATCTTAGCCAGGAAAATTTCAAAACTTTTCCAGAAAAACATTATTTTGGATGCCTCTGAACTCACAGGTTAACTAAACAAATTTGTTTGAGGTACAAAATTTTCTTGTTTCTAAATCTCTCTATCATCATAAAACTCTTCAAACAACCCTTCATCCAGTCATTATTGTTTGCTTCTTGTCCACAAGAAACAACAGTTTTAACTACCATCCATCTTCCTTCTATTATTTTTGAAATTTATACTAGATTCTCTAGTATTACACAGGAAAAAACCCAACAACAGATTGTACAATTTTCTTTCATATTTCTGATCAAGTAGATTAAACAGCAATTCAGTCTTCTCTCCTATAGGATGTGTTATGAAAACCATATATGAATATGTGAGAACTTATCACTGAACATTCAAGAGTGGAGTCACAGGCCAATTAGCTAGAACTTTTGAAAGGTTGTTCTTTTAGACAGAAAGGTCGCCCTGGTAAAATTAGCACTTTGGCTTAAAATAAGGAATGGTGAGAAGGCAGCAGTGGCAGAGCTACTGGTGAAATAAGCTAAGCACAATATTCTGTGTTTGGATGGACTGTGTTTCATTACCAACCAAACAAGGTCTAGAGTAGAAGAGAGACTAAGAGACACTAGCATTCTTCCTGAACTCTTGACAACACCAACCCTCCAGGTGTTCTGCAGGAAAAAACCTCTGGCTAACACCTACAGAAAAGGAAAGCCAAGGACATCTAACACACGTCTCAAATTTACCATCCCAGCTTCTAACCTCATGCACAGAAAGGTGAAATGAGCCAGGAAATCACTTAGGAAATCACTAGGACAACATCTGAACAACCATTCAGAAAAACTACACAAATATGATGGAGGCCAGGGACAGAAGTATTTACATGAAAGACTGTATGCTAAACCAAAACCACCACATGTATCGGAAGCATAAACAAAACTGGAAGGAAGCATGGGAAAAACCAAGAATACAAAAGGGACTCCAAGGTCATTGTGTATTTGGTAGGCAATGAAAGCTCTTGCACATGTGGGCTCACAAATTTAATTACTAAAAACCACTGAAAAGGAGAAGATGGATAAAGTACATTCATGAGCAACACTTTTAAGAAAATACAACTCTTCTGCTCTAAAATTATCTCAAGAATACTGATCCAGTTGACTATTCCCAATAAGGTAATATCATATATACTCATTATCATAAGCATATGCTACAATCCGCGAAAGATAAAATCACTATTATTTATAAATGAATTTATTACTGAATAATGTTCCAAAGGCTATTCATTTTTATGGTATTCTCACAATAAATCTTCAGGAAATTTCCAGATGCTGTCAGATGCCTTGTCTCGATCTAAGATAAAGCATCATTCACCTTGCTTGCTCTTGTAGAGGGATTATAAACAGGGAACGAGGATTAACACAGTTCTAAAAGTCAGGAGAAGGTTTATACAGTTGTCAACTAAGCAAAACATAGAATTAATCCACTCATTCTGCGTACATGCTGTCTTGATAAAATAGAGACATCTCACCACCACTCACCTTACATGAGTAAAATGGGTAAATATCTTAAGTTATTTCTACTCTTAAATGTTCTCATTTGTTTTCCTAATTATAAATATGCCTAAGGGTTGCAGGCACCTATATCACAGTCTGACATTTTGTGGAGCTTTGTTATTAAAATAAATTATCCTATAATTCAGAAAATTGAAGGGTTACTGTTATTTTTAACATTATATCCAGCTAGATTTAGTCATAAGAAATGTACCACAGAAATAGAAAGAAGCAAAGCAGTAAAACTTTCCATAAAAATTCTTTTCCATCTAGTCTTTTAGAACATTGCTACAAAACTATGTTATATCTACAAATTTCGTTCTCCAATTCTGGTAAAGAAAAAAAATACACTTTTCACTCCTGATTACATGTTGTGAGATAAGATGAGAACACAATGATTTTACTATAAACTATGAGCACATCATAAACATCATTTTCAGCTTGGACACATTTGCTTTGTTATTAGGTCTGGACCTTTGCCTCAGTTTTGTTTCTCTTCTGACTTCTTTACCTGAATCAAGCATTTTATTTACATATGTTTTATGTTAAGTATCTAATCAATATACCTTATATGAAGCCAAAGGAAGTATAAACTGTAATATATCCTATAGTCAACACAATGTAAGGCAAATGCAAATTTTCCCTGTAATCATCTGCCACGGATCTGGCTAAAAGACCAGTGGAAATACCACTTACGGTACCTATAAAGCTGATCACTTTGTTCAAAACAATACACTTCTCTCCAAAGTTAAGGCACTTACTCTTTGAACACACTGACTCTTGAATTCAAACTTGCAAGAAAAATCCACTCCAAGCCACAGCAATCCTTGCAAAGAGGAAAGTACGAATCTGAACAGAATGCCAGGGTGTGTTCAGGTGTCCTCCTGTGCCAGCCACAAATCCTACCCACTATCTGCTGATCAGGCACAAGTTGTTCTAAAACTTGTATGTATGTAGGTGAGGATTTTCTGAAGGCGAGGTCCTGGTTCTGAGACTTGACATGCATCCCAGCAGTTTAAGCTGAACTAACACAGAGAAAGCTCTTGGAACTAACCTAAAGCATATGATTAAGATTCTTTTATTTCCATACACCTATCTTAAAACCTAGTTAATTCCATTTATACTTGGGTGTGCTAAAGTAAAAAGTCCCTGTGAACAAACTGTCTTACCACAGCTCAGAAAAAGAGGCATTTCAATTCACAGCTCAAGAGGAGTTATTACACCCATCGTACCAATCCACTGCTTTTCAGCACTGGAACTTTATTCTGATGCAAAACAATGCTAATGCACAGACAAACAATACCACGATACCTCCAAAAAAGTGACCCCCCAAAAATATATCTCAAAGATGACCCCATGAATATTTAAGCAATAAGAAGTTGGAGTCCATCGCTGTGAAGATGGGAGTTAAAATAAGGGGTTTTTTTTCTAAAATGAAAGAAAGTAATGTGTGTTTTTAAAGCAAAAGAATCACACTGATCTGGGCATACAAATGCAGATCTTGATCCATCCTGTCTGCAGGCCAAAGCAAAAGTCACTACAAAGAAAACTCTCCTGAAAAAGCTTGGAAGATCAAGCAGTGACATGAAATTAGAAAACTGTGAAACACGGCTGGAAGGATTGTCCACTGTATCGTCTGGAGTAATGTCTGAATACCCGAGGCTTTCACAGAAGGATAAGGATCAGGGCCCATCTTACAGATCCTGTTCAAAAGAGAAGCAGCCTACCAGGAAGCCTCTCACCAGTAATGAGGATTCCCAGTTAAAGGAAAGACTTTTTCAACCAGGCTAAGGAATGTTATTCTACAGAAGAGATCTAATATTTCTCTAGACGTTTAACAATGCAGGTATGCTCTAGCAGCTAGATAAAATAACAAGAAAAACTGCTTTCCTAACGGAAATGGTCACACAAAGATATTTTGCTTTAAATGCATCGTTCTAGGAAATATCTCACCTATTGCCAAAATAATAGGTATATCAGGATGGGGCCTTCAAAGGACAGATTTTCTTCATGTTCACAGGCTGATGAAGATGTCCCCAAGAGCGATTTTGGTCAAGTCAGATATCAGCTACTAATGAACAAAGTTTGTCCTCTATCTTAGTAATGCTGACATCAGTTTTGCCATTTTCATGACTGAAACAGAAGCATAGACAAAAACTTGAAATGAAAGTAAAAGTGGTCAGCATCAAAAATGTTCCAGGGATTTGTTATCAGATGGTGCACACACTGGAACTCTTTGTGTTTGCTGTCTTTTGCAATATATAATTGATAGGTATTAGGAGGCCCAGCTTAAAAATTCTGTATCTTTTGCTACCAAGGGGTGAGGCACTCTCGGCTGATTCTGACCTTTCCTCTGAAAATCAAGCACTGCATCCTGAAAGTCTATTATCATAATAGATAAAACAGCAATACAAATAATGATATTGGTTATTTCTTGTAGAAATTCAAGTCTCATAGCCACTGAACTAATCTGAGCAATCTGTGCCCCAATGCTAGTAATTCACACGTACCTTCTGTAGCTTTATGTCAATGTCAGCTTAAGCTTTAAAAAACCAAAAGTGTAGATGACAAAACTAGAAATAACTTTTTATAATTTTTGTTGTCTGGGGGAGGTTCTATAATTATTTAAGGTTTTGTTACAAATAATGTATGGGTTTTTTTGTTTTAAAAAGCTTATATTTTTTGTGGTAATAATTACAGACTAAAATCTAAACTCATTTTTCCATATGTCAGACAGAAGTAGTATACAGTGTATACACTTAGAGAGGGGGGGGAAAAAATCAACTCAAATAATTAACTTTTAAACCTGAAGTTTATTTTGTCTTAGCTGAAACTTTAAATTATACATTAAACAAACCCCCAAACATTTGACTACAGACAAACCCTTCAAATAATTCTTTTATTCAAACATGCTAAGCTACTGACTATCACTATTGTAATAACAATGTAAACACAATAATACATTAACTTCATAATGCTTTTAAAAAAAAAAATCAGCCAGGAACATGATTTACTTTCCTACCTATATCAAAAGGATGACTAACAAATCAAAACATCAAAAACACAGGTAAGCAGAAACATAATTGCTTTGACTGCAATTTGAGAAAGCTAAAAGATTAGAGGCAGACCTCAAAATTTCTGCATAAAATCCTTTAAAATTTTTAAAGATCAAGCATTATTAAGCCTTTGGTTATATTTCCTGTTCTTCTCTGACATTGTCATAGAACCTCACGTTGTTGCATTAGTTGTGCGAAAAAGATTCAACTACTAAATCAAGAGAAGCATTTTCTACAGCACCAAGATGTTTTCCCATTTAAGTATTGACCTGATCTGACCCTGCCTGTGAGTGCTGACAGAATCAGATCAGAAGGTGATGTGACTGCCGGCTATGAAAAGCACGATGCATGAAGACAAGCTCCTAAGCCTGTAGCTCCTCGCTGTGTCGATCTACTTTAATCAACTTCTATTATGGTTTAGATTTCAATTCTGGTTGGATATTTTTGGTATTTCTACTCATGTAGTTTTCATTAGTAAAAATAAAGTTTTCAGTGGTATGCAGGCATATTAAAACAACAGGCACACTCTAGTTTCATTTCAAGATTGAATCCAGGAAATACCGTATCCTGCATTCCCAAAATATTTTTATTTTATCAAACCAAATCCAACCAAAAAATATTTTAAAAAGGCGATGCTCAAAGCTTTTGGTAAAAAAAAAACAAAAAAAAACCACCAACCTTGTAGTGAAGATTCAACACTAAAGCCCTCAAAGAACATCTTCCAGCCTGGTACGACATGTGTTCCAGAACAGCTCTGGAGCTACCCAGAAAAGTTGTTTTTCTGGAAGGAAAAAGCAGATCATTCTCTCTCCTCGACCTGTTTTAAGATATGAGCAAAACCCATCCCTCCAGACATTTATACATTTGACAATTTGAGATCAGTTAACATGAAAAGCTTGTCAGAGCTTAACTGGGACTTTGTCCTTGTGAACCATGACATAAAATGAAGTGGTCAGCAGAGTAATTGTCTCACTCCTTGTCCTAGCAACTACTCCTGCAGTAAGAAATGCCATCTTGACTGATAGACAATCAAAAGATACTTGAGCTAGCGGCTCATAGGAGAGCTGACTAATTTAATTATGACATAATTTAGGTCCCATTAAGTCATGAGTTCTTTAATGGAGGGAAATAAAGTGATTATGCCCTTAAAGAACATCTGGAAATGACAAAGTGAGAGTAGATGGATTTATATTTAGTATAAAGAAGACAAACATGGCACCATAATAAGCCTAGCAATAAGCTAGGAAGATTTGATTTTTAAGTTGTAAATCTAAACCTTTTGGGAAAAAGAAGACAAAATATCGTGTTCAGAAAAGGAAAATGCCTTATTCGCAGAGAAGTATATTAGATTGGTAAATTAATGTATTCAATGATTTGAGTTGCTGTAATAAACCTCTAGGAATAGTAAACATTACAGGACTTCAGCATTACACTGCTTTCATCCTTTGAAGCAAGAACAGTTTCCTCCTCAGGCACAACAATGGAGAATGAACCCTACCTATCACATTTGAGCAGGGATACACCAACACACACTCCAAAGTCTGCTCTTATTGCAGAATGAAAACTATTAAAGCTATTAGGTTTCATGGTAAACATTACATTGCAGATGAAAAACCCCACAATCTATTCTCAATGTCCAAGTTTCTTCAAGAAAAAAAAATAATTTCAAAAATAATTTCCTTAACTACAGACTTACATGAAATTATGTCTATTTTAATTTACATGCGGGAAGCAGATCACAAATGGATGTTTATAGCCAAAATCCTGAAGCTTTGGAAATGAACTTCCAAATCTGGAAGTCCCCACTGTTCAGCTTGGTGCTTCAGTTTTGATTTTTGGTTGGCAAGACACTCGACCTATCAGTAGACACCACTGAAAAAAGCCTGGCTCTATCTTCCTACACTTTCTCTTCAAGTATTTATATACCCAAGCTTTCTCTTCTCGAGGCTAAATGGTCCCAGTTCTCTCAGCCTTTTCTCAGGAGTGATGGTCCAGTTCCTCAGTCACCTCTGTGGCCCTTCCTTGGACTCTCTCCAGTAGCACCATATCTCTCTTATACTGGAGAGCCCAGAACTGGACCCAGTACTCCAGCTGTGGCCTCACCAGTGCTGAGTAGAAGGGAATGCTTCCTAGCAAAGACTTTCTTTGGGACTTCTAGAATTCCTCCTGTTTGCAAACCACAGCTGACAGTCACACAGAGGAAGCCTGGACCTGCCTCCTGGGGAGCATTATCTAGTAACAGTCTTAGAAAGCAGCTGACAGAGCCCAAGAATTTCTTAGATGCTGATGGTTAGACTAATGTTGAGATGGGTAGAAAAATCTCCTTCAAACAGAGTCATGGGCAGCATGAACAACAGGGAACAGACATAATTTTGAGTGCTTCTCATTTTCTCTAGAATGACAGAAATGTTGACACTAGAGAGAAATGGTATATTTTGCTTTGGAATGCAGGAGCACGATCACAGAATCTCAGGGAGGAGAATCTCTTGTAGATCAAGCCAAATTCTGAAATACAAAAAGATGACAGTCTTACAGAGTGCCCAGAAAGACCACGGTTCAGACTGGCCAGAGTTTTGGCTGCTTCTTTTTGTTCCTTGGGAAACAAAGTCTCAGATGATTCCTACAGAGTTCACAGCAAAAAATAATAAAAATTATCCTAATAAAAGCTGTGATTTAGACAACTATTTTGCTCAAAATAGCCAAACCCTACCTCTCTCAGAATACAGAGAAATGTTTTATAGTTCTTTCTACCTGTCTTCCATACACCTCTGTTTTCTGCAACCATGCAATTTACCTCTCTACAGTCTTGCATACAGAGGGGCATGAAGGGGGAAAAACCCAGATGTTTTTAAAAAACTGAAGGTAGTACCAATTTCTCTTTCTTTTGTAACACAGCATCTGTTAGTTTCTAGTACTAGAACTCCCAATAGTAAAGAATTGTAATGTTTTCTGATTAATTTTTTAAGTTATGCCTGCCCTAAGACCAGAACTCTGCATGAGTCCCGGGGCAGAGGATGCACAATTTCTTTCTTCCATTTTAGTCAGAGACAAGGAAAAATATACAGATTTCTAGACAAGTAGGGAAATGAGCTTATTAGACACAGCCTATGGTTGCTCTACAGCAGAGCTAGATGGCATTATGAGCAGAAATTCAAGCATTTTTTTCTAGCATAAAACGTGCTAGTTACTACCTTTAGCAGCAAAACCTAAATTTATCACAGACGTCTTTATCAAGTAGTCAGAATTTACTCCTAATAAAGTTGTAGTACAAATATACAATACCACCATTATTTGCCAGCTAACTCACATGATGGATATTACAACAGTAGGAGCGGGATAACATTACTTCCTACTTTGTCTCCCTTTAACAGAGAAATGTAGTTGCCCTTTTTTCTTGGATCTGCGTGGTTGCGCAGATGTTTTGCATCAGCACAGAGATAACGGTGCACAAGGACAGACTTACAGATGAGTGCTGAAGATGGAACTGAAGAACAGATGTAATGGAAAGCAAGATAAGCATTTTTGCCAAGTCCAGTAGAGATCTCAAAAGCACTGGTTTGATCTTAGGATTTACATTTGCTATTCAATAACGTCATCAATGCCAGGTGAAAAGTTAATTCCCAGTAACATTAACTTTTTCACAGACAGTCATGGGGCTAGTGTTAAGGGAAAACAAAACCTCAAAAAACAAAGGAAAAGTGTATTAAATGGGAAAATTATTCTAAAAGTCTCCTTGGAGCATGTCAGCATAAAGAATAGTCCTGATAACATCAAAGGGTTCTGCCAGCAGACAGCCATCTAAAAAGGTGGATGTGTTCAGGGTTTCCAATATTCTCACCTTCCATCAGAGGAAAAAAAAGTAGATAAATGCAACTTAGCTAACCCAGACAAATAAGGAGCCTCAACATGAGCATCAGTTGCAATAAGACAAGTTAATACTCTGAGGGGGTATCTTCTGAAACATTTATACAGACCAGGATTAAACATGAACCCCCTAACATCTTAGACAAGGGAAGGACAGCCTACATGAAATAACCCCTGCTCCTTTAAACCACTAAAATTAGGAAGAGAGAACAAAGGAAAGATCTAACCTGAACACACCGAGTGATCCTTCTCCTCCGTAAAGCAAATCAACCTACACTTCACAAGCTTGGTTGGTGATTTATGAAATCCTACAGAATACACAGTTTAAATCAGTAAATTTGCAGGAATTATTCATATGTTCATTCAAAATTACTGTCTCCTACATATACACAGCCCAGGCTGGATAGGAGACGTTATCTTCCGTGAACACAGCAGATGCCCAAGTTATGCTGCTGGCAATGGATAGCACTATCAAAGCAAGTCACCTGAGACGTCATGTACAAGATTTTCCTCCTTATTTACACCTAAAAATGCAAGAAAATACTCAGTTATCAGCACTCCTAAAAGATGAAAATTTCCAAACACTTGTGCATCTAAGTGACATGTTCCACAAGTGTCCACACACGCCCAAGACTTCTACAATAAAAATGTTCAGATGCATAAGAAATTGGAGATACACATGATCAAAAACATGATACTCTCTATCCTCCAGAATAGCGGGTTGATTTCTGGAAAGTAATTCTCAGAAGAGTTAAAAAACAAAAGATAAAAACCAAAAGCTCACCAGAAAGCATGAAAAGTCCTTTTAGAGATATTTTGGAGTTGAATGACTGAAGTTGTTCCATTCAAAAACCAGACTAATAAGACAGGCCCCAAGTAATCCTAATTACCCTCTTCTGTTCCAAAAGACTGACAGAACTGAGGGACAAAACACTAAAAGAGAGGTCTCATGTTGTCAGTACACAGTTAACTGAGGCTGGGGGCAGGGAAGAAGAGCGTGGGCACCGTGATTAAAACTAAGATTAGACATACTGGAAATAAATGATGTTAAAACATCTAATCATATCAAAAATCTTACAGCAGGTTTATAGGTTTGTTTGGGTTTTTTAGTAAAATGAGATAAAGCTTCACAGCAGAAGACAAACATAACTGCTAGTGCCAGAAGGGGATGTTTTCCTTTGGAAAGCTGTCCATTAATCTAATACTGTTTTCTATTACTAAAGATAAAGAACTGGTCGTCTCTGACTTAAGAATTGCAATTCCTCTCTTCCTGAACGATGCTTAAAATTAGAATGTCATCCAAAGCACGCTAATGATATTAAAGTTTCCATAATGAAGAGTACTAATAATATCACCATGTAGCATGCAATATATACTACTTAGTCTTTGTATCTATGAAGCTGCAGTTACAGAATTATTTCTTTAAATATATAAGATTTTCAGACACCAGACCTGCTTTCACAAATGAGAACCCAGACGTTTAAAAAGATACTCAATCCTCCCACTGCTTTTGCTAAAACATCACAAATGTCTCACTATTCAGATACTACTGGCCAAGCCTATTAACCAAAAAACATTGGAATTTTTTTGCAGTACAACAGTTGAGTTTGCTATCTTCAGAGAGAAAATTTAGTAACATTGATTTCTCTATTATATAATCCCATTTTTGCATCTGTTTTATGGTATTTTAAAAATCCATTCTTTTAATACGCGACCTTCCTACTATGACTGCTTTAAATACTGAGAATTAACATGTCTAGGTACTCAAGTTTAGTCAGGAAAAGTACAGGATGATGACATTTAAATAGTACCATGTTGCTTTTAGAAAAAGCAGTAACACTGATCACTGCAAGTCTAATCTTACTATTAGAAACAGCCATGCTGCTTTTAAATTGTACATTCTTCTTTAAGCATACTAACATGTATATCATTTGCATTTAAGAAGCATGCGAAATTCTAACTGCATAGAACTGTAATGCTTTAACATATTCAGAATTATATTCTTTCAACATCAGTACAATTCAAAGCAGAAGAAACCCCAGTATACTAGGTCATGGCACCATACAAGTCAAAGTACATCCCCATACAAATCAGATAAAGATACTATTTCTTTCTGCTTTGCTGACTTTTGACAGATTTTTTTTGTTTGTTTAGTACTATTCTGAATAATGAGTTCTGTCACATTTTGGCCAAATGTAGCACACTGTACCAAAACTGAGAGAGAACAAAAAACTGTTACCACAGGAAAACATAAACAACTTTCCCAGTTGTAGCTCAAACCACTTAATTCTTGTACTACAAGAAGTCCTACTGAAACAAAGTGGCATTCGGAAGCACTCATGAATACACGGTATTAAACTTGTAATATCACTCTACGGCAACCTTGGACCTTAGATCAGGACAAGTAACGAGCCACCGTTTCCTTGGGACAATAAGAAGTTGCAGATCTGGATTTACCGCAACACCTGACATCAGCGATGGCTAGCAGTTCTCAAGCAACACTTTTTCCTAGATTATAATGAGAATGATAAAGCATTATGTGATGCAACTAACGGTGACTCAAACTTCTGATTCAACATCCCTAGTACAACAGTCTATAATGGTACACTGTCTGCTTACTTTTTTTCCTTCACATTTTTAGCCCCAAGGAGAAATATACTTACAGACGTGACACCCTTCTGAGGGGCATTCACAGCCATGCTTCAAAACTACTTGAATTTCTTCAAGAAGAAAATTTAACAAAGAAAAAAGAAGTGGCCACGATGACCAAGTTTTCTGGTGCGTCTAAAAAGCTTAAATGAAAGACATAGTATCTATTCTGCTCTTCGCAGGCCATACCTGTTACTCATGAGTAATGCACACAGAAGGTACCATAAAAGGCATCATAAAACTGAATTTTGTGCTGTAAATTACTGACAAAGTTGTCTACTGCTAGCTCTTACCCCAGCAAGAGGGGCAAAGGAAATCAGAATTTAAAATCCACCCACAATGACACCTACTGGAAGGGAAAGGACTGATGACTCAGGTTCACATCTGTCCTTCATACTCCTCAAATCCTCTCATTGCTCTCACAACACCACTACGCTTAGGAAAGCGTCCTTAGAGTGAAAATACGTTTAAGAAGTTAACACCAGCACATTTCTTCCTTCAACGTTCGTTTGTAATTATTTTTTTTAATTAACACAGCACCTGGTAGCATTCACTGAGCTACTGAGCTACAGGAGAAGCCTCAATTTTGCAAGAAAGACTGATCTTTCAAGATTACCCTAAAAGTTGCACGAGTTATAGGCTGGCCACTAATTCCCCACGTAATCGTCGCCTTTTAAACGTGAGCCAAAGGTCTACCTGCTGCAGATTAACCTCCTCCGCAGCCCAAGTACTTGAGGGCACACACGGGATTACTCCTTCTCCTTCTCCTCCCGTGGCCCTGTGACATTCAGCGGCGGCCGGGGAGCGAGCCGCGACCCTCGGGCTGCCGCGCCGTGCCCCCGGCGCACGAGCGCCCGTCCAAGTTTCGGCACCGCGCACCGGCGGCGGGGGGCACGCGGCACGGCCCGTTAAACCCGACGGCCAAAAGCCATTTCCAGGCTGTTTCTACCCACGGCGAAGCGCGGGGGGGGGGGGGGGGGGGGGGGGGGGGGGCGGAGGGGGTGAGGAAGCGCTGACTGTCCTTGATGGATTCTCCCCGGATCTCCACAGCGCTGATGGACGCGGGTTGCCAGAGCAGCTCGGAACGGCACCTGGGACGGCGGGGGGATCCTCACGTCCCATCCAGGGGGCAGGAGGAGGGCGGGGGGCGAGCCCTGGGGGGAAGCCGGGCGCCCTGGGGGGCCCGGGGCGGGATGCGGCCCGGCGGCGGTACCTGATGATGTCGTCCTGGTGCCCCAGGTAGAATTTCTGCCGGTGCTCCCGGGGGCTGTAGACCACGCCGACCCCCGCCACGAAGTAGACGATCTCCTTGGCCGCCGTGTAGTAGAGGTTGTTGCGGCACTGGTGACCCCGGTAACCGTAGACCCACTCCAGCCGCAGGTGGCAGCTCGGCGCGCTCCGGTCAGCCATGTCCCCCCCGCCCCCGCCAGCCGGGTACGGTTCTCTCCCGCCGGAGACCCCTGCGGGAAGGGGGCGACGGGTCGGCCGCCCGCTCGGCTCGGCGTCGGCCGCGCTAATCCCTGGCCGCCGACATGAATGCCCGCCGCCGCCGCTCGTCCGCCGCCGCCTCACAGAGGGCGCCGCCGTCCCAGCCCGCCTCGCCGCCTCGCGCCGCCAGACATGGCTGCACCCAGGCGCCGCCCGGGACGCGGAGCCGCGGCGGCCCCCCCGCGCCTGCGCCGTGGGCAGCGCCGTCAGGCGGCGAGGCGGGCCTGCGCGGCCGGCGGCGGGAAGGGCGCGCGGCGGGAGGCGATGGCGGCTCGGGAAGGGGGAACGGGAGGTAACGGGCCTCACCAGCGCGCCGCCTTGGGGTTTGGGGGCACTTCTTATGTAGGAGTTTTACACGGGAAAGTCACGATTTTCCCGTCTCACGGACAGGGAAGGGACTTCTCTGTGCTGCATGAGGCAGCGGGGCAGAACCACCTCCGAAATCGTGGTCAGGAGAACGTGCTCCTTCCCAGCTTCGTCAGGCTGTGGAGTCCCTAGTTAGCCGAATAAAGGTACATCGCAGGATCATGCTAACAGTTTCGCGCTATAAACTCGAACACTTCTCCTAAAAGCTCCTGGCTAACTAACCTGGTTTGACGATTGGAAATAAATCATTTTCCTATTAGCTTCCAGCACAGATTTGGCTTTCCAAGTGTAGGTATTTTGCCAGGATTTATTTTTAAAATCTCCATTTCTTTAGCATTTATTTCTCTTCTAGTCTTTCATTAGTCATATTGACGCTTCTTCCACAAAACATGTACTTCTAACAAGTTACTTCCCACTGGAGTAATTTTTCTGTGCTGCTCTGTTTACGTTTTAATTAGTGGGAGTTTTTCCTCTTAAACTGTTCTTGAGTAAACTTATAGTATTCCTTTCATTGTTTTAGAAAAAACCAGTATTTTGAAAAAACACACATTTAAGGATTGTAGTCAATTAGCTTTATATTAACATATTTTTACAGTCTAGAACACCGAGAGACAGTATTTTTCTCAAGCTCTGGCAATAAGGATTTTCATGACACCAGGATCAGATGCAGTTTTCAGTCCCACACATTTATTGAAAACAACACAAGGCACATACACAAGTCTGCAGAGAGATTTGTGCAGCCTGAAACTTAAACATACAGCCAAGGAAGCTTCCTTTTCCATGAAAAATTTAGATTTGAAAGAAAAGGGCTTTTATCCCTAATTAGGAAAAAAAGTTGGATATATTTACCAGCAGTTTAAGCAAATGTTACTTCAACAAAAATCATGAGCAGTCTTTTTCAGTTGTTTGCTTCCTAAACAGCCAGAGCACCTTGGAACTTGGGTGGCAGCAGTTTCTCAGGAGTCCCCAAGTTGGGAGACTAGCCAGGGAAACAGACTGGAAAATTCCCAACTAGCTTGTCTTCAAAGTACAAAATGTATTATTCTTTCTAATCTGATGTTAACTCTGCATGGCTGTTCTGTGTTGCTATCCCAGCTTTTTTCATGGGAGAAGTGGTTACAGAAAAAGTCTATAGTGATGCTTAGTCTCATTCTGAAAATAACATGGAAAAGACAGGAACACTGGCTTCCTTTTGAAAAGAAAAAAAAAAAAAGAAAATTTGCATTTCTACATTGCTTCCCCTTGAACTCCACAGAATGTTTTGAATGTCAATATACATTTAATCAAACTGCTAGTAAGATTTTGTGCAGTTCCACAAAGTCACAAGTATATTGAGGCTAAAAAATGAGATTTGACTGCAAGACTGTTCCCTTCATATGCTGAAGCTTATGAGAAAGTAGGTTCAAAAAACACATAATGTACGTGATGACTGAAATAACTTGTTTCAAGCTTTTAAATGTTAATTGGATTGATTATCAGCAGACACAGACATTTCATACATATTTGACTTCTGCTGTTGTAAAAGCTTATTTGAATGTGGGAGTATTTTTGTGGTATAATTAAGAATACATTAATTTTCTCTTTACTGCATGTTTATTGCATATTTAAACACAAATGTACAAAAATACATAATTAGGGTGCCTCTACTTTCTTCTACTCTATATAAATACATACTTTTGTTGGGTTATTACTTGAAATTCTGCACCTCTTAAGATCAGTACTGGTGCATGGTATTAACTTTGGTGAAGCTTAAATTTTCATCTTGTGGTCTTATTTGCAACTCAGAAATTAGAACAAGAGAGTATTTGGGTTGTGGAAGTGAATAGGTTCTTTTCAGCCACACATTCCAAAACGACTGTTACTAAAACTATAAAAGAGAAAACAGCAGTCAGGAAGAAACTTTAGTATGTCATGACATTGGCTCTAACTGCAAGTTGCAGATCATATTTTGTGTAATGAACAGGAGAACTCAAAACTATAGTCAGAAAACCTACATACATTCGATGCGAGGAGGGTGGGAACAGCTGCATGTGTCACACCACACACAGAGCCAATATATTTCCTTTTGATTGTTCCAATTGACTTCCATCACTAAGATGAGGAAATGCCTGAGAGAAAATTCCAAGGGGAAGGCTATTCACCGTTGGGAGTTTGCTAACCTTGGGCCCATGCATAAGGGGTGCAAGTGAAATTTTACACACTCAGCAGCTACTTTTGCCAGGAATAGGAAGCAGTATAGTATCACAACCCCTTCCTCTACCCAGTGTTCCCACTCAGCTCTGACACATGTAATTCCTTTGGCTGCTACCAGCCTGGACATCTCCATCCAGTATCACTGGTACTGGGCAGTCATCGCTTCAGGAGCCACTTAGGACCCATGACATTCCTCTGCCAGTGGTGTACTTCTTGTATGCGTTGCACATGCACCCTAGGACTCTGGCACCAGGCCCTCTCCATTCTTTTTCCAGGTCGATATACAGACTGAGCGTGGCCTCGTCCTTTTCAAAGCTCTTTTCACAGCCCTGGCTCCCTTCCCACCACCACCCCACCCCCCTCCCCCGCCGTCTCTACAGCCCGCGGGACGGCCGGGCCGAGCGGGCGCAGGTGCTGGCGGGGAAGGCGCTGTCCGTGGTGCTGATTTGGGGAGGCAGGATCCTGAGGCCAGGCGGTGTTCGCAGGGAGGGGAACGCTATGTTTTGTTAGGCCTACGGTTATAGTGGGAAATAAACGAGCTTTTAGCCAAATGAGACATTTTATGTGCTTCCTGTAAGGTATTTTACAAGATGAAACATGGTGTTTAGCTGTTCTGTCTCAGCTGCCTAGGATGGGTTTTATATCTTTCCTATGATGTCAGATACATCACTGCAAATTATGTTTTGTTACTATACAGTGACACAAGTACATCACTTCTCTAAATAAAATCAAGTAAGCGGCATTTTAATGTCTCAAAACATGTACTTATAAGAAGACATACTTCCTAGCATATTGCAAATATATTTACAGTGTATCTCATGTTCTGCTAAATGGAAGAAGGCTTAAAGAAGTGATTTCTTAAACAAATGCTCTTGGAACAGCTAATTCCAGAGCACACAAGATGAGGGATTATTCTCTGTTAAGTCCTAAGTAATACAGAGTAGCTGGTTCAAGTAGTAATTATATAATATGAAACAGATGAGCAACAGTGACAACATTAATTTCAACATCCTTGGGGATAAAAATGTCTCAGTCTATTATGGGAACACAATGTCTGAAAATAATATTTTGCAAAACTAAGAAACCTATTTGAATGAGAAAGCAATGAGAACTACCTGATACCATTTAATAGCACTGAGGCAAACACTAAGGATCACAAAGGTCTGTTTACTACTAGATAAAAATAAGAAGTCAAGGAAAAAAGACAGCATCGCACACTCATAATATTTGAGTTAATTCTCCTTCAGAAAATGGAAAATTTAACAGAAGATTTTATACCATATCAGCTAACACATGAGATGCCAGTTATTAAGAATTTTTAGAGGACTAAGATATATTATTAAATTAACAATAAAGAGATGATTTTTTTTAAAGTAACAATAGAAGTAGGAAGCCTTGAAAATAATCAGTGTGTCTACTGCATCATCAAGGTTAAGAAAATGGCACAGAAAAATAGTTATTGATTTCTTCACATCTCTTCTCAACATGGAAGAGTCCTGGAAATACAAGAGCACATACAGGGTATGGTTTATAACAAGGTGCTGGAAAATGATGAGCTGAAGAGCAACAAGCCATGAGTACACTATACTGTACCTCCAAAAATTCTGACAATTTCAAAATATTGTAGCTGACAAGCTCTGAAGAGAAAAATGGAATTGCTCTTTAAAATCATGTCCTGTGTTGAAGTATCACCCAATATCGTAACCATTTAAAAAGCAAGTTCTATTATAGACTTGGTAACTGCAAATCCACTATTTTCCTTTGGTACTGGCTGATAAACTAGGTATAATAGTTGAAATGAAAATAAAACAATTATATGCATATGAAATTAAATATTACAGACCTTAATTTGACCTACTTCTGCAAGATAAATTACAACTTGATAATCATACGAACTGTATTAATTTCAAACATTCATTCTGGGCACTTGAAGAAATAGGCACCCTATTGAAAAGGCAATGAACATGGAACTTTCACAGTGCAGACATCAGCTAGGGCTGCAATACATTTATTCACAGAAATTTGATTTAGAAATGTCCTCACGTAATGGTTTCCTAATACAGGGCTGGTAAAGGGATGGACAAGATACAAACATTATTGAAATTAAATTCATCCATCATTACTACGGAAAGCAACAACTTCTTCTGGACATTTTAAAGCAGAAATAAATCTGTTTAGGACAGGATGTGATGCAAGTACCTCAGTAAACAATACCAGCTGAAACTGCAGAGAGAACATAATTACTGAAAACCGTACACTGGCTTCCTTAGCTGTAACATTTTTGCCAACAGATCTTATTTTAGGATCTCTCCTGTAATCCAAAGTTCAAATACTCTCTTTTGAAACTGGGAAAAAGGTTTCTACCATGATTTCAATGGGAAAAATCTCGGTCTAAGCATTTCCATCACAGCACTTATTTTTTTCCAAATAAACACAAAATAGCTTCTACATTTAGTTCCAGATTTGAAGTTGCTGTAATAAAATGATGTTTAATATTAGTCTCAGAAGTTAATGGCTACCATTTGTATTCTTTCCTCAAATGTCTATCACAAACTTTAAAAATTGGCTCTAAAATCTGTGTTAGCCCATGGGAACAGTTCACTAAAGCTTTCTTTTTAGTCTAAAAACAATGAAAAAACTACTGTGTTTCAGACTGCCAACAATCTGACATCAGAATGCATTTTGAAGCCACTCAGCGGAGCACTCGGTTTCTTCTAGCAATGACACTCTGTTTACATAACACAGCTCTAGTCACCACACACACACTTGAATCTAAACAGCTTTTTTCAGCTTGCATTTTATGCACAATTATATGTGTACTGAAGTCATTCATCTAGGTGATTTGAAGAACCTGTATCAAGCACCAGCACTTGATATAACATGACAACCTAAACAGGCTTAAATGAGGATCATAAAGAGAGGCTGATTAAATCCCAATGCATTTTCTATCAATAGACTTATGATGAAAATCTGATTCTGAACCCTCAGAATCAATTGATTTCAACTGTTGACTAAACTAAATATAGAATGCAATTTATTTTAAATTCTACTTATGTGACAGCTATCTCTGGCTTCATCTTATGATCAAAACCAATGTGAAGCAACACCTTGCTTGCATGCAGTGGTAATTTTTCTACATGTTTTCAGTTTTTTCTTTACTACTAGGATAGCATAGGATGATCAATCTCAAAGCATGTTCTTAATATTTTTTGAGGGACAAGTTACTATTTCAGCTGGCCGATGCTAATTATTAGATTGAAAATTGTCAGTTCAAGATGACATCTTTTTACACAGTAGTTGACAAGGTTTTCAAAATATAATGCACAGTACTGACTTTGCAAAAGCTCACAAAAAGCTTAGCTGTCAAAAAGAATCATGAAAGACCTTAGCTGTAAGTCACTATGTAGAAGCAACATACAATAATACAGGTTTATCAAACATGACATCATTTACCGGTGACAATATATATATTTAGAAGAACTGAAGCAAATAAAATATTTCAACATTTAAAAAGTAACAGTATTAACTCTCATAATGCTGAGAACCTTTCAAAAAAATAGGATAGAACTATTCATCCAGCAGTGGAATGTAAACTTTGAATTAATTCCTTGCATTGTATGACTCCATACTCTTAGGTTTGACTAAGCACTGGAACAGGTTGGCTAAGGACTGGAATAGGTGGCCCGAAGAGGCTGTGGATTCCCTATCCCCAGAGATTCTCTAATCTCAGCTGGACAGGACGCTGAGTGAGCTCATCCAACTTTGAAGTTAACCATGCTATGAGCGGGAGGTTGTATTAGACCGCCTTCAAAGATCCCTTCCAACTTAAATCATTCTCTGATTTAGATAGTTCTGTAGGCTGGTTCCCTACAGTCATCCTGCACTTAAGTCAGTATACCAATGTAAGGAAAGTAAGCCTACTTCAAGGATAGCAAATACTTCATTTTAAGTGAGTCCAATTGTAAAAGAAAATATGGGCAAGAGACTGCTACATGATATAGCTTGTTAGTGTAACTTACTGTGCACAAGCCTCTATAAAATAGCCACTCCTCACAGTAGGCAAATGGATCTTTTACCCACATTTTTTCTCTAAAAACGATAAATTAATAACAAAACAGTCTAACACTCCTAAAAGGAAGAAAGCAGATTTGTAGGGCATTTACATAATTTTTTTGTGGGAACTAACAGGTGTATAACAAATAATGATGCTGGAATGGTTTTGTAATTAATGCAGTAGACTGAGTACCAGGAGATCTGTATTCTCTCTCCACCGCTTTCATATGTGTGTGTATATATATGAGCAAACCCATTTACATCAAGCTTTTCAGATATGATTGCTAACTTAGTATTATTATGAGGGTTCCAACTTCCATATTTAGGATCCACTGCAAATGGATCCTAAAGTGTGGTAGTCTTGTCACTCCAAACTCGAAAAGAGAGTCAAGCCCTTTTTTTTTTTTTTTAAGGTAAACATCCAGTTATCAGTGGGTTCTTTGCAATTTTTTGCAACCTGTCTTTAAATGAAAATAACACATCAGACTTTTCCATAGGCCACTGTTGCTTTTTTTTTCTGCATTGATTCCTGCTAGTGTGATGAACACCAATCTATATACAGCACAGCATACAGAGCATCTGCATCAAACCAGAAATAGTGCCTCATATGAAACACTGAAGCTAAAAAGGAAGGTAACAATCTCCCTTGGAAAACATCCTGTTCATCCCGTACACTGAAGGAGGTGTGGATCTGATCACCAAGACTCTATTCATGTGTAAACAGAACAGGGTTATGAAGGTCATTAACCCATGAAGGTTAAAGGCTCGGGAGCTGAACAGTATTACCACCTAAGTTCTGTTACCAACTGCTGGATGATCTCTTTTCAGCTAGACCATAGTAACTATGGTTAGGTTATCATGTATGATCACCAAGTAGCAGCAGTATTCTTATTTATGATAGCAATAGTTGCTGTTGATGCATATTGTTGCCTTGGCTGGCCACAGAATGAAACCTGCAGCTGTTACTACAAATTACTTTCCCCAATGCTGAATCTAAGCCTCAGCACAAAATGCTGCTCTTAATGCAATTTCATTTGCATGACCTCTCCTAATTTCCTACAGTCAGTAATAAATGGGTTCTACAAGCAAATATTATGTGAACTCAACTTCAGATGGCAAGGTCCTTGCTGAAAATAGCCTGTACAGAGGGAACTTACTCTTTGTGCTCTTCTGCCACAACTACGTGCCTTCCCAAAAAGCAGGCCTATGGCATGGCTTGATCTGCAGTCCTGCTGGGGTTCATTCAAAGCACACAAAACAAAACTTGCTCTGTTGCTCTCAATTCTCCCAGCATCAAATGTATCTGAAACATTAGAATGAACCCTTTCCGCGTGTCATCTTTCATGATGCCAACTTTCACTCAAAGGCAAGCCAGACGTCTCTAGCTGAGGCAATCTGCAGGTAGACATGTGGTAACATCAGTGTTCATTTTTAAGCCTTCATTAATTGTATTGAGCAGCAAATTACATCTTTCTCTGTATCCTTACATCTTGGGAAAGGTGAGTAACTGACAGAAGCAGTAACCTGCATCGGAATGACTTGGCTACTGAGGGATATAGGACATTTCTCCACAGAGTTGCGTAAAAAATTTTTAGATATCACTAGAATTTTAGTAACTATTTTGAGGATCTGTCCTTGGTTTTATCATAAGAATATGAGTTCATGATAAGAGATAAGGCCTGAGAATTAGCATTCCTAGTTCAAGAAACAAGTATGATTGCTTGGTGCACAGAAGACTCTCATGGGAGAGTTACAGAGCAAGGCAAAGGCAGCCTATAGTGTCTGTGTTTTTAAAACGAAACGGGTCTTAGGTATTGGTGGGTCCTGTCCTACTCTCCTCTTCCATATGCACTTTGTAAGAAGCTAATTAATGTATCTCATAGTTTAAACATTAAGAGACTGATGCAGAAGTGTCAAGAACATTTGGAAAATGCAAAGCATTTCAGGCATACCAATAGTTTATTCTGCAGGAGTATGTAAAGGAGAAAAACCATTAAATACATCTATCCTTTCAGAGCCAGCATTCAGTACAGTTTAAAGTGCCCTTGTCAGTAGGAAGAAAAAAACTGTACTAAAATAAAAGGTGAAAATGCAAAGCAGATTGAAATCTCTAAGCAACATCTAATCTTGACAAGTAATTGAACAATTAATTGAAACACAACTGAAATCCAGTACACAGATACAGATGTCAACAAAACCTATATTTTATAAAAAGAAATTACACAAGCCCATGTGTTTTATGAATAAAGATTAATCATGATTCCTGATATTCAGTAGAGCTCCCCGATATTTTCATTTAGAAATAATTACAATAAGAGTTCTTATTGTAGCCTGTCTCAGGGACATCTAATTTTCAAATGAAGAATAACCATAGACAGTAGAGGAATTCATTAAACTGTCCCTTACTTCTGATTCCTGAATTTTTTGTTCTTGGTTCAAATAAATTAAGGCAAGGTTCAAATTGCCCATTAGACAATGATACCATCACAATACTCCAGCTGTAAATAAGGCAGCACCACTGAATTTCCTGTCCTTTCACAGGAGAATAGTCTCTCAAAACATACTAGCTAAGGTCAGGTCACTTCTAATACAATGAATGTGCACAGTTATACAGGATGAGCACACAACTTCTCTTTAATAACCCCTGGTGATTTCTATGGTTATATCACATACCTGCCACTGTCCCAGGATAACACTGACACAATGAACATGGAGGGATTCATTATAGTTGGAGGACACTTGAGTATTAAGACCAAATTAAAGTAGTGGAAGGGAGTCAACGCTAGACCACAAAACTTTTGAGACAAGAATGCAGATAAGCCTACATTGCACTCAAGACAAGCAACTTCCACCTTTCATAATATCACACATAAACACTACTTGTACATTCCACACAGTGAAGCCCATCTCCCACCTAGAAATCTCTCTCATGATGTCACTGTTACTAAATTATGGGGTTTTTTCTATCAGTGTTAAACAGGAAATTTATAATCTTTTGCTCTCCCACAAATCAAGTACAGCCAAGGTACAACACCCCAAATTTATTTTGTCCAACTTTCCACAGAATGAATTTTCCTCATTTTGGGAGAGAGTGGGTGAAAGAAGCAGATAGCTCTAGCAAGCTACTGTGTGTAGCAGTGTGTTTACCCTGAGCTATGCGAAAGAAACTAAGCAGTTTCCACACACATATTCAAAATTATTCTTTCTCCACACACCTGACACAAGTATGCCAGAAGTGATAACTCCTGAAGTATAACATGGAGACTCAAGCACTACTAATTTTACTGAAACCAACCACTAATTTCCCATAAGCCACTGGAGAGCTATCGTGATGAATAACACTGTCAGTTCTCAAATGGGCTGTCAGATATGTACCTGAATAAATTCCACCACGAAGTAAATGCTCCAGAGCTGAAAAAGAGTCCTTAATACCTGGTAGATATTAATGCCAGAGTCCAAAAGATAGCAAGTTCTTGCTTTTGTGGAGAAGGGACAGTATGTTCAGCCCCCAACAATGTCATCCATTTGAGTGCAACTGAGTTATTTAATGCACTGCAGCCTGTGTGACAAAACTTCTGAGAAGCTAAACAGGCTCTCCAGGCTTCTGTCAGCCTAATGACGAATACGATTCGATGGCAGAGTCCTTTTATTTACAGGCCAGTTGTGTAGCATGGCTACATACAGTGCACAGAGGACACTCATTTGCTGCCCAGTTGGTTGAACTCTTTAGCTCTAGCAGATACAGCAAGTCACCAGTGTCTCACTTCATGCACAGAAAGGTAAATGTACAAAGAACTTGTGTAAGTGAAGCCCTGAGAGCTAAAAGCTTTGACACAGAAAACTTTTGCAGTTAAATTTCCACTGACCTTTGGCTTACTCACCCAGTCCAACTCTGAGACGGAGAATGGCTTTAGAAAAATGGAGTGTTAGTACACTGCACAACCATGCACTAAACAAGAATTTCTGTGGGAAATGAGAGGAGCAAGTTCCCTTTTCACATTCACATGAACTAGTAGTGGTGATTGCCCAGAGGCGGTGGCAGGAGCAGGAGATTGCATTCTAGGCCAGCATCTGATCAGCTTTGTTACTGGCTCCTTTACATACACCTCAACTCTGTAGAAAGGCTTTTTCCCTTTACTGTTGGCATCAGCCAAATGCATACAGTACACTTTTTTGGGATAAGTGTCAGCATTTGCAATAGAGGCTGGTACCAGATAGGCTGGACTCACTAGCATCCAGGAAGGCCACATGACCAGAGCAAACACAGCAGCTCTGCACCAGGCATACGTGTGTAGAAGCCATCTGCTCACCTGACTTCAAGGAAACTAAAAAGAGCAGGGGTCTTTGCAGGCCAGGAGGCCAGCAGCAGACACCTAACAAAACAGAGGAAAAAACACTATTTTGTTTTCCTCTACTGTAGAGGTATTACAGCAGGGCTCTAAAACACCCTAATTATGTAGCTGGACATGAAATATTCTAAATTAATCTATGTTTCTCAGAAGTTGACTTGGAAAAGACTATTTACAAGCCTGTGCTCAAATTGTGCCAAATGACCTGAGGCTAACCAAAGCGCATGGCTGCCCCTGCTGATGGCCTATTGTAAAAGTTAATGTTTGCTCTTTACTAGAAGAGACCCAGAGAAAAAAAAAGACATGAGAATTCCTCTATAGTCTCTTTCCATTACTCATCTCAGTGTAACTCTGGGAGGACTGAAGCTCAGAGTCCAGGAAAGGACATCCAGAGTGATAGTTGCTCTGCTCATCAGCTCCTGTTTTACCTGCTCCATCTACCCAATTTCTACCTCTTTTTCTCACATGCCATAAGATAATGAAGTGGCACTAGCAACCAGCCCTACAGTTAGTCCTAAACCATGATCAGGATTTGTTTATATCCCAAGTCAGCCAGGGAATTTACACATGCCTTCAAGGACTTCTGTATTCCTGCAAGTAATGTTTTCCTATGTCATCTTATTTGACATAAATTCTTTAACATACGAGTGCCCAGAAAGTGGGTAGCAAGTGTTAGAAATACTGTCTGCACTACCCATCTGGCTTCTATGCTGTGTTTGAGAATTACACAGGTGTGGAAGAGTGCCTCTACACATGCTAGAAATAAGTATACAGATCCAGATTTATTTGGAAATATGTATCATTAGGCAGATGGATAGAGTGAGCTGCTCAGATGAACAGGCATAAAACTTCTCCTAGTTTCATGTCACCTAACTTCAGCTGCAATGGATTACATCTTTTTCCTTCCCTGAAGGTAGTCTGGTCACAGGTCCTGAATCTAATTCCTGGCTGTTTAGCTTTCATGAAGTTACACTGGAAGGGGACTGCCATACAGGGCTCTACAAAGCACACAAAGATAGATACAGGAACTTTGTATGTTTTATTTGAGGATTTTAATAAGTTAGAGAAGTACAATGTAGCTACTCACAGAGATTATTATTTGGAGGAAGTACTAGACTGGTTAAAAGGTTCAAATCTGGAGATTTTGATAATTGAGATAAATGAGACTCCCAAGCTCAGAACACTCCCCTATGCAGGGATTGTATGCCAGCACCACCAGCGGAAAAGACTTCAAAGATGATACACATAGGATGATCGCTGTGCCAATACCAGAGACAGGCCAGGATGTAAGCATGCCAAGAAAGCACACCAGCAGCACGCTTGGGGATTTGGCCTCACCTAGTAACAGCAGCAGGCTGTGACAGACAGAATGCATTTTTATGTCTGCTACTGAGGTAGGACTGGACTCCACGGATTCAAATAGTGTCTGCATCAGGGGATTAGCCTTATGTGAAAATTAGGACAGGTTGAATTATGTGTAATTTTATGTCTAAGTGCTCTGCTCATACAGAAATCTGTCAATATTGGATTGAGTCTTCTTTGCAATGTTCCTCCAGTATCAGGACTTTTTAGACAGCTGTTTCTGAGAACACACAGTGCCACAGTTTAGAGAACTGATGTTCTCTAAGATCTTATGGAGGACAAACAGATATTCTCCGGTCTATATTCAACCTCTGAATAGTACACGTAGAGGCAACACATGAGCAAGGTCTTACATGCACATGAGCAGGGACTTACCTATACTGTAACCACTCACCAACTTGGGTGCACACACCTTTCTCTGTCCATCTTCACTTTTTCCTACCCTTATACAAACTTGCCTGTCTAGAGCATTCATCAGTGAAGTGTTCGATGCACCACATGTAGCTTCTGGATCGCAGATAAAACTACGATGTGGTCTGGAAGCAGGAGACCCACAGTGTGTTTCAGTTCCACATGCGGGCAGATAGGTCATGCAAGTAAATGGTTTGATAAAAGCTAAATTTGCAGAATCACTGTTGCTTGACATTTGGAAATATAAAAAAAAAAGAAATAATAAAAGACTCTTCCTCATGTAAGTACTGCTGACAAATTATTACATAGCCATATTATGTATTAATCTTTCTTCGATCTTTGACCTAAGGTATGATTTTAGTTTGAAGTGTTCACACTGCCTTGCATGGATGAATGAGGCTTGCCAGGACCAACTCTTTCTGGCTTCATACATTTGAATTAGATACATACAATCATGTAGAAACAAACAAACCCTCCTCATATCTGCAGCCAAACAGAGAAAGAAAACCCCATGCACATTACAGATTGGAAAAAAAAAAAAAAAAGAAGGAAAGGTAATTTTCCTGTCATTCTCAACACTGTAAATGTTCTAATTGTAAAACAGCTGACGATCCATCTTGATCTAATTGCTGCCAGAGGACACCATTACTCCAGCTTGATCACTAAGTGCAATGAATACCTTTCCCAACAATGTAACAAAAGTTGCTCTGGGATCATCTTCCCCTTTCTTTGCTGAGAAGCCTCATGGCACTAACAGGCTAACTTTGGAAGACCTAACCTTTCTTGTTATAGGTGGAATCTTGGGGCTATAAAACTATGGCTGAAGTCCAGTACTATGTGTATTACTGATTAAATGTACAGCCATTTTTTTATATGAAAAAGTATTCATTCTCTACCTCTCCTCCCAGGAGAGCTATTTGAAATGCTTAGTGTTTTTCTTGCTTTCAGGGGCATCCTCCCATGACCAGGGACTAAATACTGGCAGCTCATGTGACTCACCATTTATTCTCATTGCTTTTTAGTGACACAGTCTCACCTCTTTTTTTTTTTTCATCTGAAAAGTCATCAGCTTTCATAGCAGAAACTCCAAGCTCATCCGCCATTTAAAGCATACAGCTTCATGCCTCTTTCTGAGTCTCCATTGCTTTCTGCTGGAAAGCCAAGTCACCTTGAAGATCCATTTTTCTCTCTAGGAAATAGAAAGCAGTTTCCTTGTCAAGCCAAACACCGTCAGGTGAGCCAGAGCAGAGTAGTCAACTGTATCTGTGACTAATCCACTACTTGCTCACCTGAATGCAGGCTCCCAGGTTGACAAAGTACTTGGAAAACTTAATCTGTTGTGTCTGCCCACAATCACCACTTCATTGTGTTTCATTTTGACTCACTATCTCTAAACAGAAATTATTAAAAAGACTGTTAAAATTAAAGTCATCATCCTTAGACATTTAATTTACTTTGTAGTCTGGAAGTAGTCATTAATATATTAAGGCTTAAAATAGGTGTTCACAAATAAAAAAAATACACATAGCACTTTAATTAGGAGGTTTTTAAGATGGTAGTGGTAGAATCAATAAAATTTAGGAGCTACTGGTCTCCTCTATTTTCCTGTGCAGATAAATGGTGTGTTTAACTGATGTGGCAGGCTGTTCACATGAGGAAACTGCCTTTTAAAAACAAGAAGTATAAAACATTCTGGAATTATTTGTCTCCGGTGAATCAATTAATACCAGTTTGGCATTTTAATCTAACAACTTTGGAACTACTGTACTGACCTCAAAACCTTTCTCTACAAACTGAAAGGGCCATTCACATTGCATTCTAGAAAAAGGTAGCAGCCCAGACATGCTGAATTACCTAACATGGTAACAGCAAGCATTTAAAAACAAATAATCTCATAAATGCACACAAAAGTAGAGGAGCTACAAGTTACTATTTTTAATAAAGCTGTAGTTTTTGACCAACGTTCACAATCTCTCTGAATAGCACATTGTGCTAAGCCTGACCATAAAACACAGGCTGAAGGATTTGCCATTTGAAATAATTTGTAAACAAAATGGGATAATATTGTAGAGCTCAATCATTACTCAGCCACAGTAGCACAACTGCATAGCAGCATCACAGCAGATGGTCTTGAACAGAGAAACAAGAAATACTGTTCACTATTCTGACCTACAAGAGGCATACAGTCTCCTTGTGCAAGTCTCCTACATGTTTTGTGGGAATGCACCACATACAGACTCCCACATTGACATAAAACCAGAAAATGGACCGAAAATATTGTGCTATTTCCTCTCCACCTTTCTTAACTGAGGATGGAATGGGTCCCAGAAAAGACTACTCAGATCACTGTTGCCCTGTTGTGATGGGCTGACCCTGGCTGGAGGCCAGGTGCCCACCAAAGCCACTCTGTCACTGCCCTCCTCAGCTGGGCAGGGGAGAGAAAACGTAATGAAAAGCTCATAAGAACAAGGAGAGATCATTCACCAATTACCATCACAGGCAAAACAGACTTGTTGTGGGGAAATTAACTCATTACCAGAAAAATCAGAGCAGAATGAGAACTGCAACCAAATCTTAAAAACCCCATCCCCCCACCCCTCCCTTCTTCCCAGGCTCCGCTTTGCCCTCCATTTCTCTACCTCCTCCCCCAGACCAGTGCAGGGGGACAGGGAATGGGGGTTGTGGTCACTCCATCACATGCTGTATCTGCTGCTCCTTCCTCCTCAGGGGGAGGACTCCTCACACTCTGCCCCTGCTCCAGCCTGGGGTGCCTCCCACAGGAGACAGTCCTCCACCACCTTCTCCAACCCGAGTCCTTCCCACAGGCTGCAGTTCTTCACAAACTGCTCCAGCGTGGGTCCCTCCCACGGGGTGCCGTCCTTCAGGAGCAGCCTGCTCCAGCCTGGGTCCCCCCGGGGTCACAAGTCCTGCCAGGAGCCTGCTCCAGCACGGGCTTCCCAAGAGGTCACAGCCTCCTTTGGGCACAGCCCCCTGCTCCAGCGTGGGGACCTCCCTGGGCTGCAGGTGGGTCTTTGCTGCCCCGTGGCCCTCCATGGCTGCAGGGCACAGCCAGCCTCATCACAGTCTGCATGGGAATCTCTGCTCTGGCACATGGAGCACCTCCTCTCCCTCCTTCTCTACTGACCTCAGGGTCTGCAGAGCTGTTCCTCACACATATTCTCACTCCTCTCCAGCTGCAGTTTCACATTTCCCCCCTCCCCCCTTCTTAAACACGTTATCCCAGAGGCACTACCACCATTGCTGATGGGCTCGGCCTTGGCCAGCAATGGGTCCATCTTGGAGCTGGCTGGCATTGACTCTAGTAAACATAGGGGAAGCTTCCAGCATCTTCTCACAGAAGCCACCCTGTAGCCCCCCTGCTACCAAAACCTTGTCACACAAACCAAATATATCTGTACACACTCCTAAGACAACCAAAACCCAGATGTCCGCAGCTGCTACTTTAGTTCAAGCCACTTACCACCATACTAGAACAAGCCATAGTCTTGGACTGTCACTTCTGTTTCTCCATCTTTCCACTCGACACTGATCTTGCTAGCCTGAATATCCATTTCATGGATCTTGATCAAACTGGTAGTTTAGGTGAGACAGAAGCAAGAAAACCAGAATGACCTGTTAAAATGCCAATGACATGATTTTAACTATTGTGTTAATGTTCATCCATCAGAGATTTTCACATCACAAACTCACTTATTTGTACAAGAAATTTTTTCTTCCTTTTACTTGGGCTGATGGTTGCAGTCAGCATCTTACAATACATACAAAGGAAGAGCGGTTGCAGTCCAGCTTTTTTCATCTCTGAATATCTTGGTCTTACTGTTCCTCTGCAAGAACTAATGAACTAAAGGAACTAAGGGAGCCTGAAAAACTGTTCAAAACCATCTGTACTTTTCTCGGCCAGAACTCCCATGCCCAAATAAGGATTAAAGGACAGTATTCTCCTTGTTTAGGCATATATTCCAATACCAAAATAACTCTTGATAACAGGACAGCAAACAACAGAACACAGTTTGAAAAGCAGGGTTATTTGAAACCTGCTGTTCTCAGTGTTACAGATCAAGCTCTTCCTTCAGTCATCAATGCATCAGCCTTCGAGAGGCTCTTGCAGGGGGGAGCTCGACCCAGAGCGGGGCGGCAACTCCCTGCCCGCAGCCTCCCCGTAGCTCGCTGGAACCGGCCGTAGGGCCCCGAGGAGGCGGCCCGGAGCTGCGGCCCCCGAGGCCCCGCGGCGCGCAGGCCCCACCAGGCCGAGGCGGGGCCTGCCGTTACCGCGGCAGCGGCTCAGCCTCCTGCGCTCCGCCCCGGCACCCCCTCGGCAGGCAGCGGGACCGGGAGGGGCAGGGGGCCTAGCTGGAGCCAAGGTCCTGCTGGCAGGATGGGGCTGGAGCCGCTGTTCCAGGCCTGGAGCTACTTCAGGCGGAGGAAGTTCCAGGAGTGCTCAGATGTTTGCTCGCAGCTGCTGGAGAGGCCGCCCGGCGAGAAGGTAGCGAGGGCCGGGCGGGGAGGCCGGGGCGGGAGGCGGTGGTGTCGGGCAGCAGCGGGCCGCGGGCCGCGTCCCGCTTCCTCAGCCGCCGGGCCAGCGCCTCAGAGCTCCCTCTGTGCCTGCTGCAGCCGCCGGAGAGGCCCGGTGTGACCTTGCCTTAGCGGGACGGGAAGGGCTGGGCCGCACCGTGCTCCGCGAGGCGACGGGGGAGCGTCGGGCAGCCTCTTCTCACCAAGCTCCCTAAATCTCTCCCGAACCTGGGGCTGCCGGCCCTTCCCTCGGCCACGCCCTGATAGTACCCCCCGCCCGGCCAGGTGAGGAGAGGGAAGTAGTGCAACAGGCACCTTGTGCCACTGGGAGTGAAACCGCGGCAGTAGCGGGGTCCTGGGACAGTTTTAACTTACACACACTTTTAGCTTACACACAGTTTTAACTTACTCAAGATCTCGCAGAGTTTAAGGAAGAAAAGCCAAGACTAGAAATCAGGTCCGCTTGAGGATGTTACTGTTGATTTTACGCAGATGTTCAGGTACCACAGTTACTCTATGGACTGACCTCATAAGGTTGAGACACCCTTTTTAGCTCCGCTTACGTACGAGCGTTGCCATGGGTCAGAAGGCATTTCCATTTCTCTCTCTTTGCTGTTTCTCCAGCTGTAAAGTCTGTTCCCTACATGTGTATTTTCTCACCCTTCTGTAAGACGGAAGGATTTGAGAATGTTGATGTTCTGGATTAATATTTGTGTTCATGTAAACATTTTTACTGCCATATGTGGAAAACAGTAATCGAGTGGACTTTATCTTCATCATAAATACTTTACAGTAAATTAATATCTCTCGAAGCATCCTTTCATAGCTACACATTTTAAGAATCTTGAAAGTGGTTCTTTTCATCACAAAGGGATAGTCTTTAAAGAAAGCTGCACAATCACACAATTGCGTAAGTGTAAAGCACAGTAATTGTTTAACCTGGTTTTCGATAGATATTTAAGAGAAGCTTATGTTTGTGTAATATACTGTAAGGCACCAACAAGGAGCCATCAGCAGAAAAGTTTTTAGCAGAGAAGACATTCCATGAAAATTGGTCCTAAACACTAAATGGGATCAAGTATTAGTCCTGTGCAAGTCCTGCATCATTTATGTTTATTTACATTATTAGGCCTTGATACGTGTAATCTTTGCATATGGAAGTACAGCACTTGATTCGTGATATAAACTCTTGAGACGGTACAGATAATAACAGTAAATAAGAGTCGTAAAGATCGTAGTGCTTCTGTTGCTATTAATTTATAATTTTTTTAAATTAGTAAAATATTTTCCAATCTATGAGCTCAACATGGAAAATATAAAGACAACTACTTTTCTACTGTGTGCTGAAGCTCAAGTATAAAACTGTCTTGTTACACCTGGCAACTTCAGACTTTTGCTGGGCTGATCCAGTTTTGCAGGGGAACTTATTGAAGATGTCTGCAACTGACAGAAGTGGGGTAAGGAATAGAAGGTGTACAAGGCTGGGGAAAAATATTTAGGAGGAAAATAACAATACAGCCATGAGAAGATGTAGGTCTCATTTGGTTTTCCTTCCTTCTTCCAAGTACTGATCACACATGCTGCGAACATTGAAGTATGTAAGTTAAATTGTTTTCTTAGCTAAAGCTACACACTGTTCTTGGAGAACCAGAACCTTACACATCAGCAACATGAGAATTTTTCCAAATACTATATAAAGTTGGGACAAACGATTGATCACTTAATCTTTGAAATGATCACACCAGCCTATAAGCTTTATCTTTTATAAGAATTAAAGAATAAAAACATTTTAGATAATTATGTTCTGAGAAACAGTGGAGGATGAGGATACGAATGGTGTCTGTACTACACCAAATCACAAGCTCTTAGATATCCTGTGTGAAACATCTGAATGTTGAGATAAAGTTTCATCAGTGTTTTGAAAATACTTCTAGGTCATGTTTGCCTGCAAATGACTGGACTTCATGACTTCAGTATGTTTGTTTCAAACTATATTCCTGTTCACAGTTTATGTGAAAAAGCAGCATATTTCATCATCAGCATATTTCAAACATTACCTGAAAGTTTAGAAGGAAATGTCTCATTTCTCTAGAGGCAGACTGGAACTGTGCGTAGTTTGGCCTTTGCCCCATATAATCTTCTTGAGGAATCCTTATTAAGAGCTCTTTTAAAGCAGGAATTAATGACTTCTAAAAATATTTCAAAATATATCTACTTTAGCTTGGAAAATATCAGCCTCCCTCTTTAACATTTTAAAAGTGCTTGGAACAATGTTTCAGTCTTTCTCTGAAAAGAGGTTTCATAGAGCAATGTTCAAGTAAAGCACATAGAAGTGTGCAGACACCAGCAAGTGAATTTAACTCTATACAAGTATTTTATGTAAGTGGAGTAACAGTTTTTGAGACTTTTTAAAAAATAAAATAAATGGAGGTGGTTGTTAAGTGGCAGTTCAGCATGTTTCTTCAAAAGGATCATGGAGTATACTGTACTTCAGGGTGTGTAACATAATGGCTACATAAGCTTTCTTCCATCATTCCTGTCTGTTAGTCCAAAGAACACAGCTGCTGACAGGAGAAGATGTAGCGTTATTGACACCTGTTTATTTTGGTACAGCAGGTTGGAGAAACCAGAATATCAGTTAAATAACTTTAAAGAGTGCATGTTGAACCAAACTCAAACCAACTCAACATACAAATCTTGAAATCTCTTCAAGTAAAATATTTTCTGATTACCTAGTTAAAATACAGCTTTAGCACTGATGGCAGACTTACCATGGAATTGCACTTCTCCAGTCAACTGTGCTCATGACGGTTTAGATTTTACACTTGTTATTGTAATCAACACAAAATTTTCATATTTACTGGTTATCTGTCCAGGTAAGCCTGCTTTTGACTATTCTGCTTCTCATTTGTAAAGCCTTGCAGGTCTTTTCCCAAGCTATGTTGTTGCGCTTTCAGCTCATTGCTTTCTAACACTAGCTGCTTCCAGGTGGCAGTCTGTCACCTTTGCTCTGCTAGACTTCAGGCAGAGAGTAAAGGAAATAGTAAAGTGCCTCAAGAATGTGTTTTATATGTAGTTGGAACCTTACAAACTATTTTGAACTTACTTAATACAGGAGAATGAAAGAGCAAATCCTGTTTATGTATCACAGCATATATACTTTGCATATATAAACTTTGCAGATACTAAACTCCAGAGCTGAACACTGAGGTAATTACAACTCAAATAAGTGACTTTCATCACTTAATTCTCCTGGCTTGCCTGATCTAATACTATTTTACATTATTCTGTGTTTATTCTAATGGTAGCGTTACCTGTTACACTGCTGTAGCTGAATACTAGAAAAGTGGTCTAAGATTACTTTTTTTAAAGTTAATTAAGAATCCAAGACTAGGCAGGTTGACTAATGATTCCTGAAGTCTGTGTTACTTTTGAACGTGCTGTGTTAATGAAATCAGTAGTTCCTAAATATTTTGATCAAACTTTATTTCTGTCGTCTTCATTCACCTACTAAGAAAACGGTGCTGCCTTCTGTGTGTGTGAATGACATTAATAGTGTTTTAGTAAAACCTGAAGAAATATCTAAAATTAAGTATGTGTCATTTCTGGTATCTAACCCAATATGTGTGGTTTATTATGCTTGAAAAACACATAGCAATTCTGAAGTAATTAATGGTCAAACCCTTAATGGGAGCACTTGTGCAAATCAGGCACAAGGTATGTCATGTTGGGTACCAGGAAAGCAAACAGACAAATGACAACATTTACAGAAAGTTTGGATTAAGAGAGCTGCTGTGCCTCACAAGGGGATCCTCAACTGCTGTAATCACCGTGCCATCTGTTCTCATCCTCTTGCCCCATATTCTGCTAAGCGTGTGCCTCCCAACCTCTGCAACCAGGGGAGGAAGGATCTTATCAGAACAGTAGCGTCGGTCACTGTTCAGGGATTCACTTCTTTGAACAGCATGCATGAAGATGTTGCATAAACCATGACACAGGAGATGGCATCCCTGAAGGAGGTACTTGGGAATGGGAGAGTTAAACTGTGACTGTTACAGGTCAGAACTTTTCACCTCAAGCAACTATCCTTCCCCCTTCTAAGACATGTAATGTAACAATAACTAGGTAGAGGAAGACACTAAGAGTGCATAATCTGAGAGTGTTTTCATGCATGAGATGACCTTGCTTGTCTGAAAGCCTGTCCATGTTTCCCAGCTGTCAGCTGGTCTGCTAAATGTTAGCACCACTCCTCCACTGCATCCACAGCATGGTCACAAAACTATTGGCAGTTGAAACTAACACTCTGAATCTGTGAAATCAGCTCCTACAGTAGCCTTAGAAGTAAGCATTTCTGCCAGTCACACTTAAAAAGCTAGTAAGAAATTTTCTTGACCAGTACATCTTGATAAATCTCTTAATTTACCACTCCCTGTACATATGTTAGTATTCAGAATAAGTTTTCATCACAAGTATAATGATGTTTAAGAAATCCTTCTTTAAGAACACGGTAAAAAATTATTTGAAGGTCTCAAAAATAATTTTACTGATGAACCAATTAATAGTTACATGTACATACATTTAGAAGCTATCTAAATTGGTGTAGAACTTTCTTTGAACCTGACACCAGATGCGGTTGGCCCTAGGAGGTTTGAAGGTATGGTGTTGACCTTTTAGCCAACTGGGAACGAATTAGGAATTTTCTTGTGTAGCAGTAGCAAATGCTATGCCATTGTAGACTTAAATTCTTAAAGAACAAATCAATGAAATCAAAACATTTTAAAACCAATTATGTTTTCCTGAAGAGTTCTTAATGAATAAAATGTGCTGAATATTTTGATAGAATAATTAGGTGTTACTGAGTTAGATTTTATGGAAAACTGAAATACTTTTCTTCAATAAGGTGTCGTGTTCATTTCTGTATTTAAGAATTAGGAGTATAAATTTTATTGATGGAATTTACTTCTATGCTGACACTCTTAGATAAAAACTATGTCTTCTATGGCTAGTGTTTGGGCATGCAAGCACATAAAGCACTGACTTTCAGTTTAATTATTTCCTTTTGTAAGCAAACAGGCGTTGTCTTCTATGTTTATAGTAATGGCATGACCTAGGGGAAATACAATCCAGGGCTGTCTCTGTTGATCATCCTGATTAGTTACCTAATCTGATTACTCTTTGTATTCCATATGTCGGATTCAAGGCAATAACCAGCACCAATGTATGAGGCCTGCTGTAGTTTAACAATAAAAAAAAATTGCCTAATGTAATTAACAGACATAAAGTGGATGTCCTGCCTTTAACTTGATTAATGGTCTGCTGTGAGGATTTGCTTTTGTTCTTTCCCCTGTCACAGTTAACTTTCAGCTACTTGCACATCCATACTGGTTTTTGTAAGGTCATAATAAAGTTATCATGGATATGTTTATGTATGTGGAACTTGATTTGAAAAAGCATCTTCAACTAAAATCTGTTAGTAGTTCAAGAGACTGTAATTCTAAGTTTATGCATAAAAATCAGTGATACATACAGTGAAATCCTTGTCCTGGGTAATGTTTTTTCTTTGTTTCTGCTCTTAATAATTTGAAGAGTATTTTCAGAATATACTGATTTTAATATTCTGCATGTATTACATCATACCCACCTGAAATTAATTGTAGAATGAAGCATTATTAGAATATAAGGTATGTAATCTTGTTTCATTCTCTCTTCTAGCCTATAAGCATCAAAAGACTTAATTTTTCTAAACATTTTTGGTCTTCAAATAAACCGACTTTACACATTAACTTTAATTTTGAAATGCCCTTAGTGGATTTAGAGATCTGGGTTTAATCCTTCTTTCATTGCTTTTACAATCTTATTAATTTCAAAGGAGCTTTATATGTGTAAATGAAGAATAAATTTGACCTTTTGTTTTGAGATACCAGCTTACAGGGCAATGCTATTTGTTAATCCTCTGGAAGAAATCTTAATTTGGAATCTAGTTCTAGTGAATTACTTGCATGATTAGCAACTGCTGGATCCAGCCTCATTAAAATATATTAGATTTTAATGTTAGTTTTTGTTGTTCCAGACTTGTGTTTAATGGGAGGGTTCTGTCACCTGCTTGAGGGTTATTTAAAATCTTAAATGACTTCTTGTCAAAACCTGAAACAATATATTAAGGTGTGTGAACAATGCATACTATGACCTGCCATTATGGGAGGAATGTTTTTAGTAAGTATTATTGGTCAACCCTACTTTATTCCAAAATGATGAGGGATCTGATTTTTTTAGTAATATGAATGCATAAGCAAATACATAAGCAAATTTGTTTTATTTTTTACTTATTTTAAAACTAATGAACAGTGCCTAAAGTAAGATACACATCTGTAACATCAGGGCATTTTTGAATTATCGTTGATGTAGTATTCCTTACCTTGTCCTCATTAGTTGTTGTAGCACATATGATATGGAAGATCATGTACTGCTCTAAAACCATTTTCTAGTAGACCATATGTGCTGTAACACACAGACACAATGGGTTGTATAAAATACAAGCTAAAATGTCTCAGTGTCCTTTATTACTTAGAAAGCTAGAACAGTTTATTTTTGGAAGACAAATACTATGAATAAAACAACATATTAAAAGAACTTGGAGTTCATTTAATTATACATCTAAGACATAAAGGCAGTTTCAGTGCCTTAGTGAAGCCCAGGTACATCACAGAGAGCTGAGATTAATCCCTGAATTAACATTTAGTTCCATAGAATACTCAATTTATAAGCTCACACCAGTGAACAAGTTTGTCATTCCAAATATGATCCTTAAAAGGCCACAGAAATTTCAGTGGACTACAGAAGGAAGGTGCAATAGCATCACCAGTTTTCCAGGTCCCTGCTGCTGTGGAATTTACTGAGTAAAAATGCTGAAGTTGAAAGAAGTAGACCATGTCGTAGTACAGAGGCAAAGGGCGATCTTGACTGTGCCATTCTCTTGGCGAAACACGAGCCCGCAGTGTGCCCTGGCTGCAGAGGAAGCTAACAGCACGCTGCGCACTGCTAGCTCGCAGGAGGCATTGCTGTCATCTCCTTCAGCCTTCGAATGAATACAAGGTTATCAAGAAGGTCCCTCACAGCGCTGCACAGAAACACAAATTGACGTTAAGGAGGTTTTGGCTTGCTGTAAGGAGAAACATTTCTCTGTAAGGACAGTCATGCGGTGGAAGAGGTTACACAGGGGCACTGTGCAGTCTCCATCCTTGGAAATTTTCAAGACCCAGCTGGACAAAGCTCTGAGCAACCTCAACTGACCTCATAACTGACCTTGCTTTGATCAGGGCTTTGGACTAGAGATGTCGTAGAGTCCCTTTGTAGTCTGAATTATTCTAAGATTCTATATTCAGTCTAATATAGGTGGTTAGCTGTGATAGATGTACACAAGGCCAGATACGTAAGAAATTTACCATTGCCTCTAGGGAGCACAAATGATCTGACTCTACAAAACAGTGTTTTAGAGAAAGTAACATCTGTCTCCCACCTTCCTTCTCTTCCCCCCCTAAAGCTAAGTAATAGGTTAGAGAGGAAAAATTCCTCCCCAGTCCCTGGAAGTGAGTAGCAGAAGCCCTGAAGGATAATTTAAATATTATGTAAACATGATGATTACACAATAAATGATGATAAACCTACATTTCCTGTTGTTAGTGTTTACTCACTTTTACCTCAAGTTTTCAAGCAGGTGCAAGTTCCTGCTTTTTGGCTTTTAGTAAGCTTTATCTGGTAGTTTTCCTTTCGTTTATTGGATAGTGCAATAAGCCATTAGTTTGCTGTTTATTTCACTTACAACATTACTGTCCAGAATACAAAAAATAAATAATTTCCATCATAAAAGTACAAAAAACTACTCAGTATGTATAGAAATTTTCTTTTATGTACTTCAGTGGTGTCAGTGTGATCACCACCAGCAGCTAACAAAAGTGGAGGAAGATGGATTTTATTAACATAGGCATTCTGAAGTCCATGGCCTAGCAATCTGATTAACTTTTGAGAGGTTTGCTTACTTCTTCCAAGTTTTTGTTTGTTCGTTCGTTTGTTTGTTTTTAAATGTACCATTTTTCAGTTTAATAATTCCATGATGTTAATCTAAGATTTGGCAACATGATCCAGCAGAAGCAAGAAAGCAACAGGTATCTGAAAAACGTACTTACTGCGAACCTGTTTTCATTGTGTAAAACATCGATTGTGTGTAAGCTGAGATAATGTAATAAAATGCAAATTTGGATATATGTGTCAGAGAGAAAATGTCTGTGCAAAATGAGGTGGTCACAGAGTCTAACGCATTTTTTGTTGTTCTTTTTATTGTTTGGCATTTCTATTCCTCAATTTCTATTTTTTCTCTTTTCAGGAGCCTGATTCTGAATACACTGTGTTTCAGGTAAAATTCTTTTCATAGATACAATCATTAGGAAGAATTTCTGATACACTGAATAATACTTGTTTTGTTGTTAAATCCTTAATGGCATAAATTTGTTTTTTATCATTGCTAAGGAGGGACATTTGATAAGGGTTATTTTAAACAGGCAGCTTTTATATTTGATAGAAATTTATTTCTCGTGTATGTTTTCTATAGGCTTATTCAGCAATTTAGTAGCTTAGTGCCTTCTAATAGCTAAGTTGAATCTGTCTTGAACTGAATGACCTTCATCTGCTGATGAGATTAGGAAAAAGCCAGTGTGTATTTCACAGACACAACAGTGTTTATGCTCTTAGGGCGCCCTTCCACGTTTCATTTAATGGGGTGTAATGGCGGGCTGTTACCCCGCCTGTCCCGCTCCTACAGCTCATTCTCGCTGCGTACCTTGTATGCAGTCTGTTAGTCTTGAAACTGCATGATGATACATAAGTGACGAAAGACTGAGACTAAGTGATTAGTTTTCACTTTGTCCACATTAGCACTAGATAACTGCAGTGAGAATAGTAATGTGCAGGTGGTGGCATTGTTTGGCTCCAGCGTACAGTCAGACGAGAGTAAATGCAATGTGAAATTGCATCTTTAAATACAGCTCAATAACATGTTTTACAAGTCTCCGATTACATTCCAATGAAGTCATGCAAGTTGTTTGCATACGAGATTGTTTCTGTGAAATACTGCCAGCTATCTTCTTGACTTCAAAGATGACGTTTCACGAGGTAGTTACCGCATTCTGGAGTTTTCTTTGTGTACGGAATAAAATTTATGATAATGGAAATGATTATTGAAAAAGGAAACCTCTTAGAAATGTGCATTACCAGATTCAGAAAATACATTTAGATTTAGATTTTAGCTTTATCTGGTTTTAATTTGTGTTTTGGGCTTTTTGGGAACAAAAGGAAGATAGTTGATGTGGTGACAAACCAGTTCTCAGGAACTAAGTGAAAAACGCTTCGTCACTTTTCTTCCTGGAGTTTAGACTTCTTAAGAAATACTGTTACCATATTTCTGTACTGATGGTACTTAAGATATTGCTTCCCTTTTCAGTTACTGTTAGTTATTGTGAAGTTCTGTTCTGATTATGAGTTAAGCAAGCTCAGTCTGTTATTGTATTGGGAATATGTGGGTTGTCTGAAATGAGCCAGCCCTTGGTTGTTTTAAGTTGCCATTTCATAAAAATGCAAGTCTTCTTCATAAATGCCAGACCTGTTGCTTGTCACAAAACAAAATTATCGATCCTGCAAAGAGAGAGCAGATGATATAAATTGAATCTGAGGCAACAGTTTGAGTGGACAAGCTTGTGCGAAGTTGAAGTGTAAATAATAATCATATCACAGAATCGCAGAATGGTTTGGGTTGAAAGGGACCTTTAAGATCATCAAATTTCAACACCTCTGCCATGGGCAAGGACATGTCATGTGGTTACTCAGAAATACGTGCATTTATTTTTACGGCTTTTTGTGATTATAAGTGAGCCTTCCTCTCACTTTTGGCAGTGCCTTTCTTCCAGTTTTGTGCTGCTCTTACTCGTTTTAGTTGTTTTTCAGCTGAAGTTCTTCTGCATTAGTTTATGATTAAACCCGTCACAGGTTTTCACTGAGTGAAAAATCTGTGCATTGTACTATAGTAAATTACTAAAACTGTGTACTTTCTTATGAACAGGATTGTTAAAATTTTTCTGGCTAACTAAAAACTGCAACACAGAAAAGATGCTTCACACAATGAAGCTATAGGAAATACCAGGACTACTGGTTCTTTATAGAAAGTCAGTAAAGTTGGAACTACTGACCTGTTAAAAGACACCCTTATTTTATGAATTAAAGAAATCAAAATTTGTTGAGGAGGGTCTGTTTTAACAGAGAAATGTACATCTCTCAGGTTTTCTTTTAAAAAGTAAGACAATAGCTCTATGTCGTTGTTCTAAGAAGGTCCTAAAATGGTGACTTTTTATGAATAAGTAGCAAAATTTTTTATGAATTAAATGGATGTCAGAAATCTTATTTAATTCATTTGAAAAAAAGATTTTTTCCTACGCCTCCCTTTGTGTATCATTATACATTTCTAATTCTTTTTCGTGTGTTTTCATTTTTCAGATATTCAGCATAATTGTGTGCATGCATAGAAATGACACTTTTGTTTTTGTTTTGGGTCTTGTAACCAGTAGTTAGGTATTTTGAATTGTCCTCTGGTTTCCCAAGGTAAAGGTCATCTTTCTATAGTGTAAGTAACGAATTTGACATTTTTTTTCTCTCTTGTTTTGATCAGAAGTCCTGTAAGGCAGTACTGTAATCTACAGACTGATGGTTAATTAAGGAATAATGTGATATTTTAATTTTTTGTTGGCTGTGGAGCTTCAGACTAGGAGCTTAAGACTGGAAGAGCAGCCTAAGGAATCTATTTTTATTTTTTATGACAGATACTTGTCCAGTAATGACAAAGAGACATGTTGGTTTTAAAAACACATTATCTCATGTTTGTTATTGGAAAAATCACAATGATATACTTACGCCTGTGTTAATAACTGGCTCCAGTTTTAGCATTTAGCACAAAGAAGTTCCTACTTTCAACTCCCAGGAAAAGGTCATTACTCAGGGCAGCTTTTCTTATCTCTATTAGGAAATTAGCCTGTGTTTGACTATACTGAGCTCTGATTTCCGCGTATTCCTAATATAGACATGGTTATGTTGACTTCAGACATATGTCTTTGAAAAAAGCAGAGTATTGTCAAGGTGTTAAAAATTCAACAAACTAAATACTTCCATAGTAATGAAAAACAGTTAAGGGTGTTGAACATCTAACTGAAAATCTAATCTAATGCTAATTAAAGGTTGTCACCCTACTACATAAGCAGAAAGTAAAAGATAACAAAGCAGAGCTGGATTATGCCTGTCTGGCCTAGATTCAGATCATCCTGCCCTGTTCCTTTCTCTTCATACTTAAACAAAGGTTTCTAATTGTGGTTGGACTGGCTGGCTAAATCCCTCCTTTACTTCTGCTTGGAAGAAAGCACTTTTTTTAAAGGAGAGTTAAGTATTTCTACATTTTTAGATGTACTTTCTTTTTGATAGGCAGTTATAAAGTTGCATAGCAATGTGAGGAAAGTGTAGAGGAAGGTATGCTCAGAGACATCATGAATGAGAAGTGTCCTATTAAATGATGACTTAAATTATTAAATAAGCCTGAGGTCCAGATCTTCTCCTGCTTCTGATTTAAAGAACAAGTGTTTCCCTGTGGTTGACCTTTAGTTCTATTAAGGTAGCATCAACCTGTTTCTCTTTTGAAATGTCTCCTTAGCAAATATTAAACATGCTTTTCCACCAGACTGCTGTATCCCCTGTCAGAAAAGAAACAAATCTCATTGTTTTGGCAGTGATTTTTACTCTGGAAAATTTATGTTGATCTGTTCAATATCTGAAGGAAGATCAGGGATTTGTCTTGTGGCTCCCTTTATCATGCCAGCTCTATGAGTACATTACAGACATATTAAGTTATCAAAGTGGTTGGATCTGCACTTATTCTGTTGGTACTACTGTATAGCTGTCACTGGTTTTTCTTTTCCCCATTGATTTGGTGTCTACCAAAAGCTTGTCACATAGGCTAGAATTATGCTTGCATTTCCACGCTGCTCACAGAATCCTCCAAGACATTTAATGTACTAATTTGTTGGTTCAGTTCAATAATAAGTACTCCAAATATCTTACAATCTCAGATGATTAATCTGTACATTTACATGTTTTTTACAACTGATGCTTTGATCAAAGGAGTTTTATATTATCTTTCTGAAGACTCTCACTTGTGGATAGTAATTTACTGTATCTTTAGCTGCTGGTTAAAAAATTTTCCTTCTTTCTCTCCAGAAGCCTGGGAAGGGCATTACTTTGTATTACAGTGGTTTACGTCCCTTCCTCTCCCATCCCCATTTAAATAAAGTGTCTGCCAATGGTGGTGGGTTTTGAATGACTCTGGAAGCTGGGGATTTCTTCAAAAGCACAAGAGTTGCCTGTGACCTAAATTAGTCGTAACTTTCCACGAAGCATGCAATTCTGTCCACCAAACTTAATGACTACAGCTGATCCACTCCAAAAGAGTTGTCTACCTCCATCAGGCAACTGACGGGTATATCCAGCTGTCTTAAGTCAATACCTTACTCAAGTCTGTTAAAACTGTGAAGGGAATAATAATTAAAAAAATGGGAAAATTGCTGATTAGATTATGTATTTGGTGTCTTGAGGATATTTTACTTTTTGCTTTATCCATATTCAGGCTGCCTGGAGCCTAAAAACACGAGCTTTGACAGAAATGGTGTACGTGGATGAAATCGATATGGATCAAGAAGGAATCGCAGAGATGATGCTAGATGAAAACGCCATTGCTCAAGTCGCAAGTAAGAATGATGTTCACTTAAATACGTTGAAGCAACAAGAGCTGTTTTGGTCAGTTGTTATCTAGCATAAAATACTACATACTGAGGTGACCTCATAGGGCTTTTAGCTGTTGCTACAAGAAGAGTTTTAGACTGTTTTATGGTTGCATGGCAGTGTTGAGATACACTACATGATCTCGATGTAGTGCTTAGGCCTGTCCGACGGAGGTTCAGACAAATAGTGTTTTGGTAGCTTTTTCTCTATGTCTTGGTACTCACTAGCTCTTTTACATCAGTGCATTGCTTTCTTTTACTCCCTTCTGGTTTTTTAGGCACGGTGGGAAGCTAGAGAAAAATACATGCCCTTGGTATACTGTGAATCTCATCCATATGCCTGTATGGTGGGAAACAGTCTGGCCAAATTTGACATCACCGTTTTGTGTCATTTCCCACAAACATTTTCTGAACTGGTTTTCTCTACTTCTTCCTCTCTTCCTTCCCAGGGCAGTTCTTATGCCCTGTCATTGTTTCTCGTATGCAGCTCTTCAGCTTCTTTAGCTCCCTTCGAAGTGGGCAGTAATTAGTAGTCTTCCACTGCTTTTTGGCATTATTTCTATTTTTATGTTTCTTTAGCAGAGTCCACATGGAGATTTTTATGCATCTTATTAGATGTGGCTCTCAAACACCTACTGTGTCAAGGAATTCAAGGGAAGAACTAGATGTAGGCCAGAACTAGATTAAAAGCTATTCTCATCTGAACAGAAGTAGTCAGTTGTCAGGTGACATTAGACAGTCAAGCAGTACTCAAGTTGTGTTTATACATTGTGGTAATCTAATTACATGTACAGGTATTAAAACAGCATCATAATATAATTTAGACTTTTATTGATTTTATCCCCCCTGTGGTAGAGACCATCTGCCAAAAAACAATCATTTGGTGAATGTTATTGAGAAATAAGGCATTCTGGAAAAATACATTTATACTATATTTAAACTGGAAAAAGGTGACTTTCTGGATACTGTGTCACAGAATTCAAAGGCAAAGAAAATCACTATGATAGTAAAGCCTGCACTCCTGGATCATTGAGATAAGATTTTGCTATTCCTGCTTCAAATCCACTACATGTGCCTGAGCTAGTATATAGTTTTTCAGGAAGTGTAAGAACTTTCCAGAGAGGAATAACCCCCTACAGTATTTACTAAATAAAAAATTTGCTAGCTTTTATCTGTGTCTGCCATATCTTTGGTGGGAATTATCAACTATAGCTCCATCTGTTGCTTCTTTATGTATATTTTATGCTTGATACAAAGTCTTTATTTTCAAAGGTATATTTCCAAAGTAGTTAAAACTGTCATTAAGTCATACAGCGATCTTTTCTTTGATAAGCTAAATTATCTTCTCATTCTGAGGGATATCTTTTTAATTTTGAATTGAGTTGTGAAACTCTCTTTTTAACTCTTTCCAATTAATCTGCATGCTTTTTCAGTTGTGGTCACCAAATCAGACATCAGTCCACTAACACATAGAAAATGCATTCTTCTTCTACAGCTTGTTTCTACTTTCATTATACATCTGAAGTGGTTTTTTTGTTACACTTTTATATAAAAGAAAACCACAGGTATCACTAGGGAGGGTGCAAAGAGGATGGAGCCAGTCTTTCTAGTGATGCCCAGTGACAGGACCAGAGGCAACAAGCACAAACTGAAACACAGGAGGTTCCCTCTGAACACCAGGAAACATTTTTTTAATGTGAGATTGGCTGAGCACTGGTACAGGCTGCCCAGTGAGGTGGTGGAGTCTCCCTCCCTGGGTATATTCAGAAACTGTCTAGACAGGGTCCTGTACAACTGGCTTTAGGTGACCCTGCTTGAACCTAGTTGGACCAGCTGACTTCCAGAGGTCCCTTCCAACCTCAGCTATTCTGTGATTGTGTGATCACTCCCACTTTTACATACGATTTAATAAAAGTAGGTACTTGCTGACTGTGGGCTTTTTCTTTTGCTGTTAAAGTGTGTATGCCATACTTGGTCTTGACTCAGGGTCTTTCACAGTGGCAGATCTTCCAGGTTATCCACCCCCACTATAATTATAGCTTACAAGGCAAAAACTAGGTTGTCATACCTCCCATATTACAACTGGTGTTGTCCGTACTTTGCTTACTAAGCAGTTCAAATCCTTTTGCATCAGTTATGTCCATTTCAATTTTGGACCTATCTTTATTTTAGTTTCCAGATTAAACTATTTTAATAATGATTTTGCTCTCAGTCCTGCATTATTAAATAATTAGTAAATTGTATAGGGTCCATTGGAAACAATTACTTTTCTGTGGTTCCTCTTCACCCATATATAATGAAATCTGTTTTCCACCAGTTTTAATTTTTTTTATAATTTTGCGGTGTTAATTTCCCATCAGTCTTGTTTATTAATAAAAATTATAGATTCATTTTAGAGAAAATTCCTAGTATGTTAGCTCTGGACTCTTTAACACCATCAATTTTATCAGCTAAGGTTGTAATCTTGTTTAAAAGTGTTACCTTGGCAACATATTTTTCAGTAACTCAGACTAATTGGCATTATGGATAATCACAGCTATTTCATTAACTAGGGAGTTAAAGGAGTCATCTGCAGTCATCACTAATTGCTGAAATTACGGTCTTAAGTTCAGTTGCTGTTGGTGGCCACATGCACTGCTGTGGACTCTTGATGCCTATTCATAGCTAGTTCAGTAAGGACTGAGTTGCCTGGGGTGAGATCAAGGGAGCTAAATCCTGTAAGCATCCTCCCAGTACACCAAAAGCACAAAACAATTGGAGTTGTTAAAAAACATGTATGGAAAAGAGGTTTTAATGTCCTACCTGTTTCATATTATTGCGATAGTTAAAAAAAAAGGCTCAGAAAGTGGAAAGACTAGTTGTGAGATTGTCTCCTCGGCTGAAAAGTTGAAAGCCACTTTCTCCATTTCTCAGAGGAGTGCCCTGGTTACAATGTTAGAAACTCTGCCAGTTGGACAGTTCACACTTTCTCTTGTGGAGTAAAATACTCAAGATTCACAGGTCTATAAAGAGGAATTAAGCAACAGAGATCCAAAGTATGACCAGCCGAAAGAGAGAGAATCCTGAGTTTTGGTCCTTATTTTAATATCACTTACATATTTAGTTACTTTTACCAAGGAGATCACGGTTAATACCCCTTCTTGTATTATTTAGCATTAAATACAGCTGTAGCCAGGTGGCTACTATAATACTGGAATCAGAGGTGCTTGGCCTCAGCATGGATTGTAAAAGCTAGAAGGTATTTAGATTGAGTTAGAAGTTGTTGATTTGGACAAGTCTACTAAACTTGCTTAAACAATGGACTGGTAGTATCTCAGAGGTAATTACAGCTTGAGGGTGGGAGAGAGAAGACTGAGAAAAGTGCAAACTTGGGGTTTATCTTGGTGTAAGAAAAGAAGGAAGGAAGCTATCTACCTATCAGTTTAACTTCAATTCTTGGAAACATTTGAAATAAAAGCAGTTCATAAGTATCTAGAAAATAAGTAGATGGATAACAGTGATGTGTCAAGAACTGACTGTGTCAATTTAAATCTCATTTCTTTCTGTACATAGTAGCAAGCAGTAAACAGACCAGAAGCTATACATGTCATATCTTGCTTTTAACCAATTTTTTAAAACCATCTCTTAGGCAGTCACTTAGGAAGTTAGAAAAACTGACTGTAATCAAATGTCAGTGAAGGTGATGGAAAATCTACATGCAGGATCATTCATAATGATCCACTGCCAAAACAGAACTGTGTGAAAAGGGGGACCCTTTATCTGTTCACCTGGGTTCAAGCCAATTCAGTATTTTCACTGATGACCTTTGGATATGGATGAGTTTGATCGTTACTGTGCCCTAAATCGTGTGTGTGTGTGGGTCCTACATGGGTCTGATGACATGGGATATTCTCCATCTGCCCTGTAGCTGAAGATTTTGGTTTACTTACTCAAGACTGAGTGTTATTTTAGTCTCAGGGAGAAAATATACCATTTCAAATTAGCATGATCTCATTGTTCCCGTAACCTTTCTTACTTCAGTGCTGTCTGTTGCTCCTAAGATGTTCCTGACAATTGTATGTTAACGCTGGTAGGCAACTAAGTTCCACACAGCTGCTTGCTCACTCCCTGCAAGTGGGATGGGGGAGGGGAGAATGGGAAGAGTAAAAGTGAGAAAACCATGTTCATTGTGGCAGTTTTCTTGCAATAGTCTCACAATTTATCAGCAGTACATTGAATATTTGGGGGGTTTTGTCTTCTTTGTCTAGTGCTATGTCCTCTCAGTTTGAACAAAGAAATTTCCAGTTTATTGTAAGACACAATATTTTATTTTTTTAAGTCCCCTGGACAAGGTTGTAGTATCTCAATGTGAAGTGAGAAGTGCTTTTATTTTGTAGGACCAGGAACATCTTTGAAACTCCCTGGAACTAGTCAAGGTGGTGGCCCCAGCCCAGCTGTTAGGTATGTGATTGTTTATTTTTTAAAAACGTAACTAGTTACAAATGTGCAAATCCTATATTTAACTTTTGAAAATTAAATATACAAGATATATCTTATGGCTCAAGATATCAACACTTAAGATATAAGTGTTTAAATTCTCTGTCAATAAATACCAGTCAACATAAGGATAATGTGCTTAACGCCTTCAGGCCAATAACTCAATCAGGAAGACCTATTACAGGATTTGTGAGACCTAGCACGCAAAGCGGACGGCCAAGTACTATGGAACAGGCTATAAGAACACCTCGAACAGGTCTGACAGCTCGCCCAATTACTAGTGCTTCTGGGAGATATGGCAGGCTAGGAACCGTAAGTTGTTTGACTCTTTTTCTCAGAATGATGGCTTGGTCATAGTGTCTGGTACAGTGACATCGTAGTTGACTTAAAAGCTGCATCTAAACTCAAATTTGGAGGAGGTGAGCATTTTTAATTTTTTGTTTAAATTGTTTTCAGAGTTTGAAAATGTTAGTCTTGTTAATTTGCTAGTCTGATTGTATAACAAATGTACATACATTCACAAGTTCACAACTTTTCACATAACTTCCAAATTCAGAGGTTCTGCGAGACTCAGTTGTATTCACTGGAGGTCATTAAAAGACTATGACCTGATTTCACCACAAATATGTTGAAACCTCCCAGTTTTTCGATTTACTACAAAACAATTACTAAACTCTCAGTGTCTGTCACTTAAGAAGAACTGGCACGAGTATGTAATACAGATTAACAGCACATTAATGACAAAACATGGTATCTTCTCACTGTTGAAGATTATGAACTGATCTTCCTAAATCTTTCTTGAAGATTTTGTTGTTATGTGTTCCCCCATCTAACAGTTAGTCCAAGCTGCATACTTAGGCACATTATAGAAATAGTGGAGAGAGGGAAGAAAAAGAAAGGTAGTTCATCTCTTCCAGGAACTGTATGGGAGTAGGACAAATGCCTATCTTTCCGACAAGATAAAATTGAGTAAGAAGAGTCTGTACTGCACAGTAGAGCAATGCATCTGCAAATGCTTTGTTTGGTTTTATTTTTTTTTCTGTATACTACTAGTATTTTGAAAATTTTCAGGAAAACTGTAGAGAATCTTCCCACTTAAAAAATTCTTTTTCCCCTCCAGGCTTCAATGATAACAAATCCAGATGGCCCTTTCATAAATCTGTCTCGACTGAATTTAGCAAAATACGCTCAAAAACCCAAACTGGCAAAGGTACGTAACTATTTTGGTTAATGTGATATCTTTTTCTTATGTTCTGGCCTCATTCTAATGTAACTGCACATGGGATAGGGGATATAAACAATGATCTGTGTTGTAGATGTAAAGTTCAGAAAAAGTGTGTTACTTATATTTTGACAGTAGTTACCAGACTTGAAATTGAAAACATGTCTGAAGAGGTTATGCTGAAAGTATAACCTAGCAAAGACATTTGTATAGAATATTCCATTGGTAAATAACTTTTAACTGTGCATCTAGGAGTGATGAAAAGCAACTAAAAAAAAACGCCAGGGGAAAAAAAAAAACAGCAGAACCCTCCTTAGTGTCCAGAAATGCAGTTCTGTGTACAAATAGATGGCAGTCCTGGCCAAAAAATCACGGTTTGGATTTTTCCCTTTTATTTTATGGCATGAGTTAACATTTTTAATGTAAAAATATTTCAGGTTTTTGTTCAGAATTCTTCATTTTAAGTTAAGATCTTATGATTGACAGTCATTTTAACTGAGACTATCTGCCAATAGGACAGGTTTATCCAGGTTATCTGCCCAGTTTATGGGTTTTAACCCTGAGTGTTGGGGACCTAAAAGTTGTATAATGATTTATTGCTCTGTGGCCTTTCAGTTGAATCTATCCCCAACACCACCAGTTAGTTGTATGGATAAAGGAGTGTTCTGTGCATACTTTGCTTACAAAAAACAGCTGTTGGGCTGAGACCAACAATTCATTTTGCACAATTTGTCAACCGACTATCAGACACACTCTCAGGAGCTATATTTAGCTAGCAGCCTAGAGTTGAAAAAACTGTTCTGAGAAATGCAGTGGTGAACACTCGTAGACGACTAGCAGTACCAAATCATCTGCTGGTGGAAATTAGCTCCTCCAGTCCAAAACTTTAGTTAGTAATTTTTCAGAAACGATTAGCAAATTCCTTTGCTTTTTAAAACCTGATCTAGACTGATGTAGGGCATTGCTCTTCAGTGGGATTTTCGAAAGAAATAAATTTAGTGTGAAGGCACTGTGTTCTTCACCTGCCCTTTACATCTCTGGCCTCTTAACCAAACTAGGCAGAAGAATAAATCTCAAATATAGTAAGTTCTAGTCTGGTGAGATAATGAAAGACTTCCAAACTATCATCTGAAGGCAGTTACAAGTCAGTTCTTTATCAGTCCTGAAAAAACTGCAAGGTTTTTTTTGTCCAGTTACATCCTTGCCAGGAATCAGCCAGCACATACATTATTCTAAATCCCTCGCAGTCTGTAAAATAGGGAGAATGTAAGAAACCTGGGAAGGATTAAGAAACACAGTACACATTCATAAGGAACTAGGCTTAGTTCTGCTTGAAGACAGCTATCTTTTAATTGTGTTTGGTAATTCTGTATACTATTTAAGTAGGTAGGTTAGCTTTCAGATGAAATATTTATTCTCAGCAATGGCTCTCAGGAATGGGAAACATCTATTTTTAACTATTTTTTTAAAAATCGCATTTTCTAGGACAATAGGGTCACTCTGTCTTCCTTCAATTCTGTATGAAAAGAGGCTTAAGCCAAAAAAATGTAAAGCAACAGTCACAGAAACATCCATAGGCAGCAAGTGTACTTATGTATACAAGTCAGTATTATGAAACTAATACATTATGACATTGAAGTTTCACACAGAATGTAAGATCTAAGTTTAAATTTGGAGCTACATGGATTTATAATGTTTTTTTAAACAAGACAGCATTAAGGCTAAAGCTAAAGCAGGAGGTGAGACTTCAGACTGCACTCTGTTAAGAATCATCGATTAAAGTTTTAAAACTCTTTTGAGCTGTCACCTCTCCCAGGTGCAAAATAATGATAAATCTTGCAACTATTAACTTCACATAAGTGGCCTGGGTATTCATGTTGTTATGTACTTCTTCCTCATGGGTTTTTAAAGCATACTCCTTGCATCTTTTTTTAAGTTAGATCATCTCTCTTTTCACTGCATGACTAGGTCTTCCAATGTTTTGAAGTATACAGGAGTGTGGCTTCTCTCATCAGCCATGTTAAGGACCACGCAGGAAACCTCATAGTAGACTTAAGGGGTAACCCCTGTCGCCAGAGAGAGCTTCTGGTAGATCTCACTAGGCTGGTTTATGGAACAGGAAATGTTATCTTTTTATAGCTTGTGGATTTTTAATAGAGTTATTAAGATAACTCTAGATATTTTTATCCAAGTGGATGTTCAGTCATTTAAAGCCTTTTGAAGGTCAGGACCTAGAGATAACAGTGGTAAATTCCTTGTGCCAGCCATGCAATGAGACATCATTTTTTATCACTTTAGATTTAGTCACTTTTACTGAATGCCACCCTCTTACTGAACCAGACGAGAAAATGTTCCTCTACTTCTTTATTTTCTATTCTTTTGTTTTCCACCTATTCTAATCTCCCTATAAATGTGGTTCTATTTGTAGTTCATTAATGTTTTTTAATCCTCTGTTCAGTCTTTTCTGGCCAAAAGTAGAAGAAAAGTAGGTTGGGGTTTACTTTCCACACCAGACATGACAATTTGTTAGTAATTCTATAGTTTTCCTTAAGGTAGATCTTTTAAGAATTTTATCTTGAGAAAAGCTGGCGGAAGAGTCATGAAAGCCCTTAGAAGGCTGCTGTCTTGTTCTTTATTTCTTTCCTCATGCAGCAATATTTTCTTTATTTTTTTATCACTAATAATCAGAATTTAGAAAGATGTTCGGTTCTTTTGAACCAGTTAAGACCTGGGATTTGGATATGGAAAACGATCAAGGTTCAACTCAATTGAACCTTGTGTTACTAGGACCCACACTACATTTCTAGGAATAGAGGCTTTCACTCTCCAGGTAGTTATCTAGTATCTTTCAATGTCTTTTTATTCACGTAAAAGGCCACCCCCATTACCTGTTGTATACTCTTCTGTATTCTAGTGCAGAACAGCTGTAAGGTAGTATGACTTACTTGGCTTTACCCAGGAGTAAACAAAGATGCAGTTGTATTGCCGTGCAATTGTTGTGGTCTTATGAGCAGTTGCTACAGCACAGCTGCATGTAACTTCTTTAAGTTTTGGTATTATGATCATGTGTTTGAGTTTCAGAAGCACAATATTGTTAGCATTTATCATTTGCAAATAAAAAACAAGTTTTTTCTTTACAGATCTCAAAATGCTGTAGGGTTTAGGATTCTTTTTCCCTAAGGCAAAATTTGCTCAGCTTACATTCTTAATGAAACTATATTTAATTGAAGTAGATTTCGCACTACATAAGCACTTAACTATACATTGCAAAAGGCCTTTGTTAGATCACTTGTTGATTTTAGAGTTAAAAAGTCATGAAAATGGTATATAATCACTTTCATATTATAACTGCCTTTTTTTTTTTAAGTGATTTTAAGGGCCAAATTTAAGAGACAATTCCACTTGTCTCTTGCAACAAATTAAGAATTAAAATGCTTTCCTGTAATGACAATATAGCACATCTATAGTTTTTGTCTATTCAAGTCTTAATTAATTGTAAATGTCAGCAGTTGTGATGTGGGAATGTGATTGCTTTCACAAAGAATGAATTTCTTGCCTAACAATCAAAATTCTTTATTCATCTAAAATAATATTATCAATTTTTATCTTCAAATATAACAGTGTTTTAAATATTCTTCTGACAGGCATTGTTTGAATATATTTTTCACCATGAAAATGACGTTAAAAATGTGAGTAATTTATATGTTCCATTTTCAGTTTTTGTTAAGTATCCTTCAGTTATTTCTGTCAGTATTCTGCTAAACTAGGGATCAGGTAGTACATCACATCTGTGTACAGAAATGAAGCATTACAATTTGTTTGAGAGAGGAATCCTTTCTTACAAGGGTGAAAATCAGGGAAGATAATTTGCAAATACCAAGATAGGGATTGCTCTCTTTATTGAGAAGCAAAACATTCGAATGCTTAAAACTAGGTTCCTCATCTATCAACATGGTAAGATCACTGTATCTAATGATTTCATGTTAACAGAATTTACTGGAGCCTGGGCAGTAGCTGAAACTGTGTGCCAGGTACCTGAACTGTCTAGAAAGTTCAGAGTTCCTGAGACCAAGCAGTAAGTTGCAAAAGACTGTCCGTTAACAGAAGAAGGTGAAAATATCTGACAAAATAGTTTTCCCAATTATAAACTTTCCAAAAGTTTTCCTAATTATAATGTTTTCCTCTTACCCAATTTTTATTCTGTTGTTCTTCGTATGTTACTGACCAGAATGGGTAAGATCATCTTTGTGTACGTATTGTTTAAACTTTCGGAAACAGATTAAGGTTGCAGAACGTTTTTGGCAGTTTACCCAGGGAAATAATTAATTTATTCAGTGAATAAAGTGTCAAAATATTTCATTACTATGTTAGATATATGCACCCAGTTGAAATGGAATCAAGATTTCTCCTTGAAATTTGTTTGAAGGAACTCTTTGTGTCAGTGATGTATAGGTGATTAAACAGTTATTGAATTTTCTGCAATACTGGTGTGTGATTACATCTGAAGGTAAACTCTCCAGTTAATCGATAAGAAACAAAAAATATTTTGTTATTGTTGACATAGATCAGAACCATTTCCAAATGTACTGCTATGTGAAGCTTTTTTAATCTATTACCAAATGATTGTAGTTGTATGCTGTCAATTTATTGCATAGCATTCTCTTAAGAGGATTGAATCGCAATTCACTATTAATCCAAAATATGGTTGAAACAGTAAGTGCAAGAGTCAGAAATGTCAGAGAGAAATAGCAATTAACATTTACATATTCTGATACTGAATATTAAGAAAGTGCCTGGGTTTTATGGCACTAATAATTAAAATTTATGTTGTTTGTTACTGAGAACTCAGTTCACTAATAATGAAAGGGTTACTGGATGTCACATGGGACTGTGACATATGCTTTAAGGACATGCAGGATCTCTGTGCTAGACAGATCATTTCATATAATGCAAGGAATTTTCCAAGCCCTGCAGGAAAAAAAAAAATTACATGTTTTATACTGTGCTGCACATACTTTGAAATTCTTGCTGAGAATCCCGAATCACTGTCTTGCAGGAAAAGTTTTGCCTATGTTTTTTTATGTACCCTAGCCATTTGAATAAATATCTATAAGCAAATATGTGTCAGCTCAGTCACCACTGTTTATTGTGTATTGAGACGGTGATCTACATGTTTGGTTAATGGCAGCATCTTGTAGGGGAAAAAATTGTGCCACACTTCACAGTACGAGGTGCCTTTATAATGTAATATGTATCTCTGAAGGGATGTTTTTATAACTGTGCAGTTTGTTTTCTCTCGTTTGCTTTCATTGCTCTTTTCTTCTGTGCTTCCTACACCATTTTCAATATAATTCTATTCTCCAAACTGACCTCCCTGCCTTCTGAACCTTATCTGCATTAATTTTTCTTAAAAAAGAAAACAACTTTAACATCTGCTTTAACTTGGCTGCATCACTTTTTATTCACCTCTCCTACCAATAGCATTTCCCTAATTCGTTTTCTTGCTCCCCCTGAAAAAATTAGAGTTGGTTAGGTTTCAGCAGAGAAACAGTACGTATGTGAGCTGTTTAAATGTTAATCTTGGTCACCCATTAGAACATTCACTGACATCTCTTGCATCTTTGTATTACCTGCAACTGTGTGATGCTGCACATTCTTAAAAAACGCCAAACCATTTTTGTGTGTGAGACTAGATGAAAGAGTTTGAAAGGCTTGGAAGCCTGGGAGATTGGCTTCAATTTGTGACTGTATAGACTGAAAAGCCTCTACTGGTGGACTTCCTGCATGGGTAGAATTGGAAGATCGGTTCCTGCAGTTTTGCAAATGAAACACAGAAGTAGTAATGACAATATCCTTCCTTTGTCACTGTGCTGATCTGGAACAGTCTGTACTGTTCTCAACTGCATTATTATTTAACAAGCAAAGGCAGTTTTATTATTTATCTTCTGTTTAGTATTCAGCCAGTATATAGAAAGAAAAAAAAAAAAAGCCTCAGCAACTTCAGTTGAGAAATATCGTTAATCCATGTGCATTCAACTGGACAAATAATGCTGGGAACTCAGTTCAAATTAAAAGTAAATACATCTGTAATATATCAATTATCAGAAACGTGGGGATGCAAGAAGAGAGAAGCACTGAGCTTTTTCAGCACTTGAAAATGTATTCAAAAGTCTTTCATCTTATTTAATAAAAAACACTTCTCTGAAGAAATTACTGTTACCCTATCCATTATTGTTCTTGACTTGTTTCCTTTTGAATGCATATACTTAATAACCGACTTTCTGTACCCCTTGAGCTATTTCTAAAAGCCATTTTATGTGCTAAATGCTGAAAGAGCAGGGCAGTTTGAGACTTGTCCAGAAACAATTCAGCTGCTACTTTTTCAGTAGTAGACTGTGATGTCATATTCTGCCGTTATTCACAGGTAGGTAATGATATACTCTGTACTGAGAAAGAACAATGAGCGAACAATACATACTTGGAGGCAGAAGTCATGACCTCTGCTGTTTCCTTAGTTCTTCCTAATACTCTGAAGTTTATAGTATCTGATAGAAATCTATTTATAATGGAGTTATGTTAGATTTACAGACTATAGAAATCCAGAAGACACTCACCAAAAGAAATTGTGTTAAATTGACTATGGCTAATGTAATTTACTCTGCTGTCTCTGAGACTGTCCTGAGTTGATGTGTTTACAAATAAGGCTTTAGTCAGTAACTGTTGCTGGGAGAATTGCTGCTATTCAACAGCACCTGAAATAAGCAGCAGATGCTTGTTATTGTTTCCATCTATCTAATTTCTTGGTGCATTCAATACTATGTATGAAATGACAACGTTTCAAACAAATGTACATTTACCAATTTAATTTTGCAGTACAATAGTAAATTATCACAACCCTACAAGCTGTTGTATACTGAGTTGCAGCTGGTAGACCATTTGGAAGTCTTAGTTACAATACAGTTTAGCTAAGGAAAGTAAAAAAATGAATCTCAGGATTATGGTAAATACAGTTGCAATTAAAGAATCTACATTCTTTATCATTTAAAACCAGTTCTGATTCATTCTTTAAGAAAAACTTTTGGTTTGTTTTTTTTTTTTTAAATTGAAAACCTAGTAAGTAGTAGTAGGGTTTATTATTTTTATTTTCACAAATATTACAACCGAGGGTAAAATCATTTTGTTCTGAAAGGCTTTCCAGGGCTAAAACTGTTATTGAAATGGACTTCTGAATACATGAATAACTATGCAAAGTTCTCTATAGAATATCAGTTTCAGCTGACCAACATTTCCAGGTGATGAGTTACATCATAAAATTTATTAAAAATTTAGGGGCAATCAGTTTGGGTTTCTTTCTGATATATACATTAAAAGCAAAAATCCTTGAAGGGACATACCTGCCAGTCCACAATCCGTGCTGTTTTTCACTTAGCAATACAACTGCACCAACATTCAGGAATGCAGAGGAGTGCAGGACAGGCATAACACTTACTACTGCTGTTACAGATGGGTTTTAAATTAACATGCAGTGCAGATTGAACATTGATTTGTACCTAAACTGTGCAATTAAAAAGAAAAGTTAGCAGCAAACTGAAACTGAAATATGCTAGCAGTTGGTGTTGATGTGGCAAGGTGAAGGCTTTGACTTTTAGAAGTCCATTTTAATCCATTTACCAACATTTCAAAGGCCACATTGTCAAAAAATTTTGTTGTAATACCAGCAGAAAGTCTCACTACTAACATGCAAAAAGCTGACATTGATATGCACAAAGCCTTTTGAGGCAAACACTTTTTAGAAATGTTGGTAATGTTTGTAGTATTTTTGGATTAAAAGTTTTTGTGATCATTTGTACAGTATCAGAAACAGGATTTTCCTATTTCTTTCCTACTTACTTAATAGGAAAGTATAAAAACAGGACTTAATTTCAGAAACTAACTTCAAAATGAGGTCATGCTTTGTTTCTTGATGTTAGTAGTAAGATCCCAGTAAGGTTTCAGGATCTGCACTGCCAGATAAACTGCTGATGTTAGTGTCTGCTGAGCCTGAAGCAGTCTTAGTTCCCACTTTCCAATAGCAGCCAGAATTGTTAGCCTTGCATAAAATAGTTATCAGAAATAATTAGGGTACCAGAAAGAAAGCTGAATATGTAGCTATGGAAGGGATCGTTTTTTGAAGTTCAGTCCTTCTCCTTGAATACTTGTCATCAGAGCACTCTAAGGAATGCTCTTTGAAGCAGGTTACTTGCAGTATGATCCTTACTCATTTTAAGTGACTGTTCATGCCGCATTAGAAGCTGCTGTGGTATGTGACAGACACATGCATTGTTTATACATTTGTAAATGCAGCAAAAGTAACCAACGTTTTCCATCAACTGCTTAAACAAATTTTCCCTGTGCTGGGAAAAAAATGCCTATATACCTTCAGGTGAAAGGGAGTATTTGCCTGGAATGGAAACCATTAATTTCTGTCTTGAAGCAAGCTTTTCCCCCACTGTAGCTATAGTGTCCAGAGGCCCTAGTTGTGCAACTTGCAAAGCCGTTAGGAAACAAAGGGCAACCCAGAGAAGAGCTGCCTTCTGAGGGCTTCAAGGATTCCACCTAACTGGAAGAAATAGTGACTTCAGAGTTGTAAGCTTTCCTCCATTTTCTCTCTCCTGTCACAGATGCAGGGAATGGCAACTGTCTCTCTTTGAGGACAGCATCAGTGCAACTCTTAGCCTGAATTGCTACAGGAAAATTATTCTTTCTCACTGAGCCAAAAGAGAGCAACTTGTCTAAGTTGTCCTATCTCCACTGACTTGGCTGTGCTATGTCAAATCTACACTTGCAGCCTTACTTTGCTAGTAGAAAGAACAGGAATCACCCCCAGAGGTAGATGTCACAGAAGTAGGCTCTTTCTAGTATTTCAGGTATTCAGATTTTTTTTTTTTTCCTGGAAGTTATTGAGTCCTCTGCTACTGAGTGGCCATTGCCACAGAACTTTTCTATATTGTGCCTAATAGATAGATAGTTTCTGATTTCTGTGGTCTGCAAAATGTTTATGAAAACTAAAAAAGGTCAGTTCATTGTTATAAAAAATACTGCAATAAAGCTTTTTAGACTATTTCTGGTGATATCCCTAAAATGTAAGTAACAAACATAGCGTGGCTTTATATGTTCTGGGACAAAATGGAATTTTAAAAAAGGAACACTAACATTTGTGTCTTTGGTACGTTTTGGTACAAAACACACATGTATTTTTTAACAGGAATGTTGAAATTATAGCTGTAACATGAAAAGCCAGAGATTCTGTCTGTGGTGACTAATGGCACATTGATTAGCATACCTGCTTTTCCAGTATACAAGATAAAAGAGTTTTTAGACCTCTGCCCTCTTCAATAGCTACCTATTTCTTGGAATATTTATCTATTTTTCCTTTCTGTCATAAAATAATTATTGACGTCATAGACTTTTTAAAGGATGTATTTCTTACTGTACACACCTCCGAGTTCCCAGGAGTGGAGGCAGCCTGATATTAACAATGAGATGATGATTTCTACAGTATTTCAAACTGGTTGAACTGATTTCTATATCTTTACTTGGTTTTACCAACTTTGAGTGAACAAGGATGGGAAGCTTGGAAGAAGTCTGTCAGCTTACACAAATATTCTGTATATTCTGAAGCAGCACTTCAGGAGTCTGATCAAATTTATTTTATATTTTCTCTTTGAAATACTAGAAGCTACTTGGATTACATGTTCTTATAGGGACAAATTATCCTTTCAGCTACTTTATGCACTAAGCTATAAAAATAGTAGACATAAAGCTATGTCCCCATCTCAAGTTTACCAGGACTTTCTGTTCAAAATTTTCTCTTTACCAAAATCTTTAGATTGCTCACTTCACATTCTTTGTCTAAACGTTGAAGGTATTAATGTTAAGATGATGGGTTTGTTTTGGAAGGCTCTAGATTTGGCAGCCCTTGCTACTGAGCATGCACAATTCAAGGACTGGTGGTGGAAAGTCCAAATTGGGAAGTGCTACTATAGGTAAGTTATTCATTTCTGCTGTGATGTATGAGTGAACTGCTGAGTGTATTGCGCCACACTGAACACTGAGAAATAGTTCAGTATTTAGTCAGTGGGCACTGTGCTTATAGTTAAATTGTCTTTAATATACATGGAGATTATATTCAACTGCTTGAGGTAAAGGCATCAACATTTAGTACCTGTAAGTAACTGAATTAGTTGGATCTTCACCTATGTTAATGTGTTTCAAAGACATTTTTTGAAAAGTCAGTAAATAAATGCAAAGAACTATTGTTAAAACAAACCACACAAAATGAATATTACAATATTAGCTTGAGAAATCAGCTGTCAGTGAGGGCTTCCAATTGGTGAAATAATAAAAAATGAAATATGTGCGTTAGACACTTTCTGCCAGAGGTACATTGCCGAAGAATTACCAGTTCCAAAGGTGCAAAAGCCTCATGGCTGGCACCCTGATCCTGAGCATCTGATAGAAATTACTTAGGAGTACCCTGGCACTGTGCAGCAATATGCCTCTGAGGAAAGAGGGGCAACGGCATGGAAGTGAGCTCCTTGCAAGCAGCTTAGAGTGGTTGCTGAGAATCTCGCTGCAATCTCCAGCAGCCAGTTCTACCAAGTCAGTTGAAACATCTCCTGATACAGCCTTGCTTCCCATCATTCAAACAAGGACTGCGGCAGCTCCCCCTTTCATTTGTTACAATGTGTTTGTCCCATGAATGTAAAACATATGGGTACCGTGTTGGTGATTAAAAAACTGAAGCGTCATCTGCAGCCTTTACAATTCTGTAAGCAGTTCTTGTATGAACAGGCTGATAATGGAAAGCTGTTAGTCCTTTAGAATTCCATGGTGTATCTTGGCTTGAAACTATTGCTTCTTTTTAGATGTCCAACTATCCTTAACCTTTATGTGACACTCTTTAGAAGATTAGACTGACTCTTTTCTTTTAACTTCGAGGTCATTCATCACTATCAGGATTTTTATGAATAGTGTTACAGAGACTAAAGCATCCAAGCAGGCACATATACTTCCAGGATCCAAAATTAATCATTAGCTGTGTTTCTTTGTTTTGCCTGGTCTGTCCTGGTTGTGTTCTGTGTTTCTTCACTAAATATATGTGCTCTTTGGCTGAAGGCAAGAAAGACAATTTGCATATGAGAAAGTGTACCATTTGCTGTTGTTGAAATGGTACAATCCTCTTAATTTTGCAGTGTATATAGCATATATAGATTATTGCAAAACATTCTACAGCAATACTGCAAAACAAATGCTTTTGAGATGAAAGAGACTCCTGTGATGTTGATGTGCCATGTACTGGCCCCTCCCAAGTGATTTGCTTGGATGTTCTTAAGTTGTGGTGCCATTCATAATACGGCATGTTTTCAGCAGTTAAAATTTTTTAATATCAGCAGCAAATGTTTCTTCATTTCCCATACGAGGTTAAGGGAAGGTGTTTTAGAGAAGATTAGACATTCCCTAAACTTTTTAGTAGAGAATATTTATATGATTTTTGCCATGAGGGAGGAGATTCTGCTCCAAACCCCATGTAAGTAGAGGCTGAGGCATGACTTTAATTGTTCATTTTCTACTGTCCATTCTGTCCTGTGTAAACAAGTACGTCATTATTTAATTAGCGCCAGAAGTCTGCATGTACAAAAGGGGACCAAATGTCATGAGTTTGCCTTTTTCATAGTTTTGAATGATTGTGTTTGTAACCTTAGTATATTTAACAGCATGGGCTTTGTTAAAATGCACACAAATATATGACTGCTTCACTATTTAATAAGCACTGCTTCATTATTTAATAAGCTTTTAAAAACAAACAAAACCCCCCACAACAAACAAATATGTTCTATATCTATGCATTGTCTCTTTAGGTTGGGATTATATCGTGAAGCCGAAAAACAATTTAAGTCAGCTCTCAAGCAACAGGACATGGTTGATACAATCTTGTATTTAGCAAAAGTAAGTCATAAATTTGTTTAAGAATGAAATTAAATTCCTGGCTATCCCTGAGAAGTTCATACCAGAATAGCTGAGTATTGAGGTTGATACACCATTAAGTTTAATAGTGTGTGATCTGCGTATAGACCTGAGGCAATACATGCCAACAGTTGAAATTGAAGTCTATAGTTTACAAAACGATTTTGGATCTTCCAGATTTCACACACACAAAAGAAAATCTCCTGTGTTACTGTATTCTTTTCTCTAAACTCCAATGAGGATTATATAGATAAAGAATTATTTGTGTTCCAGTATGAAGAACAATGTATCTATATATGGTCTCCTAGGAAACTAATGCAATAAATCAGTAAGTGAAGGGCGAAGCTCAAAATCCTAGTTTCACAAGCAAAGTCATAACAAAGTGAGCTTAAAGGAAGCAGTCAGAGACCTTGAAACAGAGAGTCTTCTGTCAAAATAAAGGCATTAAAAGCTTTAAAAGAACAAGTGGCACAGCTAAGCCTCAGAATTACTTGTTTACGAAGGGTACACATCAGATTCTAAACATTTTCCAAAACATTCAAGAAAAGGTGGCCTGTGAGAAACTAAAACTGCATGTTTCTTCCTCTTGTCCTAGAAAAAGATAAAATTGGTTGCTGTTTATCAGCTTCCTTTATGCCAGCTCTCACAGTCCTATCCAAAAGTCATCACTACTTGTGGATTCATATTATGATACTTGCTTTACCTTTACATTTCCTTAGCAATTTACGTTTTGTGTTTAAATGATCATCATTGCTATCTGGAGACTTGTCTTCAATACAGCAGTTGGAGTTAGTTTACTCAATTGAGGTTAATAATTTTAGATTTCTGTCACTACCAGGAGTCATTGTGCAAAACAGATGAGCTACACAGAGTGCTTAAATTGGCAGAGTAATTGGATTAGCAAACAGTGATTTGTTACGGGAAATATGCATCCCCCCACATCATTACTAGCTCAAGTAGGAGCTGCATTTGAACTTCCACCTCCCACTCCGTACACAAGCTTGTTCAAGTATAAAGCATCGCACAACATGATTTAGTGACTGTGGGTGGACAGGCAATAGAGTAGGGCACTGAGATATAGTTAAATCCGACAGTACCGAAAAGATAAGACTTGAGTTAAGCAGCCATTAAAACAACAATAGGATTACATCAAGTTCTGTGCAAACAGACTGATACCACGGTACCAATTAGTTTTCTGTTTATATTCATTATTACAACAGCTATCTGTTTGGTTTTCTAAAAAATATTTTCCTGAAAGCTAACTCTTCCTTGAAATGTAATTTATGAAAAGATAAAAGACCAAAACAAAACTAAAAAATTAAAGAGTCTTTAAAGAATTCGAGGCTGCTGACAACTCACTTACGAAGTATTTTATGACCCAGTAGAGCTGGAAATGGTCTATTTTTATCAGAGATAAGAGATACCAAAAAGAAAATGGACCCCTTCTGCATTTAGCATCTAAAATTTACTGACTGTACCTGTAGTACTCTCAAAGAGTAGGTCTCCCCAAAGCAGTGGGAGGTTTCCCCAATGTTGGAAGTTATCCTGCCTGTCTTCTAGTTTCTTTTGCCACTTATGTGGACAGCAGCTCTACAGTCTGCAGAGATGTTGGACAGTGTGATATGCCACTGGATATGGGAATTATGTAGTAGAGTACTGTGGCTGTGTTGCCTTAGTGTGATATTTGCACAGAGGATCAGTGAGTGCATCTTTGGAGTTGTGCTGGTTCTGGCTGGGATGGAGTTAATTATCTCATAATAGCTGGTATAGGGCTGTGGTTTGGATTTTTGCTGAAAACACGATTGATAACACAGGGATGTTTTAGTGACTGCTGCGCAGCGCTTACACAGAGTCGAGGACTTTTGTGCCCCTCACAGCATCCCACCAGCGAGGAGGCTGGGGGTGCACAAGAAGTTGGGAGTGGACACCGCCAGGACAGCTGACCCCAGCTGACCAAAGGGATATCCCATACCATATGATGTCATGCTCCGCTTACAAAGCTGGGGGAAGAAAGGGGGGGGGGGGGGGGGGGGGGGGGGGAGGTTCAGAGTTTGTCTTCCCAACCCACAAGTTTTTTCACTTTTACTCTTCCAATTCTCTCCCCCATCCCACTGGGGGGAGTGAGTGAGTGGCTGTGTGGTGTTTAGTTGCCAGCTGGGGTTAAACCACAACAGGAGTGAACCTCCAGATGAAGAAATGGAGGGAACTTGAGTCATAATGCTCAGAAAAATATATCAACAAGAAAACAAGTCACTCATGTAGGTGGTATGTAGGAGTAAAATAACCAGCCAAGGTTCTTCTTAATTAAAGAAGTCATATTCTCTTTCATCTGTGTACTTTCCACTAAAACTCTTTACAGAGTAATTTAGTTGTAGAAAACTGTTGCTAGAAGAAAATAAGGATTGTGACAGTCACAACAGAGACGATTATTTAAAGTTTAAAATTTAATGCAGACATAAAATTAATCACAAACTGCTGCATGGTTTATAAATTAAAACTCTAGCAAATGACTGTTTTAAATACAATTTGATTTAAAGCATATTCACTGATGGGTCATTAGCACAGTCCTAGTCTACCAAGTACCATGCCTCCCCCAAAAACCCAAATGCCTAATCCTTTTAATGCTTTTCACAAGAAATCTGTCTCGGCATGAGACAGATTAATCACTCTAGCCACCTAGTTTCCCAAAGTAGGCATGTGGGGTTTTTCCCTTCGCTGTAGCTGTGTTTACTGTACCCCGCAACAGAAGTGCTTTACCATTGTACTCTCAGAGGGCTGCAGAGGTGGTCTCTGTCAACATGTTGATGTCCTCTATCCAATTCTCACACAACATTATCCACGTCACACATTGTCATCATCAATACAGGAGCTAAAATCACAGGGACTGAACTGCCCTCTTTCTGTTATGGGATTTTATTGTTTGTGACAGGGGAGGTTGGCAGAGCAGTATGGAGATTTGAAAGTGTCACTGCTCTGCAGTGCAGCCTTATTTGACTAGGTAAAATATTTTGGTATTCCAGCACTATCAACCTGAAGATCCAGTTCTTTCAAGCTTAAACATAAGTTTTAAAATATAGATTAAACAGGAAAATATTCAAGGTGATACCTTCACCTCAGTGTTGAAGTATATTATTGTGATATCATGATAAATGACAAGACACTTTTTTGGTTTATTAATAATGTCCAGATTAATTAATAATGTCTAGATGATATGCATGCAAATTTAATTATCTTAATTAGCCTATTTTATCTTCATTACAGAGATTTATTCAGTATTCACTCCATTATTTTCCCAGTATTATTGATGATCACAACTAATGGTTTACTGCATAAAGGGAGGTGTCAACCCTTTCATTTATCTCCCTTGTTAAACAGCAGAACAAGTATAGAAGTCAGACTTTTGACATTTATATACACTTTTTATTTGCTTAGGTGTATTTGCGCTTGGATCAGCCTGTAACAGCTTTAAACCTTTTCAAGCAAGGGTTAGATCGATTTCCTGGAGAAGTAACTCTTATTTGTGGAATTGCCAGAATCCATGAGGTATGCATCAACCCTGTAATCCTTATTGTGGCTAGGGTTAGGTGCCTGAGCAAGAAAAAAGAGCCAATGGTTGAATATAACTGCAAGGTCATCAAAAATTCATTGTACTAAAACTGCTGAAGTCACCAACAGCTTGCTAGCAGGATTAAACAGCAAAATAGTTTACTCGTCACCATGTCTTTATTAGCACTATGTATTACTGCTAGTTTCTTAAGCCAGTGAGAACAGTTGGAATGTGAATGTTTCTTAGTTGAGGAAGTAGATATTATTTTAAGTAGGATTTGTTTTAAAATAGTTTTATTTTAGCTTGGTAACCATGTATTTTGTATTTTTAAACTGTGTGTTTTCATGTCAAACGGTGGACTTAATACTGTTTTTCACTGAAAGTTGGTAATGATGCTGTTCCAAAACAAATGTTTTAAACAAAGTCATGATTTTTTTTTTTTTTTAATGTCTACATTCATACTTGGCATTCTTTCCTCTTCTCGTCATTCGCATCTAACCCCTAAGCATTAATCCATTTTCATATTAAATCCTCTTTGTCCTTCAGCAAGGAAGAAAACAGCTGCATAATTTTTGGAGTCTTTCTGAATTGTTAAACAGTTTTTAATATGGATATTATTTTTCAGAACCATACATAACATTGCATAATGCTTTAAGGAATTACTAAAGAGCTGCATATAGTTGTCAGGATCTAGTTTTGCACTGACACCTGAGTGCAGGATTATAGCTTCACTGGCAAAGATTTGTACTGCAGCACAGGGCTGTTCTCATTATGTAGATGCACAGTGGAATATATGCGCCAGACATCTTCATCGGAGCTTTTCTCTGTCACTACCTTTTGACAGTAGGAAAAGTTGTAGACCTTTTTTGGTTTTAAATAAACCATTATTTTTAAAGGGACTGCTTTAGTACTATTTCCTTTAATCACAGGAAATAGGTTCTATCATAGCTGAATATGCTGCTGAGGTTAAGTGAAAGCTTATTCATTAGTCATGTCGAGAGTACAGTGTATCTACAGCACACAGGTATTCTCCAAACACAAAAGTGTGTTTTGATCTTCTAATTTACTTTCTTCTGATATAGGGTAGAGCCCTCTGGTGACTTGCACTCCTCAGAAACAGTGTAATGTTGTTTACAGCAACATGTTCTCCCTAGTGCATCTTCCAAGTAGCATACATCCAAGAATATATTTTTATACAATATAGTTCTCTTAACTGGCATATCCTGGCTGGTGCAAGTTTTGGTAGTAAATTGATGATTACTATTTTCAAAGGCATGTAATAATTCTTCTATATTTTCATTTGTGTTCAGAGCAATTCATGACTTATAAAGCATTGAAAAGAATTGAAACATTGGCTGGGGAAGTAAGTCTACTGTATGTTACCGTACTGGGAAATGGACTGCACAGTACTGTGTATCACAAGACGTTGTGCAGAAAGTAGCGACTGCCTATTGCACTTGCTAAACTTCTGACCAGTCTCTTTTTCTAAAAAATAAAAACCAAATAAATCTCTTTTTGTAGCCGTGGCGTAGAGTTAATGACAGGTACAGCTAGCACTGATAAATAAATATACATTCTTCTCATGGATGTGTGTCACTTGTGAAGATGCCAGTCAGTGATGTTGTATTGTACAATCAGAGAACTGTAAGAGCATACATAATTAATCTCAGTTAAGTACTGTACAGGGCACAGATAAAGCACTCAGTAGACTGACATTTTAAAAAGTTTTATGATGAGAATTGGTGATAAAAAGTAGAATTAATCTGAATTTTTTCCAATTGTTTAGGAAATGAACAATATCTCCTTGGCTGCAGACTACTACAAAGACGTCTTAAAACAAGACAATACTCACGTGGAAGCCATTGCATGCATTGGCAGTAACCATTTTTATTCAGACCAGCCCGAGATAGCTCTGCGGTTTTATAGGTATCTACACTTGTAGGAAGGGAGGGGTAACTGAACGCGTGGGAGGGTAATATGAAGGGTTGAGTTTTGTAATGCTGATAGCAAAAACAGAATATTAGGAGATTGGCATGGGAGGATGATTGAGTATTTGCACGAACATCACCATAAAATTAGCATACCAACTTATATATCTTCTTGGCCAGTGATAATTACTTCTCTCTCCTAAAAACTTGTCATCATTACATGCGGAGTATGTGAAAGTATCGACAAAGGTTATCAAAGCAGTTATTATTTGATTAATAAACAAGAAATTATCTTTCTCTGCATGAGGCAGTTTGAGCCCACTGGACCTTACTCTCAACTTCAGTTTCATTCAGAAGGCGCATGGAATTCCATTGTAGCCCTTTGAAAGAGTAGTCTGTGAAAAACTCCACCTGAAGTCACGAGCAGTTGTGACCACAAAATCCCTTACTTAAACATGGGCCGGGGTTCCCCATGTTTTACTGAAAGAAAGAAAAAGATTGTGTTAAATGATGCTACTTTCTTTTTATTTCAATACAGTCAGAGCACAGAGGAGCCTGGCTCATGTTCTTAAGTCTAAGAGCAGATTAATTGAATATAAGCAGTACCACCTCATTTCTGTTGGACCTGAGCTCTTGTATGCTTTAGGTTCAGAAACTCAGTCACGCTCCAGACAGCAGCCCTCTTTTTCCCTGGCCCTCTTAGCGTATCTGGTTTTCCTACAAATATTAATAAACAGAATTTTGATAAAATATCTCAGTTCTACAAGACACATTAAACAACATCAGTTGGAATCAAAATCTGAGTTACGCTTCAAATGTAACATTAATGTAGATTCACATACTAGATGGTACTAGCACTGATAAGAGCAACGCTGAAGGACAGGAATCAAGCAAAAATTGAAGTCTGAAGTGTTATAAAAAGTAGCTGCAACAAATTACAGCTTGATTGAGGTTGAAGGATTAGGAACAGGAAATGGAGAAAGTCTGCATACAGCTCTGTCTTACAGTAAAGTCAGACCATGTGTCACAGTCAAAAAGACAGAAGTTATGTAATTTGCACGAAGACTGTTTTGCACAGCTTTGATTCTACTCATCAAAAATGCCCTGCACTGCCCTTCGTGAAACCTGTACCAGGTGTAAGACTAACGCTTGGTTATTACAGCCTCTCAGAATAGGGAGAAAGGAGGAGAGAACTTTGTCATTTAGAATAAAACTCGTATTTTCTATTAATCTAAAAAAATACATATTTTCTTTCAATCTAGACGGCTCCTACAGATGGGTGTTTATAACTGCCAGCTTTTTAACAATCTGGGCCTTTGTTGCTTCTATGCTCAGCAATATGATATGACACTATCTTCATTTGAACGTGCACTGTTTTTGGCTGAAAATGAGGAGGAGACAGCAGATGTGTGGTACAACCTGGGACACGTGGCTGTGGTATGAAAAATATGAACAACCTTTCTGAATAAATGTAATTTTACAAAAACTAAAGAAAGAGTATCTGGGAAGGAGTCATTGCCCTTACTTTGAAATATGGAACCCAATAGTGTACTGGAGCACTAGACCGATTCTGTTGTCGTAAAAATATGTGTTCAGCAGCATGTAGCAGACACTGAAGCACTATGTGTGTCATAGTTGAGAAGGCATCTTCCTCTGTCTTACAGGCAGCTATAGAAATATTGTATAATTGTGTGATAAAGTTTGTTAAATTTCTACACTAATTTGCATTCATTGCCCATTTTTGCAGATGTTCTTCCAGAAGTTGTGTTAGATTTCTGTCTAGCTGCGTGCCCAGAATAAGGTTACTGAATAATGGTTTTGACAGCTTTCTAATATGAGTTGTCTTCAAATGTTGATTATGATTTAACTTAAGTCAGAGAGAAACTCAGCTGTTCTTCCTGATTGTGCTGCAGTGGGGATAAACACATTAATTTATATTGCCTAAAACACTGAAATTTGTACTGGTGTGCCTGTAGTTTTCAGCATTTGTCACTTCTAATGTTTAACCTGATGCTGTATCAGTGTTGGTCATAACAGCAGAGCATTAAAGAATAATCAGCTGCTCCATACAAAGAAATTAATCTCCCTTAATTTTTATCTTCTAAAAACTAGGGTTATATGTGATCTTTTTTAATCTGTGTAGAAACAGAGAGGCAAGATGACTTCCCGTCTGTAGACATCTCTGCTTTTCTTACCCTGCTACAGACAGTAGCAGATAGCGTAGTCTAGATGAAACTTTAGTCATCTAAAGGTTAAATTAGATGAAGTTAATATCACTTGGAACATGGAAGTTTGTGCTGGAGAGAAACGATTCTGTCTGGAGGAAGAATAAGAAGCAAATGAGAAGGTCTGGGAAGAAAGGATATATGGTTTGGATCAGTGTATTTTTATTGTAATTTGTATTTCATGCTAGTACCTGTGGGTGAAAAGACACTCCAGACAACAAAACAGATGCATGTTGTTTCCAATCTTCTCACAAATTAAAATACGATCTTACTTTCAGGGGATAGGAGACCTGAATCTGGCTTACCAGTGTTTCAGGCTAACGTTAGTCAACAATAACAACTATGCGGAAGCTTACAACAACTTGGCTGTGCTGGAAATGCGAAAAGGTCACACTGAACAGGTTGGTGTTGAACCTAAGCAGAATGCCTCCTTTGGCCCTTCTATACTTAAGAAATGTGTCATTTCCCTGAGATGGAGACATCGTAAGAATGTCTAGCTCACTATTACAGGCAGAAAACATGGATAACTTCTATGCATGTTTCCGTGTGACCTCCACGTTGTCATGCCATCTCCCATTAAGCTGCTCCTTCTTAGGCATATGGAAATGGTTCATCAAAGACAAGGTTTACCGTGTCTTTGCAGTTGTTGAGATCTTTTTTCTAAATTGATACCCGTACTAAAACCCATCACTCTCTTATTGCCACTGAAATTACTATTTCAACTATATTTTCAGTTTATAAATGTAGATAATGTACTTTTGCTGGATGGCACAAAACAGCAATCAGATCAGCTCTTAAAAGATTTTTTTCTACAAGGAAATTGCTTTAGTGTTTTGTCCCAAAGCAGCAGGTTCTTGATAAGTACTTTTGCATCAGTAAGCTCGGTGGTTCATCTTACCTAATGTGAGTACACTGATTTGTATTGCGCTTGGATGTATAATTGACATGCACAGTGGATTAAATGCATTCATTTTTATACACATGCAGGGAAAGTTAATATGCGATTGTTGGACAGTTTGAACCCCTGTGGGCTTATTTTAATCCTTATGGAAGCAAGCCTGTTTTGATGGATTCGCATATACATCGGAGAGCTACAATATGATATAAACACTTGTAAATACCTTTTTTCAAGAGCAAATTCTCAAAGTTAACTTTAATCAGTTAACCTAGCAATTACCATGGAAACACTGAAATGAACCCAGCACTGGATGTTTCCAGTGACAAATTTTGGGTTTAGTTTCATTTTCATAATCAGTAAATTTACAAACATTTAATTCCCAGGTAGAAGTTATGTCCAGTTGTGAAGGATGTGAGTGCTAATAATTAGCACTGCAGAGCCTTTCCATTATAATAGTTTCCTGTCTATTCAGGTTTTTAGGTTAAGATTTTCCATTTTCTTCTTTTATCACATATATAATTAAATATCAGGATCATCATAGCAATAAAGTTATGCACAGAAGAATAAAATTTTCTTCTTAAGGTGTTTTGCTTATCTTGGATTTTCTTTTATTTCACAATGTTCTTTCATCAGTGCTGTTGCATGTACTCAGAGTTGTCGGATTTGAAGAGTTTTAATAAGTTCTTAACTCTGCCTTCCCAAACAATTTACAGGTACTTTTGTTTCTAAAAGATGGGGTTTTTCCCCTGAAGTTATGCATTTTTTACAAAACCATTTTTTACAAAACCATGCACGAGTTGACCTTAATTTTGTATTGGATTTACATAATGAAAATGCACACTCTGATATTAAATTTTTCATTAGTTTTTAATGCTATTATTTTGCTGTTCAGAAAAAAAGAGTTAATTTTATTAACATTTTTGAGTGTGAAAACTCATTTTTGTGATAAAATTTAGGATTTCCAGGATGCTTAAGACAGTGCTGTCAGAGACAACAGATACAGTGGGGTGAAACTTTAAATACTTTTTTTTTAATTAATACGTTCTGTTCAGTGTTTAGACCTGAATTGCCTAATTGAGTAAGTCTCAACATTACTTTTTCCAACTCAACCAAGAGTCTTATTGATTTCAATACTATTAAACTGTATTATGCCTAAATATACTATTGGTATAACTCCTGCATAGTTGAAGATGGCTTTCTTAGTAAACGCTTAGTAAAGAAAGCACAGGATGATTTCTTTTAAGTATTATGAAAATTGCATTGAATTCTTGTTACCCTCCCTCACGTATTTCACTTTTTTCCCCCCTTTCTCTACATAGGCAAGAGCTTTGCTGCAGACTGCTTCATCTTTAGCACCTCATATGTATGAGCCCCATTTCAATTTTGCAATACTCTCAGAGAAGGTAATGCACTGTCTTATTCTTGTAATCTAAAAATTGAGCCTTGATGGAGCAGTTGGGTTTTTATTGTTATTACTTAGAATTCCAAACAGATATGACAGAAGAATAGAGAGTGCATAAACTCAAGGAAAACTAGTTACATTTTCATTTTAATACCCAGAAGCTCTGTGTGTAAAAGTAGTCATTCAAATGCTTGCCTTTGGCAATAAGTGAGGCCAACTAGCTATGAAGTAACTGCTTAATTTTCCTAATGCCCAGTAGATGAACAGTCTGTTAACAATTCAGTCTACAGTCTTTACAGTTGTTGCCTTTTTCAGAATGTGAAGTGAAATAGTATCATATGATGTATCAGTAGTTATAGAAGTAATATCATTTATTCATCTTATGACCTTACTGATCTCAAAAGGAAAGTCTGTTCTTCAGCTTTACAACCTTTGTATTTTGTGTGTTAATAATTTCTTTCATACAGTGTGTCTCAGACGCTGAGTTAACAGCGTGTCCAACATTCCCATTAATAAGGAGAAACAAGTCCTTACATTTTTCACAAGAAAAAATTGCTCCTTGGCTTATGCCTACACCTTCAAGATTCTGTTATGAGTCTTGTGTGGGCAGCCCAACTCCTGCGGATACTAGAGTACATGCGTCAAGGAGCAAACAACCCATTAATTTTAAGTGTATCCTCTCCATTGTGAATAATTGCATTCTGTAGGTATCGATTAAGGAGTAAATCCTAGACTGCCAGTGTCTTGTTACGTGGCTTTTGCACAAAGAACCTGCATGGGTTGTGGGAGAAGGCAGGTGGCCAGACCAGCTACCTTTTGATGCAGCGTGGTAATGCAATCCTTAGATTCGGTCTAAGTCCACGGTTTACAAAACGTAACTCTCTGGCCAGGACCCTATTTTCTTCCCTTTCAGAGAATTCTTGCTGCATTGAAGCTCTGTGTTGACTGATGCACAGATGACAGAGGCCTCCTACTGACACCATAGCTTCTTCCTTTCCACCCAGGAGCTATCACTTTCATTAGATGTGTTCCCAAAAATTTGGCTTCTTTTTTGCTGAACCCAGTTTCCAAGATGCTCCTCTTACCTACACTTCCTTCTTCCAAAAAATGATGGCTGTTTAGGAAAACTGAAGTTCCCTGTGTGGAAGCATACTTCTAAAAGCATCAGAGGAGCAAAATCGGCTCTCCAACACTGTTGGGAGAAGCAGGATATCACATGCAGTTGTGGCTTTTGTTTCTGGTTGTGTTTTGCGTGTATATACAACAGCACTTCTTTGGAGTTTAAAAACAAATGTTCCGTTTTTTATTCCTCCTCGCTTCAAGTGCTGGGCAATGGTGTACCTTGTTCTCCATACTCCAAGAAGTCAAGTGAAATGGGATATAAAGTTACCGTCTTGAAGCATCCCTCCCATTAAAATCTTATTTCTGTCTTTTTCTTTTCATCCCTTAATGTCAGGGGGACATAACCCCGAGCTCAAAAGCCTCCATACTGGCTCTGTTTTATTTGCTCCCTCTCAGGACCAGCTGTGTTCAAACATTTGTGAGCATCAGAAATATACTGCACACAGTACATGATGCAAATACTGCAGTGCTTGGATTTGCAAAATTTGTGTGTTTCTTACAGGTTGGAGATCTTCAGAGGAGTTACACTGCTGCTCAGAAGTCAGAAGAAGCATTTCCAGGCCATGTTGATACACAACAGCTCATCAAACTGTTAAAACAGCACTTTGCTATGCTGGGATGAGTGTGGTTTCTGTTATGTAACAACAGTTAGCCAGAGCGAATGTCCCGTACATCTTTTTGAAAATACTAGCTCAAAGTAGATAAACTATACTTAATGCATTCCTGTGGCAAACCCTGTGTTACTTTGAGTAGGAGGAAAGGTTTAAGAGTCCTAATTAGATTCTGTCATCTTAAAACATACCGCTTATTAAAATGCAGCTAGAATACGTGTTGCGACTACGTGCAGGAATGGCACGATACTGCCAGGATGACAACTTTGAAATAGTTTTCTGGGATATGAGCAAGTAAGTCTCCATTTAATATTAATGAACATTTTAAAGGATTTTTTTCTGGCTTTTCTGCAGAACAAAGTGTTTTCAAATATACCAGTGTAATAATCTGTCAAGTAACACAGAGCAAGACTACTCCCTAACTGCTCTTCAAACTTGGATTTTGATTGTATGCTTTCCTACTGAATGTTACATTGCAAAACTAAATATGTAAAACCAATTTAAAATGCGTATGTAAAGCAGAAGTCCTTATATTCCTTGTTGTACTGTATGAATTAAATAAATTCCATTTTGTATAGTTTGTCTTGTTTGTTTATGTAGGGTAAAATTACATCCTTACTGCCATGAAAATCAGGGTCAGCGGTCTTAACTTATTTTGAAAGGCTCCACAGAACTGGTACAAAACAGCATAAATGTGTGTGTTCCTCTTTACCCGGGAGACAGTTTATTCTTGATATCAGTGGAGGAAAAGGATATTTAGAAGTTTGCAGAGTTAAGAACTAGTAATTGAGAATAAGGCATTGATCGAGTGGTTACCAGTGCTACCTCACAAGCACTGTTACTAAATAAATATTTGCATCATCTTAACTACAAGAATACTACTAATAGCAACAAACAAAGACTTTGTCATCTATCTTTGTGTTCTAACAAAAGGGATAAATTTGCATGATTTCCCAACTTGACCTTTTTAAAAGACCTTTAAATATTGTAGGATGTTAAGGCATTCTGAAATGGCACATCCTGAAACAGGCCTTTAAAATCTTTTCATGTTTCTCTCACACATCAAGGGATTATCTTGGCTTAGGGAGCATCCCTAAACATGCTTATGAATATTATGTCTTCCTTTTTACTATTCGTTACTTCTCCGCTGTCATCTTTGTGTAGCTGTTGTAGCTGGTGAAGGCAGATGCTGGGAAGCTTAGAGCGGTGTACCCACAGGTTCCCCCACGGAGCCGCCTGTAGGTGACACAAACACGATCACTGACGGGGTCACATCATGGTGTGAAATACAAAAGCGTTATTGGCTGAATAGATGCAGCATCTTTTATGGAAGTTCTATTTTTTTTCCACATTCATCTTTATATTGTCGGAAGTTTGTCACAAACTAATTAAGGGAGAACTTTAGTTATCAGTAATATGCATTACCTAAGTAAGATCTTACTTTCTCCTAAAAAGGAAGAATTTACAGGGGAGTTCCATCCTTTGATCTACTGTACTTAAGTCTTCCCAGTTGACAGTGCTAAATTTAGGAAGGTACCAGAAACTAAAATGTTTGTCTTAGCAGTTGAGACGCAACTGTTGAGCATTTTTTTAATGTCATATTGTTCACTCAAAGTATTTTCAAAGTTGTGTAGTAAATAAGATTATTTTTAGCTCAATGGTTCCTCATAGGTGCTTGTAAGTTCCCACTTGCTGTGATCACTGCTCAAGCTAATGATCTGAATAACTCTTCTCTTTAGCAAACAGTACTCCTTGGAACATAGTTCTGACATGATTATTCTTTAATATTGGGGGATGTGTGGAGATTGAAAGGGAAAGGCGCACGTATGGTAAGGAATTTACACAATGCTTGTGCAAATTAATTATGAAAAAAAAACCCACCCCACACACAAGCACGCAGAGTTCTAAATAAGGATTAAAACATTTTTAGCTCCCTAATGTGCAGCATCTGCAAGCCATTCCAAATTTATCTTACATGGTGTATTTTGATTGCCCCAAAAGGCAGCAGCTATCTGCTTAGGTGACCTTTCATGCCCCAAAGCAAGGGTAAAATGGTGGGGTTTTTCATGACTAGCACACGTACAAATTAAATCAAACGTGGTAATGAGAACAGCACCACAGTGAAACAACAGATGAGTGAGCAGGCTGTTTGTCGTGGAAGAGTATTTTGATTTTGTTGTATGTTAATGAGGTGCGAGCTCCAACGAACAGATGAATCGGCAGGCCCTGGGGCAAACCGCCTTCAGTTAATTGAGGACGGCACAGCACAACGCAGAGCATCAGAATCTGTATTCATCTCTGCGGTAGGATCGTGGTGGGACGGGATGACCTTAATATTGCAAGCAGCATTTCTGTAACAGAAATCCTTTTTCCTCTGACCTGTAGCACAGCTCCACCTATGTCCACCCAGCATTTGGCAAGCCCCTTGGGAGCCGAAAATAAAATACAATAAAAAACCCCACAATTTTTTAATCTACAGAGGAGATGCTATCCACAACAATGCTGCCTGCTAGGAAGCTCAAAGCAGATCACTGGGAGCTCTTGAAGTTTCTATGTCCCTGCAGGAAAGGTCTGCACAGTTACTGCCGTTAGCACCAATTCCAGTTAGTCTTTTGACCAGCACTCTTGTCAGAGTCTTTCTGATGGATGAGTCCATTTAGGAGGTGATAATGAAGGCTTAGGTCAATGGATTTTGATTGTTTTCTGAGATGGTGTAACCACAGCACCAGCCACAAAACTGGCTGAAATTAATTAGAATTCACAGTTGAGGGTTGTGGATCACTTCGGCTGCACAAAGCATCCTCGGGGGTGGTTGGGCAGGACAGGAGCAGTTTGCCATTAGGTGCCAGTTCAGTGACTGTAACACTTTGGATAATGATCCTGTTTTGTTGTTGTTGCTGGTTTGGGGTGTTTTTTTTCTTTGGCTGCTTCCTATCTTTGTAGGCTAGAGGGGGAGATTTCTGGGTCATTCAGTCTGGTCTCTGGTATGCCATAGGCCAAACATTTGAAGCCAGGAACTCTTTATAATGAACCCAGTTTGAGCGTGACTAGCGATTACCTGCCAGAGCAGCAGCAAGATTTGGTACGATAAAGCTACAGCAACTGCGTGAAAGATTTTGTTCATAGTCACTCTACCGTATGTTTGTCTTCTTTCTGATGGATGACTTCTAGCTCATTCGTGTCCCCCTGCTTCACCTCCTCCCCAGCCAGTGGGTTCCCATTATACCCCAGCAGCTGAACCATCACTAGGATCTCACAGCGGAGGAGGACCGTGCCCATCTTGCCTCCTTTAGGCAATCCCTACTTGCTTCTGTCACCAGAGCTGTCACTGGCATCTGTGATGGTTATTTTTGACTAAATACACGGTTTCCCTACCATAGAGAGCATGAAATAGAGCTTAGAAGAGCCCTTTGTACCTGCCCACCTGTGTAAACTAGGACATGCCGTTTTACTCCAGACAGCAAGAAGCAGTTGCTGTGAAAACTTACTGGCAGGTATCAGCTCTGCCCCTTCAGCGAGGACAGAACTGGCCAGTCTGAAAGGCAGGTCAAAAATCCCTTCAAGGTGAGTGCAGGGAAGGCAGCTGCCTACCAGGAAACGAGTAAAAGACTTTGTGAGATCCCACCCTGTCCCTCATCTACTCCAGAGGAAGTCCCAAAATTGCCATTTTAGCATGTTTCCAGGTGAGAACATTTGATGTTGCACACAGCAATATGAATCGTGGGGCACGAAGCTGCTGTGGAATCAGGCTCAAAGAAAGGGTGAGCTTTCATCAGAGGGCTAGGACAAGAGGCAGCTCCCAGAATTTTCTCTGCTTTCTGGAATTTATTTAAGGTCTAGTGCTGCTGCAGACTTTGAGTTCCCAGCAGATGCCTGTGTCTACACACACTGATTTTGCACGGCCGAGCTCTGCCGGCCACTGAGTAGTATTTCACTGATGTCTCAGCCATCACCAGGAACAAGTGAGCAGATGGTGGATGTAGAATGCAAAATGCCCCTTTCTCTTTAAATAAAAACAAGAATAAGTTTCTCTTGGTGTCTTAGAAGGTGCATGAAGCAAAAGCCAAAAATGCGATGCACAGTGCAATTGCTCACTACCTGCTGACCGATGCCCAGCCCTGAGCAGCAGCCAACTGCCCCCTGCCCAGCTTTATATGCTGAGCATGACATCATACCGTATGGAATATCCCGTTGGCCACTTGGGTCAGCTGTCCTGGCTGTGTCCCCTCCCAGATTCTTGTGCACCCCCAGCCTCCTCGCTAGTTGGGTGGGGTGAGAAACTGAAAAGTCCTTCACTGGTGTGAGCACTGCTCAGCATTAATGAAAACATCCCTGTGTTACCAGTATCCTTCTCAGCCCAAATCCTAAACACAGCACTATACCAGCTACTCTTATCTGGTATAGCAGAAAAAGAAAATTAACTATCTCAGCCAAAACCAGGACACCCTAACATTCAAATCATAGACAGACTTGGCTCTCCAGTCACTCTCCAATAGCAGTTGAACTCCTGTGCTGGTAAGACAGTCTAATTTCCCTATTCACATTTTCAGAGTTTAGGAGTGCTCAGGAGCTGCAAATGCTCAGAAGCATCTGTAAGCAGGTTAAATCTAGGAGATATGTCACCAGAGAAACCAGTTTTTATTGTAAAACTATTGATTACACATACCCTGAGTCACACTGAATGACTGAATGATCTGTACGAGTACTACACTTGCCTTCTTTCTGTTGGTTAGTTACAGCAATTGCTTAGCGCACAGCCTTCTCCCTTCTTATGTTCTGTTTACAAAAGGATCATAAAGGTTTAGCTGAAAAAGACTTCCTAGTTACTGTATCTGTGTAGAATATGCAAAAACAGAATATCAAATCAATGAGTTCATAGGAAGAAGCTCTCTTCCCAACACATAATGCATTATGTTTAATTGTGTATGTGAATATATTGGCCCATACAAGTGTGGGTTTTTTCATTATTTCTTGTTTGGTTTTTGACAGGTATTGCCAGCGAAACTGACTATATTGCTTCAAAGATAAGTCTTGAAGCCATCAGAAATGAGACGCAAGAAGGAACAGCAGGATGCAAACCTTGCTCAGCGCTATGGAAAGGGCAAACTCATTAAGAGCCAGGAAACCTGGTTCCGGCAAATAGGCCACCCCAGGAATTTCATCTTATTTTCAGCTTATTCAGTTTACATAGCAATAAAGTAATTGGCAAGATTTTATATTTTAGCTTTGGTATGATTTCATACTACTGTTGGTTCCATATTTTCCCCAAGTCTGTGTCCTAGAATAATGCCAAGCACCTTTAAAGCTATTATTCGTGTTAATTAATTAATCCTTACCCACAATAAATTTAGATCATCGTAACCAAGGGTCACAAAACTTTCAGTCAAGAGACTGGTCTGTTTGTGTGTGAGATTCCACACAGAAGCTAACTGAGGAACATAACCCTAGACTATTTGTATACCTGTCAATTACCGTAAGCCAACAGGATTCAGATAAAACCATGTTGTTCTAAAATATGTGGTTGTTGACTTTTGGGGGTTTTTTTTAATTGGTAGAACAAAACTAGATGCATCTGTCTGTCAGAGCTTTTAAGGATGTGATTGTTGGTTCTTCCAGAGATACTGATGTGGGAGGCCCAGTAGAAAAACCTTAAAAGCTTCTGACTTGTGTCTGCAATGGCTTAGAATGCTGTGTCATTACTACGCATTTATTTATTACGGTATTAAATGGTAGCTGCTTGGATGAATGCAAGATTTGGAATTCAACATAAATCCTGGGAATGCAGGCTAATAAGCAGAGGATCACAAGCCATGCCAAGGTCATATACCAAAAATATTTGCGGTATAATATAGGGTTATCTTTATTACATATGTGCAAGACATCCACAAATAGCATATATCTTCAAGTCATGCAGTAGCTGTAGACAATGAAGGAAACTCCAAGAGCTCCTTAGCCCCTGGTCTAACTGAGCACTGGGAAAGGTGGGTGGAATGGGAGAACCTGTTCTACAGGGGTGCATGTATATTTGCAAACTATAGAAAGTTAATGATAAACAAATATGATGTGGCTACTTATAAATGACTGGTCATGTATACTTTGCAGCCACCCCTATGATAATCTTTATTATCTTTATTAGCAGATAGGTATATGTTTATCAAACAAACAGGTGTATTTTTAAGCAATTGCAAGCAAAGCTCAGAACCTTTAAAACCCCTGGCATTATGTGACAAGTCTCACACTGCCTACCTGTATACAACATCGTCTTTAAAGAAAATATTAGACATATGTAGCAATCTCAGAAAGTGGTTCTAATTCAGCTGATGCTTCAGATGCTCCAGTGACTTCAAAGCCAAAATAAAACCCAACAACACTGGAACAGATTCCTGTTAGATCAAAATTTAAAACCTTGGAACAAAGCCTGAGTAACGACATGTATTTGATTTTGTAGGGGAGGGAGGTTATTCTTTGGGTTAGCCCATGACTCTCATCATCACCTGTAACCTCCTGTCATGTTATCTTGGTGGACCGCACTGTGCTGCAACATAAGACAATCGCACATTGTAACACACTTAAAGTAACATACACTGTAAGCCAATTCCTTGCTGGCTAAGTACCTGTCACTTCTGGGCAAACAAAGTAATTCAGGCACAAATCTCTTGAAGGAGGAAGAGTAAGAGAAAACCTGCCAAGTGTTACTTGGATTGGAAACAATATTCTCTTGTTATACTAAGAGGCAACTATGGGTATCTTGGAGATTTTCACCTAGCAACATAGCCATCTTTTCCAAGATTAGGTCCTGGTGCAGCACAGTAACATTTATAACTGTGTGCCAACAGACAAACTTTACCCACGCCAGTCCATTCAAGCGTCCTGAAGAAAAATAAATGCTCATGTTACATGGGACTCTAAGACGTACATACTATAAATAGGTTCTCCTTCCCCCTCTGGGAGTCCTCTGGAGGTAGATACAGGAAAGATGAGTGCTTCTTTTCCACACATATCCTCAGCAGGTAGTTGGTAGTGTGACTCCCGTCAGTTGATTGTATCTGTAGTAGAACAACTTTTTTTCATCAATCCCGATTTCAGGGTTCTGTACCAATGTTTGTACCATACTTAGGAGATGGAACTGCTTACAGCAGAGAAACAGTAGATGTTACGGCCCCGCACAGCTGCTAATAAATGAGAGCATTCTCAGGCTGAGTACATCTCGCTGGGTAAGAAGGAGGCAACCACCCTGCAGTGTTCCCAACCAGTCAGAGCTGCTCTTACATGGATAAGCTTCAGGACGAATATAGCATCTCCAGTCAGGAGCGTTACGCAGCTAAACATGCACTTGATAAAAACCTCAACAGACAGCCCAGGACATTGTCTCAAGGCTTGTCTTACCTTTAAAAGAAAGTCACTGAGCAGACCCGGGTGCCCCAGGGCTTTGCGTAGCTGCCAAAGGCTCGGGAGGCTGCTGGCCACTTCCCTTGGCTGGCACACTGCTACCTGTGAGATAAGAAAAGGGAGCTGTAACCCTCCTCTGGGAGTTACAGCTGGGCTCTGTGGCTGGAGCAGGCTGGCACATGATGGCTGATGGAAGAAATACCTTTAGTTTCTGGAATAAGACTTGCAAAATTTAAGGTTGTTTTCTTAAAAGTGAGCTGAAAACGGGAATTATTCTGATCACTGTGAAATCCGTCTCTGGATCAGACCCTTGATGTGAGCTCCTAGGCAACCTAGGAATCACTAAGGAATAATAAGTGTGGTTTCTTCTCTTTTCTCAGTTTTTGTGACCTAGTTTTGTCTTTTCTCTCGGGATGTGTTCATCCTGCCATGCTGCACTTGCACTCTCCATGACTCTATGTTCCGTTTCCAGGCAGTTTGCTCTGTATGACCCCAAAAGCATTCCTTTCCTCCTCCAGCTGCTGACTGCAGAAGCCTGGCTTTTCCCAAAGAAATGCATTCCTCAGACAAGCTTCATCTCCCTCCGCTCGAGCTGTCCCCGTATCAGGCCAGCTTTGCCACACGGCTACCGACAGCTCTGGAAGTGGTTCACATTGGCCATTTGCCTGAAGAGAAACGCGAAACAGTCCCCTTTGGTTGGGTGTGTCAGCTGGTTACTTTGGGTTTGTCCTGTGCACACATTTCGAAAGCAAATTAAATTTAATTTAATTGATCATGCTGACTAAAAGGAATTTCACCCTTTTCCAGCCTGATAACCTGTATTTAAACTGATGTCCTTTGCGTGTGTTCTGGAAGTTTAGAAGATCGCAACAGTAGACATGAGCAGTATTTACTCTTATCTGTCTCCACTGCCTCCTGCTCTAACACACTGCAAACTCCAAAACGTTTAAAATCTCTGCCATTTCTAAAATGTATGGTGACAATAGAGGTTGCTTAGAATAATCTTCCCTGAGATGTTCACAGCAGCATGAAAGGGATGAAGTGTGAAAGGGATGGAGAGCGCTTTGAGCAGTTACAGATGGGGCCATGTTCTCAGCACAGGGCAGGTGAGAAGAAGCTGTGGTGACTAACTCCTGGATGACGTTGGAAGAAGGTAAAATAGCGGCAGTTCTGAACAGCTGATAACAACATTGCTCCACCAAAAGTCTCCTGGCTTCGAGAGAGGAGCTGAGTTTCTTTCTGAATTCAAATATTGAAGAATATGTACTAAATAGCACTGAAACAGTGCTTATTTAAGTACTTTGATCTGCCAGAAGTGTGCCCCTCAAGAGCATTGATGAGGACACAATAAACAAGAGTCCTTCTGGAACTACCTAACAATCACCACCCTCACCTCCCCATCACCTGCACATCCCTCTTAGCTGGCAAGAAGGAAAGGGGAATAGGAAGCCCTGAAGAGATTGCTGAAAACAAGTCGTCACGGTGAAGATTCCTGATTTACCCCTTTGCTTTCCGGCCACACATGGACTCTGCCTGCTGCTGGATTTAGCCCTTTCCCCAGCAGCAGCAGCTCCTGCGCTGGCCATTCCCCGGCATGGGGCAGAGAGGGATGACTGATGGAGCAGCTGCCTGGCCAGGGAGCCCCACAACCCACACGAGCCCTGGACACTGGAGCTTCCACGTGTCATTCAGCTTTTACAGCCATGGGGTAGTGTTTTTCACAGAGCACATTTGTATGTATGATTTAAATAAAAGCATAGGGTTCCCCAGGCTTCTTCCATGGCTGGTGTAGCCACAGTGTCCATTCCACTTGCTGTTCGACAGGTCTCATGTCTCCTTACCTTGTGCCAGCCAAGGAACATGGATTTGTCTGAGCTCATTATCAGGGCGATGCTGGTGAGTGCTTCAGTGTCAGCTGAGAGAAGCTGGGTGTCACCGCTCCCACTGAGGGCAACAGATGCTGAAGATGCTCAGCACTTTTTCTGACACTCTTAGCACCTTCAACCTTAAAATAACTACCGTCTTGCAGTATCCAACATTTCCTATCATCGCATAGTGGCGTGGCATATTGCCTCTATGACTTTGTCCTTTTCTCCTCCTTCCTCCCTAGGCTCGGACTGTCCAAAAGGAACGGGAGCTGAAACAGTGGTGCAGGGTGCGGTTAGCGTGACAGCCTTCCAACAGGTGAAAAAGGGCTGGGGTGAGCTAGATCCTGCCAGCACAGTCGCTGAGCTGCTGGCTGAGGGACGTTCATCCCAGCTGCCCGATGTTCCTCAAGCAGCAGCACAAGTATGACTGAGTGTCACGGAGGATACCCGACCCTCAAAGAGCTGCGTGAGGCTCTCCTGGCAAATTATAGTCATGCTTAATAGGGAATATCAGGTAGCAATCAGGTGTTGGGGTCATGCAGTTTGGTCTAGTCATTAGAAGAAGGACCCGGAAAGGGGAGTACCCGCATCCCAGTCCCAGCTCGTGCTCCCAGCTTCAGCGCATTCTGCTTTTCTGTGCCTCCATTTCCATATCCATAAAATAAGGCTAATGGGATTGTTGCTGCTGTTATTTTAATAGGTTGAAGCATTTTCTGTCTGCTGTCCCCATTTTGCAGCGCTCACACCTGGTGAGCACTGGGTTTGTTGCCTGAATATTCCTCCTTAAGCGATGATGAGAGGCAGAGTGCAGGGAGGTGACAGGGCTGAACTCTTAACGGGTTTTGTCTCTGATTTCCCTCAGTAACGCTCACAAGCACTGGGAAAATAAAAGCTGTGCAGGCAGCCGGAGCGCTGCGGGCGCGCTGGGCTCACAGTGCTTCTCCTCCTCTCGGACAAAGGCAGCATCTTCCCTCGCCCTCCGTCACCTCCCATTAGTGTCAGGAAAGTTCACTTGACGCAGCTTTTGCAAGTGAAAAGCTAATATGCTTGTGAGGAGGGAGAAGAGGCAGTTTGTTTGTCTAAGTAAGATAATGCTAACACCACAAATGGCAAGTCAGGGTTCAGAAAATAACATTTCTTTATAAATCATGCAGGAGGTCATCTTCATTTTATTTATTCACAGGGCCTGAATCAACAGCTGCCCGGACAAAGATATGTAGAGAGAACAAACAAAACGGAGGCTGTTCACCCTGGGCTCCAGATGCAAATACAGAAGAAAGAAGAAAATGTCAAATCTGCATAAACCCTGGATGGCTCCCTGATGGCTCTAAAAATACCTCTTTTGAATACCATCTTGTAACTACAAAAAAGTTGAGGTAACCTTTTCTCATTTCAGCAAATATTTCCCTTCTAATCCTAATGTCACTTTTCACTTGGTAAAAATGCAGTCAAATCCCAAACCTGTACATCATTCTGTTGTTCAGACCTTACATCCGTTCTGTTTACTCACAAAAACATGTGTTTCCTTGCCATATCTGTATTACAAAATATGGAATAGATAGATAGTCTGTCGTTCACTCTGGAAATGTGCAATGCCAAATGGCAAAATAATTGCTGGTAGTGAGAAAACTCCTGACAAGGGAGTATTAATGATGAATCCTGATGGAGTAAATAAGATTGTTGCTAGAAAATGAGAAATGAAGATAAGAAGAAAGCATATTGCCCTAGAGGCAAACTGCGCTGCCTCAGGGACTTCTGCTTTCATAGGGGTACAAGATTTTTGTGGAGATACAAAATAGTTCTGTGTCAAATAAGTTATTCATATGGCCATTACTCATCACATTTTTCCTCTCTTCATGCTCTTGTACACATAGAGATAAGAGTCAACTATTCACCAGATTATTAAGAATATCACAATCTTCACACACAGATCCACACAGAGTGGTAGGGGTTGGAAGTGACCTCTAGAGATCATCTAGTCCAAGCCCCCTGCCAGAGCAGGATCACCCAGAGCAGATCACACAGGAACAAGTCCAGGCGACTTTGGAAAGTCTCCAGAGAAGGAGACTGCACCACCTCTGGGCAGCCTGTTCCAGTGCTCTGTCACCCTCACAGGGAAGAAGGGTTTCCTTAATATTCATTAAATCTTCACACAGTCCATTTTATAGGCTGGTTTTGTAGCATATTTAACCCCTAAGTCAGTAGAAGACTGTGGGACAAAAGCTAACAAAATATTTCCTATGAAAAGGATGGTGGTTTGAGGAAGGAAACGGTATATTTAGTGCAGCTAAAACTCACGGTCGCAAAATACACTAACACTTGTGAGAACCAGAGCTCATCCATCAGCAGCTGGAGTCCTGACAGCCTTTCTACAGCTATCCAAACAGCAAATCACCTGCTTGCACCGTCTGGATCTCCCACCAGTCCTAGGGGAAGGTGGGTGTTCATCATGATCACCCTTTTCCTTGACTTTCACAACCCAACATTGAAGGCACCACTTGCCCAGTACAGGCACAACGGGCCTCTGGAACAGCTTAAATAAAAGCAAAATGAGAAGGAAGCAAGGATAATTTGCCAGGATCTTTATTTCAGAGATCTGAAAGGAATAGGTTCTTCCTACTTGCCTCTATCAAGAAAGACCACCACTTTCTGGGGAAGTGTTTTAAATGCAGAAATTCATTGTGTCTGAAACATGACTAGATAATAAACATCATTTTAGGAGGAGGGAAAAAAGATACACCTTTAATGTACAGAACCAAAAATAGCATTTTCTGCCTTCGGGACCTCAGTGCTGGTCCCTGCGCAATGCAGTGGGCAGGTGCAGAAGGTACTGACCGCAGCGTACCATCTCCTGGGCAAGGGTGACAGCGTAAGGAAGTGTTCAGATGTGCTGTTTCACAGAGAGCTTGCCACCGCTCGGTAAGGAACGCAGTCACAGGACACCACATGTACAGTGCAGTTAGACTCAGTAGTTTCTCAGTGTCCAATGAGAAATCAGGCCGAAAAGGGAAAAAAGAAACATCTGCCATTTGCAAACCCAAGCAGCGCAGGGGAAAGGAGAGCAAGTCACGCTCAACTGGGTTTGCGAGGCTCGGATTCTCTAACCATGCCGTTTCCTGAAATACTGCTTCCCACAGCACTCTGCCATGCAGTCTACAAAAGTGGAAGTAATCTGGGCTGCACAGCTGACTTCAGCTCTGATAAAAGACTCGGTCGTGTTACGTGTAATCATGTTGTTGTCAGTCAGCGTGCCAGTAAATGTCATTGCTGTTTTCTGGAATATACCATGTTAGAAAATCATTTGGGGCAGGACTGTAGTTTCCTCATTGGGTTGAGCAGCAGATGACTGCTTTCCTCGCTGCACGTCGGCAGATCGGACAAGGGCTGCCCTGCTGCCTCCCGTCAGCACATGGCACAATTTTCAGTCTCTGCAGTTGCAGCCACCCCCACCCCTGATTTAAACCAGTGTTTGTGCGCTGTGGCCTTTTTTTTTCCTCTCCTGGGCAGCATTACAATATTTCAGGCTTCAACAACAGTGACAGGATGCTCAGCGCCATGTCGCAGTGTTGCACTGCGAGACGTCTTTTTGGCAACACCGGGTTTCAGGATGGTGAGTTGAAGAGCCTGTATCCCACGGAGTTAAGGATGCTGGGTCAGTGCCTCAGTGGGAAAACCTGAAGACCCCACTGGGCCAGACTCCAGCCAAATCCAGGACAAACAGACAGTCCCAGCTCCAGGAGCTGAAAACCTGGAAAGCCAAGCAGGATACACACCCACCTTAACTACCTGGTGGAGAGCCCTTTGGGAAAACCTCCCTGGTGCTGTCCAACGGGGGTCTACATGACTTTAAACACTTCACGTCTCAGTGTCTCAGGTCTTTGCTCACAAAACCACCGTGGCATAGTTCCTTCACCTACATGGAGTTGTGAAATCAATTATAAATGGCTTTGAGTTCATTATCTGAGAGGAGCTATAGAAGTGTGACTGTCATTTTTAATAATGCATAAGTAATAATTTATTTAACGTTTCTCTGTATTCCTCATCAGGTTCCTGAACCTGACGGCACTTTTCTGCTCTGTCTGCAAGTTCTCTCATGAAAATTGACAATAAGCTGCAAACTTCTTGTGTTGGGTTGGTTGTTTTGGGGGTTTTTTAGGATAATGAGATACTGTGTCTCAGAATAAGATATCCAGTTTAAATGAAACAGCATATGACAAGAAATGAAAGGACTCAGACAGCTACTTTGTAAACCTAATCTGTTAAATCCAGTAACTAGAATTAGCCTTATTTCTCCGCAGTGAGTTCATGCTGTGGTGTAACCAGGCCATGGTGTCTGGATGAAGCTAAATAGACAGTTTAAACATTGAATGCTGTGTGCTGCGCTGTCTGCAGCATCAACTGGCATTTCAAAATGACACAAAAAGACAGTAACCATTCATTTAGATGACACTGAACTGTACAAAAGTAAAATATTTTTCCAGGTAGAAAAGAAACAAAGAACAATGCATCCAACCTGCAATCTGCATTGCAGGGGTACATGCCTGGAGTGAAGCAGACAAATATTCAGAGGCTGAGGCATGAGGCACAGCCCAGCTGGAACAAGCTGGTGGACTTTGCCAGGGCAAGCACATGATGTCCTTAGTCAGCCTCACCTCCAAAATCCAGCAATTACAGACGGAAGACAGTTTGGATCTATGCTATTCTGGATATTCTGGAGTTTTCTGTCTTTTCTGTAACAGCATGAGACACCCTGTGGATTTGGTTTCAAATGGAATCTGAGCTTGTTCTCTCATTGAGGGCAAGTGGCAGCCCCAGGGGAAAACCAAGGTACCACTGGGCTGGCTGTGCTAAGGCTTGCTGTGCTGGCACAAGAACAGGCGAGGCTGATGACCACCCGGGCTTGGCTCAGGAGAAGCATGTGTGTCCTTCCTGGGATTCAGCCTTCCTCACGAAGCTGCGCTCGCTAAGGACATTCCTGGGACAAATGCTGCAGCATGCTTGTTGCTGTTGCATTTTCTCCATCCCAGCCACTCAGACAGAGGCAATATAGACAACCTCAAGTCAGTGAATCTTCACTTCTGTTTCCACGGATCAATGAGGCCAGCTCTTCTTCCTCAGCAAAGCTGTAGGGACAGTTAGAAAAAAAGGGGTACCAAGGCATCAACTCTCGGCACCACCTGAAGTGGGTGGGAAACTCGCCCAGCTCTGCAGCCTGGTGCAGCCCCCAGTGTGCCAGCTGACTGCAAGGGTAACGGGAGGGAGGCAATGTGCCAGAGGCCTCCTTGTATCTCCGTGGTTTTTGCCTGGCAGCACCTACAACAGCTAAGAAGCAACAGGTTTTCAGGGAAGCAGCACCAGAGTCCAAGGAAGAAGCAACTGAAAAAGGTTTCTGTTGTTGGCAGACGTGTTCAAACTGAGGCTTGCAGGAAGGATATATGTTGGAGAGGAAGAAACCACAAGCTCTGTCTCACTATCCGTTTGGTCTACGTCAAGGACCTGGATGCGGAGGGGCAGCTTATCTGCACTTCAGCCTCCCCATGAATGCACTGGTTACACAGGGAGAAGGCACAGGGATAGGAGGGTAAACACAACACAAATACAGCAAAGCTCCAGGAGTATGCTCAAGATGGTGTGAGGAGCAGTTCGAACAGATCACTTAGGATTAAACCCAAAACAAAATCAAACAGCTGAAGAAATAGCTGTTTGATTTTTGTTTACTAAATGAAGACAGGTGTGGATAAGAAAATTGATGATTGAGGGGTGGTAAAGAAGCCACCTGAGTATGCACAGGCTACCAGTCTCAAAGAAATGAAAAAAATTGCTATAGGTGACTAAAATATATACAGTACACACATACATGATATACATATGTAATGTGCATACATACACACTTCTGCCACATGAACTATATCCCCCTCCCAGGTTCCCACGACTCCTAGGACATGTGTCCAGTGGCTTGGTGAGCTCTTGTTAACAGAGACCGTGTAATTGAGCACTGTGGTATAAGCAACCAGCAAAATACCGTCTGTCAGAGAGCAGACTGCCCCTTATTTGTTGCATGCTCATTTGTCATCTGCTCCAATTAATCACTTGGACATCAGTGACAGGAAGATCTTCCATCTTTTCCAGATCCTAACATTAGCTCATACTGAGACCAGCGCCCTCCAAGCCAGGCTGCCTGCCAGGCAATGCCACAGCTTGTCTCCCACTCCAAGCTGCTGCCCACCAGCGCATCTGGTCCGACTGGGGAGGAGGCAAAACAGGTGCGTGAGCTCGCGCGGTGATGGAGACCTCGCTGCAGCACGTGTGAGGAGCTCGCGTGGTGATGGGGACCTCGCTGCAGCACGCGTGAGGTGAGCTCGCGTGGTGATGGGGACCTCACTGCAGCACGCGTGAGGAGCTCGCACGGTGATGGAGACCTCACTGCAGCACACGTGAGACCAGCCGCACGGGGAGCAGAGCCTGGGGCCAAAGGAGCAAAGCTCGTGCCAAAGACATGAGACATGACATTTCTATGCAGAAGGGACTTCTCAGACTGAGGGATTTATTTCCTTCTAAAGAACCATTCAGTAAAACCTTCCGAATACTCTCAGAGAAGTCCTGCAGATTACCAATTATCTTATACATCAAAACATACCTCCACTAGCTAATTTCCCTTGGAAGAATGGTGCCTTTTGCCATTTAACCAACCCTTCTGCAGTATGACTGCACCCACTGCAACATCTATCTGAGCACACCATCCATTGCTTAACTATTTTTCACTTAAATAGCATGTACCTTGTAAAAGCGTGGAAGAAATGGTGCAGCATACAGTTAAGAGCTGGAACTGAGGAGGGAAGTTGAGGCTGATATTAATAATAAGGTGGCAGGAGCTTAAAAGGAAACTGTAGTATTACAAATAAACCATGTGAAAGGACAATGCATTTCAAAGTGTTTTCTAAGCAAGGCTTTGAAGTTTATAAATTGTTTAGAGCACAACTGCAGTGGGAGGATGATGTGCTGAAATAAGAAAAGCAAAGCACTGATTAGAGCACGGAAGGTTGCAGTGGAGCTCATGGAAAGTCATTTTTAGTTATCTACTAGCAGGAAAAAAGCAATGGACAGTATCCTGTGAAACTTTTGATTGGGGAGGGATTTTTCTTCTGCTGCCTGGACTCAGGGAAGGTATCATTTCTGTCATTAAGTCTCTGGTTTAGACACATGGACTTGTTGCTTCTGCCTCCTCCCCACTCTCCCAACAGGACTGCAGCCATCCCTCTCTGTTTCTGTGCTCTTCCTCACCTTCACCATAACAGGGACTTCTTATCCAGCTCAGGGAGTCGGATAAGAATCTATGTACTATGCTGTATTACTATGGGGATGTAGCCTTTCACAGCCAGCTCCTCAGGACCAACCTAAAGACAAATAATAGAAAAAGAAAAAAGAAAACACACCTCAAAGAAGAGGAAAAACAACCTAGAAAACAAATTCAAAAATAATAAAAACGGCAGCTGCTGCCTTAAGAGCATTTTTCTCTCATGTAAGTGTAATCAGAGCTGCAACACCGTGTTCCCTGGCAGTCTCCAGCCCCAGTAACTAAACCCAGGCGTATAACCCTGCCATTGTTTCTGCCAGGGGATGGCAGAGGGCCAAGCAAGGGTCAGAAGTTTACGATCAGCTGTGGCTGTGCTGGCACGTTGAGGGGAGCGTGTTTCCGCAGCACACACGGCACCACATGCGCTCGAAAGGTCACCACAGCCGGCAGGCTGAGCACCCGTCCGGGTGGAAAAGGGGCTGAGTGGGAGCTGCGTCGGAGAGAGACGGAGCATGGTGTGTGGAGAGACCGGGGAAAAGGATGGTGGGAGAGGGGCGGATGCGGAGGAGGGAAACGGAGCGAAAGAGAGGTAATACTGGCTAGGAGCATCACGGGCTGGGCTGACAAGAAACTGGTCTTGCACAGGCAGATGTTGCGTTTGGCAGGGCTGAGCAGGAGACAAAAGGCCTGTTTGGTCTCCCAGGGCTGGGAAAAGGTCAGCAGCAGAGAGATGGCCCTTCCAGCAGTACCGCTTAAGTAATTACTTTCTGTCTGCAGTTGTTTTGGAGAGGAAGAAAGAGAGCGTGGTGCAGGGCAGCAAGCTGCACGCTAGCTGCTGTGCCAGGAGAAAGGAGGCACTGCTCTCTGCCGTATTTGTGTCCAGAGAGAAACACCCCACACCAGAATATCTGTTTAAAAGCCGAGATAAACCCCAGGAGCTGGGCCCAGACTGCCTGCAGCAGCCCACAGGCTGTGACCTCCAGCAGGCATCCCCCATGCTGCCTGTGACAGCAGATGCCGACACTGCTCAACCGCCAGACACTCTCGTTGCACATAAAAACATGACAACAAAAACTTTTGACACCAATGACGGCGATGGTGGGATGAAGATAAGATGCATTTGGTAATGCTGGCCCCTCTCCTGTAAAGGCAGAACATAGAAATGCCCAGTTTTCTTCCACTCTTGGTTTTTATACTCCCGTGCCTCCAAGGAAATTTGGTGCAGGCAGGAACTGCCAGCCCATGACACTGACTTCACCCTTTCGTTGTGCATCATGTCTCTGATATGAGAGACTTAAAGAATCAAAGTTTCCACTATGTTGGAATGAGTTTCTGTCTCATCTTTGGCTTTTTCATTTCCTGTGGTAATAAATAGCTCTTCTTACTAATACCAGAGGAGTAATGGAAGGCTGAATCTCCATTATCTGTATGTATGAGAAGGAAAGGAAGATCAGCGATCAACTTGATTGATCTGAGTATTACTGTTTCATAGCAAGCAGGCTGCATCAGTGCGTAATTGCTTTCACTGTGGAAGAGCCCTTGACTCAGCTGAGACTGGTACTCACTGTGCTAGGTACGGATGTCTATTATGAGACAGTCCTTGTCCCCGTGAGTCATCTAAGCAGATAAAACATTTCGGAGGCAGGGAACAAGCAGATCCCTGAGCACCAGGACTAGGCAGACCTGATTTCCCAAGGACATTTTTTCTGAGGTGACTTTTTGTATAGATACAGGTATATAAATTCTTGAGGTTTATCTATGATTGGCATATGTAAAAAGACTATCACTTGAATCCTCTGCTGCCTAATAGTGTGTGAGATTCCAACCCAGCTCTTTCCCAGTCAATGCACTTAGAGTCAGCCTCCCGCACAGAACCACCTGTGTTTATAACTGTGAACACATCATCTCTTCAGCCCATTACCTTTCTGCCAAACGTCACTGAAATTGGAAGTTATACGAAGAGACATACAGATAGGCAGCATAATCATGACAAAGCTCATTCCCACAGGAAAACAGTAACAAATTTCAGGTAGATCAGAAAACAAGATGACAGGAAATATCACAAGGTTACCTTGATTCTTTTTTTTTTTTTTTTACTTTGCTTGCATGTTTGTTTTCTTATTTACGTCCTTCTGTGACTTGGTGTTGCATAGCTTGTTTTTCTCTTAGAAGAACCTCCCAGTCAAACATCTGAAGGGCAGGACATCCAATCTTCATAATGTCATTACAAAAAAAGCCTGACATCTTATTGCATAGGTATCTAAGCAGTCTGCAGATCAGGGCTCCAGAAACAGAAGGCAGGGCATTAAACTCTTTCAGGTACAAATCATTAAATTTGAAGGAAAAATTACAAACAAACAAAACCAAACAAACCCCCAAACCAACCAAACAAAACCCAAAACCCACAAGTTTGCAGCTATGAAGGAAACTATCATCTACTGGAAAGTGACCTTTTAATCTTTACTTTGTCCAGGTCTAGAAGAATAATTGTGGAGTTGCTGGAGGTACAGAAAATACAACACCAGATGAAGCCAGAAGCACTGGAAGTTGTCTGGTGGTAACTAATTGCATGCTTGGTCCTTTCTGTGGGTTTCTTTTGAAGGAAGGATGTAGGCTGCACCTGAAAAACAGCAGCACTTCCATGATATATTTTGTAATTTGTTATAAATACTCCAAACTGGGCTGTCTGGCATTTGGTAGTGAATACCAATCACTTATGTACCACATAGTCTAATGCTTGAAAACAGATTTCGAGTTTTTGTTATCACTAGGTATCACTTTTAGGTGTAGACATTTCAGTTTGGAGATCAGGTTTGGGATTTGACTGATTCTCAAGTACCACAGTGAGGACCACTGTACAAATTCTTAAAATACGTTCAGGGATCTAGATGAAAGATGAGAGAAAGGAAGGTCTTTGGCTTAATTACAGTGGCACTTAGCAGCCCTGCAACGTCAGGGCTGGAGTGCAAGGACAGGCTTTAGCCTCTGCTGGCAATGTGGCAAAGTGCCTCCAATGGCAAACTCAGCTGAGAGGAGACACGAGATAAACTTTCTAAAAGAAGCTTGGAGAAATCAGTGGTGAAACCCTCAGAGACAGGAACGTGAATCCCACACAGCAGAGAAAACCATCTGGGGTCTTCCACGCTTGTAGAATTCATGGTGAAACCGGGAAGAATACAAGATGTACCACAGTGAGTGCAGGGTAAATTTTCTTGGTCATCCTTAAGTATCTAAACCCAAAGAACACCTGCTTTCTGACGTGTTTACACCAGCAAGATGCCTTTCTTTTCATGAGACCATTTTGAGGTTTTTGCATGATGAGAATGAATATCTCTTCCTGTATCTTTGCAATGACCAAAGGTGTAGCCTTTAGTTCACAGACCCCACGACGTTAGAGTCTCAGTGATCTTTTGCATACCTCAGTTTCTCTACCTGTGAAACAGAGCTAAAATATTTGTCTCTGTTTGGAGACTTAATGTCTTACAACTGAAAGCACTTGGAGATTTTTCAAGCAAGCCTTACCAATATGAGAATTTAATAAAATGAAATGAAATTAAATGAAAAGAAATAAAAGAAACTAAACTAAATTCTCTGCTTCCTTTTGCCAATGTGTCAACTTTAAGCATGAAGCATCAGAAGCATTTTTTCATATTTAGCATAACAATGTGTTTATTAATTTATCCAGCGGGCTAGCTCATGTTGCCACTGAGGAATACATAATCCTTAGCTATTATTTAGAAACTTTCATCCACAGATGTCAAAATACATTACAAATGCTGCAGTGCCTTTTGTCAATGCAAAATTTTCAGTAACATGAGTGGAAGAAGGATTAAGCCCAGTATGTTTCCTTGAAATAAATATTTATTAATAAATTACCTTCTTTGTTTCACCTCACTGTCTTTCAGTGGTGTCATCATAGCATTCACTGCTTGCCCAGGGGCAGTGACTCAGCCTTGCTCGGAAGGAGACAGCTCTCAGAGGCCATCGTTGTCAGGGGACAGCGGGCACCACAGCAGTGACTGACCGTACTGTGCTGCCTGTCGCCACCGAACGTGGCCTTCAAAGCAAACAGGAGCGCAGACGTAAATTAATCACACAATTGCATTAGTGCCCTCTGAACCAGCGCACTCAGCTAGTCCCCCGCTGAGCTTTGCTGCACTGAAAAGACCTTCAGCTGGATTAGGCTTAACCAAAAGCATTAGCACCGAGTGCGAAGCGGGACCCTGTTCCCTCCCACATGTCAACCTAACACTGCCACAAAGCTCTTGCTGTGATGGCAGCATCCGCGAATCGTTGTGCAGGAAATAGTTTGGGTTACATATGGCTTCTTCTAGATCGGTATCTGATAGCCAAGAGGCAGCCCAGTGTCCAGGCTGAGAGGACGATGCTGAGCAGCTAACCCAGTGCAGGAGCTCTCTGCTCCAGAGCATCACGGCTCTGCAATCACTTGGTGCTGCCACTTCTGCTCTGCAGGTGAAGAACACCTCGTAGCCTCATGTAGCACGGAGGGTTACCCTCCTCCCCTGCCTTGGTGTCAGGGTGAGGGCAGCTGGCCCTTAGATGTTCACTTAGGAACTACCACACAGTGTTTTTGCTGCCATCTTCCCCATCCTCTCGATGTGATGCAGGACCTGATGGGCTCTGCTGTGGTGTGCTGGGGATGCGAACCACCTCCAAACTGGATTCCTGCCAGACCGCAGGCTGAGAAGGGAGGGAGTCTTCTAGGGCAGAAATACTGAGGTGTCAGAAATCCTGTTTTCACCCCTGAATGCAGGCATTTCTCTGTAATCTGACAGTGGTCTCTGTGTAAGCATGGTATTCAAAGCTCAGTACCACTTTGGGCCTAAACATCTGAGCCACCTTTTTCAGAACAGGCTCTTTTAAAGCTCAGACAATACTACATTCATCTTCACAGTCTCTAGAAACAGTGGATGTTCTTTCCCCATTCTTCCCTCAGCAGCACTGTTCCTGCTTCGAAACAAAATCACATTTAAATTTTATCCTGAACTCAGGACAGCAGCTATCCATGCTGGCTATGCTGGGCTATGCTTGCATGGTCCATGGAGGGTTCAGCTGGAGAGATTCTGGTTTCTAATCCAAGTGCAAAGCAAGATAAGTGTAGAGACATCCAGCCATGCAATAAGGATGATATTTCAGGCACGAGCAGTAGCAGAACAACAAGAATTTTAGTAGCAAGAGCTTAAGGGCTTGTGACTTTTGAGTGTGTAAGGTATAGGCAATGGTTGTGGGGCTGTGCTCTTGAACTTGAATGCTGCCTTCACTCCTGTGAGAATATGGGCATCAGGCTGCAGGTCAGCAATGCAGACTCGAGAGGTTCAGCTTGGCTGTAAAGCACAGAGTTGCCTCTCTGAGCGAAAGTGAAGGTGCTCTATAGACGACTTAGATGGAGCAAGAATGTTGTTTAATGGTAGATTTTTTTGCAACATCTCTAGTGTCAAAGACTAAACTCCTCAGTCCTTGTGTCACGGGGTGTCTGGTGTCAGCCACAGAAGAATGAGATTTCATTTAATTCTAAAACACTTTCTTTGGACTGCAGGTGTTGGAGGTGCGATATAGAAACTGCAGCGCAAGTAGTCGTTCTATTGGTCCATTTATTCACGTGCTTTCAACCCCCATTTCAATGCGGTTTTGGCTTAGGTCAATATTGACCTAAGAAAGGTGATTTATTTCAGTAGCAGGTTTATCTACTTAGTAGATAAACTGACAACTGGGGCAAGCACACATACCTCCAGTGAGACCAGCACATTTGATTCTACTCATAATAGTCAATGAGGCGTCTGAATGATTGCAAAGCGATCAGTGTAACTGGGCCTCTGGAGCGTGCCAGCCCTGATTAACCTTGAGCAGCAGGCAGGCAGGCAGGCAGAACTAAGAGGCCGTCATGATTCAATGTGGCAGAGTCTGACCTCTGTGTTTGCCTCCTGTGCAAACCCATGCAGCACAAATTAATGCTTAAACGCTGCATCTCCACCAGAGACGTGGAAATCCTAATACAGCCTATTCTCTCCGAGCTGTTCCCAGAGTCCAAAGCCCAGTCTGGGACCACACACACCAAAACCATGAAGCCCACCTGAGCCAGAAGCCCTGGGTCTGTAGGAAGCTTGACGTCAATTGGCATTGATTGATTTCACCAGGACAGCCTGTATGGATCTAGAAGGACGAGGAATTTCTTATGTTGCCCACAGTGCTGGGCGTGAGAAGGTGCTACCCCTCCCCAGGCCTTGGCAGTGGCTGCAAGACGTCAGCGATGGGCGCAGGTGAGGTGTTGGAGGTTTTGCAAAGGGCAGAGGCTAGCTGAGGGAGGGAGGGATGAGGGGAGATGGAAAGCATTGCCACAAGGCGCCCAGAGGAGCCGCTTGAAATGGCTGGTGTCAGGAAATGAGGACTCGTGGCATTTAAGCACCATGAATAATTTAGGAGGTCCACTGAAACAGGCCGCTCCCCACTGACTGCTGTGGCGGGTGATACCTTACACCGTGGGGCTGGGATGAGGTTATGCAGCGAGGGGAAACCAGCAGTGAGCAGCACCTGCCAGAAAATGGGAGTCGTGCATCTGTCCAGAGAGAAGTGAGGTGAAATAAAGTAAAAAGAGACTCTCCATGATTCAGTCCTTGACTTGCCCTAAAATAAACAGTTCTCCAAAGCTCCCAAATCAGACATTAGAAAAGCCCCCTCCCTACCAACAAAAAACCACGTGTTTGTCTCTTTGACTTCCCCATGGTGCTTTTAACAGCTAAAAGCCTGAATATATCTTCAGAGCTTTTCTTTTATGAACAATAAATCCCTCCCTAAAATATACATACACATGGAACAGGCAGCACTTTTTAGAAAAGGATTTTGATTTTCTTTTGTTATTAATGTTTTTCTGCATTGTACTTCATGTTATCATCTTACTAAATTCAGTCCCGTATGAAACTGTGGCATTTCATATTTACCTCTAGGGTGTGCCTGCTTATTTTAAATCAACATACTGTTTTTTAAGTTTTATTGTTCATCTGGGACCTAAGGTTTTCTTTGATCAACTGAATTTTCTGACTGAGCATATTACTGCTCCAGACTGACCTGATCATTAAGAAAGAATGTATAATTGTACGTATATCTGGAACTGTGAAACATCTTTGCTCTTTGCACATTTTTTCATATTTTATACAAAAATACATTAAAATGTAATTGTTTTCTAATTAAACATATTGTTTCATTTTCATAAAAACTGACAGAGATAATGATCTTCAGATACAGAGAGAAATGATCTCATTTCTCCTAAATCACTCTAAAAAGCATTCATGTGGTGGTAATGCCAAGGATTCCACACGTGTATTTGATAATACCGGATGCTGTACAAATAACAGGGCAGAATCAGCCCCTGGAGAGCAGGAAGATTTTTAAGAGAGGGTTTATAACAAGCAGGAGGGACAGGGAGTTGTTTTTGAAACTGTGACCTTCTGCTTTCTAACATGCCTCACTTTTTCCATCACTAAGTGTGTGACTGTAATTCCTGATCAGCTCAGGTCTTGGGGAGAATATCACCTGCCCTGGGAGCCTCTGCAGGGGGAGGAATACGTGTAGAAAACATACACAGTCACAGCAGAAAAATAGGACGAGCTGGGTAATGTATTCACCATCTGTGGTACAAATAGCAAAGACTGAAGACCACATCTAAATTTTCTGCCTGAGAATGACCGTGGGCGAGCATTTGGCTCGTGCTTAAATGCAGTAACATGAGCTTTCTTCCTCCTCCTCCTCAGGTAGAAGCTATCAGCTGGTGCTGCCGGCTATCGCTTGTGCTGCCCAGAGGTCTGCATCGGTGACCTCCATGTTACCTGGCTGGCCTTCACATCTTATCAGGGGCTAGCACTGCAGCCCTCCTGCCCCCATGCCTGGGGCTGGGGAGGTGGTGCCGGGGGGCTGGGGGTGGGCAGACCCGGTGGGAACAGGCACTGGAGAAAGAGGGAGTGCAGCTCCGGCTCAGCCTGCTCACTCTAGCTGAGCAACAGGGACAAAGCCACAGAAAAGCCCCAACCTCGGGGAGACCTTCCCAAGACAAATCCAGCCTTGAAGGGAAAGGGACCTGTGCTTACAAAGCAGCCACTGACACGTGGGTGATGGTAGCAGCCGCAAAGGGTGGCACTGATGTGGCCATAGACAAAAGGCAGGCAAAGGCAGCTCTGAGTGCCGTGTTCCTGCCATCAGCGCTGCTGCTGGTGAAGGCAGAGCAGCCCCTCTCTCCTGCACAGACCTGGAGCACATGGCTTTCTCCTGGGGCTCTCCAAGCTACCGGAGTGATAACGATGGAGCAGTGTCAGCCACCGTTGAGACCTGCAGTGAGCAGCTGAGAGCTGAAGGAGACTGACACGTGAGGCCAAAGGAGTGACCACAGGCAAACGAGCAGGTCTGTGGCGGCAATGGGAAGGTACTTGACCAAAACATGACCACTGGCACGTAGCTTTGCTCACTGACTATGCACACCCGTTCAGGGAGGTGGAGGCATCTGCACAGGGCCAGCAGATACAACATGGGACCTCTGGGAGACCAAGGGGGATCCTCTCAAGCATCACGGCTGGCACTGGGTGCCCAACTTTGGGCAATGAGTCCCACACAGTCTTCAAACTGTTGTGTAATTTCCTGCTCTTTTTTTATTCAAATGCCAAGTTTTATCCAGAAGCTGCTGCAGCCTCACACTGTATGGACTGAATCCCAACATCTCATATAGACAAGCATTTGCCAAAGCCGCCTTTCTAATTTAATTGCAAGGGTTACAGTGCGTCACTGTGCACATAGGCCTAGTCCTACAAGCACTGTATGCATTGGGAAGGAGTGGTGAGCACTCAGCACTTCTGTGACTTAGGTCCAGCACCAAGTCGGTATCTCCGTTTGATAATCAGAGTCTCCAGTTTGTTCGAAATGTTTGTTTATTGATTATTCTTCTACTTACCTGACGTCCTCAGCACCTTGTTATTATCTCATGCTCTATTTATTTCATTTTGCTTTGGTTGTAAGTGTAATTAGCAGCAAAGTTGCTAGCCACACCTGAAGGTTTCTGCGGATACTGGAAAGAATCAAAATACTCTCATTTTCTAAAGAAATGCTGGCCGTGATGTATCTGCCACTACAGAGGGCAATATATAACTTGCCAAGAGCACGAGTAACTTTTGTTTTGTTTAATTAGTAATTCTAGCATGGGTCAGAGCTGTCATGCCCGACTGACAGTTTGTAGCCCATTGTTTTCCATCAGAGGATAAGACTGGGCTTTTGGTGTTTATAGGGGACACCACTCTATATCTGTCCAAAACTTTTCTCATCTGGGCTCCAAAGCATCCAATCTGCAAGAGCAGTGTCCGGGACTCAGATATCAAAGTGGCCTGCATGCATGGGCAGAAATGGGAGTGGGGTTAGAAAATCTGGTCTGCACTGATTAAGTGAATATTTCAGACCTAGTATCCCTATGTAGAGTCACATCACAAATGCAAATAAATTTAAAATTGAGCTACAGCTCTTTGCACAAAAATTACATTTTCACACTGAGGAGTAATGGCATGTGTTCCACTGACAACTTTTCAGCAGCTCCTGTAAGACTATTGTGAAGTTCCCCAACAGAGGGTAAAGTCAGGTGGAGACACAGATCACAACTGATACTCGTTAGAACACCTTTTCTCAATTAAGCTGTTATTCTGAAAGGAATCCAGCTGGTAGTATGGAGACCAGACAACCATCACAGAGTACCTTCAATTACTCCCTTGAGTGTGCACACATGCTCCCAGTTACCTAGTTGGAGCAACAGCTGGGGATCCTGATCCATTGAGGCTCATACTGACACACTAGTGGGTTCAGCAGAGCCCTTGGCATCTCTTGTTTCACCACGTGTATATTTAAGCCTGTGCTATTTGTTTGCATATAGCAGCCACTGCTTTCTCAGGCCTGTTATACACCATGGTGGACACTGGAGTGTGCTTGTGGCTTCAGTCAGATTGAGCAGCCTTTTTGTGTCCTGAGTTTATCAGTTCTTGTGGATTCAACAGTACCACGTCTCTGGTGCTTATCAACTCTTGCGAGGCTTTTACACGTTACCTCTCTGTGCAAACTTGCCTCTTTTCAGCCTCCTGTTTTCTGGTAACTATTTCTTCATTCATATGCGTGGGCACCCATGGAGACCGTTCCCACAAACTCATGCAGAAATGACTTCTAGACCATGGTAAGGAAAGCAAGGGCTAGAAAATGCTCCTTCCTCGCTCTCATAGGTATACTGAAGTCCAGAGCCAGACATCCTCAGCTGGAGGAGAAAATTCTGTCAACCCAGCCAGGGTGGGTACCCAGCTTGGGCAGAAAGCCAAGCTACTGCAGTTACAAAGCTTTAGGGACAGAGTCCACCACCACGGGGGATAGGTAGGGTCCATCTGCACATCCCCATCTGTCAGACAGACAAATGGAGACAGGAGAACTGGGTGAAAGTCTTGGAGGGTCTGCAAGCTCATTACGATGCATGGGTAACTTGTCTCACAAGATGCCTATACAGTGTCTTGTTTGGTGTTGGCACATAAGCTAATTTAAACTTGTCAGTGGCTGCAAAGGGCAGCGCTCAGAGCCTCTGAGCGAAAGTTTATTAAAGTAACTTAATTTTTCACTCCAACCTAGGCTACCCTATATGTTCTTTCCTTTCCTTCATAGCTGTAGTTGATTGATACATAATGAAGCTAGTCATGGTAGGAACCACGTCTGTGTACCTGCCTACAAAGCCCTAGTGTTTTCAGATGCTGGGCAAATGTAGGCTGCCCTAAACCAGGCATATAAGGAAGTACAGATCACGTTTCTCCTCTAATATCTATATTTCCTTGGGTTTGCCTGCTTAAAATCAAAATCCTTCTGTTCTCCTCATTGAAGGGGCGTGCTTTGGCAGGGAATATAAATTGCATTTTTAGGTCTTCATTTGGGCAGTCTTAAAATAACAGTCAGCCTCAGTCCTTTCAGAGACTGGATAGTGTGGATATTTATAGTAAAACTGATTTGATGGGTTAAGACTGAAAAACTAGAATTTATATTACATTTCAAAATATTACTGTATAACTTTGAGATGCTGCCATGGCGACTGCAGCATTACCCTGCTTTACATGCACGTTCAGTCACTAGGTCTTCCCAGGCTTTCAGAGCAATTCAGTGTCATGGGTTTTTTCTCCTTCTTGTTGCAGGTTGTCTGATGGCTCAAGTATTTGCAAGTTCCTGTCAAGGGAGCAGAGACCCCGACACTTACTTAGCCGTGGCACTGTTGGTTTGATCCCAAGTGCTCCTATTGTAGCTGCTTCTAAACATGGCAAGAAAGAAAAGGGTCTGGACTCACACGCTCCCTCTGACTCCAGTACAGACCATGGGCACTCAGTTACGTAAACAACAGAGAGAAGAAGATCCAGTTTACAAATTTAATAGAGGAAATATTGCACCTGAGGCTTCACCTTGATCTTCCCTTCACACCCTCTGACTTGGCTATCACAAAAGGCTGTGCATAGCCAGCTGTCAGCCCATAACTTCCAGGCCAGACATCTCCATTCACTTCTTTTTCTCTCTGGCCATAATCCCCTCTCATCTTCTGACTATGATGTTCCAACTCACTCTTCAACGACAAACAGTCGTCATAGCTGTTACAGGAGACTAATGCTCACTCTCCAACGGCTTCCTGGCTTGGTCCTGGCTCGGTCCTGGCTCTGCTCCAGATCTGGTGCTCGTGACTAGGAAAATACTGACATCCTCTCATGAGCCCCAGAGCACAAAGCCAGGGCTGGCAGCAGGGAGCTGCACCACAGCCATGCACACTGTCCAGAGAGGCACAGGCACAGGTCCTGAGAACAGCAGGGGTAACTTTTCTTGTATTTTCTAACCCAGCCCATTTTCACCCAAGCCACAACTGCATCCCCCCGCCTGCACCCACCTGGCAAGATGTTCGTTTTTTCTCAGGGGATGTGGTGGAGTTACAACATAGAAATGGACCCTTCCTAACAAGGAGTCCAATACGATGTGTTTTCCACCTTGAATTTCATTTGACTCCTGTAATATGCAGTGTGCTGCCTCTTGTTCTTTTATTGCCTCAGCCTTCATTATAGCAGAGTATTATTGATGCAGTTATTCATAAAGTGGCCACATAAAATATCTGTCCTGTTATCATACTGGTCCCAGTGGGCAACAACCGTACAATCTCCCCTTCAATATACTTCCAAGCAGCTCAAAGCATATAAAGCAAGACTTTTGTAATTGAAGCTGCCAGGCAACTACACTGCGCAGACACTGTTTGAGTTCAGATGACAACACCAAGGCTTTTGAAAAAAATAAAGGAGTAAAAATGTCTGAACCAAATGATTAGGGGTTTTGATTCAGCAGACAGGTCTGGGGAGGCCACTAGCCTGACCACATAAGACTCATAACAATACCTGACTTTTGTTACTTCTCACATACTTTCTTCCTCTGTACCTTAACCAGACATCCATAAAATAGCTAAAGTGAGGCGCATTTTGTTCTTAAATGAAATAATGCATTGCAGATTTGCAATCTAGTATCTTCACTTGAAATTCACTAACAACAGTGAAGTCAAAAAGGATTTGGATCAGTGCCTGATTTTTTTTTCCCACTTCAACACCCATATTATCATTAGAGAACAGTAAATTTTACAGAGTATGGAAATAGCTTCATAATGATCAGGGTAGGTACAATCTTCTCTGTTACCTGTTTGAACAACATTTACCCTTGATTTCTGGCAAGATCTTACACACCATCAAACAAGAATAAACAAACACATACATCTGAAAAGTTAGTGAACTACAAAACCATACAGTAATCCAAGTCAATGAGAGTTTGGCTGTGATACTGCTGGTGACCTCAAAGGTAACGGGGTTAATCACCTGGAGTTCATTATCTCAAAAAGTTTCCCAAACTTTTTATTTTTGAAAGGTGCCCTCTTAGCACAGTTTTCACAAAATTTGTTGCCTGCTGTGGTTTAACATTAAGATTTAAGAAGTTAGTGCAGAATTGTCACTACCTGTGGATAGCCACGAGGCTTCTGTTTTTATACTTGCCATATGAACATTGCTATGGAGGGCTATAACTGCCTAATTCAGTGGGAATGGCCTGGCACACGCTGTAATATGCTCAGGCTCTCTGAAGCACTCTGCTTAGTGTCAGCTATCGACAGCCAGCACTTGAGTTCCTGATGCAATGGCAGTGGAGGTGCCCTGTAAGAAACACTCCCAGGCTGGTGCAAAGAAGAGGACAATTTGCTATTAAATGCAAATGCTTCAGAGCATGGGTCACTTGCCTAACTGCAGGTAACAGAGAGGATTTAATAGCCCCAGCAGTTGCTGCCCAAGCATCCAATGTACCTTGCTGCGGTGGGGAGAAGCAATGGCGTGTCTGTTGCTCTCAAGCTACGTCACATCATGTCACGCAGCACACACTGACGTGACCTAATGCAGGAGGTAATAGGATCTGTGCCAAGTTACCGAATAGAAGGAAAACATTTTCTCACGTGCAGACTATTTTAGCACGTTGAATACTGCTGTCATGTTGGGCTTGTTTCTGAATGCTTTTGTGGCCAAATAAATCATACATGCGTTGTCTGTATGTATGTTTGGTTTCCGAAAAGGAGAAGCAGCTGACAACTACGGCCATCGCACTGGAGATTATCACCTGCATTCATAGGGTCAGTTGTCCAAAGGCCAGTATTTATAGTTGTGTCTGGAACCCCTAGATTAGAACTGCATCACCAGAAGAGACTTCGTGAATCACACCGAAGCACAAGCCAGTCAGGGCTGTAATAAGCAATCACACCATAATCTCTCCTTTCTTCATCCCTCGCCTGTGGGTCTGTCAGGGACATGAGATGGGAAGCCCAGCACATTCCGTTGCATTTTATGGATGAAAATTCCAAAGGAACCACCTGCTGCAGCACAGCCAGGAGATGGGAGCTGTCACTGTCTGGGTGTCTCATGCACCTATGTTCCTTTTGAACTAGGACTACAGAACAGGCACCTTTCATATGCTTGAAAAGGGAAATCATGAAAATATGGAATTATGCCCTACTTGTACACTAACACTTTCTTCACCATAATAGTTGGGAGCATGGTTAAATTCTGGAGAGCACGGAATGCCTGGGCTTTCAGCTTTTGGGGATGTTGTTCTACTGCTGAACCGTGGCTGCACTGTATACACGTTACCTCACTGACATGGAAAAGCTTAATTGCCCCACTGCAATGGGATTTAATTAACCATTTTCAGTAACTGTCCACACAGCTTCAGTATCCTAAACAAAACCAGTACTGGAGGAAAAAAATTACTTCTAGCTGGTTCTAGGCAGAAGGAGGAGAACACTGGGGAGTACTCAGAGCGTGAATGCAATGTGCTTACATTCCAAATGCAACCACATGCACCCTGATGTGCTCAACATGCAGTGCAGTTCCCAGTCTTTTGGCTTTGACCCACTTTTAACACAGACAGAAAAAACTGAGCAGCTCCCATCCCCAAACACACACAAGAAAAAGAACAACTGCTTAGATGAAGTTCATCAAAGTGATGAACTCATTGTTTCCAGCACAATGACTCTGGGATGGGGGCATGGGGGGTAGGGGGGATGGGGTTGGGGGTGTCCCTCAACTGCTAAGACATTGTTAGCACTTTAAACAGTTCAGAGACTCAGCAAATTTCACAAGAAATCAGCTCCAGAGCAGCTAGGAAGAAATGCCCCCGAACACTTTGGCCCAACAGCTCTCCTAGCTGACTGGATGCACTAATTTGTGCTGAAACTCCAGAGACCAGAGTGGGAAGGCATCAAATTGGACAGTGCTGCTTCAGTACTGACCCAGCAGCATGAGTAATGTGCCTCACCCTGATGTAAATCCCACCAAATCCACTCAAGAAAAATTCATATTTTCTGAGAGAGTGTACAAGGCCCATCCCACATTGTGGTCAGTCACTGTCTGCAGATACTTCCAGAGATGATGCCTACTTACTTAGGCAGAAGAATGACTGGGGGGGATCACCGGGATACAGCATTACTACTGATAAGTATCAGAAGAATTTGCATCCCAGATACATCATTGATACAAAAATTATCTCTGGTATTTCCTTAAATGCTGTCGTGCAGGTGGACACCACTGATACATCTTCCCCTGGACGGTGTCGCAAGCTCAGGGAAATCATCAAATGCCAAGAGCTCAGGACACGACACCTTTCTTGACTTCCTGCTCGAAAGAAAGCTCTAAGGCATCTAGAGCTCCTGCTCCTGCTGAGCTTTTGCTACTGTACTCAGAGGCTCTAAAAAACTCTTTGTAGCTTTGAATTATTATCATCAGGAATCAGGTACTGCCTAAAGCTGCAGCGTTATTATGATGGGTACTGGTGATCTACAGAACTGCTTTCTGCATGCTTCGGAAAATACATTAAAACTCACCTCCTCTTCTGGACAAGATATAAAGAACATCCAATATTTATTGCTGGAGCTTCCACCTACACCAGTGCTTTTCCCACCATCACCAAAGAGATACAGAGGCTGTCAAAACATGTGGAAAGTCTTGATCTTTTGGGTGGCAGAGTCAACAATAAATACTTTTGTTTCCTTTCACTATGCCAGAGACGGAAAAAGGAACCTGACAGCAGCTTCAGTCACTGACTTAAAATTGAAACTCTCAAAAATCGTACCATGTCTAGAAAATTCCAGTACAACTACTGCCTGCTGTACATCCAAGATCATATTTACCACATTCAAACTACATCTGTTTTCAACATCAGTTGAAGATGAGAAGGAGGTATTTGCTGCTCTTTTTAGTCTTTAGAAGTACAGTGTTCAAAAAGACCTATCCGCTCATGTAGTCTCATTTTTCTCTTCCTGCAGATAACCACAACATACCAGCTTATTTGGTGTTGCAAGGATGGCAGGCAAGGCAAGGCCAAAGGAATTAATTCAACACTTGCAGTTTTCAGGGTGAAGTTTGATACCTGGCAGAATTCATCCCTTTCCACCAGGGCTCACATTTGGAAGTGTGTGTGAAACAGAGGCTTACTGGGGCATTAGGATTCTTAGGCAGTGCCCGTGGCCATCAAAATACTGCCAAAAAGCACTAGCCACCAGGTTTCCATGTTTAGCTCTTTATCCTGGAATGAGGGTGTAGTCATGAAGGTCTAACTTAATGTCAGTTTTTCCCTAGTTTCTTTCTTCACGAGTCATTTTGATGTCATCTACTCAAATAACAGTAATAACTGACTTTGAAGAACCTAGACACATGGCCTAGCTTTTATAATACTACCATAGGTTCTGATTTGCTAAAGGAAGCTTATGCAGGGGTGTTTTCAGGCATACTTTTAAATATTTTAAACATTTTTATCTATGATTCATCCTACTTGCCTTGGAAAGTTGTGGGGTTTTTTTGCCAGAGGGCATGGTTTAAAGGTTGTTACATTATTCATCCATAACGTTAGTTGACACTGCTTCAAGACACGTATGTAAAGTATAAGAACCAACTGGCATATGAACCCCAATGCTTAAGCAGGGTCATTTGGGTATGGGGAAGAGTCAGAGATGACATAAGCAGTAAAGAGTATGTCTGAGTGTCCCTCACATACAAGGACGTGAATGACAGTCTCAATATGTCCTGTGTTTAAGAAAAAAAAAAAAAAAGAAAATATTTTATATGTTTGTCTCTTATAAATTGTCTGACCTATCATTCAGTAACTATTCATGGTTCCATTGTTCCCTTCCATGACACCCCAGAGTGACAAACACATCCAGAAATCTGGTTTTCAAGATGTGCAGTTCTGGTTGTGATGACAAGCACTGAATAAGCACTTTCTGAGAAACAAAGCATTGTTTCAGGCACCAGAGAGCACATACCTGTACATGAAACATAACATGAGTGGTTTGGGTTCCCCAGCCAGTCTGTTACAATCAGAGTTTGTATTTCTATTCAGTCAAATAACAGCTACACCCAGACCAGGGGTTAAGTCAATTCAGACCTTGTTTACTGCTTATAATTTCAAAGAATGTAAATTATACAGGGTGATATCAAATTTCCTTTTTCCTCCCTGTTACCTTAGAAAGAAGTGCTCCCTTTGGGAAACAAGGGGAAAACTATCAGTCCTGTTTGAGAGGTCAACACTCCGGCGTTCACTGGATAACCACATGGCAGGAAAGCATGGATCAGGGTCAGGAACAGCACACAGGATGATTTTGCTAACTGGAAGTTTCATCCAGGGTTACCTGACATGTCCCCCTCCTAATTCTTAATTAGACTTACCCCTACACTTTCAGGTGCGGTTCCAGTAGGTCTGCTTTCCTTGTCGATACTTCACAAATATTTCATAAGATGCCCCTACAAAGCTGCTTTTCTTCTTCTTTTTTTTTTTTTCTCCACCATACCTTCATGAGGGCCCATCCCTCGCCATGTCTATCATGAATAGCACTTCTCCACGTACTGCATCTGAAGCATTGGATTCAGTTGCCTCAACATCTGCAGACCCGGGGAAACATGCGCTATGTCTGCGGTGCCACATGGAGGCCAGGCAGCATGTCCTAGGAAATGTAAAATGATATTAGGAATCTAAGTCTAGAGAACTGACTCCTACCCACAGACATGTAGGTACTAACAAGGTGTTTACTGTAAAATTTCCTCTATTTATCTGTGACAGTTAGGCTGCACCATCTCTTTGGCAGCAGTTAAAGGTTGAAAAGACAAGAATTCAGTGGGAAAGAGTCTTCGAATAGATTAGAGATTTATGGATGAAACGGACGCCCTGACAGTTCTACCTAATTTACTGCCATTTATGCATATGTCATATCCACATTATGGCAGTCATAGGAACACATAATTGAATGATGAGGCTGAAATCACCACAGGAACACTGTTCATTATAAAATGATGAGATTTCCTTTATACCTGTTTTTAAAAAGCAAGATATAATCTAAATCTAAATGATAGGGTTTGTGGTGTTGGTTTTTTTTGTTTTTTTTTTTTTCTGTTGGGAGCTGGCTTTTCATTTCTAAGAACAAACAAAACAAAAAAAAAGGAAAAGAATTTTTGTTAAACAGAGCAGAATCATCAGAGAGGATGGAATGAAGCTGAAGGTGGGATCAAGTGTATACAGCATGCGTCTGTGTGTGAGACAAGCCTGTCTCAGGTGTGATGCTGCTCAAAGATGAGCAATGATACATGGATCCAATTAAGTGATTTTATTTTTTAATAACAGGATAACTTAATATATATAGGTTTAATTGATAATAGAGATGAACAGTCATGGACAGGACTAATCTCAAAGTTAACCTTGTATAAACTAGCTGGGAATTTGGCCCTTGATCTAGATCTATTCTAATGAAATATTCTCAAATTCTAATTTCATCTTCAATCTTATGTAATGGAAGTAACTGCCATTAACTTCCATTTATCTGTAGAAAAAGAAATCTTAGCCCAGGCATAATCTGCAGTGCAACAGCACTTGGCAACAACATATCCATTGCCATTCATACAGAGTGGGAAAATCACCTGCCTGAATGTTGATTATATTTTCACGGAAGGTTTCTGTATTTCATGTGCACTGGATTAGCAGGTGTCCTCTTAATTACAGTATACTCATACCAAGTCTCCACGGGTAAGAAACCCACCTCAGTGGAACAATCTCTGCAGGAATCCTTCTGGAGCACTGATGACCTTATCAGCATCATTTGAGCTGCAGTTTTTATTTGTTTGGAGTGAAACTCAAATGCCAAGCACATGATTCTTAACTGCAGACTCCAGCTCTAGGGCTTGAAATGCAGATGGCTTGATCCTTCACACCTTCCACTTCCTTTAGTAGGAAATCTGGATAATTAAGAGGAGAGCGTTAAAAAGAGCAGCAGATGCAATCAGGGGAATCTGTGTTCCATCTCTAGCCCAGGGTAGTGAGGCTTGATTGCAGCCAATGCTGCCCAGAAATCCTAAGGAAGGCTGCTGGCAGATGACCAGGAAAGATCACCCTGAGATGGTGCTAAGAGTGTCGGGGTGCACACCCAGATGTGGTGGCTGGGAAACACTCATGAGTCCATCAACTGAGAAAGAGCAACTGAATTTCAGCCTTATCTTGAGCTGTTATTTACTCTAGCAAATTTCTGGTGAGCTTTTAGTGGGGGACAGTTTGGGTAACAGGTAAGCCCTGGTGAGCCAGGGCTTGGCTCCTGTTTAGCCAGGCTTGCCTTCTTCCCATAGATACTGGTCTGGAGCCTTCAGCTGAGTATGGTTGCTGCCCTGGCTCCATCTTACTGGAAAACCATTCCTTAGAAAATCAGGTCAGGCTAAAGATGAACCTTTAATAACACAGAGCTTGCATTTATATGCCTCTTCATTTCTTTCACTTCCTCACCCATCAACATTGCAAGGGGACTTTAAAGGGCATGGCCACCTAGAGGGCCATGAGACTGAGTTATCAGCACAAGGCAGAGAAGGTTTCACGCGCTCAAGCGCGAGGATCACAAGTTGTCTAGGAGCTGAGAATGCTAGTGGGGCGTATCACCAACAGTAATGCCTTAAAGTTGCTAGAATTGCATGTGGTCAAAGCACAAGTCTGGCAAGCAGAAGTGCTGGCTTTCTGTTCAGGCTTTAGCAAATGAGCAAGTGGCATGGCCCCTTTGCCCCTCAGTTTCCCTTCTTTCAGACTAACTGAAAATATCAACCTACATTGCAGATCTTTTTATGAAAATTCAGCATTTCCTTTTCATAAAGCAATTTGAAATCCTGTGCTGACGGATACTAACAAGCCCTCATACATGATAGTATACTTAATTTTAAATCGGAAGACATTTTATGCCTTTCCAGAACTCTCATAGCAACGTGATTCATTACTATAGCTAATAAATGGCATGCATTTTTCATTATTCCAAATTTCTGAAGTACATTTCTTTTGCAGTTACATTAACTTATGCAGTGAAATAGTCAATAACTGTTACTGCATCCTCATTTTCAATTTATGATAGGTTTGTAGAGGGATGCAGGGAATATAAATTCCTCATCATTAAAGACTTTGAGACTAATAAGTCTTAACTAGTTCTCTCAGTATTCCCTCAACTGCTAAGATGGGCATTCTTGAGTGCCTTCCCAAGAGTGTGCTGTGCCTATTAGATGATTCCTATTAGAGAAGAGTACAGAAGTTTCCACATCAGGAAATTTACAGTTCATTGGGTGGGAAACAACTAGTGAACCTGGACTGGCATCACAGTATACACTGGAAATGGTGTTAAAAATGAAAATGATTAGTCAGGGTCAAATTACCCTAAACTTGGAGAATGAATCATAATGTATTTCTTCCTTTCTCCGAAGTTATTTAGATATGGGTGGGGGTGTCCAACACCCCAGGAACCACACCTATAGTTTTTCAAAATTAAGGGACCTTTAAAGCACGGTCCTCAAAGTCCAGATGCACAAATACCACTTTGTACCCTCACAACTAAAACTCTGCCCTTGCAAGCTTAGCTTTCCAATGACATACTTCAAGCCCTACCAATTTTTCACCACTGAGGTACAAAGCCCAGGAAGAGCTGGCAGAACCTTCTCTGTGCAGCAGCACAAGCACTGCCAACCACAATCTATTTATAAGGGCTCCCCTTCCTCTGCCCTTCTATTACCTCTTGAACTGAAACTGAGAAATGGTCAGACAAGCTGAGCTACTGACCCCATTTGCCCCCTTTACTCTTTTTCCAGGTTTGGGGCTTGGAACAGCAGGGAAGAGGGCTGGCAAGAAGTGTGGGCCTGAGCTGCTATGCCTGAGGGCTAGCAAACTGGGGAGAGCTGCAAGGGGAATGTGACCATCTCTTTATTTAAAAGCATTCTTAGAGTGAAGTATATCTTTTAGTGAAATACACCATTTTTGAAAATTCCTCCGAGACCTGGGTTTTGGTAATGGTCACAGGCAATGCATTTTCACTTTTCCTTGCACTGTTCTGAGGATATTGAAACATTATTATATTACAGAAAAGTTATAGTTGCAGAAGTTTCCATCCCTGAGAGGCACAGCAGAGGCATACTTCAAGCTTTTGGTTTGAGTCTGTCACTACTGTGACCTGGGGACATGGGGCTCTCAAGATGGCATATCCCATGTTGGGTAAGCTGTAGCAGAGCTGGCTACTGCAATACGGAGAGGGCAATGTCAGCAAGGCAGAGTGGACGGGAGATGGTGTGAAGACTCCTCCCTATCTCTGCAAATGTCCTGGCAGTGTCACCTTTCTCACCCCCTCCCCATGCTCCAAGGATGCTGGCTGTCATTCAGAGGATTGTTCAAGGTAGCAATTTATCTGATGAGGAGGATTTTTTGTTGATGAGAAAAGTTATACTGCAATCATTTTACAGCTGTTTTACAGAGACTTGAAGGAGCCTGAGGCATAAAGAGGATGTCATGCAATGAAGGTAAAAAGAACAAGTCAGAAATTTAAAAACATATGCAAAAATCAGCTAAGACCTTGACTCTTTGTGTCCTCCTGCAATCAGAAGTCCATTGGCATAAAGGGGTTCCTTAATTTCTGTTTAGCAGAGAAGACAAATAATGGCTCATTGTTCCTTTCTACTGTCTTAGAACAGAGAAGGTATTTTGATTTCCTTACATATACACCAGCCACCTTCCACACCTAGACAGTACCTGAAACTGAATTATACAAAGGGAATTATTCCTGTAACGGCAGGACAACTAATGTGTGCAGCAAAGATAGCGAGACAGAACGAGAGCTCTCCTCAGAAACCAGTGCTTTATTGTCAGCCACCTTCCTGGTGAGGAGCCTTAGGGCTCACTGAGACTTGAAAGGTAGTCTGATGAGATGAGCAGGTGATAATATCTTCACCAAAGAAAGCTCTCCCTGTTCAGAGGTACATCAGAGTTATCCAGAAACAGCAGGTTCCTCTAGCCTCTAGCCTACACCCTCTGTATTGCTAATATGGCCAAGAGTGATACATGCACCACTTGACAAGAGGGAGAGATTATTTCATTATTTATGCACAGCTACATCCTATAGACATCAGTATTGCATTTAGGTACAGTCTTCTCATGGAACAGCACCTTGAAGGTGTACTTATTGCCTTGATTCATGATATAGATACTTAATTTGCAAAAGACCCTTTGAATATTCAGTCTGTCTCACTGCCTGTTACTTCATGCATTTCCCTGTCCTGCTTTCCTGGATCAGTCTGGAAGTTTGACCTCGGATAAAGAATTTTACCAAGCTAGCTGTGGTTTTCTGAAGTCTCCATTGGCTTCTGTGCAGTGCAACAACGCACAGTGGATATTCAACAGACTGTTGTATGGAGTGGTTTTCCCCACCTCTCATCTCCTGACACAGGAACTTCACCAGAAAAGATTTCCCACAGTGAATATGAATGTTTCCCTTGTTCCTGGTGTGTCTCAGAGTGTGATTATTCTCACAGAGAATAAAGAATTTCCAGCAAAAGCAGATCTTGTCCATCTCAAGCAGACACAACAATAGAAGCAGCTAAGAAATGGCATCCTTGCAATTAAAATAAACTCTGTCAAACTGGACAAATAAAGCAGAAGGTGCAAAGTCACTAGTAATACTGGATTTCGTGTAGATTTCTAGATAATCTCAAGACATTTTGCTTATTGCACCTGTAGCTCCACCTACTAGTAAAGGGTCATTTTTCATTGGGGGCCTACAAGGAAGCTGGGGGGTCACTTTTTACAAGGGCCTGTAGTGACAGGACAGGGTAACAGGTTTAAATTGAAAGCAGGGAGATTTAGCTTCAACACCAGGAAGAAGTTGTTCATGGAGAGGGTGGTGAAGCACTGGCACAGGCTGCCCAGAGAAGCTGTAGATGCCCCATCCCTGGAAGTGTCCAAGGCCAGGCTGGATGAGGCTTTGAGCAACCTGGTTAAGTGGAGGGTGTCCCTGCCCATGGCTGGGGGGTTGGAAGTAGATGATCTTTAAGGTCTTTTCCAAACCATTCTGTGATTCTATGATTCATACTCCAAGATCAATATTCTCAGTTATTTTTCACTCTGAGCATTGACAAGTTTTGAATATAAATACTAGATATTAGTCAAAGGGCAGGTACTTTTGATTAAGACTACTGAATCAAAGTTTTTTTTTGTGGAAACTGTATAAACACCGAACACACATGGACATGATTAATAATTCTATAGCATATACCTTTGCTGCAAATATAACACTTTTCTACCATACTGTATTAAGGCTCCATGTGGTGGAATCCATGGCCCAAATGCTACATAGTGGTCTAAGGTCTCTTATTCCTCAAAACATTTCCGTATGTTGTTCATTTTTAACTCTAACTATAGATGAGGGGCAGAAATATTTCAGTTTAAGTTTTTTATTATTATTTTTGTAAGCCAAAATTAGGCTGTTGCTCATTCAAATCCATCTGGCAATCTGAATATTTGCATTCCTTACAGGAAGGAGTGATTACGATTTGTTCCAAATAACTGCTGTTTGAATTGACTGAGATCACAGATAAATGCAAATTTCCTCTACTTCATAGGCCTTAGGGGAGGTTTTAAGTACAGAGGCTGTTTTTGGAGATACTTCCTCTGCACTTAGCAGAGAAGGCGCAGCCCTATAATGGGTATGTGCCACAAATACTGCTAATTCAGCATCAACTGAAGGGTGTATCTACACTAGTGTTTGAGTCCGGATCAGGAGGGCACTCTGGAATTGAACTCGTATTAATGCTCGCTTTACTCTGCTCTGTGTTGCCCCAGAAAGATGTCTTAGCCCATGCCACCTGGATTCTTTGCAAATTAAACCAAACTGGAAGATTATTAGATGAACTATTAATGGGAACTAAGTTCTCAAGATCAATCTAGGAATAGACTGGAGTGAAATCCCCTGGAAGGTGTATACTGGGGACAACTGCATCAGCAGTTTTGTTCCAGACATCCATTCTCATCATGCTGCACTATTTGGTAAGGCAATAGTTTTCTAAAATGCTAGGTTACTGTCATTTGAAAAGGTTTTCACAGAAAAAACACTAGATAAATCTGGTAGCTGATGTGCTTCCCTACTCCTGTTTCTCCCTGCCGTGAGCTTGAAGAGAAATTCTAGCTATGGAAGTTATAGATAGAAGTTATTATGCTATCATTAAACATATTAGAAAAAGAAAGAAAGGGAAAAGATCTGCTCAGTTAGAGGGTTTCAAAATATTTTTCCCTTACATTTTCCCTTAAAGAACAGCCAGAATATTAAACAGAACATAATACAAAAGCTATTTTAAACCACCAAGTTAGTAGAGATTACTCCATTAGGTGTGTTATCTGAGTAAAGATCAAGTTCTTGTTTTGTGTAAAGCCTGTCCTTAATGATTTCCCAGAAGCTATACTATATCCTGCCCTGATTCACAGGATGGTAATTATGAACAACCTGAAGTATTCAATGGGTGCGTTGCTTGCCATCATATACGAAGCCGGTGGCTAAGCCAGCAGCAGAACAGAGGAATTTTGACCACAGTGGTTCTTGATCACTTTAACCATAAATAATACTTTCTGTAAAGTCACTGGATAATGAGAAAACCCCCCTCCTGCTTTAAAACCGTTATTCAGATTATTCAGCAATTAGTGGGGGAAAGCAGAGGACTGATCACACTGAGGCCCAAGACACTCTCTGTGCCTTTAGTTTTCTTCCTATGGCCTACAAAGTCGTATGAGTATGTAGCAGGATTCACCTTCACCTCCTCCAGAACTGCACGTTAATTAGCCAGATGGTTGATCTGGCTTTGGTCTTGCAACGTATATTGCTTCACAGAGACCCCTGACTCAGCAGCCTAGGCAGCGTGGCATTGGTGCGTTCCTTGGAGTTTCTCCATTCTCCCAACAGGGAAAAAATAATTCTAGTAGGTTTTATCAAAGGACTCCTTCTCTGGAAAGTGCTTTGTAACCTGCATCAGCAGCTCCCAGTTAAAGGTGCTGCTGTGTCACTATCAATTACCTGTGAAGCACCACCAGGACAGGCAAAAGCACTTGCGGTGGTAAAAGCAGCGAGGTTGTGTATGACCTCCCATTATTACAATGAATTAATGAAACAGTAACTTGAAGCAAACAGAGTGCTATATCAATAATTGGTCTTGATACACTCTTCCTTTTAAACAGGATTGTGATGGTCCAGGTTACCGGCAGGCTTCAGAAAAAGGATTGCAGTCTGATGAGAAATGTTGCCCCAAATTAGTATCGCATGTACAAGGACTTTTACATTCAGATACCTGGGCACAATTCCCTTACTAACCACAACCCAGACTAGTCCCCATTAAACCCAAGAGACAATTTACCACAGAGTCCAAAAAAAGTATTGCAGAATTGCCAATTGCTTTCTCTCTCCTTACTTTGTTGTTTCTCTCAGTTTGCCTTCCTGCCCTGCAAAGAGCTTTGAGTTTGCTGCAGAAAATCAAGTGTGTACATGGGAGAGGTTTTGTCCACGCAATGCTAAGTATTGCTGCAGGAGCCATCACTGATACTGAGCTACAGCAACCTCTGAGCACTGGGCTTGGAAACCTCCACACTCTGAGGGAGAGAGAATTTGTGTCACTTAAACCACCTCATCCTTCACTGCTTCACTGCAGGGACTGAGACAAGCATTTCCATGGTGCAGAACAGCACCACGCATGTCTCGGCGAAAGCAGAAACAAACCCCTCTTTCTGTTGGGAAAGTCCCACTAGCAGCTGTAGCTGCTGATCCATTAGAATGTTGCCTCAGATCTTCAGAGATGACTCTTAAGGTGCATCTCTTTATTTTTTCTCCAGAACTGTTGGTAATATACTCAGGTTTAACATGTAACTTGGTATAACTGATTATATTGTAATTAGTATAACTAATTATATTGATGGTCTAAAGCAACAATGATGTGAAGAGATAAAACGAATGAAAAATGTTCATATCCATGGAAAACTTTGCTAATAACTAAGATGATAGGTGCCCACAACTGAAATAAGGAAGATAAGAGCTTCCTGGGTAACAGTAAAATATCCACCACCACCTGTTTCCGCAAGCTCTTAGCAACAGCTTCTATACTACTTCCAAGGGATTAAGCAGAAAAAGAAGACGGACCCAAAGGGCCACTGAACCAGTGCAACCCATTCTTGATGTTTCAGAAAAAGGAAATTAAAATTCAAAAAACCAATAGTTTGATCAAGTGAGCATGAGTAAACAGTTTTTCTTCACATAGCAAATGAACAGCTGCTGTCTTGAAAGATGAACGCTTATCAGATTTTTGTTCTATTTCTTCTCATAAAAGACGTAAAAAATTGTTGCTTTGAATACTTCTAAACCCTATCAGGAGGGCTTTTTTATTCTCCTACCCTACCAAGTTTATATATTGTATAGAACAAAGAATTTTTAGCAGTTTCAAATGCTTTACGTACCAACATAGTCTATTTTGTTGTGTTCTATTATGCCAAATTAAGATTTTTGTAGTAATAATTGGTTTAAATGGGAAGATATTTTCTTTCTAGTCTGAACCAAAATTGGCACAAAATAAACTTAAATGAGCAGATTCCCAAATTTTAATGGTATTCTGGACCAGGAATCCCAGAAAAAGTAGACCCTAAAACAGATTCAAATTTTACAAAATAACCTCACTATTCATAATGCATAAAGAGTTTTGGAATCTTAACAGGGAACAGGTGTTTGGAACCCCGAATTTGACTTTAAATGACGCAGGCCCATTTACTCACCATGCTCAACCCGGTGGGGGGAGCCTTGCCTTGAAATCTGAACATAACAGAATGGTGAATGCCTGTAGGTCTACCCACGCACCTGCTGAGATGCAATACGAGAGCAAGGGTGAGTGAGAGTCACCCTTAATGACGCATAGGCTGGGGAGAAAATCCTGGAATGACAGGAACTGGAAGAAAAAGGCACATAATGAATAGCAGAAAGAGCACAGCTGGCACCTTTGACCAAATTCAGCCCTAATAATTTTTCCTTCTGTGATTTAATTTTATAAATACAGCTTATGAAGTAAAAAAGGGAAAAGCAATAAGAAAGTATCTACAGATTCTGAGAGTCCTACCACCAAGACTTGGCAACCTCTTTTCCAAAGGACACTACACGGCTCTGACATATTCAGAAGTGACAAGACACACTATAAAAGGAAATTCCTATAAGGTGTCTTGGTACACTTAACATGGCATACCCATACTGTAACATATTTTCCCGTAGCCCAATACCAACAGTGAGTATTTTCTGCTCAAACATACCTAGAGTTGGACAGAGTTCAGCCACACATTCATTGCTCCTGCATGAGCTCGTCAAAAAGCCTAAACCAGGGTTGGAAGTACCCGCACAACTCCGTAAGGACTGGCCAACTGGCAGGATGATACTTCACAAAATCACCTAGCATTTCATTCTGGAAACATGTTCGTTGCTTAAACTCTGCCCAACACTACTTTGACAGCTCTAAGTAAAGGCCCAAACATTGCAGAAGATGGCATTTCCATAGGTTTATGGAGGCAGACCATGGAGATAAGAAGGAAATTGTTTAGCAAAAAACCTTGGAGGACAAGGTTGCTGTGTTCCTTAAGTATCAGTCTGTTCAAAAAAAGAACTCCAGGAGCAGAATGATGAGTCAGGCGGATTATGCCTCAAAGAGCCAGACTATAGACAGATGTGTTTTTTCTAGAGCTGTTCTGTTTCATATTAGCTTACCAATTGGTAAATTATAGTCTTGCCTATGTAACACCCAATGCCATCATCACTGCTTGTGAATCTGCCCCTCTGGGAGATTTTTGGTTTTAGAATTGTCACCAAAGATGCAGCTTTAAGACATTCAAGTCCATCAGTGTGCAGGGGAGAAATCATTGCACATGGGGACATTTTACTGTGAGTCATATTTTTTGGGTGGGAGAGTCAAGTAAAGATTAAATAAAGGTTTGAGGCATCTTTCTCCACAGTATTGTACCTGGCACATTTCCAGAGAGAAATGAACCCTGAGATCTAAGAGACAGACTGAAAGCTTCTCAAAGACAAAATGAAAAGCTACATTTGGCTCCATTAAAAAATTATACCCACTTAGAAGAAATGCAGGATATAAATCCAGTCGGGATGAGGTTAGGGCCTGACTAAAATCTAAATTTCTCTTGTAGATTTTGTGGCTTTGTATTTCCACCACTATATTTCATCTGCAGCATGAACATAGAAAATACAGCCTTTAATGCCAGGTCCAAAAAAAAAAGATTTAAAGTTATTCCCTTTTTGAGCAATGTTTTTCCAGCATTGTAGATATACAGTATTTGCAGAAGATTTTGAACACTGTCCATTAGACATACAGTTCCCCAAAGTGTTCTTTTTTATAGACGAATATGTCAGCTGTCTCACAAAACCTTCTTTTAGGATTTCTAGTTGAAAGATTTCCTTTTTTATCACAGTGATGTCACAGATTAGTGAGGATGGCTCCTTCCGTCTCACCCCCAACACCCAAGATTTTGTTGTATGTGGTTAGTTTCATTTTTCATCCTCTGCTTTCAAAATTAACTCAGCTGTGGATGAAGATATATATCCTATTAGCGCTATCCCTGTGGGGAATGCCTACAACAGCTGCAGCTGCCATTTCATTTCTCCTTAATACCCTTGTGTCCTAGAATACAAATAAAACAAATGTTGGTGTCTTGTCCACTGCACACCCCATGTCGTATTATTTTAAACATACTGTACGGCTACATAAAATGCCCGTGATAAGACATTGTTAGTCGATTGCAAAGAAGCCATTAGAATAACAGTTTGTTCCTCCGTAATCCACCCTGGAATAATGAAACTCCACACTGAATACCGATAAATGATCCAAGATCTCATAAGCCTTCTTAAATCTGAACAGTGAAATATTAAATTGCTGCAGAAACCGTGACAGCTGACAGGTGGAGTCATTAGAAAAATGTATGCAAATCCAGCAGCAAATGACGCTGCATAAAGTAAAGGGGTTTACAGCTAATGACTTGTACTGATGTGCAGTCCCATATTCTGAAAAGAAAACGCCTAACATTTATACTGATGACAAGTAAAACTGTAATATATTTAAATGCAGATATCTCTTGTCCTGCACAGAACTCAAACCAGGGAGAGAGACTTAAAAACCTAATAATGGAGATCTCAGATCTTGCTTATACTTACATTCTGACATGTCAGCTTACGTATTTAAAATCTAGCGAAGGATAAGAACCAAACATATCATCAGCACTGAATTTCCATCTACAAGTACAGACACCGTTACTGGCTAAAACAAGATGGTGTCTTGTTCCTGTGCAGTCAAGTAGCAAAGAAAAAGCATTTTAGAGTCTTTGGCTGTCATTAGCTCATACGTTTGCTGCTTCCCTCCCACAGCAGTGGTATGAAATACCAAAAGAGGAGCTGATGAGAGGCAGTATCTTAGCAGGGAAAGTAAGGACACACTCAATGAAGTAGTTTAGACACATTATCGCAGGGATGGAGCTCATGATGCTCCATTTCCTCTGCTGCAAACGGGGATACAGACTGGGACCTAAGACTTGGGATTCTAAACCAAGCACTCTCAAAGGGAAAGGATGAGTAGGAAGAACAGCCAAGCCCAGCTGAGCAACTAGGTCTTGAGCCACAGCCTGCCTAAGGCTGCACAAAACCCATTGTGTACAGAACCAAGCACCATCCAACCCTCAGCATGATCGTGGCAAGGGTTGCATTTCCATAGCACCTCCACTCGCAATGAAGTTATTGGATTTACCTCTGTAACACTGAAGGAATGTTATCATCCTCATCTACCAATAAGGGCAGACTGACAAGGAAAAGTGCTGTTAGGAAGTGTGTCCTAAAGTGCACATATTTAGCCTCTGACAAAACCAGGAGTGGGGGGCAGTTTTTTGAATTGCCAATTTTAAAGCTTCAGCAAATATATTGTGCCTATTCCAAAATATTGCAGAGGCTGAAGAGAGAAGCAAAGGTCTATTCAATTATCATCCTACTAAAAGTGAGTTGTACTCGGATTATATGGGATTTCAGGATCAAAGTAAAACTGATCCAGAAACTTAGCCACTTTTAATTGCTTTGAGACTGTATTTTAATAATACTACTCTTTCTCTAAGTATATCTGCATTTACCTTGCACCTGATCTTAAAAGGATACAGGATAGTTTTAGGAGCCAAGGATGATGAAGTCAGTATTTTGAATAATATAAAGTCCATTCAAAACTGCAAAGCAAGACTCCCTTAACATTTCTTTCATCCATTCCGTAACTTGTACCATGCAAACTGGCATCATCTGCAGCATCACTAACATTCTCAAACACAGGTACCTCACCGCACTCACCCAATCTGTACAAATTACCTAATAAGGCCACTTCATTGTGAACTAAGATACCCAAATGCTAAAACAAACATATCCAGGAACTGTTTCTCCCTGAGGTTCCATTGACGGTTGTCTCAAAAAAGAGAACATAATAAAGTAACTGTAATAAACACTTTTCCTCAGGGTTGTATGGCTTGGGAACTTTTGCTAGTCATCTCAAACTAAACTGCAAACGGTGGTAGCAGAAGTGGTGCTGGTTTCTGCAAGGACTACACCTGCTCATCAAGTAATAGATACTGTGCATTTCTATGGGCCGCTGTCAGCCCTTGACAATGGCATTTGCTTAAGGCTGACCAAGGACCTTAAGCTGTAACCAAGGACAGGAAGACTGCTGACGGAGGACCAGCCGCTATGCTCATGGCAGGGCCTTATACAATATGGGAGAAGAACCAAACTGGATTCTTTCTGTCAGTCTTGCCAGTATGCCTCTGCTATTTTCAAGGCATGAAGCAGCTATGTAATCTCATCATAACTGGCATCTCTAACTTCTCCTAGAATCAGAGAATCTTTAGGTTGGAAAAGACCTTTAAGATCATCTGTAAGACCTAGGGCTAGATCCACAGCACTGCTGGGAGGGTGATGGTGTGATGATACAAGGTTTTCTGGCCATGGACCCTGACTGTGAGAATCACATTCTAGCCTGGAGAAAAGACCTCAAATCCCAGTTCTGGGGACTCGTTAATTATTTATGCAAAGTGAAACAGGTCAGTCAAAAGTTTACCTGCAGAGAGAGGAGGAAAACCAGAAAACATGGGATTAATCGTGCTGAGAAGGACAAGACTGAATTTGAGTTTCCTTTGTCCTGGGAGAAAATCCTCAGCAGACAGTTACTGGCTTAAAGGCTTCTGCCTCCAAGACTGCAACCCTAACTCACCACCTTTTTCAGTCTCACAGACACAGAAAGTGTATTTAATTGCAGATCCAGTGGAACACCCCATGCAGAGATACAACTCTGATTTCAACGTGAAACAATTCCGTTTTACATCGAGACAGTCCTACTTGTTTGGTCCATTTTCAAGGATTTATTTGGTGTTTGAGAAGTAAGTAATCCCTTAGTCATTCATAATATAATACACCTACAAATAAACCAAAAACGTTCCTTAAGGAGTAATTTTACAAGAGGAATAAATAGGCAGATAAAACAGAACTGTCATCTCCTTATAGCTTACAGAAGATACCAGATACCTGAAAGTAGAGCCCAGGGAAAAATTTTACCCTTTTCAGTAACTGCTTTGGGTGTTATTCTTTTTAATCTGTTAATGGGGGAGCTGTATTGTTACTTGGTTTTGCAGACTTCCTCTGGGCATCATAGCGACAGATCAACGTCACTACTATAACCTCCAATTTTACATGAAATGAGGATATGGCATCATTTCCGCTCTTGGTTGTGCTGATCGTATCCATAATCAGCAAAGTGATTCCTAAAGAGAACAGAAGGCAGAGAGCCTGCAATGAGAAACATGCAGAATCCACAGATAAAAACAAGAAACGGATGGGCAATGTGTGCGGTAAAATATGCTTGGGTCTCTAGCAATGATGTATCACGTACTTGAAAAATGACATATGGCACTTGCCTACAACCCTGGCTGGCTAAACGCCCAGTGCCATGTGGATTATACATAATTGCTTCACACCAGTGAAAAGCCCCTTCTGCATATTATAAACATATTCATATTGACTCCTTACTTATGAGACAGGAGATAGTGACAAGTAAAAATAATTTTAGAGAGTACAGTTGGTACAAAATTTTATGCAATATATTACATTCCCTACACAGCATATCTTGAGGCATGTCTAAATATTAATAGTGTCTAATTTCATTCTCCCCATATAAACATGTATTATTGAATAAACAAAGTTTCTTTCTAATACTGTGCAGGAGTGAGTGATTGTTAAAATACTTCTTACTGGATACAAGACAAACACTTGGGCAGGCCCACAGACCACCCTTCCTCAGATATTCTGCAGTATGAAAATAAAAAACAGCCCAGTATAGTTATCTTATTAATTTAAACCAGAGCTGCTACAGAAAATAAAAAAAGAAAAACCCTGATGGTCCCTACTTCTTACTGATTTTTGTTTCATTTTCAAAAGTAATCTATTCAGAGCTACCTACATGGCTGCAGCCATCTGCCAGCCTTGAGCTCAGAGGACTCCTGTCCATACCTCGTAAGCTAGTTATGGGTCAGGCACGCTTGAGCTTCACTTTATGCTACATGCTTTTGTTTAAGATATGCTCATTGTATGTTCTTATGTTTTGAAGTTTCCTTCAGTGACTTCTGGGGACATTGTGGTCCTTCAATAGCAGCAGGATACAAGCTCCCAGCTCTGCTTGTTTGCTGCAAAACCCTTCCATCATCTCCTCCCAACACCATGACTTCCTTACCTATGATTATGCTATTTGGTTCTTACTACCAAGTGCTACAGTTATAGAAACAGGTCATTTGAAATGTGCAGACTGCTTGCTTGTAAAACATTTGGCTCTGCCCTTGCAAGAATAAAGCTGCTTTATGCTGTAAATAAGGAGTAGGTTGCAATGCCACATGGCTGCTCATTATCGCTACATGAAAATAGCTATAAAAAAAAGCACATGCCCCATGAGTTCACTCCTAAATGAATTGGGCTGGATTTCAGTGACCCTTCTGTTTCCATAGCTCAACATGTGTGATTGTGAGACACCCAGCAAGATGGCAGGCGAGGTAAGACAGGCGTCTGCCGCTTGTCTGCAGGAACCAATAGCAGGAAGGTCACTGGATTTTCATCCAAATTTCTTCAATTGCTTCCATGAGCTGTATCCTCTGACTTGCATTATATATTCACTTACAGCCTTTGCTGCTTGTCTGCTGCTGCTGGTATACATCTGGGTGTTGTCAGGGTCCATAAATCTGTCTGAGTACTGCCAACTGTTACCCACATGAATTCCAGAACACATCATTAGATTTAGATGTATCAGGAAAACAGTCTGATCCTATTTCCAGAAAAGTCTACCTGATTTCTCATGTGCATATCAAATAGAACAGATTGCCTGGGGAAGCCAAAATCTTCTGTTAAACATGCATTTGAAGTAAGTCTTAGTTACGCAGTTCTACCTCATTGTAGATTAGCAATTTACAACTTCAACACACTGGGTAGCTATGAATGAACTGAGTTCTCACTGCTTTGTTGGGAAGCCATTAATTTCCTTAATCCCATTCTGCAGACAAAGAAACTGAGGCACAAAACTGGTCAACTTTATCATGTATATTTAATTTGTTAAATTTCCCAACGTTTGTTCTTTACACTCTTGAAACTTTAGTCCTTTGTTAAATCTTTATTTTATTTATATATATTTTATCTTTGTCATTATTTTTTCCTTCAACATCTTCAGAAATATTTCGAGATTTTCTGAACGGAAATAATCTCACAAATGTACCGATGCAGCCGGATCCATTTCCAAAATATCCATGAGCAGAGTGCACTGAACAAGAGATAATAAATAAAACTTTCCATTGATGGACCAAATTTAGTCAATGTCTTAAAACACTTTACAAATATGGACACATGAAATGGTCCTCTTTTTAGACATGGGGAAACCGAGGCACAAACAGATTTGAAAAATTAGACAAATATGCAGCAAGATGTGGAAGAAAGCCCAGATTTCCTGACTTTCATCCCATTAGTCATTCAATGCACTAAATAAGAACAGCCAGACTGAGTTCTGATCTGGCTCTTAAATGCTTATGCATATGCAGAAGCATTTGAAATTTTCAGGCCTTTTTAATAAATTTGAATAAACAAGTAGCATATAAAAAGCCACCTTTTATAGTGATACAGCTAATGCTGCTGTCTCTTACAGATCACATTTGAGAATTTCTATCAGTATTATGTCAAATGAACAAATGGTAAGAAGACCTTTTCCAGCAGTTCATGCTATGATTTTAAACCATCATTTACCTCTTTCTTCCTCATGGTCCCAAATTTATAATCTCAGTATTGGGAAATGTTGCTAAATTCTTATTCATCGGCATAGAATCACGGAATGGTTTGGGTTGGAAGGGACTTTAAAGACCATCTAGTTCCAACCCCCCCTGCCATGGTCAGGGACACCCTCCACTAGACCAGGTTGCTCCAAGCCTCATCCAGCCTGGCCTTGAAGACAGCCAGGGATGGGGCATCCACAGCTTCTCTGGGCAACCTGTCCCAGTGCCTCCCCACCCTCTCTGCACGTATAACGTATTGCAGATGCTCCCAAATACCTGAGCTCAATAAATATCTTAACCAGGTCTTTTACAAAACCATTTTAGTTTTCCTTTCCCGCTGAATGGAGAACAGAACAGATGGTTCAGGCGAGGGCCTGCTGCTGATTCTAGCTTCACTTGTCATTGAACGACCCAGCTTTCTGAACTTCATGCAAGGACTGTGAGAAATGTGGATGGCTGCTTCCTTGTGTGATGGCCTTATCAGTCCCACTTTGAATCAGACTGATGGGAGTTTGCTGCTTGATTGCTTTCTTTTTATTAATTCTGTGAACCTCTGCCATTTTGAGAAACACAACATGTTACACAAGACAATATTGAGAGATTTTAATCACAGGCACTACAAATGTTCAGCTTTCAAATGGATTAATGATGAACACAAAACCATTATTGTATCCTGCACATAGGCACTGCATATTCTAAAAATCTTGGCAAAATACTAAAACATAGGAAATCTAGGAAGCCTTTTTTTCAGGCCTACAGTTGTTGCAAATGTATATAAAATTTTATTTCTTTATTGCCAATTAATGTTTACTATGCAAACAGCAGCTGAATGTAGGTCCTATTCATCCATTCTAAAACTAGATTTGTTTTTATTGCTGTGTGAGAAACAATTTAACTGCTGTATTTTTAAAATTCTGTTAACGTAACACAGCTCTGGAACAGTGGGACAAATTCTAGGAAAAAGACAAATGGCAGTAATAATATGTGACAAAATGTCACCAAACGTTTTGTCCCAAAACCTGTCCGTTTTGGGAGAAGGAGTCTTCCAAAATCAAGTAATGAAATCTGAAGCCATAACAGAAATATCTGGAAATTCATGACTTGCAGTCCCAAGAAGCAAATCAGAAGAAAATTCTTTGGGTTTAACTTGAATATTGCTGACCTCTTTTATGCCCAATTACCATGACATAATAGTCATGCTCATTCAAGATGTGACAGGAAGTCCCCATGGAGAGATATCCTGGACCATTACATTTATGTCAGCAAAGTTTAGCATGATTGGGGATAGAGGAGGGAGTGGCACACACTGTGCAAAGCAAGGCAGTCAACTGGACTGCTTAGCTGCGTGAACCATCCAGGCCATCTTGGGAAGAGTGAAAGGACCTAGAATATCCACACGACAGTTTCATCTGCACACCCGCATGGACTAGAAATATGGTATACAACTTCAAGTGCAATGTCAGTCAAATCCGATCTTTCTTCCCTGTCCCTTATGAAAAAATTACTTTCCTGCTAGCTCTGAGTAATTATTGACGTTGCTGAAGCTCTTGGCGGAACCTGTTGTTGCTTGCAGAAGGGCAGAAAGAAGAAAACCTGTCGCTGGTCCACAACCAGCATCAGCTATATGATCCTGTGTTTAAGCTCTCTGTTCCTTACCTTGAGTATAGCGCCATTTCAGCTGTGTCTGTGCATGAAATTGTGCTAGATTTATACAAATGGAAAAAAAAATACCTTACGTATTTCAACAGAGGTGGTAGGTTGTTAGATTATGTTTGTGTCTAAGCATCACTTAAAATAAGTATAGAAAATTCAGCCAAATAAGGTGACATTTTTTCCTCTGTGTCCTTGTGATTACAGGAATATGACTATTTGAGTAGGAGGCATCTTCTGACTAGTGATTTTTTTTACACTTAGAGCTGAATGCCATTAAAATACAGAACCCAAACTGAAATATCATTGCTGTACTTTAACCCACAGGACTTTGGGGTGTTCAAGACCAAGACTCAGATATTGGGAATGCAGATTTACCTTTGTAAGAGGCTCAAACCCGCCTAGTAGGAGAACTGCCTTCACAGGTCCTAACTTTCTGACTTCAGAGATGCAGAAAAATCTCATTAGAATTTTTCTATGCAGCAAAAATGAGCTCTCTTCTGTCAATTTGACAGCTACCTGGCAGGCATGGGTGGCCTCCCAGATGACCAGCCAAAGATCAAGGCAGTCAATAACTCCAGCTGTTTCCTCACTGTCAGCAACAGCCCGTTGTGTCTCACTCCTGGATGCCCCTTAGGCATTAAAAGCCTTAACTTTTATGGATGGCATAAATTAAGGAAAAACTCAGCATAAATTAAAGAGCACTGAAGTGAAAGCTGGGGTAGGGTGTCAGCATGTGGATGAACTGAGAGTGAATTTTGAATGAGTCATTGATACATTTTATGCAGATTTGTAAGTTAAGGCTGGGACCAGCCCTGCAGAAACTGGTTTTCTATCCTACAGGGAACTCTCTGCATATAAGGGATGAAAGAGCATACCCAAATGAGCTTTACGTTGACCTTTCTGGTAAAAAGAAATACCAGGTTGCGTTTCACATTTTATTAAGTGAACCCAACCTGGTGTGAGTTGGAAATGGGACTGAAAGGAAGCACCAGGGTGCAACAGTGGCCAGCCTCTCCCTGTGGCATGGGATGTTCCAGTGTGGTTGGGCAGGGCCTGGCAGCCCAGGCCTGACCCACTGCCCCAGCCAGAAGCAGGGCACAGGGAGCACCCAGGTATCAGGCACCACCCTGGGGATGGGGCTGGGCTGAGGCCAGGCTGGGACGTAGACCCACAGGTAGGCCCAGCTTGGCGGGGCCCATGGCCAGGCAGCGGAGGTCTGTGGGGAGCTGGAGACTGGCCCTGCTGCAGCATTGCTGGGGCAGGGGCTGACAGATCCTGGGGCAGAGGGGAAGTGATGGTAGCGCAGGAGAGATCCCAAATTGGGCAGATTGGGGCCTGTAAGGCCTGTTAGGCCTGACATAGAGCTCCTCATATGTTTCTGCCTGTTGCTAAGTCCAGTGGCCAATGTTGGGGAGCAGGAAATGTGGGGCACTGTGTGTTTAACTGCAGAGTTGAGACATCAGGACCCCGAATCTGGGTTGGTCAGAGATTCACCCAAACAACTCCTGTAGGCAAACGGGCAGTTCAAGTTCAAATCGCAGCAATGGTGAAAGCAACGGAGTTGGGATGTCAAAAATGCCACCGAACTATCCAAAACAAAATTTAAGGAGTAGATGCTAAATACGTAGTTATTATGTAATGTCTATCATATACATTACGTTCTGCCTCATGGCAAGGAGATTTCCACCTTGCCATTACCCTTGTCCAAGGCCAGGACAAACCTACCGTGCTGTAGCTAGGGGATAATTTCAAATTCCTTGACTTTAAAATTTAATGAGCCACCTACTCTTTCACCACAATAATTGTTTTCCACATATTGCTTCGTCATAAAATATGTATCTAATCCTGACTCTTCACTTCTTATTTACTCTAGTAAATAGATCCTCTGCTCTGCACAGGCAGCCCTGTCACCATGCTTTAAGTCTGGGGACATGTGCAGAAACCTTTGTGCAATAATTATGGAAAGTTAGTGGGGTAGAAGGAAATGTTATCAGCCGTTATCTCTTGCTCCAGAGGATGTGAGGAGAACATAAATAAATCCAGACACTGCAAATGCTTTGCTGCAAGCTAGGCGATTAAAGTATTTCAGATTCCTACAAGTCTATTTAAAGCAACTTAAATCTTTTTGATGGCCAGTAGTTCGCTGCAGCCTAGCTGCTTGCACAGGCTAAGCTTCCCTCACACACTGCAGAAAGCCCACAGGAAAACAGCTTCAGCTCCTGATGAATATTGATACAGATGACACTTTAGGTTACAGATACAGCTTCAGAAAATGTTTTAGGCCACTTTTGTTTATAGACGCGCAAGCTCCCTTATAAGGAAGGCTTAGTGCTGTTTTTTAGGCTCATATGCTTCAACCTTCATTTATGTTGCTAAGACTTTCACATTCAGAGCAGCGGCAGGTCAGAAGTTGGCTTTGCAACAGCTTGTAGAGTTGCAGAACAATTTAACTCTCTACCACAGCTCAATTAGTCAGTACATGTGCAGGCTATTTGGAAGGCTCTGCTGTGCTTTCACCGAGTGCCTGAAGCTGCTCACAGCCACTGAGAAGTGAACTCAGCTTACATGCTGCTGAGGAAGAAGCCTAGTGTTAAGAAGGAAGGGAGAGCAAGGGGCATGACAGTCAATGGAAGGGAAGAATATTGCTTGCTTGCATCAGTTTAGCCGTATCTAAGAAACCAGTAGAGAAAAAATTACTCTCTTACATTTTATAGCACATTCCCACCCTGCCCCGCTCTGCTCCCCAGGATACAGTAGAGGATCTATAACCAGCCTCAAGAAAAATGAGAAATATAAGAGTCATCCATCATTTGGGATAAATCTAAGGAAAAAATAATTATCTTAAAACCAAAAAACCTGGCACATCATTGCCTAAAGAAGTCCGGTCCATAACTGGAGTTATGCAGAACAGCTTCTCCATACTGCTTAGCAGAGGCTGGAGAAGCAGTGACATTCAAGAGGAGGAACAATGGTGTTAAAGAATTCAGCAGAGGAACAAACTGATGAGATATCACCCTAGGAAAAGCCTAGAAAGTCTAGAAATAATGTTTTGGGGCAAAGTGTTATTTGAATAACTTGGAACTAAGAGCAATTCCTTAGAAGAATTCAGAGAGACAAGTTCAGAAAGACAAATTCAGAGAAAGAGCTTTGTAGATATCTTTTGTAAATAAACACGATTGCATTAAAGATGTCAGAGTCCAGTAAGCTGCAGAAGTATTGATAATGTTGGAGAGCTTTACACTCCCAAATTATTCCAGTGCACTTTATAAATGCAGAAGTAACTCTGTCTAAGCAGTGCATTGCTCCCACAGAGATGGAAGGCTTGTTTAATAGCTCACAGTGCCACTCCACAAGGCATTAGGTGGTAGGGAAAAGACACTGTGACCCATTGAAATAGCAGGGGAGTACAGATAAGCAGGACAGAATTACACAAATTAGAAGTGGGACCGCACATCAAGCTAATGGCTCTGCTCTTTGGGAAGGAGAGGTAGAGTCTTTGTGCTCATTTGGAGCCTGCTATTACTGACCTCACCTATTCTGGGGAATTGGTGCTACACCAAGTAGAGAAAAAGCCTGCAACATTAGTAAAGTTTTAGAAGTATCCTACATTTTTTTAAAGTACATCATAATTAAATGCTAAACATACCTGACCTTGTTTACCTAGAGATATCTAACAAGAATCCAGGCCGAGCAAGCATACTTCAGTCTACTTAATGCATGTTGAAACAGGGTAGGAAAAGCCAGGCAAACAGTTGTAATTTTGATACTGATAGTGTAGGCTTTTTATACTGATTTCCAAAGAGAAAAGAGGTATTTGATTACTTTTTAAAATATGTAAGTAAAGCATGAAAGACAAAATTCTGGGGATTAACATTTTACTACAACAAATAAATATAAGGTATTAGATGTTATTGCCACCTTGAACATATCAAGAGGTCAGGTACTATCTGTTCCCACTGGGGGAGATTTTTCAGAATTTCCTTCATTGGGAGGGATGTTGAGGCTTTAACAGTGAAAACAGTGATTAGACCTTTTTCCCCGGAAAACCTGTTTATGTGTTTGAGAGGACATGTTGGAGAACAGGCAACACAAAAACCGAAGTGTTTTAAAAGAGGACAAGTAAGTCCTCCCCTTTCAGTTGCTCAGGATTATTACCTCGATCTTGTTGGTTAAAAACCAGGAAAAGCACAATAGAAAAAAAAAAAAAAATAATTTCTAACATGAAAACAAGTTTTCTTCCTTGTTTTTTGCATTTTTGTCAAAAAGAACTTGAGTACAAAGTATTTTCCACATTCCTATTTCACGTCTCTTTAAATGTGCTCTCAAAATTGTTTCAGCTTGTGCTGCAAAGGGAATCTAAAGAAGAAATTTTTATTCTACACTCATCATTTTCCTTCCTTTCAACTGCAGTTCTTATCATCTTGTGTTATACATAAAAAAGAAACAAAAACTTGAATATATGCTCTGTGGTGAAAAATGTCACACTGCTTTCCAACGTGATCAAGGCTAATCAGCTAGTAATAGCTACAAAATAAAAAACCAGCTCTAGAAGTTCTAAAGTGAGGGAAAAACAACCAAGTCAGATAATGCCAAGAGGTTTGGTGCTTTTCAAGTAACAATATCCATTTGAAGTTTTTTTCTTTTCCTGGGGAAGTTAGTGATAACTAAGGGACTACAGGGTAGATGATATATAAATCCTGAAGGATATTTTGGAGGTCAGTCGCTATTTCTTGTTCCCTTCTCTCAGCACATGAGAACAATGAATCCAGCACCAGGTTGAGCAGCAGCAATGGCAGCAGATTTAAAACTCAATATATGTACTTTTTAAAGTGCAATTAGACAAAAATTTGTGAGGAACAAAGTAGTACATTTCATTCAGAAAACTAAGTATCTGTATGCTTAATAGAACTGTTATGGTTTCATAGAATCATAGAATCACAGAACGGTTTGGATTAGAAGGGACCTTAAAGATCATCTAGTTCCAACCCCCCTGCCATGGGCAGGGACACCCTCCACTAGACCAGGTTGCTCAAAGCCCCATCCAGCCTGGCCTTGAACACTCCAGGGATGGGGCATCCACAGCTTCTCTGGGCAACCTGTTCCAGTGCCTCACCACTCTCTCCCTGAAGAATTTCTCATTTCATTACATACCACTTGCCAAGCTAGGGGATCTTTATTTTGAGGAGCATATCCACAAAGAACCATATAGATCTATGGGGACTGATGGGATCTGGACAGGAAGAGACAGAACCCTAATTGTTCATGTTTTCTGTAGCTGACGTTAAATAGCCAGTGGAGACCCATACTTTTATGTTTTTATTGGAGATATTATTATGTGGCATATTCTGCCCATCATATTTAATCTAACCATTTCCAAACCCCTTGCCTTCATTTTGCTAACCTCCAGTCACAGCTCGGGGTTAGAATACCATCTAAACTAGGTCAGAATACCATCACAAAGAGCTGAAAGTGCCTGGCCCTCAGACAGCGGAGACTGTTTGGAGCCTGGCAGGATCATTTCAGTGTCAGCACACAGCAGTTTTTGACAGAGGCACACAAATAATTTGACAGCTTTTCACCAAACAATGTTAGCAGCCATAGCTAAACTCTCCTAGAAAATAAGCAAGCCTAACTACAAGCAAAGTCAACAGTCCACAAAAGCAGAAATTTATCAAGAGCAGTGAGACCTTCTATTACTTAAATCAAGACTGAGATTACTCACAGAACCAGATGACTGACCAGCTTCAGTGTGAGCTCTAGATATTGAGATGAAACAAAACTCAGACACAATGAATGTTTCCATTAAAGTAGTATTTTCAAAGTGCATGTAAAGGTCCTTTTCCTTTCCTTCAATACCTTACTCTTCATGCCCACACTTCTCTCCTGTTAACCCCCAACTAACTTTGCTTCCACGCTCTGTAACCCTGGCAATCAGACAGAATCTTTCAGCATGCAGCCTTGGTATTTGTCTTAAGCCTTTACAGTGTAATAACTTTTGTATCTTCTGCATTAGCTAAATGTTTTAACGCATAATAGGGTTGGGGTGCTATGTAATAAAAAAGGCCAAACAATCTAATGTAACTAAGAAAAGCAAATACACTCCAGACAGAGAAATGCAAAAGGCTTTGGATTTCTTCCTGTATTTATGTTTTAATTTGATTTTTCAAGCTTTTTCTGATTAGCTGCAAGAATTATTTCAATTGAGATGCCAGCTGTTCTAAGAAACTCAGCTGAGCCCCATCTGGCCTAAACTATAAGGCAGTCTGATATTATCAGCTGCTTTGAGCAGTAAGCTAAGACACAGCTGGTTTGAAATTCAGAGCTAAGACACACCAGCCCATGAGCTGTGTTGAATGTCTGTCTGCCCCCTGTGCGTTTGCAAAGCACGAGGCAAAGCTGAGAGTCTGAATAAAAAAAATGCCCTCAGAAGTGATATATCTGCCACAACATAAGTCCTGCAAGAAGGTATGTACCCTACTCCACATAGAGCTAGCTGAGAACTTATCCATATCTTCTCTACTGCTTTTATATTTTCAGAGATACAACTCACCTGAGAATTAGCAGAGTTGGACATTATTAACATTTACTGCCCACATCTCTGTCATACAAGCATTTTCAGTTGTCAAGAAAGGTTCTTTCTAACTAACTTCAGCAACATAATATATCCCTTGTAAGGTGTACTATGAAGTTTGGAAGTATTTACTTATAATCAAACAACCGATTCTGCACAAAAGCCATATCCTTTGCTTTGTGGCAGGCATACAGTGTTCCCCTGACAGTTTGAGCTATCGGTATCCACCCATATACTCAGCCTGACTCTCCATATGGCTATAACCTTACGGATGTTTGTCACTCTATAATTCTGATTACATCAGAAGAGCTCATCCTGCGGCTCACTGACGGTGTACAGCCTGCAAGGAGAACAAATCCAAATGAGACTGCTCAGGGTGCTCTGCCCTCATCTTCCATAGCTTTCCAGAGCATCCTTCCCCAGACCCTTGACACCATGCTGTCCTGCCAAGCTGCACAGCACAAATGCACATATATATTCCATTTTCCTCTGTGACCCCCAGGACTGAGAGTATGTCAGCAGAGCAAGACGGTGGCATTCACCGCTCTCTCCCCAGCCACCAGAATGAGCCACAGGGCCTGCTCTCCCAAGAAGATTGGATCCAGCTGGATCACATAATTCATTCAGAAGAGCTGAATGCTGTGCCTTGGTGTCTGCTATGAAATCTGGGAAGACTGAAGGACGATTGATGATAGCATAACTCTGCCCAAGCAGGGGAATGAAGACAGCCTGCCAAACACTACTGCTTTGCTAATGATGCTTATCTGCTGTAACCATCACAGAGAATTGAAAGTGGCAGAGTGGAGAGAAGAAAAACCTCAGGGAAATCAGGTTGAAACAGACTCCTGGAGTTGGCCAAAGAAGTAGGAGGGTTCTAATTTGTGGAAGGCTCTTACTGCAGTTAGAAGTTCTCTCAAATAACACACTGAAAGTTCTGAGGACAGCTGGACTGTGGGGCTCCACATACCCAGAGGAAAGGAGTGAATGCTTTGCCATGCCAAAGTAAAACACAGAGTTCACTGTGGGTCAGACGGTTTGACTGCTTCACCACTGTGGTTGAGTTCAGCAGTACAGTGAACCTGTCCAGAACCTGAGTTGTCCAGGAAAAGGGTACACAGTTCACCTATAAAGCAGGCCTGGCAGATTATCAGGGATAACTAGGGCATATAAAAAAGGTTTTACATTTCTGCCATCTGGTACCACAGTCCTAGGGATCTGCATTCCCCATGGAAATGGCCTTAGGGCAGCATGCTTGTCCCTTGATATGGATCTTCCACATGCACTTTTATGCTGCAGAAGGCAAGACGGGCTTCCTTTGCTAGACCTCTGTTGCCAGTAAGTCTTGATTAGCACTGCTGTAATGGAGCACTATCTGATGTTCTTGCCATGTTCGATATATTCAGACCATTTTTATTTCCTCCTGAAAAGAAAGACCATTTCTTTTCTCCTGTTCCCGTGGATGTTGTCCATTTTTGAAACACAATTATTAAAACAGCAGTTGGCTGCAAAAATTCTGTTGAAATCTTATTTTAGTCTTATACGCAGACTGTCAAAATCAATGCTCTTCTGAAACGGGATTGATTTGCTACAATTTATTTTTTTATAGAATAACACTGGAAAAGTTCAGCCAGTGTTAGAATATCCTTTTGACATTTTTGGAATAGAATACAGCAGTGTTGTATATTGAAACAATAGCAGGTTATCCCTCTGCAGAGGAGAGATAAGAAGTATTGTAAATGCTCAATATCAAGAACATCAAAAGCTTGCTAATGACCTAAAAATCAAAAATTACTTGTTTAAAAATGGAAACATGGATGCTCACTGAACATAACTTAAAGTGATTTGCAGATAACATCAGAAAATCTGAGGCTTAAAATGAGCTGCAACCAGCAAAGGACATAAAAGGCAGTGAGAAAAGCATTTATAAACACATTCAGGATAGAAGATGGAGAGCATTGCTCTAGTCTTAAGCAGGAATGGTGAAAAATGTGTGAAGGAATAAAAAAGGACAAAATGTTCAGTGCCTGAGCCTTCACGAAAAGGGTAGCTGTGACCAGATTCTTAACACGTTTCAGTGGTCTGGAACACGGGCTAGAATTAGGAGAGAACAGAGAGCAAATATTTAGCTGAGACACGTGTGCATGATAAGGGAGGCTGCTGAAATTCACCTTAGAGGATTAAGAAGTAATTGAAGCAATCTGAATTCCTTGGAGGACACACAGAGGACTGATGAGAACAACTATGGGGCTCTTCTGCAGAAAGGGAAAAGAAGCAGCTGGAAAATTGTAGGCTAGTCAGCCCTAGTTTACTACCTGGAAAGACGTTGAAAGAAAATATGAAACAATCTGTGTATAAGAATCTAGAGACATAAACATGATAAGAAACAGCCAGCTTGTATTTATCAAAATTAAGTGTTTTAAAGCAAGCTAACTTCTTTCTAAGTGAGCAACTTGGCTTTTCAGAGTAACTTGCCTTTTTGGGTGGAGGAAGGTAGTAGAGGAAATGGATGTTCAGCTTAGTGAAGTTGTTGCAGTCTCAGACCTTCTCCACAAGCAAACTGAGGGAACGCGGCATCTATTATATCACTATAAAATAAGCCTGTCAGCTGTGGAAAAGGCCTGCTCAAAGAAAAGTCAATAGTATTCTCATTCCAGTCTGAAATTGTGCCAGCTTTTGAAATCCTGAAATCCTGTGGAGAGTGTAGCTTCTGTTCTCGGTGCACCTGTAATGGGAAGGGGTGATTTCTAGCTGGCAGTGAGAGCCGCCCTGTGCAGAGGAAGTGTGCCAGACCATTCCTGCACTTCTCACAGGACAAACTGATGGAGCTCGCTGCAGATGGTTAGTCTGGAAGCACTAAAACATCTCTGTGGGAGAGCAGCCGCTAAGCCAGTTCTGTGCCCATGCAGCGTGACTAGCGCTGTCGGGGCAGAGGGAAGTGGCCGCAGGGTCTGTCACGACCGAGTTCCAGTGACCCTGACACATTGATTGTCAGCGACTGTCGATGAAATTAGCAGTTTTAGCTCCATCCACAAGGCAAAGTATTCCTAGGAAATGGTGGTTAGAATTGCATTACGACACTGTGGCATCTGGTTATGCTTGCATTGCTCTTCCCTGCCACCCTTTGCCCCAAACATCCTATGGCTTTGGCAGGTGGAAAAATTGCCTCTCTCAGAACGCACCTCAAAAAGCACCTTGTTCAGCGTGTCAGTAGAAAGTAAGGAGACAAGTACCTGCCTCATACACTTAAGTTAAAACAGACATATTCAACCTGGTTATGCCAGCGCCATGATGAATGTCTGGCAGCACTTAGTCCCAGATGGGAAAGGTACATGTCCAAATTGGTCTTTACTGTTTATAATTTAAAGTATCTACAACTTTATCAAAGTATTCACCGTTTCACAGATCGTACAATAATATATTTATAGTAATTCACAGTTACTTAATTGATACTTTCAGGACTATTAACTGAGTCCTAAATTTTGATATATGTGAAATTCCTGCAGTTGGAAGAATTAAGGGATTTTTAGCTTACACAACATGCAGTAGTTTACACATGTACACTTGTTTACAGAGAGATTTACATTTGTTTACAAAGAGTACCAGTAACTTATTATTATATTCCTAAGTTACTGATCTTCATCAACTCAGATACATGCTGTGAGCAATTAACTGAGCGATTGAGGCATGCATCCAGTCCCCTATAGTCACTTCAGCTGACAGACTGCCATGGTTGATCGGATCACATTGGGTTGGATCACATGTGTCTAAGCCCTGTATTACATCTGGATCTTGTCCGTTATAATTTTCTTCATATTTTCTAAACTTTTCCAGGCTTCTATATTAATATATAATAATAATCTTTTACTAATAACAGCAGTTAAGACCATTCTTTTTCTTGTCTGTAAAAACAGGAGATCAAGTAATAGATTCTATTCTTACCATGAAGTAAAAATACATCTTTAATAATAAATATTCTGTGACTAAAATGCTTCTTTTTTCCAACAGCTTTCCTATGGGTCATTTTCTTTCAATAAGCAAGGTCAGGGACAGCTACTAGCCCGTGCAAGACTAATCTCTCCCTCAGGAGGGTTTTAATTTATAACTTACCTTATCTGATTTAAGTTCAAGTAGAAACTGATCTATAGGTTTTGCTTGTGGCCTTTGTGGTGTCACAGACATGAAGTTATTAGCAAGAGTCACCTCAGGGCTCGTCTACAGGGAACACTCAAAAAAAGAGGTAAGATTTCATCCAAAGGCAAACAGTACAAAGGCAGAGTGTCTGTAATTATGTGTCCAGTTTGTGTGGTGGGGTTTTGGTAGCAGGGCACGGACCACAGAGGTGGCTCCTGTGAGAAGCTGCTGGAAGCTTCTCTGGCTCCACGTTGGACTTGACTCTGGCCAAGGCCAAGCCAGCTAGCATCTCTGTGATTAACGTATTTAAGAGGGGAAAACAAAGAAAACCTGCAGTGGAGAGATCAGTGGGATGTGAGAGAGACAGCCAGGCAGACCCCCAGGTCAGTGTGGAAAGGTGTGGAGGAGGTGGCCAGAGCAGAGGTTCCCCTGCAGCCCGTGGGGAGAGGGCAGGCTGTGCCCCTACAGCCATGGAGGGTCACGGGGGAGCAGAGATCCCCCTGCAGCCCAGGGAGGGCCTCACGCCAGAGCAGGGGGATGCCTTAAGGAGGCTGTGACCCCATGGGAAGCCCACCCTGGAGCAGGCTGCTCCTGAAGGACCGCATTTCATAGGAGGGACCCACACTGGAGCAGTTGGTGAAGAACTGCAGCCCGTGTTCTCCCTGCCCTTGTCTTGACCCATTTCACCCTCCTCACTGGGGGGAGTGAGCGAGCGGCTGTGTGATGCTGAGTTGCCATCTGGGCCTAAACCATGACAAATTAACCAGTTAAGATAAAGGCGTAATGGCAGATGATTGACCCGTGTCAAACAGCAAGTGTTAAAACATCTTTGGCTTCTTAAATTCCTACTCTCAGCTTGATGAGGGTGGAAAGCAAGGAAGGGAGGAATCTTCATCACAAGTCTGAACTACAGCCCACATTCATTACCTTTGAGGACACAGAAATGTGTTTTGCCGAATTTGCTTCTGCATCCCCCATCAAAGCAGTGTTACCTACATTAGCAAAACAAGCTTACATAAAATAGCATTTGTTCTATGGGACTTGGGGAGAAAGAGTAGCAACAGGAGTCTAAAATTGCCATGCCAACTTACCATCCAGCCAAAGCCTTTCTTAGCTAGAAATGAACTGTGGTAAAAAAGGCAGCAGCTCAGCAGAAAGGTACCAGAAAGCAGTCAAGGGGTCATGGGGAAAGGGGAAAATAAGCTTCTGGTTTTGTCCACTTCCAGCATTCTGAAGAAATCTTCTCCTGTGTCTTCTCCCTCATTCATTGGTAGCAATGACAGAAATGCTAATGTAAAAAAGTTTGTGTTTGTACCCCAGGTTGATAAAGGAGACAAGTAGCATTTTTTCTACCATGCTGTGTACTGACTGAATGCCGAGGTACTAGAGAGATGCAGCCCCTGAGGCACTACGGAGTTCACTACTGTTGATAGCACTGCTGAGACCTCATTAGGGATGACTTGAAGCTCAGAAATTGGCTGGTGTGAAACGCGTGCCAGATATCTGGGTTCAACACACTCAGGGGTGGTTCCTCTGTAGCACCTATTTCTCTTTGTCCACCCAGCCTCAGCTGCCTCTTGTGATTGACTAAAATGTCAAAGTATTCTTTCATAACTTCAGGAGAAGAGGGCCTCCAGTCTACTCGTTACAATACCGCAAGGTCCTGGCATTTGCCAATTTGTGTGGAGCAAGCTACACTAGAATCTATGTTTGAAATATAGGCTATGTATATTAGGAATTTAATTATAATAACCCCAAGGACAGTGTTTTGTATAGTGCTCCTGAACTAATCAGTTGACTGGCTTTTTAAAGCTTAACTGTTAATAATAGTATTGTCAGGGATAATAATTTGGAATGCAGCTAACAATCAGTGTAATTACGTCCTTCACTATTTTTTCAATAGGTAAGCCGTATCAAAATAATAGGTCAGATCATCCTTTGCATTAGCTGGCATGTTGCATTGTTATTGTGCTTTGGAAGCCTCAGAAAAAAGCCAAACCTGGTTTGGGCAATATCTCTCAGTGCCCACAAGGTTTCCTTCTCCCCGTTTTCTCGCCATCACTCTTTGCTATCAATCACAAAACTCTTTGGTGCTAATTGCAATACATCAGAAACCTTCTTATGCTTCTTTCAGGATAAGAACTACTGGAGAGCATTAGAAAACACCATTTCACATTGTGCAGTCAGAAAAGGGAGGCAAAGAAACATTCTGAGGGATTTTGGGGTTTTGTTTTGGACACACCTAAAAATTAGAGGAAGTTGAGAAGTAATATTAAGTGAAGCAGGAATGATTGTGCATGGGATTGAATTAATGAAGAATCATACAGTAACCTTGATTTACCCAGAAAACAACAGTTTAACTGATTAAATAATTTTTACTTGAGATCTCTAGGAATCCAAACAATTTTAGAAGTTGTCTGCAGCTTTAACAAAACCACATCTCAGAAATTCAGGGCACATGATAACCAAAGATGGGCACTAGAACCAAACTTAACTTTCCACTCTGAAGTTACAGACTGAAAAGCAGTAACTTTTAACCTACCCTTAAAAATCGAACTTGTGCAAAAATTAGTGTAATTTCTGCTCTTAGTCTTGCACTTCACTGGCATTCAGTGTCAATCAAGCTCCTCCCATCCATACACTTCTTACATATGGACTGATGTCATCACTGAGAACCGAATGCTGAAGTCCTTACTTAGCATCTAGCCAACATTTTCTCAGGATGAAGTGAGCGGAAGTTTTGAAGCAGGTAAGAGTAAAATGCTGACAGAGAATGCTGCCCCAGAGCACGGAGTATAAGTGAATTGACATTGTTTTCATTTGAATGAAATACACTGAACCAAGAGGCACAGCTGAACGAAGCAAGTCTCAGATTCAAGTAACTCAGTCCCACTGGACTTTAATTTTACCTACTCAGTTACATAACTTTAATTCAATTGCCATTAAACAACCGATGCTGGTGTCCTTTCGACTTCAGCAAATATGGCATAAGTTTTGTGAGACAAAACAATAGATGTGTCACCATATTTTAGGATTTTATTTTTAACCATTTCTATTTGCCATGGTGGGCAACTGTATTTGCAAGTTTGGGGTCTGTTGACAGCCAGAGCATACAGTTGGTTCAGGAAGGTTTATTAAAAAGCAGCCTTGGTAAATCGTTTAGCAGAGCACTGAGGATTAAGTAAACCACTCAGCTTGAATCCACAGCATCTGCAAATCTGATGTTTATAGAGGTCTCTGTATTGCCCAGACCTTTAGCGAACTATTTTTAGTGGCTAATTGTCCAGCTGCATTACATCTTCACCTACATTCTCTTTCTTAGCCAAGGAAATTGAACCCCTGAGGAAGAAGAAAAACCAAGCTGAATATTAAATGACATCAGAAAAGCTGGAGTAGTGGGATATAAACATCTTGCAAAATAACGAGACTGAAGAATCATCACAGGAAAATCTATCTGGGGGGGGTGTCATTTTTTTTAAAAAAAGGTTGAACTAGTCTATGACTGTGTGTTGAAACAGCGTATCTGAGGGCTTTTGTGATGGGATAAAGCAACAAAGAGATATAAATTAAAGACTGGCTTTTAAAAAGCAGATTAGAACAGTAAGAGATAAATGCAAATGAAGGGTCAAAGCAGCATGAAGCCAAGAGAGCAAGGATGTGTGGAAAGCCCAGGGGAGGATGGAGGAATGGATAAAAGACATGCTGGATCAGAGGCTTGAGCTGTTACAGCAGCATTACTGAGGGCTGGATGAGATACGGGCTCCTGTCAGTGGTGGTTTAGGAGTATTAGGTTTGCCTGCACCAGTCTGACATTTCCTCAGATGTGTTTATCAACTCTGTTTGAGGGCAGCTGGCCCCTGGCACTTTGCAGCTCCGAGGGGAGGAGCAAGAATTGATTCTTCATGATTGATGTTGCTGTGCCTGAATGCAGTCACTAATTCCACTGCACAGCTGCACAGCAAGTTCCCCTCATCCCTGACGCACAGCTGGAACACAGCCTGTCTGTGCTATATGGTGCTGTGTGCTCTAACAGCCCCGGTTTATGAGGGACACCTCTAATGCTCCAGCAGCTTGCTTTTTCATCAACCGGCTGGAGGGGAATTGAACAGACATGCTGTCGTGCTAAGCAAGCTATGCGGAATGGGGAAAAGAGATGAAAATCAGTGAAAAGTAGACATTAAAAATCCCTGATTCTAATGTCAAAGGTTTATCTGCACTGTTTCTATCAGGTCCAGACTCTTGTCCTGAGATTTCTTCTCTCCTGCTCAGAACTTGGAGTGCAGGCTATTTGTGTTAGCACTTTAATTGTAATAACCTCACAGGCAATGTTTTGAAAAGCTTCACTGAACTAATTGGCTGACTGACATTTTTAAGCTAAACAAGCAGCAGTGGTATTACAGCGTGTCACAGCTAGCACGCTGACTCCGGTTACATCTCTGTTGCTGTGTTCGCTCAGGACTCAAGCTCTCCATCACACACTAGCTACTTCATCATCCACAAGGCCCGCATTTTGGGTTTCTCCCTGGCTCAAATGTGGAACAGGCAAACTGCTTCACCGAGTGGGAAGCATGAGACCAGAAGGACCAGCTCTGGCGCACAGGCTGCGCGTTGGACTCTGTGAGCTCAAGCTTCCAAAAGCCTGCCATAAGGTACAGTTGGAGCAAAGGATAAGAAGCTTAGTTTGGGCTGAAAGACTAAGCCCATGGTGCTGGACACTGACTCAGATGTCAAGCTCCTGAACTCCAGGTTGCTGCGTTTTCCCAGATGCTGGTACCTAACATGGACAAGTTACAGCTCAGTCAGGTATTTCACCACTTCTGAGAATCACATCAACGGCAACACAAAAGTGGCCTCAGAGCCTTTGAAATATGGTCTGATTTTTGAAAAAAAGCAGACGTGTTTGCCCTCTGAGTACGCAGAGCGGGCAGCACAGACACACTGCTCAGGCCAGCACCCAGCAGAAACGTTTTCGAGGGGCAACCAGGTAAATTTAGAACAGTCATGACAGTACTTTCCAGTTTTGCTCCTGCTATTCTGCTGGTAAGGAGCCTGCAGTTATTAAGCAGTTAATTATAACATCTGAACAAGCTTTTTTTCCCCAATAAATCTAGCCTGTCTAGTTAAAGCAATGTAGTAGACTCGAATGGCCCTTGTTTGCAAGGTGAACACTCTGCTGGCACACACACACCTGATTGCCCAGGGGATCTGCCACACACGCACTGTGATCGTCAGTCTTAAAGTTTTACACTGAGTAAGGGCGGCTATTATTCATTGAAAGAGGACCCAAATACACCAGCATTTCCATCAGCCTCATGGGAGAATACATCTGCAGAGCCCAGGAAAGTCATTAACTTTAAGGAAAAACATACAAAATCATAGGAAATAATGCCCTTCTGTTCAAAACATAAAAGCAGCAGGGAGAGCTTTCTCATACCTCTTCTTAGCAGCCTGACGACTGGAAGGGTTATGTTACCAAAGGCCGGGTGCTCTGCACCGGAAAGAAAAACCCTTTCTGATTCACTAAAAACATTTAGTTTAACTGGGTAATGATCAAAAAGCAGTGAACAAGCTATAATACAAATAACACCCAGAACGCCAGCTGGATGCAAATACTATTGTTTCTTTGCAAATCTAAGATTTAAAAAAAAAAAACACATACTGACGATCATCTGGTTTTACTCGTCCAACTAGCAGTAGTCTTCATGCAAGCCTACTTCTGCAAGTACGGTAGATACTCTTAACGTAGTTCCTGGGGAGTTTTTTCATCTAGTTTGTGGAATAAAACAAGTTACAAGTAGTAACTGCAAGTACCTTGCTGCAAATTAAACATGCATGTCTCAAGTTCTCACACAGAGAACTTGACAAAACGACAAATCCAAACAAAATGTGATACTTGCATTACTCAATGCTTAAAAAGTTATAAATGGCTGAGGAATTTCTAACCTACAAGGAAGGTCCCTCTGGATTATAAGTCAGTGTCTTAAATGTACACTTTCTCGTGTTATTTTCTTTGTTGTAAAAAACACGCAGCGTAAATTAAGCATAGAAACTCGACATCCTTGCCTTGAGGAAGCCCCTGCAGAAGGATGTGGTGGTGTTTAAATTACAGTCTCTATTGCATAGTCCAACTGTATGGCTTTGCAATGCGGTGTTTTATCAATCTAAACCAAACACTAGCACATTGGTAGAGACAGCTGTCTCTATACAGCTGCTGCATGCAGTGAGAAATACCCTTGTGGGTTTGCTCTTTATTAATTCCTATTACCAGTGGCTTTTGGTGTGGATTAAAGTTCTTGCTGTGACGATGTGATCAACAGTACCAGTCGTCTGAAGGGAACGAGCAGACATAGTTGTAGCCTCTTTTCACAAGGGCAGGTACTGTGATTTGAGACTGTGCACACGTATAGGCACCACGGTCATAAGCCAGTCTCAGATACGGCAGGGGGATTGCAAGCAACAGCATTCTTGTCCAAAAATAGTTGGTAACTTGGTGATCAAAAGAGAAAAACTCCTCTGTTTATCTTCAGAAGGAATGAACGTGCTTTACTCGTGAGAAGCCTATGCACAGGGGCTGTGGGAGAGGTAATCAGATACGTGTGGATGGGCAGTCAGGTACATGCAGCGGTAGGTAGCGTTCTGCCTGCTCTGGTGTCAGCAGAGCAGCCTCTCTGCTTTGAACAGAGGTTGACACAGTTGACACCAGCCCTATTTTATGGTAAAAGTTCTCCATTTACAGAATCTGGATTAATTTATGTTCCCATTAAGGTAAACTGGAGCTGGATAAATTTAGAGAACCACTCCTACAGAAGCAGGCAAGAAAGCTGAATTATCTTTTTATTTTTCTTTATACGTTAAGGTCACATTTCTAAGTTTTATTTAAGCTTCACCTTGGCCCTAAGACTAGTTCTACTTGCTTACTAATTTTTTGAGTTCAGTGATGTCAGCACAGATTTTTTTTTTGTCTATACGTAAGATACACAGATGCTAAATCAGCAGTGCTTCATCCTTTCTAAACTCAAGCTTTCTTGCTCTTTTTATCCGTTCTCAAGTCATAATACATTACACACACACCAGATTTTTGAAGGACCCTCCCTTCTACTGCTCTGTTCATCTCATTATATTCAAACCTATTGTATTGTGCCTAGATTCTGTACTGTCAGGACCTGGTGTTCCATCACTAGATTATAAACTGCATGGAAAAATGGCAAGGTTTTATCTTAGGCAACATCTCTCTACTGAAGTGTGCCATCAAAGCCTACAGACAGGCATCGATATTGAAATATAAGCAAGGTTAGTGTCACCTACTGCACAGTTAGTTAAAATATCTTGGGGAGCTGTAATAAGACATTTCTGTTTGCTGTTCTTCTATTCTTCAAGTGTTAGGAAAGATTCCCTGGAAGTATAGAAAACATTATTTTTATTTGATACACAACGGTCACTCTCCTAGCAAACGCTGAAGGATTTAATTCATCTGCACTTTCTCATTACCAAAGAGGCCCCTGTTCTTTTTAAGCATCATTATTCATATGCTAACATCACAGTAAATAACATCCATACTAGAAGCCAAATAGGTTCATTAGTTATCCCTCCATCCATAGCTAACTGGCTCAGAAATATGGTCTTTTGCCAAGAACACCAGTAAGCACAGATTTATCTACTGTTACTCCCCTGTGAAGATTGCCTTGCACCATCATTCAAAGTCCTAATGCACTAAGGTCCCCCTTCATCTGGGGATGCATTTGGCCTGCATCTGGTCCTGAACTGCAGTATTTTAATTACTTTCTTTTAAAGAGAGAGATTTCTTGACAGAGGAGGAGGAAAAGGGGCAAGGACACAGCTTGGTCTGGAGGTCGGGATATACCGGACTGGATCAACATTACAGCTGGTGGTTGTGGCGTTCAGACTTCTTTCTTCCCACCTTCAAACAACTCTTGCATGTTTGTTAATGACACCTAAGAAAGGCACTCCACACAAAGTAACAGGACCGCTAACCTTGTACAAATAAGTGGCCAGGCATCAAAATGTGGAACATCCTGGAAGAGCTTGACTAGTAGCATGATAGCTTGTCACACACAAGGAATTGTGTGTTGTTTTAGCAATCAGAAGAACAGAATTAAAAGGGCAATGCCTGACTAAATATAGTCTCTTGAGAAGACAAACACATTTACCTTTTCGGTGTTACTGTTAACACCTTAGGTTATTACACGTAAACATTTTCACTGTTCATTGAAGACTTCCTTGATGGCTGTATTTGCATCAGGTGAGGGAAAAAAAACCTCTCACTTTTTGCCTTTACCTCACTGGCACAAATCTAAAGCCATCCAACTAGAAGTACTTACAGAAAGTCCAGACACGTCAGTTCTTTAGTTCTCTTCTGACTAAACAAACGGAAACGTTCTTTATTAATCTTAAATTTTGATAGTGCTTGGAGTTTAGTGGAGAGAGCTGTTGGAATTTTTTTAGAAATTTATGATGGCTTGGCAGAATACATGTGGAATATTGAAAGAGTTCATATTTCATTTTCCTCTGTTGGCTAAACCAGTTTCACAGTCATTGACTTTGATTCCCTATTCCCATTGTCAAAAATGATATCACGCTGCAGTAAGCTATGCTTAGATATGTCCATTTTGGTTACATATCTGGAAAGAAAAATAGCAGACTCGTGAGAAAAACGGCCTCTTCTTGTGTAAGACCTCCTGCTGTTGAACCGAGCAAGATGGGTATAAATTTCCTAAAAAAACCCAACATAACAAGGAGAAATATCTCCGAGATGAGCTCAGAATGCCTTGCAGTGATGGCAAGGTACCAGTCTTTCCAGACACTGTGGTAATTCTCCGGGGTTCTGCTAGCAGTCCGACACGAAGACACAATTAGTACTGTCCAGTACTGTCACCAGTTTGGAGAAACAAACCATAAGGACATTTCCTAATGATATCACCGATGACTGTATCGCTGGAGCAACTGAAGGTCACCTCAGCTTTCCTGAGCAGTCTCTCACCTTCCATAACAACAGCTCCTAACAAAGCTTCCTTTACAGCAGGAAGTGGAGTGCGCATGACATCGCTTGCATAGATGGAGGAAATTTTAGTGTCACGCCACGGCTGGGATCAGGGAACGGTACCGGGGTCCCACGGGGGATGGAGAAGGCAGGGAAAATGAGCTGCGAGGAGGCCTGGGCATGTCTCCTGCCTTCCGCTCACACATGTGCGTGAGCGCACTGGGGCAGGGGAGGTGGTACCAGTCACTCTTGCCCTGGGCAGTGCTTACAGACGGGGCCCACTGAGAGGCACGGAGCGGTGCCACTGACCACCCGCGCCCCAGGCGCAGCGCAGCCAGGGTCAGCCAGGGTCAGCGAGGGCCAGCCCCAGGCCCTGCCCAGCCGCTGGGGCTGCAGGTTTCTGCGGAGGGGTCAGCTGTAGCAGCGAGTGCCCACCCTGCCATGTCCAGTGTGACAGAACAATCGTAAAAGGCTCCTAAGCCCGCTATTTTAAAACAGGCCCTGTTTATTTGTAAACTGATGTCTCTGAAAAATGGAAATTCCATCCCATCAGCAGAAACCCGGGAATTTAAGGCAGCACGCCGTAAAGCGGCCCGTGCCCTGCGCGGGGAGCAGGCTTCTCCCCGAGCCCCCTGGCAGCGCCTGCTGGGGGTGGTCAGGCCCGCTACAGACCCGCCAGCTGCCGCACTTGCAGCTGAGGGGATCCGGGATACAGCCTTTAGGATGCGAAGGGAGGCGTGTGGTCCCTCGCCCCTCCGCTCGCCCCGGTTTCCTCCCCGTTCCGCTCGCTGTGACCGCCGCCGCCGCCCCGGGCCCAGCTCCTGGGCGAGACGGACGAGGCAGCGTCCGCAGAGCGCCGCTGCCCGGGCGCGGAGCGACGGTCCCCGCGGCCCCCGCGGCCCCGGCCGTGCCGAGGAGCCGGCTCTCCCTCTGGAGGCCTCCGGCGGCATCGGCCGCGCTGCGCCGCTCGCGTCACAAGGCACCGGGCAGGCCCGGGCCTCGCTCAGCAGGGCTCCCGGAGGGAAGCGGTCGGAGGGGTGGCACCGGGTGCCTCCGCTCCCGCTCGGCTGTGACGGCCTGTCAGCGTTTCAGAGCAGCCTCCGTGGCTGCTGGTGTGTATAGCTGCGACAGAGGGGGATGGCTGAACCCTGTTCCTGTGCCGTTTCGTGGCTGCGGGGAGCAGCAGTCGAGCATCACCGTCCCTTCCACGGCTGTGGATCGCAGCCCCGTGCCCTGAACACCGACTACGCTGGGCTGTGCCGGGCCCAGCTGCAGAGGCAGCTCCTGCACGTTTGTTGTGGATGAGCCTGCGAGAGGCTGAACAGGCTGCGCAGCCTTTGTAAGCACACGTATGGCTGCTCCTTAGGACCGGCTGTGCCATCCCAAGGATCCGGTAATGCCCTGGTTGGTCATGGCAAAACCCAGCTCCCTGTCAATAGAAAAACTCTGTACCCAGCCTTTGACCGGACCCCTGGAGACAGCAGATCCTCTCAAGGGATGGGTTTTATCACCGCCTCCACGAACCTGCCTCAAGGACTCTGTGGGGACTGCTGCCCAAGGAAGCGGCTAGGATGGTAGTCAGCGGATACCACTGAGATTAGGACCAAGCACTGCTTTCCTGGATGGGACGGGGAGGCAACGCTGCAAACAAGGAGTCATTGCAGGTAACCTCCCACGTGCAAGAACCCCAAAGCACAGCAAATTCAAATGCTTTTTGGGCCTCGTGCCGTAGCACAACTGCCCGAAGTGGGAAATAGCCTGTCAGCCCCCTGCTCCTGTCACCACAGCAATGGCAACTCGCACAGCCCCGTGCATCACCACAGCTTTGATCTGCCCTCGGCAGAGAAAGGAGGATGGAGAGGAGCTGTGATAGCAGCCGGGAGGGGATGACACGGGCAGCAATGCCACACCACAGCCCACGCATCAGCCTCCACACAGCCAGCTGCAGCATCCGGCAACCACCTGCCTGTCCAACAGCTCTGCCAGGCTTTGAGCCCCTTGCAACGCCTGCGCTGCAGGTGTTGTCCTTTCCTCCCACCGAAGCGCGTGCGGTAATTGCCCTGCTTGATGTCGGTAAGGACTGCTGTGGTGCTCGCAGTGCTAGAAACGAAATGCCTTGCTCGCAAGATTTCTGAAAATAACACATATTTTTAAAGTCTGGTGCTCCAGAGTATTTGTGTGAGTTTCTGGTTCCTTTTATAACCTAAAAGCAAAAAAAAAAACCAACCACAAACCCAAAGGCAAAGGATTATTACCCCTCCTCTGTCCAGGCCACAGCACAGAAATAAACCCAGCTGCCCAGTTGCCTGACAAACTATGAAGTCAGATAATCCTGTCCAGTTTATTCTGCAGGCGGGCAATTTGTTCCTTTTAAAGCCCTTAACAGCATTTTGCCGAAGCTCCCATCAGGGGAATTGTGATGTGAGCTGTACAAATATTTACTCAGCCATCCCCACGCCGCTTCCCAAGGGGCTTATTATTCCCTCCCACTCCCCTGCCAACACAAAGCGTGGCCGTCAGTCAGTTCGGGGGCCAATGTTACTGTTAACACCCAGATTTTACCAAAATTAGACTCATTGTTCATGCATGCAATCCAGGTTAATGGGAACTAAAAGGTACACGCAGGCCCCAGCGAGGATCGAACTCGCGACCCCTGGTTTACAAGACCAGTGCTCTAACCACTGAGCTATGGAGCCGCCGCTCAAAACCTCTCCCAGCTGCACCTGATGGCGCGACACAGCCTTTCCCCGCCGCCCCCTGCCGGGTGCCTCTCCACCTCCCGCGCGCCGGGCCCACCGCCCCCACCCCGCCGGCTCCTCCGCCGGTCCCGGTGGGAAGGGGCTCGCCCTGCAGCGCGGTGCCGTGGCTGCCGCCGGGAGGAGCCCGCGGGCTGCCGGCAGCCGCTCCTCGGCCGGGGGGAAGCTGGCGGGTGCCCGCCTCGCCCGTCAGCACCGGGCGGTCTCCCACGGACCCGTTCGCCTGGACCACGGGCGGTGCGGGGGCTGGGCATCGCCGCTCCCAACAGCGCACGTTGAAGATGCCTTTGCAGCGAGCTTACGTCTCTTACGGCTGGACCGAACTTGGCTTTTCTAAACCGCAGCAGGTAAAATTATTTCAGAGCCAGCGTATGCCTTCCAGAAAGCAACACTCAGAGCCTGGCTTGACTGCAGTAATACCTGTGTGTGGAATCCCGGCTTGGATCAGCGGCGGGAGAGGGTTCCCGTGAGATAGCTCATGAACCTGGCTTGGCCTGCAGGAGCCTCACAACGAATGTTACCGGGCAGAACTAAACCCCCAAGATCAGGCCCTGCAGTACTCCGGGCGCGTGATGTACAAACGGGCGGTTTCTGCCCCAAGAGTTTGCCTAACAAAGGGTTTTCTCACTTTAGCCCCCGATAGTTCGTAATAAACGAAAGCAGTAAAATTTGAAATTAAACTCTGCGCAGTTATTGCTGACTCCTGGAAAACAGGCTCCATGGGGCAGCTAGATAGTAGATCGAGTCAACAATGCAACAGCGGGCAGGGCCGTTGTCTCCACCGAGTGGTATTCATTCCATGGGTATGAACTCAAATTATTGTGAAAATACTCAGTGAAAACAAGGGTTGAAATGCACTCAGAGTTCCCTCTTAATTCTGTATTAACTCTGGAAATAACAAGAAGCTCCTCAAGGTGCGTTTCTAGCCGTCACGACGAGGATATTCCTGTTAAAATTGCAGATCTGCCTGTTAATCAGACATTATTTGCGATGTGGTTTCTTGCTAGGGACACGTCTCCTCTGAGATATCATACTTGATAATAAGCCAAGTTGCAGGCTTTTTGATCTTCAGAGCTATGCTGACTGCCAGCGGCAGCTTTAATGCTGTTCTGGATGGCACTGAGGGGTCTCAGCAGAAAATTTCATAATAGATGCGTGTGTCTGTAATAGGCGTGTGCATCTGTGTGCGCGTGTGCAATGCTATGGAAGTTTAAGAGAACAACAGCGGAGAAAACAAAAGGCATACAGGTTATTCACTAGCAAGATAATATTAACGTGATTAGTTTTTAGACCCTGGAAAACAGGAAAAATCTTATTACATTGTACGAGACCTTGCAGTTTCCTCCTGCGTGCCCCTTTTCACGCCCAGCCCGAGTAACCACGTGCCCGTATGTGAACTCGGGAGTGTCGGTGAAATCCCCCCTGGAGGCTGTGATCCAAGCGCATCAGTGCAGAGGAAGTCCAGAACGTGTTTCAACGTTACTAAAAAAACCACACACCCTCCCCCCAAAGAACCCAAACCACCCCAAAAGGCCAACAAAAACCCCTTTACAGAAACTTGTTACATGCCACCATATTGTTCTCTTAAGTCTGTCATGTCCTTCCGCCACCGCACATCACCGCTAAGGCGAAACAACCAAAACCGATGTCCCAGCTGAGGCGGCCGGCACTTACCTTCGCACTTCACTGGCTGCTGGAGTGAAAGGTGGTCGCCTTCCCTCCCACACCGAACAAATGCATCAGCTGTGATGCCTGAGGAGAACAGACCTGACAGTGGCACCACGTATCAGTGGGAGGAGTGAAGTCACTTTCTGCATTCTTCAAAGGAGCAGGTGCTGGGTTTAGTCGGGACAGAGTGAATTTTCTTCACGGGAGCTGGCATGAGGCTGTGTTTCGGATTTGCCCCAAGAAGAGTACTGCTAACACTGGTGGTTTTTTAGTTGTTGTAAAGGAGTGCTTGCACCAATTCAAGGACTTTTTCAGCTTCGGATACTGCATCTGTGTTCCCATCTTTCTCACTGCAAGCTGGGGGAGGACACACACAGTTCAGACAGCTGACCCAAACTGACCAAAAGAGTATTTCATTCCATAGCACATCATGCTCAGTACCTAAGCTGTGAGTGGGCCGGGGGGAGATAGTGTTGTTTGTTAGTTAGTAGCTGGTGGGTCAGTTGGATTTCACAGTCACTCATGGGGCTTGTTCGGACTCTGCTGCAATCGCTCTTGGACTCTGTCTCTCTGGCTCTGACTCTCGCTACTCGGGACCTGGCTGGGTAATGCTTGGTGGGTGGTGAGCAATTGTATCCTAGGTTTTATTTTCTGTTATTTTAATTACATATTATTATTATTTTAATTACATATTATTATTAGTGGTAGTATTTTCATTACATATTATTAGTAGTATTGTTAATGTTATTAATATTAATGTTATTATTATCACTATTTTCTTCATTTATATTTCATTTTTAAATTGTTCTTATCTCAACCCACGAGTTTCCTTGTCTTTTCCTCCGATTCTCCTCCTCCACTGGAAGGTAGGGGGGAGGTGAGCGAGCGGCTGTGTGGTACTTAATTGCTAGCTGGGGTTAAACCACGACTATCAAAAAACCCTCAATGAGAATTAAAAACAAATCCTTACCTCTCTTACCATCATCTTAAATGAGTGAAAGTAAGGATTTGAAAGCTTGGCTTTTTCTCTCTGTGCTCTGTCTTTATTCTAGGCTCATTTACAGAAATAGAACAAGATTGGCTGGTTTACATTTGGTCCTGGAAGACATGTGCCAAAACCCCCTAGCAGGGATTTTAAATCTTGATCAAGCAGTTATTTAGTCCAAAAATGAGTGGCAAGGTCAGAGGTTTCTGCATTCGAGATAAGAGAATGGACCTGTTTCTCAAAGTGGAGCTAATTGTGCTTTAAAATTTTCATGCACTGGCACTTTGTTGCTATGTTTACATCACTTTAGGGAATGTACAGATCATCTCTGAAAACCTTTTACTATGGAAATAAGAATCAACAAATAAACCGATAAATCATTTGCATTCCTACCAGTACTCTTCTGTTGCCCTACACTGCTCTATTTTATCTCTCCCCCATCTTTCAAATGCGTTTTCAGAGCTGAACCAGTATCTACTTGGCAATATTCCTTTAAACACATATTCTTATTTCCTCTCAATAATACTAAGTATCCCGTCTTTTTATAGCAGAGGGGGATTCTTTGCATGTGAGGTCTAAAAATGCTTGTCTAACTTAAGCTCCCCAAATCTATTATTGCAGTAGTCACTCCGTCTCTAAGTCTGTACATCAGTGCCTGAGCTGGGAAACCCTCCGTTTCTTCAGTGCATTAGTATTGACAAAGCTAGTCCTTCAAATACATTTTTAATAACCTTTTTATATGGTGCGATATTGCTGAAAGTTCACTGCATTTATTTTTGTCAGTTCAGAATGGTCGGATTTCATATGAAAGGATTGGAGAGATTTTTCTGTTAGTGCTCTTCATTTTAAGGGCCCCAAAACACTAATGCCGTGAACGTTAATATTCTGGGATGATAAGTAATCTGGTTCTGCGTGTGTTGCAGTTGGACTAATGGGAGAAACCAGAAAAGTAGCTTTGTGGATCGGGAGCACTGCCAAATGGCAGGGATCTCCTCTACAGTTGCGGATTTCTCTCTTTTTTGATTCTTTTTTGAATGTCACTGAACCAGAACAGTGGCATAGGCTGCCTTTCATGTTACCTGAGACATCAAAGGGAGGTACTGAGGGCCTCCCTCTTTACTGTTTTCCACCTTTTTCAGGCACTGACGCTCACACCTAATGAGTACAACATACTGCAAAAATAGCAGCCCTGTGCATGAGTGGCATGCCAGCCTTCATTGCGTCGGTGGCTCCAGCTTACAGCTTTCGAGCTCTTAGAAGCTTTGGGCCGAAGTCTGGTAACGTCTAGCCAGATGGTAGACATGCCCATGGCTTGGACTGTGGACTGGTCCTGCCCTGAGCTCACCAGGTCGTGGCATGGGTCAGGACCGTGACACGAGGCTGGGGGTGTGGGCAGCAGGGCCTGATAGCGGATTCCTCCATCACATTGCACCCAGCTGCCCCTTTCCCACAGCAAAACCCTCCGCGCTGGGCACGGGAGGTGCCAAAGAAGAAGGGTCCTGATAAGTTGGGTGGTGGCATCTCTGAAGCTGTGTGCACTTCAGGAGCCATCAGTGGTGCTGTCACTGACTGGGAATCTTCCTGGCAGTCTGAGGAGATGAGCCAAGGAATAAAATGTTTTGCCTTGCATATTTACCACACTGCTTACGGATGCGGTCCCTTGGTCAGAGGTGAGATGTGCCTCTTCTGTGAATCAACAGAGGGTTTTGACATCATCCAGTGTCTTTCCAGAACACGGAATTAGTTTTTCAGCTGTCACTCACAATTAATCTGTTTATTCATGCAGAGGGGTAATATACCTCTCTCACATTACACAGCTATAAAGATCGCCCCTGTGTTCCTTAGAGAAGAGGGAATTTCCCGAGTGGACCAAGACTGCTTCTTGCCAAGGGGCCGCCCCAGTCTCTTTGTTTTCCACCACAATAATAATAATAAAAAAGTCCTTTTGCATTTCCCTCTCTTGAATTCTTTCTGTATTCACCTCCATTATTGGTTTATCTTTTCATTAGGAGGACAGGCCAAGGGGAAGGCTTGCTGAGCAGCTCTGTTCTGTGCATGAAATAATACTGTAGCAAATGAAAACACTAAAGCCAGTTCCCTTTTTTTTTATAGGCAAACTGATAGGAAATGAGTTCCCTATGGGACAGAGCCGGGGGCGTGGAGTGGAGTTCATATAAGATTTTCCACACCATTTCGCAGCTATCCAGTTAAGAACAGGCATCAAGCTACCGCAAGGGTCAACAGGTAATTTTCCCTGACACAGAGTGCATGCTGCTCCTGCCATTAAACCACGTCAAGGTAATGCAGTGAATATTAGACTGACTTGCCAAACTGCATTAACCGTAATGCTTTCTCTCTGAGACTTTAAGGTGATGCCTCTTGGAATAATAGCCGCATGAGGCTGCTGGGAAATCTGACTGACTGTTAGCATTTTTGCAAAAGCTCGAATCCGTCAGCCTTCTTGAAATGGGAAAAAACCTCCCCCTGTGTACAAGCTCCCTAATATTCATATAAAATACCATATTAGACATTCAAAAGGGACATGAATGGGTTAGTAAATGAAACACAGCACCTCACCAAGAACAGAGTGGGACTAGTTTTCCTTAAAAGGAAAAGAAACGATCAAAACCTTGAATACAATTTCAGACGGTCCTGGCTGTAAAATCCATGCAGGGACCTGTCTCATCTATAGTCTTTATTTTGCTCTTTGCAATATTGGAAGGAGCCGAAGCGGTTCACCCTGCCTTTCCTGTGGAAACATCTTTGGGCACTAGTGGACGACCAGGGAAGAAAGACAATCTCCTAGAGAGCCCTGAGAGCAAAGGCCCATTTCAGTTTATATGGAATTTCAATGTAGTCAGTATATTTCATTGCAGGCCATATCATATGGCCACAATCAGAATGGCAACAGCTGTGAAGAAGTTTAAGAGGAACTTCTACACTGATCTGAATTTTTAAGGAGATTTAGTGTAGACTTTCAATTCATCTCCAAATTCCTGAGTTATTTTCACTATTTAGTATGTGTGTGAGCGGGATTATCACCTCTTCCACGCCTTCATTTGCTTTCATCTGAATTCCTGGAAAGCAGTACATCCCTCCTTTACCTACACGTTGTGTTGATGTCCTCCTGTGAAAAGTGACAGGTGTGATGGGCAGATTTTCCTTGCTTACACAAGACTTCTTTTTATAGTGCAATAACAATTTTTCTTGTTTCCTATCCGCACTGCTTTTAGGTGACTAGTTTAGAGTCCTGAGGCTATTCTAGTGTCAACCTAGGAGTTCTATGTCCTAGTAACAGGCTCTGTAAAAATAGCACCATATTCTCTTGCCAAAACATCTCAGTGTTGGTTGGGAAAAGAATTCAGGTGTTCACTTTGGCCATTTGTTGAACCTTCCTGCTCCTGCTTACTGTCGATAGCAGTATCTACTGTAAGTTAAAACTCCACCAACACACTTCAAACAGGCTGCGAAAGTGATGGCTTCTTCATCACCAGGTCGAGCTGCAGCTGAACCTCAACCTAATAGTCAATATTTCTACAGTCTGTGACCAGGAACTGTATTCATGAGCCACAGAGAGATTTAGAGGCCAGGGCTAAGCATCATCGCCAATAGCCCAGCCTCAGCGGTCTGGTGGTAACAGCAGCGTGAAATCTGCGGGAAGGAAACGGGTAGCATTTTTCTGTCTGTTCTTAGCAAAGAGACACATGGTCCCAGCACTTTCTTAATGACAATGAAAAGTTTATAAACCTCAGTAGTTTTCCAGCTGGAATTTTGTCTGAGAGAAATCACAGGTTTGGGTATCTAGTTATGATACTGAGAAAGAAAGGCTTTAAACAAGGGATTACTTGATACGCCAAGATCTGACTTTTTAAATAAAATAAAAAAAAAAAGAGTTTGCAAATAGCTAGTCCAGCTTCTAAAGTAGATAGATTTAATTCTCCAAATATGGGTGGAGTGTTGCTTTTAAAATTGGTGCCTGCACATGTATAATTTTCTTACTGTTAACATATTTTTTAAAAACATATTCTCATTATACCATTCCCCTGCTTTTTATCACAGTGCTACTACTGAGCCTTGAAATGTAACTCTTTGGGGACACTTAGCAGGGATATACTGGTGCTTTCCATATATTATTTTATTATTATTTATTTACATAAATGCCAAAAAGAATGCTGCACTAGTATCACAGCTCTTCTGGAAGAAAAGAATACCTGACAAAAGTCATCATCAGAGCTCCTGGTAGTATCTTGAGTGTGAGTTGTTAAGGGCTGTTCTGTCAAAAAGCCAAGTTTCTTGTTTTGAAAAAAGCCCAAAGAATTCATTTAAAATTACAGAATGAAGTGGTTTGGAGGAACTATTAAGCATTGTATAGTAAATAAAATCAGTCTGTTTTTAATATAGTAAATACCATTGGCTGAAGGTCATATTTTAGAATGCATTTATTATGAGAAACTATTTAGATAATGAAAGTAAAGAAAATCTAATTTAATTTTCATCATTTATGCAGTTTGTTTGCTTTTTTCATTTAATTCTGCTTGGATAATAAAAACAGACCACTTTTTTCCCTCGGCAGTATCATTTTTCTGGTTGTCAGGCACTTGCCAAGACTGCAGTGATTGGGTTGCAGACACCTCTGGGGAAATGGTTAAATCCTAGGGGAATTCTTGAAAACACAGATATGTAATTTGGTCAGAGGAGAGTCTGCGCGTGACAGCATTGCTGACAGCCATCCAAACAGCCCATACCAGACTGTGATGTGAAGGGTTGGGTCACACATTCCAGCCCTCAGAAAGCCGCGCAAGACCCGCCTGAAAGTGCACCCGTAAGCTATTCCCTTCCGACACGCACAGCCAGGAGCCAGGACCTGGGGTTTGCTGGTCCCAGGAGCACCTGGGTTCTGCTCAGGTTCCAGCGGCTTACGCTAGAGACACCGGGAGCTGAACTGCGACTTGGGGTCCCAATAAGGCACAATTGCTTCATCTCAGTGACTGGTTCTGCCTTGTTTAACACGGGCAGAACTTGGCATAAGTGCAGTCACATCTGAAGAATGAGGAAGTCATCCACGGCTGTAAGGAGCAGTTTTAAGGTATATTAAGACCTAATGCCAAACAGCGAGATGCAGGCCACTGTCAGAAGGCAGAAGTGTAATTACCTGTGACAACCTGGGCAGTAGTTCCTGAAGGACAGTTAAGCACACGCCTTTCATCTTTACAGTTCCTGTTAACTGGAGTAAAGTTCTACGTCCAAAGATCCCTGTCCTTCGGTGACACACAGCTACAGACTTTACCTCACTAGTGGGCTGAAGCTGGATCCAACATCCCTGAGTTTCAGGAAGGTCTGGATTTGACTTGTCTGTTTTCAATACAGTCCCATTTTCTACTGTAAATCCCTGGTGTCTTCCAGTGGGATAAACATCCAACTTGGTAGTACCAGTTTTCAGGTCCTACAACTGCTGAGTACAGGGACATGAGGGATTACACCTGGGGCGATCTTCGAATTTACAATCCTTTCTCTTGAGGCTCTTAAGATTATAGCAGGGAGATTTTATGATGGTTTAATATTAAATATCCTCATTCAGCTAAGGCTGTTGTAAGTTCCTGTTTTCTTGCAAATTCTTATACACTAGAGGGTGCAAACATCCTTTTAATGAGCTCCGAAATAAATGGTCATACCAGTGCCAGCAAGGGAAGTGCCTGGTTCTCTGCTAAAGCTTGCGTGGAAACATCTAATGTTTTAAGTCACATTTGGCTCATGTAAATGAATAAATAAGAGCACTGTTCTCAGTAACAGCTTTTGGATGTTTTCTGGGTTTATATATGGAGCAGAGAAGATGCTAATGTAGGGGTTACATAAGAGGAGAAGTCAGACGAGCCTACTAGGCATGCCATTGCCTGCAGCCTTCTCATGACCTGTGGTGACTCAGACATTGCCGTAAGCTTCGCAGAGGGACGGTTTCAACTTTTTACCCCCACATTTTCGTATCATCGTGTGATGAGCTAGTCTTCTGTCTCAGGCACTGACTGAAGTCCTTATTTCAAAGCACTTATTGCTCTGTTGTATTAAGACCTGGCTCTTGCAAGTCATGGTGTGAGGCACAGTGGGCCAAGCACGGCAGTGTTGTTTCACCTGCATGGGCTCCGTCTGACAGTGTCGATTTGCTCAGCTTGTGCCAACAGAGCATTTAAGCACTCACTTAACAGGGAAGGGTAGTGGTTCTGCTGAATGAGACGGGATCGCTCACATGCATAATCGTTAATCATGAGTTTAGACACCCATAAAAGCAGTGGAGCGGTGTGGGGTACAAGCACAGAATTCCAGCTCCAGCAGCAGTAAGCCCTCACTCCCTCTCCTTATGCATCCTTACTTAGTCATGCGTCTTTACTTACAGATAAGGAACGGATCATCTGAAGAGATACCGTTCTCTCATGATAATGCATTCTCCTTTTAGGTGACAGAAATCATTCTGCAGCTACAAAGAAATGCTTATGAATGCAAGATCCTCTTGTGCAACATTTCTTCCTTCACATTTATTCATTTGCCCATTCTTTATCTTACTAAGGCATGATATGGGCCAGGAAGTCCCTCCTCCTAAATCACATACACAAATGAATAAAATCTAAACTCATAAATTAAGGTTGGAAAAAAAATCCCATGGTTTAACGGACTGAGGCTTTTACGTCTGTCTTGCTTAGATTCCATTTTTCCAAAAGTATAGAGCCTTTGCAGAAGTCTTTGCATCTCAGACACAAATGCCATCTTGTGATTTATGGAATTCTACCCAAATACCTCAATCTCTCTGCCTGCAACTTGGTACCATTCATACCATCACTTTTATTTCTGCGGAGTGTTTCATATTACCTTCTTTTTCCTGTGTTACTGTTACCTTCTGTGCCACTTCATCACTATATCAAAACAAAACAAGCGGATTAAAGCAGTTTAATGCAATATTGTTAAATATTTCTTTCTAAGGGAGAGCAGACCATTCAGAACACCATTAAGACAGAATCCCAATTGAATCTGGTGCAGCCATAAACTATCTTAAATGAATGTTAATAGAGAAGGACAATTACTGTTGACTTCAGAATGCAAACAAGAACTTCAGACACTGATTCCTATCAGCCCATTAGAGCTGGCTGAATTCTGCACACTGTTTTAACAGTTGCTTAGCAATGGAAAATAAGCTGTTCTATCTCTTATCACTAGAGGTATAGTTAGAACAATACCTATTATTGAACTGAATAGGTATGAAATGAGTTTATATTGTTCGTCTCTTTGAGATGGCACTTGGCAGCAAAGTGAGTTGTTTAGGCTGCAGGCAGAAGCAGTGATTTTTTTCCTGGAGCTATCTATGGAGAAAAAAATGAAAGTGAGGCTTGCCGTGGTTGTTTATCTGAAAACATCATCAAAAAAACTTTGCTGTGCGTGTTTGTGTGTGCAGGAAGAAAGAGGTTCTCCTTCAAATGTCGTGAATTTCCAGAGATGTGGCAGCTGTAATGACTAGAGCCTATTCAGAAAGCAAAGACAGCGATACTGCACTGCGATGCCACCTCCTCCCTCCTTCCCCCACAGGCTCCTCCGATGAATTCCTCAGCTCTGATCTGGAGAAACACACTGGAGATTAAGCCACCAAAGCCAAGATCCAGAAGCACATTTAGGCACTTGTCATCTACTGTTGTAACTCCTACCTTTGAAGTGTGCACCTTCCAAACTGCAGTCCACTTAGCGGTGGGTGCACAATTCAGTGTCTGCAGCAGCATTCGCACCGAGCAGGCAGGATGCGCGGTCGCCGCGACAGAGAACGCTTAAGCAGAGCAGTGTGGTTTAATTCCTGGCTCTGCAAGGTCTTAATCACGTCTTCCTAGTTAGCATTTATACTCGCAGCTCCTGCCTCCCACAGGAACACCCTGATAGCGTGGCTGTAGGTAGATACTTTACAAGACAAACTAAGCTTAGATAAGGGCTGTACTCCTAAGCAAAAATCTTAGATTTTAGGCGTTGTCATCCTCCAAGTCTGGTGCCATAAATATGAATTATTTCAAGTACAGGTGAAAAATTTCCACAGAAAAACTAAAGAATGCTTTTACTTTGCAATAGACCAGTTTTGTAGCCAGTGCTTTGGGGCAGTGAACGGTTTGGGTTTCAATACCTCAGACTAAGGAAATAATTTAACTTGCACCTCTGTGAATTCTCTAACTGAGAGAACCACTAAGCAAATGCAGAGATAACATGCCACTGCAGGTCATCTGGCTCCCTCTTCTTCATTCCTTCCTATTAGATATTGATATGCACTGGTAAGATCCCTCTCTGAGCCTTCTCTTCTCCAGGATCAACAGTCCCAGCTGTCCTAGCCTCTCCTCATAGGAAAGGTGCTCCAATCCCTTAGGCTGGACTCACTCAGGTCTTTCTTGTACAGGGTCCAGAAGTGGACACAGATCTGACACACAACTGAACCCATCATGCAGGCAACTCTAGTTTCTCTCTGCATGTGAACCTTCGTCTTCACACTCATTTAATTTTTCAGTCCTCAGCACTTGGGTACAGTTTCCAAGAAGTGCACGAAGTATTAGCAGTGGTGTTTTCTGGCTCACTATTTTTATAGCGCGCCTTTCCTTCAGAAGTAGGTTTGAAGCTACCACATTCATTATGCCAACAAGCACCCACAGTCTTGCCAACCATATCCTGGGCTGTATCAGGAAACGTGTGGCCAGCAGGCCGAGGGAGGTGATTCTCCCCTTCTGGTCTGCTCTTCTGAGACCTCACCTGGAGTACTGTGTCCAGCCCTCTACAGAAGAAGGGTATAGACCAGTAGGAGCGAGTCCAGAGGAGGCCACAAAGATGCTCAGAAGGCTGGAGCACCTCTGCTATGGGGACAGGCTGAGAGAGTTGGGCTTGTTCAGCCTGGAGAAGAGAAGGCTCCAGGGAGACCTTATTGCAGCCTTCCAGTGCCTGAAGGGGCTACAAGGAAGCTGGTGTGTGTGTGTGTGTGTGTGTGTGTGTGTGTGCACTTTTTACAAGGACCTGTAGTGATAAGATACGGGGTAATGAGTTTAACCTGAAAGCGGGTAGATTTAGATTGGATATCAGGAAGAAGTTCTTCCCAGAGAGGGTGGTGAAGCACTGGAACAGGTTGCCCAGAGAAGCTGTGGATGCCCCATCCCTGGAAGTGTTCAAGGCCAGGCTGGATGAGGCTTGGAGCAACCTGGTCTAGTGGAGGGTGTCCCTGCCCATGGCAGGGGGGTTGGAACCAGATGATCTTTAAGGTCCCTTCCAACCCAAACCATTCTGTGATTCTGTGGTCTGGGATTGATTTAAGGTTTCCTGCATTGCAAATCTCTTTCACAGTTATGTGAAAGGAGGATCAGTCCTTCACTACCAACTTCACTGCCTTCCAAAAGGTGCCAAATCCTCCCTATTTCATTAAATCCGTGTAACTTCCCAGTGTACTTCATGAAAAAAAAAAAATTCATTTTTAGCTTGAACTACTGGGTTCTTGTAATGCCTAGAGTATTAATCAGTCATTTACACTGATTCAAATTACCCCAGTTAATATTTTTACTAATAATTTGATTGCAATAACCAGACACAGCAAGAGCAGTTTAACCTGAGCTTAAAGCTGGAGTCACAGATGAAAGGTTTGATCACTCAGTCTTACCTGAATTCCTGTCCTGCAGCTAAATAACTACTTTCAGATAAGTAAATGAAAAAATTAAATTCTGAAGTAGAAATACAAAATGGAGTGGAACTACAGCATTTCCTATTACTGGTGTAAAGGACTCCTCATGGGACAACCAGAGCCAGGAAGATGGGCAGGTGGAAAAACAGTTTTGGCTGCCCAGTCACGAAGCAGTCCGGTCCTAGACGCAGCAGGCAACAGCGGAGCCATCTCCCCATTTCTTCAGCTGTTTAGGGTGACCTGGAAGCAAGAACTGTGTGTTAGGGGTATGTGTGTGTGGGGATTCCCAGGAACCTGGAATACCAGTGGGGTCGCCAGAGGATGTGAAAGCTGGTCTGGCCAGAAATGAGCTGTGGTCTTGGCAGAGGGTGAGAAGGGACAGGGCACCTGCCAGTCAGACCTTCTTGAAAGAAGAGCATCATGAGCATTTCCACCACAGCTTTATGCCCAAAACCTTAGCTGACCAGTAAAGAGCTTCAGTGGCATTAACGTGCTTCCCAGACTTTTACAGTGCAGGTTTGCACAAACTGCAGCTGGAAACATAATGAGAACTCAAGTGATCAGAAGAACAGTCAACACTGTATTTTAAAAATAAATGCTATAGGAAGGTAGATAAATAAGATTGTCCTGATCACATTTAAATAAATAAAAAACTTTTCCTTTTTATTTTTTTTTTGTTCTAACACAATGCCACTGCAGAAATCCCAGTGTGCCCCAGACTGTGTCATGGTGTGTTGCAGAAGCCAGGTGGGTCTACCCCAGATTTGATGCTGGTTATAAATACGATTAGAAAAAAAGCCAGTGCCAGCAGTCTGATATTCATGAGAAACTCTGTAAGAACAAATCTCTGCTCAGAGAAGAGGAGCAAGATAAAACCACGCTGCAGAATTTTTTTACAGGTGTGTACGAGGTTGCACATTATAGTTCACTGGTTCTGATGCCATGTCTGCAGCACGCAGAGACACTGGGGCAGACTCAGTCCTTGCCACGTGGTACTTACAGGTTACGCGTTAATGATACTGCAGTGACAGAAAAGGTATGAACCCTGTGGCAAACCCTTCTTTGCAATTGCCTCAAAACAGCTCTCAGAAGGGCTGGGCAGACGTGACACGTCCGGCTGGTGTGAAAGGGCTGCAGAGGGATCCCAGCCTTCTGTCATGGGGAAGATATAAAATGAGGTAAGGGCTTCCCAGTGGTGAAGAGTGATGGAGTAGATGGTATTTGTAATGGATTAAAGGTGTTTTGAGCATGACTGTAACTAAATCTTGGGCGTTGATCCATCACATAATTCTGCACCCTGAATAATGCCAAGGAAGTCATCTAAGGCTACAAATGAATCTGTCCCTAAATGCCAACAGATGCACCAACTCAACTTCTTGCCTTCTGTTGTGAAAACTCTTCACCAAAACTGTAACCTCATTAATACTCACTCCTGAGGGTTGTAAACTGGATTATGGCTTCAAAATACCCAGTTTCCTGTTATTTTATATATTTTCTCTCTCAAATCCTACACCATCTCTGTGGTTGTCTCACATCACTGAAAAGATTAACAACATTTCCAAGGTTTCAAATATAGATATTTCTTTCCAGAACTGTCTGCTTTGCCTTGCATGAGCAATGTTGTTTTCATTTAAACAGGTCTGTTTTCAAAGCTCTGACAATTGTTGTCATACCACAACCGTCTAATGGCAGGAGCGAGAGTTCTGGGCCTAATAGCTGTCATCTACTGCAACCTCACTGAAAACTTTGATGAGGTCCCCTCACTTCCAGCAGCCAGTCTCTGGCACACGGAAACCTTGTGTCTCAAATCCAGTGTAGGATCCAATTTATATTCAAGTATATTCAATATATGACATAAAATAAAAAAGAAGTAAAATCAACAACCCAAAAAACCCAGCGTAGATTCCTGCCAAGGCTGAAATTGTGCACTCTGGACCAGGGTTTCACACTGAGGATTTCGCTGCCTCTAAAATTGTCTGCTAATGTTTCACATATTATAATAGCTCTTTATTATTTTTTTCAAATATTAGCTTCTGTTTCACGAGCTCTTAAAGCGACATTTCTGAAGGAGTAGGAGGAGGGTTTGTGTCACCCACCAGCATAGCGTGAATAGGAATCTCATGCAACTTCCAACAGAGAATCAACTTCAGGAGTATGCAGTATTTTTGCCATGGACTAGCTCTAGCCTGCAATCCCATCCTCGCCTTTCCCATCTCCTGCATTATGCTACTGCTAGGTGCTGGAATTTGAAGCTAAAAAAACCCCAAAACCAGGAAAAAAGCTTCCTGTATGCAAACTACTGTCAATTCTACAAACAGACCTTTTTCTCCTTTAATGTGTTATGGATAGTCCTCTCAGGTGTTAATTAAAACAGCAGCATGAGCTTCCAGTAAGTTTTGTGGGGATTTAAAAGATTTTTTGTTTGTTTTAAAGATGAGGGTGTCTCATTGAATCAGCCCTGTGATTACAATGCACTGTTAGCAGGAGGTTTTTTCCTTAACCTCATTACAAGAGAAATATTACACACCACAGACTTTGCAGTCTGAGTTCCTATCGGAAGGCAAAAATGAATACCAAAATTTCCTAACAACTAAGCACCACGTATCCCATGATTACAAGCTATATTACTGTTTCCCATACTCTGGCATCTAAGCTTGGCCTTATCCAACTTCCCCATCAATCATTGCACACTACTCTTTGGTATCATGTCATCATATTTCCATAATCATTAATCATGTTACCCAATAAATCCTTGAGCAATTATTTAAGCTGCTCTCTTAACAGCTGTCCACTTCGCATATTGCCACCTTGGCTGCTCATTTGCCAGCGTGCCTTTGATCTGGGAACTGTTCAATCAGATCAATAACATGTAAGGGAAATGCAAATGGTTTGGAACAAGAGAAATTCTTTCATGTGGAATATTCACATTTGGAACAAGCCTTTCAACTCTGCAGCTGAAGATTTTCTTTATAGTGATAAAGTTCTTTATAATGATTTAACAAATTACAGCTTGGTAACAGCAGAGCATATTGCATTTAGCAGCAGGGTAAGTGGTGGGTGTGAGGAGGAGCTGGGAGCTCCCAGGCGCACATGTACTGGCAACCCCCCTTCTTCCTGGTGACCCAGGAGATGAGATGCCAGACTTTTCCCTGTGGGAGACAGATGTAGCGAGAGACAAAGGCCGTTTGCACGTTCAGGTCTGTGGGAAACTGCCTTGTTTTTCCCTGTGCTTTCCCAGTGGTCTCAGACAAGCCTTCCCCACCCCTTTGCGGGTCTCAGTCCACCCTGCGGACTCTTTCCCATCAAGCTCTCCTGCTCCTTTTCCCACTCCTCTCCTGTGCACTGCCCTCCCAGGACCACTGATTTTGGGGGATCATTTTTGTTGGTCTGGTTTGGGTGATAGGTTCTGCCATGTGTGCGAGGCCCTCTTTGGCTTCGGGCAGATGTGCAGCTCCTGTCTGTCTGTCAAGAAGATGCATGAGGAATAGGTGAGATTACTAAATACGGTTTACAATCTGCAACGACTAAATGCCAAACACAGATACAAATTGTAGTGTGCTTGGAAAGCTGATTAATTAAAAACCCCTAACGCCACAGACAAATGCTCAAGTTTTGAACGTTACTTTATCAGCATCATCTTACTCTTCCTAAACTGAGGGCAGATTGTCATTGCATGTTTTTCAGCCTCCTCTAGTGAAGCTTTCTCAAGCATTTTACTATTTTGCAATACTAGTTTTCTGCAGCGCTGTTTTCTAATGGTACCAGCTCTCTCAGTCACAATTTACCATGGTGTTGTATAAATTTCCCCGCTCAGAAGACAAAAAGGAAGGAAGAAAAAGTGATATACTTCTTTATAAATTATTATATTCCACGCTTTGTCTGTTGAAGTGAAGGCTGTGTGAGAAATGATGCTGCATGGCTGTGCGGTTCATCATTTTACCACAAACCTGCACGGCTAACATTTGTGTTGCGATACCACTCCCGGAGCCTCCAGTGGGGCAGCCCCCTGTGTTAAATGCTGTACACATATAATGAGTGACAGACCATTCCTCAAAGACCTTACAAGCTAGAGAGGAGAGATTCCTGCTAATCAAAAATGTCTCCTTGCTCCAAATGGATGAAGAGCACATTTTGTTTCCATGACACTTGCAGCCCTAGTTAGGCTGGGTGGGCGGAAGGAGGACAGTTTTTATGATGCCGTAGGTAGGGGCTGAAGAAAGATGTCTGCCTTCTTAAGGGACGGAAAGGATGCAGTGGTGAGCACTGGAAGAACCTGGAAATATCCAAAAGCAATCTTCCTGTGGTATATGTGGAGTACAGCCTTCTGTGGTGTAGCAGTCTGGTTTTACCTTCGTTCAGGATAACTTATTTGCCTCTTGCCTGTCTTTACCACTCAAATAATTCAGTCCCAAAATTCCTGCTGATAAATACATGATATATGTAGAAAAATACAGGATTGACTACACAGCATACGAACAGGTGTTTGGGTACAACTCATTCTTTTAATATAAATAGTTACGAGGATATGATAATTTATGCAAGAGTTATGACAATATATAGCTGTGTAACATCTGCTTAGGCTCGCTAACATAAGGATGTAATATTTGATCTCAACTTCAATATTTTATTTGAAAACTTTGGCCAAATCTGATGCACATAACCTATTCTGGAAAGAATGGAAGAATTTGGAAGACTGTCAAAAGGTTCTTGTTCCATGTAATTTATACATGCAGTTGAAATCCAGGCCACCTTCCATTCAAGACAATGTGAACTCTGTCACTGAGTTTAAAATCAGTAGTGTAACCTACAAACAGAATATTACAGAATGGTTAAGCACGTGTCAGGGACAAATATGTGAGCTGAAAACTGACTAGTATAATTCAACAGTCGTTTGTGGAATACACCTCAGATTTCCTGTTACTCACACCTTGAAGTACTGCTCTGTGCTGAGAAAACCACCCTTATTCCAAGGATTTTGCTCTTCAGACATGGACAAGGAATCTATAGGCATAAGAAGAAGCAAGCATTACAACAGCAGGCTGTGTCATGAGCTGGGAAAATGGCATAGCTCCTTCGGCTTTGGAAGTTTCCATGAAGCTTCCATGACTTTATGTGAGCAGTGAGAATTTCTTCCATTAAGATATTGCCCCTTGCGTGTTTGTGAACAGCACCGGATACAGCCACGTTACGAGATCTGATAATGAATGATAATGTGGAGTTTTGGAGAGAGGCTGGCTGACAACAACTGGGGAGCCATTTAGGTGTTTAGGCATGGGTGTCTGGTGCCACTTTAAAATCCTTCAGGATTACACAAGATGCTGACCAATATGCCTCAGGTGATCTCCATCCCTTTAGGAAGGATGCAAAGGAAGGACCAGTGATAACTCTTAGCTCATCTGACTACTACAGCACTCAACAGCTGCTACTGGAAACCCAAAACCCGCTGCTGACCTCCCATGCAGAGGAAAGAAAGATGTTTCCAGGTGCTAAGAAGCAGCAGCTCAGCAAAGGCACGCAAGCATGAGTGGTGGAAATTATGTATAGGAGGAATATTTAAGTTGAAAGAACAAATACTGGGAGTAGGAGGAAATGAGAGAGGTGGCTTGGGGGAGGAAGGAATAGCATGGAGCAAATGTTCCTTCTGTGGTATGTATAGTACCACCACTACAAATCTGCTTCAGAGAGGGATATGGCCTGGCACGAACAGGGAGGTGCTGCTGCTGTTGCTGCTGCTGCTGGCAGTGGGTAGCAAATAAAGTGTGGTAAGGGGGGCATAGTACAGGGAAATGAAGCAGCGGTAGGGAATAAGATACGATTGGATAATGGGAAATAAGAGGTTTAAGTCCATCCTATTTTATACAGATTGCAGTGGGAGCATAGTGTTTTCTGATGATACAAGTCAGTGCTCCACAGTCTTGCCTGATGGACACCAGCCCATGCTCTTGAGGAAAAAACCAGCCTTTCCCACTGCATTTATTCCTATGATTATATTCACTTGTATCCAATCCCTTCATTACTCTCCAGGCAGGTGACAGTAAAATGAAGTTGGCTGGCACCCTTTTAAATAGTTTTTAAACTATGATCTCCTCTTTTAATTTTGCTGGGTTTAAGGCATGGGATTTACATATTGATTTACACAGATATGCTCCAATACCATACTACAGGACCTCAGTGATTTGAACAAATGGCTCAGCCTCACTAAGAAGGAAGGCAACTAAACATGCTAATACCAGCAAGCATCAAGTGCCACTAAATATTACCTGGGACTTGTACCTTAATTCCAACTGTATCATCACTAAGCTCTTTAAAGGCTACTGCAATATCCAAAATGCCATAAAAATCTTCTGACTCAGTTTTGCTTAAAAATAGTGAATCCTTTGTACTGCTGTGACAGCTGCCCGTGAGCTACAAAATTGTAAGTCAGTTTAGCACGGGGTGATCAGATACAATAATTAACAATTTTACCAGAGTATGTCAGATGCTAAGAAGTGAGAGTGGAATCCTGATCCTAGTGAAACCAATATTCTCAGAGACTTAAGGGTCAGCTTTTCACTCTCTAAGTTTTGTAGCATTTGGATAAATAATTTTTAATATGATTGCGTAAATCATATAACTTTATTAGCGTCTTGGCAAAATGCACATCTATACGAATAACTGTTATATGAGTATGATGTCAAGAGTCAATGTTCCAAAGAAACAACACACGCAATTGTTCTGCAACAACAATCCTATTGTAACATCCCATTTCCTATTAAGCAGCTGTAAAATATTTTACCCTCTATGTGGTTATTTGGTTTGATTTTGTTTTGCAGTGCATTTGGTTTCCAAAACTTTTGTGAAACCAACCCCAGCACTTCAACAGTGTACAGGCGGTTAGTTGCTCTGACTAGATCTTATGTAACCTGGTGAGAAGCTTTCAAAGAGCTGGTCCCTACCAGTCATCCCAGCAGTATGGGCATCACTGTTGATGATACTCTACCATCTGGCATGATATAGCCTAGTGTTTGTAATCCTGGCTCGGATTTTCCCCAGTGTCTCATCTTCTTAAGTTCTTTGGAGGTGCAGCTCGCCTAGGTGCTCGGTTTCCACTTGTGGTTTACAGTTGCTACTAATGAAATGGGTTTATTTGTTAAAAACTGGCTTGCATGGTGGGGTGTTAATGCCTCTTCTTCTGGAATTGCTGGCTCTAAGCAATAAACAAAGCCTGCTACCCAAAACCAGAGTAAAAGTAGCAGGGAAGTGAAAGGGAATGGCTATGAGAAGCAAAACGGAATTTATCCTTCTGGAAAATTCCTAGTAACAGTAATTCCCCACCCACGGATGTATCTTATCCCACCAGGAAAACATTTAAAGTGGGCACCAACGCACTCTTAGGGCTCAAATGCCAGCAGAGAAATGGAGCTCCAATGTGAATACAAACTGACAAGACATAAAACTGCTTCAGAAGTAGCCTCCAGCAGCCGGTCTGCCAGCTGGGAAAGGTTGTTTGTATGCTTCCTCTAGAACAAGGCAGGACTAAACACTGTGTGTGGTCCCCTGGCTTTCTGAGACAGGCCACCCGCTCCTCCTTTGAGAACCTCGCGCCAGAGCGTTCAGCGGTCCTGGCTAAACACGAGCAGCGAAGGAAGCAGGAAGCAGACCAATAATGTAGTGAGTCAAAGGTGAGTCGTGACGGGGAAGTTTAATCACCTGCCTCAGCAATGAAATCCATCAATAGGTGAACAGAAGGGATCTTCGGGAGATCACACACTCTGCACACCGCAAAAGCAAACTGACTTCCCTAGCTTATCTCTACCAAGTAAGTGGATGGGCTTGAGTTCTATGGTTTTGCTTCATATTCTGCTACCTATTCTTATGGAATTGGAAACCCTCTTCTTCAATAGCCATCTCCTTTGGAAAAGAGTTTCCCTTCCTCCACACTGCAGTTTCTGCATGCCGGGGACAAAACTTTCCCACATTAACCTGCTGGTCAGAGCACTGGTTGGAAAAAGATGCCCTTGAGTGCCCACACACAAATGCCTAGCAGGTTCTTCCTCATGCCAGCAACCCTGGGGAGCTGTGTCCGCCAATTGAGTTGGCAGAAGAAAGCTTCCATGGCCCCTCCGTGGCCGTGCGTCTGCATTTGTGTGTGATGCTCTGTGCCGAGATCTCCACCTCCATCCCTGGCATGCCAGCTGTCCCAGGTACTGACTGTTTGGAGGGCCCCTCTCACATGGCACACCAGGGCGGGGAGGGCACACAGGGGGGCAAAGCTGGCATTCAGTTTTGAGATAGTAGCTAGTACCTTGCACTCCTACCTTGTGCCACCCTTGTGTGCTGCAGAGGTACTTTAATCACGGATAAAGCGGGCTGGCTCGCTGCTGGGTGACAACACTCGACACTCAAAGCAAGCTGTGCTGCGTACTGTAAACAGCCATGGCCTTAATTTTTTAATCCCTCGTCTGTAGTCTCCAATACACAAGGTATGTAACACGGATCATCATTTTTTCCGTTCAGTGCTCAGCCAATTTCAGCTCATTTTTGTTCCTGGAGATCTCTAGTGTACATCTTATACGTTTAAAATAAATACACCATCCATAATTGGATCCCAACCAGACAACACTAAGCAATCATACTTTTCACTGATACTCGGGACTTACTTCTAGTGTGAGTGGAAAGTTGTTCTGTATGCCTTAGCTGATAATTAATAGGAGGCATAGGACTATTCAGGGGCTCATTCCTCAGACGCCACTTTCTGTGTGAATTGTAAACATACCATAAATATGTAACAAAACTTACCAAGAAAAATAACTTTAATTTACGCCGTAATGCAACGGGAGAAGCTACACGTAAGCCATGCCAAGAAAACGCTCAGAAAAAATAGCTGTTCAATAATTTCCCATTTATCATTTGCTTAGTCATATTAAAAAAAAAAAAAAAAAAAGAAATCTTTAATAACTTTTCCTTTAGCTGAAGTGCTGAGCTTTTCTGAAAGGCTGCATTTTTGTTCAGGCTGGCAAAACTATTGTATTGTTGGTCATTTGCTTTACAGCAGCCTCATGTTTCAGGATATAAATTCAAATATGATAAAAACAATTACCTGGGCTGAGACATGGAAGATTTGCAACCCGTTGTCACTGACTATGGCTACTTCTCATGCTGCCTGGTGAAAACGGGCCAACCAGCTTCATGCTCTGCGTATTTGCACCAATGCAAAGCTACACCAGCTGCATTCACAAATTTTCTGAGCATGTTGAGTGGTAAAATATCCTTCAACCTGTTCTTTCTCCTTCTCTTTTAAAGCCAGCTTCCTGCATTTATTTAAAATCCAATCCAAAACAAAACAGGGATTATGTTCCTGGTCATTGTCATGACGTTTCATGAAACTAATATTACCTATTATACAAGAATAAGGAGACGTCATTACGTATTGCGCTATTTAATTAGCCAATACTAATTGTGCTATTGAATTAGCCAATATTAAAGCTATCTAATAGCTTTGCTGACCTGCTGCATTGCTTCTTCCTAGTCTGTTTTTTGTCTTTTGCCCTTGCATGAATTTTCCCTCTCTTTTGGCTTTCTATTTCTTTTGTGTATGTACAGGTGGCGTTACACAGGAGCCTGACAACTTTCTCTTTGGCCAGTACCATTCCCCCATTGTGCAGTTCTACAGGAAAAGAGACGGGGCTGGGTTGCTTCAAGGATGCCCTGCGCTCAGGTATCCCCTACTAACTCAGACTGTCCTGCTTATGAGGCACTCTCTTCTACGGAATAGAAGTCTTTTCAGTTCCCTACCAGATACAGGCTTTGGTTAATCCTTCCTATATGCACGTTCACTCAGTTGAGAGAAGGAGGACTGGGGAGATGGAGGGGAAAAAAGACACTTGAGAAAGAGTCTGAGGAAAGCATTTGAGCTCGTGCAGTGTGGAGGGTTGGTGGATGGCACAGGGACAGGTTTGCACATAACACATCTTTGCCTTCCCGCGGAGCACTCAGAGCGAAGGAAGGAGGCTGAGGCTCCCTCTTCCTCACGTGGTTGCTGCAGTCAGAGGACCAAACTCACCCATTTGCGGTGTGTGGCCATTTCTCCTTCTGCTCTGCAGACCTGCGCTCCCGGTGTTCTTCCTACAGAAATGTCCTGGTGAAAAGGGACCTGTTCTCCTGCTGCCTGCTGGCTGCGCGGTGTGGAACAGGGGAGGAAGCGCTTCCCTCCTATTTGTATCTTAGACCCCTGTGAAGATCGTATTCCAGCAAGGAACCAGCAGAAAAATCTGGCATGTCTCATGACAGAAAGAAAGGAAAGACTTTCCCAATGCACAGGCCAGTCATGCCATCCCCAAACAAATACGGACACATGGGATGGGGGAGAAGATGTTAATTTTCTGTTTGGGGTTGGAAACTTGCCAGCTTAACTATTTAATTCTGTCTCCCGATGCTTTTATCCCTCCCTTTTATGTACGTTTTATTAGAAGACACACTAATTTCAAGTGACCTTTCCTCTTGTTTTGTTTGCTTGTTTTTAAACATCAGAACTTTTAGATGAAAGCAAATGGCCAAAAGGCAAATAAAGTGATAGATTAGCATGCCATTTACCCTCCAAACAACTTAAAAAATTCCCTTGTGCAGAGTTAAGAAGAAGAGGGATCCAGACAAGTAGAAAGACTTCAGGATTTTTCTTTTCCTTTTCCCACTGCATAGTCAGAGGAATAAAAGAGGGTATTTGTGAAAAGCCACCATGGACTGAGCCTGCAGTCTGATAAACAACAATAACCTTTTTCTTGACACTAATTCCTTTATTATATTTTTAGAAGAATTTAAAAGCCACTTATTTTTGAAAACTATGATTTCAGGAAAAAGTATAATTTTCACATTTCCTCTGATGTGTTGTATGCCCTGCTGTGTTATGACATTTCAAGTTTCATCAAGTCACATTAATTTACATTCTCACATGTTTTCTCAGTGGAACCTGCTCTTTGGGTCAATTTTCATTCATTGCTTGATCACTTTAATGTATTTGTATTACTGAATACTTGGGCCATATTAACTGATCTTTCCATACCCCATGCTTGCAATTCATTAGCAATCATTTCTCTTCTCTGCACGAAGAAAGGAAAAAAGAAATGAGAGAGAGAGAAAACGAGAGAAAGACAAAGGCTTGGAAAGAAAGTGAACAGCAATTTAGTAGACAGCCTGGGATGCTGCCTGTGCTGTCGCCCGGGATTTGGTTGTATGAGGGAATTTTCTCTGGTGTGACCAGAGTAGATTGGTGATCCAGTGGAAACCTGTATAATGAACACAGTTAACTGGTTGTAAGCCATTCTTTACTTCAACCTTCTCACCTTCGGTGAGTGTGTTCAAAGCAGTGCAAGTGTGTCTGTGTTAGATCCGTGTAAGGTGTAAGGTAAAGCCGTCTGTTGGAGCCCATCAGCGCAGAACGCTGGCGAATTTTCCAGGCTCGTGCAATGGTGATGTGAGTGAGAGCTGGGCACCAAGTCCCATTTGTGGACTTGCTACTCACACCACCATTTCAGTTGCCCATGCCTCAGCTTGAGCTTGAGGAGAGGCACGAATTTCACAGTTTGGGACCCCTAAACTCAGTTTGTTCAGAGTGGCAGCGCAGCTGACACGCAGTAACACCTTTCTTCCTCTCCTGACTTAGATAAAGGTCAAATGATAAAACATTAAGCAAAGGAAACAGCCAATTTTGTCTACCCTTTCTCTGTGTTTATTAAATTAATGACTGAATGAACCATGATGTTTCCCCCCCACCCTCTTGCCACCCTTTGCATGGAAGCGGCACATGAATACAAAATGAGCGATCGGGCGCCCAGAAATCTTTGCCATGTCTTGGTAAACTCCCAGTCTCTCCTCAATATAAGGATGCTCTGTCTGCTCTGGTACTGCTCTCAGGCCCTGACTGCATGCCACCATGAAAATCAGGTAAAACGGTCTCTGACACACTGAGCAGGAGCCGCTTACCGCCTCGCACAGAAACCTGCAGCCAGGGTTTCCGTGAGCGTGCACGGTGTGAGCCTTTCTCAGCCGTGGTGTAGCCAAACACAGTGAGAGTTGGAAGCCTCAGGTTTTGGTTGGAAGGGAAAAAATCCTGTTGCCTGCCGCTCTCGGTCAGCGAGGAGTCACACACACATGATATGGCCACGCACCCTAACCAGTCCCCTCTGCTATGAACACACGCTCTTGACTTACCTCATACCGAAACCTTGCCCGTAACCCCATCTCTGAGTCTGCAGCCAAACCACCGTGTCTACAGGACAGCGAAGCCTGCAGCAACATAGCAGGTTGCAGCCTGTGTTCCCCCACCCATATCCACGTGGATGCACACCTCCTCCCACACCCACCCCTAGCAGTGAAGACACCACAAAGAGTCCAGCTGTTGACTAATCTCAAACTGTAGAATTCCATCCCCTGTCCTAAAAGCAGCTCCACCAGCGAAAGGAGACAAGGCTGGGAGTGGAGGATTGTCCAAGATAAGCATTTCTGTTGTTTTGGTTGCACTGTCACGGAGCTGTTTGGAGCAATCAGGCTGCACAGTACTTTAGTGAGAGCTGTATTTCAATCCAAACCTCTCCTCCAACCTCCACCGACTCTGGGGGAGCTGCCATAAAGGTCAAACACTGGAAAACTCTACAGGCAGAGGGGAGACTCCCAAATCTGTCCACAACCACAGGGATCCCAGCCTGCGATGTCCTCCTACCCCTGAACGAGTAGGAGGGTAATGCTAAAGCTTCCTGTAGAGGCTGGACTGGAGCAGCCTGGTGTGTCAAAGCCTGGGGAAGAGGGGGCAAGGAAGGCTTATCCTGGCCTGTGTGTCATTGGTGGCAAGTGATACAGTGCCAGGTGCTCAGCAGGAGAGTGATCAGCACAGCCCAGGGAAAGCAGCCCAGATATGACAGTACATCTGTTATCCACTGGACACTGGTGACAGAATGGAATGTACTCTGTGTGTACGTTCAGAGATTAAAGACAACATCCGGCTCCAACAGGACGTGCTGTCCTGTGATGGAGAACAGGGAAAGGTGCTTACATAAAACGGCCTGGCAGCAGTGCACAGGAGGTACAAACAACTCATTTTCTCCTGTGGGTAGCACAGAAAGGGATTAATATTGGCGGGGGGAGGGAAGCAGGAACAGAGAAAGAGAAATGAAGAGTCCAGATGTCTACACTCTACATAGCTCCGAGGGCTTTGGAAACAAAATAGAAAAAAATCCCATACTGTGTCCCTGAGTCAGATGTGAGCAAGGAGACCACATTTACTGAGGCTGAGGTTGTGTGCAAACATCATGGTTTAATCCCAGTCAGCAACTAAGCACCTCCCACCCCCTGCAGTGGGATGGGGGTGAGAATCGAAGGAAAAGGTTAGAATTCTTGTGGATTGAGATAATAATTGAAAATAAATGAAATTAAATACTAATACTACTACTAATATTGATAATACTAGGTCATGAACAATACTACTACTGATAATAATGATAATAATATGGAATGAAACGGAAAACAACAACAACAAAACAAATTATACAACTGCTCACCACCCACTGACCAATGCCCAGGCAGTTCCCAAGCACTGAGAGCCGAAAAGCCCCCAGCCAACTCCCCCCAACTTATATACTGACCATGACGTCTTATGGCATGAAATATCCCTTTGGTCAGTTTGGGTCAGCTGTCCTGGCTGTGTCTCCTCCCAGCTTCTTGTAGAGAAGAAGCTGGGAACAAAGGTACAGTATCAGAAAATGAAGAAGTCTTTGGCTTAATGTAAACATTGCTTGGCAACAACTAAACCCATGGTGTTATCAACATTCTTCTCAGTATAAATCCCAACTATAGCTCCATACTAGCTACTATGAAGAAAATTAACTCTATCATCTCAACCAAAACCAGTACAGCAAAAGTAATGAGGTGGACTGAGTCTCCCTAGTCTTCTCCAGCACCTGTGAACCTGAAGAGCAGATTTTGCAGAGCTAAAAGTCCATCCCTTCCACTGGGATGCAGCTGTCTAAAGTCTTGGTCTTACATATCAGATCTCAGATTATAGGGTGGAAGAACTGTAAGGGAAGAGGGGACTAGTGTGATCCTCTCCTTCATGGCTTTGGCAGCTATGGGCCATATTAAACCTGTTTCAGAAATCAGATGCCATTGAATAATTCAACCCATTCTGGAACCTAAGTGCAAAAAGATCCAAGATTAGGTTGGCCACAGTATATTCAATCAGAATTGAAATAGTGTTGTAAATAGTATTTAACTAGGGCTGAGAGAGGAATGCCAAAATGCCAGAGGCTGCCTTACCTTACCCCTTGGAGCACGAAATTCCTGAAACTAAAGAAAGAAATTGTTTAGAAGCCATGATGCCTTCCAAACACCAGGTGCAGCACTATCAATAGCTTATACCTAGACCATGATTGACCTTTTAGCTCCTTTTTGTGTCTTTTCTCGTGGAGGGTACCAGTCATCTCTGCCACGGTGAAAACAGAAAAGTTGCCATGTGCACGTGCCCAAAGGTTTGTGAAATAAAAGAGTATAAGAAATAAGAAGTGGCACTGTGCTTGCTGTCACCTCCCTGCTCCCTTCTTAAAGCCTGTGCCTGTATCCTTAAAGATGCTGTCCTACTGGCGGTGAGCAGTTCCTCTCACGGGAAAATGTGCCAAAGTTTCCTATTTTACTCACTGCCAGGTGACAGCAGGACAGAACACCCTCCCTAGACAGTCAGCGATGGAAAGTTACTTGTTAAGTGATGTGCATTGCACAGTATACAGAGACTGAGATCAACGGAGGACAATAGAAATCTAAATTGACAGTACACTAATAATTGTTGGCATTAACTAATCAGATGGGATTTTGAAGTTCACACTGTGAATATTGATATTTGCTGTGTGGTGGGAAGTCAGTTTGAACTGATATTTTTTCCTATTAATAAGTGTTTGAAAGGCTGTTAGAAGAAATTATTGCTGTAGTAATCAGAGCTCTCTGTGTGAAATCGCTTCATAGGCTCTGAGCTTCGTAAAGCAAGAGATAGTCTGTACTGAAAATCGTATGAGCCTTCACCTGGCCACCTAACAACAACATGAAAGTTATCTTTGCCTTAAATCATCTTTTTATTCATTCACCAACATGCTGTTTTCATGATAATCTGTGAAAGACAGGCAGAGCAAAGAAATTTTGGGAGTTACCTGGAGAGGGGTCACTGCCACCCTCCCCTGGTGGACCATAACTCTGCCCTACAGCTTAGCCCCTCAACAGTCTTCACCAGTCGGTGCTCTGCCAGGATGGAGCTACCCGTATAGAGCATCCCGGCTCTCTGCCTAGAGGAACAGGAGCAAAGGGTGCCAGCCCTGTGTGTTTTCCATAAAAGTGCCAGATACCACTGGCTTACGCGCCTGCGACCCTGAGGGACCCTGCAGCAGCACTGCAGTGGGTGCAGTTAGGTGTGTGTAAGCAGACGCTGTCATGTTTCTCTTCTCGCTAAGGAGGGCCAAACCAAATCACATATAACAGCATCTTCAGATGACAGTGCTCATGGGTTTGGCATTTCCTTGCATTAGCCCACAAGTTCAAGGCTAGGGTGTACAGAAGAGCCCTTCTGGCTCTTACAAATAAAACCACGTTGGTTCCTAAAGGTGAGAATGTCCTTAGAATCATTTATGTTGGAAAAGGCACTCAGACCATCCCATCCAACTGTCACCCTAACGCTCCCAGGTCTGTTTCTTGAGCCTGCACAGGTTGTGTGATTAGTGCACATAATGTAGCATCAGGACACAATGGCTTCTAGCCCTTGGTTAGGCTGGGGAAAAACATTATTCCCACTCCCAGAGTGGAGCTGAGACTGATAGTGCAACTTGGACTGATGTTCAACAGTGCTGTGCCAGCTACTGCGCGTGAAACCCAAACCAACCTTCCTTTGCCAAAGAATTAGATTCATGGCGTAGTACACTTACAGTACCATGCAAGAAGGAGCCTGGAAACGAGCGTTTGACACTCAGTCCGTATCAGAAAAGATCTTCAGTCAAGAAAAAAGCAACTGCTAACATCTTCTGATACTCCTTCCCAGCAGCCTGCTGCAGGGGCAAACGGGTTCACCCCCTCTTCAAATCAAATCCTTTTGTTTTCTCTTTGTGTTCCCCACTCTCCTTTCTGCCTTTACATTATGATCAATAAAGTCTAAGCTTACGGAATATTATCAGAGCCACGATTGCAACCTCTAACATTATAATCCATAGGGTTGCTGGGAGCATTAGAACATCCAGGATAAATTAATTCAGTGTAAGTAAAAGCTTTGAAGCCAGGAGCATCACCAGGCTTTTGAAGCTTAAGCCCTGTTTAGATTACTTGATTAAAGTAGGTCCAAAGCTTCACCAATCAATATATTTTGCTTAGGAACAGTGTTGATACGGAAGCATGTTTAATTGGATCTGCAGTTCCCCGCCCAGAAGATGGTCCTTTGGAGCAAAACGAGATAACGTGCATGGGGGGGAGAGGGGCAAAATCATCGCCATGTTTTTGTGCGTGCCTGCGGAGATTACTTGCAGCAGTTGTACGGAATAGCCTGTGTAAAGGAAAAGGGAGCAGGGAAATGACAGGAAATTGTAAGCTTGGAAAAGAAGTAACAAAATCTTCTATTAGTCTAAAGTTGTGAAAAATGACCAAATGTAAATAGACATACCTACAGGCGTGTGCTATTAAAAGGACAGCCCCGCTCCTCGGCCGATTTAAGTTTCGCCACCAGCTTCAGGGTAGCCAGGACTGACAGTTTGGGTACCTGGATGGCAGCGTCCCTGACAGCATTACCAACATCGTACCCGCAGGCCAGCATTGACAAAAGGGCAATTCTTCGTACTAAAATGAAGACAAGGTTAGCCTGACCATTAGATCATGGTTGAGAAATGCCAAAAATACAAGCACGTCATGAAATGCTTTATCACCTGAGAATATGAATATGCAACAGGTGCAACAGGTAATGGGGCAGAGCACAGATTTAGTTTTGCTCCTCTCGCTTCACCTTCAGATTTAGCTGCATCTGTCTGGTGATTCACATACAAAATTTTCTTGGAGCGAGGATCCGGGCAGGGCATAGTAGGGGTCAAGCCAAATCAAAGAACACCCACAGCAGTGCTTTGCCTTTGTCAGAGAAGGGAACCGCAGTTTTATGTCAGTGGAGTACAGATGAAGTTGGTGGTGCTGTTGACAGAACTGCTCTCCGGTTAAGGCTACCGAGGTCTTGGTTACCCGGGAAGAATTTGGCGCAGAGCACTTGAGGTCCCAGGTCTGCCCAGCCGACAAGGGAGCGTTGCCACCCTCAGCTCACCCTCTGTACCCCGCGGACAGGAGGTGACCCCCAGCGTGAGCTGCTCTTGTAGGAAAGAGGCCACACATGCTCGAGGTACACCATCAGGGCTGCAGGGAGAGCAGACTCATGGCTTCGGTATCAGCACCGGTGATTACAAACAAGGTTGTCGTTTGTATCCCAATGGAAAACATAATCCATTTAGATTTCTAATTGGACTTGATTAGACATTTAGACAACTTTTTTGCAGCAGCAATTTAAATGAATTAGTTATATTTTCCAGCCTGCTGAATAGATCAGACGAGCAAATCGTGTGCTAGCTCCGTGGCACAGCATGCCCCAACTGCAGTGCCTGAGAGTCCTGCAGCTCTTCAAGGAGCACCATGAGACCCTGTAGCCAGCTGCCCCCTAAGAGACAGGGACCACTCCAGCCAGGGCCTGGCCCCACCGTGCCTGAGCAAGGGGAGCAGGGCAGACCTGGAGGCACTCGCCAGGTTCTACCAAGTATCCAGAACTCATCAGGCAACTTTGTGCTGAAGAGGCAGCTCTGGAATCAAGCTGGGAAGTCAACCAGCTGTCCAGAGTCAGGTTCAGTGATGGTAACCAGCGTTGGATACAGACCAGCGAGTGCTGGGCAGGTCCACAGTGACAAGGCAGGTCTGGGGTCCAGCTGGGAAGTCAGTCAGGCTGCTGGTCAGGGTCTGGATCAACAGGGTCTGTGGCCAGGCAGAGGCATGGCTGTGGCTGAGCTGGAGACAGGTACTGCTACGGCAAAGCTCAGGCAAGGACTGACAGCCCAGGGCTGAGCTGAAACAGGGCTCCTGGTTCCATGGGCAGGGCTGCAGGTGGAGAGCCCAGATGAAGCTGGTCAGGACCATTAAGTCTATTAGTGCCCTGACATTAAAACTGATTGTGCAAGACAAACGTTTGCTTTTTCATATCAGCAAGAACCTCAGGTTGGAGCTAGTGTTTGCTCATGGCATGATAGTAAATACTTCATGTACAGTAAAAGCTCAAAAAGAGAATGAAAAAATGAAAAAGGTGTCAGGGCAGGACCCTTTCAGCTGATTTTTGCTTCCGCTGGCAGCCCTGTTGCACCCCAGCTCACACCACAGCTCCAGGCTCTGTCCATCTCCCTACCTAGGGATGGGTGAGCTTTCCCCCCAGAATCCCACTCCTGGCTCCCATGAAAAATGTCCGCCTTGGTGACATACCTCTTCCCTTTGGCAGCCCCTTTGCAGCCTGACTTGTACCATGGCTCCAGGCCTTTTCTCCCTCCTACCCCTAACCTTTAGGTTGGATATTAGGAAAAATTTCTTCACTGAAAGGGTTGTCAGACATTGGAACGGGCTGCCCAGGGAAGTAGCTGAGACACCATTCCTGGAGGTATTTGAGACGTGTAGACGTGGTGCTTAGGGACATGGTTCAGTGGTGGACTGGCAGTGTTAGCTTAATGGTTAGACTCGATGATCTTAAAGGTCTTTTCCAGCCTAAATGATTTTATGAGTCCATGATTCTGTGAGTGGGCTGTCTCATCCGACAAACCCTGGCCATGCCCCAGTGAAAAATTTCTGAGGGGCTAATCCTTCTGGCAGTCCACCCCTTCCTTTGGCAGCCACTTTCAAACTTCTCATTTTGTCTCAAAATCTGCATTTTTTTAGTAACATGTCTTCTTTCTAAAATGAAATATGTTTGCCTTTTTATAGGCATCAGACAGTTGTCCTCACAGTGAGCTCTCATGTATTTTAGTGGTATTTACAGTCTGCATGAATAAACAACTGGAGGCACTTGAAGGGATACCAGCTTTGCCTGCCTTTGAGCAAATAATCTTTTCTTCTGCCCCTGAACCTTGAACCAGAAATGATTATAATGCTACCTTGCAAACACAGCCAGGCACAAGTTATTACTTGGCTGTTTCAAGATGAATTGCTTAAAAAAAAAAAAATCTCCCAACTCTTGGAAATAATTAATACCTTTTTTTTGCCACTGCTACTTCACCCTACAGCAGGCCAGTGTGGGCTTTGAAGCCCAGGGACTCATGGCTGCTGGGCCGTGCTCAGTCGTACCTCTTGAGCAGGGACTTGCACAGGCGCTGGTACGGTCCGTCCAGCCGCTGCGAACACCGCTGTCGATGGGGGTGATATTACCCGCATGGCGGAGGTGACTGATTTGCTTCCAGTTAGATACACCGTCACAGACTATTAATTTTACTGCAGCCTCATTTGAAGGGAGTGGGAAAGCAGCAGGGCAAGCAAACAGCTACCGCCTGCGTGGGGGCACTAAATGCCCGAGCAATTAGGCTTCTTGCTCACCGAATTCAAGCGGTCCCGTTTCCACATCTGTGTACCCTCCAGCTTACTAAAGCAAACACAGTGCCTGCGGAAGGTGAGACCTGTCTAAGAGGTCAGACGCAGGTTAAGTCGGAGGGCTCTCTGCAGAGAGCTGTAAAAACAGAGATAAGAGGAAGTGGGGAAGGGTGCTCAGTACCCAGAACTCGTGTTTGAGGCAGCCAGCCCGCCACCGCCTAGGACAGGGCTCAGTTGCCCGAAATGAAGCAAAACAGGATAGTGAGGAATAAGAAAGGAGGATGGAGATGTGACTTTTCAGCAGCAGCAATGTATCCTGACACGGTACCTGGGAATTAATCAGTTGACGACTCTCTTACGAGTCATTTAACATGGAATATTTCAAGGCTATGATTTCGTTCTCACTCACATCAGCATTCAGTCTCCACCCAGCCCGCTGGTGGTAACAGCGCTGAGCCCAACTGAGGCTCAGCAAGGCCCTCTGGGCAGGCTGTTAATATCATTTAACTGGTACCCAGGTGGGGCAGTGGCACAAGGCAGCTGGGCCCCAGACGGCCAGGAGCAGCCGCAGTGCCTGGACGGTGGCAGCAGTGGCAAAGCGGCCGCGATGCTCTGGAGTAGGCAAAATGCCTTAAAAAGTGAAAAGTGGTGGGGGAGAAGTCCCTGAGAAACCAAAGGGCTAGCAGGGACACAGCCACCTGGGCGTCCTACATCAGATGCCGAGCACTCGCTTCTGAGCGGGCTTCTCCCCAGGTCCTTTCCCCGTGACTCACCGATACCTCCCGTGCCACCACCTTTTCCTCCTCCGCAGCCAGTAGGTGCTTTCCTGTCCCTTCCCATTCTCCCTCCCTTACCTGCTAAGCTCTCCAGTTCAAAATGGCTGACAGTGCTGTGTGCAGCCTTTTAGGCAATATTCCCCCAATCCCTCTTTTTTTCCTTGCATGGTGGATCACCAGCCAGATCTCCCTGCGGGCACGGCTCCTCCCCGCTGCTGCGCAGGAGGCGGTGGGAGGTGGTGGGCACCAGGAACAGGAGTTGGGTCTCTTGCCCTGATTGAGGATCTGCTTCTCCCAGCGCGGTGTTACGCAAAGGCAGTTGTTTGATTACACCCCAGGTAGCGTGGCTTCCGTAACTGAGCTGGTGAATGAACTAGATTGGAATAAGTGAGTGTATTAATTAGTATGCTGATAGCAGAACAAAGCTATTTTTAAAATCACTGAACGGCACTGCTCTTTACTATGATTGCAGAGATTATGTAAGATGATGATGAAAATCAGGTCCCTGCACCACAGGCTGATCCGTGTTCTAGCGATGCAAAAACAAAGCTGCAAAGGAATGAGACTGTATTACTTTAAAATGCTCTGTTTGCCTGTCCTAATTAAGGGAAAAGCAGCTATGTCGTCAACATCTTCGTTGTCGTTCTAACTCATCTTACTTTTTCTACTGTATTTTGCCAATAAGCCTGTTGTTTTTTTCGGACTGGGTGTGTACCTACGGAACTGCTGGCTGAGGAGGAATCTGCTGCGTCATCCAACGAAACGCAGCTGAGTTACAGGGTGTCCCTAACGCACAGCTTCTGACCCCCGAGGTGCATCCAGCGAAGAGTGTTGTCCTCCTGTTTGTTGATGTACTAACATTCATTTAAAAAAGCAGGAGAGGCAAAAAGTCGGCACGATCTTCGCATATTGTCAAACTGATTGAAAACAGACAGATGAGGAGAAGTTGGGTCGGCAGCAGGAAGATACTGTGTTTCAGGACCAGCCTACCGAAAAAGATGCTGTTGTTTTTAACGGCAGTTATTTGGGAAACGCCTCTAGAAATTGATTGTTGTTAAAGACCTGGAGAGCACATCGCTTATGATGATGAGCAGAGCTTTTAAAATGTTGTGTTTACAGTCTCCTGCACTGTAATGCTCAGGTTGCTATATATACACAATCATTATTTGATTTCTTACACCACGGTGAATAGCAGCACTGCTGATCAAATATAAAGAGGCAACCAATCCTAACGCAAACAGGAATATAAACAAAACCTGCAGATTTATAGGCAATCAAAATGATGTCAAACAGCGTAAGATTAAAAGCAGGGTGTATGTTTGTTATTAATTCTGACAGATGTTTGCCGTAGAGTGTTTTCCATGGAATTTCTCACCATTGTTAATCATCTGTACTTTACGATGAAGTTTTAAAACTCTGTAATTATCTTGGGTGGCTGGAACGTGGCCAGTCAAAGCATCGCACTCCATTAAAGCTGAAGATTTATGCCTTTATAATATTTCTTTAAGAAGCAGATGTCACAGAAACCATTGTTATTGCATTCCCTGGCATAATACAGGATCTGGAGTACATAGGGTTGTTGTTATTTACGCTCTCTTCTTTCTTACTAGGCAACTTCACCCAGCAGCGTGCATACGCAAGCAGAGGGGTCACACGCAGCCCCTTCACAGGCGAGTCTGCAGCAGCAGATGTTGTTGTATGAAGAAAGGAATTCTGCACGGGCCATACGGACTTTGGCATTTTGTGTGCACCCATCCCGTGGAAGACACCCATCAGCTACCCGCTCCCGCAAGCAAGCCGGGTGGGGGGGACCCATGGCTTCCCTCGAGGGCCCTGCTCATTTATGTGGGTCCCCCAGCCTCGCACCTCTGGCTGCTGGACTTCAGCGAAGGAGACCACGGGGGTGTCCGGATGGGGACATGGCGTGGCCCTGCGGTCTCGGGGGAAGCACCCTGTCTGTGCTGCCAGGGCTGTTTGGATGTTGGTAGCCAAGATTTCAGTGTGAAAGCTCGTGGTCCTGTGTTACACCTACACAGCCCTGCACCTGCACAACCCCAGCGCTCCGTACACGGTGAGGGGGGGCAGGAGCCCTACCATCACACTTTACCCAGGGACCACGAAAGGGAGGTAGGGAAGGGGCCGGGAGCACAAAGGCAGCCGCCTCGGGACAGGTGCCCATGCCAGGGCTGCGTGCCTTGGCCATGAGGGCAGCTGCTGCTCTCCCTCTGCTCCACGTGGCCCCCGAGGCCTCCATCCCTGAGCGCAGCCATGACACCTGCCCCCTGGTTGCTCAGGGCCAGGGCAGACCCTGAGTGGGCCGAATATCGGCACCACCGTGGCTGAGGTGCTGAGGGACTGAGGTGCTGCAGCGGCCAGGAGGGACCAGAGCCCGGCACCAGGGTGGCAGCACCACCCCTGTGAAAGCTGGCCAGCAGCCACCCTGAGCTGGTCACGGCCGGTTCCAGCCACCCCAAGTGGGGACACCCTGAGGGGCTGCAGCTCACGGGCCACCTGTGCTGGAGCGGCGACAGCCCAAAGAAAGAGCAGCGGAGGAACCAAGAATGCCCAAAGCAGCCGGAGAACCAGCAAGCACCCAAGAGCAGCAGAGTCGGTACATAAATCACTTCAGCTGCTCGCGCTGCCCAACTGCTCACCAGGGGCGTTGTGACAAACCGAGCGTAACCCGTGGTGGAAATAAGGGTGTTGAGGCTAGAGAGAAGGGAGGACAGGTGTTCACCTAAGTGGCCGGGTGGTTGTGTCCTTTCTGAATACCCGAATGAGCGATCAGAAGTCTGCGTCACTTTGCAATGAGGTAAAACTCACAACTCGGAGACTGGAGTTCCAGCTTCAGCAGCGCCATCGTTCTCACTACCCGGCCGAGGAACCATCCTCCCCTTCAGCAGCATCTCAAACCAGGCGCGGGAGAGGTTTTAGTCGGAGAGAAGAACAGGGGGGCTTTTTTCCTTCTCAATGCTTTCGAAAGTGTAATCTATAGACACAAAGGGCTGTTCGTAGAACACTTTCAAACCAGGGTGTTTGGGGAATGATTTCATTCAGAACAACTTAGTGTTCAGTTTAATTTGAACTGGAGAAAGCTACAAGGCAACTGCAGATTCTGTATACCCTCCACTATTCGCTCTCTGAAGAGCTGACTTGGGCACTGTTTTCTTCAACTCCAGCCTCGGGTTGGGAGTGCCGGATCTACACAGAAAGCACCGGAGGGGCTGGGTTTAGCACCAGTGCACAGAGCGTTGCTGATTCCCGCAGCAGCCCGAGGTGACTAGGGGAGGCTCCAGGTATTTGAAAAGCAGGATACCTGCTCAGTGGCTGTGGATGGGGTCAGTTTAGGCAGTTGGCTTTGAAGCTCTCGGCTCCACAGGATTTCCTCCTGCAAACCATCCCTTCGTGCCGCAAGGTAAAGGAGTAACGTGGCAAGAGAATTAGGAGTTCCGGTGCTGCAGAAACCGGAAAAAAGCCTGGGAGGGTGGGTCCAAAGATTAGAAAGCAACGTTTTTCAGGATGTTAAAAAAAGAAGATACAATTCCTAGTGAAACCAGCTTTGTTTCCAGGCTGCAAAACTGAAGAGAAAGCAAGATCAGGCCCTAAGTTAACAGCAATTTAGTGTGTTTAGCCATTCGCACATGACAGCAAATTACATGAGCTGATATCCACTGCAGTGGAGATATAGGTAACATCCCCCGGGGGCCAGAACTATTGAATAACGAAGGAATTCATTTGTAAAAACCCCACTGTTGTTTGTCCTGAATATGTGGGCATCTTCTGAAGGCAAGAGTCACACAACTACAATTGTTCAATTGATGCAACTCAGTTATTTTTATTGCAACTGGAAGACAATACATCACAGAAACTTTATGGTAGGTTTTGGGAAAGTGTTATTTACAATAATAATTGATGAAATAGTTTGTCTTTGGCAATATGATTACACATCAAGAAAATGTAAAATGCAAGTATGCCTCTAAATCAACATTTTCATATTTCCTAAAGATCAGCTGATTGCACTTGCCTTCGGACTGCTCATTTAGGTAAACACAAATACAACTTAACATCACTGTTCATTCCCCATCACAGTTCGTATTTTAATATTGATGAAATTGGCAGTTTCAGACGCCAAGTACAGGAAAAAAAAATATTGGCTTATCACTGTACTAAATTAACTTATTGGCCAGTTAAGGTCCTGTGACCCTTAAGCATTGATACTAATTCTCTTGGTCTTTTGATTGCTTTATCACTTTTTTTTCTGTAAAACAAAATATTTCAGAAATTACAGGTCAGAGTATAAAAAAAAATGTACAAGTCCATAATGCTTTTCATACACACACAAATCATTCCCCCCAACATTTTACATCATGGCAGTTTTAAGTAGTGAGTGTGAATGATGCAGGCGTGGAACTGGTTATCAAATACAGGTATGACTTTTCACTTGTTGTCCCACACACATATTCGGGACGTGTACAATGCTCGAGCAACTTAAAAACGTACTCAAGTTCAATGTTAGCTGAACGAAAAAAGAAAGTCTTGGGATTTCAGGCCAGAGTAAACACACGAAAAAGATTCCCATTTCTAGACAATCAGCCATCCCAGAATCCAGCATGTAATTTCAGCATCCAGGAAAATCCCTTCTAGCAGTTGAGGGCCAGCACAAGTTGTCATTTATCCCTTAAACCCTCAGATGATGAGTTCTCGTAACTGCTGGCCTGACCCAGAGCCCAGCAAAATCAACTGAAAACAGAAAAGTGAAACAAAACCCCCTTCCACTGTCTGTGAAAGGATGTTACATCAGGTTGATTTCCCCCTCTTTGCAAAAGGAAACGTGATACAGTAGAAAAAACATTATATAGCTTCAGATAAATATACCTTGTTTCAATGCTAAAACAAAACAAACCCCAAACTCCCCAAACCAGGAAAGGCTACTTATTAGGACAACGCAAAAGTGACCTTTAAATCATTTCTGGTTTTCAATGTACACCAGCAAAATACAGCACCATAGACACATTAGGTTGAGACTTCTTTTTTTTTTGGTCAGTGAAGCTAGTACTTGTTTGCTGAACTGTGGAAGAATTATAAGGTCATGTACATGATCAAAGATAAAGCAACCCAGCTGACAAGTCTCTGCTCAATTCAAGAATAACCAGTACTAAAAATAAAAATGGAAAAAATTAAAAACCCCTAATAAACCACCATCAATTAATACTTTCTAAATAAAAGGGGATTAACAGATGAATTCACAAATGGATGCAGATTTATACAGAACACCGAATGTTGTGTGTAAATCCTTATAAACTCCAGCTCAAAACAGAAACACACAAAATGTATAGTTTGACTTACACATCCCGTTTCAAAGGAGAAGAGACATCATTACAGCTTGGTAACTGTGCTAACTGCAATATAAACCAAACAGAAATTCAGAGTTTGGCAGGTAACTAAGAAGAGGGTTATCACTTAGGTTATATAGCAAAGTGTTGATGTATATTACATAGAGTAGTATAAATAATAAAAAAGTATTATTTAAATTAGATCACAGTGCTGCATTATGTGCATAACAGTGTTTGATATATTACTGGAGGGCTGTGAAGAACACTACTAAAACAACTGGTCAGACGGTCAACACTGATACTCAGTTACAATCAGGAGGATGTATGGTTCAAATGCTCGTTTGGTGGCGAAGTCAAGAAGACGTTTTGGAAGATTTCCTGCAAAATATGCCAATGAGCGGTTCAGGCAGCAGTGACGTACCTGAAGGAGCTGGGTGTGCATTCTCCACGAAGCGAATTGCGTTGCGACCGAAATCGGAAACGCGGTCTCTCAATAGTTTTATTCTGAACCTGGAGCACGGGGAAAGTAATGTTTTCAAAAAATGGCTAGGGCCGGATTCAAGGAAAAATGGCAATAAGAGTGAAAATCTAGGTAAAGGTTTCCAGGAGCACTTGGGTGTCTACAGCTCCGCTGACTGCAAAGGAGATCGGACACCTTCAGGTTCTAAAAAACCTCAGGTTGCACCTATCTACATCTTCAGATGGTTTGGGAGCCAAATGTCAGTGAAAATCAATCACGGCTACCGAGGAAACGGGGCAAAGTGTTGTTTTGGTCATTCTATCCCTGGTGCCATTTGGTGTTCCTCTCTCTGCTGAAGTATGCCGATGTAACGACCTCACTCCAGTGAAGAATGCAGCCCCCAGAGCTCCTCTGCATCGTTTCCAAAGGCAGACCGTAATTCAGCTGAACACGGGGAGCTGATGCATCTCCTTTGGGACTCCCTTCTTCTGTTACGGTAAGAGAGGAGCCAAAATCTGGACCTCAACTGAATTGCCACTGGGAAGAGAATACAGCCACAGGACAGTTGTCTAGTCCTAAACAGCAAGCCTCCTCCTTCCCACATCAGGCTTTTCAGCTCTAAACCCCTGTGATGTGGGCAGAGCTACTGCTGGTTTTGCCAGAAGAAGACCAGACTGGTTTCAGAAACAGCTACGGGGCGACACATTAAAGCTGTTCAGGACCTGCGCTTGAGTTTTTAAATGCAGGCAAAATCTGCACCAAAATGCAGGACATCCGATTGCTTGCAGAACGCAAGCGCGACCGGCAGACTTCACCTCCCTGCAGACGCCGGTGAAATCTGCTCGTGGCATTAGCTCTGGCCCGCGAGAGCTTCTTGCTGCAAAAGGCATATTCCAAAGGAACCCGCCGCAAAGTCCGAGCGACCCTTACAACTCATGCCTATGCGAAACTCGCCACGGAACGCTTGCTGACCTACCGGGACCCCCTAGCCCCCACCTGTCTTGGAGAAGCGCTAATTTGGCAATACTGATAGAGTGAGGAACATAGAAAGTTAGAGATGTGACGACTTCTCACCCCAAAATGGCTTAGTAAGGAAAGCAAACAAGCGAAACCAAACCACCTCACGTCTGGCAAGCGAGAGAGTTCGCAGGACAGTGCAATTCCTACTCCGTTTTGGCATGATTCGGTCAAAGTAGAGACGACTGGATTAAAAAGCTGACATTGTATTCTTTTTGAAAAACAAATCAGTCTCGATTCTTACAAAAAAAGAGGACTTTTCTGATGGAGCAGAACCCGTTCTGACAAAGCTGCCAGTGTCAGCCAGGCACACACATGTTTTAAAAGGTGACTCCTAAATATTTTATACAAATCCAAATTATGTACTTCTCATCAATAGTCCAAAGGTCAAGACGGACAAGTTGTTTTTAAACTCCAGAAATAACCTGTTGATGGCATTAGCCCTTGGCCAAACTGCTGGTTCCTGAAGGTGACTGTGTCAACTCCCACTGAGTAACACCTCCTCAGCAGATCCGACTAGGAGCAACAAATTGTACACGAAAATAGATGCTTGCCAACATTTTAGGTTTACCAGCAAGTATATAAAGGACTTGCCAAAGTCTTAGATAGATTATATATATATATATATATATATATCTATAAGAAGATAACCTGCCTAATTAGATATTTATGCAAATGACTGTTTTCTAAGGTAATACTAGTGGTAATTATATATTTAGCCACCAAGAGTCCACATTAATGAATGGTACCTGTTGTTCAGCAGATGCTGATCTCACTTGTGCTGACACACTGCAACCAGTGAAGCTGCTCTGGAATTAGTGTTGTGACTGCGGACAGAATCTGGCCAGCGGCACACAAGCACACCGCTTTTCCTGGAGGACAGAGATGGCTGAGCCATGCTTTCAGTGTACTTTCTGCCACTCAGTTTTGACTTTTCAGCATTACTTTTCGATCAGTATTACACCACTCCCTAGCTGGCACAACTACACATTAATGAGCCGGAGGAGGGGGCAAACTGATACTGCAGTATCTTACATTGCAAATTATGCTCCCCAAAGTCCACAGGAAGATGAAGAATCAAGTTTTCTTGTGCAGGGGTTGTGCCTGTGGACTTGAGCTGTAGGGAGTGTGGATCTGGGAAGAAGCCGATTATCCCAGCCCGATCACACAAGGGAAAAGCTATGGCTCATTCACCTCTGTGCTACCTGGCCTAGGGACTGTTCCTTCCTGTTCTCCCCAACTTTACCTTAAGGGCTGCAGGCAGCCACCAGAAGTTAGTATCCAAGTTCTCCTGACTTAACTAATGCTTGGAATCAGCCCTGCATGCATCGCAGAGCTGTTCCTTGTGCCATCCTTGGCTCTCTCCTTCCTCACCCGCACAGCTGGCAGTTGTGCTGGGCTCCGGCAGCTGTTGGGCAGCTCCGGGATCCGGGGACACGCTGGGTGAGATGGAAGGAGAGACACCGTTTTGCTGCCGCCTCTGGGGTGGCCCTGTTCTTTACATGACAAAATGCTTGTGGAGCATAGGAACAGGTCTGGAGCAGCCTGCCCTTCAGTCCGTCCACTTCCTAAAGGAACACACGTCACAGGCATCCCAAACGCGTCTGTCCGTTTGCTCCACCGAGCGCGAAGCCAAACCCTCTCTAAGTCACTCCTCAACGAGATCCGTCTTGGTGAAACTGATCTAAACAGTTGTTACGGACAAATGAAAACCTACATTCTTTGTAAGAAACAGACCATTTCATTCTGTGAAGCGGTTGGTTCCTGGGATTTTTGTCTTGCCTTTAGGATATTCTACCTGTGGAAGTTTTCATGCCAAATTCATGAATCCAGGTGAGAGAGACTGTCTTATTTATTACACAGCTTCCCTCCCCTGTAGGGATCTAACAGTCGTCATTACCAGGAGTAGCACTACACCCGACTCACTCTCTGTAACACTGGTTTTTCTCCGGACACCTCACTAAGGCTCTTTACTAACTTCATTTTCTCATGGCAAATTAGCAAAGCTATTTTCTTGTCTACTTGTTCCTGAATCAAATCAGAGAGTTTTCCTCAATGAACCTCCCATTATTCTCTTGATTCTGTCATACACACTCACTACTAAATTTGCCCTCAGATTATTGCGTCATGTTACACATGTACAGACGAAGAAAGGACACACTTTTACTTTTTTTTCTTTTTTCTTTTTTTCTTTTTTTAAACAGAAGTAGGGAGAGGGGGGCTGAATGTGCAGACAAGGCAGTATAATTCAACCATCCAAGCCCTACCAGAGCATGAAGATTTTATTATTTTAATATTGCAGAGTAAGTTTCCCAACAGTCAGTGTTTGTCCCTGAAGAAGGTTAAACCTTAAACACCTGCTTCAAAAAAACCCCAACAACAACAACAAAAAAGGAACCAAAACAAAAACAAAACAAACAAAAAAAATAAAACCCAAAAAAACCAAACTCTAAGCCTAAGGGCTTAAAAATTAGAGGCATAGCCTTTTTCTCTATTTTCTATATTTATATGAAAATAATTCATGCTTCATGCTAAATACATTATTTACCTTACAAGAACTTTGTCGTCTTTGAATAAAAAAAATTGTTTGTTTGCTTTTTGTACTGCCCCCCCCTCCCAAAAGGAATCCATGCAATGTGGATCAAATTTCTTCTGCTGGCTACGCTGGTTGAATCTGAAAATCTGTTGTCATTTCTGCACAGATGAATCCTGACTGACGGTAACCGCACACCCATTTCTGAGGGCAGCGGAGGAGCGCTTGTGCTGAACTTCTGAATTTTACTGTTCACCAATACGCTTTCCTTTTTGTTATTTTTTTGTTGTTTTATAAATACAGAATACTACTAATGGCAGGTATTGTAGCTCTGTTTCCCCAGTTAGATCAAGGATTTGATCCACAGAAAAAGATTCTGATGTATTTCCTTCCTTAGTATCTAATGTGATTTCTTAGACTTGATTGCTTTTCACTCAGGCAGTTTAGAAGACATAGCTTGTTTTCCCCTACCACTACGACTTTTTGCACGCAGTGCCAATCTTCGGGCTTATGGCTTTTTGAACATTCTTTTAATTTACTATAGAAGACAGAATTCAATGAGTAACGATGCTACTGACAGTGCCTCCCCCCCCCTCCCCATTTCTTCTCGTTATTTCACTGAAACCCATTGCATACATAGCTCAAATTTCCCCAAACTGAAAGTCTTCACACTAGGAGCCACGTGTAGTACGTGAAGCACTAAAAGTGCAGTACGGCTTGCGCAGTTGCCACCAGTGGCTGTCCAAAGACTTCTATGGCACAACGTATCCAAGTGCCACTAGGTGGTTCTTGGTTTGGTGTTGAGAAGTACGTGCCTCCTCTTCCCCCCAAATCTCTTTATTCACATTCACTTCTAACCCAAACGTAAGGCCGTTAAAAGAAATTCTTAAGGGCCAGGCCTGAATGATTACTAAATTATGCACAGCTCTTCTAGTGTAAAGAGAGATTTCCAAGTGCCCAATTTTGCTCCCATCACATTACTGTTGATGTCACTGCGTGTTCAACCATGCGTTTTTGACAAGCCGGAGAAAGCAATGGAGGTTTTGGCTTTTTTTTTTGTTTTGTTAACTTTTTGTCTTCAGGTAATGAAAAGCTTTTGTAAATTAGCTGAGTGTCAGTATGAGTTCTATGGCTTCAATCTCCTTTAAAAATAAAAATCTTAAGGGTCCAAAATAAAAAACAAAACCCAAAAAAAGAAAGAAAAAGAAAGAAAATGAAAACAAATAGAAAGAAAAACAAAAAAGGAAAAAATTGCTGATATTGCCACAAATCATTAGAATTCACCTGACGTGCTGAAACAAAACTTTGTAAGTTCAAACAAATCATTGATTTGTTCTAATTTTTTGTGGTTTCCTTTTGCTCTTTCTGCCCCTTTGCCGTCCGATTGGTGATGTTGTTCAAACAGGATCGAATTCCTGCTAAATGCAGGAGCGAACCTGCTGCTTCTTTCATCTCCTCATCGTCACTCTCAGGGGGCTTTTCTGTACGTCTCTTTTTAAGAGGCAGCGTGTCACTTGGTACTTTTTTCGCCTTCATTAAATGTTGCCTTTTCTTGTGCTGGGATGCATACCCACTGTCAGCTAAAGAATCCTTGGTCTCCTTCTGATTTTGCTTTTTGTCCTCCTCTTCTGTTTCACTATGGCTCTCATGGCTCTGGAAGCTAACTTCACTTCCTTCGCTGCTGTCTTGGCTACCTTTAGTTGCAAATTCATACTGGTCGTCAGCAGAGGAAGAGGAAATGGAGTCACTAGCAGGTGATGTGCTCCGGTGGTTGGAAGATTTGGCACTGCTGTAGTTGTGATCCTCCTTTGGGTCACCGCTAACAACCGGAGAGCCACAGGACTGCTCGCTTTCTGTCCGCATCCGGCAGTTTGTTATTCCATTCCTGGAAAAACAAATCAAAGCAGTCTTAGAAGCTACACAGATGTGATCCTGCTTCAGTGCAAAAGATGATAAAGTCAAGCCAACTGACAGATAATCTAAAATTGTGACTATCAAAGCAACATCCATGCGGGCCAGTTACAAAGCCTGTCTCAAATCACTTGTGGATTGGACTCCACACATAAACAAGCCAAAACACACATAACAGGCACAGGAGGCAGGAGCAAGGAGGGGATGGTCACAAATACTCATGTCTGACAGTCCTGATTTACATTTCAACTAACAGTTCACACTAAGAGAAAAAAAAAAAAAAAGAATAAAACCCCATTATCTTATCCACTGGTTACTAAGTAAACTCTGATGAGGTGCATAAATATCCTCTCCCCTTTTTCATATAAAATGATACTATCAAAAAGGTGACTGACTGTAGTGCTTCTTGGCCTCCTTTCCAGCTAGGACTCTTTCCGACAGAGGAGCAACGAAGCGTAGCGCCCAGGTAGTCCAGACATGTTTCTGACTGGGATCGGTTTATGAATAAACTTAAAAGCAATACAATCTCAAGCCACTAGCTGCCAACAAAGTATTACAACGTGTTTAAAACAAACAGAAGAAAAAACGCGCCTGGGTTTGCTCTAGAAGTTGCCATTTTCCTCTTTGGTTTTATGGCACCGGGTGCTGTGGGAACTACTGCAACACGATAGATTTAAAAACTAACAGTGTCCTCTTCTGCACTCCCTTAGAGAAGGGACTGACCCTGTGCCATGCTTAAGTGCTGCTGAACAAAGGAGAGAGGGGGATGCTCATCACCGAGTAAAGGCATCATCGTGCTAACCCGCCACTTCACCAGCCCTGAACCCCTCTATCAGTTAAAAAACCCCCAAACCAAGCAAGACGGTTTAAACCGTCACATGATAAACTGCTTTAAAATCCACGCTTGTCATCTTCAGGCTGCCACTACAGTGCTGTGCACACCCACGGCACTGCTGGGTTAAAATATTTTCTTAAACGTGCTCAACAGAGGTATTCCTTAAGAGGCACGGCACGGTGACGTGTCCAGAGTATTACTGCTCTTCTGCTGAAAAGTGGGGAAGGGCTGTAGGTTTCTGGGAATGGATGTCATGTCTGGTTTCTTCACAGAAGAAACAGCAGAGTATTATCCATTTCTGAAAGGTAAGGCTGAAAGGTGGAAAATACAAGAGTGGTATATAATTCCACAGTTCCTATTCATCTAAATGCTCTTGTCTGTGGAGCTCACTGAAATAAGTAACAGGCTTTTGTGAACCAGCAGCAGGGCAACGCCAGAAGGTGGCAAATTAATCACTCATTCCAAATATTCATATTTACAGTCTTTTCAAAGAAATGTACATAATAGAAGGCCCAGTTATTAACAAAGAAAGCCTCTTGCCAACCTCTTTTGCTCAACAAAATTATTTTCCCCTAGATTTCTAGTAGCTTTATGATCCATAAATTATATACAGAACCCAGAAGGAACACACAAAGCTCCTTCAATTATTAATAACTAAATGCAATGTCATTCATGGTTGTGCAGCAAGCCAGCTGCATTTACTCTGTGATGGTTTGCCACTGCAGGGGTTGTCATTAGAGGATGCCAAATGCTTAAAAGAAGAAATCATCCATACTAAACTAGTTGTAAGGTGAATTTATAACCAACTCCTTCAGATCAGTCATTACGAGGAAGCATGTGATGCATTTTAAGTGACAGATTCCTCATTTTTAGGGTAAATTTACATTTAAAGATGTTAAAAATTATCATAAATTAGCATAAAATTAAAGTTACTTGATTTTACTAGGCAGCTAATAGTCAAAGCAATGTGGCTTAATAAAACTCACATGCTACTAATTTTCCATTAAAAAATAGCAATAAATCCTTGCTCCAAGGAAACAGAGGACAGAGTAAGTGGGAACTCAAATAGGGTTCTACCAACTAGGTTATTAGAGAGCAAGGCTTCTAACAGATGGGATTTAAATCAAGATGCCTATTTTCATGTTCCTAGATCTATTCCTATTTGTTAGTTTGTACTGAGGGACTATCGATAAAAGGAAAGCTACAGTTCCATGGAGCAGAGCAACCACGTGTCAAAAAGACAGCCTTGATTTGCCCAGCTCTTGGGTCTCTAGTGTTTGCTTTTACATAAAGGAGCTATAATTTGGATTCAAAAGCTCTGCCCATGGGACTTACTCCAGATCCCAATCCTTTCAAAAAAGCATAAATATAGAATGAAAGGCCCGGGGATTACAGTAGCAATGTCCTGGGGGAAGGTGTACTACCATGGGGTTCACATCCCACAGGGAGGGACTGCAAATAGGGATGATGACAAAGAAAAACAGAAGACCACAGAAAGGTGAAAAAAAGAAATCACTTCAAAAACCATGGGAGTAAAGGCAATACCAATGCACTTCAGAAGAAAATCTATGGTGGAACTGGTCAGGAAATGGATAGCATTTTCATGTCAGAAAAATCTTTGGCTTTCACTTACATTTTGAAAGATTTCCAACCAGTTCTGCTTGGGGAAATAAAAGAGGAAGAGAAAGCAGGTCAAGGAGAGAATTAGCAAAGGATATCCACAGAAATGAAAATGAGTTATACAGGCAGAGTGTTCTAGGATATTCACAAGATCAAAAGTCATGTACTCTGCAAGTGAATTAATCAGATTTGTATCTTGATACGCAACAGCTCAAACATAAGATATGAAGAATTACGTATAATTGATATCAGTAGATTAGAGTTGCATAAATTAATATCTAAACCATTCCTATTCCACATGCACTTCTGAGACATTCTAAAGCTTTATATTGCTCTTATACAGTCACAAACTCACTAAGAGATGAACCTGTGATCTACTTAGTTTAATCGAGATCAGCAGTGGACAGAACAGTCCTGGGTTTCAGGGGACAGATTTTGGTCAGCTGAATGTATTTTTGCTCACAGTTCTGGCTGTCATTTTAACTTAACTTTACTTGTTACTGAAACAATAATAGATTTTTAAAACAAGCGCTTGCTCTGATGTTTGGATTATTTTTTGAATTTCAGAGGGGAAGAAAAGGTATTTAAGATTCTGTGTTTACTCTAATAGTGAGGGGAAATTTATTTCAACTAATACCCTTTTTTCCCCCATGTTTGTGTTCAGAACTTTATTTCAAGACTTCCAGAAACGGACATATTTTCAGAAGCAGTGGCTTGCCCTTTCAGGAAAGTCCACGGGACAGTCTCTAGGGCTTTTCCGCCTACTGACAAGGACTATTTTATTTGCCTGAAGAATTTTAACCATAGCAATACAGATAAAAGTACCATGCACAGACTCTTCTTAAAACACTTCTATCTGGCTGTAGCACAATGACACAACCACTGTATGTTTGGACTTCAGAGAACCTGACTCCATTCCCATTGTTAATGGGCAGGAGTTCTGCTGATAGTGTCGTCAGGAGCCAGATGGGACTCCCAGCAGCTGGAAGTGGTGAAGTTAGTAAGGAAACCATGTCCTTCGGTAGTTTTTGTGCCTCCTCCTTTCAAAGAGGTCTTGCTCAGGATGAGAGGAAAGTAAGTCTCAGTGATTTTACCCAGGGCAGATACATCTTCCTTAAATTTCTCCGCTAGGTTTCAAAAAGGATAGGTAATCGCATTCTGTTTGCAAAATGGCAAAACCCTTGCTGGAAGATACTTACTGTATTCCACACCAGAGACAGGCATATTCCTTTGATGAACAAAAGAAACCTACGTGGAGTTTAAGTATCACCTTATCTGTGTCTGATCCTCCTGGATGACAGATATTGTATACGGATAGGTGGCAGTTTTGGTATGTAATTGGAAACATCCAGTTAAAAGATACGAAGAAAGCAGTACAGAAAAGTTGGGTTTGTGGATTTTGACAGGTTCCAGGTTTGCTAAAAAATAACAACACTCTTTTCTACTGTATAGGTAACATGATTTCAAAGGGAAATTCAGGACAGCAGAACTTTTAGCTACACATCAGCTGTTACTTAAAACCACTACAGACCAGCAGGCAGGGGGATGAGCGCGTATATGAGGAGTAAGTGGTGTTCACTTGCTGTATGAAGAAATTCTATCATGGGTTATTGAGTTAAAAGTCAACAAGTTGGTTACGCTATTGACAGAAGCTCCTACAAAGGTACCTCACAGCACAACTGTATGCAAAGGACCACAGGAAACCCGAGTCATGAACTGCAGCAGAAAGAGCACTTTGTCAGTAGCAACAGAAGTTAAGACAAATACAGCCCGCAGTGTTTTGAAAAACCCCAAGTAATTTCGCATTAAGTTTTATTTTTAACCTGCAATAATTTATAAACTCAAACTATTTCTAACAAACACTACTGGAAGTAATTTAACCTATTACCTAGACTTATGAGGCATATAAATAAGTTTTCAACTAGCCTGAAACAACAGCTTGGATTCCTTCTGGGGAAATACGAGCTAAAGAAAGCAGTTAAGTCTATGCCGTCCTCCATCCTGGCATTATGCACTGACAGACGAAGAGAATGGCAAATCCAGCCAAAGCATCTTTACTGGGACTGGCTCTGCTCAGCTCTTCACAAATCCCAAAGGTTTTACCTGCTTCTTAAGGCTTCCCACCAAGGTGGCTGCGAACTCTTCTTCCCTCCTTTTCACCTCCATCTCAGGTGCATTTGCTGGCTAGTGTTACAGGATGGGGTTCTCATTTGGCCCTCCCATCAGCACAGACCACTGAACAGCCCATTAAGCCCTGTTGCTCAGGACCAACAGCATCTTAATCCAGACAAAAAAAATGGGGAACTGTGGCCTACACAGTAGAAAACGCACTGGAGACCAGAGCTTCATACATGCTGGATTCCCTGGGAACCCATCTGAATGCTGATCAGTGGCCTCTGTAAGCAGCGGACATCTGGGGCAGAGGAAAAGGAAACAAGGCCTAATACATAAACATTACCAAGGATATTTTGTAAAACATCTTTTGCAGAATAACCCGGACCCAATGACAGGCCTACGCCACACGGCTGGTGAGATTCTCATTGGAGCGGAATTCCACCAACCTCACCTCAGTGATTTGCCCGCATCAGGCAGAGGTGGCTTAGGCTCAGCAGGCCGGCTGCACTGAGGCTGGATGGGGACACGGGCACAAACCACTCATGCCTATGGACAACTGAAGAAAATAACAGACATTACAGTGGAGGCTGTCTGCCGAATGTCCTGCAATCCTAGTTCAGACAGCTCTAATACCCTATCAGCTTCCAAGCTTCTGCTCTTCCAAAGGGTTGGGGTAGCTGCTAATATCTTGCTTATGTGGAAGGTGATTATCATAGACTCAGAGAATGGTCTGGGTTGGAAGGGACCTTAAAGACCATCTAGTTCCAGCCCCCCTGCCATGGGCAGGGACACCCTCCACTAGACCAGGTTGCTTCAAGCCTCATCCAGCCTGGCCTTGAAGACAGCCAGGGATGGGGCACCCACAGCTCCTCTGGGCAGCCTGTTCCAGTGCTTCACCACCTTCTCCATGAAGAACTTCTTCCTGATATCCAATCTAAATCTCCCCGCTTTCAATTTAAACCCGTTACCCCTTGTCCTGTCACTACAGGCTCTTGTCAAAAGCCCCCCCCTGCTTCCTTGTAGGCCCCTTCAGGTACTGGAAGGCTGCAATAAGGTCTGCCCGGAGCCTTCTCTTCTCCAGGCTGAACAAGCCCAATTCTCTCAGCCTGTCCCTACAGGAGAGGTGCTCCAGCCCTCTGAGCATCTTCATGGCCCTCCTCTGGACTCGTTCCAACCGGTCGATATCCTTCTCATGCTGAGGGCTCCATGCTGGACACAGTACTCCAGGTGAGGTCTCACAAGAGCAGACCAGAGAGGGAGAATCCCCTCCCTCGGCCTGCTGGCCACATGTTTCCTGATACAGCCCTGGATACGGTTGGCTTTCTGGGCTGCCAGCGCACACTGCTGGCTCATGTTCAGCTTCTCATCCAGCAAGATAAGAGTTTCTTGCACCTTGTCAAGAAGCACTGGCCACTTCGATAGAGACGATGGCTATTAAAGTGGACACCGAAGTCCTTCTCGGTAAACATTTAAGAGGTATTTTCCAATGGATGTACTTTACATAGTAAGAGCCAGAGCTCACCTTCAAAGCACAACCAGCTCCTTGCCACATGTAAGGAAGGCACTACCAGCTTTGCTTGCTTTCATTTAATACCTTTATAAGTCAGTATTTTCTTTTCCACATATCCAGACTATCACTGCATTTGCTTTTAGATTCTCTCAGGGAATTGTATGGGGATATGGTCTGCCAAAAATACACATGATGGATCTCATGTTAGAGACATGCTACACGCTGTGCAGCTTTGAAGCGTTATTTTCCCCTGCTGTCTTCGGGTGGGTCTTGGACTTGTCAGCCACAACATGGAAAATATGGATGGTAAACAAGCTAAAAGTGGTGTGAATAAAGTAAATAAAAAGCTACTGTCAAAACACATCCAATTATGCTCTGCTGTGGAGATTTAACACCGCAGGATGATTTTCAAAGTAAAAATAGTGTGGGATGCCTTTTCCATTTGTAGATTAGTTTGGAACGAAAGGCCTATTTGTGCAATTTAAGCCAAATGCACTACAGCATAATGATGCTCTCCTCAATTGCTATCCTTTATTCATGGAAAGTGGTGGATTTGTTGTGTTTGTTAAATACTTTTCAGTAGGTTTTTCTAATCCAAACTACTTAATTCAATCGTGCTTTATTTTATATATAAAAAATAAAGCAATCACATGTAATTACATGGGAACAGCAACACATCGACACCTTGTGCTGGAATAAAATAAGCTAGTACTTTCAGTCACACTCTTGGAGAAGAATAGCACAATGAACTTCCCAACTGATGGGAGCTAACACATCAGAAATCACAGATTTCAGCATCTTAGTCCCGTGACATAGTTTTGGCCTCCTTTCTGAATAACAGGTTAGTCAAAACACTCCACCTAATTACAACTGCAAATTTAACCCAAGACCAACCTTTTTGTTACTGTGTTTTGACACTAATGGCAGTCTGCACACAGGACAACATACGGCAAGTTATTCGCACACAGTCTGCCCAGCAGACCTCCCTCCTGGTGAAAGCTGGAAGGGGAAATCAACATTCCTGCACCTGAACAGGTCTGAAAAAACCGCCCACCAGCCTGACTGGAGCATCTCCCTCTATGCAGGAATGACAGCTCCGTGTGAGCAGCACTCCTGCTCTTAACTGCAGCGGAAGACGGCTGCATGGATGCCACGGTAAATCCCCTTGCTGCAGGTGGTAAGCAGCAGTCACTCCCATGAGATGCCAGGAGAGCTCAACACGACAGGGCCTGTTCAGCCCTGTCTCTGAGGAGAGGTGTAAGCACCACAAAACAGGGTGCCGTTTTGACAGTAACTGGTAACAGAAGTAGCCAGTTTTGAGGACCAGATGATGTTCTAAGAGGTGTAGTGCATCCAGCGTGTCCTTCTTCCTAAAGAAAGTCTGAATCTTATCCCTGAGAGCAACAAGCCAAAACTGCCCACTGAACCTGTTCTATTGCAGAGTCCCCTAACTTCTCACGCCTCTTCTTCCTCTCCCTGCCCCCTTTTCAAGACTTAGAAGAGGGGACATTGCAGGAGCCCTTAAATATGAACAGACATCATGCAGACCAGGGATATATTCATAGCAAGCTATTTCTAATATTGCCTAAGGGTGAAGAAGAGAACAAAAAGAATTAGAAATGTCTGCATTAGCTAGTTAGAAATGCTTTTCTCTGAGACAGAGCAAAAAGATTGTAATCAAGGGAGGGGTAAAACCCCTAAATTCCCAAATCTACATTAGCAGGTAGCTGGTAAAGATGCTGTGTTACCTGCCGGGAAAAAAGTATGAGAAGAAGTCGTCAGAAAACGCATAAACTTTAACTATATACAGCCTTGCAGCACAGCAATTTGAAAATGGCTACTCAGAAGGAAGTTTTCAAGTAGCCTGGAAGGAATAACAGTTCTATCTCCTCCTTGAGTCAACCCTGATTATGAAACAGGGTCTCAGCAGGAAATGCAGAGAAACTCAAGGGAGAATATTTAGACCACACTGTCTTCCATTTAGCTTGGACACCTCATAAAAATTATATATAATTAATGACCCAGTAGTCCCACAGCTCTGCAGTCCCCAGTGGAGCAGAACTGGCTAGGCCAGCAGCAAAGCTACTGAAGACGGTTGACCTCCACTGCTAGGAAGGCCAGACTGATGGAGAGGCACTCTGCAGCCTCCTGCAGGATGACCCTCAGGGCTGCATCCCTTCAGCGCAGCAAATGTGAAAAACAGCTGAAACAGTTGCCCATCAAAAAATATGGATTTTATTCCAATTAGTGTCTTCCCCTCTATGCATTTTAAGCATCAAGAGTATATGAATGTCATAGGTTCTCTCTCTCTCCATTTATTGGATGGAATTATTGCACCCAAAGGGCTAGACACTGATTCTGAAAGGGGATAAAAAAAAGAAAATGAGAAAAAAATCCCAAGTAAAAATAATGGAATAAGTAGCTATCAAGATACTTTTCTTTCACTGCCTTGCAGCCGTTTACTGAGATCAGAGGGTGTAATTGGAACAGCCCAGCAAAGCGGGGTCAGCACTAATTGTGAACCCCCCTCCTCCCCCGATTACCCAACTGCCTGAGCTGAAATAGCTTTTGCAGCTACAGAGAGTTCTAAAAGAGAAGGGGACTGGCAGCACACTTGACCAAATTAATCTCTGTTGTGACTGACAGAAAGCGGAGCTACACCTGAGGCAAAGTGTTCTTCTGCCAATAAACCATCCCTGCTTTAAGTAAAGCAAAGCACCGAACCACAGTTCTTACTGCCATCACTAGATGTCTCTTACTGCCCTGCTTTCTGAAAAAGTTGAGTATCTTCAAACAACATTTTACCCTTGAATGTTTCAGCATAACCTTGAAACAGAAACTGCAGTGAAAGCAACTGCCTCACAAAGACCTAAGTTAATAACAAAACGACACCTATATGTTTGGATATCTTTCAGAATCTGCTTAATATTATTTTCTTCTCACTGGTATTTAGTCCAGGAAAAGGCCTTTAGAAAAAAGGAGAGAGGAGCAGGAAAAAACACTTGCACTTAGAAAAACAGGTGACTGTAGGAGGTTTTCACAATAAACTGCTTGCAATTTGCTAGTGAAAATAAAACTGCTTTTTACAAACCAGTGTGCAACAGTCAGATGTGCCATGACTATGAGCCTCTCTTCCCTCACAAAGAACGGTGAACCAAGAATTCTAGGTGGCAGTTTTATTTCATTTAGAGCCTCAGAAGTATTAGCAAGCAGCAAAGTATCTGTTGACCAGAGCTTACATATACTTTTACATTCCCAGCAAAATACACATTTATTTCATAAAGATCCCACAATGAGCTACTCTTACCTTACTGCAACAGCCATGCTTCCTATAGGGTTGATTGGCAGTGGCCTGGCTCCAGGAAATATTCCTCTACTCAGAACTCGAGCTCCATTTTGTATCACTCCCGGAGGAACTAAAAAAACAAAACAAAACAAGAACATTTTTTCTTTTAAAGGAAAAACTAGAAAAACGTAGGGGCAAAATGTGGAACTTAGGCTTTTCCATGAATCCAGAAAACATTAAGAAAGGCTCATATAGTACACTGCTTACCTTGAACATCTCAGCCTCCACTCCTGTGAATGCCATGCCATTTCCAATGCTATTTTCATGGCAAAAGAATTAACAGCAACAAATGATAACAAGGCTTGAGGGAGCCACTGCCTGACCTAGTTGCTGCAGATCGTTCCTTGTACAACTGAATCACTTTTGTTTTGTAATCGCCATTCTGGAATGTGCTTGGAGTCAAAACCAGCTATGAGTGTAGATATAACTATTTCATCTACAATGCCAGACGACGACCCTTTACAGACAAACAGAATATAAGCACTGCACTGCAAGAACAGATGCCATAGCTTTTTGTCATCCAAGCCTACTTTCTGAGCAGCAATCTCTTGGCCTCTGTCTCTCCTGCGAAATAAAATACTAACTACAAACATGGATTTACCAGGAAGTGAAAGAGAAGAGGCTAAAACGGCATTAGCTCCATATCACTAATTAGCCCTTCTCTCTTGCCACCCATGACCTCTGTCACCCAGCCCAACAGCAGTCATGCGCCTTCTGCACATGGCTGGGCCGCGGCTGAGCCTCCCCCGTCCCAGGCGTCACGCTGATGCCACGGACACTGCACAGCACAACAACGGGCCACTACAGATGCGAGATCTCAGTGGGGCCTTGTAACTTGGCCGTGTATTAAAGCCTGCAGCTCTGGCCAACAAGATTTTAACCTACAGCTGAGTACTTCCCTTCTATCCAGGCATGTTTCTGTGTGCTGCTCAGCCAAGGCAGCCAACCCTCAGCTGAAGGAACAACAGAGGAAGCACTGCCATGGCACCACTGAGGGAAGAGAATGTCCTTTGCAGGCCCTCAGTGTTTTCCTCGTCCACTGTGGACGCGGGACCATGGAACACAGTTCTTATCCTAGGCACTTACCAGGGACTTAGGCCTAATGCCATTTGTTTGCACAGCTATCATGTCCCTCCAGGCTGGAACAGTAACCTCCAACAGCCCCAACCCAAACATCAGTGTCCACAGCCAGCCAGTTGGTTTTACTGTAAGTCATCATTCACACTGTAACTTCCCCTGATGGGGAATGTCCAGAAAGATGATCATTACTCTGGAAGTGATATTTTTAAACATACAGAGATTATATAAATACTTGTAAGACAAATGTAAACCCTATCACTTTATAGACACCCACAGAATTTTATTTTTAAACAAATTACAGGGAGCCTAGAAAAATCATTCAGCTTAAAAATCAACACTTTACATGCCCAACTTCAAAATGCTCATACCTGAAAATATTAGCATATTCTGAGGCAGAGAAATACAAGCTCAGAAGTAGAATATCTCTAAGTTACTGAGGTACATTTCAACTTCCTATCAACACCAAGCCAGATCCACACTTCCCTTCCTGCTGTCCTGATGCTCACCTTGCTTCACTCCAGACCACACAGATTAGTTCTGGGAAAATAATCTTCTTTCTCCTGCTGTTGAAAGTGCATCACCCTCCCTAATCAAATCCTGCCACTGCGTTACACCCACCCTTGCTTCTGAGCACCTCTGAAGAACAGGTCATTTATATTTAGGTGCTTAAGTACAGTCTCAAATGGCTAAAATTACAGAACCTACTTTATGACAACTAGGGTCAGCTTTCATTGACCAAAATAATGTAAAAATTGCTTTTTGCTATTTATACTCTACTACTTTGTGCACTTTTCCCTCCAGTACTAGATTATGAGAAATCAATCAGATCTGTTTCACTCAGGAGACACTATCAGGCTTTGCTCCAATGCTCGGGTTTGAAGATCTTGTAAAGGAATGCTATCTTGTTAAAAACTCCCAAATCTGAATTTCCTACTGTATTTGTTTCAACAGCGTGACCTTAAGATGGCCAAAATACCAGTGTCATGAAAGAAAAGCAGTCTGCTCAAGGATATGGTTAACCTAAAATGCACAGATAACAGGTGAATTCAAAGCAACAGATAAACCTGCTAAATATCAAAAGACCGATAAGAAGACATCATTTCCAATGGGCATGTTTTTTCCAACAGGCTTTCGACAGGGACAGATTTTGTGCTGCACTACACAGTTTCTCTACATTTACAAAGTTCCGTTAAAAGAAACGAACCAGGAGTTTTGACCGAGAAAGATCTGGGAATTTTCTCTTTACTCTGACACCAAACATGGGGGTTTATATTGAAATGAAACATTTATGCACACGCAGAGCCTCACGTCAGTCAGCTCTGGATACTGCCTAAATAGATATATATGTAAAACTTGACAGCAAACACACTGGAAGTTCTACTGCAAAAAGAGAGCAACAGGCTTCTTGATGCCCAAACTCTTCTTTCCATGGTTACCTAATTATCCCGGTTTGTTGGCAGAACTAGCTGATGCTTCTCTTATCCTCTCTCCTCTTCTACCCTCTCCTTCTGCCTTATTGACAACTCCTATTGCTTCTTTAAAAAAATACCAAACACTTACCCATCACTCCTCTAAAAACATAGTCTCACATTCTTCCTTCTTCACCTTCTCTGAGTTTCCTTTTTTCCTGCACTCGTATGTACATGAACTATGCTGCCAAGTCTCACAGCTTAGACTTTCTAGATATTGACATCACCACATCTGGACTGGGACCCATCCTCTTCGACCCCCTGAAGGAGGACTCTGGACAATGCAGTGTACCCTTTCAGTAAACATCTGGAACCATGATGAAAAAAAAAACCCACCACAACTTGCTGCTAAATTAGATACTGTAGCATCCTACACCTAAAATGAAAAGCAGGATCAAGGTAATTCAGTGGTAGAAGGTATTAATTTCCACATATCTACATAATCAACGTGCCACTGTAAGACTGATCTCTATTGCTCACGCATCTCTACTTACGGCATTTAAAGCATCAACACTCACACTTCCCAAAATAACAGTAATTACTTCCAAAAAACCCCAACCTCTATGTATATAAGCTGCTAATATATTGTTCCTGGTACCCAGACACTCTCCCTTGCCTTTGTACAGGCTGTATGAAGATGGCTACTTATTATCCAAGGAATTATTTCCACATGCTGATATTTTTGAAGGGTTGTGGATTATTTACTGGAAAATATGTAGTGCTTTTATTCCATAGGTACATTTGTGCCTTACAAGCTTTAATTACGTTTCAAACACATACTTTGAGGTGAGGTACTTGTATTTCAGATTGAAGAGTCAAGGTGTGGAGGTAAGATAATTTACTCTAAGCCATATCATCGATCAGTGCCAGTCTGGACTAACACCTTACAGTCCAGACTACTTTTTTCTAATGCTGCTTTAACCAACAGCACAGGCAGGTTACATGGTTCCCAATTCCTAGACAGAAGTGTGAAATGTAATTTACACCTTTACTGTGCAAGTGCCGAGAGACGGTTTTGTCTGAGAAACTTGGCTGAAGAAAACAATGCAAAAAGACCCATGCGCCTCTTTGATAAAGGTTCCCTCTTTCACAAAATGTTCCTCGTGAAAAGCACAGTCTGAAACAATGAAATCTTTATTCACCTTTCAGCTTTCATCACTGCTATGTTTTCAAGGAGGCACTGGATCTCATTCTGCTCTCAGGAAGCTTAAAACCCAGGAAATCCTCCCACTGGAGTACAGCTAAACCGTGCACAGAGAATCTGCCCCTAATCTGCTGCATGAACAGGGAAACGATTTTTGGATCATGCTGCTCTGGTGGAATTCCACAACCTGAATAGGATCTGCTGGCATGTCAAGTCTCCACCGGCTAACTGTGGAGAGAAGCAATGCATCCAATGTCAAAAATCAGGACTGCACCTCTGAAATTCTCCAAGGAGGAAAATAATCTGCCTTTTGCAGCTAACTCTGCATATTAGCTGAGTAGAATATCCCAAACTATGCATTTTCCATCACATCCCTCAACAGATTACATCCATAATCTCTCACTTGCAAGTGCATGTGTGGGTGAAGCAAACCTCTTCCGTCTCATCCGAGACCTCTGCAACAATTAAAACCATGTTAGACTGGGTCCTTCCTTGCAGATTCGATTGTCTAACAATGGAAAAGGAGGAGGAAATACTCAGCAGACAGAGCCATCAGACACACTGATACCCTAACAACTCACTAAACAAGGAAACCAATTTCTGGGTCAAATGTTGGCACGTGGAAGTTAAATATCAGCACTGAGAGTGGTTTGTTGTAAATCAAGGAAATTAAAAACAAACGAACATGTTTGTTACCCCTTATGTCATCTGGGAAACAAGCATACACTTCATTAATCTGCCTAGCTCAAGGTAGCCAGTATTTAGACTAGCGAGGAAGACTGAACAGAATTTACTGAAAAGGAACATTAAAGAGTGGAACAGTAGAGTAAGAAGGTAGCCTGTAGAAACAGACTGGTTCTCTGCCTCTTCTGTCATCATGTAGCACACACATTTATCTTAGGGCTCTCTTCCTTGACCCATCTCTTGTAGCACAGAAGAAATCATTGTTGACAAGAGACACTGAGTTTCTGCTAGTATTTGTCAGCTTCAGCTTTTTTCTGCCAATCTCTCTTCCAGGACAGTGTTTAGCAGAACACTTTATCTCAGGCTACAAGAACCCAAAATAGGAAATTGCTAATGATGTATAATTGATGGGACATCAGAAGTTGCCAAAAGCAAATGTTATCTGCCAAATGTGGGACTTTATTCACTTCAACTCTCTTATCCCAGGCATAGATTTGACGCCATCTGCCTAACTTCTTGTATTTTACGGCTCAAGGACAATTTTACAGCTCTCAAATTCCACAGTCTGTAGTCCTAACAAAGTGCAAATGCATCCAACAAGCCATTTACCCTAAACTAAAATTTTAGGCAGGGGGAGAGAAGTGTATCCTTATAATCCTACCACACTCATACCTTGTCTAAGGACATTTAATAAAAATAATCCAATCTCCCCAGTTATTTTTTGTGTAAGTAGAAAACCACTGCTAGTGATTCTTGATTTTGGTGATGCTGGAACTACTCGGTAACAAACTAAAGCTTGCTGCTAAATCAAAATATGAGGAGTAGGGAGAAAGCATTAGAAAGTATTTTATAAAAGTCAGGGTTTTTTTTTTTCCAATTCTATTTCCTCACTTTAATGATGTAACACTGAAAAACTGAAGTAAAAAAAATATTTTTAAACAATCCCCTCTGCTATATGTTGAGGATGCCATTCCCCCCAAAATCCCAGCAACTGGAATGGAAAGTTTCAACCCTATGAAAAAACTTTTTACCAATTTTCACCTTGAAACAGAATTATCAGCAAAAATAGATTTATGAAACGTTTATCATTTTCTGATAAAAAAACTTAGGCTGGAAGCTGTCTAATAAGTTGTGACTTGTCCACAAGGAGTACAAACAGAACTTACCAAGTTTCATATACAATGAAAATGTCCCAAGAAAACAGCATGTTCTATTTGATCCTCTTGGGAGGATTTCTGCCTGTTGTTAAGGCAATCTTTTATCATTTTTTCTCTTGATTCCTGTAAATCTATCTTCCCCATATACAATCCACTTGCATTAGCTTAAAAAGCAAATTTCATCGGGGTACAATTTTCCAGGTACATAGGTACAGGTTTAGTAGCTCTCCTTAGGGAATTACTTCTTCTCCCACCAAATTTAAAATATATGTATCTACTCTAGGGTTTATATGCTTTGAGACAGAGATCAATAAAGATTTCCAAACAAATTGATCTCACCCTTGGAAAGCTTGCTTTTTAAGAAGCACCCAGCAAAACTCCATGCTCATATATTCCCAAACATCTTTCCCACAGTGCTTCCACCTCCTGTAAGGAAGCACCCCAAAACCAGTGTTGCAAAGTCTGCTGAAGGCCACCGCTTTCCGGCCGACCTGGGTGGGCAGTGGTGAGCAGTATCGCACACAGAAAATGGATGCTCAGGTCTCTCAGTTCCCTGGTTTCTACCCAAACCCATTCTGCAAGCACTGTTTATAGCTGTTTGCAGTATTAAACTTCAGCTTGAGCAATGTACTTACATTTCTGTGCAATTCCTAAATTATATAGCAACGGGCAAAGGACTACTCATGAATTTGAAGCTCTGTATGATATCGCTGAGTCAGGAGCCTCCTGAATTAAATCAAGATTCCCAGTATAATCACTTCGCCTGCAGCACTGTTTCACTAGCAGCAGCAATGCACTACACACACTCCCTTCTGACTGGTCCTTCCTGAAAAGCAAACGGTTCCAAGTTCAGAATGACCTCACCAATCCAGAAGGTATTGCTCCTTAAAATGCGTACAGTGACTCGAATCTCAGGAAGTCCAAACACACTGCAAAACCACCAAAAGCTGTCTCCGCTTTTTCACGGCAAAACAAAACGGTTTGGCAAGACTAGATGACATGCCCACGACGCTACACTCTGAAGAGTTGGGAATGCTGCAGTGACAGCTGGTAATATTCACTTTCAAGACATCGTTAAGAATTAAAGCATTGAAAAACTTAACAATTGTACAAAACTAATCCTTGGGCTTCACCTAATTAGTAGCCATGTCTTCCACATTAAGCTCTGCCATGTGGTCACCATCTCCTTGTCCTCTGTCCTCTCTGTCTGTCAGATTCCCATCAGGGAAAACAGGCCCAGAAATTTGACGCAACTTGCCCAAGATGGCCCAGTCCCCTGCAGCTCAAAATACAGTTTTCAATGCAAGTCACGTATTTTGGAATGAATATTCATGTACTGGCTACTAATAAAATCCAAAGTGTTTGCAACTGGTGATAGATGCGACTGAAGAAAGCAGGTGTTCCAGTTGCTGTTTCTTTTTAAACATAATCAAACCATTCAAAACTTGATTAAATACAATGACTCCCAGAAACTGACGCAAATAAAGTACTAAACTATGTTCCTACATGCCCTTTCTTAGCATATCCCAGTACGTTTCATGCTTTACTCTTGGTGTCAGCTGGATTGATTGTTTCAGTAGAGTCTTGCACAGAGCTGGCTACTTTGAACCGCTGCCTTTAGTTACAATCCACAAATATTTAGTTTGTGAAAATACTGCAAAGTGTTAATATTTTAGAAATTGATTTCTGATGTCAACACCCCAACTATAATTGCATTATTTTCCACCTTTAGTGAGAACATGAACAATCAACTTCATGAATCTATAAAGCAAAATGCCCCTAAACACAAAAAAAATCTTAATAATAACATTTTACCCTTTTATTCTGCCATTTTTTTCTGCATGAACACTAAAGCCCGGTGTGATCGGCGTAAATGGTAAGCAGTGTCTGTGCCATCTCAGGCACCGTTTCAAGATTTCATACAAAAGCAAAAGCTGATTTCAGAATTCATGTGTGGTTGTTAGCAGCGTTGCACACATGGGTATGGCATTTTAAATGGTTATTTGAAACTGTAAAGCTAATTAATCAATCTGTTACAAAGCAGGAGTAGTTTACTCTGGATTTTCTAATGCCACTGAGATGGAATTCCTTTCTGGTAGACTATATTAAAACAAAAATGTAATGAGATGTCGAATGATGGCTGTAGCTAACTTCATCCTAAAGATGCTTTTAGCTCCTACATTGCCTAGATGAGCACGGATTTTTATCCTGCTCGAAAGGTAGCTTTTAATTCAAGAAGATTCAAAGTCAAAAGCCAACACATGTAACCATCCACACGAACATGAATCCAGACTCTGTCACAATGTACTGTGGAGGTATCCACGTTTCACAACGATGGTTAAATGTTCGTAGGAAAGGCAAAGGCCTTAATGGACCGAAGTGACTTTCTGACACGTCAAGTTGTTACACCGTGAAATTGCACTCACATTCTGCCTCCATCTGACTGTCTGTACTCTGGAAGCAACCGGCACATTCGGAGCCAGACTCTCAGACCAAAGGGGTGTTTTCAGACAGGTATTAACACCCGTGGCCCAACTGTAAACTATGTCCCTCCCCCTTCAAATCTTGCCATCAAAAGATGGGGCATTTTGCAGCCCTTGTGGCTTGAGCAGATGCTTGACACCACAGTCTGATACGATGAACAGAACTCTAAATCTTCAAGGGGTCAAACAGTACCAGCACTCTCACTGCCCCGATCATTCACAGCTTGATTTACACACCACTGCAGGCCCTTGACAGAACAGAGACTGAACTGTGAGCTTCCAGATGATGCTCAGCATTGCAATGAAATTTTTATAGCCCAATTGCCTTTTATTTGAGAACTAATTTTAAATGTGATTTTTCATACAATTTTTTCTTAATGTGCAGTAGTAATTAATTTCCTTCAAGTTGCCTAAGATTTTCCTAGGTAAGGGAGAGCCAGCCACAATTCACAGGACAATATGATTTACTTTGTGACCACCGAGGTCACGATAAAAACTTCTGCCCTTTCCTCCTGGCACCTGCCAATTCTAGCCCACGTTTGAAAGGATTCAGGAACTTCGTAGCAGACCCTGCAGTTCAGTTTAAAGGCACAGAGAAGGCTTCGTCACTTGTGGCCATCAAGGAGGCAGCAACGTGAATGAGGAGCCATCTTTCTGCTTCCATATCCCTCTCACTTTTGACGTCCTGACACAGTAGCCCACTGGGAAGGTGACATGGGGGGAGAGATATGCCAAACTCCTAGAAGGCTAGAATTTCCTTCCCCAGGGCAACCTCTACAAAGTGAAAGGCAATAAGCCATCTGCCAACCTGAAACCTATGATCTCTATGAAATGAAAGTGCCCAAGTCTCCAAGTCACTTCCACGTGAACACCTGCAATGGTAGCAAACATGTGCCTGTGATAAAAATCTGCAGTGTTTAGTACATGCAGCTTACTATGGATGTCCTCCCTTTCTTGTCTGCAATCTCCTTCTGCTCTCCAGTTCCCCAAGAAGGTCAGATTATTCTATGTTTTCCCTATCCTTTTCCATGCACATACTGCTTTATGTCTCCCTTCCTCTCTTACATATCCTTTCACATCTGCCCTCTCATTCTACCTCAACTTCTTTCACCTTTCCCTGCCCCACAAATCTGGCTTCTTTAAATTTCTGATCCCTTTAAGATCTCTCATTTTATTCTTCCCACTCAGCCCAGTGATAACCTCCTCTCCCTGGTAAAATCTTTCCTTTTTCCTACCTACACATTGGTCATCCTTTTACCACGCACACTCTCTGAGGGCTGTTCAGGAGAGGAGGAAAAGGACCGCTCTTCTCCCTTTCCAGAACAGACAGTTTCTTGGTACGTCGCGCTCTCCCCGGGGAGGAGCTTCTCAAGAGGCTTTTCTCTGGCAGGGTCACAAAGCGGGCTGACAATAGCTTTCCTTGGCTGCACAGGAAACGCTTTGATGGCAATCGACTTTCTTCCCAGGCAGAGTATCAAAGTGTGAATCAAGGCTTCCCCTGGAATTTGGATTTGGTTGCCCGAGCTAGAACAATAGTGGTGATGCTAGACAGGCTTGATAATGGCTTCTATTTTAACTTCTGCCTTATATTTTAGAGCTGCCTGTCACCTGGCATTACTACCATGCTTGCTGACCAGCGATATGTTTGTTTTCCTGTACTCCCTGCTTTTGTGTAGCTGTATTCCTCTATGGATTCCTCTAATACCTTCACTGTGGGCTCTGTGGGGCAGGATGATTCCTGCACTGCTTGAGAAGCCCAGTACAGCGGGGGCCAAGGCCCCTTCAGTGCTGTTAGTACACAGCATCAAAACCTCGGCTCTGGTCACAGAACAGGGACAGTACCGGCAGGAAGTGAGACCTTTCCTTGCTCCCCGGAGCCTGACTACTGCCTTCCATAAGACAGAGCGAAAAAGCAAACTGGGCAGGATGTGTGCAAGGAAGGAGTTGAACCAGTGCCCAAGTGAATGGAAAGTATCCAGATGGCTGTGGTAACTCACACGATGGGAGTCAAATCAAAACAAAATGAAAACAAAACCATATGCCATGTACCCTTCGCTCTCTTGCTCTCTTTCTCTCCCTGCCTTTCTTCTGGCTGTTGCCCCAGGTCTTTCTATCAGTATGGAGAGTAGTACGTTACTCAATTAGTGTATGTCATGAATAACAATAACCCCTCTTTTACATCAGAGATCGTGGATTATTATTATTCATGTAACAGAGAATGTAAAATGAACCACAAAATTATACTCATGTAAAGGTCAAAGGAGTATAAGGGTCTACAAGGGAAGTTATATTTCTTCATTATATCCTTCTTTTTATCTGGTACGCTGTATACTTATAGAAAAAGAATATTAACTTTACGCGTCTATGTTGCTATATGCTATAGAAATATCTACTCACAACCTGCTTGTATCTCAGGGGGAGTATTCAAAAGCATCATGGCAGTGGCAGCATCAATGTCAGGATCTGGAAAAATCAACCAATAAATACATTATTTACAACTGGGCTAATCTTTGTGCCCCCGTTGCTAAACTACAGGTTCAACCAAATCTCCGCAGTGAAAACGTGTATGAGCTCATTATTCAGAGGGCTCGTTGATCACACATTGATTTAACCCCAAATTTTCACGTGATCCCTTTGCTACTCTTAAGTAGAGCGCAGTGAGGAATGTCACCAAACCATACTCATGTGTGCATGACACCTTTGCTGTCAGCCTCATGAATTCACTGTTTAATTCTGTGTAGAGTATTTAGAATTCATTACAAAGGATCTGCGAAAGCAGGTGCAACATCACAATTTGGAAGCAACACACAAGGATGAGCTGACAGCAGAGTGGGAAAGCGTAAGGAACACCTACACCTGAGCGAGAACAGAAGACGACACTCGATCACTTTGATTTGTCGATAGGGATTTTGGCAATGTTTGAGAGAGCTGGAAGCCAAACTGCTACAATTAAGAGATGAAAAAAAGAAAAAAAAAAAAAAAAAGGAAACTAGCATTTCATTGAAGCACCAACTTATTTGCATCCTCATCCATTGTCACTTTAATATAAGCAAAAATCATCGTCTGGCTGCTGTTATTCTTAAATTGGTTTCTGAATCCATCACGAACAGTCAGTTGACAGATGGTAAGTTACAGAGACAGAACAAAATATGATCCTTTTATAACTATATTCGCTTGCTTCGCACGCAGCAGCTCGGCTGCTATGGCAATGTAGGTAGCTATGACAACAGTAAACAACCCCACAACGGCCACTGAATAAGCTGAAAAGAACATCTGCCCCAGCAAAGCGTCCCAGCTGCCCTGGGGCGCAACTTGCTAATCGCGCAGCGATGCCGTGTGACAGAGAAAGCCGCCGATGCCATGTCCAACTAAATGAAGTGTGCAATTGAGGCAGACATAAAAACGCGCGCCCTGGCCGACTGCTGCCGCCGCGCCGCTAAATGGAATGACTAATGAGGATGCGTTTGTTGTTTGGGTTTTGGGGGTTTTTTTTCAGCTTGTCAGTATTTATACTAAATTACATAGCAAAAAATTCGATTTACTACTAATAGCTTCCTGGCACTTTATTTTGGCTATTAGGTCAGAAAATTGCTTTTCACTGTTAAAAATACATATATATAGTACCTTTATATATTTCAAATCTATTTCCTGTAATATGACGTGGTATAAAGCCCTACAATCTATTAACAATACAAATGACGTAGAGAGGATTTCAATGTCTGCTTAAGCAAAATAGAAATTCACTTGACCAGTTAGGAAAAAAAGAAGGGTTTTTGTTGTTAGTTTAAGTATGTACTACTTTTCTGTGGATAGCTGGAAACACACTTCCAATGGCTACTCTATTATTCAACTGCTGAGACAGCAAACAGAGGGAGAGTGTAGTGTGTATAAAACTCAAGCTGAAGCAGCAGCAGACTGAATTAGCGTAAAAGGTGCCCACACAGTGGAAAGCAGGTGCCTGTCTGTCTCCTGGACAGGTCAGAATATCCTTTTCCAAAAGTCACCAGCAGACAACTGAGAAAAGCGGCTTTACCAACTTAAGTTCATCTTCAAATGTGAAGGCATATCAAAAGCAGGATTCCTGCTGCAAGCATCTACGCTCAAAGTGCCATTTCCAGCCAGCTTCGCCCCGAGCACGTGCCATGTTGCACGAGTGGGTCCACACACCACACAGCCCACACAGCAAGAGGTTCCCCTTACTCCAACTGAAGATGCATAATCTATCTAACATTAGAAAGCAAGACAAAAGGCAAAGAAGCCTGAGAAATAAAGCCAAATCAAACCAGAATTCATCTCTTTCATACCATAAAATCAGAAGGCTGTTAGAAGTTGAATTTACTGTACTGTAACACATACAGCCAATGCCAGCATTACTTATCAGCTGTCCCTAAATTTTGTTTTCTTGTTTGACTTTAAATAAGGTTCCACCACTAACGCTGTAGCATAAAGTTAATTTTGCTGTTGAAAGAATAAAAGGACACAACCAGAAAAAACACAGTTCCTGCTGACTCCTCGTTTTGTTTGTGTAACAAACTCTGTGTTTTGAGGGTTGCCAAGCACTGCAACCGGCTGCCCAGGGAGGCGGTGGAGTCACGACCCCTGGAGGTATTTAAGGGACATGTCGATGTGGTGTTTAGGGACATGGTTCAGTGGTGGACTGGGCAGTGCTAGTTTAACAGTTAGACTTGATGATCTTAAGGGTCTTTTCCAACCTAAACAATCCTATGATTCTATGAAAATCGAGGCAACCAGGTTATCTCCCAAGGTGCGTTCCTAGCCTTCAGACCACTGACGGTACCACCATGTTCCTGTAAATGACTTCACAACACTGACATGGGCTGTTTACAACACAGCATCCACAGGGTTTCTGAAGCACCACCCTGACTCAAGCCCATCCACACTTGCTGCGGTGTCTAACTCTATTTCTATTCACATATTCCTGAAGAAACCAGCTATTCCATAAGGTCTTGGCAGAGGTAAGAGGGCTGGAGACACGCGTCCAGGGTGGTGTCAGTAGGATCCAGGACAATGGGCTCTGGGGTTGTCCTTTTGCACACAGAAAAACCAGGGGAAGTCAAGGACCAAGGGCCAGCAGCCAGAGACCACACACAGAGGCACAGAAGCAACGTTCGACGTCAAACTGTAAGACCAGTTCATCCTTGTGCAGCGTTTACACTCGCAATTTGGAAGTGTTCTGAGAAGGACGCTGAGAAGAAGAGCCAAGAAGTAGCCACAAGGAGCAGCACCGAAGGCAGGTGAATGAAGGGTGCCTTTCCTTGGGCTGGCATTTCCCGCTCGGACTCCTGGCCCCCAGCAGTGCCCCATGCTGACGGCCCTTTCCCCACAGCTGGCGTCTTCATGAAGTCTCTTCCACGCAGATCCCATCACGTCTAGCCGGAATGGCAGCCTGACCAGCCTGGTAACGGGATCCTCTCCCTTGCACACACCTGTCTGCGTCTGTGAAGCTGGAGACTTTGTAACTGAGATCTGACCTGAGGTCTGTGATGAACACAAAGGCTCCTGAAGTTACTAACAGTGGGTGGTTAGCGAAAAATGATTGCAGGAACATCTTTCCCTAGGAAACCAGGTTAAAAATAACTACGTACAAAGTCTCAGAATTTAGAAAATTAAGTATTTAAATTAATGCATTCTGGTTTCCTTTTGCTAATTAAAGTGAGTGGCGAATTGACTGCATACACAAACTGTGTGTTTTCCTTTTGTGTTTATTTTTGCTAGGGGAAAGTAGAAGTCGCTCAACTTTCCCAGTGAAAGAGGAAAGTAAGGAACAACAAAGAGGAAGGATCATGGGTGTTGTATGAAGAAGGAAGAGTATGTCCAAGCCTCAAACCGCCAACATCAGAGTGACAAAAAAACTAGTGACAAAATCGCCAGCAGTCCCAGCTGTCCCTAACAGACGAGTGCTGTCTGCACACTCAGTGCTTCACCCTACAACCTGAAGTTTCAGTGCTTGGTCCCTCATCCACCACGCATCCTTCACATATCAGAAAGAACCTGGAAGAAACCCTGAGCCGTTACACAAACTCCAGAAGGCATGAAAGCACACATCCCAACACAGTTCAAAGCCCACAAGGGGCAGGAGCTCCATCATAGCTGTAGCACCTCCCTTTGCAGTGGGAGCCTACTGTTATTTTTGGAGCGTTGCTTCCAAAGACAAAACTGCTTCTGATGAAGATGGTACCAACGAAGGGTAAGTCACAAACCTCACAGCAGGACGGTTGGCTGCCTTTTGGATTCAAGCCCCTATTCAGCAAAGTGTTCAAAAGCGAACACCGAATCGGCAAACAGCGTTTATTCCTTTCACTGAGAAACTACCCTACAGTTTATCACTCTGTCGAATTATGACCTAGTGCCTATCACCGAGATGTGCTTTGAGCAGAACTCCACTCTGCACGTTAGCTGTACAGATCAGAATCTGTCCCGTGCAGACACGTGAGGCGGCAAAACGGCATGAAATATCTCGGCATGAGATTACAAACATTCAGCAAGGCAGAGGATAACCCACAGGTAGCAGAATGTTTATTTTAGAATTGACAAAAAAATAATTAAGAACAGGGTACCTGAGAAAGCTGGATGTGACAGCTGTTCTTTTATGATGTTTGTGATCTCTGATCTGAGTTCATTTCATAGAGAGAGGAAGTGTTTTATAGTGATTCATATTATTTTGATATATTTATGCCCAACTTTGATCTGATTTCACTGAATGCTTCAAATCCATCCCCTTCCAACTAAATTGTAATAAAAATTAGGATAACACAGTCCCCCTTGATTTTGCTAGAGGGTATTTATTTTTACAGCCATACTATAACATTTTAAAGAAAATAGCAGTTGAAGCAGTTCAAAGCAACCATGGCCTGAATTTTCCAGCACAGATGCCTAGAGAGAGGCACTTAAGACGCATATTTAGGTACTACTAAAATGTTACTGCCAAATGACGTAAAAAATATAGTTAGTAAATAAACTGCACCATCTGTACACTACAACCATTGCCATGTTATCTCATCAGGAAGGAATTTATAAGATCTTCTTTTAATTTAAAAGTTACTACATTAGAACAGAACTATTTTTGTAAAGCATTTCACCTCACCTTTCAGTATGCCAGCTTTTGGCTCCTTCCACTTCTGCCTCAGCATCCTCCACTGCCTTTTTCCATTGAAATGCTCTACTCTAGCTAGAAGGCATAAAACTTACTGCTACTGTACTCAGAAGATAAAAGTCCAGTTTATTCCTTTTCTACAAGATTAGCCTTTTTTACTCCCTGCCTCAATTCCTAGCACAGCCCATTCATACACATTTTTGTGATCTGATTCTTTGATATTTTCAATTTTCAGTGGCAGGAAAATATTGCAAAAGCAACACCCTGTCTTCCACCTTTTACTTTCGGGCTTATTAAACTGCAACGGAGCAAATAGCAGCCTGCCCCTATTTAACTTGCCTGTTAATAGATGTGCCTTTTCCCTTCCCACATCATGATGGTTAACCTTGGTATGAGTCAGGTTAGGTCAAAGACAGAGAATAATTAATAGAGTAAAGGCTTTTATTCTCTGTTTGGTTTTTTGGCTGGGATTTTTTTTCCCTTACTTTTAATTTATTTTGCCTGATGACAGAATAAGAAGATAGCTGTTAAAATAAAAGTGCAAAGTGCAAGATGGAAAGAAATACCTGAAGAAAACTGTAAATACTGTAACTCTGTCAAACATCTTGGTGTAGGATGCCACTGAGTCCACTTCTGAAATATTTAAATAATGTTGAGTAAAACTCTTAAAACAAACAGAATACTTGTGGAAGCGTACAGTAAATCAATTGGATTCAGAACCAAGATCTTGGGAAGAAACAAGAAATTATATTCATACCTCAACAGTGCACGAAAGACCAAGAATGAGAATTCTGGAAGCTATATAACAGAGGCCAGGAGGAAGCAATTTCACTAGCAATACAAAACTGGTCTGGCAGTCACAGTGGTTCTCTCACTCCTTTGAAAGGATCTAGTATGAGACACAGAAGAAGAAAGGTACGGGTCTAAACGAATCAACAAATTTTCCTGGTTTTTTTGGTTATATTTTTTTTTAGTTCATTTCCAGCACTGCCAAGTAAACTACGGCACAAACTATTCTGAGAGGTCTAATTTTCAAAAATACAGAACATTTGTAACAGAAACCTTCTTCCTGCTCCTCTACTTTGTTAAATTTGTATCGTCATGAAGCTACATACACAATGTCCATCCTCTAACAATACCATTTTATCAGCTGAAAAACTGCACAAACATTTACAACATATATTCTAATTAAAAATATTAGCTTTAATAAAAAGAAAAGTAGGAGAAAGAGTTTTGGAAGGTTTCACACATGCGCAAACTCAAAGAAGTTCATCTATCATTTGGAAAGCTGTATGAAACGGAAACATACCATCCTAACTCTTCATTTCAGTAGTAAAGATTAAGATCAATTAACTGTGAAAAGAAAGACTCACAACAACACTGATATGTATTTTACCAGTGCAATATAATGATATTTTAAGAGACAGCTGACTAAAGAGAGATGAGATATACATCTTATACATGAAAAGAGCATATTATAATACATTCTCTGCATAAAACCAGGGCAGAGATGTTTGCTTTGGTTTTGGTCATTTTAAAAATAATACCATCAAGATTAATTTTCAGTGCTGAAGGACGTGAAAATAAAATTTACCTATCACAACGGCAACAGTAAAGTCATTTTGGACTCCATCCTGCCTGTGCAGCTTGTAGTACTGAACAGAAAACATCGGCTGGAGAAAGCACTGGCCAGTAAGCCCAGCACAGAAGAGAGAAACAATTTGCTGTTCCACCATGTACTTACCTAAATAGAGAACTGGAATTTCAACCATCTTCTTAACTGCTTGCTGCAGCCTCAGCTTCTACAGTGGAAGACGGGATTATGAGGGCTGTAACTCCTGGCAGCTGTACAGGTGGCACGCGTATTTTTTTTGACCACAGGATACACACACACACAAACACACATGCTCTTTGTCCCCAGTTGTGCAGATGTGTGTTATCTCTAACTGGGACATCAAAGTCATCATTGCTCAAGCTCAAGCTTTCATCACGTCCCTGCTGCTAACTTTCTTCCAGCAAAGTGGGAGGATGGCTGGCAGGAGGAAGCCCTCTACAAAACTCTGACCATTTAAGACCAAATAAACCATACTTATTGTCCCACGCAAGTGTTTATTGTAAGCACTCACTTCCCTCTCATGCTATTTCAAAATACATTCGTGTCCACCAGACCCTGAGAACTGGGTACGCCTTTCAGTCCTGCAAGCGCAGGATATGCCAACTGGAAAAGCACTGACGCATCCCACATAGCCTGAGTAACCCTTGGGAAATGTTTACAGTACCCCTCTCCCTCAGCCACTGGTTCTGCAGGAAAAGACAGCTTTTGGGTACTTTCACTGCAAGATGCATCATCAGGAAGGCTTCACCCAAACATCCCAACTACAGGAACTACCTGCAGGGGAAGGCTGGGGGAGGCAAACAAATTCCACACCAGTTTCAGGATCCAGAAAGCAAAGGGGAAAATGTCAGATAAACATGAAAACAACAGTAAGAAGGGTATTTCAGGAATTTGAAGGAAAAAACCACTAGTAATGATGAGAAAAGGAGTCAGGCATGTGACACCATCAGTGAAAGGACTGCATACAGTCTAACTAGGGAGCTAACTGCAGTCTAAAACCAAAAACAAGAGCAGAAAAGGTGAATGAAAACCCCAACAGCTAAAATAGCTGTGTGCTAATAACACAGGCAGACTGACATAATAAAAGAGGAACTCAAGGCACTGGTGTTATTACAGGAAAATTCACAAACAGGGTGGAACAGCAATTATTATTGAAAAAGGTGTCAAAAGGTCTGTGCTTTTCAAGGAAGAGAGAAATACGGGTTTTATACAGAAAGATACTGTCATGCAATAATGAAACAGCAGGCTTCAGAAATAAAGAGAAGAAAACAGGATATGCTTGGAAATGCTGTGGAAAGATGGTCAAAGACGACTTCTATGAAAGAGACACTGGGTCTGCCCTTACCAGATATGGATCTGGAGAGAGCTCTGCACCATTAAAGAAATGGGAATTACGTCATCACAGGAGACCAACTTCACAGGAAAGATTGGAGAACAAATGCTATTAACTGTGGTAAGGCTAGTTACTCCTGGATGTGACAGCTGACAAGTTTCTTTATCCACGTTACTGTAAGAACAAGAATAGATTCCTTTCTGCTCTTTATCTTCAGTAATAAGAATGACTTGGGAACAGGGGACCATGAAGTGATTCGTTTAGGTTAAGTGGGAAGGAGAACAGCAAGCCAGATTTTGTTTAAGATCTATGATTTCCAAAGAGCAAGTTTTGATGAACTAAATGGTTCCTCTGAAACCTCTGGGAAACAGAGTGGGCTGAAGGAGTGTACACCTCAGCCTGGGAGAGGCTGCAGTTCCACCACGCCGCTGCGCAAAGAGCCCTCTCCAACGCGTATCCTCAGAAAAGTAGGAAAGATTCATTCTTGGAAATAAAGAACAAAAAAGCTAAAAACCCAGCCTGGACAACTGAAATGACACGCAAACCTACTTCAGGAGGGGAAACAGAGAGCTTGGCTTGCTCAGTTAAGCAAAACAAAGGCAGAAAAGAAGTAAGACTCCCTCAATACAATAAGGTGACCATGGGAGGCAGGGGAGGGGGAAGCAAGGGAGAATAACCACTGAGTTTAAAGACAGCTTCAGTAAAGCAACATTCACTGAAGACAGACTGGGAACCAGGACGTTTCTAGACCACAGAGTAATGATGTTTTGGAAAACTCTTCTAACAGGAGCTGGAACAAAGTAAAAAGGTTGAATGTGAGTTTTCAGACGTATTTATGCAGTGTTGCTGTTCACACCAGGAAAAGGACTCTCCAAGAAGCTGCCTTCCAAACTCTGCTTCTCTGCAGCTGGTAAGCTGTCTTCAAAACTCCAACAGAGGGGGAAAGAGCACAAAACCACAGCCATGAAGAAGCTCTGCCAGTGGAAGCCTACTTGCACAGAGCCTCATTGACATAAACCTGCAGAAGCACCAGGATGATGTCTGATACTTCAGGACCAGACCCTGAGTATGGTCTCATGACAAAGCCAACCTTGAAAGCTTACAGGCAGTGCTAGGGACACACGGGACCCATGACCATCCAACGTTTCGTGTGCCCTAAGCTGCTGAGCTCAGGCAGGGTGCCTGAAGCTCCATGGCTATCTGCACTTGGAAGACAGCTGGAGACTCATACCGGACAGTCAATGCGGTGCGAAGTGGCGATGTAAGCCCACAGCTGTCTGCGCAGATGGCTTGACTCTGTGGCCACAGCCTTGAGCATGTAAGCAAGACTTCCAGTATAACCAAGAGGAGCCGGTCAGGGGCTACTCCAGCATCACGTGAACCGTGGCACTATTCACTAGTGTGAATCAAGCAATAAACAAATAAATCAAATTACTAGTTGCAAACCTGTTATTAAACACACTGGAGGGAAGCAGACTAAGGCCTATGTTCCACCAGAGCACTGACAACTGCTAGTTTGCAATGCTGTGAGCCTACCCCAGCCTGTGCATGGAGACGCTCAAGACCCGCCCAGGTCCGCGGATGATGGCTGAGCACTCCACAGGGAGCGATGTTCAACATGGCTGGAACAAGCTGCTCTTCCGCTTCTCAGAAGGAAATCAATGGAGGAGCCTTAGGTTAGGGCTCTAACAGCTTAAATAGCATACATAATAATAGGTTTTATTTAAAACAACTGCAACAGATTGTTTAGACTAAACATTGCATCCCAGTTATTGTTATTTGTTTCTCACTTTAATAGTGCATAGAAGAAATGTTGTAAAAGTTACATTGCAAACCTGAAAAAACCTACCAAACTTGCTTTTGCTTACCGTTTCCATCTTTTCAGTTGCATATGCGTCTCAGACCTTCCAGTAAACACTTTGTTAATGCAAAGATTTAGTACCATCTGCACTATATAGTAGCAAACATGTCAGTTAAATATTGCCTTTGCTGGAATTTTTTACTGAAACATTTCAAAACCAGAGGAAACATGAAATGCCATGAACCAAAATGTGGTGAGAGAATAACTCACTCCAGTCTCTAGAAGGCGAGCACTAAGGAAAGACTTTGCAGCTAAGTCGCATCTACAGGCCCCTTGGATGCTTCTAACATGCCAAACTGCTGTCACATAGCTCCTTTCTATCCAAAATGGTTGGAACAACCGTTTTACTTACTATTACCTGTTAAGAAAGAGAAGGAGACACAGGATTCCACTTTTGCCAACCTCTGATTTGCGATGAATGATCCTGTTCAAACTCCTTGGACTCCCAATCATCACTAGCTGACATAGCAGATTATGAGAGGAGTAAAGAACGGGCAGGAGACAACCAGAATTCCTTTAAAAACTCTTTCAGATGCTCAGCCAAAAGGTGTAAAGCCTATGTACTTCACAGAACAGAGTGCGAAAGCTATGGGGCTCTCGTCCTGTTCTCTTTATGCGGTGAAGGGGGACCCAGGCTGACCATGTGCACAGGGTGTGCCTGAGAGAAGTTGGTGTACATTAAAAAAAAAAAAAAGAGAAAATTGAAACAAAGCTTTATCCAGACAGTAGTGAGAGCTGTGGCTGTAATCCAGGAAAGCACTTATATGTGTATACAAATCAGAGAATGAGAGGATCAGAGTACCAGCACCCTGCAGGGCTCAGCCCCAGACTGGAACAGCTGGGCAGCTTAACTGCAGCTCAGCACCGTTCTGTAAAAACACTAGTCCTCTCATTAACAAGAATCACAAGCGTGTTTTGCGCCATTCTCACGGGCAAATAGCAAGGCTGGAAGGGAAGCCACCTTTTAAATGGTGCTATGTCTTGTTTCCCTTGCCGCTCCCCAGCCTAGCTCCCCATCCCAGGTGTCCGTGTCTCTGCTGGGGAGGAGCGGCCGTCGCTCCAGCCAAGCGGGCGGCGTGGCAAAAGCTGCCACGGAGAAAGGCAGGGCTTGCTTTTACTAAGTATGAAGTCGTCTTGTCAATTCTGTGTTTACAACGAAAGAGAAAAAAATGCCCCACATTTCTTCTTGTACTTTAGAATTTCAACCAGCTCTAGTGAGAGCTGGGTTATTGATTTTAAGCAGGAGTTTGTGTAATCCTTGTCAGTGCAGCATGCAGGCATCTCCCTGGCCTTTTAGAGTTCTGCTTCATGTACGTCCAGCAAACGGTTCATACGAACTCTGCCAACTCAAAATTCAATTTACTAGCATGATCTGTGCTTCAGATCTGTGTGTCTGTGAAAGCAAAGCAACCGCTGTCTGGGGAAACAAATCTTAATAACGTTTGGTAATCAGATCGATTACAACAAAACAAAACAGAGAGAACACATTCATCTTGCCCCCCTGCCCATCTCTGTCTCTCTGCACACCGATGTTTAACGATTGCCCGTCTCTCACGGGAGAATCAAATGCACTGATCCCCACCGCCGCCCAGACACCCTCCTGACTCACCCCTGGCCAGAACATGAAGTGTTTCTAAGCACCCCAGTATCCGTGGAAGATTTCCCATCCCACTCTGAACCTCCCTGCTTCTCTTCTCCCTGTCTCCAGCAGCGGGTAGAAAAATCTCAAGGTATAAGGGTGGCAGACCTCCAGAAAAGCAAATATGAAAGAAAAAGGGCTCCTATGTATTTTTCATTTTAATTCCATCATTTATAGGCAAAGAGCTGTCTTGCATGCTGTCAGAACAGGACTGAAACCCTTACAGGGATCCTTTCCTCTCCCCTCCCCTAGAACATACCTGATGCCCCAATTTAGAAACAGTCCTTCCTAAATCTGGTGGAACACTTCATCCCCTACAACACACATGCCAAAGGCATGTATCATACTCCTTGGAGAGCCTTTGTTAGAAAAGCCACAAATATCCTTCCATTGGGAGCACACCAACGAAAATATTTCTATTTTATGCAAAATTGTCAGTGAAATTCCAGTAAAGTTAGAGACCTGGCAGTTACAGGGCTCCTTAGTGCAGGAACCCAAGTGCTAGATGGTACCAAGATTATAAAGTTATGGAAAACAGCGGAAAGCCTTAAAATGGCCGGGAGATAAGCTGTATCGCTCACTTGTTTCAGAGCAGACCAACAGTGGCAATTATGCCTCATTAAAAATCAGTGTAGCTGGACTTCATGTTGGCTGGGAAGGGCCTGGAATATACAACCCCCCAAACTCTTTAAAGCTGGGAAAACACTGAGCTACATCTTCCTTTCTCAGGGATGAATGTAAGCAGCTCCTTTCCTTTAAGTTTCAAGGCAAAGTATCTGGAAAAACGTTTGAAGTTGGTTTTCCTGTCATTACTGGCTATTTTAGTAGAAGTGTAAAGGATGCGATTGCAATGTTACAAAGAGCTTATTTATACAGTTAGTTTAGAAGCGGGAAAACTTCCTCTTCTCCCCTCTCATGTCAGCCAGCAACATCAGATCTGATCTGGTTCTCAATCACGATAATACAGCACAGCTTGCTTAGGCTTTTTACTGATGGGACTGTTTTGAGACTGCTAGGAAGGATGCTGATGAGTATTAACCATGATGTCTGTCATTCTGTATCTCTGGATAATCCTACCGCTCTATCATTATGATAGCCGAGTGCCTCTCAAGAATTTAAAGACAGAAATTCTTTCTTGCCTTTCCAAACTTTTAGATTAAGTAGTTTGACTACGGGAACATGCGTACATCAAAGAAAGAGACACACACACGCGTACAAGGTACTGGAGAAACAGTGCAAAAGATGGAAAAAATGAATTTTGCAGCAAAACCCCCATGATAGCACTCTGGCTGAGCATGTATCCTACAGGAACTCCACCTTCTATGGTCCTCGAAGCTAAGGCTACACTGCAGTCTAATTACTGAAGGAGGTCACAGTTTTTCTGGAGGAAGTCTTGGAAAACTTTGACTACTTGGACAACTATGTTGGCTTTCCAGGCTGGAAACTAAGAGATACATTCATAAAAGCTCCTGTACAACACAGCAGAAAATTTTCTTTTAAATCAGCTGAAGGGTTCTGCCAGAGCAGCAAATCCATTTTTACTGGAAAGTCATGCAAGAGTATATATTCCAGCCAGACCAACAGAGTAAGCCTGCTGTTACATATGGATGGTAGCTGATACCTCTTGCTGGCCTGGCAAAATGGGCGTCCAATAGCTCTGAAAAACTGAAAGACCACCAGAGCAGAGGAAGAAAACACCATGAGGTGAGATGCACAAATCTTACATCACTACAGTGCCACCAGCTGACCAAATCTGGAGGAGGCTCCTCGTTGACCCTGCACAGAGGTTTCGTCTTCTCCAAATTTGCTCATGCACACGTGTTCGCACCAATCCAACCCTTACCTCGCTTGATGAATGAGGCCAGGGAAGAGCAGCAGATTACAATCACCTCTGAATTTCACAAGCTGGCAAAATACTTTTCCTTTCAGATACTGTAAGCGTACCCACACCTATTGCCGTTAGTGACTTGCCCCTCCTCACCCCACAGAATGCAATCGAAACCACACTTCTGGTCACAAAGTTTCATAATACTTCACCATCACACCCTTCCAATTTTCCTGTCTATTTTCCTGTTCCTCTTTGGCGTATATCTGTCCTTCCAGCAGGTTTTTTCCCTTTTCCACACAGGTAAGCGCATGGTGCCCACTGCTGTGGTACCAGAGGTCCTCACCACTGGACAGATGCACCAACATGCCCTGCCCAAGACCCCCAACAAGGCTGGGACAGGGCTGTGGCCCGAGTTTTGGTGGGGTCGGAAACATCAACCCCTCTGGGGCCGACAGCTGTAGCTGAACACTGAAATACAATGCGATAATAAGTAGGTCAGCTTGTTCCTATAAAAGTAATGGGTTTAACACTGACTGTGCCTGTCAGCAGGAGTAGAAAGCGACTGCAGTTTTCCCCCATTTCCCACATTCAGCCCCTTGGAAGCCACAACACTCATCCTCTGCTCTTGCCCTCCCGGGGTGAGGAGAGGGCTGGTGGGGTGCAGCAACTCCGTCTGTGCAGGGCTGTGGTCAGGAGGTGAAACCCTGCACCAGAAAGCAAATTCCAAGAAAACAAACACTATCGCTAGGCAATTGAAATACAGTTGGTAGCAACAAACAAACCATATGCAATGAGGATCTAAGGCTCTGTTCTTGCCAACAGGTTCAACAGGTTTGGAATATTAAGTCACCCTGAGTTTTATTAGTGCCTAAAAGGGAAACGCCACAAAGACCTTGTCACCTGGGGTTTCACCCCCTTCCCTGCTTTAGTGCAGCTCCGTTTTGCTCCCTTCCACAGGGAAGTGTTTTGACCCCCTTTAAATTAATCAAGAAAAACCTTTCCCTCCTGTCCAACTAAAAACATTTTTGTGTCCAAATCTTAGTGTGTGCAAGAGGCAGGGCTGTGTGCAGGCACCCCGGGAAGGGGATGCGGGCAGCACCTTGTCCCCGGGGAGAGGGAGCACTTTCGGGTTTGCAGGAGTCCTCAGCTGGGCGCGGAACAGATGCTGGACCCAAACACGGTGCGGAGGCAGTGTGCTGGCCCTTGGTGCAGCTGAAGCACGCCTGGGCTGCCGCCTGCCAGGCCCACCGCAGGCGGCCAACGCAGTCCGGCGTGATCACCCCTGAAAACCTGGGGCTGAACCTCACCCGCGCGGCCGCTCCGCCTTACTGCAGCCAACACAGAAAGCTCTTCTGAACAGCAGGATCACCGCGTGCAAGGGATACCAGTTTATTTTAATACAAGCTCTGATACGCTCTTGTCGTTTTCTTTAAATACAACAGCAGTCAATGGTATTTCCTAAAAATAGTGCAAAAGGCAAGAAAGTTCATTCAAACGTTTCTTCTCCTCTCAATGAAGCAGCTCACTGCGATGCCTCTGCAAATGGATCACTATGAATCAGCCCAACGTGGCACCGCGTGGACTGCAAGACCACAACACAATGCCCAAACACCATCTGCTCCTCCCACGGGCTGGTCTTGAGAGCATTTAGCTTTCGTAAACAACTGCTGGTCCGTTTTATTTTGAGATGCTTGCACAATGTAGCAGAACACACAAGCTGACTATAATCAAAAGCTTTATAGTACTGCTAAACTTGTTTTAAATAATGCATAAATACCGAAAAAGACACACTGTGCTCTTAATCAATCTTCATGCAAACTCGGTTCTCTGGTTCTTGCGTTTTCTGTTTATAGCAGCATGGCTTTAAACCACAGAATAAATAGTATTATTTTCCTGTTCCATTTTAGCTCTAGTACAGAAACATACACTACATTTAATTGCTGTTTTGGTAAAGCCCGCCTACGCAGATGGGCCGTGCTTGCATGAATCAACTGGTATCTCCGGATTCAGAGCACAGAAGAGGTTAAAAAAAATGAGGGCACTTATGTCAGCCCCTCCTTCCTCTCCCCTGCATTTCATCACACTGAAAGGGTTTAAAAGTAAAAAATTCCTTCCACATCATATAATCCTGGCATCTGCCGTGCAGCAAATCAAGCTCACTCATTTTGCTGTGTTATTCCCAAAAGTAACTGTACAGATTCAGGTCTAGAACTCCATTTTCCACTCCCTGAAGTTTCCAAATACCTGTTTTTCCTATTTAGGCACATCAGAAGAAGCAGTAAACACAGCTAGTAAATACAAAGCAATCTCCTCTGTCTAAGTGCAATTCTGATTGCATTACTTAAGAAATATAATTTCCTGAGGCTTTTTACTACCTTACTTTATGATACATATGATATGGTATCAATCTACCAACCTCCTTCTCCTGCTCCTTTCTTCAGTGGCCTGCAGCTCACCCGTGACATTATGTAGTTCACATACGAAGCCATTACCAAGATTAAGCCACAGAAGGAATTCAGTCTAGAGAGTGAGTAGGTCGCTGTGGTCATGTTTATTATTTAATAACAGAGGGAATAATTCATACCGCAGCAACAATTCTCTGCCACTCCATTTATCAATTTCAGAGTAAAGTACAGCAGACCTGCAGGGAGTGACAGGAGACAGAAGGCTCAGTCCACCTGGACCCTCTGTTAAGCCCTCGGACCATATTCATGGCTGACTTCAGGGTAAGATATATGTGAACGATCCTTCTTCACCTATACCTATGTGCAGTAAGCCTGTGCCAGCAAAACCCTGGGAGTAGCACGGCCTCAAATTCATGTCCTTGTTCCATGCAGACACTGTGGTTTCAGGTACGGTGTTTCACCCTCCCTCCTGAATGAACGAGGTTTAGTATTTCTCCTTTGCGTGAACTGCCTGGCTGGTGTACTCACTCTGCAAGCTTTTGGAGACCAAGACTGTCTCTTACTACATGTGGCTTGGTTCACAATAACTGCTGGAGTTGTCCTGAGTCTACAATTTCCCAGATTTGTTTCAATGTGATTGAGTAAGGAACCTAATGTCCTCACTAACACCTTTCTCAGATACATTTTCTTTGCAAAACAGGGCAGTCATTAAGCTAATATAATCATTAATTTTCTTCTTTACCATGCTTTCCTTCACACCCCCGCTATTTGTCAGTATGATTTTCAATACATACTGAAGTTGCAATGAAACAGAAACAGGAAGAGAAAGGAAAAGATGACAATAAAACTTGAAACTTTATTCCAAGAATCTTCCCATTTCTACAGATCTCACGGATGAGGCAATTTACTTTCAGCTTGCTTCTTCCTACATGCCTTTATTCTGTGGCCTCAACAACTGATGAACTACTGACAGTTTCCAAATCCTTACAGCATGGACAAGGTTTCGCCTTTCTGTATGGCTAATCTTTTCACATCTATTTGCCTTGCTGCCACGACAACTGAACAGCAAATAAGTGATTTGGGTTCATTCAATAGATTCCAAATTGGGAGCCTGCCTGTTTTGTTTGCTTTAGGGCAAAAGGAGGAAGCAAACAGCAGCTTTGTAAGTGAAGTTGCCGATATTCTCCTCTCAATTATGGCTGTGAAAAGATATAGAAATGCAAAGCACTCTTTACAAAGAGAGTCACTTCATGCTGATCCAACTTGTTTCAGTTCACTTTAATTTGATTCCGCCTCTAAAAGTGGTTTAACTTTGATACCTACTATGGTTTTCTTACATTTAGACAGATTGTTTTCAACTCAGCAGGACAAACTAATGTTAATAAGTTCCATTTAGTTTTGAGTATTTGCTTAAAAGAGGGGTGGGAGCTCATAACCAACAAACCCTGAGGCTATAACCAGCTCTCTGGGTGCCCGATGCCATCTTCTGATCTGTATCATCTGAACAATTCCCAGTGCTGACACTGTTTAATACTTTAAAGACTTTTCCACTAAGGTGGAAAAGAAAAAGCTACTTTAAAAATTCTAAAAAACCCCACCAAAACCATAAAAGCATTTTTTAATAATTGCTTGCCACGGATGTATGGCTGCACGCTAATTTTGCAGAGTACCTGCAGCAGGCAATTGGGTCTGGCATATGGTAGTTCAGCTGCAGTTTGAAACAGGTACTGCTTTGAAGCACAACTCACTGCTCCACGACTTTATGGCAGTAATTTCAAGACTTCTTACCCAACATTAAAAAAAACCAAACCCCAAACATTACAGAAAGAATCTACGGGAATCAACATATTCTTTAACACAATACATGTATTTTGAAACTTTGAAAGTTCATTCAGCTTCTTCCCATCATGGCAGGAGGCCAAAGTAGTACCACAACTAGGAATCCTCTTTCTTTAAAAGTCCACCCGATTGCATGAAGGAGATTCAGCTTTCTTCAGTGGGTTTGAAAAACCAAACAATTCCTGCATCTTCACTGAAAAGGAACTCTCTCACAAAATCCTGCATGGAGCAGAGTCCAAGAGCAAGGGACATGGAGAGGCTTACCTCACTTAGCTCCTCCAGCAGAGTAGGGGCATCTCCCCTCTCAGCTACTCCATAAGCACTGCAGGCATCGGTAGGGAACTCTGAAGTCTGCACCATCATATGCTGGGATGTAAAACCTCATAGACACTAACAGACAACTATCATAAAGTCCCTAACGGTGCCTTACTACTCTAGTCCTTATTTAACATGTGCTCAAAAATAGTCATGGCACCTATACGATTAAAAATTTTAAAAAATAAAGTAACTGGCATTATTGTTGGGGAGAAGGATGGTGGAATGGAAGAAGGGGAGAGAAGGAACAACACATTTCTTACCTGGTAACACCCCCTGAAGACGTATGAGAAAGGAACCAAAAAGATGCCGCCTCAGAGGCCCAAGAAATTCTGTGCAACTGGTCAGGCAAATACAAAAATGTACACCTGACAGAAGCCTCACAGACCTGGATGGGGACGTCTCCTTTGTAAGATGAAGGAAGAAAGTCAACCAAAAAACATGAACAGACCTCCACAAAGTTGACCCAACTCTAGTTTCTGTTGTTGATTACAGCCCTGTAGAGACACCAGCCCCCCCCACTTCCCACACGAAGGTTCTCGCATTACACAAACACTAGAAATGATTAAAAATTACATGAAATTTTACAAAATTACATGGTATGCTTCTGCTCCTGTTGCCAGCCCCGAAGTGTTTAGCGCACTGTTATGCTATCAAGTTTTGTACTCTGTGCCAGTCACTCCCCAAGGTGTTTATGTGAAGCACTCAGGCAAAATGAACAGAACATCTGTATTCTATTTGCTAATGAGCAATCATCATTTCTACAATTCTCCAGCCAGGGATTTTGCTGTTTGGAATACTAATGCCATTTAAAAAAATTAAAGGAAAAAAATAAAATGTTCTGCTCATTAGTACTACAGCTACTAAAATACTTTTGCACTATTTACAGTGCAACCAGGCTTCTATTTCCATTGCTTTGCAGTTTTTTACAAAATTAGAGCTTTCAGAAATAAAAACTTTGATGATATATACTTAATGTATTTTCAGAATTAGCATCATTTGCAATGCAGCTCTTGCTTTAATTACATTTCACCCACACAGAGGCAAGGATTTAAAATAAACTATTATAAAAGCTTTTCAAACACACCCTACTGAAGGTTCCTTTCACTGCTTGCTTTTTATACTGTGGCAGCACCCACATCAGGCTAGATGAGGTAAAAAAAGAGTTATAAAAATACAGGCCATAGTCTACAAACTTAATTATATGAAATTCTTATGTGTGCAGAGAGTGAGGGAATACAACAGTTTTGAAACTTGTGACGCGTTTTGCTCGCAGACAGAAAGGGCTATTGATTTCCCTTCTAACCAATGGGTATTTGCATCATGTGAGGACCAGGATTATGCTCTGATGGGAAGGCCACATTGTGACAACAGCAACACACAAGGGAGTGCTCCTGGCTGCCTCCCCACACTGCAGCACTCAGTCTGGATGTGACCCTCCCCTATCAACCTGCGCATCAGACATCGTTCTGCTGAAGTCAGTGAAGAGCAGCAAATGAGATCAGAATGGGATATTAAAGTCAGCAAACTCAATTAAAGTGGCTTACATAAGAATTGTCTTTATACTTGCACATGACGCACCGAAATGTAACCTACCAAGCAAGAGAATGACGACTAAATACAGGATTTGATTGATCGAAGAAAGTCTGATGTGGTAGCTGTGCTCCCGCATGGGAGCAGGTGAGGGGGAAGCATCCCTGCCAGGCAGAGGGAACACAGTACACCAGAAATGTCTGGTTTTCCTCACGAGAGTGGAAATGTATTGCAATATGCTGTGATGCCCTTCCAGTTTAAAAATAAACACCCTCATCCTATGATCCACAGTCACACCAGGTAGGGTCGAGTACATTTCAGTCGGGGATGAGACACTCAGAGGCAGCTCTGCTTCCAAAAGGATGGGATGTTTCCCAGTGAAGACATCTCGATGGAGCGTTTCCTTCCCCGGCTGGAGAGGCTTTCTATTGCCATGGCAACTGGCAGCGGGCCACACACCACAGAGGCCCGCACCGCATCACTGGCAGGACAGGAAAGGCTGGGCCATACTTAAAAGCCACCTTCCTCAACACCAACACAAACCGACACAGGAGACAGACCCCGACAATTGCAGATGCTGGATGAATTGACCTGCTCATCACAGAACTCTGCCCCGCCCTGCAGGCTTCACTGCAGGCTGTGCTTTAGATCACTCGAGGAAGGTGTATTGTTTGACTAAATACTCAGCTGGCCTCATTTCAGCCAGTCAGACAGGAGGCAACTTTTGTTTTTTCAGCAATTACCTCTCCCCTTTTAAGCAGTCGTCCATCAACTTGGAAATACAGGTTTCTCCTCACAGAGCTTCCAGCCGGCAGCACAGCCAGACCCAGCCTGTGCAGGGGAGCTGCCTGTCTTGGAAAGCAGGAGGGCCCCAAGCGCCCCCCAACATCTCAGCTGACTGTGAGGCAGCCCAAACCCAAGGCTAGATGAGATGCAGGGGCAAAGCACAGTTTCTTGTGCCATGGTAAGGTAGCTTGCACCCACCCCTTTTCGCCCTTGGACTACAGGCTGCTCTACCCAAGTCAAGGAAAAACACACTACCAGGGCTACTTCAATGTGGTTAAGGCTTTCTACATCTGTTTAAGGAAATAACACAAACCTGTTTTAATACACAGATGACCACAAACCGTAACTCTCTTTCGCTTCCCCAGATCTAATTATATACCTGTTACCAGAGTGTCATACATCTCTCTCCACCTAGAGAACACATTTTTCACTGCTGCAGTCTATTATACACTGCACAGTACTCTCCATGCAACAGTTTAGGGAAAAAATACACTGGTCCTTCAAGTGATGTGTGCACTTTTATAATGTTACCTAGAAATAACACTGAGCTACACCAGTTATTATTTAACAATACATCCAATAGGGAAAAATAAACCACACACCTTATATAAATATCGATAAAAATGTTTCTTCTGACTCTGCTAGGAGTAGCCTACATCCACACCAACAGCAAACAGAAAGGAACACCGCGTACTGGCAACAGCCAGCGTGCCTTTACTGTGCAAGAAATGCATGAAATCATGTTTAAAGGCAAACAAAGTTAAAACCAGACCCGTGACAAACACTAAGTTACAGTTCACTTGAAGATACAAGGATCTGTGACCTCTCAGTCTGAGCAAAGCTGCAAAATTATCTATAGAGGAACAGAAGACTCTCTTAAAAGGAAATACAAGAGTAAGCACCCAAAAGATCCCGGAAAAACTCAGAAACTCTTGAAGGAAACGGTTAAACTGACCACGTATGAATGGCTGCAATAAAACAGTGCGGAAACACCAGACTGGCAGACCAAGAAAGAAAACAGTTTACACAAATACAGAGTGCCCTTCATTTGCACATCAGGATTCCCCTTCTTACTGTAAATAAAATGAATACCCAGCGGCAGGAGTAGTTCTTTTCATCATCCAACGCTTAGGCAAGTTTGCTAGAATACACCCAGCAAAGAAACATGACAAATTCTGTTTCAAAATGCATCAGAATAACAAATATTATCCTGTTTCCCCAACTTCAAGAGCAGAAAACCCAAAACTAGTGTTGGAAGTTGAATGGCTCACGCTTATTAAAAAGCAATGAATTAGAACTGAACAAGAAAGCCCAAACACACATGACCAAGTACACACAGGCCTTTGCCTCCTCTCAACGCTCCAAACAGCCTCTCCCCCTCCCCAATATGACAGTATGCTCTACTGGTCCATGACACGGAGCCACACGACAAATAGAACAGGCTGCAGTACTGAACCAACAGCAGGAAACCACCTCTTAAAACTAAATTTTAAAGGAAGCACTTTCATGAAAATTGAAAAATATAAGAACCCCAAGAAGTTTGATGGGATTCAGTGTAACACAAGTAAGTCTGATAAAATTTTCAGTTTCTGTTTTAAGTCAAAGAGCCAGATCTAGGGGAAGTTCTCACAGTAAGTCCACTAATGAGGAAGTTTGATGTTTTGAGCATAAAAAAGATAGCATATTCAAATTTTAAGCGTGGGAATAAAGTCACCTACCTTCAAAGTGCTTGTGACCAGCAGAAGTCAAGGGAGTTGAATCTTACTTCTTCTTAGACATTAATGAAGTAATGGCCACTCTCATCATTACTAAACTAGTCTAAGCAGTGCAAGATTGTAATTAGAGGAGAAAATTCGTACGCTAGTCCCAAAAGGAGACACATACAAAGAGCAGGACTGCAGGAAACATCTGATAACCAAATGTGTGCACACAACATAAAAGGGAGACATTTGTTTACTGACAGTTGCAAAGTAGCCTGAACATTTTATTTACTGTTATCTCATTTGCAGCATTACATAGATCATTTGAAAGAGGGCAACAGGGATAGAAGTTTAACAAGCATGAAGCACATCCGTGTGCATATTTATGCTAACAACCACGGGGAACTTCAGCTCTTTACCTTCTGCCTTTTGCCTGCACGGGGCTATGACAGCAGAGCAACTTCAGTGCATACCAAGCTCGCAGCCCAGTCTCTCCTCCCGACATCTCCAGGCAGCTGCTGAACTAGGCTAACTGCTGGCTGCCAGGGCCATTCCCTCTTTGGCAGCAGCGCTGCCCACTCTCAGCAGTTTGCAGCTCTCTGGCTTCTTCCCTTCCCAGCCCTCGGAAATGAGGGTTCAGCTCTTTTTCCCAGTCCAACCTTGGCTCTCGGTACAGAGAACTGGCAGAAAACACTTGTGCCAGCAGAAGACACAGCCATGCCCTCAGTGTTCCATGGTCAAACTTTTCAGGATGGGGTAACATACTAGTAGGACGTCTCCTGCTATGGATAGAAGGCTTGAAATAAAAATTCCCCAAAACATCCTGCCATCCCACACTGTTTGGATCCCTTTTAAGTTGGGGCATTCAACCAAGTTGCTGCATTTCAGTTCAAACTAGGGAAAGAAGAACCAAGCAGTTATTAAACAGAGTTGTGATAAAGACATGCTGACAATGTCAGAAGGCCAAGTCAATGGGAGTGGCATGCAAGCGATGGAGACTGTCTCTTACTCTGTCCTGTAAGACAGCACATGACTGCACAGACCCAAAGGGGGACAGACACAGGCATATCCTGTCCTGCCAAGCCAGCCCTTCTCCAAACAGTTCTGCACAAGCTGAGCCTCATCCTTTAAGTGCACCGTGTTAGACAATGCCATTTCCGAACAGCTACTCACTGAAACGATGCTCCCTCCACAATTAGCACCCACGTGAGTACAGAAAATCAGACCTAGGGCTCTTGCCCAGTTCCAGCCCTCCCGTACTGAGTCCAGGACAACAATTTTATAACACACTGCAGTATCCCATACAGCTGTGTCAAAATGGCGTAACACTGATTGCCTGTGACAGGAAGCATTTGTACTGAGAGCTTTCTGAAAGCAGTACAGTATTTCTTTGTGTGGAGTAGCTGAGAAATAATACTCTCAACCCCCCCCCCCCCCCAACCTTCTTTTCCTTTGTGCACTGCCAAGCAAAACGGGCCCAAAAACATGCTCGCTTTATTCTTTAACTGATGGAAATTACATTAGAGAGAAGCCCAGCACAAAGGAAGTTTTGGCAAGGCATGTGCCTTTTATGTTACGTTCCATAAAACACTCAGAGATGTATCGACTGATATTCACAAAAAGATGTTCTTCATACATCTATACACAGCGGCTGCTGCAATGCTGACTTGATCTGCACTTCAAACTGGCAATATAAAACAAAACATTTAAAAAAATATTTGATATAAGCGATTTTTTTTAAGAAACAAAGACTTGAAAAAACCCCCAAACCCTATTCCTTTATGCCTGTATTTTAAACTAATTATAGCAAAGAAATTTCAACTTACAATGCATGTGAGTATTACTGAAAATAGAAGTGGTCTCCATTATAAGCAACTGGTTACAAATGTATAAGGAGTCTTTGTTCTTAAATAGAAACCACCATAACTAATGGCACAGGGAATCCTTGTACCCTCCTTCTCCGAGCCTTAGAGTCGGATTTATTCTCCCTGCTTGTTCGGTGCTTTGCCACTGGCAGCATTAATTTTCTGCCATCCTTGATGACTGTAACTTGAAAACCAGAAAGTCTTTTGGTTTCAAAGTTCTGCTCCCTTTTCAGTGATAGCAACAGTGGTCTGGAGAGACAGCCACGAGCCCACAAACCACACAAACATGGGCAAGGTGTGCAGCAGCGTGCCAGAATAAACAGGCCTTCCTGGTAAAATCTTTCCACCACAGGTATGATCTAATCTATAGCCAACGGGGTTTAACACTGATACTGTCACTGTACTCTCCAATGCTTTAATAGTGGTCAGCCTTATCTACATGACTATGAAGCTGTTCAGCAGTAACAACAGTAAGAAGTTTTCCAGTTTTAATAAGGATAAATAACACTGGCAGGGTCCTGCCTCACCGACGGGGATGGACACATCCACGTCACCTCTGGATGGAATCAGGGGGTGAGCAGAGTGCAGCAGGGCCAGGACACAATCCTGGTGTGCAGCATCTCACACTTCTGAGGAACCGAATCCCAGCCCAAGCAGGTACCCAGGCCCGGTAAGGGAGCACTGCTTCAGTGTACGACAGAGAGTCACTGCATGCCTATTTGTATTTGGTGATGCCTCTGAAGAGATACTCTAGGTAGCAAATGCAACCAGGCCAGCAAGAATACTTTTTAGCGGCTCACAGTGTTCTTGCAAGGAGAATTTACCTGTAAATCCACATTAACAAGCCCCCCAACACAGTTTGTCCAAGCCTCATGCTTGGGTGGCACAGCTACAGCTCTGCACTGCTGGTAGAATAAAATATAGCACAACCCATCGAGCAAGAAAAAGTGCCCTGAATTATTTCCAAATAAGTACTTTTAAATATAGTAATTGCAGTGACGCTTTAAAGTTACTCATATTTCAAAATATTGCTGCTTTGCATGGTATATCATTTCTACTGCACTTGCAAGAGCTAGAAGCTTAAAGATCTGGAAGGTCTTTAAAGGAATGTCTTTTCAAAACAGGATGGAAACTTAATTTTCTTTATTTCTTTTGGCAGATTGAGTAAGTACCATGACTTACGCTCTCTAACTTTGGTAAATCACAAGAAAGGATTAAAACCTTCACAACATTTGGAAGGAGTTTTAGGTTACAAAGAAAATAAACATTTTAAAATACAGAAACTGAAATGAAGTAATGACTCCTCACCCACTGCATGTCCCTAAATTTACTTCAAAAATTCTGTTACTTCAGGTGTTGTCTGTTGTTTCTGGAAGGAAGGGAAATGCTTGCTTGAAAGATCCAACTAAATAAAAGACACGGGTCTGTTCTCCTACTGTACGCTCGTTGCCCCCAGCAATGTGACTGGCAGGCAGATACGCCAGCACGGACGAGAGAACTGCACACAGAGAAATTCTTTTAAGTTGATTAGTAGTCAAAAGGCCCCTGAGATAACGTGGTAGCCCTGCTGCAACCTCTTCAGAGTTTCGGCATGTTTACTTTCAAACACATGCCCCGGCTGTAAATCGTGCAGTTATTAGCGTGCTGCATAAAGGTCCATGAGTCACGAGGAGGAAAAGTTAAATGGACAGAAAACTCACTTCTTTAATGTCTTCCAAAACCACAATAAAACCTAAGCTTTTTATAGGCAAAGTTACATTATATTCAGTAAATTATGTTTATGTAATTAAACACTCGTCAATACTGTGGGCAGAGTAAAGCCCCTGGCAAAGTCACAGCTGCCAGCTGAAGCCTCGCACACCAGTGCTGTGCTGCCACAGGATCTGCCTTGTGGAAGAGCCCAGCAGAAGCTCAGGTGATGCTTGTGTCGCTTGCCTACCGCGCCTCTCCAACACTGAACTGTTACCGCAAGATCATTTCACTTTCAATTGCTTACCTCCTCCCCCGTTTATCACTCACTACACCTCTCTGTGATAATTGCTTTTTAAACATTGCTCACACTTAAAATTCAGACTCAGCCTATACCGTTTACTTCCCAGTGTAACTTGATGTTCAGAGCAAAACACATAATTACTGTATAAAAGGTTGTACAAATATAATTAAAAATAAGGTGGAAACTTTTCCCCCCTGCAATTTATTTTACAACATACATGCCCTAATTAAGCTTCAAGCCCCCAATTTATGCTAATATTTTGGAAAGAGAACTTTTTTGCCTGTTCAAACTATGGCGACAGGAAAGGGACGTGGCACCACTAAATCCCACAGCAAACTCTCAGCCTCTACTGGAAAGTTTTCTTTACATTTCCTTCACTGAGAAATCCTTTGGTGAAAGCTCCTGTGACTCAACAGAATTCCATGGGCCAAACAACTGTCCTTCATGTGGCACAGCTGAACATCACTGCTGGTGTTTCTGTCACCTACAGATTAGCCTACCGGAGATCACACTGCACTGTGTGTACCAGACGCGCAGGTTGGTATCACGGCTCCACACGTGGGCAACAAAGAAGTGGCTTTAGTACGAGTACTCATGAACTGTGTACGTGAAAGCTTCTGTTCTGCTCTATCAGTTGATATACTGCTCCCTTAAGCTCCCTCATAAAAGAAGGAAAACAATTAAAACGTCTATTGAGACAAGGCAACGGTGAACACTGTTCCCTGCATCAATGCTAGTAAACACGCACAGTGCAAATCTTCTGCAAACTTTGTTTCCTCTGCTAACGTTCCTGTGTGAGATCAGGACTTCCCCAAAAACGAAGCAAAACAACACTGTCAAAAGGTCAGAGAGGGAACTATCGGATTTTCCACCTACAAAGAAATGGCAAAAGTTTTCCCAAGACTGCTCTTCCCAACATGCAGCACTGCTTGCTGTGAACACGGCCTTATACCACAGGTTCCAGTAAGAGGAACCGCTTCGCTTTTATTCCGCTAATTTGCCACAGGACAAGACAACTGCAGGAAGGCATTATCATCAGGCCTGAAGCACTGTTATCCTAAGTTTGTTTACCCTCTTAGGAAATGTAACTCTAAGAAAAATTCTTCATACCTCTGGACAACCAGAAGCTCAGTTCTTCACTGCAAAGTTTGGGGTTAATTAATCTTGGAAAATAAAGAATTACGAGAAGATCTGAAGCTGTATGACATCCTGGTGTCAGTTCAACAGGATAATACTGACTTTCTTTCCTTTTTAATTGATCTCTCATGTAGTGTTGTGGGACGCTGCTAATTTTTTAACTTTTATCTAGCAGTTCAGGTACTAACCCTTCTCTATGACACTTGTTTCTGTTTCCACAATCTCCCTTCCAGGACAGGAATTCCAAGTCTTGGAAAGTGTAAATATGAAAATCCCACTAATCTTTCTTGATTCAGCCACTGGCTGCTGCAGAAATAGAGGCAATTCAAAAGTTCAGACTTCAAACAGAGTGTGAGCCAACTTCTTACTTCAGAGCAGCGACTGCAAAGTTGAAGTAGCAGATTCAGATACGTAATTAGTAGATGTTCCCAAACTTTAAGAAGTTGGGATCTTATTTGACTGGATCTTGCTAGCTACTAGTGGATCCCTCCACCAGCCACAGCAGAGCTTCTGAGCAAATTTAACCATAAATGACCTACAAAATCATCTCTTTACAATGTTGGTACAATGACACGTGCCTTCCTCTACAATGACATGATTTAATTGGAAGTTGTAGAAGAGAGAGGGGGAAAAAAGGAAAAGCAGGGCTAGGAAACCCTGTTCAAACCCAGCTAGAGTGGATCAACAGTTTGCTCCTGCTGTTTGTCCTGAGCAAACTGGTTAGTGTCTCGTGGAGTGGGCACATACCACACACACCGCCCCAAATTAACAACCAAACAAATGGAGCAAAATACTCTGTCAGGGAACAAAAACATGCTTGCAACAGATGCTGCAATTAAAATGAAAAGAGCTGCAAAGCTACTCTTCATTTCACTCCAGAAGCAAATTGTGGAACTCTAATTAATGATCAGTTTATTAAATAAGCATCATGCTTTTACGTCATAATTCTCCTAAAATCCTCAGCTGTTACATAACACGAAAGACCGAATTTACACAGGCTACTTTGATTCTGAAACATCAGTGTTCATTTACCCATCAGGGGCCCAGCAGGATAGAGTTTACTATTCCTTTTAAAGTCAAATACAATGTGATTTTACTAGCTCTTCAAGATTAGCTCAGTGTTTGCACTTTCGTGTGTCAGGCCAGTTTTAAACACTCGCTTTCAGAAGTCCCTGGAACTCACTGCATTTATCACAGCAACAAAGCCACCGGAAAGGTCTTTTTGTTTTTTTTATGTTTGTCTTTCTTTCCCCTCTTTGTAAAAGTACAGTACTTTCTGGTGTTCTTTTCATAGTCACTTTTAGCAGACCAACACTCAAACAAAGACAATCCATTTACCGAGTCCGTATTGTGAGGAGAGACTATAGATTTGTCAGTGAAAGCTGAACTTACTATCCTCTGCTAATAAAACTGGCTGTAATACAATGCAATGCAAATAGCGAAACCTAGCTAGTTCGCAGAACATGGTAAAAACAAGCACATTCTTGGTGGCAACATTGTTATGCTTTCTAGGGTATTGCCAGGCATCTCAGCTCCAGCACTAACAGAGAAAAATCGCTGAGTTATGCTTGAAAACCCCTAATCCACAGTGGAGCAAAGAATCACAGGTTTTATAGCCCTTTCCACTACCTCCGGAGAACCCGAGCAAAGAACAAAATACCACCCTGTCAGCTTTGAGAGAGCCGTTATGCTCTGCTACCCATCAATGCAGAGAATGATTAAGTCTTGATTCCCGTTGCCAAAGACTTCAGATGAAGAAGCGAACCCTTCATTTCCAGCCATGATCGCACTTAGCAAAGCAAGCGCGGGAACCAACAGTAAAGTACACTCGGCTACGGAAGTTTATTGTGAATCGCTCGGAAGTAAGATTTCTTTCTACGATGATGTCGAAAAATCCATTACGTGGAGGAACCAGCAGATATTTATTTATCTGAGGTTAGCATGGCTTCATGAAGAAGGAGGAATACTCAGTTTGGATGACAAATCATTCCACAAACATTATTAATCCTCAGAGCGGTAAATATTTCAGGTTTCAAGAGCCAATTAGAAAGGTCAGCATTTATCTTTTTGTCTGTTTCTAGCCTTAATAACTTTTGCACTCTGCCTGTAGATTAATCATTGAAGGCAAAGATAAAGAGCTTTATAAATAGGAAAAATAACCTAGGCAGCATAATAAAAGGGGGTCCAGACTGGACAAAAATTATCTCTACCTGTTCTGGTTTTGATAACTATAGCCTACCTTAATCCAAAATCTAATTATTTGGATTAGGACAGTGGATTTTCCCGAAATGCCCAGGCAAACCACATGCAATTTCACATTTAGGGCACAGGGTTGCATTTCATTTCCAAATCCCTTTTAATTCCGCATAGGCATTTGTAACTTCTTTTTCAAATGACAGGACGTATTTGTCCCTCTGCGAAAGTTTAAAAAAGCAAAATCCCTGCTTCTAAACCCAGCAGAGGACTATTACTTGGCTTTTATTGTTACTCATTTGCTACACCTGAGGTCTTTGCAGCTACTATGAATCTGGGAAATTCCATAGTTTTTCAAGTGAGAAATATTTTGCAGGGGGATTGGTTTGTTGTTGTTTTTTTTTTTTGGACGGTATGTGCTTATGTTCCGAAGTAGGCACATGCTGCCTCAAAAGGCAAGGCAAGGCAAAGCGGCAAGGCAAAGCAGCAAGTATCGGCAGTACCCACCTCTGCCTGCACATGAGATCATTCCACCCCAGACACAGCACACGTGATGCTACGCAGGAGCAAGGATGCATACAAATCAGAGTCATGAATGCACAACAAGACAGCAAAGAAAGCAAAACTGACAAGATAACAAAACCCATGCCTCCCATGTAAACATTTTCTGATTACTAAATGGGAACCTTATCTCTACACTTACCAGAAATACACAATCAGACCCACCTATAAGAGGTTTAACTCATCCAAACTGGTTCCTGGATAAGTTTGCTCAAGTACTCTTCATGAAGAAGAATAATTAAGAAATAAATAAAACTCCTTAACTGCTACTGAAAATCTTCTCTTAAAACTGATGACCCTCTTCTGTATTCTTAAACCAGATTCCTCCATCTCACGCTGTTAACCTCTACTGGTTTGACCAACATGGTTTTGTTTCTTCCCTGAGAGAATGAGGATACCCCAAATGCATTATTCAAGTCAAAATAAAAACAGTTTCCCCAAAACTCTGTTACTTACAGAGGGCATATAATTCCAACTGTGTGCTGCAGCACAGTTCTCAGAGGCTGCACTGAGCAGGCATGTACAACTCACAATTTACTTCCAAAACACCCCCTTATGAAAAGATCCTCCGAAAGATTTCCTAAATGCTTGTTTGTATACTATGTGTTTTAATTAACGTACAGAATAGAAATTACCATTTAGATAAGATAATGCTCCCCAGCCACCCCACTGTTGCATTCTGAAATGCTGCCAGGTTTCTCAGCCCCTCGTCCCCTTGTGTTTCCGGCAATCCTCAGGCCCTGCTTAGCATTCATTCATCTGCAGTTGAGGAGTTTCTCCAAGGCAGTCTCTTCAATTCCAAAGTGCATGAACTGCTTGAGTGTTCTGCGATTCGAGTACTTTAAATAGAGAGAATACTGCAGGAAACGACAGACCTCACACTTGCTTATGTGCCTGCTCCAACAGCTGTACGGACAGAGCGAGCTGCACGTGCATGTGCAGCCCCAGCTGCCAGCACAGACACCTGAGCAATGACACCGGAGAAATCCTTAGTCCTGTCCAAAATTTCAGGGAGTTCACATGTGAAAGTTCAGGAATCCACAGCAGAAGGTGTCACTGGGGTTTGTCACATGGAAGCCAGCCCAGATCTTACACAGCAGCCATGCCTGCGGTGAGGAGTCATACAGATTATCAGAGATAAAAAGATACACTCTCTCCGGTCATGGAAGTACTAATGGGATTTACAACCGCTTCACACAGATAATCTGTTATTCCCGGGTTCCTTTCCCCACTCTTTGGTCATGATGTGCACTTTCTCACTTGGCCAAGTGCAGGAGGCCTTTCATCCCCTTTACCACCTGCCTGTTTCTGGTCTTGGGCGAAGATCTCGCAGGAAATGTCCATCACAGACAAAGAAAACCTACGGCAGGTTTCCCACCAAACTGAGAGACCATGCCATTGTTCATTCAGGCCTCTAAAACTCAGTGGCCAGCACGTACCACCAGATACTTAATTCTGGGGCAGGTTTCTGGACTATGATGGGAACCTCCTCAAGGTGGATTTTTTAAAGGTAGGCAGGAATCAAGGACAGAGCAGGGATCCTGTGGCTCCTGCCACCCACGATGGGCACAGGCTTGCCCCGGGGAAGTTGCTCAAACTCTGCATTAAAGCCAGGGGTACTGGTGCTCACCCAAACCCACTGTACAGGGTGCTGTGTGGTTTAATTGGTAAGGCTTTAAAGTATTTTGAAGATGAGAAGTGCTGTGGCAACTGCCACAAGTTATTATCACGATCCAAGTAATTTATCATTCTTGAAAATATTTTGTTATTTTTGAGGACAAAAAGAAAAATCTAAGGGGTCCTGTTTAGATGCTGGATATCGCACAGCAACGCTCTTTTTGATTTCCTGCAAAGTGCCAGCCACCTACAGAAAGTACTGCTTGAATAAACTTAGGTATCATATACTATATTGCTATTAGATTGACCAGATCATGAAGTCCTAAAAAATCCAAAATGATTTCCTTGATAACAGGAACTGACCCAGAGTTCCAATTTCAGTTGGAATGAGCCCAGAGGAGGCCATGAAGGTGCGCAGAGGGCTGGAGCACCTCTCCTATGAAGAAAGGCTGAGAGAATTGGGCTTGTTCAGCCGTGAGAAGAGAAGGCTTTGGGGACACCTTACAGCACCTTCCAGTACTTGAAGGGGCCTACAAGGAAGCTGGGGGGTCTTTTTACAAGGGCCTGTAGTGACAGGACAAGAGGTCACGGGTTTAAATTGAAAGCGGGGAGATTTAGATTGGGTATCAGGAAGAAGTTCTTCACAAAGAGGGTGGTGAGGCACTGGAACAGGTTGCTCAAAGAAGCTGTGGATGCCCCCTCCCTGGAAGTGTTCAAGGCCAGGCTGGATGAGGCTTTGAGCAACCTGGTCTAGTGGAGGGTGTCCCTGCCTATGGCAGGGGGGTTGGAACTAGATGGTCTTTAAGGTCCCTTCCAACCCAAATCATTCTGTGATTCTATGAAATAATAAATCAGGACACCAGCACATGCAATGGGCAGAGGCAAGAGGGACAAACCCCCGGCTACACAACTAAGTAACAGAATAATCGTTTAACAAAAACAGATACCTCAGGCTCTACCTGAGTAGTTTCAAGCTTTCAGAATGGGTGCTCAAGAGTTCATTTTTTTATCATTCTTTGAGCACCTCAAATAATACAATAAACAAAGTTATTCCATCTCAGACAGAACTGGCATGCAGCGTGCAAAGGCATGGCAGAACCGGTAGTCTAGATTCTCCTACATACACAAATAAGTAACCAAAATGAAAGTCATGAAGGTGGCAGAACCAAAAAACCCCAAACCCAACTCAATGCACCAAAAGGCGAGCACTTTTGTAGGCTAGGAAATAGTATATTTCAGTAGACAAACCACTACCAATAGCTGATTAACTGACAGTCAGCTTTGTCCGTAGCGTGTATTATGGCAGACCAGCAGCCTGACGGAGTTCAGCAAGTGTAGAAGAAATACGACTTGTGAAACCACCACCACAAAGCAGCGCAGCAAAAGCTGGGCTAAATCTTTGTGTTGGTATAACAAGAACAGCATGTCAAAATCTTCCCAAACTTCAGCATTTGTCCTGAATTCATATGAATTAGCTCAATTGTGAGTCACTTATGAGACTCGGTACTCTGTGTAGAACTGTTCCTTGCCAGCTCAGGGAATCCAAGCAGAGAAAAACGTACATCCAAATTCTCAGACAGGTGAGTGGGATGCAATGGGGCGTTTCTAAAGGCATCTTTAATACTAAGCAGAGGTTAAACCAATTAGTCCCCATCGCCTGGTTTCTCCTTTCACTGGCCTGATCGTTGCTTTTCAAATTGCCTCTTTTCAAAAGGGTAGCTGCTCACACAGGGATTGAGCTGAGAGACTGTTTCCTTCTACAGAGGCCACCTCGCTCTGCCCTTCGCAGGGATCATCACCTTCCCCAAAGGAGCCTATCGCAGCTCTCCGCCAGTCTCCTGGCCAAAGGCAAGTGCCACCTTCCAACCAGCGAGGACAATGGGACATCCCTGTTTATTATTTTGCACGCAGTTTGCGTACCCAAAGCTACTTACCACACAGGCTTTTTCTGCTTCTGAATGACCAAACGTTGCGCCTGCAGGGAGAACTTCTACAGGCTTCAGCTAGTTGGCTTCCTATGTAAATCCAATAGCAATTTGTCTCCTGAGCTTTGGTAAATAAATACTGAAGAAACAACCTAAATGAAGAGTCCAGGAAACAAGACAGCACCTCAAATGTGTTGGCTGCTGCACTTAAACACATCAGGCAGTCCCACACAGCCGTGCAGGTGGCTCTTTTAACCAGCACAGACATACAAGTGGAGGCTCATGATGCTAATTACAGTTGCCACACAGTGATTCACAATCCATGTCCTTTGATGAGAGAATATCCCAATTTTCATCAAATTATTTGTGCAGTAACATATGTAAAATGACCTGAAATGTGTGCAGAGTGTGGCGGAGGGGTTACACGTTTACAGAGACAGTTGCTCCCGTGAGTTAAGAGTTCGAAACGAAACCACGACTCGAGTTTTCCAAGGCGGCAGCAGACAAGCAGCACGAACTGCTGAAACTCGCAGCTCCTCTCCTCTCTCAGGACCCTTGGCCAGCCGCTGCAACACTTGGGTGTGTCCCAAATCGCAGGTTACAGGCTGTTCCAAGAGGCAGTTTTAAGATTCTTTGTGCATTGTCTCCAGTCTATAAAGCTGTCCCTCCTCCTGTCAGGCTTGCAGAGCACACTCCCCTAGGATATTATCTGGAAAACAATTTCAGCTTATAAAACAGGTTTACCAGCTGAATAAAACATCTAGAGGAACTGTATACTTTAGGATCTGTTTTCACATAACAGATCTGTTCTAAGGTTTCCTTATTATTATTTTCAACTAATCTTCAGTGGAAAAGATTATTATTCCACTCAAAGTACTGCCACAACATCTCTATTTGTTCAGATAAACTCAAAAAAATGAGTGCTGCCTTTAGTTAGACTGGTAGTTCACTATCATCATCTTAAGCTATTTTACTCAATCTGTGGATTGCTAAACAGCTGTTCAGCGGTCTTGTGTACCAGCAAATCTCATCTGGACCTTTGCATTTCATTTTCCTCCTCTTGCAAAATAAACATTTAAGATTTGCTGTTGCAGTTAATCACAGAGAAAGTATCAGGGAAAAACTCGGCAATGTTTGTTTTAATAATCTTCGCTCACTGTCGTCCAAAGAGTGGAAACTAAGGGTTACCTGGGAAGAGTTTAATGTGTCACTCTACAAGAAAAACACTTACATGTAGGCAGAGGAGGCATCTCTAAAGATAGCAGTCAAATCATGAAATGTTTACAAAATAAATCATGACGCCAATGACCTACATGCATTTGCAAGTCTGGCAAGGGAGTAACTGCTGAGCCTAGCAACAAAATTTCAGAAGGATTAATTTCAGAAATCTTCCAGTAAATTTGGATCCTGTTCTTCAGAAGTAATCGGAGCTCTGCTAGCCCCATCATGACCGAACAGAAAAGCCAGGACTCATGACCTTACAGCACCGTGTGCTCGCTAGATTCTGTCCCCAACCAGATCTGCCCCGTCTCATTTCTGCCTCCGAGCATTAAGCTGTTCAACAGATGGCATACAGAAATTAAGGGTCTGCTGATTATTTTAAGTATCAATCTGAACAGACTGCACCAAGGTGCTTCTCTTGCCTTTCTGTACGAAACTGCACTCTGAGCGCTCGTGTCCTACACAGGTCGTCTCGGCAGCGATTAATGCCGTCCAAAGCACTAGGAACAAGTGTCAGTGCTGCACGCTGCGCCCGTTGCGTCAAACCCTTACTCACAGCGGTTCACACGTTTCAGGCTTCACCTTCTTACACATACTACACCAGCTTCATTTGCACAGGAAGGGTAGAAACAGATGTCTTTGTGCAAGATACTGTAACCCATTTAGAGAAGCAGTGAAGGTACAGAGAGACGCAGTAAAAGCAACAATCTAGAAAAGGCAAAAAGCAAAGCCAAATACAGAGAACACCTCAGAGATCGACGACAACCTAATAAAACAAATAAATAAAATTCTCTCATGTCTTAATTGATCATGCATCTTGGCCAGCATTTGCTATTTTATGTTTTTAAGCCACTAACTTATTTCTACAAGAAGTTTGAAAATGCAGACCTTGTGGTTAATCAGTGTGACCAAGGCAAGTTGTGTTATTCTTAAAAACAAACAAAAAAACCTCCTCTCTCACCAGCCACTATAACAAAATTTCCAAGAGACACATCCAGAAGTATACTTTGACCTCTCTGCACATCATACAGTAAATAAGGTCTCTTCTACCTAAGACACATAGAAACGCATCTTTGTTTGGTAACAGAGTAAGTGGTTATTGACATAATGACATGCAGGGGAATTAGTCACCACACACTCACGGTAATGTAAGATTAAACTGATTTATTAAAAATACCCCAAACACCACCTTTACATTATACCTATTTTTTTAAACTCCAAAGTGCCTTAAGCATTATCAACGTCAACTGCAGTGATCAAAACTGGAACTGCTTGAAGGTGAGAGGGGAGGAAAAATCACTCACGGAAAAACTTCAGAGATGTTTGTTCCAAAGGACCGAAAGGGAGGATGACAGAAACACAAAATACTAGAAGGAAGGAAATGTTTATAGAAAAAAAAATAGGGAAAAAGGGAGAGATGTAACACATGGGATTTTGTCACCAAAAAAAAAAAAAAAAAAAAGTAATACTTAGTATTTTCCTGTATTGCTATCTCAAGCCTAGCATTTGGGTGACAGAGAGAACACTTCTAAACAAGAATGGAAATACCTGGGTTTCCCAGAAAAACATTATAACACATTTACAGGTAATTTTTCCTCCATGGATGAGTTTCAGAATTTGAGAGAAGAGGGCACATGCACTAAATCTTTGTACATGTTCAATACATTAGATAACCACACATATTGCTATTTAAATGCATTTATTTAAACATACACATGGCACAGACATATTTGTAAACAGAAATCTGATCAAGTGGTCTGGCCTTAGCTATTTTTTTTTCTCATCTCCAGGAGAAATAACTTATTGTTCCTGTTTCTCAGGAGAAAAAACTTAGTATCAGAAACTGAGTGCTGAAACTCAACATGTGGCTCACAAAGCAGCGTATCCTATTTTATTATGAAGAAAAACAATGCATGTATTCACACAAAATAAGTAAATTGTGTTTAAAAGCTGCAAAGCAAGGGTGTATGGTAGAAATATGAAAATGAAAGATATGCAGGAAGTGTTCTACTATCTTGATTCAAATTGTGCATATATGTAAAAAACAGGACTGAAATTGCTCATCACGCTGCGAACAATTTTAATTTCAATTTCACCTTATCCTTCTCATGCACTAGAGAGCAGTATGATGGGCTAGACATAGAAATATATATTGTCAGAGAGAAAGAGAATTTATTACCTTTACTGTATGCAATTGCAACCACTGTGAGACTTTGACCTATAAAGAGAAAGGAAACTAAGAGAAATAACATGTAAGAAGCAGCCAAGGATCCTATTTCCAAACTGACAGAAGTTGTCCTAAAATAATTTAAAGAAAAGCCGTGTTTTCTTTGCTAATTTGTGGTCGGTATTAAATGCATTAAAGAGAGGATCAATTCTTTTACCAGTCTAAAAGTCTTACAGATTTTTCCCCAAGATTACCTTTGTAAGAAAATGAGAGTTTATCCCATTCTGCTCATTAGAGAGGACCGTTTTGTAGAAGTTCATCCAGATGCAACTTACCTCCCTTAGAGAGGGAGAGGGATGCGAGGCAGAGGTGCTGTGTACAGTAGGTTGATGTTCAGAGTCTACTGCCTTGGCGGGTGTACTTCAAGTAGCTTGAAACTGGTAGTGTAAAGGACCCTAGTTTTGCTTTTGGGGCTTCTGAACACATTGTACTTCTACTGATAAAGGAGAAAAATCCTGCCTCCTTCCCTCTTTGAGTCCCAGTTCTGTTTGGAGTCTTACAAATGGCAGGAAGATCAACTGATGCATTCACAGTTGTAGTAACGAACTTGGCCATCCCAGAACTCTGCATGCTCTCAAGTGTAGGACTGAAATATTTCTAGTGGTAAGATTTATTCCAACCGCTGAAACCAACAGATTTTTTTCACATTTTGCTTAAATAACACACAGCAATGAGATATGCACACCACTGACCACCCTTCCAATTGAAGACAGCCTCTGGTTTTCTCAACTGTTCAAATAAAATTAAGGTCTCCTAGCAATATGCCATTTCCATTAATTTGTTGTTTCTTCCAGAGTTTAAGAAATGCCTTTTACAGAACCAAAAACTTACCAATCTTTAACCAGCAGCACAGAGATCTGCTCTCGCCAGCAGCAAGAAATTCTTAGCATGTCAGAGAGGAAAAATTATTGCCAATGTTAACCATGAACATCACCACACAGACAGCATATAAAAACCACAAGACACGAACATCGCTTGGACTTGATCACCATCGCTGTTTTTCCCACAATTTTCTTCTGTTTACTAGTTATGAAGCTTTGGTTTCCCCAGGGATTCAGAAACATGTAACTGTCCATCACACAAGCAGGTCACAGCAAGAGAGCATCTGAAAAATTCCCAGAGCTTTTGTTTTAATTCTCTCAATATAGGTCTGTCTCAAGAAACCTGACATGCAGTCAAGCAACAGCCCAACCTGACAACAGTTCTCCTTTGCTCATAGCAGCCTGCCCATCCCCAGAACTGCTCAGAGCAACACAACTGCAATTTTATTCTTATTTTAGTAACCATCATGTAAAGCACAGGCTTACGCCTCTCTTGTAGCTGTGCTCTCAAACAGACTCTGCAATTATGAAACTTCTAATATCAGCCACCTTCACAATTTAGGAACGCCAAACAGTCACAGGCTCTCAGCATGCAGCATATGCTCCAGCTCATCAGGCCAGAGATTTTGATGGCAATAATCACAGTAATTTCACAGTTACGGAAAACAACTCTTTACACATTCTACCATTTTCCAAGTTACCATACAAATTTTACTGCTAGTTTCTAACCGTGACTTGTTCAGAGAACTGCTGTAAAATGCGATCTAACTGGTGGTACGCGACGCCCTTGTCACAGGCCACTGAAATCTCCTACTCTTAGCCCCAGCCTAGCCAGAAGTGGGCTGGCCCCACATTCCACCAACAGAAAAGGTATGACACTGACTGCTGCCAGACTTGTCTGGCTGCAGTGATCATGTCCAAGACTTCCCAGCTACCTGACAGCCCCTTAGGAGATGCTCTCACCGTGCTTCCAGGCATCCAGAAACCCTGGGCGCAGGCAAACAACCCCCATGCTCTGAGCAGACTATAAATAGCTCCTGGTGAGGAAAGGATAACACCAGAGGAATCCTGGATGTATGGCAGTCTGGGTAAAGGAGACCACCACTGAACAGGAACTTGCCATTTCTCTTGTTGTGTCCAGTCTACATCTTCCTTCACCCACCTGAAATCCAAGGGCAGTACTGTCAGTTTTCCACATGACAGTCAGTCCCGTAGGTGTGTTTGTGGGGGAGAAAAGGGACATGCCTCCGGACAAAAGCACTTGTACTGGTACCTAAAGAAGGGTCAGTCACAGAAATACTTGTAAAAAAGCTGTGATTAGCTACTGGTGATTCACAAGAAGTGGATTTCAGTGTTCAAACTGCAAAGCCACAAAACACATCACCTACAGGACCAATCTGAAAAGAAGCTAAGAACACATTTGAGGCCATTTAGCTGCACCCCTGCAGCAATGCTATGTGTAGGTTACTCTGGGACTGAACTCAGTCTGGGCAAGGGATGTCCACTCCTCATCTCCATGCTTTAAGTAGCCTCCCCTTCCCTTCCTACAATACACTAGTTATTGGGACGGCCAGGCCAGCACCACAGGGCCTTGCAGCAGCAGCTGTTCCTCTCTTCGATGTGTACTGCAAAGCGCTGTTTTATTGCCACCGCTCACACAGCAGTTGACACCGAAGGTAATACAGGCAGGTACACACAGATGTATCCTCTCCTCTGCCCAAGGTCAGGACAGAGGTAGGACTTGCATTGAAGCACTCACCCACACCCTCCAGTCGTCAAGGAAAGTAAACAAAGCCAGTAAACTTCATCTTGAGTCACTCAGAAGTAATAATTTCAAAGTCACTATGCAGGACTGTTACAAAATAAGCAAAGTTATCTGTAAAGATAGCAAAGACACCTATGCAGATCTAAACCATAAGTCACTGAGTTCAAACACGGTAGGAATTTAACTTATCTTTGTGTGCTCTGCAACGTGATCTACCATTAGTGGAACCTGTCTGCCACAGTTTGGTTTTCTTCCTTCTCAACTTCAGAGGCCAAAGGTAGCTCAGATGTTTTGGTCACAGGAATGATAAACAGCCAGCAGTCACATTTCCTTACTAATGGCCCTAACGTTAATGTTAACAGGAGCACACTTGAGGCACTTAATGAATTACAGTTTTTGCCATCGTCTTACATACTCAAGTAGAAAACTAGGAACAAAAAGACTATATACATATTGCACAGGTAATGCATAGCACCCTATCTACAAATGTTCTACACAGAGCTAAAAGTGTCACAGCCAAGTGACCACTTCTGTATGAATCACTGCAAAATGCTGTCTCTCACTGGGTTTTTTAACCACATGCACAGCGCTAAGGCCATTTTAAAACTCCTCTCACAATCAGGAGCTCTTACCAGCACCCTCAGGTCTCCAGCAGCCCCACACCAGGGTTTTACCCACTTTCCCAAACAAAGGAGAGCTCTGCTGTTCAAATTACTCCCTTAGGGACACACTGCACAAACCCTCCGACTTAATTTTACTTCTTCAATAATACCACTGCAAACACACTGAATGCTAATAATAAATAAATTATTCAAATATTCGGCCTCTACAGAAGCACCATACAAATCAGCTTCTTGAAAAGAAACTCCTGACTAGATTGCCAGGGTACTCTTCAGGTGGGGTGGGAGGCGAAAAAAAGGCTGATTTAAATAATAATGTGTTGTGAGTGAAAAGTGATTTATTGCAATAAGGAGATGTAGCAGCTTTGCTCTTAATTCAACAGGTTGACCAAAGCCAAGTCATCAGCAAACATGGATCATGACTGTCAGTTACAAAGAGTGTGGAACTGGAGGTTGGAAAAGCAAAATTTGAAGAAAATTTGAAACTATGGTGAAGTCAAAAGGTTTGGTGCTCTTCTGGTGAAGGTAACTAAACAGGAACTAAACTGAACATTCAACACACCAGGTCTTCACACAAAACAGTCATTTATGGAGTTACAGAGTCAATCTCCAATGTATCTCTAAGAGTAAGGAGCTTAATTGATACTTCAGTGGGAAAAAAACCCCAAAACCTAAACCATGATTCCCTGCGAAAGCTAATGAACAGCACTGCTGCTTTTTACAGTTAGGTTTCCCTGTTTAAGGTTCTCCCATTAGTGGAGGATCAGAATATGATACAGAGCCAATATTTTGTAGACTGACAGCTCTGGGCAGCAACAAGCACTATTATTATCCTCTCACTTCATAAAGTAGAAACCCAAGGAATTATAACCCTGAAGCAAAAAAAGTATTCAGATTCTTGGGGAACATGAGATGCCCAAATACACATTAGGAAATGATTGTTTGGCTGGATTTGGGCATCAGGGCCTTGCCCACGGTTGTGTTAGAGATCACAGCACCTAAATCTACCAATCCTAAGGCTGGACTGTCTTGCATCACTCCTGGCTTTTCTTCTTATAGTCCTCATCACATTTAAGTACTATGTAATATTAAAATGATCTGTAATATACATGCTACCTTGCCATATACATGCTACCTCCCCAGCACTTGCCCTTGTTCTCCTAGTGCAGTGGGAAGAGCAGATGAACTGGATTTCCACCAGAAGAAAGCAGCTCACTGTGTCTGCAGGGGCCCTCGGGTATCTGTCAGCGGGTGCTGACAAACACATCCCAATTTTTCACGTTATTGGAGAGAAAATGCGTGTGGCTGAATGCACGCAGGAGTCTCTTCTCTATCAATTTGTTGTCAACTTGCATCTTGAAGGTAACAAGAACAACTCCCAGACCTCACTCCAGACTGAGCAGCTGGTATGGGCAGTACTCACCCAAAGAAACTGGTCCCTACTGTTGCATTTTTATCCTAATGACACTACTAACGTAAAAAGACAGGCCGAATGTCTTCATTTGTAAGAAGGGATGATTCTAATTTAGCCTTCACAAGGGAAAGCAGCAACAGTTGCCCCCTTTCTGCCTCCTCCCTGCTGGCTTATTTCCACCTCAACAAGTGCTTCTATTAACAGCTAACACTTGGAAATGTGAAGTCCCAAATTTGCTCTCTCATTTTGTACAATTACTCACATGACAGCAGGTTAATTGAATTGTTTGGTCATTTCAAGGATTCTCATGATTATTATTGGAGAAGAAAAATATCTCTATACAAATGTGTTCATGAACAAGCTGGTTCCCCATCTTTTTCTGTAGACTTCTCAGGTCTGGTCTGTCCATATTTTATACATTCAGAATAAGGGATGCCATTTTCTTGCTCTCTCAAATAAATTGCCATTCTCATCCAAGAATAAAGTGATCCATGTGCTTTGGCAATTTTCTTAAAGTCTCATTTATGGTCAGGTATCAGACATCTGTACCCTAAAATGTGAAAGTTACCATCTTAGACTGAGGGTATCAAGGTTTGCTATCTTGCTGCAGCAGCAGTGCACCGTTTCCATTTCTACTCTGCGATGAACTCTGGAGTCGTCGTCTCACGCTGGTTTTGGTGATACCTGACCCTGTGAAGACAGTGTCTACCAGAGATCCTCACAGGTGGTGCTGGCTACAGCCAAGGCAGCTGGACCAAGGCCGAGGTACTGTGTCTGGCTGAGACAGAGTTAACTTTCCCCACAGCAGCCCCCACACTGCTGTGCTTTGTATTGGCAGCCAGAGGTGTCGGTAAGACAGGAGCAGTAAGACAGGAGCGTTTTGGCTACTGCTGAGCAGTGCTCACACAGCATCCAGGCTGTCTCTCCAACATTCTTCCCACCCCAGTAGGCTGGGGGAGGGCAAGGCTTTGAGAGGGGACATAGCCAGGACTGCTGACCCTAACTGATCAAAGGGATATTCCAGTTATGGTGGCAGCTCAGTAATAAAAGCAAAGAGAAAGGAGGAGGAAGGGGGGTCATTAGTTATTTACACTTGTCTTCTGAAGCCATTGCCATGTATACCGGAGCCCTGCTTCCTGGGAAGTGGCTGGACATTGCCTGTTGATGGGAAGTAGAGAACAAATCTTTGTGTTACTTTGCTTCCACGTGCGGCCTTTGCTTTTGCCTTATTAAACTGCCTTTGTCTTGACCCACGAGGCATTTTGTTTTCCATCTTATTTTCTCCTCACCCCTGCCCAGCTGAGGAGGAGAGTGACAGAGCGGGTTGGTGGGTACTTGGGCACCAGCCAGGGTCAGCCCACCACAGCAGATCACACGTGGACTGCTGGAAGCATCAGATAGAGATGAAAGTGTCTCATTCAATGTTTTCCCAGAAGAAAAGAGCCCAAGCCATTCCCATGTAAGCATTCTATCGCATGTTCTGTTCTGGAGCATGAAGATGCCTGTTCCCTGCAGCTGATGGTGGAGAGAGAACAAAGCAGCTTGTGAGCTCCGGGGAAGACAATCCCTCCTTTCTCAGACTCCCTCAGCCAAGTGGGACCGGAGGCCACATGTGACTCCTCACTCCTCCTGTGTTCTGCAAATGGGAAGGGATCTTTGAAAATCTTTATTTCCATTCCAATTAATAGAGAATTGTGGCTTCAAAGGAAAGCCATGCAGTCCAAATTCAGCTCACCAACTGTTGCAATCCTGTTCACAGGTGTGAGTCTGGGTCTGCAGGATGTCTGGAGCAAGAGCTCGTATCTTTGATTTAACATCCACAGGCAGCAGATTTAAACTGGGCTGATCATCAGAAGAGGGAGTGGAGGACCTTGCTCACACAAGAAAGCAGCACGGCAGGGATCACGGCTGTACCTCCAGTTGGTTGGGAACTGCTGGAAGCAGTAATCCAAGGTGGATCACCTGGTCAGAGGCAGGAGGGCTGTCTCTGTTTTCACCTCCAACAGCAATAGGGACTGGATGACCCAGGTTCAATTTCTTTCCCTGGATGACGAGGAATCCCTAATTGTGCTACCACGAGGGCCTGCTTCTTCCAGTCTTTGACCAGAAACTCAGGAAGCTTACCCAAGAATGGCGTTAAGCCTGGCAGACATATACCTGCTGTAAACCAGAGAGGAGGCATTGCTTTATGTCAGCTGCTTATCAGTTGTGGGGCTGTTGGATCTTCTGGGGCAACTCCTGCAGTTCTTGCACTCGTTTCAACCCCCACTGCACCAGCAACAACAGATGCAGATCACTGTTTCCACTGTACTGTGCCTTGTTTCTGTGCCAGCTGTAATTACACCCACAAGCACCTTCTACGTACGCTTCCTTGCAACTCAGGACAGAACAAATTTGATACAAGAAGACATAGTCATACGTTGCACTTAGTTTATTAAAGTGTGAGAGCAAGAGAGTGGGAAGTTTGGCATTTTCTTCCTTCAACATGAAAGTTGTTATCTTTAAGAAACAAAATCAAAGCCCTCCACAGCCCAGTTATATCTTACAGGTGGCACTCAGCAGCTGGAGTTTACATGACTGCTGCTAGAAGTTCATTTGAAGACGTAATTTTAATTTATTCAGGGAGAAAGTTAAGATATATTGAGAGCAACCGCATCCTCAGGTCTATAGCATGAGATTAATACCCAAGACCAGAGCAGAGGCAACAAAACGGACCTTCTCTGAACACAATGCGTTAGTTTCAAGGTCTTGAAGTTAATGTGATTATGTCCCCACCTATCTCACCCATCATGTTTCTGAAGAGTTCAGAAGATGTCTAAATCCTTCCCACCATAAAGATGTTTTTCTGTCACATATTTTATTAAATAAAAATGGATATGACAGCTGAGAACAGAAAAAAACAGTAGGAACAAAGGCTGTCCATACAGCAGGTTGGAAAAAATTTAAGCTACGATTTGAAACAAAAACATAGAATGTACAATAACAAGATACAAAAAGCGATTGAGAAAGTAAGGCGGTAAGAGCAAAACCCTGTTTGATCTGGGGATCCTGAAGGCTAGAATGCAGAAATCTCCATGGACATATAGGTAAGCTTTGAGAGAAAGTATCAGAGTCTGGGGAGGCTGAAGGTCCTGCCTGTATTAAGCTCTGCATGGGACTTCATGAGAAGACCAAAGAGCACAAGATACAAGGAGCAATCCTCGTCTAGGAGAAGGAGCTCAACATTTCAGAAAGCACCTGAGCAGGTGACTTACTCAACACAGCAGGTAAATTTATTGTTCGTTTGTTCTGATTAGAGAGTTAATGCTAGGAACAATAGTACCATGATTCTCAAAATAGAAACTGAGGTAGTCACCTCGTATCTAATAACATCATAGGCAAAAAGAAAACAACATATATATATATATATATATATATATATATATATATATATATTTCAAAATTCTTCAACAAAGTACAAGCAAAAACAGACAGAAAAAACCAGATAATTAATCCTGCTCATGTCAAAGACATTAAGGATACAGAACAGCTACAGTGAAGTTTAGCTTCCCTTTCTCTACCTTTGCTATTTTGAGATACAGATAAATGGTTTCTCAGTCACTTTCTCTGGAGAGATATATTAAATGCTTTGCAATGTTTAAGATGACTTTGCCAAATTGTTCAGGTATAAAAATGAATGGAAACCAGGAGCGACTGCAAGTCTTCCTTGGCTAAAAAAAGTACTACATTGCAGAATTTTTTTCTCTTCATTCCCCAGACCAGAAAAAGAGCATTTTCCTTAACAACTCAGAAGAAATGAGGTGTGACAAGTGCACATGAATATCACATTCACTAAAATTTCAGAATTATTCTATATTATTGTCTATACCACGCACTGAACATTCTTTTCAAATGTAGCGAAACGTTTATCAAGTAAAAATAATTTTAAATCCCTTTGTTACCTAAACTTTTGCCAATCAAAAGGCAGTACTGTAACTTGAAACCGATAATTGAGTCAATTTTTCATTCTCCTGTTTGCACTAAGCTGGATATAAGCACTGGAAAAAGAGACCTAAGATGGTCATGTAAGGCAGGACTCGACAAACCTCTCCACCGCTCATCTCACACCTCCCTGCACCCGCTACCATTCCTCTACCCAGGTCTGCTGGAAAAACAGTGTGAAGCAGCAAAGAGGTGGATGCACTATTTCCATGCAACCTGCTGAAGCCTGCCCGTGAAAGAGCTCATTGCAGGGAAAAACGGCAGACAGACAGACAGGAGTAAAGGCTTGGTTATTTTCTTGTTTTAAAATTAAAACCAGGAAGTGTTAAAAGATGACTTCAATGAGTTTTTTCTTCACACTCTCATCATTCCAACCTCTGTCATATCATGCATATTAGAGTTCAAACTGGCTGCGTTTCCACTTGAAATGGCAACACAGAATGCCAACTCAGTTAAAGGTCTGTTAGGCTTTGTTAGTTGCTTGAAAAGGCACTCATCTCTCTCCTTATGTCTTTAATATGCTGAAATGTTTTTGGCTTTCAGGTTTTTTTCCCAATTTGGAAGGCAGAGAAGGGCAGAGGAGAAGAGGGTGGAGAACAACATGCTCTTATTTATTAGAAGGCGGCTTTAAGCAACAACTGAGATAGGAAGGACTACAAAATAATTGTTATTAAAGAAGATGTAGAACATTTGTGCCATACAGACTTGACAGAGCAGTTTACATTTTATGAACTCAAATTACAAAGACTCTGTATGTGCAGGTACACATTTAAAACTGGTACTGCTGAACAACTGAAAATGAATCAAGCATATCCATTCAACATAGTTTCTTTTTTTCTTACCAAAAACACTATTTGAAAATCTAGTTCTTTCCATTGGGAAAGACTGCAAAGGTAGCAGATATATCGTATCAAGACTAAAGCCAAAAGCTGCCAAACTACAATTTATATACCATCTCCTAGTGTTAAGAAATAATCTGAAGGCTTTAATGTATTTAAAATTTGTTTGAACAAATCTCAGCATAGAAATTAGATAACAGAACGAGGCAAATTCTTAGATATGTCCAAGGAATCAGTTGAAAAATAGTCTCAGGTAAACTACAGATGCTGGATTACTTTAGGGAGTGGAAGGTGAGCAGTACTGCCTACCAATTATTTGCTTGTGAGCCTAATTGCGAGTAAGGGTCCATGCTAGGTGATGCAGGTAACTGTTTCAGAAAACATTATAGAGCATTTTCTGCCAGAAAGAAGGCCACAAAACTCTTGGCACCATGAGAATGAACACAAAACTGAGACACTTCATGGACAAATACTTGCAAAGCCCATAGAATCATCCTAAATGGTGTAAGTTACTTTGGCACTGTAGACAAACACATGGTCTGGGCAAACAGCCTTCTATGTTCCAAAGACACTTTCATTAAGAATGATGGTGGTTCTGTGCACTCAATGGCAGAAATATAAACAAACTTAGCAGTGAATAATCATTTTTCAAAAGTCTGGTAAGATAGACTGAAAATCTTCAACTATGAAAACAACAGTCATATAGCTTCTGTTTACGTTGTCCATCCAATGGAAATAAGATACTTAGTGTTCCTTTATGGGTATAAGCATGCTAGATTTCTTGAGACAAATACTCTGACAGTTTCCCCACTACAGCACCACTACCTACCTTCAGTACATTTTGCTATCAGCACAATTAGGGAGTAAAAGAAAGGATCTCTCTCAAAGAACAACCTTGCTTCACCCACAGAGCTAAAAGCAGTGTTCCTGGAACATTTCCTTCCGGGCACTCTTTATCCACACAAAGGACAAAAAACATAAAGCCACCCTTTGCCACATTTTACAGTAAGCAAATTAATAATCTGAGGAAAGGAAAAAAGCAGCAACTTTCATAGACTACACTCACTGTATGCAGTAAATCGTCATTTTCAAGGCACCAGATGCGCAATAAAGGAGACAGGTTAAAGGAAACAAAAAACATTTGGTTACTTCTTGCCCAGTGAATATTACAAAAGCTGTACAATTTGCAAGAGATATTTGTAAAGTAGAACAGTTACTCCAAGGTGTAGTATCCATCACCTACCTTGTAGAAGGGCTCCATTTCTCTTGAAAAAGGTGCTTCCTGGCCAAATGGGTGGACCTGATGTGCTAAAGGTAATAAGAAATAAGTGTAAAGAAAAATCTCATTTATATTAAACAATTATAAGTTACTATCTGCATGAGTTCTGTTTTGTTTTTAAAGCTAATGTAACATCATGGCATTTTTGCCTTCAAGCAAGGGTCTAAAATTTCATGTTAAAAATAGGTCAATTTGATTCAAGATTCACATTCTCTTCACAAGGAAAAACCTCCTCAGCAGAGCACACGCCCACACTCTCTCAGAGGAAGGGAGAAAAAAGCCATTTGGAATAAATAATAAAAAACCACCCAAATCAGTGTCAAAAATATTTACTGAATTCTCAGGACTCCAAAATAGACTCCCAAAGCCATCTACTAAAACCCCCAATGCTTTAGGCTTTTACTCAACCATAACAACAGGCCACCCCAGCTAATGCATCAACCTGGAAAGGCGTAGGCCAGACAAACGGGCGGTTTCTGTGCACCCACCAAGCCCCCTCACAGGCAGAGGTCACCCCACTGCATCTCAAAACACGCTGCTCAACGAACTGTCCCGCGAGCACCAGAATTAATGAGGCCTGGTCTTTGCCATGCGCGCGTGCCTGGTGATCAGGGTGGCTCCGTGAGACCCCTGACAGGGTGGTGGCCATGGCAGGCCCTTGGGTGCCTGGCACGGGAGAGCTTCCACCTGAACTGAAGCCCTTTCCCGAACTCAGGCTACTATCAGGTCCCTCTTTTGCTTCACCTCCTGCTCGTGCAGAGACTAACAGCCTCAGAGAGGCCTCTCCTGTGACAAGCATGGCTGAAGGTGAAGAACAGACTCAAACATGGGACAAGACAGAGGAGGAAGAGAAGGGAACATCAGTATGATCTGCAAAACCTTGTTTCCTTCGTTGCCTCAGAGCACCGCACGGTGGGTGCAGGTAGCACCCACTCCAACAACCAGTGGCAAGCCAGAGAAGAGGTGAGGCTGTGAGGGAGCGCCTGATGACTGCCCGCGCCCTTCCTCTCCCGCCATAGCACCGTTGCACCCACACCATCACACCACAACAACTCTCCTTCCTGCGACAGCAAGGATGACCAAACTTCCCGGACGTAAAAGGTAACCTTGCTCTTTTCCTAACAGTGCAGGTGACCGGTGGCCAGGCATGCTCCATCTTCCAGTGCGGCACAGCTCACCCGCCCCAGGGAAATGGCGGCTGTGTCGCCCAGAGCGAGAGTGCTGCCGCCGCCATTGCTCTTGCTGCGAGGGGAGTCCTCACGGAGAGGCACTACCTGTGGGAGCTCCCTCATCGCCCAGCAGTTTGCCTAGGGCTCAGGTGCAGCAAGTATTTTAGAAGCACAGTACCATAGGGAAATAACTAAAAACATGGAAAAGATTTGTTGCAGCGTTGTCAAGGCAGGTGGAAGAGATAGATTGCCAGGGGGTCGTTCCTGTAGTCATCAAACAGGTTTCAAAGTCCTCTAAAGCTTGAAGGCAATCACAGGTATCTTAACACGCTAAGCTTTTATTGAAACTAGTATCATGAAACTATGCTATCAATATATAATTGCCCTATGCCTGAATTTGAGCACAAATTAGAAGCAAAGGATAAAATATCCTTTGGTAAGATTGCTGTAAGGCACTCTGCCTTTTTAAGGTAGCCCACTGTGCTGGGTTTGTGTGGCAAGGACTGAAGGATTGCACCCTACAGAAAGGACCCAGCTGGAGCAGGTCATGAAGAACTACAGCCCATGTGAAGGACTCACATTGGAGGAGTTCATGGTGGACTGTCTCCCGTGGGAGGGACGCCATGCTGGAACAGGGGCAGAGTGTGAGGAGTCCTCCCGCTGAGCAGGAAGGAGCGGCAGATACAGCGTGTGATGGACTGATCACAACCCCCATGTACCCCTGTGCCACTGGGGTTGGGGTAGGGTGGGGGTTGGGGGTGGATCAGAAGCAACGCTGAGCCCGGGAAGAAGGGAGTAGCGGGAGGAAGATTTTTAAGGTCTGATCTTCTATCTCACTGTCCTACTCTGATTTGTTTGGTAACTAATGAAATTGATTTCTTCCCAGGGTCAAGTCTGTTTTGCCCATGACCATAACCAGTGTGTGATCCCTCCCTGTCCTTTGTCTCAACCCATGTGCCTTTCATGATATTTTCTCCTCCCCATCCCACTGGGGGAAGAATGAGCAAGTGGCTACATGATGCTTCAATGCTGGATGGGCCTAAACCAAAACATCCACCTTCCTCTTCGGATGCAAAATGTGAACCAAGCCCCACGTGTCATTTCTGTTCTAAGATACTTTTGTCTCCTCTTGAGTTGACTACCGCTACAGAAAATGCAATGAAATGGAAAACAGATGTTGTCTAGTACATCAACTGCATTAGGAAAGTTCTGACAAAATGCCATATATAAAAACACACTGCTTTCACAAGTATTTTGCAGAGACTCTTGTGCTAATGTATAAAAACTTCACTGTGTTAAAATAAGGATGGTGAAAGGATCCAAAGCAATTACATGACTAATAAAAACCTTCGATACTCCTGAACAAAAAGAGTAGTTAAAGAGAGAGAGAGACCAAAATGACCAAAAGGAAGTTAAGTAGGTCTACATTCATAAGTGCTGGAGTGTGCTGGGGCACGCACTCTTCTGAATATGCATGCTCACTTCATAGTTAATGTAACCAATTGTTTGCATTCTTTATACTAAGCGCCAGCTCTGCAAGTGTAGCTCCTCAGCTCACATGAAGGTCAAGAGCTGTTGAGGACATGCACACTCCTCTAGGACAGGCTCATAGTTTTATAGCACATCGGAGTCCAGGATAATCTCTGGGATGGGACCCATCAAGCTACAGGTGGAAAGCCATAACACAGCCTGTCTGCTGTACAAATTTGCCACAGAAATCAGAAAACACAGTATGGTGACTACATGCGTCTGAAAAGCCCAATTTAAAAATGGTGAAATTCTGAAATGAGGCCACAGAAAAAACTTATTCCCAGGCTGTGGTATGCCTGTACATGGATGGGAAAGGGTTAAAGAAAGTAGAGGGAAAAGCGTATATATTTGAATAGACAAAATGTCTCCACTAGAGAAACAAAGCCATAGTGATTTATCTTATTTTCCAACTTGAAAAAAGGCCCAAGGCTCTCATAAAAAAACTCCATCTGATTCAGCACAAACCCACATGAACTGAGAAAATTAACCATGCCTTCCCAGGGAAGGAAGCTAAAGAATTCAAGCATGTAAATAATGTACCGCAGCGACCGGTCAGGCCTTTCAAACAACAAACTTCTGTGTTTGCAGGGCTTCGCTGAAGTTTAGCTATGCCTGATCTGTGCTGGATAAATTCTCTTTCTGTTCCCAAGCCTTTGCACGTGAAGTCTCAGGTGGTACAAATTATTAAAACATATTTCAAGTTGAGAAATTACAGAGTTAAACTATCTCTCTCTTTAAAGTGTTCAAAAGCTGCTTTTTCCCTGTTGCAGATTAAGAAACCATTTGAGGAAGTTCCTTCTTCTAAAGGCCATCTATAACAAAAACACATTTGGTCCATCCCAGGTGTTTTTCTTCAAATGAATTGTTTCTTCAGTGTAGTCTGTAAGCTCCTGGAGAAGAGTGGCTGGTTCTCCTATGTAAGTAACAGCATATTCTGTATTTAGGCAAAATAAAAATGCAAAAACTGATTTTAGAAATTTCTTCTGTAATCCATACATGCTGTAAGATTAATATTTATGCAATTGGCTTTATTGATGGCATAGTTTTTCCCAAAACTTATCAACCAAACACACTGACTAAAGTATTATTCAATTTCTAATAAATCCCCACACAGCTACCGGAAGAAAGACAGTAACTAGTTTGAACTTTTCTATGAGCGCTGAGAAACATGTGGCCTAATATACAGTTTGGACTGACTTAACTCCAGCAGCAGATGAGCACAGGGCACCTGGGGCGGCAGGGAGGGGGAGAAGGACTTGGATCAATCAGAAAGAGCAAAGATTTCAAACTAATGTCTTGAAAGAATGTGAATTAGTGTAGTTTATCGGTAAGAGAACATGTGACACCAACAGTTACCTGTAAAGGACCGCTGGTTTGATGGGAAGGAAATGACCTCAAAGGGATACCCTGGCTGCAACATTATTATCTACAGCAAATACATACAACAGGATCCGGGGGTGCAAGTTAACTTCCATCCAGAGCAGGATCCACCTCTCTCTGAAGCACAGTTGTTGTTGCTGCGGCAGCCATGCACCACCACAAGGAGCAAGGGAAGTGTTCACACGCTTGCTGAAAGCCAGCGGCCGGGAGAGCTGACTAACGGTGTTTAACCCGTGAGCACCTGCTCGTGTGCAATGGGATACCTGGAACTAGGAGCCACTCCTGACCAAACACAACCTTGCCTGGGGATTCCCTATCAATTTCTAATGGCAAGTGGGACTCGATTTCCACTCAAGGCAAGCGATGGACTGTTCTTCCTCTGATGACACAACCAGTAGGAAACTTTGTGCTGCCACAGGGCTCCGGGCATGGGAAGCCGCCTGACCGAGGGCTAGCAGCGATTTTTCTGAGGGAAGGCTTTTCCATAGGAAAATGTTGCTTTGCTGAAATCTAAAACATTCCATGGGAATGTGTTGATTTGGACACCACTTGTGCTGGAAACCAGGCCGACGTAAAGGCTGGCTGGCCAGCCAGCCAGGGTTCATGGCAGCCGGCCAGCCCAACCAGGAGCTCCCCGGGCACACAGAAGCACTAATGCATGTGAGACTCCCCCCCAACCTCCAATTAATTATTGCTACAAAAATGTATGCCACACATTTATAAAAATCTCTAAAAGGTGCGTAGGCTTCGAGAGATTTAAAAAAGGAAATATAAATCCTTTGTCTTCTGCAATTCACATTAGAGCAAGGAGACTGCAGTTCTTAAAGTCAAGTGCTAAAAAAAAAGCCAGGGTATGAATTCTCTCTCACAGTTGCAGTATTTCACAACTATGCCAAAAACACTAACAGGCCTCTTTGTCAGAGAGGCCTGATTAATAGATTTAAAAAACCCAAACAACTGAAAATTCAAAACAAATTCAATTGTGTGGGACTACACACCACAAACAAGGGATGATGAAAACACAGAAGAAAGGCAACAAATACAGGCCACGTCCTGTGTTACCAAATATGTCCATGCTTATGTGATGGTAAGCAGGACTCTGAAAGGGGGGAAAACAAGCCAACAACTCCCCCTGGCCCTGAACGAACACTTCAAAGGCCTCTGGAGCAGGGAGCTATTAGCCCGAAGAAGAAAGGCTGAGCAGGGAGGCAGGGAAGATGCTCCACACACACCTCAGAGCACCATGACCAACAGGTGGTGGGCTCCGCTACTGGGGCGTAGCTGGTGCCAAAGCACACCCTGGCTCTCAGGAAAGCTTGGAGTGCAGGGCAGGACAGCACAGTGAGGGGTAGACAGATGAACGGTGTCAGCTGTAAGCTAACAAGCTGTTGCACACAATATATCCAACGCAGAGCCTGCAGGGACACAGACCATCCCCTCTCCAGCCCTTACAAGTGGCAAAAATAATGGGCACAAGCTAAGATGATTGACTGAAGCGCCTCTACATCCAGCTCTGCCCACGGATTTTGCAAAAAGCCATGGCAGGAAGAAATACAACTCTTCCTCTCCTGAAAATCACAGTAAGTTCCCAGTAACGCAGAACAAGTGGATGGGAGAGCACGCAATTCACCGTGATCACCACCCTCTGCCCCAGGGTTGACAGCATTGATCAGGGCAGAGTTCTAATTGAAAATTCTCAGGAGGAAGCTGCAGGTGCCAGATGAAGGGAACGACAGCATCACTGTACCCCTGCTGCAAGTACTCCATTACCAATCCTCCAACAGTGCAAAATACTTCACCGCAAGTCTCACTACACCTCAGACACAGTGAACTGAAGGAAATGGCAAGAATGTCAAACCTCAAAGAGTAACCAACGGAGCATTTTGCAGGTACAGAAACCCACTTCTGAAAATTTCTGAAAGGCAACTAAACCACAGTTATTCCTATGTTCCAGTTGCTGAGATAACAATAGCTGTAGGTGCCTTTATCTGGCTGCAGCCCATGAAACCCTGTTTTTAGTGGCAGCAGGGAATGATGCTCTTGACAACACCTTCAGCTCCCGATGCAAACTGGATTCAGACTGCTATCATAAGGTACATAAATGGATGTCCAACTGAGCTGGAAGATTGTAATTTTTATCATTCCTTGAGATGTTAATTTAGGATTGGGTGGCAACTGAGAAAAAGGCTTAAGAAGTATACTTTTGTGGGAATGCGGCATCCCTTGATGCTGGAAGATGAACGTACCTCCTTAAGGCAGTCACCCTGTGTAAGGCATGAGAAATATTCACGACTGTGGTGAGCAGCCCGCTTGGCTCCCATGCTGTACCAATGCGGTCTACAGCGCGCGGCTGTTGGACGGGGTGGGAAGAGGTCACCCTGTCCAAACCACACCACCACGCGCTTGCAGAGTGAACACGGGACAGATGGCATCTCATTCTGGTTCAGGTCTCCTCTGACACTTGTCAGCTCTTCACTGCTTGCACCAGAGAGCTCAGATCCTTCTACTGCTGTATCAGCTCCCTTCTCTGCACTCAACTTCGATGCCATCACTGGCCGGGGGCTAATAAGAGTACTGCACTGCAAGGAGAGGTTAATGCTCTACACCTGGGTACATAACCATAGTTGTATTAAAGAATTTATCAATCCCATTCTAAATTTGGAGCACTACAGAAGCATTTAGATACTGCCTCACCTTTAACACATGTGTTTTGTTAACAAGGGGAAAAAAAAGAAGTATAATCCCTACCAGCAGTTTGCTGGCAGTTAATATCACAATTAGCGATCACCTAGCAACAGGCAAGCAAGCTTCCTCTCCAATCAAAGGGAAAAAACCTTCACGAACCTGGGCTAATGACAACACATGAAAAAAGATCTGTAAGGTACGAGTTAAGGTATTTCCTGATTTTAATGAAAACTGATTACTTTAGAGATTTTTAATGTATAAATCCATTACTCCATCTTCTCAAATTTTCCATAACTGACAAAACATTATTCTTAAAGAGGTTTATGAATTCACAATACTAATTTTTAATTTATGAAGGCTGATCTAATATTATGGTAATGCTTCTCTTTCCTCTGCAATTCCCTCTTTTATTGTCTCTCGGTATCTCTCACTTACTGCGACATGTGGGATTGAGACTTTAAGCTCCTAGATAGAGTCTTTCCTGGTTTCTCTAGGGTGTCTAACACATTTTTGAGCGAATGATAAAATTTTGATCTCTTGCGCACTGTAAATGAGTTTTCTATATGACACAACTGCCAGAGGGATTACATCTAAATTTTTATTAAAGACAAAAGAAAAGTTGCTCAGGAAAGCTATTCACAAATGAAACATCTGAAAATAAAATGTAATGCTACTTTTTGAAAGATAAAGTGAGGTGGAAAGTTGGCCAAATCTTTATGTTCTCCAAACAGCCAAATCCATTCTCCTGCCACTGCCTCCACTTAAAACAAGTAATTAAGCATGAAAATAAAGAGAGGGAGAGAAAGGAAAAAAAGAAAGGGGGGAGTAGCATAAAAAAAGCATTTCAAATTTCCAGAATTAGGGATAAAAAGGCTAATTCCTAATTTCAAGAAAAACATGGTCATGCGTCTTTCAGAACCCATCAATGACTGCTGCGGTGCTCAAAACATCCCTCTCACTGCTGATGTGATATATGAAGTTTTCTTCTCCCCCTGGTGAGAGTCCATAGCCTTCAGTCAGAATTCTGGTCCTTACCAAGAGCTGAATATATATTTATGGACAACAACAAAGATTTTGTTCTTTAAATAAATTTTTTAAGTCATAATTTCGAGAGAGCTGTTGTTTTAAGAGAGATGGCTATTTGAGGCAGACCAGCCATAGTGCAAAATGCGAATTTCTCACTAATCTCTGTTTAAATATTTTAACACATTTATTGTGAACACATTATCATTCTAGGCTGAATACCGAAATAGGAAGAAGTCCAGATATAGTTGAAAATTCATGGTGAGACAACTGTTCCACGTTACTTTTAATTAAAAACGATTTGTCTCCATTGGGAATTGGGAGATGCAGGCTATCAGCCTCCAGTTCTAATTCTGCCTCTACCACTGAATCACAGAGTGACTTCAGGCAAGTCATTTCATCCTTTCTCAGTTTTATTTTTCTTCTTTTGTGTTAAAAGTAGGAATAAGCTCTTACCGACATAGTCTACCTATCTCTGGGAGGAATAAAGAATTGTTAAGTATGAACACAATAGGTGAGGGAATAGGCTTTTGAAGTGCATGTAGTTAAAGAAGGAACAACACAGCTCAGTTCCAGAGCACAGGTTGTTATTTGTTCCTGCTTTCCTGATTTTGAAACAAGGTAAAACACTGCAGGTACTTCACATGTTGCAGTGCTGTGTTTCTCCTTACTTCACAACTACCATTAAATGGTTCCTAGACTATCCCTGGATGTGAAACCGGTGGTCATCAAGCCGGGGAAACTTCAGAGCTATATAAACTTGCTCGTGTGCTAGGGTGCTTGCCAGTGCCAGCTCATGCAGGCACCGCAGGACAGTCCCTGGAAGAACAGATGAACAGAAGATGCTGTTTACAGACAGCCACTGGTCTCTGGGACCACAAAGGACCGTGGCCTCTTTTGGGCCATAGCAGCAGTAAATGCTGACCTGGTCAGTGGGGAGAAGTTTGATTCTTTTCTATTCTACAGTTTCAGAAATGGAGCACTCCAGTTTTCTGACAATAGCCTTCACTGGCTGCAAAACAAGTGAGGGGCAAGAAGCGGTTCGTTTCTTTTTTGGTTTTACTCGATTAGAATTGCGCTGGAAGACAAAAAGTCTTTTATCTCAGATTCCAGAAAATAAATTACTCCTGGCAATCACCTGTATCTAGGCTCAGCTTCATTTTCAACTTGATGTAAAGCGGCTGCTTTGATAGTTAATGCTACAACACAGACGTGACTCTAGAGAACTTCCACGCCAACCACCTGAGCGACTGAGCTGCAGTGCAACCACAGCGCTGCTGGCCAGGCACAACACTTAGAGCGCTACTGAAAGCGGCATTTCTCCCAAACTGAAATGGATTAAATTTGTAAAAAGCCCAAGGTCACCCAACTGACTTCTGTCACTGTAGTCCTGAATGCTCCATTTATTATTTTTGCAGAACTTCAGACAGTTTTGCTGGTAGACCTGCCTGGATTTCGGAAATACTTTCTACATGAGGCACCCACTCACATTTCCAACCACAGCTTAACTGTGGCCTGTCAATTGGGTTTGAGATCAGTGATATGCGCGGCTCTGCCAGAGCAGATCCTCACCCACTAGTGAGAACACGCCCCTTGTTGAAGACACCAAGGTACCCTGAACATGCACAAAGTTATAAACGTGCATATGCAAAAGGGCAAATATGATCTTCAGTGCAACAGGAATAGATGGGAAGAATGAAGTGGAGGCCTTTAAGTCTCCCTCACTCCAATGTTTTATGTTTCTTGCTGAAATTCTTATGGTGCGATTCCCCATTTCACCAATTTAAGTACTAAGGAAACTCAAAACTAAGCTTGACCCGCAGGCTGCTGCCAGTTTGAACTCCCCCTCCACCACTTGCTCCAAGCCAAGGCGCTTACCAGCTGAAATTTTCCATACTTGGTCTTTCTCATTAATCTTGAATGAATGTGGTTCAGATGATTCAGAACTAATCTGGCTTCTGGAATTACAGAAGCAGAGGACAAAACGAATGTTTAACCTCTCCCCTGGAACATTTAACCTCTCCCAGATGCTGAGGGTATTTTTCCCTGGGAAACTTAATGTGCTTATAGGCTCCGCAGCACTGCTGCAGAGGAGCGTGCAGAGGTCTGCAGTCACTGGGCCATACACCAAGGTGTCCAAGGCACATGACAGAAAGTTATGCAAAAGCAGAAAACATGATGATGATAATAATAACAACAAAAGGGACATCAAGTACTCACATATTTGTAAAGCCCCAATTACATTTGTGATTAATCTCAATTCTACCCCTCTATGTGTATCTACTACACGTGTCCTGCATTCAGTGGTCACACTCTCATCCCCCCCCCATCAGTGACGGAGGATCAGGCTGCAGAATGTGTGAGGTGCTGACAAGAAGAATGATAGACAGTTTGTGGGTGCTTCCGTCGCCAACACAAAAGTTTAAAGCAAAAATACCGAGTTATCCTTAGAGATACATTTTTAGAAATAAACTGCTATGGCATAAAAAATTTAGTATCAAAATTTGTCAGTTTTCACTCATTCACATTCCTGCGATTACTCAGTCTGAAGCACTCAGAGCTCTATTTTAGGGATGGGGGAAGGGACAGACCAACACACATTAAACTACAGCACCTAACACGGGGCTGTTTCACCTCGCAGTCTGGGTCTGCAGTTGCAACAAAAGAGGGAAGAGAACATACTATTTTTTGCACTCAGAAGCATTGTAGAGACATCACCTAGGTCAATGCTCCCACCCACAGAGCTACAGATACCATTTCCTTTCACAGAAAGGAAAACACACACAGAGTACCTCCAAAAGACCCAGTAAACTGTGGCAGACCAGCACCAGCCCCTGGACACCCCACCTTCCAGCTCCAGGCCCTCGCTGATAACCCACACTGCTACTCTATCAGGGCTCCTCATGACTACTCAGGGCTCCTCCTTGTGACAGGACAAGGGGTAATGGGTTTAAAATGAAAGCAGGGAGATTTAGATTAGATATCAGGAAGAAGTTCTTCATGGAGAGGGTGGTGAAGCACTGGAACAGGTTGCCCGGAGAAGCTGTGGATGCCCCATCCCTGGCTGTCTTCAAGGCCAGGCTGGATGAGGCTTTGGGCCACCTGGTCTAGTGGAGGGTGTCCCTGCCCATGGCAGGGGTGTTGGAACTAGATGATCTTTAAGGTTCCTTCCAACCCAAACCATTCCATGATTCTATGACTAACCGGCATCAGCTGCACCTACAAGAGTTCAGTGTTTCTCCTAAACAGATCCCAAATGCCTCTGGTTGGATGCAGAGAATTAAAAGCGGAACTATACTGTGGCCTCCACTGTAAGTAAATGTAAAGCCAATGGCACCAGTTTGGCTCAATTCTATCTTATGTGCCCGATCCAGCCAGGAGAAGGTAGGAATTTTCCCTTTATACCGGAAAAGTCTTCAACTGAACAAAGCCTCCAATTCAAGGGGCAGAGCAGATGTGGCCTTACTGGCATTTACACTGTAGAAGTCTCTTCCCTCTTTACAGCCTCTGCCAAAACGAAGAAGGCCCACCGAACCGCGGCTGGGATCTGTACTTCTCTCGTCTCCAGAAGAAGAGCACTCCTACTTGTTTTTACAGTAGCAATAACCACAGCACCCAGCTCCCAGTATCTTCTACTTAACATTTTCAAAGCGGAGCTATGAAATAATGAATTTCACACGTTCTGCAAATTTAACTGTAAACAAATACTCAGAGGACTTCATTTTGACTCATTTTTAAATTATCTTGAGCCTCTTTCATCTTAGCAGAAAAATAAACCTCCCACCTGTAATGGGAAATAAAATTCAGCGTGCATCTTTATCCCTAATCCTTACCTCTCCAAACAGCTGTTCAGCCTGTTGAGAATACGAACGTTGTACTTAATAATATCCTAATAATTTTCTCAAGTTACAGTATTACCTGCATGAATGAAGGAACTCACTAAGGAAAAGAAAAGCTGACCTTCACATAATTTAGAGCAGTAAGTCCCCCCTCTACCTTCAAGCCAGCAATTCTTCACATGACTGATGATGCTGCATCTCTACCAAGGAGGAGACTACTTTTCCAGAAACTGTCTTACAACTCTGTTGTTTCAACAAATCTCAGCTTCCCCGGTGGAATTCGTGACCTGGTCTACGTTTCCCTCCATTTGCTGCTTCTCCTCAGCTGTTTGTGCAGAAATTGGATGCGACTCAGTAAGACAGGGCTTAAACACTGCTTTTCACTCTGGGATTCTCAGCAGAAAGCAGAGGTGTAGAAATAAAGGCTGCATGTGGAAAGGTGAAGGTGGGCAGGCAATTGCTTTTGCAATGAGATACTGCTTTCTACATCTCTGCTTTATCCACTGTGACTTCATGTGGGGGAGGTTGATAAAAAATTGTTACGCACATGAGAAAGTCACAAAAAGTTCCAAATATCTAAGTTAACTGTTTCTGGATGATATATCTAAATAGCAATTCACTGACAACCTTGTGCCAAAACACAAAGCCTAGAGAGAGTCTAGGCCATTCACTCTCTCTTGATAAGGCTGAAGAAAGTTGAAGAATAAAACCAAATATGACAATCCAGCAATCGCCTGTGCCTGTCGCCGAACAGCTCTGGTTTAACAGCTGGTGGAGGAGACCACAAGCTCGCTCCTTGATGAACTAAGAGGTCTGGGAGGTCCATCTGCTGGTGGGCAACCCCAAAACCAGAGGTATTTCACTAGCAAAGAGCAGAGTCTTCACTAGCACCAAAAGGAGCTGCTAAGGATGGGCACAGTTATCTGTCAGATACTCTGTAATTCTCCTTCCAGCTGATTCAGTGTCTGCCATGCGGCTGCAGAAAACCCTCATTAGTATTAACTAGCAAAAATACGTTCATGAGTGTATGTGCACTCTCACTCTCGCTCTGTAATTAATCCCTGGAGTAAAGCTGTTCCTTGAATCACCTCAAATATAGAAAATCAATGAGTTAGATTACAGGAAACAATTAATTATGGTTCACTGGTGTTTAGAAAGAGACGCTGACACCCTGACATCCTCAGATAGCATTTGTGCCCTCTAAAGCAGCAAATCACAGAAAGTAACAAACTACGCTTTTCAAACATCAGATGACCTCAAGCTTGCTCATTCTAGTGAAATGATACTAATCAGTCATAAAATGAACGGGACATAACCTTTTAAACATTAAAGAGGCAATTAATTTATAGTGCATCCATTTACTAAAACCAATTAAGCAGAAATATTTTCTTCACGTGTTAATATAACTTTTGAAATATCATGGAGGCGGCAGGGGAAATGGAACATATGACTTTGCCAAACCATTCCAGTGCATTCTCATGTTAGTGGTTTCATTGATAGTCAAGTCTCTTTTTTTTCCAGTGTCGCATCCAGTGCATCACTGGATTTTCCCACCAACATGCAAAGGACTGAAAGTAAATGGGCATAATAGGGAAGCAGCAAGCCCAGCCCTTTGCAGCACGAAGCCACTCAGACAGCTGTCTCTGCTGGGTGCTGCAAATACCTTGTGAACATCTGCCTAAACTGTCTCTTCCTCCACATTAACCCCCTTGCTGAATCCCTTTTGGGTTTTATTATCGCCTGTATTTTACTTCAAGCTTATGTCTATTTTGTAGAGCCTTCAGCATCTCAGCACGGGACAACTTCACAACTAAAGCTTTATTAAGCTGTTTACACAAGTCCCACGGACAGGAAGAGAGCTGGTGTTTCCTCACAAGAACCATATTAGATATCAGGAAAAAATTCTTCATAGAGAGGGTGGTGAGGCACCGGAACAGGCTGCCCAGAGAAGCTGTGGATGCCCCATCCCTGGAAGTGTTCAAGGCCAGGCTGGATGAAGCTTTGGGCCACCTGGTCTAGTGGAGGGTGTCCCTGCCCATGGCAGGGAGGTTGGAACCAGATGATCTTAAGGTCCCTTCCAACCCAAACCATTCTGTGAGTCTATGACAGATTCTCCCTGTTTGTGTGGAAACTCTACTGGTGGGTTTGTCTCTTGGTCTCTCATTCAGGGGGACTCTAGAATAGGCTGTGAAGGCTAGAAAGCAGCAGGTCAGATTCCCTAGATTATATGAGAGCAAAGTAATGGAATGAAAAACAAAATGGACAGAAAATTTGCATTTAACAAATGCTTTGGATGGGAATTAAAATGTATATTTGTAAAAACAAGTTCAAAAAGAACAGCTCAGCTTCAAGAACACAGTGCAGGAACGTCAAATTTTAATGTTTTTGACTAGAGAAAAAAGGTTCCCTGTATTAAAAGAGCAGTTTTCTCAAACAGTATATTCCCCATACAACCCCACCTTGCCCGTTATTCATGCTACACTAGCCTGAAAGGCAGGATGATGCCCGTTAACCTGTTAACCTCTCAGTGCCACACTGGAAGACAACTACAAGCATTTGCCTATGAAAGCAGGTTTAACAAGGACTTGAGTGAAACTCAAGAGCAGGGCAGAACTCTCTACTCCTCCATGTTGAGAAACTCCCCTAAACTTGTGGGAACAGTGAACTGAAAGCAGGGCTTCTGAGCCTGACTACATAAGTGTTTCACACTGAGAAGTTCCACTGAAAAAGAAAAGGAAGGAAAGAAAAAAAGCACCAGTAACGAGTACATTCATGATCCCTGCACACCTTTGTGTCTGCGCCACCCCAAGAGAAACAGCTTCCCTCCTGGGAAGGGTAGAAAAAGTCACTGTTTCAGGCAGTCTTGCCATCATGAATGTACAAAACCAAACTATTCCCTATTAAATCCACAATGTCTGTAATTCTCCCTTTGGAAATTCTCTTTCTGGAGGGTGAGGGAAAAGCCCTTTTTTCCTGTCGTGTCCAAGCAAGCTCCAGCCTTCAGCCCCAGGCATGCTCGCTGTTACATGAGTGCGTTTGACCGTCTTTTCAATGGGGCAGCCAGGCTTGGTACCCACTTTCCTTCTGGAGGAAGGGAAGGACCTACACACACCACTGCGGCACTGACAGTGCTTTAACTGAAGGAGGAACTGCCTGATTTGCATCTCTGAACAGGCCAACAAACAAAAAATGGCACCACAACTCATCTGTAGGATGGGTGGCGGGGGATCGTGGCGGGAGGGCGACCCTGGCGTCCGTCTCATAGGAACCACCAGGTAAAAAGTTTCTCCACAGGAAAAAAGGGAGTTCAATCTCCCTCCTTTCCTTGGCTCCCCTATTAAAGAATACAAATTAGCTTCCTGAAAAACAACGGCCCTTTAGATGAGGCAATAGCTTTCCTCCCTGTTTTTGTTTGTTTGTTGAAAACACTTTGATTTCACAGGAAGCACTAACAAATGCAACTGGGGATCAACTTTGCTAAAGAACCTCAAAAAGCAACAGGACACACATCTCTTGCTTCAGCCACTAAACTGGATTGTCTCACTGGCTCCAGCAAAACTGCTGAATTATTTCCCTAACAAAAGAAAGGCGCTTTTAGGTCCTATAATCTCATTTCAAATCCTTTTACCCACTCCCTACTCTTTTTGGCCTTGAAATTGCAATCCTCTTTCAGGACTAATCTCGGGACTAATTGGTGCCAGCACTCCAGTTTCTCTGCCGTTCCTTCCCCCTCCCTCTGGCATTGTTCAGGTGCCGAAAAGGACGGCGGGCCAGGGTTCAGCACCCCTATAATGAGTCTGTTCCTACAGAGTAACTGTTAATAATTAGCAGGAAGCATTTTGTCTTTAAATTGCACAGCGTGAGCAGCAAGTTTTCGCAAAGCCGAAGAATCGCTTCACTGTGGCTCCAGGAGCTGGGCGAGTTTGTGGGCGATCTGCAGGCTGGGCACGTGGAGGGCCGGGTGGCGTGCAGGGCACCGTGCCCGGGTCCCACCAGCCAGGCACACAGGGCAGCACGGGGAGAGCGGCCTTCCCGGAGCTCCGCCGGCGTGGGACTGAGCAGGGAAGCGAGGGAGTGCCCTGCACACCTCACCTCCACGCTGCCCCAACGCCGTCGACGTGACAGGGCCCAGTCAGTGTGGTGCAAGGGCAGCCTTTGTTTAAGAAATATTCCAGAACACAACTCCCTGCAGAATAACGAGCAAAGAGGAGATTTAAGCAAGCCTGCCACTTTTCAGCTAATGACTGTATTTGCAGGTAGTGCCAAAAAGGAACAATGACTTCTCTTACCGAGGGACTATCAGTGTTGACCATTTCCCAGTCAGACTTGGAAGCAAAATTAGTTTTTCTGTAATTGGAAACTTCAATCTAGCGAGTGCATTAGAACAAAACCACACAAAAAGCTATTTCCAATGGTGGTTCGTTTCCAGCAAACCTGAGCCTAACCTTGAGCTTTGATTCAGGGAAAATAAGCCAAAAGCTTCAAAAGTTTTTCAAGCTGGCAGGACTACATCACCAAGAAGCCACACAAAGTTTTGAGAGGTATTGTACAGGGTCTTCTACTGTCTTCCAGCTGAAGGATAACACAAGCAACTCCATCTGATGAGATATGCAGTGCTTCCATTGTATCCCCAGGGACCGCTCTGGAGCTCGAATGCAATTGCGACTACATCCACACCCTCATTGGCTACTGCGTATCTTTAGCCACCTGCAAGCAGGTATGCTATGAAGAATATATCAGCATTAAAAAGGGAAAAAGACACAACTCACTTCACTCTCCTGAAAAATCAACCCTTCTTGTGAAGCATCAGAAAGAGGCGGGCTGTGAGGTGCACACAAGACCTAAGGTCTCACCGGATTTAGGGAATTTACTGCTAGCGCAAAGAGGCAACACCAAAGGTTTCTGTGTAAAAAGGCAAACTCTTTGGCACCCTCAGCCAGCACCTATCACTGGAGAAAAAAAGCACAGTGTCACTGCAAGTACCCCCTAGAGTTGGTGTGAGCATGCAACAGCCACATGGTAAGAACCTGTAATTTATCTCTGGTCACAGAAATTGATAGCAGATTTGAACACAGAGCTGAAGTTACTGATGATTTTTCTTTGTTTGCACCGTAGCCTGAGATCAGGCGGTGTCTCGGTGGCTTCTGAATTAAGATGGGTTGTAAGTACGCTCAGCTCTGTGCACATTACCGCTCTCGGCATACTAGGTTACCCCACCACACTAAAGCCACCCACGGCGCACCACCTTGCTGAGGGAATGGTGTTACAGAACATCAGCTGGAACAAGCGCATTTAAATTCTCCATCTCTTGAAAATGCAGTTTGCAAACCTTGTGCTCAGGATCCATCGCTTATTTCTGTTTGCCTTTGCGACAGAAATTTCAGACAGCGGACTCTCCTCAGGTCATCCAATTCAGCTCTCTGCCAACAGAAAACTCCTTCCTACAGTCAATTTTCTAGGATTTTATTGGGTCTGCTTTTCAGCATTCTACCAGATGGATTTCAAATCATTTCCTTCAAGAGATTAATTCAGTCTAATAAGTTCATTATTTGCGCCTGGTCAGTGACCAAGGAAAGATAAGCCAGAGTCTGTGTACGTGTTTCCTCCCTCACACGTTATTAAAACGGCAATTTTTCCAAGTCTCAAAGCCTGTTCACAACAGCAATACAACAGAGCCAGAGCGATATCCCCATGAAAACTGAGCACCTGCCTTCACAGAGGGAGACTCCTAGATTTGTTTACAGCATCAAAGCAACCTCAGCCCAGGCTGCCCTACTGCTATTGTGCTAGAGCACAGGCTGAGAGATTGTTGTGGTTTAATTATCTGCACTAGACAACTTTTCTACAGCATGTAAGTGACTTGAGAATACAGGTTTGCAAGTCAGGAAACCTTTAAGGCAGGTTTGTAGCACTCACCTGCCAGGATATACCTGTGTCAACACTAAGCACGATGATGCCTCCATGCTCTTCCATGCAGAAAGTCTCCTTTGAGAGACAGACGTGGCATCATTTTACTAGCACAGCACTGAGCCATCCAACTACCCCCACTGAAAATACGGTTCAGTGACATTTTCTATGGAAGGAATGGTTTAAGAAAGCTCTCATCCCTCCTTGACAAGTCCCATCCCTTAAAAATAAATAAACCAACCACCAGGATCCCATTTACAGTGCAGCAACACAAATGCCTTCACTTGCACAACTGAGAGAAGAGTTTGTTATTGTACTAGAGCAGCAAGAACATCCTAAAATGACTCTGCAAAGGAAAAACAAAGAAAACACAAAAGGAAGGATAAAAACCCAAATCAACCAAAACCAAACCCCCAAAGCAACCCTCTGCTGAGCCATCAGAAGATAACTGCTCCCAGTGTCCTCAGGCAGCTGGCGAAGAACTAGCCTGGAGACTGCTGCACGCCACCGTCTCGTGGTACGGTAAAGCCCAAGCATGTTTTTGTTGTCTTAGACTGGCCAAAGGGCAAACTCAGTACCAAATCCAAACAGCTTGGGAAACGTTTCCTCTGTTACTCTGGAAGGCCTGGGAGCACCACCTATGGAGTGCTGTGCCTCTTCTCAGGGGCATCTCATAGTGAACAGAGGATGGCAAATGAGCACAGAAATATGCAAAAATGAACTCAACTCCTGAAGCTCTTGCTCCATATCATTACAAAATACAGAGCTCATCAATACAACCTTCCCCCTGTCTTCAAAGCAGGGTTTTGATAGTAATATCCCCAGGGAGACAGAAAAATACCAGTTCTAGCACTTCCAGCAAGAATTTCTGTTCTCTTTTTTCCCCCATGTCTGAGTAAGTCTATTTCTACATCTGAAGGGCAAAGCAGCAAAATATACTTAATAACCAAAAGATCTACATTGCTTTAGCAATATCGCTATGGCTCTTAAACTATCATGGGATAAATGTGTTTATTGTTATGTTATACTTGCAAGTAGCAAAATAAAAGCTGGCTACTCCAGAAGCTTTGTTTGCTAATAATTCCCTTAAGTTTAGGAAATTATTTCATTCTAATTAATTGTTTTATTTTTTTAATCTCACGAGAAAAATGGTCGTCTTTATCTTTTATATGCAAAACAGCTAACAAGAGAACAATTTTTCATATAGAGAAGGAACTCCAATTAATAGAGATCTTAAACACTTGGGGAGCTGTTATGAGTTCTGCCATTGATCATACAGATGCCTGGAAAAAAGGCTTTTCAGGAAAGTTACATAATTAAAAGTAACCCTGTATCTTTTTGGTGGTATTTTTCCCTCCATCTACTAATCTGGAATAAACATAAAAAATTAACGATACTCAAATAACCCTGAATTTGCTAAATTTACGTCTCTTATTCATACACTTTTACTGGAACCTATATCCTGCACTGCCATCAGTTATGAATTCCCAATGCTGCCTGGACCATTTTAAAGCATCGTTATATTTTTAATAATTCAGTCTTAAGTACCTGCATTATTATGCAAATTAGCTTTCCAAATTTCACATATTCTGTCTTAAAAAACACCACCACACTCACACAACACTAAACCCCAGAATTATATACACTTCTAAACACTGAAGTTTGTTGGGGTCTGTTTAGCTTGGAGAAGAGGAGGCTGAGGGGGGATCTCATCAATGCTTATCAGTATCTAAAGGGTGGGTGTCAGGAGGATGGGGCCAGGCTCTTCTCAGTGGTGTCCAGTGACAGGACTGGGGGCAATGGCCATAAACTGGGAAACAGAAGGTTCAGCCTGAACATGAGGAAACCCTTCTTCCCTGTGAGGGTGACAGAGCACTGGAACAGGCTGCCCAGAGGTGGTGGAGTCTCCTTCCCTGGAGACTTTCAAAAGCTGCCTGGACTTGTTCCCGTGTGATCCAAATTCCCGTGGACTTGTTCACTCCAGGTGATCCTGCTCTGGCAGGGGGGTTGGACTAGATGATCTCTAGAGGTCCCTTCCAAGGCCTAACACTCTGTGTGAAATCTGTGAAGTTGAAGTGTCAAAAAAGAGCCCGGTTTGAGCATCTTAGTTCTCCAAACTATCCTTAGGAACTTTGCCATCAAGCCTGCAACCACTGTTTGAACAGAATTTCTTTTGGAAGGATATATAATGGAATCCTGAAAAAAATAACTACAGAAAGAAAGCAGTGAGAGGCATAGAGCTCTGCAATATTTATATTTTCCGGGCTGACAACACAGAGAACCCACCAGTGAGGTCAAAAACCGTAGTAAGGAGAACAATTGGCAACAGCAGTCAGGTATACAGGGCCATAAGCAACAAATGCAAAAAACCACCGGCTGTATGAAGTTGGACACCAACTACTAGCTTTGAAAAGGGCAGAATAGTAAACTACAGTTACTTCACTTTCCCAAATAAAGTCCATGTAGACTCTAATACCAAAAATATGTCATACAAGCTAATGAAAAGAAAATTTAACAAGTGCAAGCATGCTGCAGCAAGCCAAGAAAGAAATACATTTACATTTGTATTAGCAAGACCCATTGGCTGTGCAATCTTGGCCGCTTTAAGAGCAGAGCAATGAAAAATTACCATACATAACCGAAGCATACGCATGAGCCCACAGAGCGAGTTCTGGCAATTAACAGGAGGAGATTGCCAACAAAGCAGAAACGAGTCAGGATGAAAAGAAAGATCTTTTATAAAACTTTGATCCACACTGGTATCTGAGCTGGCCAATCTCTTCAGCCATTCCCCTTTCACAAAGGAAAAAACGATCTCAAAACACAGAGGTGAAAGCCATGCCCCTCTGTAAGCAGATACACACATGTAGGTGACGGCCCAACCAACTTCAGGGTGTAGGTGACAACCCAACCAGCTTCACCCGGAGCAGCAGAGACAGGCTGCACCTCACCAATGCTCCTCATCTGGTATCCCCAAGTTACTCATCAACAAAATGAACTTCACTAGTGCGTTTGCCAGTCCAACCGCTTACACAAACCCACCTCAGACTGGTTGTCTCGAGCAATTCTCCTATCACTGTTGCTGTATTTACTCTTGTAATGGAAATAGGTCACCTGTACTGGAACAGTACATTTTGTTTCTCAGCACAAGCAGAAGCTTCCCTGGCAGCCAGGCTGCCTTTGACATGAGAAGTACACAGCAGACACATACACCTGTGCATCAAAACCCCCAGGGGTTTGCACATTTATCACTAGAACAACATAACGGTCATAAGGAAAAAAAGCCACAGACTCATCCCGGGGAATCTTATCGAAAGTATAACAGCACTAAAACCACCAAACTGGATGAAACCAACAGCCAGTTGGGTCTGGGCTTTCCATGACCCAATGCCAGAGGTGGAAGCTTCACAGAAAGCAGAAGAGCAGCACAGCACACTGAGCCTGCGCTTGACACCACCGCCCACGCGGACTCACAGTAACAGAGACTGATTTAAAACTAACAATCCCACGAGCTCTGGTATCCTCTTCCAAATGTATTAGCTCTGCACACGGCAGTTAAACAAACTCCGCCTTTTGGGGGACTATTGCATAATCCTTAGCCTCAGCATTTTCCTGTGGTAGCAAGTTCCACTAACTGATTTACACACTGTCTAAAGCTCCCTCCCCCTTTTCTGAACCAGTAGGGAAAAAAAGGCACCTGCTGCATTCTACAAACAGCTTTACAATTTAGACACAGAACAAATGCCACCAATGAGCAACCCACACATACATACACGCTGCTTTCAGGGCCACCTGAAACAAAGAAAGCCAACAAGAGTTTCTTGAAACCCATCTAAAACACAGCCTCTTCATTCTTATTCATGTTTAGATGCACCAAAATTGCTTGACAGGTTTTCTTTAAAGAACTGCGGGGTTCTCAAAGGTGAAGCCAAAACTTCTGTGAAAAAATATAGTACAAATAATCAAATATAGCCTTCTGAGTTTCATCACGGCTTTACTGAAAATAAAGAAGTGCAAGTCCCGAGCGCTTCTGTTTCGCAAGGGGAAAGGGGAAGGAACGTTTTATCAGGCCGTTGTAGCATGGCACACATCAGACCAGTGACGAACTGTGGCTCTCACTTCCTGTCTTTTTTGTTTGGGACAAACAGGTGAACACGTGGGAAAGGCACTCTCATCCCAGCTGTAGAGGGCTTTGCTAAGCACGGAAATTTCTCTACTAAAGAACCACCATCCCCTCCAGAAAAAAAGGGTTTTTAAGTAAGTCCTTCATTCTGATTAAACAAGCAGCTTGATTTTTCCAAGTAAAAATTTAAAACCCAAAGGTAAAAAAGTTTCACTATGACAAAAGACTTTGTGTTTTTTGTTCTGAAACTTCAAAATGAGACATTTTAACGTTGTTTAAGGTTTTCATTCCTCTGAGCCATGGAAGTCCCGGTAAAAGGAGACAACTCCAGCAAAATAGTTTTATTTATACAAATAAAATATACACACAAATCTATATGCTGGGATACCATATGTATCCCAGAAATAAAGTGTGCTGGCTAATAAAGATTCAACAAGACCAACCCGTTGAAACTTGTTTTGAGCTTTTTACGTGAGAATAAATAGCTAAAGAAATAGCTTTCAAGGGGAACTGCCTTTCACTTCAAGATTTAGAGCCACTGGCAGTGCAACAGGGTAGTGGAAAAGCTCTACAGGTTTAGGACACCTGTGCTTTCTAAAAATCATTTGCAGAAAGACGAACTGGTGATACTTTGAGAATACCAGGTCAGATGCACAGGCAGGGATTACGCAGGCACCCAACAGGTACGAAATGCAACTGCACTTTTAACTATGTGTATAAAACAATTGGAAACACTATCGCGACAAGTATCATCACAGTATACAGGTGCCCCCTATGACCGGGCGATAAGGAAACCAGAGAGGACCTTCCTCATGGCAGAGACCTGGTCTGCAAGGTCTGAACATCACTCCACCTTCCCCTGAAGATCTCCCAGCTGCTGCCAGTTGGCCCAGAGCCCAGGCTGAGGGTCCATTGTCTAGTTCAGTTTGTTACCTCTGATGGGTATCCCACAGCCAGATGGACCACCTTGATCACCCAGACCCCACCTTGCCAGGATTTTCCACAGTCACACCGTGAGCACAAAATGGGACACCCTCTTACGTTCAGCTTCTCACTAACATTGTGCAAAGAAAAGAGAAATTGATTCTCACCAGCCGTGCTTGTCTCCCAGGACGTTTCTCTGTGGAAAACCAGTTATTTTATGGTCACCTTCTGTTATGACCTGGGGAAAAGCAAGGCCACTTGCAGCCAGTTCCTCCAGCTCTTGGACTCAGGTGGACACCCCAACACGATGAGACGCTGCCAAGAAACTCTGCTTGGCATCTTTCCTTAGCCAAAGCCATTAAACCCATGGGCAGACCTGATATTCTCAGGAGAGTATTCCATTCAGAACAAACTAGTTACACAAATATTGGGAATTTCACATAACCTGCAACGGCTTCATCACACTTTAAACATGTTCTCTATTCCCCAGTGTACAATCAAGTGTTAGGTGAAAGGATTAACGGTCAAGACAGGTTTTTGTTTGAGACGGAGCTGCAATTCTTGGAAATAGCCAGTGCACCTTGCTCAAATCTAAACAAACATTAAATAAATAATGAAGAGTTAAATAGCAGAATGCCTTAAAATCGCAAGAGTAACAATTACAGAAAAGCCACCCATTCCCTCCTGTTTGAAAGATTCTGAAATTATCATAACTTTGTTCTTTACTAGTAGAAAGTTTATTACTATGTATCTAACACTAGAAACTGTTCTAAGAATGTCAGTCTTTCAACAGAACTGCAAATAGGGTGACCTTCTCCTGTAAATCTTTCTTACTAAAGGAACCGATGGAAAGAAGTCCAATAACTAATAGAGAAGCGAAGAAAATGTAAAGGGGGGGGGGGGAGGGGGAGGGGGAGGGAGGAAGTAAAAAAAAAAAAAAGTCCAACTTGAGTTCTGGAAATAAAAAAATCCTTTTCTGAATCCAGCAGCAGTAAGATGTGAGACATCATGATACTATTTCTGGTTTCCTAAGCTTCATGGGTCTATGCTTTCAAATGCAGAACTTGGATGATTTCCACTGCTGCAATACTGTACGATTGACAGACATCATGCTCATGTCAGCCACTGGTCATCACACAAACACTTTTCCCTGAGCCCTAATTTTTAAGTGCTAAACTTTCAGTGAACTGTCATGCATTACAGAGGCTTCCCCACCCACGCGGCTGCTGATGGAACGGCTGTAGCGGGATGAAGGGTGAGAGGTGGACCGAACCTTGCCAAGTAACCTATGGAGAGATGTGCCCCATGCTCTCTGCGTTTTGCTGTACTGCACAGCCCCTGCACTGCACAATGCATGCCCTGACTGTGCAAGAGCCCGCCCTGGGAATGGCAGAGAAGAAGGATGGGGATATGCGGAAGACCATCCCAGATGCACAGCACCCACGTGCTTCCAAGTTTCTACAGTCAACGATTCACAGCTCTGTCAAAGGGGCTACAAACAAACTAACAGTTTCAAAACACATGTCTAGATTTTCCTTTTCCCATGAACTGAAGTGGAAATATCTATGGTACCATTCCAAGTTATCTTTGGAATAAGTCTATATTTATCTACGTAAGGCACAGAGGAGAGAAAATAAAGCCCAACCTAGAAAGTAACTGGGAAACCAGTTCACCAAATGGGGCTATGAATAGCAACAACATAAAGCCAGGAGTTGGTGCTCGCCCGACGTACAGAGAAAATGACAGGCTAAGGATGCTGCTTTACAGCTCTTTAGCCAACATCTGCCAACATGCAGACAAAACAAAGACTCAACCAAATCTTTATGTATTTGGCAAATGGGAAACAACATTTGTACTATTTGGGGGTATGAATGAAAAAGAATTGAAAATATCTCAGCTGAGAGGGCTCAGAAGCATTTACCTAATTTTGAGAGGAATGAAGACGTGATTAGAGGGTTATTTGTATTTCCACCAGCCCTTTGCCTGAGCACAAGCGTGCTGCAGAAGGGATGCATGAAACTTGTGTGAGACGGCAGACTAGGAGTTTTTGCTCTTGTTTTTCTGTCCAGGATCTGCTGCCACCTTTCCCGATTTATCTCCCTCCCCTCCTCCTCCCTCACACTATGATGTACAAGAAAATTCCTTTCAAAAGCTGAGTTGATCTGGTTTGTTTTCTGAAACTATGCTCAGTGGGATTCTTCCCATATCACAGAAGTCTACTGGCTAGAGAGCTGAAAAGAATATGTTAGAAAACAAGCCCTGGATTGGCAAATCCTCAAATATTTGTGCACTGATAGCATTACAGACATCCACTCCAGCAGAAGTTTGCTACTATTGCTTGGAGGAGGACTTTTTGCAAGGGGTAAGTGACAGGACAGGGGGTAATGGGTTTAAATTGAAAGCAGGGAGATTTAGATATCAGGAAGAAATTCTTCATGGAGAGGGTGGAGAGGCACTGGAACAGGCTGCCCAGAGAAGCTGTGGATGCCCCATCCCTGGAAGTGTTCAAGGCCAGGCTGGATGGGGCTTTGGGCCACCTGGTCTAGTGGAGGGTGTCCCTGCCCATGGCAGGGGGGTTGGAACTAGATGATCTTTAAAGTCCCTTCCCACCCAAACCATTCCACGATTCTATGATTCCTGTCTGGCATCAAGCAGAACCAATGTTCTCTAACTTGCCAGAAAACAGAAAAAAAGCTGCATAATCCCAAAGTACAGATGCTGCTCAAATCAAGAAATGTTATGGTATCAGAGGTCACAATTTCAAAGAACATGTGTTCTCTGTGATCTCTGAACTACAAAAACAGCAAAACAAAATTCCCCAAAGATCTTAACACCACACCAAGAGAAGAAAACTCGTTCTGACTCTACCCAGGAAGTAAAATATCTAGATCAATCTTGATAAAGGGGTTGTAACATGCACAGAAATTAATACTAGACTGCTCTATGGTCAGCTTCATTTCCTACTGAAAGCGAAAACAGTAATAAAGAATTAAATCAGTGTTTCCAGACTGCAAAGGACAACCAATTAATTTCTTTTCTAAGTCCCTTCTTGCAGGGAGACACCCTGCAGTGTCTTTCAGTCCTTCAAAGTTTTCAGTAAATGGGAAAAGGTTGTTTCACCAGCTTCACCGAACGGCCACAGATCATTTCTGATCTCAACTTATGAAGTGTATGGATAAAAAGAGTGCTTATACGTTGTCCAAAATGATAACCTACGACATACTGTCTTTGATGCAGGTTTAACTTCAATAAACAACTGCAAAAGGGTGAAGCTTGTGACAGTAAAGTCAAAACCTGCAAATATTTGAAGGAGTTGTTCCAGTAACAGCAGTTTCCTAAGCAGCTGATCTACAACAGCCGTCCTTGGTGGAAACACTTGGCTGTTTCGCACCCGTGTAACAGCTTCCAAGTTCCCTATCCGGAGCGGGCTGTATGCAAGCTGCGTACCCGCAGTGCGTGGCAGCGACTGCTCGAGGAGTTCTGGCTGCAGCAGTGCATGGGCACAGCGAGGGTCCCGCACAGGCGCTGCCCGGGAGCTCCGCTGCATTGGCCAGCCCTTGCCCTGCTCATGGCATGCTGGGAGGACTTGTACTGCTCAGATGGAAGCTGAAAGCTAGGATTAAGAGTGGTAAGACTGCTTGTTTTCAGTTTCAAGATCGGTAAAGGCAATTTTTTTTTTAGTTCAAATCCTAATGTCAGTGTGCCCAGGCCACCACCATTTACCATAGGGCTTGCAGTGATGGCAGGCCCTGGTGGCTGAAGTTTTTCTCCTGAAATCCAAGTTTCACAAATTTTTCATCATGTCTCTATTAAAAAATTTCAAAATTTAGTCAGGGGTTCATAATCACAGAGTCCCCTTGTCTTATTCTCTGCCTTGGGGTAGAGAGAAATTTTTATCAGAAACAGATATCAGAAGACATAACACTGGAGGAGTGATCAACGTTTATGGTGCTCATAGAATTTTTAGGGAAGCCACCAGCAGAAGAAAATAGTGGTAAGAGACACTAAATTTGATAAAATAGAAGCTAATCCAAATTTTTCAAATCCTGTACTAGTAAAGTTTCATAGAACATTTGGTCACTCATGTACCTGCAGGCCTACCCTGTACTATACACTTCAGCAAGGGACAGGGGAAGGAAAACGGGACCACGAAGGCACTCACATTTAAATGGAATACTGTTTGGCTGTGGTGAGCTGACCCTCGCTGGAGGCCAGGTGCCCCCAGAGCTGCTCTGTCACTGCCCATCTCAGCTGGGCAGGGGAGAGAAAATGTAACAAAAAGCTCATGGGTCAAGATAAGGACACGGGGGATCATTCAGCAATTGCTGCCACAGGCAAAACAGACTCAACTTGGGGAAATGAGTTTCATTAGTTACCAATCAAATCAGAGTAGGGTAATAAGAAATAAAACAAATCTTAAAACACCTTCCCCTCCACCCCTCTCTTCCTCCCAGGCTCAAATTCACTCCTGCTTTTCTCTATTTCCTCACTGCCAATGGCACATGGGGACAGGGAATGGGGGTTGTGGTTAGTCCATCACACGCTGTATCTGCTGCTCCTTCCTCCTCAGGAGAGTACTCCTCACAGTCTCCCCCTGCTCCAGCTTGGGGTCCCTCCCATGGGAGACAGTCCTCCACCAACTTCTCCAACATGAGCCCTTCCCATGGGCTGCAGTTCTTCACAAACTACTCCAGCGTGGGTCCCTCCCACGGGGTGCCATCCTTCAGGAGCAGCCTGCTCCAGCCTGGGACCCCCCAGGGTCACAAGTCCTGCCAGCAAACCTGCTCCCGCCTGGGCTCTTCTCTCCATGGGGCCACAGCTCCTGCCAGGAGTCTGCTCCAGCATGGGCATCCCCCTGCACCAGTGTGGGGTCCTCCCCAGGCTGCAGGTGGGTCTGTGCTCCCCCGTGACCCTCCGTGGCTGCAGGGCACAGCCAGCCTCACCATGGGTTGCACCGCTGGCTGCGGGACAATCTCTGCTCCTGTGCCTGGAGCAACTCCTCCCCCTCCTTCTCCACTGACCTTGGTGTCTGCAGAACAGCTCCTCACATATTCTCACTCCTCTCTCCAGCTGCAATTGTGCTGTTTTCTTCCCCTTCTTAAACATGTAATCCCAGAGGTGCTTCCACTGTTGCTGATGGGCTCGGCCTTGACCAGCGGTGTGTCCATCTGGGGGCTGGCTGGCACTGGCTCTATTGAACACAGGGGACAGCAGCTTCTCACAGAAGCCCCACCCCATAGCCCTCCGGCTACCAACCCTCTGCCATACAAACCCAATACATCTATAAAGTGACTCTACAAGAAGCAGGGGTGGTTTTCTGCTGACACCTTTCAGGGCCTAGTCCCTCACAGCTGCTGAGGCTGCAGGACCCGCTCGGCCAACAACCGCCAGCACCATGTGCACCAAGTGTGGATCCACTCTGCTCTCCAACAACCAAAATCACACTGCCATTGGGTTTTTGCTACATATTTTCCTGTTGGTTCCAGCTCTGTAGAGCTCAAGCCCCCTCTACAAAGAGCATCCCGGCTCAAACGCAGTGATGCTCGACAGGACAGGCAGATTATTATTCTAACTGAAGTGCTCTGAAGTGTGCAGGAGAACCCGCTGTCCAAAGCCAAACACAGATTTAGTTCAGGACTAACTGGCATCTCAACCCTTCCTAAGGCAGAACATATCAACCAAACCTACCCAAGCAGCTGTTTGAATGGGAAGGAGCAAACCAACAAGGAACCCAATGAAGCTTTTATGAACAGACAAGCCAGGGCAATGCAAGATAGCACTCTTGAGTTTCTCTCTCAGGTATGTTTCAATTTCATCAGTTACACGGCAGCTTAGGAGAAATGTGTCAACTTTGCCCCTGCTTTAACAAACTACAATTAGCAAAACACACTGGAAAAATGAAAAGAAGTGGAAAAAATAAAGTCTATAAATGGATATAGCCAACACTCCTAGAAGGTCACCCAAATCTTCAAGAATTTCTTATGCATCTGTGAAACTGGTAATTTCTATTATTTTACATTACATTTCCTGGTAGTATTTATCTTTCTACTGCCAAAACCAACTAAGAACTAGCCTGCTATAACACATTCAGAGGGAAGAAAAAACCATTTCAAGATCGATCCCTTCAAAGCACTACCAGAAGAGAAAATTCCACCTACAGTTGAGTTAAAGGCAGAAAACGTGGAAATAAAACATATATATGAAGTATCAGGGCACTGACCTACATAGTCACTTAGGAAAGTTTATGTCTATAAATATATTTCAAGGTTGTTATTGACCAACACAATTGTAAATATTAAAAACCCCCACATTGGACTAAAGCATCAATTCTTCCACACCAAGGACAGTTTTTTCTTTGTAACACTGTGTATCAGTGTTACTTCACACTTGAAATGCATCATAAATGACATAATATATGCTTTTAATTAGAAGAACTACATAACACTGGGGGGGATTTTTGGCTTGAGTTTTGGGGTTTTTTTAAGAGTACACATGCAATCCAGTTAAAATTAAATCATTCACATCACTATATTCTTCTTAGAGTTTACAGATAATCTTCTTCAAGTGCAGGCTGAAACTCCTTCTTCTGTACATACACTGCAAGGTTGTTTTTTCCCCAGAAGATATGGTCTTCTGTACATGGAGCCCGATGTAATCCAAACTTCCTGGTCTGAGTCACACGTCTAATCTCAAATGATACTGGTTTAACACTGACTCAGCCATCCAAATGTGTGGGTTCACTTGTTAAACTCCTTTGTGAAAGGTCCTCCCTGTTATGTTTATGCAGGATGCTCTAGTGAAGTCATAAAGCTAAATTATCAGATGAAATTAACTCTGCTTAGAAAAGGGGAATTTGCCTGTTCAGTGATCATCTTGCTTGGGATATTTTTAAAATACATTCCTCCACTGTGCTCAATTCACCCCTAAGCTGCTTATGTAGATACTAAACAGAACATGTGATTCATTTGTGTATCCTTATTCTTTTAAAACATCTGATGAAGACAAGCAATAGGTCAATTTACTGCTGTGGAACCTCACCAACTGATCCTTATAAACCTTGTAATTCCTCCGATTAATCCCGTTCCTAGAGGCAGGAGTAATATTGGTGAACTATCTGGTTCCAGACATCACCTCATTAATATGAGGTGAAATAGTTTCTCTTAGTTGGGGGGCTTCAGTTATGTAAGTTGGACGGAAAGCAAACCTTCTGCCACCCAAGGATTTTTTTTCTAGACATATGATCTTCACCATCGAAAAAATATCTCTTGGAATTTGTTACTATGATGATGCATTGCTCTGGAGATCCAACGATGGCAGAGTGGATTTACATTTTCTACCCATTACTGATGTCTTTGTACACATGAGAAAGCAATCACGTACATATGGGATTACTGTTTTTCCAAACACACAGGGAATGTTCAGCTCCTTGTAAATATATCAGAAATGTATTCCAAAAAAATCATTTCGCCATGTAACTGACAATGCATATTTAAATTAATTCCACAGTCACTGATGGCCTAGACCAGCCTTGTGTTGATGTTTCACCAGTCATTAGATGAATAAATAAATATTTTAGAAGAGCATGGGAAGATTAAGTTTTATTTTGACAGTGGAACTGCTGAAGGATAACCAGCTAAAAATAACAGTGAGACCACAATTTCTTGATAGAAAACCCAGCCTCCTTCAGGCCTCTATTGGTGAGGCGTTTGCTCCAGCAGTCACACAAGCCCTTTGTTTTATGATGCAGTCATTACAAGGAAGACTCAGAAGCGCTTGGCAGCACAAGCAGTGTAGCAGCAGCACAGACATCCCATGGTTTCCAAGGAGAGGAAGTTTTCCTTTCAGTTTTGGGACTCACTTGTGGGGTTTTTGGTAGCACCCTCCCTCTCCCTCGCTCAGAAGACAGCTTTGCCATTTGCCCAGCTACATCTGGGCACTGGCAAAGGCAGGCAGCCCTTCAAAACGCTTTCTTAATCCCATGCTGTTTGGCACGTGCCAGCACACCTCTCCTCTCCCACACATGAGGACAGGCTACCAAGTGCTGGCCGCTCACCCCATTAGAAGAGGGCAGCGCGACTTTTGCCAGAGGTGTGCGGCTCCGCAGGCATCCTTTGCCGCACGCAGTGAGGATGGGATAGCAGCGGGCACAGGGCTGCGCGGGATGCAGGGCAGCTGCCCGGGGCAGGCTCCCTGACGCCCAGCACCCAGCCAGGGTGTCTCTACAGGCTGACCCCGGCCATGACAGCTTGTACCAGTGCTGCTGCATCGCTTCCCTCAACCTAACCTGGAAACGCTATCTGTAGGCTCCTGCGGGCAACATCTGCCAGCAGGCTGCACCGCAGTGCCGGCAAACCCGACCCATTAAGTCAACAGTCACTTCAAGCATAAAAAAAAATTAGAGAGCCTCCTCCTTTCAACTGTCTGTGCTTGCTGGATTTTTTTGCTTGTAGGGATTAGAGGGGATCAAAATCCTTCTCATTTCTATGTCAGATGTACATTACACTTTTACTCGATACACGAATCTCTGAATAAATCTGTATGGGCATAATTAAAATACTCTTTGAAAGGCAACAGTGGGGAAACAAGCCTTGTTCAAACACACAAAATACAATTTTAATGCCGTTGTTCTAATTATTTTTCTGCCCTTCTGCCAAGCACAGTAGCAGCTGAATCGCTGGGAGCAGGGGAAAAGTAAAAGTGAGCAAACTCCTCCTAAAGGTGGTACTACGGGAAATAATTTTCCGGCTCTCCGCAGGGAAGACGAGACGCTGCGAGCTGCGCCGCAGCTCTGCGCCGCTTCGGGAATGCCGAGTTGCCCTCACCTCCGGCTGCCGGCCGGCGCCGGGTCAGCCGCTCACTGCACAGCAGGGGAGGAGCCCCAGCGCCCGCCTTCCCCGGCCTCCGCGGAGCACAAAACCCGGTACACGACCCCCATTCCCAGAAAAGTTTCGGAGCGGCGGCCGTTGCCGCTCAGGATTACCCGTTACCACGGCAACGGCGCGCGGCAGAGCCCCAACGGCCGGCCCTTTCGCCAGGCAGCCCCGTGACGCAACGGCACCTGTCTAGGCTACGCGTTGCCAGGGAGACGCCCGCGTCGCCATGGCGACCATCACGCTCATCGGGCGGCGAGGGCGGGCGGCGGCGGCGGCCTCTCCCGCGCCAGCCCCGCATCTCCGGCCCGCCCCGCCTTAACACAACCGCTGAAACTGCCCCAGAAAAAAGCAATAATCCGAAACAAAGCCCCCAAACGAGAGCCATCGCAGTCACTTAGTGCTGGTGGCGCTGCCCAGCCCTGCTGCAGCCGGCTGAGCACACCATCCAGATTCAGTGCGGTGCGGTACAGAACTGGCCACCACCGGCGTTTCTGACCCAGCCGTCACGCGCTGCCACACTCGGAAAAAGCTAAGAAAACAATTTCCATATGAGCAGCATGTCTAAACCCAGTGCTTGCTTCCCTGCTTGACCGATGGCAGTCGCCGATCAACCTTCTTCCTCTGATACCGTTAGTCTTAAGCAATGGCCAGATCAAAACCAAATTCAAAACAAATAAAAAACCCCACCCCACGCTGATTTCACTGAAGCAAGGCAGAAAAACATGCTGCTGCTCTCCCCGTGCCCCTCTGGCATAACCTCGGGGGCAGAGAGCACGTGAGTGTGACAGCAGCGGCTGCTGAAAGCACCCGGGCGCAGGGCTCATGTGGAGACCCAACGGCTGCTCGGGCAGCACAGGCCCCGCAGCACGCTTAGGGGAAGAAACCGAGCCCATCGCCTGCAAGCCAGGGTACTGTGCCGTCACCTGCTGCAAAGGGGAGAAGCGGACACCGCAGAGCTCTCCGTCTGCTTACACGCGTTTTAATTTCAGGTGTTCCGTCGCCAAAAGGCTCCGTGGCTCAGGCGGGAGCAGAACGACAAGCTGGGGGGGACCTGCTGCCACCATGCAGGCAGACGGGCAGGTACGATGTCCCGGACGCACGCCCAGCAAACGCGGGCTGCCCCAGCGCTCCTGGCCTTCTTCTCTAGCACATTTCCAAACTGCATCGCCCAATGACATTTAACATCTTACCCAACAGTCATATGCAACGTTGGATGAAAACATTTAGAGTTGTAAAATGCATCTAGTTCTTACCTTTGATATGCCTGAGGAGATGTGGGAGGTGTATTGAACACATGCGAATATGGGTGATAGGGTGTCTTTTTCAAAGCCTGAATAAGATTTTGTCTATATTCTGGGTCTATACACCACAAGGACCCCTTTCCAATACTCTGCAAAGAAAAAAGAATTAAAAAAAAATCAAATATTTGATCTGATGGCATAGCCTTATTTATTTAGCAGTATTTATCAGGAAAAGCAATGGGTTTGGGGTTTTTGTCTGACAGAAGTGAACATAGTTTGCCTGCCAGAGATTATTGCTTCATTAATAACATATTGTGGCTGTACGATTTAAAATCACACCTCTGGGGAAAAAAGTAAGAATGAATGTTTGGTCGCTTCCACCTCACACCCACCCCCCTACCCCCCCTTGTTACTGGTTAGTATGATTTAATAATACCTGGCAATTTCCCCATCACCCCATATTGGAAACATAAGAAGCTACTGTAACTGTTAAATGGAAACTTTGAAGAAAAGTAGATTCTTTCTGAAACTGGTTTTCTTTTCCTTTTACTGTTATACTAACAAGAAACAGGGCTAAAAAGGAGGGGTTTAAACACCCTAGCAACTGTTTTAAAAATAAAAGGACTTAATCCTTCAACCACATGACATCAGTGCCATCATACTACAAGAGGAAATTAATCATCTTTTCTCCCCTAAGGGGAAAAAAAAATACCCAAAACACCCAAATCAACAACAAAAAAAGCCCACAGTATAATCAGAGTTTAAACCATTTAAGGGTGTTGTGAAACTGATCCGTTAAAACAACAGTTACTGTAGTTACCCTATCTGGACACAGGGAACAACACAGTCAATCTGTAATGCGAAGGCTACACTCAAATTCAGTATCTGTTCTGCAGTGCAATTTCAGTTCTCGCCTCAATCCTACCAGAGGTCAGGGTGCAGATATTGTGAACTGTTTTGTGTCAGTTCTCGAACAAACTGAAAAAGCCCTTTCCCTCGGCGCCACTATGAAGGCATACAAAATGATAGCTCAGCCGCAGCCTTGGTCTGCTGGAGCATATGTAAAAACAAACCCCAATCCTAATTACTGAGTGAACCCCACTGGCAGGCTTTCCAGGCAGTTTGATAAGATTTTTGGTACATGCTGACATTTTCTGGAACAGGCGGGGAAGCTGCGCTACCACCTCTAACCACTTTTCCACCCAGGACCATCCCTTTTCTCAACTCCACAGAGTAAGGCTCTCAGTTTCATGTGTCAAAGAACAAACACACAGAAAAATCACACCAAAAGTGGGATATTATTTTCTAAAGCCACAAGGGAGACCAAAACCAGACACTTGTTTCCTTTCGAAGAACTGTCATCTTTGTGGAGCCCTACCAACTCCTAAGCGTTCCTCTGCCTCACGGACGGCTTTAGGATACACAGTGCAATGTGTGAAGTACTTACAGACCTCATTTCAAGCTTACAGGCAGCAAGAAATAGAAAAAATGAAAAAGAAAAGTCTCTGGATGGCTGTGTGGGAGCATCTAGCAAGTTCAGAGCACCAAATGAGACTCAAAGAAAAGAAGGGCTGGCACAACTCACGCGAGCCGCGACTGCTTTCTTTCCCCTCTTGCTGGAGGGGACGAAGAAGGAACCACCCTCTGCATGCTGCTCTGGTGGGAACGGGAACATAGAGCGAAGCCTCTTCAGGATGGCAGGGTTCAAGCCCACCTCTCCCCTTGCTTCCCACGGGCACCCTACCAGAAGGCCGCTGAACAGTCTAAGGGAAACCATCCTCCAATTCTCGAGGTTAAGCAGGGCCCTTGTGTGGCCAAAAAAGCCAAGATTCAAGGGGCCAGAGAGAGAGAAGGCAAGCTCTTGGACTTTCATCTCCATAAAACTACAGCCGATGATCAAAAAACCCACTGTGCTGGAAGCTGTGCACCACACATCTCAAACCAGTTTGCAAAAAGGAGACTGTTACGGTTAGTCCTCTTTTAAACAGGGGACAATAAGCCAGATACTTGACGTGATAAGCCTAGTAAGTGACTTTTCAGGCAGAGTCAAAAATAGAAACCAAACCTCTTAAATTCCATTTCCACGCTCCATCCAAGAGCCAAAGCAAGAACATAGAATTTCCTTTTAAGCAAGCAATGTGCAAAACTAGAAACATTTTTCAGGAGAAAACCTTTGTCGGATTCCTTACTCCTTACAGCATGGGATAAGCTTAAAAAAAAAGCTACTTTTAAATACCATCTACCTTATTTGTACTTGCTGGAACATAACATATTGTTTCCAAACTTCTCTGTTTTTTCATTTACTTCCAAGACAGACTTTTCATCTACCTGGAAGAGATTACCCCCCCAAAACCCATCGGAGTTAGTTCAAGTTGAGGGCCTTACAAGATGAAGTCACTACTGAAGAGTAACTTCAAAACCTTTCATTACTGTTAAGCCAAATTTGTTTGGCTTGCCCATATTCTTGCAAAAGCCAAAAATAATCTCACTGAAAAACAGAAAGTCTCTCACACAAAAAGTATCAAGAAGAATCACACTCCTTGTTAAAAGAAACACCGGGAAGGCAGGTTTGCTGTATTTTCACTGCAACTGAGCTGACATACAATTTAGCAGTAAAAACAAATGCAATTTAAGGCAAAGCTCTCCAAACATGCAAAGTTCCTTCCTTAAGACAGTTACTTTTGTTTTTCAACAATCACATAAGAGAGCAGAAATACAAAGAAAACTGAAGTGTCATCCGGTTAAGAATCCTTCTTGACTGCTGGAGGTGTGAAGAGCTTCATTAACTGTCTGTTTAGATAAGTCATTAGTCTTCCCATATACAGAGCAATCATGGGAAAGGAAATCATTGGAACTCAAACCCATCGGTTAGTGATTAATTTCCATCTTATGACACTTGGCATGCTGCTTCACTACCTCCTCCAAGCCAAAAGTCAATAGTGGCTCCAATCAAAAACCAGCAAGGAAGGGGGAGAGAAAAAAACCAAACCCCTGGATTACATTTGTCTCCCAGGCAACAAGTGAGTGAGAAGTGGTTAACAGCCCCCTGATCATCTCAGCTCTGGAGTGTTTTCAGACCTCTGGACACACTGCAGCCTCCTTCCAGGGTCAGGCACAGCCACCTCCCTCCCTGACTGAATACTTTTTCTTTAACAAAAAAATCCTGATAATCTTTTCTATTAAGAAATTGCTATGCCCTTTTCTGTCACTTAATATATCTGTAGACTGTATCGGGATATTGTGTACTAAATCCCAAGTTATTAATTCATTTGCTGGTTCTCATATCTCAAATATACAAATGTGATTCCACCCGCCCCCCCCCCCCCCCCCCAACAGTAAAAAACAGTGCATTGCCATGAAAAGGTACATCATACACTCAGTTGTCCAATTGTTTTTTCTCCCAATGGACTGCATATAAAAGTTTTTAAATCCTACTTTACACATCCTATTAGGATCCAAACAAAAATGTTTGGTCATCTTTTAATAGAATTGAAAAAGGTTGAAATTTTAAAACAAAATAACTTAAATGCTGCCAGTCAGCTCTTTCAGTTGTTACAGCTGGGGATAACAGCATTATCTGTTATTAAAACCCCTCATTATAAATATTTTGCTTCCATATACCTCCCCATTAACTGCCTGGCCTTACATATCACCTATCATCTGCCCAAGGCTCAGTAAAAATAACTGTGCATCAAGCTCTTTCCAAGACCATTGGCTGGGGAAAATTACATACCCTGTCTATATAAAAATTCCGGCAAATGCTTATTTGAGGAATTTTGTTCCCTGGTTATTTTAGCACAGACTTGAAATGTGTTAGGAACGCAACTTTATTCCAGGGTTGTTCTTTTCATTGCCATACAAACAGCCTGCCCAAAATAAAGCTTTGGCAAGAGAGCAGATACAGGAACCGCAAAACAGGCCAGCTCAGAGGGAAGCTGGCTATTTCCAACCGTACCTTCTGAAGCTCTGGTTACACCTGTGCTTTGAATCGCATGGGACTGCGCTGAAAACAGGGAGGAGCACCTCCAGGCACCCACATCTCTCAGAGCAGCATCACCACCAAGAGGGTCCCTAAGGCAACAGACCCCTAAGGGAACATTCCCCAACAGAGAGGTAGTAGTGGATGGAGGGGTCTGAGCTGCTGCTGCTGCTTCCCTCATCCTTGCTGTTCTCTCTGCCCTCCTGCACGTGCCAGCCTTTCTTCCACAAACCCATTTCAGTCATTCTCCTCAGAGAAAAGTATTTTGCTGGCACAATTTTATGTCATTTAAACTCATTAAGTTGGCTCACATGAAGGGCCTGATGAGCACCCAGCACTGCTGGGAAGCAGCATGGATGTGGGGAGCCAGGGAGAACAGGAGCTCTCCCCTTCTGCAGCAGGAGCCATGGTGACATGATGCATCTCTTGGAACAGCACACCGAGAAAGGAAAACCAGGACACAGAGCAGCTCAGCAGAGGAAGGGGAAAACTGGCGTGACAGAGAGCAGGCATACGTGGGAGAGCTGGGGTGAGCTGGCAGCGTGGCTGGCAGACAGGGCCCTGAGGGAAAGGCCCGGAGAGCCACAGCCAAGACCAGAGACGCTGAGATGCTGGGCACGGATGCATGGGGGCCAGGAAGGCCAGGCAGGCAGGGAGGAGAGGAACTGAAATGAGACCCATGAGCATGCCAGCGGCTGCACAGCTCTGCACAGGCACCCAAGCTATGCCAGCAAGCTGAGAATTATCAAACTGAACTCTCTGAGTTAAGGATCTTGCTACTTTAAACAAGCTGATAAAACCAAACCCAACCCAACAACTCCCCATTGTGTACATCTGTCCTTTTTCTTGTCCACTACCACCCGGAAGGACAAGTGGCCATGGCTAGACTCTCCTGACCCCAAACTGCCAGCAATATGAATTAGGCACATGGCAGCTACCCAGGCCGAAGTGGTGTAGATGTACATTGTCTTTAAGAACTATGTCATGTGGGTTACAGGGGTGCTTCAGGAACTGTAAAACAAACAGAAGCAGCAGAAATTTCTTATTACTTGAAAAAAGGGCATTTCCAACTAGCATCTGCAGTCCCAAACTATCAGATCTTGAAATCACACCACTGTGACTTTTGAGTCCCTGCCTAGCTCAGGGTAAGTTGTTGCAGTCATTAATACAGGACCTTCTAACACCAACAACACTTTCTGCAGTGATGAGGAACCTTTTGGTGTCAGTATTCACCATTACTGACCTAAGGATGTGCTCTCAGCATGGATGAAACCTACTTTTGTTACAGTAAATGACCCTTTTGCAAGTAATAGTGGAGACGTTACTGGGTAGCAAAGGTTCTTGCTCTAAAGAAATATTTATCTTGAGCTCCTTGTGCCCAGTTACTCTGCAACAGCAGGCTTGAAGCAAACCCTTCACACGGATTTGCCAATAAGTCTATCCGTGGCAATGCTGTACAGCTTCTACAGGTGTTCAAGTACGCTGTGTGAGCACAGAAGCACTGCTCTAGGATCAAGCTTCAGTGAAGCAGTGTTTGAAATTTCAAAAGAAGAATTGGATGACAGAAATATCCATGATGTCACCACAGAATTGACAACAACTGCTTGAGCCACTACAGGAAGGACCAGAATCTGAAAAAAAATAATCATTTTAGATCAGAACAGGTTTCTGTGCGTAAGGTGCGTGAGAGAACAATGTTTCTCAACTTTTACGTCTGTACCACATCTAAGGTGGCAGCATTAAGTCACCATTCTCCTCTTCACAGACACCAGGTCTCTGGAACCACTGTGGACTGCTCACACTGGGGCATGAAGACTCCAGGGGTGGTGGGAGCATGCCCAGCACTGTGGGGTAGTGAGGACCCATAATAACCTCCCAAGAGAACAGGCACGGTGGAAACTTCTGTCCATGGAAAGAGCAGGGTATTTCACTCACCACCAGACACTGCAGTCACCCAGAACACAGAGCAGTTCTGGAAACCTTGAATAAAACACGTTTCAGGTTGGTTCCCAGGACAGCAAACTAACGTCAAGAATTCCTCCTAAACAAAATTCTCTTATTACCTTAAGGGGAAAAAAAATAATCTATTCCATGAGAAAAGTGAGGGATTTTTGTGAGGAGATAGAGAGGAAGGAGGAGAAAGGGGAGTGAAATACTTTCCAAGTGCACCTCATGACACCCTGCCTTTAGCTCTGAAACGCCTCAAGAGGAACACAATAATCACTCCAAAATCCAGCTCAGGAGAGAATGACTTGCTTAAATAACTTTCTTGCACTACACAGAGACACCTGCCAAGTGACTTAAAAAAAACATCCCGAAACACAACACAGATTACACATATCCTTCACCAAACATCCCGCTACCCTTGAAGGCTTGCAAACGTTGTGCAGGCACTGTGGGAAACAAGTGGCTTCTGATGACAAAATCCACCGAGGCTAGAAAACGCAAGTGTATTGCGACTACTGATGTCGTGTGGGATCAGTGCAACAGCCAGGGCACAGAGGCTTTCCAATATCCAAGCAGAACTTGTGCTACCAGGAACACTACCCAAAGGCCAGCTCAGTGCGCCTTACTTCACAATCATCTACATACTACCCTCCTCTAAAGGCAGGGCATGGCTGCTAAAACAGGATCAACTCAAAACTGTAATTCCTTCATTTACATGAGGCAGAATTAGCATACTAGTGTGAAAACTAGGGAAAGTTACCATGTAACAAACTTGAAACTATTTAGCTGGCAAATGCTCAGGAAGATTTAAGATTAAGATGCCGAGGTTGGTCTGCTGTCTGTTTAAAACTCTGTTGGTTATCTTTACCTGTAAGTATTTCAAGTTATCAAGACAGACATAATGTTGCCTGCTCTGCTTGCCCACATTGGTTGTCCAGTTTTAAATAGTTTTTATGAGTGGTCACAGATAACAGTAAACCCTTATCCTCTTTAACAGCTATGTACCCTTGAAGATGAAGTACTAGTTACTCCTTTCTTAAACAAATGAAGTAATTCTCAGAATGACACAAACACATGATTTGAAGCATCTGAGGTCAGCTAGCTTAAAAAAAAAGAAAGAAAAAAAGAAATACAACTGCTAAGGAATCCTTAAAGAAAAACAAAGCCACTGCCAATGATTGCTATTATTATAAAACACATTCCTTCGATCCACTGTAATCTCACATAAAAATTACAAATATCTATTCATGCAGTTCATGGGTAGATTTCCTTCATTCTCTTCCAACATTTGTAGCACAGATTAGTGAAATTCTATACCGACAGTTTTAAAGAATTGCACTACAGACCCACTGTAACGACAGTAACTTCATGTTAAGCATTTCATTTTCAGAAACGCTCACATGAAAACCCCCTTACCTACGAACTCATTTTGAGTTAGAAACTTCTGCCCTTCAGAGGAAAGTTTGGCAATGTTACCTGACAGCTTGACACCAAGAGAAAAACTAAAGTAGTATTTGCATGCAGCATAACAAAACCCTCACACCCACCGCTCCTGCATGTTATCAAGTCTCTTTTTCAGTAAATGAGCAGTCACAGCTCAACCCGATAACAAAGCTGAAAGAGAGCTCTGACTAACTAAAACACAACTACATGACCATAAATATATCCTTATTTAATGCATGAAATTAAAGATTGGATGGGAAGGCTTGCTGAAGTACCGTGTTCAACCCAAGTAAAACAGCTGCATCAAGAAATCACAGGCTTTTCTCAAGAAAACAAAAGGTTGGGGCTTTTAAAATCTTATTTTGCTCCAAGTAAAAACATCCATTAGTTGGAATCATACAAGTCCAAGTCTCTCCTTTCATGCTTATCTCTTGCTATTTTAGCTCACTTGATCAGTGAGCCACCCCGGACACCAACACACGCATCAGCCTTTTAAACCCCTAGGTTGCCTCCAGGAAAGTGTCCTGATTCTGCTCCAAGCGAGCAGTGCAGGGGCATTAACCATCTCCATGTCACTGGCATCCTTCTAGGTACAAAATAGGTATTGTCTTTCTGATGGGAGAGGTTGAGTGGGTAAATAACTTCACTGAGAATGAGAAGTATGATTATAGTAGAGAAGAACTACTTAGCCTTAAAATGAAACAAAATGAAACAAAAATCCCCAAACCAAACGGGAAGCCAAACATGCAAATAAACATTGCTACAGGAATAAAAAGACTGGACCAGCTGGAGAAAAAGAATCATAGAATCACCAAACGGTTTGGGTTGGAAAGGACCTTAAGGATCATCTAGTTCCAACCCCCCTGCCATGGGCAGGGACACCCTCCACTAGACCAGGTTGCTCCAAGCCTCATCCAGCCTGGCCTTGAACACTTCGAGGGATGGGGCATCCACAGCTTCTCTGGGCAACCTGTTCCAGTGCCTCCCCACCCTCTCCGTGAAGAACTTCTTCCTGATATCCAATCTAAATCTCCCCTCTTTCAATTTAAATGCGTGACCCCTTGTCCTGTCACTACAGGCCCTCACAAAAAGTCCCTCTCCATGTTTCTTGGCAGCCCCTTCAGGTACTGGAAGGTGCTATAGGGTCTCCCCGGAACCTTCTCTTCTGAAAGAAAGGCTGTGGGATTTCACAGTCAAAAAAACCCCAAAAAACCCACCACGCAACCATAAAAACTGCAAACAAACCAACCAAAACAAAAACCAAAACACTCTTTCCCAGGCAAGATCCAGTAGAAAATCTTGCAACACACGGAAGTGCTACCAAAACGCACATTGTCCAGGTCTTCCAATGTTAAAGGAGTTCAAGTCTCACAAGCACAATTCATCTGCGAAGTTTTCTTTGGACTTGTGCGGGCTATCAGACAAAAGGGCCCTGCTCCTGTCAGTGGTGCCTTTAGAGGTCGACCCCCCCAAAAACCCCTAAAGAGCACCCCATCAGCAGAGCCAGAGGCACAGGGCCTATGGCCTTGCCTACCTGCCACACGTAGGGCAAAGCAACAGCGGGTGACATCTCACGGCCATGGCTGAGAGCACAGGAGTGACTGCACAGACAAGTCGGGGTTTACACAAATGATGGCATTCATGGGCTTTTAAGCATTTATTTACCTCAGCGCTCCCCCTCAGGAGTATAGGTAAATCAGAAACATCTTCTAGTGCAACAACTAGACAGCCAGCAAGCCCAAGCTGCCACCAAGGATGACCAACCCAAGGTATGTCTCCAAAGTCCAGGCTCCTGATCCCACACGGGGCACTTGAACACGGGGTCTGGAACGATTCTCTGTGGTTATTTCAGTCACGGTGACCCACTGCCAGATGGCACCAGGGGCACAGCTGGCTACTGCTCCTCCTCTAGCCCCTGCTGCAGCATGCCAGCACCTGCATGTCCATTAGTACAGGTGAGCTCACACAATACTACTGCCTACAGCCTGTAGCGCATCTGTTACATCACATTAGCTTCCCACTGCTCCCCTCGTAAAATGGCTCCTCCAACAGGCTCAGGAGGTGCTGCATTGTGTCACCTGCCTCCCAGAGTCACACTTAGCCTGTTAAATATGTCCTTGTTGAGTTTATATGCAAACCACCCTATAAAGCTATTAGGCTGCCATATGGAAATCCTGCGAGCAACTGAAGGAAAGAGTGTCGTTAACTGCCCTTAAACAACGCCTGGTTCCTATAAAGCAGCAGTGTGTTGCTTCATGCCAGTGCCTAGCAACCCCCGACGTGCCCCAAAGCCTCCCCAGGCCAGGCGAAGAAGAAGACAGGCTGTGACACTGCGAGGGAGGAACAAAGTGCAAGATCAAACAGACACAGAGAGAGTGCGCTGGGAAGGCAACAGAGACCAGAAGAGAAACCTGTCAGCGTGATGGGCTGTCACACGGCATACTTGAGGGAGATTAGGTAGCAAGTAGCATTAATAATGCTGTTTCATACTATAGAATTCCTGTCTATACACGGAAAGTGTAATTATCCCTACTCTATTGAAAAGAAAATTGAGGAAACAGAGAAACAAAAGAATAAAAAAAAGAAGTTAAGTGCTCAAGGTCACCTATAAAGTCAATGGCAGAAGAAAAAGGAAAAAGAAACCCAAGAGACTCCAGACCGATGGCCCATTTAGTGGGATGGACTAATTTGATGTCAGAGGGGCACTCATTTAAACACCCTCTGGTCATCAGATACTCTTCGTGTTATCTAGATTATCAAACTGGGGGGGGAAAAATTTTAAATTGCCTTTTCTTACAAATATATAGTTAGGTGGTATATGAAAACCCAGCGACAATTTTAAAACACAACCCTTCACCCCGCAGATATTCAAAAGATTATTCAACACTTATATCTGTGCTAAAGGTTTGCAGGTCATTTTTTGCCTACCAGTGTGTTAACGATGAAATAAGCCAGTGAGTGAATTTCCAGGGGAAGGGGTTAACAGCTAGTAGAGACGGGTGGGAGGCAGCAAGTTGAACTAAATCCATTAGCAGTGACAAATAAAAATAGAAATAAGGAAGAGCTGACAAAAGCTAATGGTACTGCACCATTTTCCCCTATAACTATTTATTTAATATAAGGGGGTTTTCTTGCTTGGTATTTAATATTGGTTCACACGATGAATTGAGGAGGGAAAACCAAGCACTTTGATAAACGGTTTGAGAGGCTGCCTGGATGTGGGGTTTCCAAGTGTCCCTGTGGTCTTTAGGGAAACAAAGCTGTGCTCCATCCTGAGCCCTGCTCCGCAGCCTCAACACATCCCCATCACCCGCAGCAAGCACACGCTGGAGAGAAACCATCCTCCTGCAACAGAGACCTCGGTGTTACCGCACACCTATCAACACACTAATTACTTCTGCCGCTTACATACACATACTTTACTCCGCTTGTGTCCCATTTCTACACTAAGTTCCAAGATACTTATTTTTACTACCACTTCTCTTTCCCATGGCTGAACGAAACCCCAGAAAGCAAGCCAAAACACCTCCCCATGCTGCAAACATCCTCCCAAACGAGGCAAGGTCTTGACTGTATTTGAAGCCTTCACCCCGCTCAGCAGGGCAAATCAGCATGAAATCGGCAGGGCAGGGCCTGGCTGCAGGAGCCTCAACAGCCCAAACGCCACAAGCCCAAACCTCACAGACTCTGACAAACCCGGGACTTCACTCAGTGCCTTTGCAAACAGTGCACACCAATTCTCCCAAAGGCCAGGGACTGTCACAAGGGTCTGGAGAAACACCTCCTCAATTAGTCAGTAAGATGAATGGCTCTGCAATGAAGGACAACCAGGGCAGGACCAGTTTAGCTCCAGCAGCAAACCAGCCTCCTGCAGGGAGGTCAAACCCCAGCTGCTCCAGCCAGCACACTCCCTCTTACACGCCGGGCACCCCGGTGGGACTGAAACGGGAGAGGGTTTCCTTACCTGGTGGGATTTGGCCTCTCATTCTTATTTAATACAAAACAAGCAAGAAATTCCACCTGAGAGCCACACCACTGAGACCTACACATGGCCAGATGGGGGGCAGCAAGCCTGCAACAGGCCTGGCTGTGGAGGAAGACCACCACCACCAGCAGCACTAACCTCTCCCCACGTCTTCTGGAGAGCTGGCCATAAAAGCATACCGGGAGAAACAGAAAAAACCTCAATTGTGCTCAAGCCTTCCAGCACCATGAGGTTCTGACCTCAAGACTGCAAGGGAACTCCATACCCAGGCAGAGATGGGGAGCAGGCAGCTAAGCCGCCTGCCCGCCTCCACCAACTACCATGTCACAGGTCACTACAAAGCATCCCTCTCCCGATCCTACCTGGAATTCTGGTCTCCTCGGGTAGCTGCCCTGCAGCCCACCCGTACAGAAGCGCACAAAGGCTCTTCCCACACCAGCTGGCGAGGTGTCCCAGCTCACTGGCGGCAGGAGACAGGCAGGGTACGGCGTTACCTCAAGCGCAAACAGGAGACACCGTGGCACAGGGGTCAAACCCAGCCTGTCACCGCACCGGCCCCCTGTGTCACAGCCAAGGAGATTATGCCCAGCCCCAGAGGATGAGCATCCTTCCAGGAAGGACAAGGATGGAAAAGCAGGTGAGAAATTGTCCTTCCCAGCAGAAGGACATGGTGGCAGGGGAGAAAGAAAGCTACATTGCAGGGTCTCATCCAAGGCATCCTCAAGGTGGAGTAAGTTAAAAGTAACAATATGAGAACTTCTTATGGTGGGAGCAATTAATCTGGACGTGCTTACATTTCCTTCCACTTTTACTTTAAGTCTGCTGTAGAAGCACAGGCTTGTAAAAACAGTAAGAAGATGAACTTGCTTAGCCTTCAGAGTTCTATTCAGAGTAAGATTCATTAACACTGCAAGAAGATTCCCTTTATTATTTTTCTCCATGCAGCATCTCAGAAATAGATTTGACAATTGCATTTTTTTGTTGTTGCCTTGGGTTTTCCAGGTGCCTGTATTTTTACAAGCATAGCTACATGGCTTACAACTGGTAGAATACTAAAAGCAGCAGATGCAACAAAGCTTGGCATGAGGAACTTCTGCAGCGTGAGCCACCCATGCAAGCACATTTTAGAGTGGATAACAAATGCTGCATTTCAGCTTCCCTGAACACCTCCACCAGTAAAACAGATTTGAAAGTGTGCAGATAGTTTATTGAACATGACAAAGTGATTACATTAGAGAAATAAGACGTAGACTCACTGGTGTGCGTGGATTTAAAGAAATGAATATTTAAATCCAGATTTTTCCAAGGAAACTAGCAAGTCCCTGATCAAAACCTACAGCTTGGCAAGAATAGTATTCACAGGTTTATTCATGTTTTTTCCTGGGCAGACTAGTTCTGCATTAGCAGAGCATTAATCAAAGTCTAAACACTTAAGGATCCTGACTCAATATAGATTCTTCCTCTGTTTAAAGTTCACCTCATTCTTCCAGATGCAATTCCAAATCCCACAGTGGTTTTGCTACTTCATACAACAAGCAAAGGAAAAGCGGGTTTCCTCAAATTCACAGAAGAGAATCGAAAGGCATGTGACAAAGGCAGCAGCAGAGAGCCAGCCCGCAAACTCACCGAAAGAAACCCAACAGAAATAGAAATGTCACTCTCCGGAGCGCTCTTTCGGCTGAGCTGGTCGCAAACAGGATGTGAGCATCACCCGCTGTGTGCGGAGCAGGGGTTATTCAGAATAGCGAGTTCAGGCACAGATCAGCTCTTTTACCCCGTAAGGAAAGAGTGGGAGGAAGGGGGGAAAAAAAACCCCAACAAGCTTTCAACCCACACACCACAGCCCTGCCTACTTGGGTTTTCCCCCGTCTCTTTTTAACTGAATTATCTCACAAGCAGTCGTTCTCAAGCTCGATGTTCACAGGCAGGCAGCCCCCATGAAACAGGGCTGCACGGGAAGCCTGTGTGTGCTTTGCGTGTGCCGGGAAGAGGAGGAGGAGAAATGACAGGGTCCTCGGGAAAATGAGCCCGTGGACAACCACGGGCAGCACCAGCAGCCCTGAGGAGGGTTGGGGCACTTGTCAAAGGACACACTGTCCACAGAAATGAAGGATTACTGCTCGGCTTGAACAGGAGAACAAGACGAAAACCTGAGTTTGGAGCAGGGGAGGGGAAAAAGAGAGGACAATACTGTTTGATGGAGTCTGGAAACCTCTGGAAATTAGAAAAGCTGTATCACTTCTACATCGGGCGAACCCACCCTCTTCACCCTCCTATTCCTCAGTGTCTACTTGCAAGCTATTACTCATTCTGATCATCGTATACAGAAAGGCTGCTGATCAATACTGCACAAGGGTGATTAGTGCTCAGTGATTAAACATCAGTGTATGAATTTATCTGACTTAACATGCCTGAAGTGGAAGGAAACAGGGAGAAACAATTTCTGAGCAGACTCCAGTAATGAAAATTGACAACTCGCCCAACATCAGATGTTGCTGTTGTGAAGAGTTCAGAAGTAACAAGGAAGAGAAGATGCATGATATTCTCAGAAGGACGGAAAATTGTTTTCCACCAAATTATTCATGATCAAATATGCCTTTGAACACATCTACCATCTAAAGGAAAAGAAAATCTCATTTTAGGATGCCAAAGCAAAGCTATTTTGATGACACAGGTGTCATGCAAACAGGCCTGCTGTGACCTGAGTCACTGCTCCAGGTCTCCTGTGATCTTTTTCTCTATCGGTTTCACACAGGAAGCCTTCATATTTGACACACCAAAAATAGCAGGCGATTTACAAATTAAAATCTTGCTTCAAAAAAGGTTGCAACTTTTTTTCTGTTCCAAAATGCAAATGCACTTTCAGCACAGAGCAACGATGATTTAGAGCACTTGCCCCTGCCACACATTCCTCAGGCAGGCGCTTATGAACGGTTCCGTTTCTAGATGGTGCAAGTAAGAAAAGGAGAGACTTAGGCGGGGGAAGACCACAAAAATAGCAGTCATAAATGAATAACTGGATGTGAAAAGGAACCAAAAATAACGTACAGGATCCCTTACACGTAGCTAGAAAATGAGGTGTAAACTGATGAAGGCTCTGTCCAAAGGCTGAGCAAAAAGGAATGGGGCACCTTGTCACTGACTCCATCCATCCCTCTGATGGTGAAAAACTTTGACAGCAGCGGTCTTACCTTTCAGAGCTGCCTAACGTATCAACTGCTATTGAAAAACAGTAACCAGCCCTGGAGTCTGCTAGTGGTATGAAAATCCACCATGGCTCGCCCCACAAAAAGAAGCCAGATGCACCAGCCCATGGAAAAGGGCTGGCATCCTCCACATGGCCCTCCTCTTCTGTCACACCCCGTGACCACAAACGCTGACACCGGCACTGTTCAGAAGAGCTTTCTGTAATTGCTGTGTTTTCCTTGCAAAAGGCTCTCCAGGGCAACACTAAACACACCACCAACAAAAGAGTTTGAAAGAAACTTGACAGATTACAGCTTTATCTTAACCTCCAGAATCTGGATTTGATAGTGCAGATTCAAAGCACTTTCAGCATGTTTGAATTCGAGGTGTTTCTATTAGAAAGTTGTGAGATGGTGCAAAATAATGGGGGGACGGGAAATCAACAAACCAAAACGTTTCCAGCTGTCTTCACTTCTGTAAAAGTGCCTGTAAAAGATCTTAAGGGCTCTAAAATAAGGTGCATGCCCCCTCCCCCATTATTTTAAATGCCAACATGATTTTTAAACCAATTTCCTAACTTCTAAGGCCCAAATCTCTATATAAATAGCCCTCCCCCACCACCCTCATCATATCCGCTCGTATTATTACACACACACCCCTAGATGCTAACACTGCTTGGTCTAACCTAAAAGCCACACAACACAAACACAGAGAATTTACTTGGGCAATTACACAATCCCGTCCCTTTCCAAACAAAAGCATGTGTCTGTACACAGTGCGAGAGGGCCGAGGACACGTGGTGTAGACTGAAAAGCTGTTTAAACCAGCTCTGGAACCGTTCTATTGTTTAACCTGCTGCCAATCAACAGGAATCGACAGTCAAAACAGGAAAAAAAACTCAAGAGTTTGGTCATGAAGCAAATTCTCCCCCTTTTTAATGCATGTCTAAATTAAAGATTCAGAGTGCAAACCCGACAACAAGTTTGCAAACCCTGTTTTATAAATTGCGAGGGAAATAAATCGACGACGATGTGGCACACAAGTGGATAATTCCACCATAATAAAGACACGGACTCTCGTCCCGTCAGCTCAAGCCCAGCCAAACGCGTTTTTGGCACACTAGACACTGGCGGGTGAGTGGGACTCGAGTGCTGGTGAAGGAGCAGATGGTAATTAGCAAAGTGGTTAGATCATAAGTATGTTTACTTTGAAACTAAAATAATGCAAGTATTTTAGCTGGGGGGAGTGTGTGTGTGACATTTTCCTATTTTATTCCTAGTCAGCAGATAAACAGGGTGAGAAAGAAAGATCTTTCCTACAATTTCAACGTTACAAATTGAAATCAAAGCTTTCTAAATGAAAACTTTATATTTTTTTTCTCAAACAAGAATGACAGAAAAGCTCGTCTCTTAATGGAAAGGGTCATAATTACATTTTTGCTTTTCCAAATTCAAAATTACTCAGCTCTAAAAGCCAACAGTAAATGACACATCAAAGCAGACCTGCTAAGAACAAGGTTCTTTACTCCTCCAAACAAAACCAGCGCTGCCCAAAAGGCAGTGAAGGCTTACAGGTGTTTTAGCAGAACCTGAAAGAACAAAAAATTAGTTAAAATGGAGGTGTTTTCCTAAACTTTAAATGCTGGTTTGTTTTGGAAAAAGCAAGAGAGACTGTTCAGGTTAGCTAGACTCTAAACAGTAATCTCATTAGACTAATTGGTAACCAGTTGTGGCAACAGAACACATCTGTCCCAAGGAAATTTTGCCGAGATGTACCACTATGACAGCATCTTGTTTTTAGCGCAGAGATGCAAATAGATAGAAAGCTCTGTGTGACAACCCAAATCCATACTAGTTTTTGCTCCTATTTTACTTTAAAAGTGTTGGAATGATCTAAAAAACTAGGACAATGTAATGCTTTTTATCTATAAAATATATTTGTATACACACACATATATATGTACAGATAGATACAAAAATAAATGAATTTAAGCAGAAAAGGAGGTATAGCCCGAACAATGAAATCTCATTTGTCTCAATAGCTGGGAGCTAGCACCGTGCTGAGTCTTCTGTGCAATTTGTCTCTATGACAGCTTCTTTCCTCTTTCTCTGCTGTGCAGCCAAAGTCGAGAAAGTATTATAACCTGATATAAAACTGTAAAAAACAAATCTACCCCCTTTTACATCAGCAAGGTTTGTACATTTAACCCTGAGTGTTGAGGGGGAAGACATTCATCTGTAGAGAAGGAGGGTAAGAGAGAAAAAACCCAAATAAATTAGTGCAACAAGGTAAATATGTAACAATAAATGCATTATGTTAATTGCCAAAGAAGAAAAAAAAAAACAAACCACATTTTGGACAAGTTCATCTGACTGCTTCAAAAGAAACCATGCAACGCGAAAAGCGCCAGCATTTGTCTGATTCCCAGCCATCTCGGCCACATCCCGACTCTCCAACTTCCCATCTGCATTTCCCGTGCACACCATGTATTTCTTTCTATCTTAGCTATGCGGGCAAGCCAACGAATTACTAACACTATTCATCTACAGCTCCTTAGTTCTAAGCACTTCAGGAAGGGTGGAATTATGTGAGAATCGCATAATTATTTCCAGTTAAATTTATAAATATGATGTCTGAAGGGAATTCCTGTAGAACTAAATACCTTTTGACCCAGGAGCTCTGTACCATTTTCTCTCGAAGTCTGAGTGTAATTGTAGCTCCATCCGAGCTGGCAGCATGCAGTTCTTAACACTGTCAAACGTTCCTCTCCAAAAGCCTTCAAAGTGCTCCCAGGAGCAGTGAGGAGGCCTGGAAGTGGAACACTCCTGTGTTATTCTAAGGCTGGAGGAGGCTGCATGCAGACAGCCACTGTAAGGCAGTGGTACCGAGGAGAATCTTGCAAACACAGCTTTTCCTGCACGGCAAGGACTGTATTCCTAAAGATGAACCGTGCAAGAATTATTTAGCTTTCCTCAACAATTTAAAGAAAACAGGTCTAAAACTGCTACATTTGTTACATTCTGTATCACTTGACCTAAACAGTGATGTTTGCCCCCCTCCCCCAAATCTAAAACCAGAGCACATCATGAATGATTTCCCTATTTTCACTCAAACACACGTAACCTAAGGAGATAAAAATAGGTAAAGGAAATCTTGAGATAAGTACCTATCCCTAGCCTGTATTAACCCCCGCAGCCCCTGCAAGTTGCGCTGGAGTTCTTTTTTTCCAACTGTAAATTCAGAAAAACATTTACAATAGTTGCTTCATCTCAGTGAGTGTCCTCCCACAGTAGGCAGCCTTGAGATCTCATAAATGCAGCCCTGGAGCAGAGCCTAATTTTCTGCTCATAGCTTGAATGAGTGTGAATTCAGCATTCAACTAGATTCTCTTATGCAAAATCCCATCAATAAGTTTCTGCTCCATGTACTGCCATAGACACTTTTGCATGCCATTGAGACTTCCCCATACAGAAGCCCATTCATTCCTCTGCTTACCAACAGTTGTCTTTCAGCAAGTTACACCGGCGTTTCAAAGCCCTGATAGTACTCAGCTAGTGGTAAATTGCTACCGTTCACTGCTGCCATGAAATATAGCAATTCAGCATGCCGTAGATAGTGTTTTGGTATCTGAAGTCACTGGCTGAGGGCAGCAATTTGGTTTCTTTTCTCCTGTAGCAAAGAAAAACCCACTCACATTTAAGATCCTTGGAATGAATCCTCTCACAAATTCCTACACCAGTTCCCAGGACAAAGTTTCCATAACACCCAGAATGGAATTTGAAGAATATAACTAATGAATTAAAATGTACTGTCTCCAAAATTACTATTATGGATAACTGAGTAAGATCCAGAGACATCATTTATGGCCACAACTGCTACTTTCCACAGCCCTCAGTCCCAATTTTGCTGTTGTTTACTCAAGAGTAAATCAAAAGCAGCTCTTCTGAAGTCAGGAGTCCAAATTGGTGGGAGAACAGAAGAAATCAAGTATCTTGATAAGAAGGGCCAATAGTGACCTACCAAAAATTCAGGAGGAAAAAAAATATCTGCCAGATTAGGAAGGTACCTCCCCTTCTTCCTCCCTTCTGTTGCTCATCTTACCTGCCCTCTATCACTGATGAGTATGACACCACTTACAGATACCAGAAATTCAGGACTTTGTGGAAGCCAGTTGAGTTGACAGCAAGTAGATAAATCTTGTCAGCATCTAGACTGTTATAAATCTGCTTATTCTCCAGAACAGATAACCACAGTGTTATTGCCATTGCAGTAACCTGCACTAAATGACCGGACCCGGCAGTGATGATGAGCATGGTGTGGGGGCAGTATCCCAACTACTGGGCATCTCAGCCACTCCAGTCACCTGATCAGTAAGATCTGAAGACAGGCTAAGAGGAATCATGGACACGATGGCATGGCAGAGCCGAGGCATTCTGCACTCCCTTGAGTAATTAAAGGTGAGAATCGCTGTGACCGTCAGTGCCGGACACTGACTTTGCTCAAGGGGAAAATATCTCGGGAAGCCCTCGCTAAAAGCAGTGCAGCTGAGGAAGGTGCTCCTTGCCCTTCCCTACGAGGCCAGTTAGACCCAGGCCAAGCAGACTGCTGAACGGCGAGTGTCCCAGCAGCCATCCACAGAGCCACTGTCCAACAGCAACGTTTCTGCTCCTTCAGAAGCGCCATCTTTGTCTCCCCTGCTAAAGGAAACGTACAGTACTACTTCTGCACCTGAATTCTTCCAAACCAGAGAAAACACACACAGGAATTAAGTCAGAAAAACTAAGATACAAGACTGACATAAGCATTCAAGCAGACATACAGGACCTATTTTACCTTCAGACATCAGAGCACAAGCGGCAAGGACAGGGACTCATAAGCTCACCTGAATGGACTGACTGTGTTTCCCTGCTGCTTGTCAATTAAGCACTGATAGACAATCAGTTTTGGCACCTTCTCTCTCCCCCAAACCACCTGCAAAAATTTCCACATTATGGACCTGAGCAGGTACCCTGGTTTTGGCCAGCTCTGAGACACCGGAGCAGGTAGGGAATGGTTGGGAACAGGGACTGAAACTAACTGGTAATCAGACTGAAGAACAGGTGTTAGGAAGCAAAATTAATCAATTATTTCCTTGATACCACAACTTAAATACTGAATCATAACAAGCCAGTTGCTACTTCTGAAGTAAAGCAAAATCTCATTGTTCTGAACTACTTAATAACAAACTGACTTAAATCAGAAGTACCAGAAAACCAGCAAGATTCATACGCGTCTCATTAAAGCAAACTTTCTTCAGTATCTTCCTTTACCTAGAAGGCAGAAGACTTGACTTACAATGTTTCAAAATACCAGATTATGAATCAAAAGATAAAAGCAAATACTTAGAGATACAATCTTTATTAGCTTAAAAAAAAAAAAACAAAACATATAAGCATGTAGCACAGTCTTCCCTAAATTTTTACTGAGTAAAACTTAACCAGAGGCAGCCACGTGGGATATTTTTTAAGCAAATCTGTCTTCACAAGACTAACTGCATTGTAACATATTGCTTTGTTAAAGCTACATAGGGTGCTTGCACCACGACCTCACCTAGCAATGGTCTGCCCAGGTCTGCAATGACAGAAGTCGATTACTTCTGTATGCTAAGCCACCACTGACCAACACACAAATACCACAAACTAAATTAGAAAGTCACACTGGGTCCCGTTTTTCATAAGGATTCCAGCTTGTGTTACCCTAGACCATTCATGTGTTTTAACTAGATTTATGATGAAGATACAGCAATCAGCAGAAGGAGTAGATAGGAGCTGCATGGAGACTGCCCCCAGACCCCACCGAGCCAGTCATCCAAATGACTTTACCAGAAACACGGAGCAGCCGCAGGAATGAGTCAAGGCTTCAGCTGCCTGGGTCAGTGAGTGGGGGACAGCCTGAAACCAGAGCAAGGAAAGGAAGCTTCTCCAGCAACCCAAAGGCTACTTCAGGCTGCCTGAAGTGTTTTCAACTCCTCAATTATTTTCAATTGCTCAGTTATGATCAGGTCTTCAGTGCTTTTTCACAAGGTCTTCACCCAGAAAAAGAAGCCACACAGCATAACTTACTGTGCTCTTTCAGCCAACATAACACACTTCCCTTTTAGGAAAGGAAGGAGGAAGTCTAAGGAACACAGATTTTGTAATTGAAATGAATTCTCTGATGTTTTGTTGAACTTCAGTGTGAGATGGAAGAGCACGTTTGGCGAGACCAGCAAGCCCAGCCCATCTACCAGAGGCAGCCCAGCCACCACCGTGAGCCTGGTGCTCAGGGGGATGCCTTGCCTACCACCACAGCATGGTCCCCCACGGACCAGCATTTGTTAACGGGCACAGAAAGCGCTCCCATGTACGTACACACTCCAGCCCCATCGTCAGCGAGGCCTCCAGTGCTCCCTGCTTTCTTTGCTGGCAGTGACAACAGCAGTTCATTAGCTCTCTGACAATTAAGAAGAAACCCAGGTGGTGATGAGGACGTAAAGACAGCAGCACAGAAAAGCCTGTCAATTGATTTTATGGACGTTCTTCCCTCTTCCGTAATAGCTTGTCAGAGACTCCACAGCACAGCTCCACTCAGAGCCACCTTCTCCTGCCAATATTAAGACCTTTGGGCAACAGAAAGAAACAAACCTTGAGAAACCGAGAACCCACACGTGTGTGCACACATCCCTGTGCAGCCCATTCCACCCACGTCATATGGGCCCAACCCAGCACCAAGCACGTATCCAACTGAACACACAAGCAACCCTGGTGATTTAAGCACAGCCTGTGCCCTCGAAGGTAAAAGCATCCCCCACTCCTTCTCTTCCCAGTCTTGTCCTGCTGCCGTCGGGTCAGCTCTGAGCTGGCTGAAAGCCAGGGACACGGTTTCCTGCCAGATTAAACAGAGCTGAGCCCACGGCCTGTGCTGACACTGGTGCTCCTCTGACCACAGTGACCACGAGCTAAGCGGGGAGCTGAAAATGAATCCAACTAAATTAGCCCACTGAAAAATAACGCCAACAAAAATAAACACAAACCGTTTTCAGCCCGCTCATTGCGTGGTGACACATGTGCCAGAACGAGCTCAGGAGGGGCTGGCAGTAGAGCCCGGGATCGGTTCTGTTCCCCAGCAAAGGGAACAGGCAGCCAGGCTGGGCACCGTGTCTAATGGTAGCAACCCACACTTTGATCACTCTAAATCGGCTGTAAAACACCACAAAGAGCCGCAAACTCAGGCCATTTGAACAACAAATAGCACAGTCCTGCTCTTACCAAAAGAAACATCTCCATTAGAATAAAGCTGTATTTGAGTTTCCCATTGTATTTAAATTTCTCATTCACCCTAGCCTTAACCTTGTGGTAGGGACCACATCCATTACCCCAGGCATAGTGTACCAACTCTCCCTGCAGTTGCCAGCCCCTATCAGGCTCTTCTTCCATCGGGAATGGCTTGCCTCCTCAGCAATCCCAACCAAAGCTATTCCCCAGCCTCCCCATCATCTCCACTCCAGCCATTGTGTGGCACAACTGTTTGTTGGACTGCATTGTGACCTGAATTGGGGAATTAAGCTGAAAAGGAACCCAAGAAGAGGGAAAGAAAAATCCAGCTGGATCAGATCTCTAACCATGGTTTGTCACAGAAACCCAAAAGCTCACGTGCCAGGAAGGTGTTGGAGCAAACGGCCAGGAGCAAGGGAGGTGCGAGCATGGCTGAAACACAGACTCATCAAGCCCACGTAAGCCCAAGCTCAACTGGTAAAGAGCAGCTCACTCCTGCTTTCCCATCTAGGCTCTTCCTGTGCTGCTTAATATGCCTTGCACAGTCTCTGTTGTGGGTTAGGAGCACAGGCAGGGCCAGTTACTCCAGTTTATTTAACCTAAGTAGCTCATCCCCTCCGGTAGGTCAACACCCTGTCAATGTGCAACTACCAGCCCCTTACCCAGCAGGACGCCTGCCCACAGGCTACCTTAACTAAGAGCAAGATAAGGTAAATAACTTAGATATGAGGTTCAGAGGACTCACTGGATATTGCCAGCTCTTCATCATTACTTGAAAAAGAACCAATGACGCTTTGTACAGCTGTAAACCAGTTAATACAGGCAGACTCCACTGCAAAGAGTTAGGTCTGATGTAAAGTCAACCGGCTGGAAGCCAGTGAAATGGAAGTGTTATTTCCATGCACAGATTTAGGAAATCCATTATTTCAATATTCTGTATAATTTTTTGGGTTTGCATTTTGAAAACAAAACTGAAAAGGTTCAACAAAAGCTCTCCATAAATCATGTGATACCTGGAAACCCCATGTCACAGTATGGTTCTAGAGACTTTTATGATTGCTCTGGAATGAGATGACCCTCCTTTCTCTCGATACCAAAGTGAGGAGAAAATGTCTGATACTAGGAGCATTTTAGTGTGGCAGACTGGGGTCTAAGAAAACGGATTTCAGGTTAAACTAGACACATTCCAGCATTAAAACACAGCATCTCCTTTTAACAATTTGGGAAACTAACAGTTGGATTGGCTTATTTAGAACATTATTTTATTAGTGGAGTCATCATCTGAAGTCTTTAACTGAATCTGAGGGATTGGTTGGGGTTTGGTTGGGGTTTTTTTTTTCAGTTGGGTGTTTGGGGGGGGAGGGGTGTTACACTTTAGCTCCACCAGATGTTATAAATGCAGTGAAATTCTGACACTTGTGTTATTTGGGTCAGTGTAGGTGATAACAATATTAAAAACAGAGGACATTTCTATCCCCAGAGTGCCACTGAGCTTTCACAGATCTCGAACAATAGCGTTAAAAGAAGGAGGGCAGGGTGCCTGGTCCTTTGCCTTTGTGTATATGCAGATTGGATTAGGAGATTCTAAGGAAGAATGAACAAGCAGGCTCCTTTTCCTCTCACTCCAGCTAGCAGTTATTTTTCTGCAGGGTTTAACCTGTCACAAGCCCAGACATTATCACCTCAGAGGAAAGACGTTGGCAGGAGGGACTCCTAAAAAGTGCCCAGTGCCCAAAGGATGCCCCATGGCTCTCGTCAGATGCTCTGGCAGAGAGGCAGGGCATTAGACAAGTTGGATGCTGGCTCTCGCAGAGCCCAAGGACCACTCGCGAGTCCTCAGATCTCACAGCCTGCTCCAGACGGAGGAGGAGCCTGGCTGGATCTCCATGACCCAGTTATGGACCATGTACTTCTAAGAATAACTTTCACATCAAGCAAGGAGAATTTTCTTTTCCCATCCCCATAAACATATCCTTTACCCTCATTACATTTTTATTAAGATGTCCCTCAGCACGAGTGCCAAACAAGCCTTTAAGAGACTTGAATTTCTTCAGCGTGCACACAGCCAGGAGCATGTGTGCATTCCCCTATCTCAGACAACGCAGAGCAGACACAAAGAGGAATCCTCTTGATAGGATGGATGCCCAAAGGAGCACAGACCAGGAAAAAGACAGCAGAATAACAGAAAAGAGCATGGGACAAGAGCCCCAAGCTTCTACAACCGTGCCCTGTTCACTGAGACAAAAAAAATTGCAGAGAAGCCAAAGAGGTCAAACATCCTTTCCCCTCACCCAGTCATTTGGTAACAAGGATTGAGCAAGTTTGCATTCATACAAGGCACACACATATCGCATGCCCTGAAAATACAATCCCACCAGCCTTTTTCCATAGCAGGAATACTTGCACGAAGAGAACAAATCTTCAAGGGGGAAAAAAGCCAGGGCTTATAACAAAATTTTTCAACCGACCCTTAGCTAGAGCAGCACTAGTGGGCGCAGCTATAATTACAGCAAACCTACATAATGCGTCTGAACTAGCTTAGCCCTTTCCCTGCAAGCAGAGAAGCTGCCACATCAGTAACTCCGTTGCTAGGGCAACTGCTTACTTTCCATATCAACTGCAAACTCGTTGCTATGGAGACACATATACAAGAAAAATTCCTCTCTATAGCCAAGGACCAGATGGTAGGGAAGTCAGGGAAGTCATGGGCTAACGGGCTGCACTAAATGGGACACACACTAGAGGACATTTAGATCTGTACGGTCACAATAGGATTAATCTGAATGACTGAATTCACAGGTCTGGCAGTATAAACAAAGCCAGGGAACTCCTCGTCTACTCCCTATCATGTGATACTTCATACTCCGGCCAACTATTATTAAACTGCTGAGCTCAATGCAAAGAGGTTTGTACAATCAAGGGCTCAGCATTTTCCCTTCTTCAGCCCGGCGCTCTGTCTCGACCCGGGAGATGAGCCCCATCGCAACTTTACATGAATAGTCGCTCTGTCGGCTTGCCAGGTAAGCCCGATGGCATCGCAGCTCAAGTGAAACAGCAGCAGTGCCTAAACAAATCCGAGGAGAAAAATGTCTTTTTCTGACATTCCACACCAGACCAAAAAGCACCAGGACAGGGCAAGTCAAAAACTGAAGCAATGGAGCCTCTAGGTCTTCCTTTTCCCCTCTGTTACAAGGATCTCGCATCAGGAAATGCAAGCCTTCGTACACAGGCAGAAAAAGCTGCACACTATTAAATACATATTTAGCCCCATGAATATAAATTAGTGGAACCCAAGATTGAGGAAACTACTAAGCAGAGGGAATTCAAAACAGAATTATGTGTTCAGCAGAACTTTTTTTAGAAAAACGATTACTGAAAGGCTACACAAACACTGGAAAGCACAACTACCAGAGGAAAAGCTTCTAGCTTTTCACAATGTGTCAACGCACATCATCCGGCAAATGCCTGCAATTCCCAGCACTGATTAACTCCTTCCCCCCACACTGTATATGTTTCAGAGACGATCATGTTAGCATTTTATAACGTGCCATTTGCTAAATGCTTTTTTTACCCCCGTAAAAACGATAAGACAGGCAGACTCCAAACCTGCAATTTGCAGAATCTGGCTGCAAAGGGGAAGAAGCGGCATACAGCGACTCCTTATAGAATAGGGTCCCTCTCCTTCCCCTGCCTCAAGCCCCAGCCCGAAACTGGAGAATCCTTTAGATGGACACCTTCCTTGTGAACAGCAAAAATGCTGGCTGCAAGGTACTCACATCAACCCTGAGTGGGCCTGTGCACACACACGAAGGCATTTTCAAGGCCAGCAGTTGAAGTTTACTGCTTTCCAAGTCCACAATTAGCTGTCAAGCACCTGATTCAGCAACTCTGACCAAGCGCCAGTTCTGCGCTCAGGCCTCTCTCTGCCCTGTCCCTTGGCCAGGACGTGAGAAAAACCCAGCAGGGGGTTTAAACAACCTACCTTGGTGCGTTTTACTTCACCTTAATGCTGGCTACCTGCGTCTCCAGGAGATGGAAGATCTCATAACCTGGAATTTTCCAGGAATGAATAAAACCCCACCTTGTTATTCATACAGGCAAGGCCTCCCACCACACCTTGTTGTCTAGCTATGCAACCGTGGCTCTAATCACGAACTCCAGACGTAGGTGACTAGTCATGCATTGTGCTCCGCCACTTCCCTGTGGAGAAGCAGCGCGCTGTGGTATTGTTCATAGAGGCTCAGACAACTGCCGGATATTTGACAGATAGACATGAAGACGAGATCCTCATAGGAAGGAAGCTGTAATCTAAATAGTCAACTTGTAAACAGAGGAAGAGGGACAGAACAAAACACAAATGGCAGTGTTAAGCGCATGCCTTGCCAGTTACAATATATTTTGGGGTTTTGAAAATGTGAAGGTTTTTTATGCTCTGGGACAGGATCATGAAAGCCTGGTGTGGCACTTGTTATTATAGTCTCACTTCCAAACAAGAATTTAAGACTCTGGTTTACACAAACCAAAATCCAGCTCAGGAACAGGTTTTTTAATCTCCTACACAATCATTCACAGCAACTAATTTATAAAACTACCAATATACAGTGTGTGATCACCAACATGTGGACAGTAGATTCTAGGGAATGACATTTAAAAAAAAAATTAAAGGGTCAATCATTTAAAAAAGAAAAGCTCCAGAAAAAGTAAAATCAGGTAATCTTAAAACGAAACGTTGCTACCTTAAGGTAATGTGTGACTCTAGAGTTACTTGAGCTCCTATTCCACAGCATTTAAAGTTAAATCACACGCAAAATAGGGAGAACAGCACCACCAACAGAAGTCTAGTTTCAGGGTAACCAGTTACAAGACAATCACAGCATTTACTTCACCGAAATACACAAATTGAGTGCATCTATTGTTTCTGCCAGTAGAAAGTGTCCACTTTCTGACTTTCAGCCAATTTCAGAGAAAGACAGTCAGTGATGTGATTTTACCTGCTATTTATTTCGCTAACCTATAAGGCAGCCTGTGAAATTATTCTGCAAGCTGATATTTTTATCAGGATACTCGTACTTTGCCAAAGATTCATCCAGACCACTGCTTCTGGAGACGGTCCCCTCCAGAAACTGATACCCACTCACAGGCAGACTGACGCGGTAGAAGGCTATGCAAAGGACTGCCTCCACTGCTTGGCTCGCCTCCCCACTCCCTCGCACAGCCTCTTGCTGCAGACACTGCTGAGGATTCAGCAATGAAACACAGGCAACAACAGAGACCCGAAAGCAAAAATGTGCTCCCCAGGCTCCTGCCACCACACCAGTTTCAAGAAGCTACATGAGCCCAGGGAGAGAACAACTGAAATTTCAGTGAATAGTGACTTTCACCTTTGGTGCCAAACCTATGTCCTGTTTCTGAAGAGTTTCTCTAAAACCTGCCTGAAATGGAACCAAGCTTTGTTGCCAGAATCCAGAACTACTCCTGCTTGTTTAAGAAAAGTTTTTTCAGATTACAACACAGACCAGGGAAAAAGCGATGGACTCTTACATAAGGCATACCCTTTCACTATACATTTGTATAAGCCAAGAACAGCAAGCAGCCTATTTATAACATGATTACATTCATCTAGTATAGCTGGAAACCATTACCACAGCATGATAACTAAAAACAATATTTAACCACTATGCATGAAGACACCAGCTGGGGGGAAAAGAAAAAACACACACACCCCGAGTACTTTCTTACAGATGTCTAGACAATGAATTTAATAAAACCAGAATGAGCCATGCTAAAGAAATGTTGGCTCCCTGAATGTAATGAACTACGTTACCAGGGACAGTGTTGCATATTCTGCATTTCACCGTTACAGACACGTTCTGGGATTAGCAGGTGAATATTTTCAGAGCCAGACAGGTTTCCATAGTTCCAAACTTACCTGACTTCTGTCTTTGTCCACTTTCTTAAAACACTTATTCAAGGACAGATTATGTCTCACAGAATTTTTCCATCCAGTGGGTGCGTTTGCAAAATAGGGAAAGTGTTCCAAGATCCAGTTGTATATATCCTTTACAGGCAGTCTTTTGGTTGGCGAGTCCTCAATGGCCATAAATATGAGGCAGCTAAAGGAATAAGGAGGTTTGCAGTTGGGGTTCTGCTTGGCATCGTAGGGCATGTCAGAGTGGGCAGGAGACGGCGGCGTGTCATCACCGAGGTCCTGAACGGGGCTAACGCTCCTCAACACCGAGTCCCCAAAGCTTTTCAGCAAGTTCTTGCTCTCGTGTAACCAGTTCAAATTAGTTAGTTCTTCATCTTCCATGGCCCCTTTATCTAATCTGATGGCAGGCAAAGAGAAATCTAGGTCCTCGTCATCGTGAAGTGCCTTTGATAAATCGCTATCTTGGTAACGTTGGCTCAATCCGCTGGGAACGCTAATTCCTGAGCCCTCTGGCTTCTTACTGGGAGGCATGACTGGACCCATTTAGACAGCGACTCCTGGGACAGCAAATTTAAAGGAAAGGGAGAAAGTGACAGAGAGAAAAGTTAGCTCGTGAAAAGATACTGCATAACGTTTTGACAACTTTTCCTTAACTGGTCACTTGGCCTTTTGCCACCTGTATTAAAAGTGAAAGACTTGCATCAACAGTCACAACTGTTGAGCAAAATATTCTAAAGTCAGGACAAGGGAAGAAATTTCAGTCAATGGAATAAGACGATGATCCCAGAACACCTCAGTTCTGCATGTACGTGAAGACCCACACAGGAAATCCCAAAGACATGTCCCTTTAATGCTGAGTATGTGTATCAAATCATCGAATACGCCGGCTGCATCACTTCAATAAGCATGTAAACTAAAAAAAACAAATAAAAAATAGTGAGGCTTAAGGCCAGTTGCTTCAGATTACGTTCAGGGGTTTCACTTTTGAGGACAATGCAACAGCACCTTGATTAAAATCACTCTGGTGAAAGGCTGAGGCAGACATGCATCCAATCTGACTACAGTCGCCATTGCAAGAAAACTCAAGAGATGACAGCGGAACTTCAAAACCAGCAAGGGTGGGAGAAGGGAGGAGGGAAAGCTACGCACAGTAGTTTTGGGACCAGGGCCAAGACACGGGGAAACAAGCGCCAGAGGAATAGAGCACTTAAAAAATGTATGTAAACAGAGCAGATTTTAACATAAGCTGAACTGTATTTCAAACATGGCAGAAACCAGAGTCAGAAAGGCTGCTGTGGTGCTCAACAGTGGCGCGGGAGAGGTGGGATGAGCTGCCGAGGGTACTGCACCAGCAGGCCCTGGGGGGGACACCAGGGAGCGGTCATAATTGGGAGGACCTGAGCCCTTCAGAAGCTGGGTGACGCTGGGCAGAAGCAGAGAGGAGCCCAACCGTTCTACTTCAGAAGCAGGAGCCAGGCTCCCTTAGCATTTCCATACAGTAAAACTGCCAGGATTTAGGTCTGGAGATGTGAAGAGCAGTGAAATACAAATTGGAAAGAGTTAATAACAGATTTAAAAATGGCGAAACTTCCTGCACAAACGCTGAACAAGAGCAAAACGATTCCCTGTATCATCTGCAGTGTACCCTCAGCAGTTCCCTGAAGTCATGCAGTCACACGCTGTGAACGAGGCACAAAAAACTACGGCTAACAACAGAATGAACCCCCTATCTAGAGGAGGGTGGGGGGAAAAGCAAGACAGCTACTCTGGGAAAAAGATACTTTATTTTAGCTGTTACAAAAGGGCATAATGAAAAAAGGAAAGTTCCTTGGGTCTTTCTATGAACTCTTTACACCAAAGCAGCCATTACTAAAAAGGAAACGCAGAGAACTTGTATGCACAGCAGCCTGCTAATACACACCATCACCCAACAGGCTCAGCGAACGTGTGGTTTTACACAACTGTCTGGAAGAGGAAAAAATACCGAGGCAGATATAAACACCGGGAGGCCAAATTGGGGCAGGTCCCACTTCCTAGCTTCCCGAACAGCGTCCAGCACAGCCAGAAGGTAAACACGAGTACCGCCGGCGTCCAGGGGCACCGGCATCGCCTCCCCACGCCGCACGCTCAACTTTGACTCCAAATGGAAGTTACGTCCCATGAGCTTCTAAACAGGAAAATTATATGATGGCTGACAGTAAAGTAATTTAATTGCGCTGTTGCTATGACAACACGCTGCTCTCTTTCTGTTTAATTTGCTTATTTGCCAGTATCCTCCCAAAGGGCCGTATCATACCATCCCTTTTCTTTCCTTCTTCCCCCTCTCCCGGCAGCGGGCCTCACGGGTGCCGGGGCTGACCGGGCGGCCGCGGGCCCCGCCGAGCCCCCCCCCCCCCCGCCCCGGGCCGGCCGCCGGCGTCTGCCGGGAGGCCCGGCGGAGCCCGGCCGGAGGGCGCTTCCCAGCGGGGCCGCCGCGGGCGGGAGGGGTGTCCGGGGCTGCCAGTCCCGGCGGCGGGGCCCGCCCGGGGCGGGGGGGAGGTGAGTGTGGGGGGGGGGGGGGGGGGGCCGTTAACGAGGCCCGTGGCGGCTGCCGCGGCGCCCCGCCGCCAGACAAAGGAGCGCCGGTCACATGAGAGCCCGCTGTTGGGCGAACATTTTTAATCCGCCGCCAATTGCGGGTGCTCCATCAGAGATCTACACAGCCGCTCGCCCGAGGGGGCCTCCGCGCCGAGCGCTGCCGCCCGCCTCGCCCGCGGCCCGGCGGGGGAAAGCAACCCGAGGGCGGGGGGGGAGCACCGGGGCGGCCTCCCCCCCCCCGCCGCGCAGCGCTCCCACCGTACTTGTCACACGGGTGGGGGGGGTTGGGGGGGGGGGGAAGCGGGGGGCGTGCGCCCATTGGCCGTGAACGCAGCCAATCAATGGCGTTGCTAGGAGACTGGGACTGCTCCGGCTGGGCGGGCGCGGGCGGCCGGCGGCGCGCATACCTCCAATGCCGGCCAGATGTCACCGGCCCTCACCGGCCCCGCCGCGCCGCGAAGGCAACTTCTCCCCGCGCCAGCCCCGCCGCTCGCCCCTGAGCGCACAGCGGCGCCTCTTTAAGCCTCTGTTATAGACAGACGTGCGTGTGCGCGTATTCCAAAGTCCTTGCCCGAGCAGGTCCCGGAAGCCCCCGGCGGGACCACCTCGGGCCGGAGACGGCCCCGCAGCTCGGCCCCGGGCCCCTCTCGGCCGGGCTCAGCGGGGAGGCGGCGGCGCGCACGCCTCGGCCGCGCACTAACTCCTGGCCAAGTTGTGGCGCGGCGCCGGGGCGAACCGAGCCGAGCCGAGCCGAGCCGGGCCGGGCCGCGCCGCCCGCCAGCGTCTTGCGCAATCCCCGCGACCGACAACAGCAACAACAACTTACCTGACGGGGGCGGGGGGGGGGCGGTGGCTTCACCGCTGTCCCTTCATGGCTGCGGCGCAAACTTTCCTCTGACGGAGCCGGGCATGGCGCGCCCCCGCCTCAGCCCGAGCCCCGAGGGTGCCGCGGGGGTCCCGGCGCAGGGGGCACGGCCGCCAGCATGGGGCCCGGCCGCCGCCCGCCCCGCGCTCCCGACGGGCAGCGGTCCGCCTCGGTGCGAGCCGAAGAGCGAGAAATTGTTTCCACTGCAAACAAAAAAGGCGACACATGACCAGGGAGGGAGGGGAGAGAGGGAAAACGTGGGCTGGGCCAGCCGCGACGGGAGAAGCCGCGGAAGGGAGGGCCGCCGGCGGTGGGGGGAGGGCGGCGGCGCGCCTCACGGCAGGCCGCGGGGACCCCGGCCCTCCGCCGCCGCCCGCCACGGGCACCCGCCGCCGCCCGCTGCTCGGACGCGGCCTCCCGCGGGGGCGTCTGGCCGGCCCGGCAGCCCCCGGCCGGCGGCGCGGAGCGGGGGCGCCCCCGGGGCGGGCGGGCCTAGCGGCGGCGGGGGTAAGGGGGGTCGCGCCGGGCCAGCGGCGCTCGCCGGGGGGGCGGGCGGCAGACCCCAGAAGTCCCCGGCGCGGAGCGGGCTGCCGGTCCCCGCCGGCGGCAGCGGCGCTCCCACTTGTACGAGTGTCTTCCCCCGGCCGTGGCGGGCACCGGACCGACCCGGCTAAACTGCAGTCAACTACGCGGTCGCCACCGAAGGCACCGGAGTCCGAAGATCAGCGCGGCGCAGCCTCGCTCCCCCCCGTCAGGCTTATAGACCACCGAAACGGCGGCTCCGTCCTGCCCATCTCCCAGCAGCTCCGGCCGAGGGGGGGGACCTGCGAGCCCTCCAGCGGCACGGGACCCCAGCCCCGGCACCGCCGGCCTCTCGGCCTGTCCCGCTCGTCTGTGCGGGAGCCAGGCCCCGGGGAGCGGCGGGCAGGGCTGGGGGGCAGCGCGGGGGGCTCCGCGGCTGACCGGGTATAGCACGGAGCGGTGGCTGCTGAGCGTCTGTCTTCACGCTGGGCAGTAAAAAAACGATTTGCAGAAATCTGCAGTAACCGCCGAGGGCAAAACCCCAGTTTATTATTTCCTCAATCTGTGAAAATCTGCTTTAAAATAAGGCCTGATTCAATTGGGAAGAATGGTGCGTTTTCACCCTTGCTACCACACCTTGGCATAACTAGCATTAACCTGAGTTAAAAAAAACCCTCACCACCAGTTAAACTGAATTGGAAGGAACTAACCTGAGTTAAAAATACAGAAGTTGCTCGGTCCAGACAGCACTAGTTAAACGTAGTCTCCTGCACGCAACAGGCTTGACCTCGAGAAGCTTCAGTGATGCGCAGCACAGAATTAAATTTGCTGTCCACCCACAAAACAAGTACGTGAACTTGTTTCACAGCTGATCCACAAAAATCAAGGATTTTTCCACTTTGGGTAAACAAGGCATGCAGATTTAGCCTACTCCAAAATTAATTTTCCTTTCAGTATAGAAAAGGTCTGCCGCGGAAATGTACAAACATCATACCGGTTGGGAATACAGGTATATTGGTAGATCCTCTCCAGTGCAGGCCTGGACACAGAAATTATTCCTAAGACAAGAAGAAAAGCATTTTTGCCATTTTATTAGGAAAAGTTAGGACAGCTGTCTTGAGACCTTGCAGGAATCCTGTGCTGGCCCACACGGTCAATATTATCCAACTTAACCAGGGTCATCACTGCATCCTCCCACATGTCTCTATCTGTACATGGCAATTTCCCAAGGCACACGGGTTAGCTCTTTTAATCTCCCCGACACTTGCGAAATTCACAGTTTTGCACAAGAGTGGCGGCTACCTCCTTCTCAAAGTGCAGGGCTGAAAAGCATTTCGTTGATTCTCTCAAACTAGAAATTCCTGTCATAACTCGCTAAGACCTTCTTTTGCCGATAGCTTTCCCTCCCCTACCCGGTGAACTTCTATTTCACATTCTTGCATATTTTCAAGAAGGCATGCCAGCAGCTGGATTGAAGAATGGGAAGAAAACCTATGGGGCAGCAGAGGATCATCCTTACCCACTCGCTGGTAACCCTGCCCTCGGACTCCACCAGCCCCAACACTCTAACAGTCAGCAGACCATTAGTTTACACAGCTCTTATCTCATGGCAGTTTGCTTTCAAACCCAAACCACATTACCAAGTCATAACTCCACCCCCTTGAATTTACTCCAAATGCTTCAGACGTTTTTCTGAGTGAATCAACATGACTCTTTATCGGCAAGCAAGGCGATTTATCGCATTTATCACCAGTTGTAAAAATCAAGTGTCTTAGAACAGACTACTAAGAAGAATTTAGCTGACGAGAAGTATTTCTGAAGTGAGAAGGGGGAAGCTTTGTGCGATGCAGGGTAGTATGCTGTGCTGGTTGTAGTTGGGATGGAGTTAATTTTCCTTACAGCAGCTAGTATGAGGCTGTGTTTTGGCTGTGCTGAGAAGAATATTGATAGCACGCTTGTTTATAGTTGGTGCTAAGGAATGTTTATATCAAGTCAAGTACTTTTTCAGCTTCTGATACTGCACCTTCTCTACAAGCAGCAGAGAGGGGACACAACTAGGACAGCTAACCCAAACTTCCCAAAGGGGCATTTCATGCCATAAAACGTCATGCTCAGTATTTAAGTTAGGGGGAGTGGGCCGGGGTTCTCAGTCTCTCTCTCGTTGGGGCCCTCTCTCGCTCTGGGTCTGGCTCTCGGGCTCTGGCTCACTCTCTCCCCAGCTCTGGCTCTCGCTGCTTAGGGACTGGCTGTGTGTCAGTCAGCGGGTGGTGAGCAGCTTATCACTTGTTTTCATTTCCATTATTTTCATTACATAGTAGTAGTGGTAGTATTATTTTCATTACTTATTATTAATAGTAATATTAGTAGTCAATTATTAAACTGTTCTTATCTCAACCCATGAGTTTTCTTGTCTTTTCCTCCAATTCTCCTCCAAATCCCACTGGGAGGAAGGGGTCAGTGAATGGCTGTGTGGTGCTTAGTTGCTGGCTGGGTTTAGACCATGACATATGAAAAGAGTATTACACATTGAATACGTTATGTATGCATCCTATTCAGGTGCACACCTTGGTTATGTTCAAAAACAGCAGCAAAATCCCCACCAGTATTGGTGGAATGATATCAGTCCCAGTGTTCCGTACCTTTCCCGTGGCAGGTAGGAATTTCCCCAGTGTGCACACTAAGGATTACAGTGCAGGACCACCACGAGACAGGCTGTGTCCTGGGTCTGAGGGCTGGCATGAGGCTCCTCGTGGAGGCACCACGGGGGGCTGCAGTGCAGGGCAGCCTCTTGCTGGCTCCCACTCGCCCCGGAGCTCAGCACTGACTGCAGCTGCTGACTTGCAGAGGGGTGCAACACCAGCAGGGAGGTAAACACTGTTACCTTGCCTCTTGGGGAGACTGTCCCCCAGCTTCTTCTGACTCACTGCTGGAATACTTCGTACAACTTATTTAAGAAAGGAGAACAGTCTCCCATGGCATCCCTGAAAGATCATTAACTGCAGGCTTAGAGACTACAGCAGCATCACAACATCTGACATATGGCCATCAAGTAACTCACTGTAATCTTAGGCAAGCCACCAAATTTATTAGGGTGTCGATTTCCCCATTTCTAAGACAGGAATAATAGTAACTCATTTAGCAAAAGATTTGCAACACTGACAGATGAAAACTGTTTGTATATCAAGACCAAAGTATCTGCAGTACCGAAGGCCGATTAGACGTACCAAGAGCGCAGAGCTGTACTTTAGCCTTGTGGGCTAATATACAACAGTCTAATCTTCCCACTCAGATTTCAGAACACCAACTGCAGATGTTGCAGTATCTTATTTAATGAGGATTTCCAGCTGTCTCCCTATACTCCTTTATCTCTTATCCTCCTCTAGATTGGAATCCCCGATAACCTCCCACAAGCTATCCTTGCAAAACAAGCACAGCAAGGGTCATGGGCTCTTTAACAACACTCCAAAGCTCATCTCCCCCCACCTCCATCTCCATCTCTGCTGGGAACATCTTCCTTTGCTAGCATTATGACTATGCCACATGACCTTGCTAAATATTTCTACTTTCTGCCCTCTGACCTCACCAGTCACCAAACAACAGACCTGCACTTTCTTATCCCGACCTTTAAGCCTCCATTCCTAATGTGATCTCCAATTATCCTCACTGACTTCCATCCTTGTCAATGTTTGTTCTCTCTACATCAGAGTCAACTTTCTTCCCCGAGGTCTGCTCCAAGTCTGCCACCTACGCTGGCTCATTAGGATTTACTGTTTGACATGCAGCCGTACACAACAACCTCCCAATACAGAAAGGGTCCTGGTGTGCAAGGTACCTTTCGAAGACCGAAGTGGACAGGGTTGCTGCCCCTTGTGATCAGTGATCAGACCCGCACAGTGGGACATGCTTCAGGCTCTAACACCGTACACTGGCCAACTCGTTTTGTTCCCGTTCTTCCCCCATGCAGAATGACTGGGGTCCCCCATCAGTCTTGGATTTCTAAATGTCTGTTTTCTCCGAGGCGATGGATTTAATCTTGCACAGAGCAGAAGCACGTTGAACACTTTTGGGCACTATTCAAAACTAAACCATGAATACAGTATGTGTTTGCTCGTTTCCTCTTTCACAACTTCTATTCCCAGCGTTCTCCTCCAGTCCCTCATACAGAATCTGCAGCATCAACACTTCTTTATTTTTAACCCCGCCAGACCAGCCTTGTTTTGTTGTTTGCACTATGCCCACTTTTGGGGCAGAGCAACAGCCGTATGTGAATTCCCAACGGAACAGCCAGAGTCTCTGCCCTGTACGGAGGTAACACACCAAACGGGCTGACAAACAGTGCCTTGCTCCCCCAAAAAAGAGCAGCTCTTGCTTTGCAGCTGCCCTGAGCACTGTCGCACCCTGCTGTCCTGCCCCATGCCTGTAACAAGCAGGTGCTCCCCTTCTCCCACCCCCAGCACTAGCTGAAGACACAAGCTGCACACACAGCGAAGGCCCAGCTTACTGATAGGAGATCTATCTTTTGCTTATTCACTTGAGACTGTGGAATCAGATTTACAAAGCATTTTCCCGACCTTTCATTTAATTATTCTTCAAGTTCTCATTTGCCCCAGCTGGCAAAACCCAACAGGAACAGAGCTGCATTGGTGCGAAAAGGAGCACCAGTATGAAGCTCTGTCAGAAGTACGAGCATTTCTGTTTCACAGGTTAAAATATAATGAATTTCTCACAGTAAAACCCAGAGTTTTTATGAAACAGTTCTTTTATAAAAGAATGTATGCACACTGACGATGTTATTGTAGTAACACTTGCTTGCAGCTTCTAAGAAAATGAATATACTTAGCACTAAAATTATATACAGCTGACAAGCTACCGGCAAGTGTGTTTCTGTACATGAGTGCTGTGGGAGGAGAGTATCATGCATGCTAGTTTGTCCTACATACATTTATTAAAACAGGTCCATATGAGAGATGCTTTCCCAGTGTAATTACACCAACATATGAGCACCCCAAGAACAACCCTAGCTTATACTGGTGAAGGGAAGCTTCTACCAGTGCAGCTTATTTTAGCAGCTGTTGTGGTTTAACCCGGCAGGCAGCTAAAACACCACACAGCCGTTTGTTCACACCCCCAGTGAGATGGGGGAGAGAAATTGGGGCAGAAATATTAAAACTCACGGGTTGAGATAAAGACAGTTCAATAGGACAGAAAAGGAATAATAATAATAATCATAATAACAGAATATACAAAAGAAGTGATGCACAGTACAATTGCTAACCATCTGACTGATGCCCAGCCAGCCCCCTTAGCAGTGGCCCCCGGCCAACTGCCCTGAGCTTTTATACTGAGCATGACATCATATGGTATGGAACATCCCTTTGGTCAGTTGGGGTTAGCTGTCCTGGCTGTGCCTCTCCCAGCTTCTTGTGCACCCCCAGCCTCCTCCCTGGTGTGAGAAGCTGAAAAGTCCTTGACTAGTGTAAGCACTCCTTAGCAACAACCAAAACATCAGTTCGTTATCAACATTATTCTCATACTAAACCCAAAACACAGCACTGTACCAGCTACTAGAAAGAAAATTAACTCTATCCCAGCCCAAACCAGCACAACAACCCAGCCAGCGGAAAACAAAATGTTGCTAGGATAAACAAATCTTCACTGGAGTCTTCTCCTATAATGGCTATATTGGTCTGAAATCACACCGAAAAAAACACATTGCAAATTCAGCCAGTATTTCTGGTACTGTTACAGTGTTTGACGAGGCTAAAAAAAGAAAGAACAGTTTTATGGGGTTTGGTTCATGGACTCTGCTATCTGTTGTGCAAGTGTAACGCCGAAAAATGTGGCCTGGACTTATCTCAACATTAATATTCACCATTAGGCAGCTGAAGTCAAACTTACAAGTAATCAGCAGAACCAGAAACCAACTGTATTTTTGTTCCCAAAAGCAAGGTTGGAGAAAAGCAGCAGCCAACATTGCACAGAAGTAAAGATCACAAGTTTTGGGGAAAACTATAATGGAGAACCAAGTTCTTTCATAAAGTTCCCAAACTGTATTGCCAAACTGAATTTCTTTCTGGACAACAACTCGAGTCCTGCCTCAGCCTTCCTGCATACAACTGAGGAGTCTGTCCTTTATTTGTGTACCTAAGCATGCAAAACTGAGTTGCAACAGGGCCTCAGAGGTAGTGAAGTTTGTGTGCACAACTCACCAACCGAGTGTCTCAGGAACTGCTGCTAAACACAATTTGCTATCACTGGTGCTGTGAGCTCGCAGGCGATCACTCTCCTCTGACCACTTGCTTGTGCCAGGTGGGTTTCCTAGCCACAACAGTACTGAGTCCCAGCTGGATTTCCAGCTCTTTGCCACACAGGATATTCCAGGGTGCTTTCCTTTACTCACCATTCAGCACTACTCTTCCTGTATATTTCTTGAATGCTGTTCCAGGAGGAAATCCTGTGTGATGCGGGTCCAGATTCCCAGACTGCGGCAACACGGAGACAGCTACGAGAGCCTGAAGGAGGTGATGCAGTGATGAAGCACAAGCACGGCTGACCTAGAGTTGTGTCTGCAAAGGGATGCTGGGACTGTGCAGGTTTGGGGAAACACACAAGGTGTCATAAAATGATTGCGCAGACTTCTATCCTTGGTGTGGTTTTAGGACTATGTAGCAGCCTCCCAAACACATTAGGGAGCAAGGAATGGAAAGCAATGAAAAACTGCAGTGGAAGGACTGAAAAGAGTCAGTAGCATCTGCAGAAAGCTTCTGCACTGTCCTGTGCCCCCTCTGACGAGCCGGGCTCTGTGGCTCAACCAGAGAGCAGCTTCCAGGCAGAGCAGGTAAGAGAGATTTGGGAAGGAAGGAACAAAGCTGGCCCAGAAAAAAAGCACAACTGTATTCCCTGCATCCCAGCAGAAAGTTCTTCTGCCAGCTATAGCCAGAGAACCACCGCCTGGCTGCCACACTCATGGCTGTGGGGTGGGTTTCCCTGTGAGTAGCTTTTGGCTCCTCCACCGTGACAGAAGTTTGTTATGATTATGGGCTGGCTGGGGCATTAATTTATGCCAGGTCTTTTGGCCCTGCTCCAGTCTTTCTGGCAACAGGTAACTGCAGTTAACAGCTGCAGTTATCTGGGAAGTACAGTGCACCTGACACCTCACAGACTTTTTTGCAGGCAAATTTCTTATTCCACAGGTTTCTCACAAGGATGCCACAGGTATGGAGTGGGCCTCGGCAGCCAAAGCACAATGAAATAATAATAATTTTCTTTTTCTTCTTTAAATCTGCAGTCCTGTAAACATCGATAGCTATGCCTCCTTCTAGGGTTCAGTTAGTTCCAGCACAGATAGCACTTCCGTAAGCATTTCAAGGACAAAAAAACGCTATGGCTGTAACAAAACTTTGAAACGCGTTTGAGGAGAAAAGTCTCTTTCATCGCTTGTACGCAGGCAGAGGGTTTTACTTACTCCACATCACTTGTCACATAATCTTCAGAATTTTTTTCCATAGAGGAAAAAAGAAATACATGAAAACAACATAGCACCAAACCACATGTCACATATAACCAAAAAATAGGCTATCACTGGAGAAGCCTTGCAGGTTACTGGACCAGCACTGGGCAGCAGAGTGGGGGTTTCAGTAAAAGGCAAGGGCCAGTCGCGGCTGGAAGGAGACAGGCTGTCCTGCCACAACCCAGCCAGCCCTCCTTTGGCCTGCCGTTGAACAGAGGCCCATGTAATGACAACCGCAAAACTCATTTAAGCTCTGAAAAGGTGACTAATGAGCTCATTCATGCTGCCTATAAATTATTCACTACAACACTGACCCCACTCAAGACATACGGTAAAGTAAACTTTAAATACAGGGAGCCGGAGCCTCCTGTGCTGTCGGCTTCTGCCTGTAAAACTTTCTGCAAGAGACACGTCGCTTGCTTCTGCCCCTTGTTAAGCTCCCTTGGATGTTTAGGCCTGCTTTTTTACTACCTCTAGCAGAGTTGCTGCAGCTGCTACGTATTTATTTCTCTGTTGCCAAGTCTTTCATTAGTAGTTGCAGGTAATCACGAAGTGCTATAAATAGCTTTAAATTACTGTCTTCAGAAATTAAAGTCTGACCTCAAAATGAAGGCCAGGTCTAAAAAGTAAGAAGACAACGGCACATGCGTGTTTAATGAGAAGCAGCTCATCACCAGAGCCTGTGCTTATTGGTAATTTTGCAAACATCTATGATTTGTGCCAAAATGAAAACATAGGACTTTAAAAAAAAAAAAAACAAAAACCAAACAAAACAAAACAAAAACAAATAAACAAACCCCCCCACACTTTATTTTCTGGACCAAACAGGTTTCTGATATGTTTAGAACCAGCCCATTTCTAAGAATGCTTCTGTTACCCTGTTTAGCGTGAAGTAAGAGCCAGGTTACAGTCCAATGTTAGCGACCTGAGCTGCTGCTGGGGTGGCTGGAACAGGCGCTGGCTGTCTTCAAACAGCACTTTCCTTTGGGAAATAACTTGCCCGCAGTATTTACAAGGTAACTCTAGTAACTAGTTACATGTTGAACTAGTGACTACAAAGTGGCATTAAAGACACTGTCTTACATGGCATGTGTGTGATCTTCAGTGGAAAAATGTTACTCGCACCTCTGGTTACACAACCCAACTCCAAAGGTCGGAAACAACTAGATAAAAGGGAAAGCCAGGAATTGCATAGCTAAAGTCCAGTCACTGCAAGGTATAAAACAAGGTGAAGTGTGGGAGACAAGGCAACATCACAGTGATATCTAAGTACTCACACAAAAAGAAGGGGCTAGCAAAGGAAGTCTGCAAGTGAAATAATCATTGCCGTTTTCACTAACCACTCTTCCGAGCTGGAAATGCTGTAACTAAGCACAGTAAGAACTTCTGCAGTACCTGAAGAAAAGGACTTTACCACCTACCAACAACCATGTGATTATTCTTCCCTTATTTACGTCCACGAGTCTGAATTTACCACAGACGCACAAAAACCACGTTGCCATCTTTAAAATAATGATTACAAACCCAAATCCCCTGACAAACGCAAGACAGCAACGGAGCAGCCTACACCACATAGCATGCAAGTCCTGACTTATCAAAGCTCTCCACCTGACGAGATTCCTGAGCCTCTCATAGCTGAAGGGTGTTGGCGAAGGGCTGCTTTGAAACCCCGTCACATGTCGGACCCCACTAACCTGTCTGGCGAGCGGAGTTCACCTCCCAGTTCAGTGGTGGGAAATGGAAATGGAGGCGCTTCCTGCAGCCGGCTCCCCACACCCTGCTCCTCATTTCCCTAATGAGGCCCAGCAGTGATGTCAGTTTTGCCCCAAAGCATGATTCGGTCCAAATAAAAACAACCTGTAACAGTTGGCTACAAAATCAGAGGAATGCCAAATCCGGGGGAGGATGAGCAAACAAACTGACGGTACAGTTTTTAACTGTGTGCAGCAAAGCTAACACTTGGCTACGGCTGCCAAGGAGTCTCTTGACTGGTCAGTACCAGGACTCTCACTGAGGGTGCCCTGGGCGGCTTTGACCTATGAGGTCACCTGGGGTGTTCTGAGACACCGGTCTCAGCAAATTCACGCGAGACCCCCATGCCATGGGTAGGGCGCGCAGCCACCACCCGCCAGCCAGGTAATCCTCACCACCGCTTTGGGGCCAGCGGATGTCGCTGGATCACGCTGGGTACCGGGGCAAACTCAGCCCAACGCAAAGCCATGTGCAGCTGTTACCTCTGCTGGAAAACTGCTCCTGCAACAACTCCTTCCCCTCAGCCCTTCAAACCATATAACCTCATGGCTTTGCAGACCCCAGTGTGTGCCCATCTGTCAGGAAGGTTGGGCTTCTCTGTGCTTTGGTCATAGAGTTACAACAAAGTGGAGGCATGCCGTACCAGAAATCAGCAAATTCAGATGTTCCCAAAGCAAAACACTCACATATTCAACTTGAAGGAAAAGTTGTGGCCCCTTTGAATTGCACAATGCTCACCTCCTTATGTATGAAATTGCCTCTGCACGTCCCTTACCACACGCAGGTCCCAGTCCAACGAAAGTTAATGTTTACCCACTCCAGTGATTACAGGGTAGTCAGTGGGAGAGCACAGCTTTGCAGAGTGAGATAGTCCTTAAGTGCTGGCCAGATGAGGCCAGAGAACACATGTATCACTCTTATTTTTACTTATTTTTGTCTATTGTCACAACTTCTGCAATAGTGGAGAAGAAAGAACAAATGGGCTGGAACAAGCACTGCCATCAGTAACTTATCACTGGCTCTTCTGCTCCAGCGCCGGTCTCGCAAACTCCTTGTACGCAGCCACGGTTGAGTCTGGATTCGCATATACACCCATCAGATTTAGGGAGTCAGACATACTGCATTCAGGTGGGAAGAGTGGGACGGCAACTGGGCCTAAAGATGCTCTCCATCTAGAGATTCCCCCCAAATTCAGCATGGGGAGGGATCCCTGGCACACGAACTATTCTGGGAAAGTAATCCTGGCATGTGCTCCCTACCTATGGACCAAGATCCTGTGGTATAAGGTACTGAGCAAGAAAAGGAAGAGCAACTGCCTCTGCACCAAAACGTTCGTCAGGCAAGTTCAAGAGACACCAGGGAAATAAGAGGGCAATACGTCAAATTTGGCCACTTAGCTGCGTGCCACTGGATTTGGAGATGGACTGCATACTTTTTTGGGATTTTGTTGATGGCTCTCCTCACGCACCTGCACATGCTGACTTGGTGCCTACGAACTCCTCTGGACTTGCACAACGGTCCCTGTCAAGCAGCTGATCTCCATGAGTGAGCAAGCACGTGTGTGCAGGGAGGTGTGTGTGTGCAGGGAGGCGTATATGTGCACGCACGCCACGGCAGGTATGTGCTCAAGTCCCTTCCAAGACTGGGATTTCAGTTGACAAGTACCCAAAGGGGTCCTTACTGAAGTTAACGGGTTCCACTTGAGTAGAGTTTCTTCTTTCATAGGTCAGGCAGATGGAATAAGATCTTGAAACTGGCCAGATGGAAATTTATGCCTGTGCTGGCTCACTGAGTGCGAAGTGTGATACTGGTGCCTGCAGAGTCCTTAGGGAGGTGGGCTGAAGCTGCTCTCAGATATCCTGGTGCACTGTGGCTCTTGTGCACTGTTTGACTGCACCCTTAGATTTATGCCAGTGCTAAATGAATCAGCATCGAATCCTCTACCTTTATTTTTCCCATGTATGTCCCTGTCCTGTAACTCCATTTAACGTTTACTATATGAGGTGAAAAAGCCGGTCAGGCCAAAGTTCCTCTCGCCCACATCCTGGTTCCAGCCACGTCCTAAGGAAGAGCACAGCAAACGCACAGTGACATTCTGCAGCGTTATCCTGTGCTTCCAGGCACCTGCTGCTTAAAAGCTTCAGCTAAAGATGAGATCAGATGCTGTGAAATGCTATAAATCCAAAGATTCTTCTTCTTCTATCAACTTGTCTAAAAAAGGTTCATGTAAGCTTCAGCATTTGTTGTGGTTTAACTCAGTAGGCAGCTAAACACCACACAGCCATTTGCTCACTCTCCTCTCAGTGGGACTTCATCTGGGTCTTTGGATAACTGCTTGTTGTTTAGGTCATCATAAATCACCTCCAGCATGGCTACTTGCCTCAGGTGCTGGATGCCTCTCTCTATGCCATGCTGGTTCATTTGCCCAGGCAATTTATAGTATCTTCTTTGAAGGGATACCTTTCCTTCACACCTGACAGGGCTCGCCTCCAGAGGCTGAGGGCTTGCGCCCCTTTTCCAATCGCTGTGTCAATGCCCCGTTCCCTAAAAAGGAATCCCAGCTGCTTGGCTTCCTTACCACCTAATTCCAAGCTACTGGCCCTGTTATCCCAGCATCGGAGCAGCCAGGTGACAGTGTGATCGCCTGGGTGGCAGCTGAAATCCTTCTGCATAACTCACAGCTCACTCGGAGAGAGGGATCGGGTGGTTACTGCTTTGTCTGAATTCTGCCTCTTCCTCCTCCTGTTCTCGTGACGGCTCTGCTTCCAAGTCTTCCCTCACTAACCGAGCTGACTTTCGCATCCAGTGCTTCGTCTTGTGTATAGGGGCGACTGATATCCTCACGGGTCTGTTCTCTGGTCCAGCGCCTGTCGCAGGGGTTGGAGCAGCCGCAGTGCCTGTCACGGGGATTGAAGCGAGTGCAGTGCCTGTCATTTGGTCATCAGATCCAGAGACCTTCTCTTCCCCTTGAGGGCACTGAATTGTGTTGAGTAGGCACAGGCCAGGCCCCAGCACGCTGCAGTGATTTGCGCCTCTCTGGAATTGCCAGGGTGACAGCATACTTCTACCAAATATTCCAGTAGGTTTTCAGGAGTCTGTACTTGTTCAGGGGTGACGTTCCAAACACTGGAGGTGCCCACTGTCCTAAGTAATTGCCCACACCACCCCACACACCCTGCCACGCATGACTATCCAGCCTCAGGGCAGATCTCTGGGTGGTATTCTTAAACAGTTGTTTAACCTTAATCAAGACCTGAAACACACTGAGGAGACACAGCAATGGGAACAATGCTGGTTTGAATATCCCACAGACGTTCAAAATTCTCAAGAGCTATTGTAACTTGCCTGGAGGAGGAAAGGAAGGTGAAGGAGTGGGGGGAAATGTCCCCCCTTGTCTCCCCCATAGACTGGCTCTCTGAGGAGTAAAGAGTGTAATTATTAATAGTTTCCAAGAGATGGTTCCCGAAGTATGGAGATGACGGCAATGCTGAGTACAAATACCAGATTACTCTCATGACCAGTACTTTTATCATATCATAAACCAGTGTTGCACAGTCAAACAAAATGATAACCATAATCCAGCACCCAGAGGCGATAAACAGCACAACAGGGAACATATACAACAAGGAAGGTGTTACACGACACAGCTCTGAGATCAAGCGCAACACCTCTCAGAGCAAGTAACTCAACATTGTGACCAGCGACTATTAAACGAACATAATGAATGCTTACAGCAAATTTGTTTTAACACGCTCTGGTCAGATCTGTCGTTATCTCAACCCATCAAGCCCCACACTGGGCATCAAAATGGACTGTCAAGGTTTAACCCAGCAGGCAGCTAAACACCACACAGCCATTCACTCACTCCCCCCGCCCAGTGGGATGGGGGAGAAAATAGGAAAAAAGGTAAAACTCATGGGTTAAGATGAAGATGGTTTAACAGGACAGAAAAGGAAGGGAATAATGACAATAATAATAATAACAACAACAAGTGATGCACAATGCAATTACTCACCACCTACCAGCCAGTCCCTGAGCAGTGACTGCCATCCCCCAACCAACTCCCTCCACTTTATATGTTCAACATTACATCATACGGTATGGAATATCCCTTTGGCCAGTTTGGGTCAGCTGTCCTGGCTGTGTCCTCTCCAAGCTTCTTGTGGCCCCCATACACACACTTTCTGGCAGGGCAGTGTGAGAAGCTGAAAAGTCCTTGACTTAGTGTAGGCACTGCTCAGCAACAACTAAAACATCAATATGTTATCAACATTATTCTCAGCCTAAATCCAAAACACAGCACTATACCAGCTACTAAGAAGAAGATTAACTTTACCCCTGCTGAAACCAGGACAAGCATCAACAACAGCCTGTAGCAAAGAGTTCCACAATTTAAGTATTGACTGTGTGAAAAAAGTTCTTCCTTCACTTTACACCTGCCACCTGACAGCTTTACTTGAAACCCCTATTTCATATATTATGATAATTACGTATATCAAGGACATGGGACTCATGTCTGCACAGACTTCTCTTGATTTTACAGTGACTTTCTGCTGCTCAGACAGTGCTACTAACACACTTAATTCTGTATTTCATTCTTTGAAGTAACTACAGGTATACACAAACAATAAAACACAATACATAAACATACCTATCAATGACCATCTAATCATACAGTCATAATTATCCATATTGTGTCTACCCAGGTAGGAGGAAAAGGTGTTCTTCATCAATAAAATGGTCCTAACAACATGCTTTCCCTTGTAGTCTCACTCTAGTTTTCCCTTTATAGTCTCACTAGAAGTACCTGGAGCTTTTCCAAGCACTTAATATGTTCATACAAAATGTGGAAGCAGATCATTCCAGCTGACAATATCTTTATCCATGGAGAGAGAACAGCAGCTGGAAGATGCTGTCTCATACAGACGCAAGCTGTAACGGACTGGGCACTGTGCAGGTTCAGCCCTTTAAAAAAGCTGCAGCTTCAGAGTTACCAAACTCCTCAGGGGTGCTGCAGGGCAAGACGCAGCCTCTGGCTTACACCACAGGCACGAGCATGGCCAAGGTGGAAAAGGTCTGGGAGATAGGGAAGGACTGTGGAGCGTGGTGGGAAGGGGCGGAGAGAGAGTGCTTTCAAAGAGTGGCGTGAGGTTAGGTGGAGCTCGGGGTGGTGATACGGGAAGTGATGGCCTTGCATCATTTTGTACTCCAGTTTCAGCTCTGCCCCATGTGAAAAAGGCAACGACCTGCATTCATTGTTGTACATGACCTCCTTGTGCTTGGATTGATGCAATAATAATAATACTAATTGATAAATAGGGGAAAACAAACATGCAGGAACTTAATTTCCACTCAAAGTACCCTGAATTCTTCACCTGCGCTTCCAGCCCCTGGGAGCACCTCCTGCCCATGTGGGGCAGGGGACCTGTCCTTTTCGAGGCACAGAGCAGCAGTGTTTTGCGGCTCAGCTGGCAGGATGTTTTTGAAAGCAGCTTGCTTCAGTCAACAGTCTCCCCCGAGAGTCCAAGTACATCACCTCAAAAATATGTCTCAGCTCTTCTGGCGCAGAGCCTGGGAACCCAAATTTGTTTCTGATCCAGGTCCTCCAGCTGGCAGCGTAACAAATGGCTGTCCTGCCACCAGGATGGATAAAGTCATTTTTCACTCATTATGTTATTCAAAAATAGAGCCAGAGCTGTATTTAAAACAAGAAAGCAATACACTGCGCTTCAGGAAATTAGCAGGGCAAAAAGCTCTTTTGCTTTATAAACCACAAGGACAAGAGACTGAGTTAGAACAATGTCAGCTAACATCCCAAAAAGCTTGACCAGAAAAAACATACTTTGGTTACAAATTCTGCTACTCCTCGACTTGGGGCTAAGGCTAACATTACATCCACATCTTGCTGCCTGGCTTTTCCTGCGGATCACGAATATTTTTCCCTGCAGTCTACAGAATGGCTTCAGGCAGATGGTACAGATCCATACCAGCTGCTGGATGGGATAACCTGCGGATGTTTTCCTCCATAAGCATGGGATATAAGTGAAGTGTGCTGCAGTTAGTGATACCTCTGCTGTTCTGACTGCACCTTCCTTGGGTGTGAGGCATCACACTTCCCTCATTCCCAGGGCGCGATCTGCCAGAGGCACCCCGAGCATGAACCCTGTTTACCCAACAGACTGCGAGGACTCCGCTGGACTTCTGTCAGGGGCTGGTGACAGCGATAGCAACAGTCCCCATAAAGCCAAGCTGTTACTTAACAGCCAGGCAAAGAGGAGTGGGCACGTGTACCCTGTGCCACCCAACAGCAACGAGGCTACTGCTGAGTCATTCACAAGGTCCTGAGGAGACCCTGCTCTCCCTAAAGCCAGTCTGCCTGGGACTCTCCCTCACCGTGGAGAAGGAAAGACTGGCCACACATGCCGCTCACCCTGACCTGCTGGCCTTTGCCTGCAGGATCCTTCATCCTCACGCTGCCTGCCACCCGCCTGAACCGTGCTCCTGGAAAAGTGATTTATCGTCAGGTTTTATTACTGACGGGGTTATTTTTCCTATTAACCTGAATCAATATACTCATACAGTAAACATCCCAAAACTCAAGTCAATATAGAGAATTCATAAGGTATTACAGATTTATAGATATTTACAGCTTTGATTAGAGATCCTCAGATGGATGGTGGAATGGAGGCATAGCCAATAGATTAGATTTTCAAGTACTGATGGTAACTTGTAAGAAGAGTGCTGGGAAGATTTAAGAGCCCAAGTCTCGCTGACTTTTAATTGACTTTCAGTGAAGTTAGTGTAGCTAAAGCCTTCAGGTACTTTCAAAAGTTGTCATCTAAAAGCCCTGCCTAAAGGTTTGCCCAGCTCTCCCCACCTACACAGGGCACCTGTGAGAGGGGAGGGCAGTTATAGTGGGATATTCACCTTACAAGATGCTTTCCCTGCCTAGGGGCAATGTCCTGCACAGAAATGAGCATGATCCCGAGTATGTTTGGCCCTCAGCCATTACATAAACCAGTGTGGCCCAACTGTCTGTGGCTGCTGTTAGTCCTGTGCCCGTCCCACTTTGAGGCTGGCAGCAGACGGCAATTCAGAAACCAAACTGGTGTCTCCCTCTCCTCTGACAACTCTACTTTTAATTTCTAACTCAGATAGATGAGATGGTACCACACCCTGTTACACAGTTCCTTCTGTGAATTATTTCAGGACTGTGCATTGGAAGTATTGGCTTAGGTCCTACTCCTAGGAGGTACCGATCCGCAAAAGGGACGTGCCCAGCTCTCAGACAGCACACTCGGCGCAATGGAGGCCCAAGCCAGTCCAGAGGATGAAACCCCTGCCAGAACATGTCTCTGCAGAGTCCATTTCTTGTATACCTGGATTGTCTCTTCTCTGTAACTATGAGCAAGCCTCCACTCTTGGGAGCCTGTAGGAGCAATCATCTAGATTTGGAAGCTAGCTGAAACAAAGTAGAATCACAACGTCCTCTCATGTGGTAACCTCTGAGGATTTATCTGCCAGCCCCTCCACCGGACGGTGTAGGGACAGCCAACCTACAGCATGTCCTGTAAGCCATGTCCCCAGGCTGGCACAAAGATAAACTCACGGTCCAGGTGGCTGAACTGCAAGAGAGAGCTCCTCGGAGTTCACTGGGATACCTTCCGACAGCAAAGGGCACAGCCATGGCCCCGGAGACAGCAACTGGTTTGCTATGGTTTTTTAAAGAATCTTTTTAACAAGCAAAAGTCACATTCAATATATTAATTTTTATTTAAACAAGCAAAAATGTACCAATAAATGAAAAACTGTCTTTTTGTCCTGGGCTTCTACACTGCAGAAGAGGGATTCTCTGCCCAGAAACTTCTGTAAGACTGTTATACAGTATTTCTTCTCTTTAAATAGGTCACCTGACAGGGGAAAATATCTGTGCGAAATTTGAGTGAAGCCAACAGATTTCTGATCAAGACTGGCATCTAGCAATAGCTATAGATTTCCACAGATTCATCCCTCCCAGCACAGAAGTCATATGTCTGATGCTAACTCGGATGCTTATGGAAAAATCTTGCATACATTAATACAAAATATAGCAACTTCCTTCTATGCTTTCAGATCATCCTCTAGAAAAAACAAAATAGCACATCCCTGTTACAGAGTTCTGAAAGTGGATCAAAAATCCTCTATAAGGAGAGATTTCTGTATTTAGCTCCAATTAATGTGACTTCAGTACAGATATGCTGGAGCCAAAAATAGACCCTAGACTGTTTGACTCCTATTTTCTATTCTAGCCGCTACACCGCGCTTTGACAATGACAGGTACTTTACAATAGCGTTGGTTTCTCTCGGTATTACGTATTTTCAGTTGCCCTTTCAAATGCACTCCACTTCAAGTGGGCTGCCACATATACGTGTTCTTGGAATCAAAGAGTTCAGTTCAACACTTCGTGGGACTACCTCCTCACAATACAGACCTTGTGGGGTATCCGCTAATTACTGGGAACTAAATAAACGGGGTTTATCAGAACACGTCTGTCAGAGTCCCTTACCCTGCTGACTGCTGCCAGCTGAGCGTAGTATCAGGTACAGGCACAGCAGTTCTAGAAACAATTGCTTCAAAGCACAGCAGCTTCAGCAAGAGGTAAGGTCAGGGCAAACAGCCGTCAGAGGAATTCCTGCCACCAGTCCCGCGCAGGCCAGGTCTCCCTGTTAAAAGACTTGGGGGAAAGAAACCTCACAACTTTACTTGGATGCCAGCCTGAGGGCCCAGGAAGGGCAGGTCTTTCCAAATCCTGCACTCTTTATTCTTGGAAAGGTTTTATTCACATTATTGCAATTCTGGGTAAGGATTGCAAGAGATAACTCTGAGATCAGACCTCTAATCCTGCCTCTCTGTTTACTGCATTGATTGTGCTCCTTTAGACTCTGATCTCGCCACTCCTGCGCGGCGCAGGCTCCCCTCTGTTGGGGATGGGGAATTAAAATGGGATTCAACTGAAAAGCTGAGGCAGAGCAGGGAATGATGAAAACACATCATCTGCCACGAGCAGCCCTCACCATGGTTAAATTTAGAATGTCGGCTCCTCAAGCAGAGAGATGATCCTCTTTCCCTGTGGGGCAGCAGTCACACAGTGCTACATAAATATTAAAATAATAATTGATGATTAATTAATAATGGCTTCCTTTTCCTCATGACCATCTCAGCTGCCGTAAGAAATATTCATTTCCTTTCTTCCAGATGCAGATACAAACAATCATTCAAAAACTTATCTCCTCAGAGAAAATTCACTTTCCCACTCCTTTTCACTAAAATATTATTTTCTGCAGCCTCAGACATGAGATTCTAGACCATTCACAGGCACTCTGTTTAAGAAATAAACACTAATTAAAAAAGCCGCAGAAGCCACAATAACCAAAATAAACATCAAGAAGGCAAAGCTGAGGTACAGAAAAAAACCCAGATCTATTCATTCCCTCTTGCTCTATAACCATGTCCTCTATAGAGACAAAAGTATTTCAGTAAAACCCATTTTAGATGCTGTGAGAAGTATCTAGGGACACCTGTGTTCCTTTGGTGACGGCAGAGACGGACATCTGACGCTGATCTTTCAGCTGCCTTGTATCAGTGTGTTGTTCTGCTTTTGATTTGCATCAAATCTGGTTTCTGTAAAGTTAGAAAACCTCCAAAAATGCAGCAACCACCTGTTCCTTTTGCTCATCATCTTGCTCTGCCCGTCTCGTCATAAGCCAGAGCAGCCTTCCTGCACCTCCACCTACCAGCCTCAACTCCTGCCACCCACGAGTCCTCTTGCCAGTTACTGAGCCATCACACACTCGTCTAGCTACTAGCCTCTCTTGTAACCCACCTAATTAAAAAAAACCAACAAGAACCACACAAACCCAAAATCTAAAAATCCTTTGTTCCCCATCAGCCGTATCATCCCAGCATTCAGCCCTCAAGCTCCAAGTGGTTTCTGCTGCCTGAGTTCACTTCTTTCCAACTCAGCCTGCTACCTAAATGTCAGATCCTAACAAAGCCTTTCCTTAACAATGACACTACTACTTCCCTTCCTCCTCACCCTTTTTTTCTGTCGGTTTTTGTTTGGGTTCTTTTTCCCCAATCAACCAGCCTTAGCCTTTCCCAGCTGCTCAGCTCTGCAGGTGTCAACCACCTAGAAAACATTGACCAAGCCTTAAATCACAGACTAAGCCTCAGAATCCAATTTAACTTTCAAGATAATTATTAAGATAATTATGCTTGTTAAATAAAATTCTGTTTCCTTGTGGAAAAAAATTAACATCATCCAGGACATCAACATTTGTCTAGGAAATTTCTTCATGGTATTTTTACTGATAATGAATGCCATCTCTTAATAATCCCCCAGGTCCTCTTCAGAGACAATTATTATGAAAACAGATCGTCCTAATGAAGATAGAGTTACTGAGTCCAGAAGTTTTAAATCACTAATCAGGATGGCTATGAGACTCCATGTAGCAATTAGTTTTAAAACCAGATTAAAGACGAAGTTGGATCGCTTTCTAAAAGGGATGCTACAGCGTGCTCACCAGTTGTCGAGGTTTAACCCCAGCCAGCAACCAAGCACCACACAGCTGCTCACTCACCTCCCACCTCCCCCAGTGGAATGGGGATGAGAATCGGAGGAAAACACAACAAAACTCATGGGTTGAGATAAGAACAATTTAATAATTGAAAATAAATTAAATAATAATACCAATAATACTAACAATACTAATATTACTAGTAATAATACGTAATGAAAACAATACTACCATTACTAACTATAATATGTAATGAAAATAACGGAAAAGACAACAAGTGATACAACTGCTCACCACCTGCTGACTGATGCCCAGCCAGTCCCCGAGCAGCAAGAGCCAGAGTCCGAGAGCGAGAGCCAAACCCAGAGTGAGAGAACCCCAGAGAGAGAATGACAGACTGAGACTGTGAGTGAGACTGAGACTCCTGGCCCATTCCCCCCAACTTATATACTGAGCATGATGTTTTATGGAATTAAATGTCCCTTTGGTCAGTTTAAGTCCCTTCTCCGTTGCTTGTAGAGAAGCTGGGAGGTGCAGTTTTAGAAGCTGAGAACGTCCTTGACTTGATATCAACATTGCTTGGCAAGAACTAAAACTGTAGTGTGTTATCAATATTCTTCTCAGCACAAGCAAAACACAGCCTCATACTAGCTGCTGTAAGGAAAATGAAGTCTACCCCACTAAAACCAGCACAGCAGTGAACCCCGGGGGGCCCTGTGTGCCTACAGCCATGCAGTGGCAATGTAGTGGGACCTGACTAGGTCATATGCAGCATGTGCACTGGCATGTATGTGTTCTCTAAGTGCAGAGGACTAAAAGCACGTGAAAAGATGGTTGGAGAAATCAAAATAACTAGAGGCCCATGAGGAGGAAGCAGCACAGGGAACGTGTCGGGGAGTCCCGCAGCCCAGCCCCAGGGAGGCTCATGGGGGCACACCACTGCGAAGCACTCAGCACGACCCGATGTGGCTGCAAACACGAGACGTTGGGCTTCACCTGGTTGTACTGCACATTTTGAATGGCAGCCAGGATGTAAGGAACTCCCCTGTCAAGGGAGCCTGGACATAACTCCCTCTGTGAAGATCTCAGCCCATAAAGTAGTTTCTCCACATTTTTAAAGCCCGTAGCAAACGGACAGCACCTCCCTCCAGGAGCGTCATCTCACTGCAATGGATGACGTTCACCTCTAGGCTAAAAACATGTTTTAAAAATTCTTAGGCAAATAAGCGAGGGCCCAATACTTCAGCCCAAATCCTGCGGCTCCCGCAGCTCTCCGTTCAGGCAGAAGGCTCCTGCCTTCTTACGGGAGGAGGGCCTCACCAAATGAGTGCAATTAAAGCATAGATAATGCATCTGAACATGTGCATTCCTCATTTATTTAACAAGCACAGTTTAGCTTTAATTATTTATGATAACACTTCAGAAGAAACTAGTAAACACAGTGCAGCAGACTCTACAAAAGTAAGAAAGCCCTTGCTGCGGGAAGCCGCTCCATGGCCTCCTGCTCTGGAACCTCTGCTGGGACAGGGCCTCAAGCCTCACTTTAGGTAAAGGAGTTACAAGGTAACTGAGGACAAATGACGAATCTGAGGTTGTACTTGGCTTCAAAAGAAAACCCAGAATTTAGCAAGGAAAATAATGAGCAATATTATAAATAAAGCTTTCCATCAACATGAAGATTCTTTTATCTTATTCTGAGTTGACAGTGTTGAGATCCTCTCGCCTCACCTACACGTACAGCATGGTAAGTAGGTGTGAGCAACTCGAGGAATCTTTAAACCTACTCCTCCTCCCTCTTCCGCCAGGAAAATCAGGAGTCATTGCAAAGCAGTGTATTTACTATACAAGCAGCTAAAGGGAAGAGGAGGCCCTGGTCCACTTGAGCCATGTGAGATCAGACAGTGCCCCCCAAAAAGCCCACAGCCCGCGTTAGGGCCGAGGACAGCAGCAGCACGCATGAGCAGACTGACAGTCTGCACGTGTCCGGTCGGTGCCAACAGAGTCTTAAACACGGCTCGGGAGGAGCTTTGCTGGGGAGGACGGGAGAAGGGAAGGGGCCTGTGAAAGGAAAGGGCAGGGGAGGCCTGGACATGGAAAAGGAGTGAGGGAAGAAGTTATAAGAGGAGGGGTAGGAGCACACAGACAGCCATCCCAAGGGTGCCCGTCCAGCATCTCCTCCGCGCCAAGGGGCATGTCTCCAGGGCGGGAGAGGGCCGTCACTCTGGACTTCGGTCATCCTTCCAAATCCAGCTATCTGTGAAGGAAAGGGAGCTTGTCCGGCTGTCCCCCTCCTTGTCAGCAAAGCCTCTAATCCTGTCGTGTGTGGCTCCGTGTTTCTGCTTTCAGAGATCATTGAAAATTTCAGCGGAGAACGAAAGGCCATTGCAGTGGGAGGGAGATGGAGCCAATACTGAAGGACACTTCTCATCAGTCGCCATAAAACACGCTGCTGTCCCTTAGCCTGGATGAGCACATCCAGCGGTGTGAAGTGTAATGGTTTGAGGCTGAAAATACTCCAAAGTCATGCTGCTATTCCCTGACTTCCCAAGACAATTGCAGTGCATGAAGAATCTGCGTTGTCTACTGAAATCCAAAAATACCTGCTAATAAAGATCATCACACAGCACGGTCAGGCAATTTTGGGACACTTAAACCGTTAGTATGTTCAGTCGGTTTATATGGATTTTTGGTGAGTAGATGAATAGCCTATCTGCAGGAACCGACATCCAACTCAAAACCATCCTGATGCACAGATGTACAGAAACAGCATGCAGCCCCTTCCAGACAGCTGTGCGCCAATGTAGAGATGTCCAAGTCTCAGGCCAACCTGGGATTGTTATTCACCAGGGAAACCTGAAACTCAAGTTTAGCACTTATCTGGAATCAATTCTTTCACCCTCACTTTATAAAAGTCAGGCCTCTTCCTTAATGAAAAAGGTGCTATGCACTCTAGCTTTGCCTTTTCTACATTTCGACTTCAGGTATCGCTGGCTGTGTTTAATAGTTTCGCTCCTGCAGAGCAACCTTCTGAAAAGGTCAAAACAAAACACTAGGAGCCAAATTCATCGCTGGTACAACTCCATTGACTTCAGCAGCATTACACCTGGGATAGATCCAGCTGTAACTGTTTCCATTAAGGTAAGTGGAAAAGAAGTGTACTTGCTGTCTTAACTTTACTTTTCAATTGATCTGTTCTGTTCTACTCTGTGTGTTTCATTGCAATCAATAGGAATATATCTATTAGAGAAAGTTACAGCACAAAACATCTAAATAGCTTTTAAAAAACTTGGCCTCTCAGTTTATAATGAATGTCAGGGAGATGAGAAGGTAGCAGGCATTCAGGGTACGCTCAAGTGCTTCATTTTTTGAAAGAGGATGGATGTAAGCAGCTACCATAAATATTTTTATGTCTAAGCTACATCATAGCCAACAGAGATCTTCCCTAAAGAACTGCTCTTGATAGCAGACATGAGCTGCCAGCTCCGAACAACAACATCAAATGTAGCTCAGATGTTACAGGCATGGGCACCGTAATGCTCATAAGCAGTCAGATTAGGGGAAAATAAACTTAACTTCTCTGGGATTGTATTCACATTCATCATGTCCTGCTCTGCACCATGTCAGCCACGCTGACACACTCCCTCTTCGAGGCAGAGGTAAGATTATGGGAATCTTATTTGTGTTTCAAGTGCTTGTTTTCCTTTACAATCTTTCAGTGCTTCTTGCTTCAATCCTTCCTTCATCTTCCATGATACCACTTTACCACTATACCAGTGCTCATGGCACTGGCTGAAACACCACCCAAAGCACAACTAACTGAGCCATTTTTAATAAGTGATCTTGGAAAAATACCACACATCAGTCTTCTTGATCAGTTTTAGTCACTGAGGATGTCGTGAAATGAGATGACATTACCAGACTAGACAGCTCCTAGCATTAAACCATAGTCATGTGGCTCTTTTACTTTGACATTTAGAATTTCACTTAAACCTTCGCCTCAGAACTACAAAAATATCTATTAATGCCAGCCATCATTCCAGATTTTAATTTTTATTGCATTTCATTGTCATGCATCACTGCACTGGAAGCTTCAGAAAGACTCTGCGGACTGTGCCTAGCAGTGTGCAGCACCTCCCAAACTGGGACGTGGGACAGGCGATGGATGAGCCCAAGCGATAGAACAAGCAAAACTAAACTGCAGTTGTGTCACTCCTGTGCAGGTATGCTATTTGCTGGCTTTAGATGTGGGATTTGGATTTTTAGACAGTTTGCTGATGGAAAGGCTCATCTGTTGCTGGAATGCTACTGTGCTCACGCAAAGCCACAGCACTCTCTCCTTCGCTTATGCCTATGCCTATACAAACTGTCTAAGGTGGTCTTAGTGCCCTGAAGGACTGGGCACTAGAGTATATCCATGTCCCACCTCTTCCACAGGATAAAGACCCTCTGTCCCATATTGGCGATTTACATGCACTCTGACTGACTCTGCTGTGCCATTCAGAAGGATTATACCAACTCTTACCGCACAGATCCTTCGCAATTCAGCTCATGTCAGCACAGTCAGTGCCAGTGACCAGGTCTCAGGTGCTAATGGCCATCATTTAAAGGTTGCTTTTAATGCACAATCAGTCAAGGAAAAAGCAATCATTTTAAGGAATACTATTGTATTGATTTAGTTTGCATCACTGGGATGCCTTAGCATAATGGATGAGGCATCCATGACCCTCGTGATATGCTCTTCCCTGGGAAAACATTCTTAAAAGTTGTAAATCATGAGGCAAGAAGGATTTGGGAAAAGGGCTTTTTCTGCTCTTCATATTTGCTTGCTCTTCTTTTAAACTGAGTATCATTCACTTTAACGTACATATTCTGAATAGATATGCAACTGAGAGTAATTCAATTTTCCCACCACAATCAACAAAATGTTCTTCCCTTGATCACTCCACTTCGTGCATTACTTTGTGGCCACTTCAGTGTCAAATTTGGTTTTCCCTGAAATACCCAAATGCTTCTAACACAATTTACAGCCTACTCAGAGAGTACCTTCTTGGAAATAATGTTAATCAGGATAATTTCTCCTCTTACTTTAAAGAGCTCTTGATTGGGTGCTTTCAATCAGCTGTTAGCCAGAGTTACCTCAGGATTTCTCAGGTTCTCATGGTGAAATGGGACAATGCCATTTAGCAGTCAGAGAGCATGTTTAATGGATCACGCTAATCTCAAGGAGGGCCTATGAAACTCTAATTTGTCAGGTTTCATTACATTCAATAATGACTGTAATTTTCCTGAAGCGTTCTGCTCACTAGAAAATTATGTACCATAGTTTTGCACCCCATTTTGTCTAACTGTATTCAGAAAAATTGAAGGTATCTCGTTCACCATGGCTACTACCCAGAAGGGGCCTGCCAAAGAGGGGTTAAGAGTTCACTGTCAGATGTATTTATCTCAGAAGCAGGTATAATTCTTTTGCAAACAGCTAAGTGTCAGTGCAAAGCCAAGCTGATTCAGGGTAATAAAAGCACTTCTGCAAAGCTTTTAGGTGACACTATATCCCTCACAAGCTTTCTCCACCCCTGCTTCTACTTTATCATCCAATACCATCATTACCTTGACCAATCTGCACATTATTTCCTTTCCAAATGGATCGATTTCAAAACAGCTCATCTGCTAATGCTCAGCGCAGGTTTGGGTGATTCTCGTATTGTTTCAATTACTTCTTGGAGGAAAATTCGATCCTGTTAAGCAAACAAAGCTTTTATCCTGGTGGCTGAAGACGCCCGAGCTAGGTCGCCACTGACAGATCAAGAGCTTCTTCCCAAACCCTCCTTGCAGCTGTAGCACCCTCACGTGACAGAGATGTCCCAGTCTAGTTCATTACACGCTACAGATGGTGTTAGCTGTACCCCACCACATTAAATAGGTGAGCTATTCAAATTACCCACACATTTCTGAAGGAAGACGTGCCGTGTCAGTAAACGACCCGATGAGCTCCCTGGTTGTGATCTGCTGTGCAAAGGCACGGCTACCCAAAGAGCCAAGCGAAATGGCTTCACCCCGATTTCCAGGGGCTACTGCCTGTTTTGGAGGGCAAACCAGCATTGATCAACATTTGAATGCGAACCTGTCATGCTTTCTCAGATGTCTTGGGAGATTTGGCCTGGCAGTCCATAAGTGATGCAGAGTGTGCAGACAAGAAAGCCCCAGGCAGAAGAGAGTGGTCACAGAGGAATAAATAGAGCAAAATAGATCATCTTCCAGTTGCTGCTTGTGTGGGGAGTCTGCTGTACTTATATACCTCTTCACCCTGGGCTAACAGCGCCTGTGTGCTCTATAAACAGAGCCTGTGGAGTGTCTTGGCCCACAGCCATTCAAAATCCTCTTGATAAGGCACTACATACTGAACGGGTGCAAAGTAATTTGATTATAAATCAGTCAAATTTTAAACTCTCCAATCGTCTCTCAGTACCATTTTATGTAAAATTCTGCCAGCTACACTAAGGAACGGTGTTTACCAAGATCTGCTTTTCATGCAGTCCAATGTAGCATCACTGGAAATAAACACCAGCATGGCCAGAGATTCTCACTTGCAGGTTCGTCACGCCAGTATTTATATGATTTATATGATTTTCGCCTCACTCAGTTACGCATGAAGGCCCCAAAAGAACAGCCTGTAAGCAAGAGACTGAGGAGGGTTACTTTCTGTTCATTATTGCCTTTAATACACCAGTCTGGTGCTGGACAGACCATTCTATTGCCACCAGTGAAGCCCTGAGCAGCAGCCATCGTTTTCCTACACTGGGCACTTAGTGCTGGTCCAGAATAAACTGGGAGGAACTTAAATTGGCAAAATGTTGCCTGAACCCTAATCAGATGACAGAGCACTATTTTACTTGAATCCCTCTCGGATTCCCACAGGCACAATTTTGTGCATGCAGACTTTACAGCTCTCATACAAAAGCCAGATGTGCTGTTTCTTCACACGGTGCTCACCTGAATTTACTTAACAAGTGCCTTATGTCCCCAGGAGAGTAGTTGCTGAGGACAAGGAAACCAGCCCTGTTCAAAGCCAGGCATTCAAATGTCTCTTAAACTTGTAAATGGGTGGAGCTGAAGGCAAACTTTGTGGCTCAACCCATCACCAGGTATCTAGAGATGCCTTGGTACGCCACAGCAAATACAGTAAATAACCTTGTTATTTCTACCTGCCATTCTCATTCCTGATTGGAAAAAAGTTTTCCAAGCGAAACACGCCTTGCATTACCTGAATGCAGAAACAGCTCTGTCCCGCAATGTTTCGCTAACATGCTTCAAACGGCCCTTGGCCTTCTGTGCCTGGAGCTGACGCACGCTCGCGTATACCAGCAACTCCTGGGCTTAAGCCCTCATTGATGAAAAAGCCAATTTGTTGTTCACTGCTTAAACATGAATGTAGCAAGAATCAGAACACTTTCGAAATGTCCCCCTTGATCACATTTGTGACTCGGGCACTTGGGAAATTCAAGCCACTTTGAATGATGCTGTTTTACTGGGAGAACATCAGAAGTAGGGGGATGTCTTATATTGACATATTGGTTCCACTTTGCTAGACATACGGGATCAAAGTCATCCCTGGCGGAACTCCATAACCTTCAACAGACGGGATAAATTTGGCCCCATATGCCCTTAGCAGCTGGGGACTACGATTGTTTTCCTCTTTTCATCCGTATTTTGAGGATTCGGCGCCTGATTTTCTGCTTGCAAAGCAACTCGAGATTTTGCATATGTGCGATGTGAGGCAAACAATGAGTATTATCATACGTGGCCCTGGTATGATTGTTACGGTCATGTGTGGCACATATCTAAATTTTAAATTAAACACATGCTATAAATAGCCTATGAAGAATCAAGCTGGAGATTATTTTATCAGACACTAAGCAATCTGTTCAACTGGCTTTCCTGCTTACTAAACACGGCATCAGGCTCCATTTTGAATGTACAATTATGTTTTCTTTATGTAGCGTCTCCTATCATCTATTGTATTCATATAGAGAGAAGTAGCTCGTAAATACCATTTCACATTCCCAACAATTTGCTATAGGCAACTGCATCATTGCTTTGTTCAAATAAATTTACATAAATCATTATTATAATGTTTTATCTTAGCAACTTTATTTTGCTCCCAGAGCACAAATTAAATGTGTGCTTAAAGCAGAATATTTTAGAGGAAGTTATTCCTGAACTGTTGATGCGACAGGAATAGACATTTCCATCTAATTTCTCATTCGTAATGTAATTTCTTTAGTTTTCTCTGTACATTTAAAAACCGCACGTTTAATTTGCAGGGGTTTCCCTGCAAGTGCGCAGTAGAATAGATGACTGTGCCGCAATCTGTTCATCCATCAGCTGGTGCTTCCTTTGACTCACTCTGCATTCTGCTCCAAACACTTTGTGGGAAAGGCCAAGAACGACGGTAAGTCCCACGTGCTGCTTGACATTATTATACTACAAGCAAACTGTTGTTGTTCACCAAAATTTGCAAATAAAGTCACTGGAAGATAAATCTACTTCTAGTAAATATTTCTGTGTTTGGATTAATTGAACAGAGCTGGTCCTCACTAGCTCAGATTTACAGCCCGTCATCTACCCATGCATCTTCTAACAGCAACATGTTGTTCTCGTTAGTATTATTCAATTACGAACGCGTACATCCTAATTGTGCTCGACTCGTGGACCGCGATGAGTGACTTGGAGAAGAAAACCAGATAGCACAGTCACCCAGTAACTGCCCCTCCAGCCCAGCTCTTCCACCCTGTACTCAGCACTGGTGAGGCTGTATCTTGAGTACCATGTTCAGTTTTGGGCCTCTCACCACAAGAAGGACATAGAGATGCTGGAGTGTGTCCAGAGACAGGCAAGGGAGCTGGGGAAGGGTCTGGAGCGCAAGTCCTGTGCGGAGCGGCTGAGGGAACTGGGGGTGTTTAGCCTGGAGAAGAGGAGGCTCAGGGGAGACCTTATCGCTGTCTACAACTGCCTGAAAGGAGGGTGCAGAGGTGAGGTTCAGCCTGTTCAACCAAGTAACAAGTGATAGGACAAGAGGAAATGGCCTCAAGTTGTGCCAAGGGAAGTTTTGATTGAATGTTAGGAAGAATTTCTTTACTGAAAGGGTCATTAGGCATTGGAACGGGTTGCCCAGGACAGTGGTGGAGTCCCCATCCCTGGAGGTTTTTAAAGGTCATGTAGATGTAGCGCTTAGGGACATGGTTTAGTGTGGGACTTGTCAGTTAATGACTGGACTAGATGAACTTACAGGTCTTTTCCAACCTAGGCAAATCTATGATTCTTGCCAGGCCTGAAGACACAGTGGACCCGACCATGGCTGTCCATGCCCTGTGCCACCGGTGGGAGCTGAAGGACAACCAGTGCCGGGAGCTCCCAGCTCTGGAAGCCTCCTGTCCCACACCTCTCCACCCAGCACCCCAGGGTCAGCCTCAGGACAGTCCTAGCAGAGCTCCCTGCACAGGGACCGATTTTGAGAGACCTGGCAGGCCCGCACAGGGCCAGGGAGGCTGATGTGGAGACACCAGCTCTGCATGCCAGTCTCCCTAATAAAATCCGGCTGCAGCTTTTCCGGCAGTGCTACCCCTGCTCCCACAGCTCACTGGTGTGCCGCAGGATCCGACCCCTCTGCTCTATGGCTGTTATGGGCTGCGATCCTGCCCTAGGAAAAGCTGAGCCACTCTTTCAATATGCTCTCAAGCTAAAATACGAGCTTTTAAACACAAGATGTGTTAAGTAAAACTTGACCTTTGATTGATCTCTGTATCCAACACTGCTCCCACTTGCCCCCTTCTCAACTTCTTTGTGACCATTCACAGAGTTGTCTTATTCCCTCCACGCCCTCCGAGGGAAGAACGACCCCAGAGCAAGCATTAAGAGCCCAAGTGAAGACCTCGGGAAATAAGGAAACCAGACTAAGAACGTTTTTTACTCTGCACTGCTACCGTAGATCACCTTTGTGCAGTTAAGGAACCTCTCCCGGCCTAGCCAGTACATCTGCCACTTTTGCACCATCTCCACAGCTGCCCCAGTTTCTTTTGAAATGAAACCCAGGTTCGTGGATTTATAACAAAAATTATAACCCAGATGATCCACAGAGCTCCCAACAAGCACCGTGGACACAGCCAGAACCTTGCTAAGTATTATAACGCTGAAGCCCTGGTGAGAACTTCTGCATGGCCCAGAGAGGCGGCACACTGCGTGCCTACCGTTTACATGTACTCCATGTGCAGGCACCACCCGTATGTCTCAGCTATACATCAGTTTAAACAGACATGAAAAATGCAGTAGAAGCAGAGACACAGCTGAGAAACCTGTATCAGGATTCAATGCAAATACCACCTGCCCCCGTGGTGTTTCATCTCAGCCTTGATCTCGGAGATAAGCTGGAGTTGGGCAATCTGGAGCTACATCTGGGTAAAGCCAAGGGTGTGGGAGAGGCTCAGGTCAGAGGATGCCCACTGCCAGGCCCTCGCAGCTTCGTGCTAGCACAGATAACTCTCTGCTACTTGGGATAGAGGGTGGGGGTGATTGCAGATAGCAGGAAAACCTCTTGCAGATCCTTGCCTTTCCCCGTCCTGCCCTCAGAAACCAGCAGAATTTCATGCAGAGCAGAAGGACAGAATCAAATCTCTTTGTTTATACGTAATCTAAGCATACTGCATATCCTTACAGGTCTGGCCAGATCTGCTCCCCAACTAGCATATCATAGAAAATTGCTTCAAATGTGGAGACTTTCCATTCCACAGCCACAGTGATACCGTGTGAATAGCAAGTAACTCAGTACTGGGAACCCAGTGAAGCTTCAGTAATACAGCCATGGAAGATGGCAATAATTTATCATCTCTGCAGTAGTTTAATCCCAGATGCACCATTTGCTAATTTATTTCCATATGTACCTGGCAGACAGATTAATCAGCCATCTCTCTCTGAAACCTAGATTGCACTTTATCCCTTTAGTAAGCAAGAGAAACAAATGTACACAGCAAAATAAGAGTCCCTTACAGAGGAGCTTCGTCAACCTTTACAGCTTGTGGTTTCCTTTCTTAGCTTAACAACAGCTTTTCAAAAAATGTAACACCCAAATCCGCTTTCACATCAGTGCATTTTTCCATCTACTGAAGTTTCTTTGCTAAGGCTTGTGAAAACAAAGGCAGAGGTATGGAGGGGACATCCCCGCTACTTCTGCAGTCAGCTGGAGACAGCAACATGGTCCAAGGAGAGGGGCAGGAGCCCCACACCTGGGGCCAGGGCCACCCCCACAGCTGGCAGCGACTCCTCCGAGCTGAGGAGGCTGTTTCTCCGTGCTGGGGTTTGCAGAATTGCAAAATCAGGCTGATAATATTTTACAAAACATTTCAAGCTCTACTGAACTAATTACTATTATCAGCAATAACGTGCTTCCGCTGCACTTAGCCCTTCTTCTGGAAAACTCTGCAAAGGGGCCGTACTTGCTGGAGCTGAGCAGCTGTTAGCACTTCAGCGATGTTATTGGTAATAAATACGGTGTCAATTCTGTGCCTCGTGCCCTTTAAGGATCTGTTTGCAATCCACTCTCTATTTTGATTATAAGACATTATCTGCATTAAACATAATTAGTCATATTATATCATTTGCCAATCTAAGCACAGTCACTTGGTAAGGCGGGATGGGGTTGAATGGAAGCGCAGCACGGGCTGAAGCCCAAGGAGATGAAGTGCATAGGAGCTGGTGCAGACCCAAAGGGGACACGGGCTCGGGAATCCCTGGGCTACAGGCTTTTTGTATGAAGGGTGTCACTTGCATAGCCACACTGTGACTGTTTCCTGTGTCAGAGCCTGAACGGGCACAGGCAGAATGTCATTATTAAATCATGGAAGAGTAATAAAATGATTGCTGAAAATGAAATTATTTATGAGCTTCAGTATCCTTGTAAGAGTTACAATAATCAAAATATATAAATATTTGGCTATGCTGCTGACAGATGGCATATACTGGAATAATCATACAGAATATGTCAGTTTTCAGTATCAGCTTATTCCAGAGTTGGCATGTTTCAGTGCTTCCTGCTACTAAAATAAGCACCTGGTATTTGATCCTCAAAAAACGTATTTTCACAGACACACAGGTGTCTTTTCACAGAAAAGCTACCAGGCTTGTCACCATGCACATACTCAACCCAAACACAGCATCCTACCACTGTCTTCCTTTGCTTTGCCCGCGCGCCAGTTGGAAAGGCAGCGGCAACCCTTCTCGTCAGAGCTGGGATGGAGCGACAGTGCCTTGCCGAGGTGTACCGGCAGTTTGGGTTCGATTCATATGTTTGCGAGACAAACTTTTCCATTGGCAACCCCTGGAAGAAGAATCTGACATTTTTTGCCTATGGTCCATCGGCAAGTCTGAAAAAATCAGGGCTTTTGGGGAGCACTGGTTGGAAGTAATTAACATTCATTAATAATGATTAAAACCGTTTCGGTGGACAAATACACCTATATGTGTTGAGCATCAATGAAGCACACCCTGTGCCTTGGTGTAAGAAACCCACGTGGAGAAGACAGCCCTGGGTGAAGGGAAGTGGGATGGCAGAGGCCACGTCCCCAGCAGGCTGCTCCACCATCCCCGCACCCAGGAGGGTGGGGGGCAGTACTGGCACACACACGGGAACAGGGACTCTGTGCTGTCACCCCCAGAAGGTTATTACGAAATAGCAGCCTCCTTCCTCCCCTGGAGGTGAGGACAGCTGGAGGAGACCATGCCTCAGGTGGGTCCCAGCCACCACGGCCCCCAGGACTTCTGCGTGCCTCATCCTCCCCTTAGCAAGTCCAAAACGTATCGGCCACAGCCCTCCCAGGTAGTAACTCCCCCCCCAAGACTACCAGTGTTTCAGAAAAGCTGTTCACAGCACCACGTAACAAGCTATCTTAGCAGATAGCAGTTGGTGGTAAACAGACAAATTTAAAAGATTAATAGGCATTCATTTATTATGTTACACTCTTTTCAATTTTCCCAGACAATCAAATTGGTAAATTAGAGCCATAATTTTCCACCAATTAATACCAGATGTGACACATTTTGACATTAAAAGAGTAAATATAAAAGAACTGTCAAATACGTCATACCCCTAATAAAATACTGTCTGAATGGAAAACCTAAAATCCTCCCGCCTCAGACCTGTTCTAAAACACAGACACAACGGCTGCTGATGTTCCCAATGCCTGCACGTTCCCATGCTGCACGCTGACCCCTCAACAGTCGCTAGCACCGTTCCCAAATGCGTGTTGACTCAACAGTCCGAACCCCGAAGCATATTTATACCTGTAAGCCAGTACAGGACATACTGTCATAATATAAAGGGAGATGCCAACAAAAAGGAATAGAAAATGCCAAAGACAAACCAGCGTCATCGCACGTTTTCAGTGCAGTACGGGAAATCATAGTTCCCAAAGCTTTCAGAAAAGAAAACAGAATCCAAAAATCCTGATTTGGCCGCATTTATAAGGAGCTGATCTCCTTTGAACAGTTTCTGCCCCAGGACATCACAGCAGCGGTTACGGGGTGATCTGCAGCATGCCGTGACCCCGGAGTCAGCCAGACTCCGTGTGAACACAGCTGACCCACGCCACCGAGTCAAGGGGACCTGCCTGGCACAAGGGGACCTCAGCACACAGGGGCCTGGGGACGGGCGTACAGACCAGCTCTCTGTGGCTGTCCTGGCTCCCCAGGATGTGCCAGTCCCTGCTGCACAGGATCCAGCGGTGCTATCCAGGGAGGAGAGACACAGAGCTCTGGGAGCAATTAAGGTTCATCCACTTTTAACTCTGCATCAGCTACAGTTTTGGGGAGGAGGGAACATACCACACAGCAGCTCTCTTTTAGTTCAATCATAGCCATACCCCCTTTTTCCATTTAGTCCCAGGCGGCATGGATTTTTGATACAGGCTGAAGGTGACTTTGTAAAGAAGGAAATATCCCCTTCACACGCCACAGGCCTCTGCTCAAGCCCTCAAGCAAATCTCCCAATGAATTCCCCACTGCGGAGCTGAACGGGGATCACACAGTCCATCACCAGTATCACATAGCCCTACCTCAGCTGTCTGCCACAACATCCAGTATCGCTTCCCAAACTCACCAGCCAGCAATTGCTGCAGACTTCAGGCTTCACCACAACGTACAATGAAAGGGAGCGAAACCAGGAGGATGCCTGGAAAACGACAGGGTTTTTCCATCAGTGGTTGCTTTGCAACTCAGGGCAACAGGCAAAGCTCCACCATAATTACATTCTGCTGACAAAGTCATTGAAGTAAAACGTGTCCGGGTGGAAATCACTCCCCCTCTTGTGTCTCACCATGCTCACAACGAATAGGCTTCCCATGCACAACCATATGCCATGTTTTGCCAGTACAAGCAGGTATCTGACATGTTTCCTAGTGGCCAGACAACTGGCCAAATCCGGTACTCAACTGACTTCAGCAGAGGTCTTTTTTCCTGATTAGAAGCCATGGAATTTGCCTGCCTTTTAACCCAAATAACTGGCTCCATCAGGCTCCAAAATCTGCAGAGACATTCAGCCTAAGAAGACAAAAGGCTGGACTGGAAAGGGGCTCAGCCACATCTGCAGCAACGTTACCAGGAATCTGCAGAAGGGTCATGACAGAGTCCTGGATCCAAAGCAGACAGTGCAAAGCTACAGTCAGCTGGCACAGGGGAAGACATCCCTACTGGCCTACAACATTCGTGATGGGGTGAAATACAGTCTGAGGCTCCAGAGCAACTACGAAGACCAGCTCAGCCCAGCCCACACTTTCCTGGAAAGATATGAGAACAGGGCGTGAAGCAGCATCAGAGCCCAGGCTGAAATCTCCCCCTTTCAGTCTTCCCATAGATGGGCAGTGGGGGGCAGAGGGGAATGGACTTTAAATGGCTTTGCAAGAGGAACCCAGATGAAAGCAAATCAGCTACAACTGAGAAAATCCAATCTACTTAACTGTCCTGCACAGAACTAATTTTGCCGGGTGCAGCTGTGACCTTCATGAACATCATCAGGTCAGCAGCAGCCTTCCTATCTCCAAACGAAGGTGGAAGACAGTTGTCCCTTAGCATGCCACCACAATGTCAGAGAGAAAAGAGCTCTTTTATAAAGCATGGTCTCCGGATCAGGAGGCATGTTACTGGAAGATTACATTGCAAATCTAATCCCCTATCCCTAATGCTCAACAACCTGACACATGAACCTGCCTTTCATCAAGGAGGCTGGCAACTGCAGTGTTCGGCAATTTGAGCAATGGGTAGGGAATGAGGTTGCCGGCTGTATCAGCCAGCTCGGGCAGAGGCGGATGGCCACGCCAGCTCCTCCCAGTGAGGAGTCCTGACACGTGTGCTCAGCCAGGTACATGTTGCAGCACACCTGAGCAACGAATTTTAAAAAGGGTCTTAACCTTTTCCACAGTGCTGGTACAAAGTGTCTCCTGACCGTCTGGTCGCCAGGCACTGCAGAATGCCAGTTAAAGTGCCAGTATCTGACCGCTTTCAGTCTCTAGTGTTCAAACTGACTTTTGGTAATCTCATTCTCACCTTCTAGAAAGGGGGAGACAGCACAGGTCAGCTATGGAAAAACCAGTATATCCATTAGCCTTGGCTACCCAAAGCCAGGTGTGTACAAAAGGTCGTTGTCCAGGTCCCACCTGCACAAGGCAGAGGAGTCAAGGGGCCAAGTGCCTTGCTCCACAATATGTTGGCCAGTTAGTGCTGCTCAAGGGGTGATGCATCATCGATAGACGCTACTGGTGTTACTCCTCCCCTGCCTGCAAGCACCATGCCGGGGCAGGCAGCGGAGGCTGTAAGGCTCCTATTTCTAAGCTCAACATCTAGGAAAAGAAGGATGTTACTTTTGTAGTCTTAAATCAGGAATAACCTTACTGCAAGCTGATATCCAAATCAGGCCCATCAGCTACACTAAGTTGTTTAAAGGAACTCAGAGCGTGTAGCCTAAAGAAGTGGTTTACATCTATCTTCCCTGTACAAGTGATCTCAGAGTGCACAGAAACTACCCGTGTCATAGACAAATGGTTTTCTACCAGCGAAAATATTGTGAACCACGTTTAAAGGATCTGCAAATAGTACGAAGAGGAATAAACCTCTTGTCAGTAGATGTATGTTTGCTATACGAGGAACACACATCATCAGGAAAAAAATTTTAAGTCCACAGTGGAAAGAGGTGTAAAACCATTGCTGGAGATGCCTCTGTAATTGGCTGAGGGGCAGAGATTGTCACCTATCTCTGCAGCTGATAAATTCATTTGGACATGGAAAAAATTATCTGGCCAAAGGGAGAAACATGCCAAAAAAGTTTCATCTTAATTTTATTCATTCAGTTCCTGTCACTTCAACAGAAATAAACAGCAGAGTTGGTTTACAAGCACCATGCACGCGTGGCACGTGTAAGCACAATGCGTAACTGCTCACCACCAGCAGTGCTCGAGTAGCTTAAACTTCAGCAATAACCCTTTTTGGCATCACAGGTCATTCTTACCACACGATCTGATCTCACACACACTTTTTGCAGGAGCCTGCACTCCTGCTCTCTGAAGAGGAGTCCCAGGCTGTCTCACCTTGAGAGAGTGGGGCACCTTCGGGACACGGATCTCCCTGCTTCAGAGATGTGTCTCAAGTGATGACTAGGGTGGTTAAACTTAAAACTAGCACTAATTTACCAATGGAACACACTACTAAGGAAAGCGGTGATCTACGTTTTCTCACCCCCGACATGTCAGGATACGGATGCGAACAGCATTTAGTAACAGACCAGCTATATTGTCTGTGTTATATAGGGCACCATGCTGCCTGGCATATTCAGACCTTCTCCACCCAAAATCCAAGTCCTCGTCCATGTACACGACAGAGTGACTGCTGTGCTCGTTTTATGATATACGAGAGATGTGAACCATTCTGGGCTTTTTCCAAATCAGTCAACGTATGGGGTTTTTTCCTGCAGCAATCTCCAATCTGGACTTCCTCTGGTTTTGTTGGAGGATTTCTTGGTGACTCACATGTGGATTGGGAGCTTTCTCAGCCCACAGCTGAAGGCAAGGGTGTTAAATATTTAATAAAGAGACAGCTTTTCTCCCAAATGTTTTGGATAAATAGCTGCTAAGAGAAACCAAAATACAAAAGGGCTTTAGCTACTGGAATAAAAATATCTTTCTTCCCTTTGAACAACCCAGCTGCCCTCACCTGGGCTCCTTCTGGGGTGCTCACAGCTGTCCCCAGCTGTCACTGCCGACCCTTGCCTGCACTCTGGACGGAACCACGCTTCAGCTGGGCCATACGCATCCCACAGCCGGGCTTGGCTTCCGTCAGCTCAACTAGCATGGCGGTCTCAAAGCTGGCCTGGCCTTAGGAGCCCAGTGCTCCCGGCTGGGCCTGGCTGGTGCTAACAGCTCTCAAGCAGCAGAGTTGGTAACAGTGATAGGGTGTTTGGGCAATTTTTTGTAAAATACCCTGTAACTGTTGCCATGTAGCAGGGCAGGGAAGACATGTACCCTCACTTGGTCTCACACCTGTCTGATAGGTTTTTAACAACAGGAAAGCAGTGAACATGCAAGAATTTCTACTTTTCAATGTCCAATAAAATATCTGTATTAAGCAAGTGACTGGACTGTCCTACATCCATGGTTTCCAATGCCTTATTATCTGCTAACTTTATTCTGTGCAACCATTATGTGGCTACGTTCTTTATTTCCTTACAGTAATTTCTGTGCAGTTAAAATACTGTAAGTTGGAATGCAAAAAAAAAGGGAAAGAAGGGATCAGATTCTTGGACAGTAAATTGTAAACTTTGTTGGGTATCTGCCTAGAGACATAGCAGAATTAAATCCTTACCAAGCATCAAACTGGGTTTATTTAGGTATTCTGTTATCTCCGTTGAAGTAGTAAAACAGCACATACCATCATAATGCCGAATCTTCCTATCAGAGTACCGGCCCCATATAGGGGTGGTAAGATGTAGACACACTGGGACAGGATTTGGCCACTGCTCAACTGAAAAACTGAAATGCACTTCCTCTGTGACTGTCCTCTAGTTCCACACTCTGCTTTTGACTTGGAGTATACCCTGAGGATACATACCACCATCCTCGGTGTTAGGTCTAGCAGCTGATGATCTCCCACACCATGGACTTTTCAAAAAAATCCTGAAGAAAGTTTGCACCAAACCATCCACAGCAACAGCTTCTGTCTCGCCAGTTTATTTGCTGGGAATGTGAAAACTGATGAAATTCAACTTGTGCAGCCATGAGCAAGGACCTTCTCAGCAGGGAACCCTGGCCTTTGGAGTGGAGCGTCACCTGCAATGTGCTGTTACACAGGTTAGCTCCAGCACTTATCATCTGCAGGGCTAGAGGCAAGACTCATCTGCGCTGGACAACCTTCTTCCAAGCCAGCGGCATTGCTGGGATGCAATTACCGTGTCCTGCGTTGTTCCAAAGCTGTCAGCATCTGTCAGGAATAGTAAATTTTACTTTCTCTCATTTAAGTGAAATGGGCTTCCATAAAAAAAAATCATGTAAATAATGCTAAGAATAATAAAGAAAATTAGTTGAAACAGCAGGGCAGCAATTAGCCACAAGTCTCATGGGGACTGGGGAAGCACCACAGCAACATGCTGCCAACAGACGCAGCCCGAGCCCTGCTATCCACGGGAGGAAGGTGAACCAGAGGCAAAGGCTGCGTGGCTGTACTATAATACAGGACCTGTACCCAAAATAACACTTGCTGCTGGCACTCAAATTTTAAGATTCAAACTTCATGCCAACTTCAACAAAAAAAAAAAAAGGCAAGCCAAAATGTGAAAAAAAAAAAACAACTTTAAAGGTTGTTACTGATACAAACTGAACAGAGGAGTAACAACTAACTCAAAAACATCAAGTAGAGGTCAATGTCTGCCTCTCTCTGTACCTCACATAAATACACAGTCCTTTTCTACCCACTTCAATGGCCACTTCAAAAGCAGCAAGCTCTTTGAGATATTTCACTAGACCAAAATCACAAATTCTGATTTTGCTTATGCCTTTCTTCTGCTTCCTGCAGCCTCCTTGTCCCATTTTATTACAGGATGTAACCACAAGCAGAATGGGGCCAACCTTTCCTGTCCCATGGTGAGCAACAGATGGGACCCAAACCCTGGGACTGAGTGGGTCAGCAGAGATGGTCAGCAGTGCCTAAGAACAAAGCTGGGCTGTTGGCTATCAGTAATCAGCAGGCAGCAGCTAACATCTGCAGTTATAATCATGGGAACAGTTAACATGCCATGTATACAAGAAATTCCTTATTTTTGAGGACCTGTAAGTATGAATGGTTCACCTTCCTATAACCTCTCAGAAGATTAAAATAACAGTTTTCTTTTTTTCCCAAAATGTATCACTAGTTTTTGCCCACTTGGCTTAGAGAAGACGACTTTGCTTGTACTATCTTCAAATATTATTAGTGAACTGCCAAGGCACATTTCTTATTTCTTATTGTGATACACTTGTTTAGCTCTAATTAATTCCCACCAGCATTAATGACTATCACTTACAGGTGATAAGGTTTAAGAACCTCAGCCTTTGAAGAGGGAGACAGAATCTCTGTCTCTGCCCATTATGGGACAGTTCCGATGTTCAAGTTCCCTGTACATCCCCAGTGTAGTCAAGCCACGCTAGGCAAACACGGAGTCAGGGTATCATCCCAGCTCTCTCTCTCATGAAGCCAAACTTCATTCGCTTTCCCAAGGAAAGTATTGTCCTTGCCTGGATGCAACACGTTATCTGAGTCACTGGTGGTTCTGCTTTGGGATCTTAAATTCCTACTGGAAGGAAGAGCACAAAACGCTTATTTTCATTTGCTGTAATGTCCCATTACAGCAGACTCATACTCCCTCTTCCCTGCCAGAAGAGCTTACAGGGCTTAGAGGGTGAAGCAAAGTTTTGTACCTCATGGCCACAACCTTAACTCACAGTGTTCATCTGAGAGGGATTCAAAGAGCGAAGACGGTCTCGGGTACCAGCAGGTGAATTCCCTGATCTCAGGAGCCTGGGGGAGCTGTTGGCTCCTTCCCGGCCTGAAGACCATCCTTGATCCATCCTGGGAAGCCTCTTGGAGGGCAAGGTTGCCCGGGTGCCACTGGGATGCTGCAGCTCTGGTCTGCTGAGCAACGCCGCCCGTGTAATTCTGAAACAACTCTATTCTTGCACTGCAACAATGCCAGCTCATCTGAGTCCAATTAAACCCCCAAAGAATGATTCATAGCAAACTGAACCGTATTTACTTTCAGTTCATTATCACACTCGCAACCTGTAATTTTGGAAATTTTATATTCTGAGTGCAGCAGCAGGCTACATGCTGCACACCTCATGCTACTGTATTGAGATGTGCCTGACAGAGAAGTCTTTCTCTTTTCTTTTTTTTTTTTTTTTTTTCTCCTCCTCTCCTTAGAGGGGAACTACGGCAGTAAAAGCTTTGATCTATTCACAATATCCACTAAACAAAATCCTTGGTAACACATAAACCAGAGGAAACTCCATCTTCAACCTGCTGGACCAACCCCGGGATAAAGGTTTGCTCTGGGCAAGGACAAGACAAGCAAGTTCTTCAGTATTTTTTGTTTAATATCCTTTTAACAGGAGCCTGGGCTGGGGCCCAAGTGAGCATGACTGCTCATGAGCCACACTTCTTTTTTAGGGCCTTGTTCTGGCAAAACTCCCACTGAACTCCGCAGGGGTTTGGCAGAGGGGGAACTGAGGAACAGTCTGGGACACAGACCTGCGGGACGGGTACACGAGCACAGGGCAGCATTTAATTAAATACATCCAAGTCCTACAACGTGTGGATATTTGTAATCCTCACAAATGACAAAACAATACAATTAAAACCAAAATGCTCAGCTCGGAAACAAAACAAAATTGGTGCTGAGATGCCAGATTGCATCGTTATCAATTCTTAAAGCTCGTGGTACCTTAAGTGCATTTAAAGGATCATAACTATTACAGCCCAATTACCAGTGGGACCCCAGAGCAGGTGCACTCATCTAAACAGAAGCCTCAGAGAAAGCAATTCAAATTGAAATTGCTACAGGATTTTCAAAGTGTGAAAGGGACTTGTTGAGAGTAATTAAAGGCTCCACGATGCAAAATAAAAAGGACATACTCTATCCGGACACAGGGGAAAGAAAGCACCATCTCCAGGTGTGCAAATTGATGGGAGGAGGTGAGCTTCCCGGCAGCCAAATGGACACCCGGAGGGTGCCAGGGCTGATGAACCGGTGGGTATGCAGGGGAATCTGTCTGCGTGAACCCTGCTTCATACGGTTTAGTTACCACAAAGCAAGTAGTGTGACAATTACTGGCTAACGAGCACGCTGGTCTCCAGATAAACGTGGTATCCACCATGAGCTGGCATGGCCGAGGGAAGACCTTGGCAGGCAAAGGAGGGTGGTGACTCGAAGGAAGATCACAGCCATGGATTTAGGATGAGACACTTGAGTGATATCAGCTGGAAGGGCCAGGAGGTTTCCAAGATGCAGCGACCAGCAGCAGAACAAAACATGCAGCAATGCTGTGTCACACACCAGACTGAAGCCAAAAAAATCCCAAACAACGCGCCCCCCCTCCCCAAATTGAAAACAGAATACAACAGAGAAACTATGGGCAGTAAAGGAAAAGGTTTCCCAGGACACACTGCAGGTGCAGGCAGGATCAAAGGTTTCCCAGGACACACTGCAGGTGCAGGCAGGATCCAAACAACCTTGAGCCCAGCCCAGGAGGTGCTCCGGTGGCAGAGCATGATGAGCAAAGCAGGGTCTGTTGCTATTTGGATTATGATACTTCTAATTTTTCTTCTATTAAGGAAGTACTGCTGTGGGGTGATCTCAGGCTCTGGTTACCTCTGAAACCCAAACCATGTAAGTCAGAAGACTCGCAGCTCCAGGGTTACTCTGAGGAGACTGTGCTTGCGCTCCAGAAAGCAGTAGGCAAGGAAGGGCTGCCAGAAGCAGAGGAAGAGCAAGGTGGGATCCATTAGGACCCCAGAGCACTGCTCACTGTACATTGCCTCTGCTTTGGGTCTCACCACAGGGACTACGGCCTCAGTACCCTCCTCTGCGCTGGGAGCTGCAGTGAGGAAAGGGAGGCAAGGAAAAAACAGGCGAAACCACCATCTCCCACATCATCCCCTTTATCAAGAGCCTGTGACACTTCAGCTTGGGGATTTTCATAGTCCACAAGGACACCTGGGCATTCCACCTTAATCCCGAAAGTCAAAAAGAAACTTAAACATTGGGATAAATAAATAGCAGTGCTACCTGCAGAGGTTATCAAGGCATTAATTTCAACAGACAGATGGCATAGAGAGAGAAGGGCTATGCACAGAAGAGTGGAGCCAGGAGCTGGATGGGAATTCTTACCCCTGAAGTTTCCACCCTTTGAAATACCTCCTCCCCTCGTGGAAGAGAAAATAAAATAATTAAAAAAAAGAAAAAGCCCCAAACCAAAACCCACAGCTTGCACCTTCCATTTGTAGCAGTAACGTGGGGCTAGAAAAGTGCTGCCATTGAAAAGCGTGAGCCTGCGGTTTGCCACGGGCCAGTAAATATCGCCTTTCAGAGGGGGTGCTGTAGCTGCAGCTTGTTTCCCACTATCCAAGCCCACACAAAAGGCCGCGTTGTGTTTCAGCGCTCCGGAGCCCCCGTGGTGCCACGCTCCAGGGCAGAATGCCAGGGCCCGAGGCGCTGGGCAGGAAAGCACAGCCAACCCAGAGCCATCTCCTCCTCCTACGGCTCCGTTGAGTTTATCTGCCGCCCGACTGGGACAATCCACAGACATGAGGAAAATTATGGGTGCATGCCTAGATCTCTGACTGCCATAAATTTATGATTTTATTGCGGTAATATATCTGTCATAACAGTGATTTGCCCGTGGCTATTCCACCTTGTGCCACGATCCCATCAGATCTCAAAACCCCCAGGAGGAGGCGCAGGCCGAAAGCAGCAGGTGCCTGGGGCACGTGTCCTGCTGCCAGCACTCTCACTCCCCATCGGCCCTGACCCTGCGCCCCAAAACCGGGTTGGGGGGTGCAGCGTGCATGAGGATGCACTGCCCAAGTCCACTGCCTCATGCATCACTTTGCCTGCCCCACATCCTGACTGCCATCAGACGAGGTCCTGGTACTCCCACAGCACTGCTTTTCCCTGCTCTCCCTGTACCCTGCAGCCCCCAGCCCTGGGAAGACAGGACAGCTCCTCGTGCCAGTCCGGGAGCGGCAAGGAGTCGAAATCGAGTTTTGCCAACGCTGCTGAAATAACCAGCTTCATCTCTGGGCATATGGCGGTATCTTCAGGGAGAGAGGAAGCCGCTGCTGCCTCCTTGCCAAATTCCTAGTATTTATGGAGTATTTACATGTTGTGTATCTCGGGTTTCTCTCCTCACTCCGGCTGCTCACTGTGGCAGGATGACGCAGCCCAGCCGGTGGGGGCCAAGGATATCCTGCCCACAGCCCCCCCACATTAACTACAGACAGGCAATTCTAGCTACTTCAGCCTACTATGGTTTTCTCCCAGATTCAAACAAAATACCCTACAAAAAAGAACAACCATTTTTAAGTGCATCTGCAAAACACCATGGCGTCCCCCTCAAGACCACAACACAGTCCAGGGAGAGCTCAGGAGGGGAAGGGAGCCACCTGAGCCCACCTCTGAGGTGGGTTCCTCATCCCTGTTCGGAGGCTGCTCCCAACAACCATGAGGACACAAGGATGAAAGCACAGCTATGTCTTTTTAACATGGAAAAGGCATTTTCCAAGAGAGGTCAGCTTCACTTTTTAAGTGAGCAGGGAAAACCAGAAAAAGGGGAAAAGCTACCAGCCAACCGACCTCTGGAGCTGGAGAACCTCCAGTCCTGGAGGACTTCTGCACGAAGGACGATACAGAGCAGAATCTCAGCGTCCATTAAAAATGCATTGCCCTTGCTCTCAGAAATGAACCAGAAAAGCTAAAAACCAGCACTGAGTGGACAAGGCAGCTGACTGCTGGGCTGGTTTTAATCGGGACAGAGTTAATTTCTTCACAGTAGCTGGTATGAGGCTGTATTTTGGATTTGCACTGAAAGCACTGGTAACACTGGTGGGTTTAGCTGTTCCTACAGAGTCTTTTATACCAATTCAAGGACTTTTTCAGCTTCTGATACCGCACCTGTGTTCCCGATTTTTTTGCTACAAGCAGCAGGGAGGGGACACAGTCCCGAGAACTAACCCAAACTGACCAAAGGGGTATTTAATTCCATAGAACATCATGCTCAGTATAGCTTGGGGATGGGCTGGGGGCTGCTGTGTTCGTTGGTTTTCTTGGTTGGTGCTTACTCTGATGCTGGTGCGAACCCTCTTGGGATCTGACTTCCACTACTCAAGACCTGGCTGGGTATCGGTCAGTGGGTGGTTAGCAATTGCATCATTTGTCTTATTTTCCATTATTTTCATTACATATTATTATTATGATTGGTAGTATTATTTTCATTACATCTTATTAGTAGTATTGTTAGTATTATTATCACTATTTTATGCATTTATATGAAATTATTAAATTGTTCATATCGCAGCCCACGAATTTCCTTGTCTTTTCCTCTGATTCTGCTCCTCCACTAGGGAAGGGGGAGGTGAGTGAGCAGCCGTGGGGTACTTTGCTGCTGGCTGGGATTAAACCATGACAACTGCCCAAGCCTAGAGGCTGGGGAACCAGTGGTGATTTCTTACAGATCCTAACTCTGATTAGGGCTTCACTAGAAGAAGGTCTCACCCAGCCACCCCACGTGGCGGCCCGTGCCCCAGCAGGAAGGGCCTAGGCAGGCCTGGGGGTAGACCGCAGGAGCTGAGGCTGCTGCTGACCAGGAGACATTCAGCTTTACCAACACAACCCTTCAATTCCCCTGAAATGGCGTTCACATACAGAAGTTGGTCATATTGTAAAATCACTCTTCTCTTCCGCCTGCAGCCCTGTGTTCAAACCCGAGCATCAAAAACGACACGTGTCCTGAAACGTTCAAACCTCAAGCGAGGCACGAGAAGCTTGCAGCATCACCAGATGAGGAACTGCAGCCACAGGTCGCTTCATGGGAAGTCAAAGGGAAGCCAGCCAGCACGCGGTGCTTGGAGGCATCTCTTCGACCTGATGCTCGCCCTGCGAGCCGCCATCAGCCACCGGCTCCCCCTGCCCAGCAGTCCATCCCCAGGACTTCAGACACCTTCCAGAGCCACAGTTTCAGACATGAAGACATTACAGCCAACCTACCTTCTAGACAAAATGAACACTGCCGCGCTGATGTAACCATCGGCAAGCGCTACGTTACTTTGAATTGGGAGGGAAAAAAATCACTTGCATGCCCAAACCGAAGCCAAGAACAGTTTGGCCAATATAACCAGAAAAAGCATAGTCTTATGTTTCCCAAATATTTCCAGACGCTATTATGGAAGGGTCAGATCTCCATTAAAGTGTGACAACAGCACAAAAATACATCACAATGATAAAAAAAATGTATCTTCTCAATAGTACATTTTTGAAAGGAAGCCAGCGGCATACAAACAGGTGATGTATTGAACAGGTTACAAACAAATACATGTTCTAACGAAAATGTTTGCAAGTTCTTTCCACTGTGCATTATACACAGCAACAATTACAATGTTCTTTGAATACTTAATAAAGACAATGGCTGCCTTTCAAAAAAATCTACTTCTTTTCTAGGTGTCTTCATGAAGTGGCTCACCCTTTCCAAGCCATTACAGACCTGTGCTTTCCCAGGCCTCCCCTGCACCCTCACCCCTCTGCAGGCATACTCAGGAAAGGGGGAGATACAGCAGCTGTAGCCTCCAGCTGGCCTCAGCATGGAGTAGCCATCATCCACGCAGGTATCACCCACTCCCATCTAGATCACAGCACAGCTACCCTGTTCCCTGTCCCGTTGACTTTCTCTACCCGATCCGGATGGTGGAGATTTCAGACTCGCACTGATGAGCAATGATGAATGGCTATCATGGAAAGACTCAGGTGAAATGCAAAACCTTCCCCCCATCTGGGTTTCAGTCCAGCCTCTGCAACAGCCTTTAGTCAACAGAAATAGCCTAGAAACTGCTAAATTATAACGTGGGTATGACAGACTTCTCTGAAGCAGGGAAAATGAATTAGGGAGTCCCTCTTTCTCCTCCTTGCAGCAGCTCCCTGTGGATGTCCATGAGAATTTGCAAATGATTCAGACAGCAGCATTCACCAGCAAGATCAGCTCTGCCTACTATGCCTACACCTATCTATTAAATTTAAGAAACCCCTGAGAGGCTGAGTCTGTCACAGACTGTGACCTGAAATTAATTCACCAAGCAAGAAAAGTTTTCAGGAAATTCTTGCCACAGAGTGCTGGCTTGGACCCTCCCTGGAGCAGGGCGGTGACTCCCCCCGCAAGAACCAAATACTAGCAGACCTGTGTATTTTCCTCAGTGGAGCATGGCACAATTAGCAGCATTAATGGACAGACTCTTCATTTAATTCAATTTTTTGTTCCACAAATAAAGTCTTCCCTCTGTTTTTTATTTGGTTTTATAAATTAACCTCTTTCTTTTCTCATTAAGTAAACAATGAATGAAAGATTACTCTGTGGGAAAGATGCAAGTGCAAAGGGCAGTGGTTTTATACTGCTGCAGCAATTTCCTTTCATGCTTCCAAATAACTCTGCTCTAGAAGGCAGAAAATCATTGACATCTAATCATTTATTTAGTAAGATACACTGTTTTCTTTTAGCTTAGGGAAACCTGTGGCTGGAAAGCTACACTAAAAGCCGGTCTGTTTATGAATGGCCTCCAGTCCTTCGAATGGTGATGGAGAAACTGTTTGCGTGCATCAGACATTAAGCAGGGTTCAGTACAGGGAAGGAAGGACCCTGGCTGATGCACTTCATTATTTGAACCTGAAGTTCCCATCAGTCTCATCATGGGCAGTCTCACCATGGGCATTTCTATCTTACCTGCACCTTTAGTGTAACGTAGTTACACAGCTGAGTACCCCAGAGGCCTGGCTGAGCCATAGCTGGCTCTGAGGTGGATCTCTCCAGGCAGCACTTTGTTGCTGGTGCGTTTGCTCCAAGGTTCATCCCGTTCTGGTCCGACTGAACCTCACTTTCCCTCTGCGGGTTTCGAAACAGCCACGTGCTGGGATCCTGCTGACATAAGCTAAGCTTCACAGCAATAAAGCCAATTATTGTCTTTCATTTCTCCCCTCTTAAAGCGTAACGGCAGGTTGACAGAAATGACCATTCACCTCTGCTCAGTGTCGGTGAGACAACCTTAGAGCACTGGGTGCAGAGATGCTGACATACTGTAGCAAGTCCCATGGAAGGCCACTAAGAAGGTCACAGGGCTGGAGGACAAGATATACATGGAGAGGCTGAGGGAGCAGGGCTTCTTCAGCCCGCATCAGACAAGGCTCTGGGAAGGGCTTATCACTGTCTACAACTACCTAATGGGAGGGTGTTAGGGGCTGAGCCAGATTTCCTTTGAAGGTCTGTAAGAACAGGACATGAGATAACACACAATCTCAACACAGAAAGATCCAACTGGATCATGAATAAAAAAAAAAAGTGTAGTCAAGTGTCTGAGCAGGCCAGCCAGAGAGGCTGAAAAATCTCCATCTGGGAGTAACGAGGTCTTCCTGGCCCTGAGCAGGCTGTTGGACCAGATGACTGCCAGAAGTCACTTCCAGTCTAAATCATGACTCCAATTCTGTGATGTTATGTTCAGGTTGTGAAAATAAGGAAGGTCCCAGCACTACATGCACAAGCAGATCTGTCTCAGTCAAAGCCAAAAGCAGTAGCAGAAGAGTTACCTCCTCTGCCTATTCAAAATCTCTAACGTAACAAACCTGAAGATGTTTGCAGAATCTTATTCCTGTGCCCTGGCCATGGCTGAAAGCCCTCAGCACTGGTACAGCCTTCTACATAACATGGTACCTTATACTCAAATTGCCAGTGGGGTACACTACGTGGCACCCAGGTACACAACTTCTCTCTAGCGGTCACCAGAAGGAAAAGCCTTGGCATGCCGCAGAGTGCACGCAAGTTCACCTGTGGTGTGCAAGTAACTATGGATGCAAGGAGGTTTTGCACTTATGAAGAGCCTCTTACGTGCTGAGGACTAACATAATATAGCCACAACATGGGTATGCAGCACCTCTGAGTTCTCGTTTTGCTGGTGTGTGTCCTTTGCTGCTGTGGCCCATTTTAAGGCTGGAGGTGCTAACAGTGAGTGACAAGCCGGATGGACCCTGCCCCACACCCAAGCTAAGCTCTAGTGCTAGGTCTAGTTCCTGTGATACAGGACTAAGGGCATCCCAAATGCCTCCAATGGACAAAGGTTAATGAGAAAACATACTCGAGATCCCACAGATGCACAACCGAAGACAGAGATTTAACCACTCCCAAATCCACATCTTAGGCTTTCCACAGCACTGCGGATGAAGAGTTCTTTCCTATCAGCAGCCTCCTCAAACAGCAGCGCTGCCGAGCCACAGGCCACCACCGCTGTCACACAGAGGCCGAGGGATCCTGCAGGCAAACAGCCTCCTCCCAAGGGAAGCCCCATTTCTCCAGGGAGGCCAGCAGACTGAAAGGGTTCTCACAGACATTTTACTTTCCAGGCTGGGCAACAACTCTGTGCTGCACTCCTCCCCAGATGCACAAAACCCGTCTTGTTTAATTAGATTTAAAGGAATTTTGGGATTTTGTTTCAATCGGGACAACTAACCAAGTGGCTGAGAGCACTGTATCCTACTGCCCTCGTCCTCACCTCATCAATCTTGGTGCCATCCACAAATTTTATCAGAAATAATTTTATATTTACTTTCAGATCACTGCCAAAAATGATGAATAGCATGGGGGCTCTGACTGATCCCTGCAGAGTTACATTAAAAATGTTCCCATTCAGTGATGATTCCCTATTGACAACTACTTCTGAGCTCTGTCAGTTACCCGGTTCTTAACACATTTAACGTGTGCTTCAGTGAAAGTATATAGTACTAATATTTTAATCATAATGTCATGTGGAATAAAATCAAACGCCTTACAGAAGTTTAAGTATATTATATCTACACAGTTATCCCCCAAACTTGCAATCTCATCAGAGAAATCAGGTTTGTTTGACAAGACACATTCTCCAAAAAAGAATGTTGAATGGCATTAATTATATTCCCTACCTTTAATTCTCTAAACTCTCTATCAGTTCCTCTATTCTTTTGCCTGGGATTGATGTTAGGCTAAGCTGCTTGCAGATCCCCGGGATCTTCCTCTCGCGCACGTTCACTCACGGTGAGCTTCCAAGAGGCGTGAGCAGCCAACAGAAGCAGACCACTGATCTCCTGCATCAACTTCTTTTAGGATTTTTGCCTACAAGTCATCCGACCCCAGTCATCAGAAAATGTTTAAACACTACTTTACTTCACCGTATCGTACCGACTGAACTGACGGTGCTGCGAATACGACACACAGCCCTGCTTAGCCTTCACCGCGTGCGGCGGGATTGAGACCAACAGGCCAAGGATCTGAGAAGGCAAAGATGAGTTTGGTGGGGAAAGGACAGTGTTCTGAGGAATCTGCTCACACTGAGCAGGCCTCTTCATTTTAAGGTACACCCTCCCTTGCTCCCTACCCCGTCTCCATCAGTCAACCCAATGTGTAGTCAGGCTTACATTTCACACCAAGACTAAGCCACCCCATAGCAAAGTTTATGAGTGGCAAAACACTGTCAACTTTGGGCAGAAATCCCCACCCCACTCTAGTGGATGATGACCTTGCTTAAGCTATTCATGCTTTACCACCTCTCAATGAGCAACAGCCATGCAATCTGCCCAGGCATGAAGCCTCCAGTGCTACGGAGACTGGAGACTGCTGCTAGTTGTACAAAATGCCTCAGCACACCTCTTCAGCAATGCAAGACATGGCTGTGCTATAAGCTTTGTATCACCCAACTATATCAAACCCAGAGCAGTGTCTTTTCCTGCTCACCAAGTTCCCCACGCACAGGTCCAAGCTGTCGACATCATCTCCAACAGTGCCCAACCAAGAGCTGTTGTCAGCAGTTGGGTCTTTCAAGCACAGTAGAGCTTTGTGCTGAATGGGGAAAGCAGGGCACGAAACAGCACTTTCTTGGAGCTGGGTTGAGTCTGGGGCAAACCTCCCAGGAATTAAAGGAACCTTATCTAATAATACATAAAATAATACACAAAAAATCACCTACCACAATACACCTGCCAAAGCACGAAGACATGCCAAAAAGGGCCCAGCCAGATCAAAGCATTTTACTGAATTGCCTTCCTCTGCCTAGGGACAATTTGTGGGGCGGTAGGATGTGGTGCTCCAGATAGCTAGTACCCACACCAGACAGGGAGCTTTATAAATACCATCAGCCTGATGTGCATCCAGAAAGGAATACAGAGTCAGTGTGTTTGCTCCAGTCAGTGATGTTAAAAAGGAAGAAAATTACACATTTAAGTAAAACCCTTCCTGCCAGAGACAGAGCAGCAGTTCAGCAAGAAGCATTAAACATGCTTATTACACTTCACCCATTAACTACTTTTAATTTTTAAGCAAGTTATTACAGCTACTACAATATTATAAATATTATATTACTCATTCAAAAAGATTAAATGGTCTCAAATAATAGCAGATATTCTTGTTGCTGCTTTAGTAGCTCTTTGTGACCAGCTACCTGGCTTCTCTACCCTTCCTCCATGCTGCTCTAGGACACCATCCTGGATGGTCTGGGTGACCTCGAATTCCTCCTCATCCTAAGGAAAAGTAGGAGCATCCAGCATGAAGCAGAATCAAGCTCTAGATGAATCCCAGTGAAGTGAAACCACACCGGGGACCTGATTTGGCATTACACCTGTGACCTGTATCACATGATCTAGGATGCTGCAAGGTGCTGACCTCTGCTTACAGCTGCGCTTGGTCCTCTGAGCTCCACTGAGTGACCGAGCAGCCTTCATGGAGGCAGTCACCCGGTCTCGGTCAGACGCACTCCCTGGGCTGAGCTGGTTTGCACCCCCAGCACCCATTGCTCTCTGCTGTCTGCCTGCAGCACGGAGGGCACCCACACCGTGCTGGGCTGGTGAGTGTCACCGCGCAGGACAAGTTGGGTGGAAACGCTTCCTCCATCTGTAATAAAGGCTCCAATCTAACTGCTAACTTGTGTGCACTACAGCGTAGTTTCTTATGATGTAAGTCCTTTAAGGTGGGAAATGGTCCCTTTTGGGTTGTGTTTATACAGCACTGAGTAACAGCAGGATCACAGATCAGAACCAGGCTCAACAGGAGCCCTTACAATGCAAATCAGTGACGTGCTCATTAGGACCAGCACTGGTAAGGGTGAGCAGGCTCCCCTGGGCAGACCCCGACTGACACACTTCAGTATGCAGCTTACAGCACATTCCCATCTGACTCCTCTGTGAGGGGAAAAAAAAATCCAGTTGATCTAAACATGGGAAGGAAAGTCTTTCCTTGACCTCCCCCTAAAATGGGAACCCACGAGCAGCAAACTACCACCTCAAAAGAGGCAGGACCCATCCCTGCTGGATTTGGTTAAGGAGAGGACCAGACACCAATCTCCCGTAACAGAGAGCAAATATGGCACGAGTTGTGCTTGGACTGGGACAGGAGCAAGACCACGTTGCCTCGGACCACGCTTTCGATTGTAAGCAATGTTTCTCACCAACAACCCACGATTCATTCCATTAAAACCTTCATATGCAGCCTTTTGCTGTTATCCAGTCTCCCATCCGGTAAACATGATGTTAGTTTTCCATCGTCCTTATTCGTTTCCCAACAAATGAGCACGCCCGCATTCTGAAAACATTCCTCCTTTGAATTTCAGGCACCTGGTGCTCTGCTTCCAGGTACTCCTCTCTGCCACCCTGTGCACAGCCCTTCTAGAAACAGCGCAGACAAAGCCAACGGCTCTGTCGTTGAACAAAGCTCCGCTATCCGGGTGATGGAAGTTATCACTCTAGAGTTGAAGGACTTCACAACACGAACAGGAAAGAATCCGTGTAAAGTGGAAGAACGAGGGGACAGAACAGCAGCTTTTCAATCAGGAGCCACACACCGTATGCTTTAGGAAATAACAAGTTCAATAGTCAGTTGATAAATAGCTTTCAACCAGAAAGTGCATTCGAAATGGCACGTAATTGCCATGTATATAAGCACAGAGCAGGCAAGAGCTGTGCTGAACCTTTCCACATGCAGCTCACTGCTGCTGCATGTTTTCCCTGCCTAATACAACACTCAGAGACAGGCCCTGCTCCCATCAGGTCATGGACAGGGACAGAGTCACCCTGGGAAAGGGATGCAAGGAAGAGACTCAGGGCAGGTGCATGCCTACCAGCAGCTGCTCCTGGTGGGGCGATGGAGGGTGGAACACACACGAAACTGGAGCAAAGTTTCTTGGGTTGAGGCAAACATACCTCAGTTTAAGGGGCTGCACTGACTGGCTGCAAATATTTTTCCCCTTAGGATAGCTGATGCTTTCCCTGAAACCCCTTTTGTGTTTCTGTACCCTAACTAGCAGTGGTCAGAGAACCTGATCCGACACCACCAGAGCCACTGCAGACCCTGCTGTCTTCCCCACAGTCCTGGGTCCTGCTGGCTCTGCTTGCACAGGTTCGGATCCAGCAAAGCACATGTTCAAGTTTCAACCTGTCAAGAGGTTCACTAGCTTCAATGGGACTATTTAAAGTCCCATTCAAAGTAACTGCTTTCCTGAATCTAACCCTAAGCAAAGAGCCTGTCAACATAAATAAAGGTGCCAGAGCCAGCCCATGAAAGGTATCTGTGGTTACACAGGTAAGATTTTGTATGAGCTTTTCAGCATGATTTAGCCCCAACAGTTGTAAGTTGCAAGAATTTTAAATTCATCCCAGGGCACGAGATTGGCACATCTCTTCACAACAGAAATCCAAATAGTGAATAAATGCATCCTATAATAATTAAATATTCCATAAATTTAAAGAGACGCTGTCAGGTCCTGTTTGACTTCAAAACGTTGTTGTTACACAACACTCTCCAACAGCCCTTTAATTTCTCCAGAGGCTCCTCAGATTGCACCCCAATGGTGGCTGCCGCGCTGCATGTGCGCCCGGAGTCCTAACACCAGGTGGGGAAGCACAGTCAAAGGGGAGGTCAGACCCTGCCCTGCCCCAACTGAGCCCAGTCCACGAACTAAGGAAACCACCAAAGAGCGAGAGGTCCAGTGGTGAGGCACTGGAACAGGCTGCCCAGAGAAGCTGTGGATGCCCCATCCCTGGAAGTGTTCAAGGCCAGGCTGGATGAGGCTTGGAGCAACCTGGTCTAGTGGAGGGTGTCCCTGCCCATGGCAGGGGGGTTGGAACTAGATGGTCTTTAAGGTCCCTTCCAACCCAAACCATTCTGTGATTCTAGGTCAGTGACACGTACGGCAGTCGCTGAGCTCCTGCAGCCCCCAGGTTTATTTGTTATTGCAGACAGGGGCATTTCTATAAAGGAAGGAGAAATGATGCTGGCAATGTGGCTTTAAGAGCCCGAGGGAGGGGAAGAGCAGCACCAGTGATGTGAATGAGCTTGCAGCCCCTGCTCCCAAACCAACGTGATGAAGTCAACTGAATTAGCCGTTCTAACGAGGATGGCATGAAATGCGTTTTATCCAGCCCTGGCACAGGAGCCGAGTATTGAGAGACTCGGCATCCCCCGCTGGCTGAGCCTGCGCCCGTCCCCTGCGGGCACGGAGGATGTGGTACCAGGAATATATTGTGGCTCAGCTACAAGCGGAGCGGGTGGCAGGACATTCATCTTCCTCCGGGAAGGTTGCTGGGCAACTGGCAAGCTTTTGGCTGGGCGCTGACGTCTGCGCGCACACGCACGCCGCCTCCATCACTTGCAACTAACTTGATTTTGATGGATTAACATAAGATGAAAATCTACTGTGCCTCTCTCTCTCTCTCTCCCCCAACACACAGGGATCATTAAGATACAAAGGAAAAGACGATAAAACGCCGACTTCTAATGCGTGCAGAAGACCGTGCAAAGGAAAATGCAGGCATTAATGAGATTAATGCTCTGAAGTGATCCCTTATTCTAAGGCAGAGAAAAATATTTAGTTGGTAAAATCTCATAATAATAGTCAAGCAAAACACAGATACACGCCCAAATCGCAATACTCCTGCATCCTTGACTCTTTCTCATCCTTCAGAAATGCCATCTGGTTTTTCACTACTCCTTGTCAGACGATGTTTTAAGGCTATTTCCCTTCACCTGCTGGAGACGCACCACTGGGACGCAGAAGTTGCCTCTAATCCCATCCAGCCAGGCATTTATACCACTCTTATTAGCTTGGTATCCGAGTACCCTACTGAGCAGCATTATCATTAATTGTTTCTCAAGTGTCAGCTACAGGCTCAGCTTTACACAGTACAAAGCAAAGATACGATCCCTGCCCTGAGGAGTTTTACATGCTAAACAGATGGTTAATGACAGCGGCATAATGACAGCGTTTGGACTGGTAGGGGATAACATTTATGGAATGGGGAATAAATTAACTGGGATTCATGACAAACTGCACTTGCTTTTCCTGGAGAACTCTGAAAATCTGGTGGTGACCAGATTTTTGCATGTGCAGCTTTTGCTCTACCTGTATTTAAACTGTCTTCATCTCATCCCAGTAGTTTTCTCACTTTTACTCTTCTGATTCTCTCCCCCATCCCACTGCGGGGAGTGAGCGAACAGCGGTGTGGTGCTTAGTTGCCATCTGGGTTTAAAACACAGCAGAGCAGGGTAGGAATTGGAGATTACCGTGGCAGACCATGCCAGCAGGGTGAATGCCGTGCTGAGGATGCAGCAATGCACAAGGCTTTGGGCAGGTACAAAATAAGGAGCTGGGCAGAACGTGGATAACTCCAAGGACAGGAAAGTCAGACCTGCAAAGCAGGCAAAGAAAGCTAAGAAAGATAACCACACCTCACGTGCAATATTTATTTCTCCAAAACCAGCATCAGGTGCAGTGCAAGCTGCCCCCGGCAGCAGCAGGGACATTCCTGCTGGGACTGGGCTGGGGGTACCGTGAACACCCACCACCGGGGCCACCAGCGGGAACAAGGCTGCAGGATGCTGGGAGGCATCTCCTACTGCCCAGCTGACAGGAGTGCACTGGGCTCCACAAACTGATTCTGGTTGACTGGAGCATTTCTTGTGCTCTTAACATCTGGTTGTGGCAGGGCTCAAAGCACTGTTTCTGTACACCTCGCCAGTATGCACTATTTGCTTATATATATAAGCTATATATATATATATATATATATATATATATAAGAGGACTATTGGCTCTTATTAGCTAAGAGACCACAAATCCCTGGAGCCCGACTTCTGGTGTACCCCATGTGCAGATGATGCACATGGGTAGGAAAAAGAAGGTCGGAGATTATTTGAATTCTTCTAATGCAACAGATTTTAGCCCACTGAGTTTTATTGCTATTGATACTGGTGTTGGTATCTTCAGTTCCACAAAGCTGTTCATAATTCAGGTAACAATTAAGTACAGGGTATTTCTATATGATATCTAGAAGCCCATTCCTGATTCCACAATACAACCATTTAAAAAACGTATTTTCTCCTCTGTTTTGCAGTGTAATGCACAAAATGGTAGATTTTTTTTTTCTCTCAGTCTTATTGTGATCTTCTGGTATTGTTCAGGCTGCATGGGAGAGCTCTCCCCCACACACCAGCCCTTTGCTGCATTCTAGAAACACATTTCCAGTTTCTTACTTGACAATGACTCACTCCAAATTCCCTCGTGGACTTCACAGATCCTTAGATAAGATGCTGAAGTGGGAACTACAACTGCAGAAAAGCTTCTCTCGGATGGTGGAAGATGCAGGTCCAGCCAGCTTTTGGTTATGTTGCCCTAGTTCTAGCCCTCCAAGTAATACATTTAAAAGCTGTGGAAAGTCAAGTCCTTTTTCCATTCCAAATCAAGTATTTAAGATATTACAGCTCACTGAAAGCCACAGAAACTTGGGCATGCATGCAATTTCTACACAGAAATGCGTATTGGGTTTGCGTGGCAAGGTTTTGGTAGCAGGGGGTTACAGGGGTGGCTTCTGTGAGAAGATGCTGGAAGCCTCCCCTGTGTCTGACAGGGCCAATGCCAGCCAGCTACAAGGCAGACCCGCCGCTGGCCAAGGCTGAGCCCAGCACTGATGGTGGTAGCACCTCTGGGATAACATAGTTAAGAAGGGAGAAAAACCTGCTGCAGAAACAGCAACTTCAGTCGGAGAGAGGATTCAGAATATGTGTGAGGAACAGCTCTGCAGACACCAAGGTCAGCGGAGAAGGAGGAAGAGGAGGTGCTCCAGGCACTGGAGCAGATTCCCCAGCAGCCCATGGGGCAGGCCATGGTGAGGCTGGCTGTGCCCTGCAGCCATGAAGGGTCACGGGGGAGCACAGACCCACCTGCAGCCCAGGGAGGTCCCCACGCTGGAGCAGGGGGCTGTGCCCAAAGGAGGCTGTGACCCCATGGGAAGCCCATGCTGGAGCAGGCTCCTGGCAGGAGCTGTGGCCCCATGGAGAGAGGAGCCCAGGCTGGAGCAGGCTCCTGGCAGGACTTGTGACCCCGGGGGGACCCAGTCTGGAGCAGGCTGCTGCTGAAGGACTGCACCCCGTGGGAGGGACCCACGCTGGAGCAGTTTGTGAAGAACTGCAGCCCATGGGAAGGGCTCACGTTGGAGAAGCTGGTGGAGGACTGTCTCCCGTGGGAGCGGCCCCAGGCTGGAGCAGGGGCAGAGTGTGAGGAGCAGCAGAGACAGCATGTGATGAACTGACCACAACACCCATTTCCCGTCCACCTGCACTGCTTGGGGGGAGGAGTTAAAGAAACTGGGAGTGAAGTTGAGCCCAGGAAAAAAGGAGGGTGGGGGGGAAGATGTTTTTAAGATATTTTTTTTTTAGTTCTCATTATCCTACTCTGATTTGATTTGTAATAAAATAAAACTGATTTCCCCACAATCTGTATTATTATTTCTACGTGGGCAGCTAGAATTTTGCACATGCAAGACAGGCTGAATACCTGCAAAAACCGATGTGTCAGAAACAAAAAAAATCCTCAGCAACTACATTAAGACCAAAAAATGTATAACCACTGAGCATTTAAATAAGGGGACAACAGAACCTTCTCCCCACTTAGATGAAAACCTTTACACCTCCCAGTAACTTCAATGTAAATTCAACTTAGAACAGCTCTGAGGCGATCTAAAAATGAATTTGTGAACAGAATAATTGATAAGACTCTTGGGTCCTTATTTCTGTGTGCTCACATAATGGCAATTAAAGCTAAGCACCTTTGAACAGCCTCTAAACAAGCACATGGAAATCTAGGAGAACCTCTGAGTGGGGATTATGCATTAACCTAATGTTCATAATCATGCTCAGAAAGTTTGCTCTTGCAAAGCTTGAAACAGAAACATTAATATTCTCAGGCAAATAAAAAACCTTAAGCTATTGCAAAAGGCAACTTTTGAATCAAGTATATAATAGGTAATAAAACTTCAAAGGATTAATCGCACGCTACAATTAAAATGCCCAACACAGATTTTTGAATAGTCTTGTCATTTCTAAGCAAACCTTTTTCCTCCAAGTGAATAGATAAACTCAGGTGAGCATCAAATCATTATTTATTTTAGCAATAAACATAGTCTTTCATCTGCGCTGCAGTGGAGAGAGCACAGCATCACAGACCAAAGTGGCAATCAAAGCCAGTTCCACTTCGTCTAATCTTGTTCTTCAACAGTTCACAGAATCAATCCCCTTCTCAGAAATCTTCAAGTATGAACAGTTAACGCAAAAGAACAAGTGGCTGTACATGAGACAGTAACAAGATGAATGAAGGAAAAAAAAGAAAATTAAAAAATCACACGCCCTCCCCAATTTTCCGACAAATAACTGGAAATCTTCCATATTTTGGAAGAGGAGAGGATGTCTGTACAGAGTGACAATAGATATGAGCTACAGACAGGAGCAGACTCCAACTGTTTCTGCTTAGCCCACCTAAGAGAGGCAAAAATACCACCCACCGTACCTGTGGAGAGTGAAACGTAGCTACAGCTTTACAATGAATCGCCAAACCAAAAGTGAGCAGCAGGCAACTCACTACCAGATCTGACAGAACACCTAGAACTCCTGTTCTCATCACCACAATTACCGACTACACAGCCACCGGCGCTGTAACCGGTCAGCGCACGCCCATGGACCAGTCAGCTGAAATCACCCCGTCTGACTGCACTCCCCAAGCCGCAGGGGACACATCCTTGGGATGGGAATCCTCCATGATCGCCTTATCCTAACAGTGGGAAGAACTGCGGCACAAGGGCAGGTCTTGAGCACCAAGCTGGTATCGCACCAGCCTGCAAAATAACCGCGGTGGATGTTCCTTTAAACGATACACAAAGAAATCACAGTAGGGCAGAGGAACGAGTGGAAATTTTGTAATGAAATCAAACCACGTAAGACAGAAACTGCATGGTATTGTGGCAGGATGTCACCTACATCAGCCGGAGGGACTGACCTCCGAGTGGTCCTAGTGTCGGCTGAACTAGCTTGAAGTCTTACACCCAAACTAAACAATTGAGGCACTCCTTATTTCCATTCAATGTAGTTTCAAAAACCATCTCTTCTGTAGCACAGGACTGAAAAACAACCCCAAAAATCCAAAGCACTACATCAAAAATCACTTCTGCTTATTTGGTGCCTTTAATTTTCATAGGCAAAATATGAACTTATTCTCAAATCACTTTGCACGTAGTAAACTCTCAGTCTGATAGCATCCATTTATCCTCAGACACGTTCAACTTTATCCCTTATAGCCGGTCCAAAAACATAACAAAATCAAGATGCTCTTGGTTTTTAAAGACTGAAATCTGAGCACGGCCATTCCCTTCATTAGCAGAAGAATGCATGTGTGGGACACAGGATGAAAACATCATAATGCCTAGGTTTGGGGAAAACAAAAAACAAAACCAGGACAACAGGAGCAAGCAACAAAACCACCCAAAAATCAGAGAACTACATTGGCCTGCTGGACTCTCTTTCGGAGTACCTAACAGAGGCGATGCAGATGATCCCAGGATCCACAAGTCATCGAGACCCTTCACGAGGACCAGCATTTTATCCCAGTCTCTGATAATTAATAACTTTTCTGCGGATGGCCCAAACAGAAGCTGAAGTTGCTAGTCTATCTCCTCAAAATGCTATTTCCGCAAGCACAAAGTCACACCAGTAAAATCTGAAAGCAAAGCCTCCTGGGGCCAGGCACAGCAGCCCAAACAGTTCCCAAACGTGCTCCTTTCCACTTCTGCTGGGGAGAGCGACGGTTTGCAAGTGATCTCAGCTGCTTACCTGGACAGACATGGATTTTCAATGGATTTGTGCTCCGGCTTTACCTCCACACTTCTGGAAATCCCCACTTTGCCCAGGGTCTGAAGTGGCACCAGCTGCAAAGCCAGAGCACACTACATGCCTCAGCAACACAGACCTGCCTCCAGCTGCGGGCACTTCCCGAGGGACAGGCCGGCCTTGCAGTGACACAGCTTCACAGACACGCAGCACCACGCCCTACCCTGGGCTTTGAGGTCCCACCTGCTGAATACGGGCAATTGCTCCAGGGGATGTAAGAAATCCTCTAGACATCAGGATAAAAAGCAACCTCCTTATCTTTTTCTTTTCCTACTGGTAATCATGTCAATGTTGTTGTCACAAAACCAAAAAACCCCAAAGCTCCCCATGTTACAGCTTTGTTGAAGGACCATGTTTAAACCTGAGGAATCTGCTAAGTTTAAAGATGCAGAGCAAAAACATCAGGTGTAAATGCAGAAAGCACATTATGTCAGTAGAAATACTGCATCAACAGATAGACACCAGCTGAGGAACTGATATAAGCATATGTTTAAATCTCAGAAGAGAGAGACCTAGTCCAAAACAGAAGGGGAGGAGAAGCTGTTCCCTCTCTGAAATGGCTCTGTGTAGGAAGAAAATGCTTTTTGCTGTGTTAAAACATCTCAACATTCTTCATTCTTGTTTTTCTTATGCTTTCAAAACAAGACTTCCATACGGAATGGTGCGAGCAGAACTTAATGCATTAAAACATAAACAGTTTTCACCTCAGGAGCAGCGGCAGATCAATATGTGTACGGCGGCACTGAGCTTGCAAAACTCGCTCAGATGCACTCCCGACTACGAGTACCAGCAGTTTGCCAGAGAAAGGCTATTGAAGCCTTTTATAGCAATTCAAACTACAAAAGGATGCCCCTCTACACACAATCATCACAGCCTGGCATATCAAAGCACTTCATATGTCTTAGTGCTCAGCATTGTTATTTTTTTAGCAATTATTGTTCTGATGAGTAACCCTTGGGCAGTGTCCAAGAATAAGGAGGATTTCTGCCATGGGATGCCTGGAGCGTTCCTCCTCTGCAAAAACGAGGCAATAAAATCAGCGTGTGAATGTGTACTGAAATAACGCAACCCAACTCCATCCCAACTGTGCCCAAAGAGGTCACAGGGTGAAAAAGCATCCCGGCTAGTCAAGAGTTCTCTGGGAGCTGCCTCTCAGGTATCTTGGGCTACGTGGTGCACTACGTAGGAGACCTACAAGCAGCCCCTGTTACAGGTACCCCAGCAGGGGCTAGCTTTCCCTGAACCAGCTATCCAAGCACAGGAAAAAGGGTTGGTTCTGAAAGCACGTTCAGTGGATGAACCACAGCTGAGCCCTGGCTTTGGTGCAGCGACTGGTGAAATTTGAGCAAATTTGTCTATGGTTGCAACACTACTAACTAGATACTAACTTGATTAGCACTAGCCAGGAGCTAAAAACATCCTAGCATGGTCTACGCTGACAACTAAACCACTGTTTGGCCCTGGATTAATGAATATAATACCTGACAAGAACATTTGGAGATTAATGGCCTGTAACTGCTTGCCCACGTTGCACTCTATAGGGTCAAGTACATTAATGTCAGCAGAGAAACAGTTTGTTACAACCCGGTGCTAGTAACAAGGACCCAATGAACTTGGAGATACGCGGGCCAGGCTCTCAGAGCCACTTTCTGTCACTAAGGTTTAGTGGTGGCTGATTCTCATGAGGAAGGGTCCCCATGCAGAGGAACTTTAGCTCTCCCACAGCACGTTGCGGAGGGACATGCCGGCCAGGGCATGGCACACGTGCCAGCCCACAGGGCTGTGACTGAGGATTCAGGGCAGCAGCCGTGAGAGCAGGTCATTCCGCCTCCGGACAGGGCTGGGATGGAGGCAGCGTGAGACTCAGGCAACCGCAGGCAGCCCCCTGACCCCACCTGTCCTTTGCCTGGCACATCTTCGTACAGGAGAGAAATGCGAGCCAAAATTTTCTCTTGCTCTTGGCCACTGCATTTAATTGCAAAAGATCCACCGCTCTAACATTTGCAGAAATGCGCCCTTTGCTCTGCTTTCCAAACCTGGGGTGGTTCCAGAGCCTCGGGACCAGACTCCTGAGCAGTGGCCAGGCTTGCCGGAGCACCTGCGCTCACCTGCAAATAACTGATGCTCTCAGGCTATACAGCTGAAACACTGCAACCTAAAGCAGCACTCCTAAAATCTGGATCCCTACACATATGCCCACACACAGTACCCAGCTCTGCCTGACTTAGGGTTACCTGATTATTCAGCTGCTTGATCTTGGGAGAAGAAGAAACAACAGATCATCTGCAGATTAAATGGAACAACTCTTACTGAGAAACTGCTTTCTGGAATGCACAGTGAAGGGAAAAAAAAGTATGTAACCTGTACAGCTCCCAGGGGAAAAATGAATAACCCGGTTGCCCTTAGAAGAGTTCAGTAAAAGTGCTGAATGAATTTGTAAGTACATGATGCTGACCCTCCTTCAAACCCGTTCAGACGAGCCCTTTCCCCACCTCCGTCAGGTCGCAGAAATGATGTTTGCGAGACCGCTGTCCATCTGGAACTTCAGGGTGCAGACAGGAGTATAGTAATACAACAAAAGGTGTATTGCCCTACACTACAACTTCAAACAACAGAATAGTTCGAAATAATTTACAAAGCCCTTCTCTTAACATCTCTGTTCCTCGGTTTCTCGCACGTAAGTGCGGCAGGAAGGGCCAGAAGGAGGGCAGAGGGAAGGACGACACTGCGTGCTCCGCTGGGCTGGCACCATAACACACACACCACAGACCATGAGCTAGCCTGATACGATGGGAGCAGGAGACACAGGAGCCAGGACGTACTTCCACACTCGGCACACTCTTGGGAAGTGTGTTTTGGCCACAGAGGTCGTACAGCTTTCAGAGACCATCCCGGCACTCGGAGATGGGATGCCCAGCAGCCCACTGACCCTTCTCAAGCTCTAGGGCTTCCCACGGGGCCAGCGGCAGCCACAACTCTCCTGCAGCAGATCAAGCTCCCCCTTCAACAGATCCTTCCCTCCTCACTAGCTCCAGCAACACCCCTTAAAGAGGACCTTTAAGGAGTTCCAGACATAGGTGTGCTGTAGGTATCAGCCCCTAAAACATAGCTATGGAGCACACTGGAGTAAATATATGGTAGGGTGCACCAAAGGAAGGAACAGGCGGTAAAAAGTGGCAGCCTATGAACGCACCCTTTGGACAATCTGTACTTCGCAGCCTCCTCAGCCAGCAGTGCTTTAATAAAACACAGTCAAGAGCCAGCTTCAGCCTGCCTCTGAGAGCAGCAGACCTCGGGCATGGGGTAAACAGGGGGTTCTGTTCTCATCACCACCACCTTTCCCGAATCCTCACCCGACTTCACACACCCCCCATGCCACAGCAAGCTCTGTGGGGCAGAAACCCTTCTGCCTGCAGGATGCACACTGCAGCCAGCCCCCCAGCCTCACAGTGCTAGGGTACCATCCACACTAAGGCCAGGTCCACCATGGCTGTTCGATGCCCAAGTGCGAAGTCAGCTCTGTCTAGCCAGAGAAAAGCAGAAAGGGACCAAAACAAAACTCCGAGCGCATTAGTCACTGTCAACCGTTCTTTCCAGAAACATAATATTGAGGGGATTTCACGTATTTCCTGGCAGGGAGATTTTGTGGAGGCTTTTAAAAATGGATCATTAGTAAGATATAAATCCCCATAGCTAAGATCAGCAAGAAATCCTTTCAAACACACACATATATACACATTAAAGCTTGAGTATTTTACCTTTCCCCAAAAAAGCAATTGCTGCTGTCAAGTACACCCTTCTATTACAGCCACATGCTCTCTTTAAGAATAGCTAATCAGAAAAACATACAGAGGTATTTAATCAGGTTGGGTTTTTTTTCTTTAATGACCTAATGTTTTGGTTTGCAACTGCTGCCAACTCACGCTGGGTGGAAATTTAGTACTGTCAGCATTTAATTATTATTTTAACACAGATTTCTCTATGTTCCTGCAGTGAAGAAATAGCTAGCGAAAAATGCAGCAACGAGCAACTTTTTAAGACATTAGCCACCATCCTCATTATTTAACCACATTGGGAATTACCATTTAAGGACACAGAGAAGCTCGCTCTGCCATCCCCTGTTAGGGCAGGTGCTCCCCAGCTTGCACCGCCGCAGCCAAGCGGAGAGACAGCAAACACCTTGCCCTGGAAGCTCATGGAAGTAAATGCCAAAGAACTGAAACACGAAGCACCTGCTTTGCGTTGTACCTTCAGCCATAAACAACAAATCAGACTACTGGTTCTTTTTGTCAGCTTAAAACCTGTTTTCCTAATTTTTCCTCTCGTTGTCTGAAACAAATAAAGTCAATTCTGCAACGTGTAACAGGCTAGAGGAAAAATATGTGTGTTGATCTGCTGCAGACTGCAAGGCAGGTTTATTTAATTCACACGATGGGGAAAAAAAAAAATAACCACCATCCAAAAACCAGGTTGCATGATTTCAGAAGAAATCCAGAAGTGTGCTGCTCACAGTGAACTCCCAGCACCAGGCAAGTGTTGCACTTACGGTGCTCTGGAGCCAGGACGGGCACATAGAGGCGGCTCTCCCCACACTCCTATCCAGTCTGGTAAGAGCCTGCTCCCTGCTTTCTCCAAAAAAGCAAGATTTAGGCTTCAGTCCTTAGAAAAATCAAGGGAGAAATGAGATTGCAGCAAAGCAGGGCTTGTGACAGCCTATGTTAAATGGTGCAAAGCAGGAAGGGCTGTGAGGACGCATGTGGATAACTTTATCTTCCAGAGCGGATGGAGTAGTCAGCCACACACTTATTAAAACAAGTATTAGTCTGTGATAGCAATCTAAGATAACACTAAGAGGTTTGTCACCCATTGAAAAAAAAATAGAGGCCAGGAAGAGATGCTATTGCTGGTCCTGTGTCCATAGAAACCACATTTAACCTTAACAAAGGATCCCACTATGCAGGGGACTCCTTACTCGAGAAACGCAAACCACCTGTTTGGTATACGCTAACCACGGTCACACTCCTATTTAAGAGACGCATGTATACACAAACAGACAAGAATGGAGGTCAGGAACGGGGAGGTGACAAATTTCCTTCCTCTGACAGCAAGGTAGGGCTCTCTCGCCAGTTGGCAGGAATGAAACATTGCTCTCCTCTACCTGAAAAGGAGAGGTCATGGATGTGAGGTTTAATATCCAGATGGTCACTATAAATGGAGCCTACCTGGGATAAATAAAGAGGCAGCTATTTCATCTGCTTAATATTAACTTTTCTCACAGTGTGCTTTCCAAGTCCCATTCCTGAAGCGAAGGGCACGTGTTTAAGGAGCCACACACAATTCCAGTTTTGCAGAGTAACAGAGAGGGAAATAGCCTTGGTCACTGAGAGTATTTGAATGTCACTTTGTTAGGCTGTGCATTGCATTTGACAGAGCTAGCAAAGGAAATGAGAAGTGATAACTGATAGTGCCGTGATTAGATCAGGCACCTTGGGAAAGGTGCTGAAGCAGAGATATTTCACTACAATAAGGAGAATCCTGGGAATAGATTTCTGGCAAGTGATCGCAAAGGAGATATGGCCAGAATTAGAAATGGATTTTGCAGGCTGATAAAATGTAATAGATAGAAGGCAGCTCAAAATGATGTATCGTGAGGGCCTATAGAGTGACTATAAAGTTTGTTCGCAGTTATTTAACATATAGAGATCCTAGAAAGACTTAACTTCAAAATACACTTGCTGTGTTATTAACTTTAATGTGCAGAAATAAAACAATGTTGCATTAAAGCCCTCTAGTAAAAAAGGAAGCTTCCTTTTCCCCAGCTACCCACCTCTGACTCCAGGGGAGCTGCGTTACTTTATACCACAAGACAGAAGTGGAACAGGAATCTCTTCCTGGGCTTCTGACTGACACAGATACAGGAAAAGGTACATTTCAGTATTTTATCTTGAAGGAAGCTGCTTTAATAATGAAGGATAACTAGTGGCAGTGGCAATTAACGCATTGTAATAAACTCATTACATGCATTTTTGTAATCTTACCATGTTTCCCCTCTTCTGCAGCTCACAGACGAAGCAGTTCTTTAGGCTGCTACTTCGGCATTTTAGGGGAAGAGGGTTAGCTTTACTGGCTACTGAAAAAGGCTTCGATCATCCTGCTCTCCACATCTGTCTGTCTCCTCCTTAATAGGTTCAGCCAATTAAATTTAAATGTAAAGACAACTAGCTTCTTGCAGTTGTGTAAGGCACATTGGCCAAGACAGAGACTTGACAAGTACGCTGACTTGGGGAAAGGCTGCTACCTTGAGTTCAACCGTTACACACCAGAGTTTATCACCACAGGACAAATGTGTTGACAACCCATCTCCACTTGCTCCCGTAGTCACAAGACTTTGAGACCAGTCTGCGGGCTTAAGGGTCTGCAAGTCTGTAAAGGCCAACACACTGCGCCCGGGGGCCTGAGTTTGGCCCTCTGCTCCCCCATTCATTGGCTGTCAAAGTGTTGACTTTTGCACAAACAGGTAATGGATTGCGTGTTGTTTGTAACATGGTAATAGATTTCACAGTTACAGCAATATAAATCTATGCTGCAGCATATCTGTGTGGAAAGTGGTCTTCTCATCCGCTGGCTCCAAAGACCTGTACGTGCATCATTTGCACGGCCAGAGTGGGAATACTCACGTAAATCACCTTTGATATCAATGGAGAACGCACTTGAGAGAGTGAGGATGTCTGGGGAAGAGCCAAATACTAACGCTGTTTACCTACCGCTGGAATATAAATTAATAATAACCATTATCACTATTATTATATCAATGACAGCAATGGAGCATCAAATTCTGCATCCATAAAAATCAGACACGCCTGCCACTGTGTCGCATGGGAGCTCACCATGAGTACACAGGGGTGGACTTTAAACATCAACCATCTACGTGATCAAATACCGAGCTATTTGCTCAGGCAGAATCTTCACTGAAAGCAGCGAAGACAATCAGAGTCGATAGATTTTGGCATGAAAAGGGACAAGCTTCAATTTTTACCAACATTCACACCCACATTGGCATCGGAAGGAACGACTGGCTCTATCTTCCAAAGGGCCATGCTGCTTGCTTCAACACTTGTGGAAATCAAGGTGCTTCCTCACCCACAGCTGTGGCACGGGGACTGAACCTCTTGTCCCTGGCATTTGGAAACAAAGAGTTTCACACCCAGCACTAATACCTGAGAGTCTCCATCAAAACAAAGCTTTACTTTTGAAATAAAGCAAGCTTTTCCCCACAGCCCATGAGCTGAATCCTGCTGCCTGGCTTTGCATTCATTGCTTTGAACGAGCGAGAGGTGGGAGGGCAGTTTCTGTCTATAATAATCAATATATAGGCGGTTTTCTGCCCATTCATTCATGTGCTGAAAGTGTTTTTGACAGCAAGAAATCTGCTGAACATACGCAGGCCAGTAGCAGCTGCTTGAGAAATGCCAGTAATGCTGCGCATACCCTCCAAATTTCCCCAGTGTTCATATGTTATTAGCAGGCGACAGGAACTTTAAATAAAGCATGTGAAATATGAAAGCAGGACAAATAATTACATTGGTATAGAGACTTCTATACTGGAGTAATCTTTGGTCCAAATACCTTAGTTAGGCTGAAGGTTTTTGGGGTCAGAAAGAAAATTTTTTCCCCACTATGACAGAGCAGGGTGCTTGGGATCCCTGCTGCTCCATGGTCTCAACTCTTACCCCCACACAATTAGCAGTAGCTAACAGTAGTGAGCAAGACTGGACTCAAACTGAGAATGAAAATTACTAAGAGAAAACAAAAAAATTCTGCATCATATTTCAAAGCAATTCCTGAACTACCCACGCCACACTGTGAGCAGGCACCCTCATTTGAGCAGAAAGCACTTTGCACAAAAAAAGCAAGATGGGAGGAAGCATGGTTTCAATAAAACGAGCGCAGCCCACACGCGACGTGGGCAGAATCCACCAGCCTGGGACATCACCCTCCCTGGGAGAAAGGGCAACTGGGCAACACCGATACTAGCCTCTTGGGCAGCATAGGCAAGGCTGTTTCATGGAGCTCCTTGACAAAAGAGAACACTGCTTGTCTGGTGAAAATATCTTTGCTACTGGTACTGTGAAACTGCCCCTTCAATAAGGGGTTCAAGGGCTATATAATTGTGCCCGACCCCTTCCTCATCCATAGCACCTCTTCAACACTTGTGTACAACCCTCCAACCTGACGGCACAGGTGCAAACCACTGGAAAGCCTGATCCTACAGCCATGGTATTTCATCACTGTTGGTGATTGCTGAGAGCGCACAGTCTCGTTCCCAGCCCATGACGGGTCAGAGCAAGGCCACTGCCTGAGCTCATGCTAGTCCTCAATGTCCCAGAAGCTGTGTGGGACCCCTTGGCTCTGCAACCGCTCACAGCCATTGCCAAAGGGTAACGACTGCTTTCTGGAGATAACCCACCTGAACGGATCTGTGGTGAAAGGCTTCGCATCCAATTACCACGCCTCTGAGCCCTCCATATCTCTCCTTACCTTCCCCAGGAGTGGTCTCAACTAATTTAGCTTCGAGATGCCCAGCCTTTTTCCTCCAACTGCTGCAAGGGCAGCAACACGTGCTTTTGATACTAGGAAAGAAAGAAATCTTTCCACTTGGAAAGCCAGAATGTTTTCTGTTTCTGAAGACACTAACTTTCCAACTCGGGCTGGCTGCTTCTGAAGTGACGGACAGGGAAACCACCAGAGTCATGAATGGGAATGTCCCCATCTTTCAGAAATGGGACCCTGGCTTACAAACACCAAAAGGATTTTTAAAGGGCACTTTCCTTTTCACTTTTGTCCCTGTTTTGTTAAGTTTTTCTTGTCTTGGTACAATTAAGCCAGGCTTATTTCTAGTCGGGCTGTTTCCAGTCTTTGCAGCAAGACTGTAAATGGGTTGCAGATGCGCCAGTAACAAGACCTCCTTGGGGACAAGGGTGACCTTTCGAGCACACGTGCCTAATCATGTTTGCTCACTTTTACCCACATTTTTGCTCATTTTTCCAGTCTGCATTTTCTTCCTCCTTGCACAAAGTGACTCCATAGCAAAATACATCCAGAGTGACATCTCCCACTTGGACACAACACACACTGAAGCTGCAATGTTTTCCTCAGACCTTCTTCACCACACACCAGCCCTGCTCCCTCCTGATGTCCACAGAGGGGAACCCATCTGCCACCTCCCCGAGCCCACAGGTGGTTCAGCACCACCCTGCTGCCCCCACACTGGGGTACAGCAACCATAGCTATGATGCCGGTATATTTAAAACCCTGCGCCTTCCCGGCACCTGTCTGAATTTCCTGAGCAATAACCTGGCAGCAACACCCCGGGGACCCCAACTGCAGCAGGCACGGTGCCCGACTGGAGGTCCCCACAGTAAATGGGGGCCGACATCGCCACTTCACACCCTGAAAAGTGACACACATAGCTGTGCACAGGGCTGCCACCACAGCACCGTGCAGCTATCAGCCACGCTGCTGTAGCCATCCCCAGGACATTCAGGTCTGCTGTATCATTACAGGACACTACTTCACATTGAAAGGAGATGGGAAAAAAAGTTGTAGACATACCAGCTAAGATGTAGTTTATTATAGCTCAGCTTTTCCAAGTTTACTAATTGTAGAAGAGATTATTCATGGCTCATGCCTCTCAAGAAGTCAATGTCATCCCCTTTCTCTTCTCAAATAATATTTGATAGTGCCTTGTCTTTGTGAGACACTGTTTTCTGGACCTCCTTATCTGGTCTAATGCTTGCTCTCTACCTCCACGTCCTCTCCTCCAGTTCCTGCTGTGGCCTTGGCCTCCCCCCTAAACCCCCCGCGCATGATTGTATTCACTCACACACCAGTTGCAACCGTGCCCATGAGAAATGTACTTTTCCACCACTGAGTCTCCTCTCCAGCCAAGCCCATCTCTCAGCCTGCCTTGCTGACATCCCTTGGCTGGGTGACTCGTTGTCAAATCAAAACCGGTATAGCTGCAGTGGACCTTCTGATCTTTCCTACCAAACCTCTTTACTTGCCCAGCCTCTCTATCGCTTCTGAACAAACTTCCACCCTCCCTGTTGCTCAGGTCTATAACCTCTTCCAGTTCCCCATCTTCACTCTTCTCGTAATGCTATCACACAGACCATCAGCTGGTGTAAATCAGCGTAATTCCACTAACTCCAATGGCATTATACCAATTTACAAGAGATGAGTTTCTGTCCTGGTGCCTCTAAAAGCAAATATATTCTATTTGACAAGTAAAAGCCCTCAGCCAGGTCCCTCAACATCTCCTGTATTTATTACTGCCATCTCTTGTCCTCCGGTATCCCAACAGCCACACTCAACACATATAACAGCCTGAAAATCTTACCTGGCCCTTAGTTCTCCACTGCCCACAACAGAGAAGTTTCCTCTCCACTCTCAAACCTCCTGTACCTACCCACACTCCATTCCCCAGCTATCCTTGCCCTCTGCATACGCCTGCTGTAATTCGGGGTGCTAACAGTATTTATCTAGCAGCAACAACTCATGCACTAATTCAGAGGGAAAAAAAAAAAGGAAGAGTCGTCATGGAAGCTCATCACCCATTTCAGGTTTTGACACGATTAAAAAGCACCTGTTTGACACAATGCAGACGTGCACCTGCAAATTACATACTGGATCACCAAGATTACACGAAGCGTGAAGTGTTCTTTGTGCCATCCTAGTATCAACCACAGTGCTATCCCACCGAAGGCACCGGAAAGTTTCATGACCATTTTAATACCAGTATAAATCTCTGCTTAAACTAAACATGCCACAGCGTAAAGTGATGCAAATGATACCACAACAACGCCCTGCGCTTTCATGCTCTCTAGACTACACTATTGAGTTTTGTAGTGACTGGAGGTTTGGCACTTAGCAGCTCCAACCTAACCATCGCTGCTATCTTTGTATAAATGTTTCCATTTTATATTAAAAAAAAAAAAAAAGCCACAAAAAAATCAATGCTAAACTGAACAGTTTAGCATCTATTGGAAAAAGAGAACAGCTTTTTCCAAAAAGCAGAATAGCACCTGCATTTTAGGGTTTTCCACACCTGGAGGGATGTGAGAGTATGGGGGCGAGATCAGGCGCTTAATGACAGTACTAAAGAGTTCACCATATGCACAATGCCAGAATGATAAAATGTTAATGAAGAGAAAGTGTATTAGTGAATTATTAAAATTTCGCTCCTCTCTGCAAAGCACAGAGTGAGAAAAACTCAGTGAAGATAATGATAAAAATAGGATCAAAACATTTGGATCCCTTCTCCACCTCCAACAAAAAAGCTTTACAAAATCTGGTGTTAAAATTAACATATTAATTGGGTAGCTTCTACAAATGATCTACTGTAAAACCCAGATCAAACCAAGTTGGAGTTGGGGGTAAAATGAGATTTAATCCAGTTCAATCTGGATGGGTCAGACTTTCAGCTTCCTCCCATCTCTAATAACCTCTCCCAACCCCTCTAATGCCTCTGCTCCTTCCCACAGCAAGCCCAGCCAGCAATTAAATTGGCAACGAGAAGACAGTACTGGGGGGAGTAACCCCAAGCACAGCTCTTCAAGGAGAGGTCAAGGCTAGGGAGTTTGTATCTGGTTGCTGTGCCAGACACCGACTTTATCCAGGAAAAAGGTTGGCCTCTCTACAAAGCCCAAGAGAAGGAACATGAAGCAGCTCTGCACTGGGGAGCTGCAGAGCTGCGAAGGCTGGAGAGGGGAGCGCAGGCAGCCCAAGGCAGGAGGGAGACTCGAGGCCACTGCTCAGTTCAGCTGGGTGGGCACAGGCCTTACACAGTACTACGCTAAAAAGAGCAACGGTAGAGTATTAAGAAGCAATTTCCAGTAAAGCTGCCGCTCTGTGAAATGCTTTCTAGCACGGAACTTGGATTGCCTCGTACGTAAAGCCCCGTCTGTTAGGAAGTCTGGTGTACTTTCCGTGCAACAAAAATAAATACACCCAGACATCGCAAGTGGCTGCATCAGCAAACAGCAGGCAGGTAAGCGCTTTGCAGTTCGGCTCCCGCTGGGGAGCCTCGTCCTCAGCCCCAGCAAACACAGCTCACAGGCAGGGTCCCACCATGACCCAGCACGTGGGAGGTGGGCAAAGGGAAAAGCTGGTGTAGGGCAAAAACACCCTGCTCCTCAAATAACACCTATTTTTATTTGGGTTTAGCCTGTTTTCAGTATGAGGTAAAAACAGCCAGTGTTGGGAATTTCATTGTGTTGGCTAGCATGGATGAAATCTCACCAGCCAACTCTGGAGAAGGGCTATCCCACCATTTTGGGCCTATGCCTGAGGGGAACAAGCGGGGCCCAGGGAGCCTCGCTCCTTCATGGGCTACACAGGCAGCCAAGGCGCAAACCTTGGGCTAGAGAGCCAGCTTCAGTCCGGAGCAAGTCCCAAGCCTGCTAACAGCAGCTGAAGTGTTCCAGAAAAGTTAAGGAGGGTTTGAGTTGTCCTCAACTTCAGGAAGCTTAAATGGAGTATGATTTCCAAAGCCCAGGAGCGAGTCACTTCCCAAAAACTGCCTTATCTTCCACCGCTTCAAGCTGGTTTCCCAGAATCAGCGGATCACTTCTGAAAAAACACACAGCTGTAATTTTTACATTTAAATGAAATTCTGTTTTATTGGAGTCCTTTTTTTATTTTTCATCATTCTTGTTACAGCTTTAGTTTGGCTTGGCCATGACAGCAGGTAACAAGCCAAATGTGGTTTCATCAGAAATATTTCAAAATTGTGGCCCAAGGCGTGCTGCACTGTGTTATGGCTGAAGTCATGAACTGGCAAATTCCAGCATCAGCCAGGACGGTCCCGTTCCAGCCCAGTTTAGGCTTCTGGGTAGCCCTGGCAACCTCTTCTGCCAGGAACGGCTCCCAGCACCAAGACCTCTCCTACGCCACAGTCATTACTTGAAGCCACTCAGCACGCCAGGCAGCTTCTTACAAGTTTATGTAACTTTTCCATGTTTCTCCCCTCAAAACCTTCTGCAAAAGTTCAGCTTCACACCATAAATACTCCGTCGTGAGCTGACATCTGAGAAATAATGTTTATTTATTTCCCTGAACCTCCCTGCTTACTAGAACACAACGACCTCAACCCCAGCCCTCGCCGTTAGCCCGGACCTTCATCCGAAGCTGTGTCTAATCTTACAAACTTCCGACCTGGCATCCCAGCCATGCCAGGCTGGATGGGGACCAGTGAACGACTGGCATTTTCTGGAACCACTGCTTACATTCTCACCCCCGACCCCACATCCCAAATGCGTACGCACTGCATTGGCACATTAGCACGAGTGTGCTCAGGAAAGGTAAAGACAGCTTCAAAGTTTTAATCCATTAGCAATTGCTAATTAAGGGGCAATTAATTTGACTCCCAGCTCTGCTCCTAATTTGCCTTGCAACTTTGGGCAGTCCAGGAGAAACGCGACGTTTCAGCTTCCTATGCTCACACAACTTCCGTGGATATTAAAAAATGAATTTCTGTAAAGTGATTTAAAATCTATGATGAAAGGCAGCTCAGAAGCGTAAGGACTGCTCCTATTAGTAAAATAACCAGTGCATTTTTTGATCTTTTATTCTAAGAGGGGGGTTCAAGAAAAAAAAAAAAAAGCCTATCCAAGTATCCACACTGAATATTCAAATCATTAATGAGGTTCAAAAGGTATAAATTGCAAACGGCATAGTTTTGAAAACATGGCCCAGAGAGGTTGGTAAATGAGGAGTTTTATAACAGCAAAAAATGGCAGGACAACACAAGCATTTAACTTCTTGTGTTTCCTTGGGGAATGACTGGCATCATAAAACTTTTACAAACTAAACCCATTAGAGACAGAGTAGCGCAGACTCGGAGGACACTGAAGGGTAAATCTAGAAAGTACCTAATCCAGCCCATTTCCTTCACTGTGTAAAAACAAGTAACTGACACGCTTCCTGCCGGCCAACCTTCCTGCAGATAAGGGTGCTCCCAACAACAGGAAATTCCCCTCTAGAAGCAAGCACACTTTCGCTACCAAGCCAAACTTTCTCCATTTGAACTCCACAGCAATTCCAAGCAGCATCTGGCTAATCAGACGGAGCCGGATTGAACATGCAACTGCCCGGCCCCCCCAGGCCTCTGCCCGCTCGTGGCGCAAGGGGGGTCCCAGCTCCCGCCGCCCCGGTGCCGTTCCAGCCCAGCAGCCAACGCGGACTCATCGAGCAGAAGCAGGCGCTGCTCCCTCCGGCTTCACCACCCCTTCGTGCTGCTCTGCCCACAGATTTTAAAGCCAGGCCTTGGGTCTTTCGGATGGCAAGATCCAAAGGTGTGGGTGGAGAGGGCGCTGAGCACCCCCTGACCCACTGGATCCGCTCAGCAGCCTCTGGTTTTCTTAAGAAATAGTAATGTAAAAAGCAAACTACGTAAGCGAAGCGGCAACAGAGGTCGAACCAGTCATTTAAGGTTTCAGCGCGATGATTTATACAGCAGGTGAAGCACTCAACTGTTTTTTCTCGCCTTGGTCACTGCAAAATGAAGATTAAAGTGAGCAACAAAATGAAATGTTTTGGAGAAAACACAGTGAATACTCAAAGACATCTCCATCTCTCCATCCCAAACATCTCAAATCAACGGCAGCTGCCCAAGAAAATAAGCAAAAACACTAAAACCCTTCTTGTGAGTTTGGTGTGAAATACTTCTCTCCTGCTCTTAAAGCAAAATAGCTCTCTGCTTTCACACACAATAAACTTTCAATAGTCCAGCAAAGTAAAACTCCAATTTACCACAATAATAGTCTGATTTTCTCATGCTGCATTCATCAGTAATGAAGTATATTTTATTCTCCTATCTCTGCTTTTGTCCTCAAATAGCAGGCTACAACCAAACGCTGATTTTTTTGCATTAACAGCAATTGCGCAGGGTTTCCTGTACCCATTTGCCGCCTACTGTTTTGGGGTTGGTGGTTTTTTTGCAGGTGAGGCAAGGTAGTGAAACAGCCTTAATATTCAAGACCAAATCATTACATTTTAATAGAACTTTGAAACGAGGAGGAACAGAGGGAGATCTAATCAATCCCAGCTTTCTCTCCCAAGTCCACAGATTCCCACAAGAAGAAATGTGGCCTGGTCATTATATTTTTTTTAATTTTTTTTTTTTTTAATCATCTCTTGCTACTAATTCTTTAACCCCCTCAGTCCTGCTCTTTGAGCCTTTCCTCCTCACACCCGCCAGTCTCACGCAGCAGCAGGCCTGGTTGGGGCTGGATGCCCACCATCCCCAACTCCTCCTTGGGTGGAAAGTGCAGAACAACGTCCAGGGAAGAAAGAGGGGAGGCGGAAAGTGCGGGACAATGCCCAGAGAGGAAAGAGGGGAGGCTGCTGCGCAGGGTTTTATTGTAAAATGACCTTGATTTGACGGGCACGTTCTCAGGTTTCAACAGATGCTGTGGGAAAGGCAACAGCAGCCAAGGCGCTCTGCAGGCATTTCTGATGATATGCAGAGGGTTTTTTTCTTTCTTTTTTTTTTTTTTTTTGTTTTTAAATAAATGAGGGGGTGTAGTCTTCTCAGTTTCCATGACAACAGTGTCTCCACTTGTCTGTTATTAGATACCATCCGCTTCCTGTGTCTAAATTTTTAAACCAATCAGAAAAGTGTTTATAGGTTTTACAGCTCCTGGGACAGTCCCTCTCCTCCAAGAGCTACTCCACCGACACGTAGGGCTGGGGCAGCCCGGGCTGCAGGGCCGCGCTCCCCGCTCCCAGTCGGTGTCGTTCACCGGCCGGTGCGTGGGCTGCGCTGGAGAAAACCGGGGGGCTGGCGGTCCTATTCACCGCGCCCGTGACAGGCGTTACAAGACCACCCCAACTCATTTTCACTGTCTGCTCGTTTTCGTTTGCGATTCATCCCACGGAACAGCCGGAGCCCTCCGTGCGCCCCCAGAGATGCCGTTATCCCACCGGAGTAACGGTCCGCTCTGGCGTAAAGGGCTCCAGAGCAAAGCATCGCCTGCTGCAATTAAAGTTTCGGTACACGGGGCTGTGGGAGCGGCCAAACTGTAGCCGGGTCTCCACAGACACCTCTCTGCCGGTATAACTAATAACCGGCCGCGGCGCGCTTGGCGGGTCAATGAGGAAATCCTCCTCCCGCGCGCAGGAACACACGCGTACACTGTGAGGAAATTAATTCCCGGCAACTCCAGGTGAGTCGGGAGCCAGCACAGAAGAACAGCAAGCAAAGGGGAGCCGGTGAGAAAACAGGAAAAAGCCTTTCGGGCGGCTCCGGCGGAGCAGCCCCACCAGAGGATGCCCTTCAGGCGCCTGTGCAGACACAGACGGAGCCCCCGCGGTACCCAGCGGCTCCCTCCCGGGCACGGACCTCGCAGCCGGCGGCACGCAGCAACAAAAGGCAGACGGTGGGGTGGCTGCCCGCCGTGCCCCGGCCGGGGCTGCCGCCGCCGTGCCCTCCGCCCAGTCCGCCCGCGGACCCGGCGCTGCCGGGGCACAGCCCGCCCGGGATGCGGCCCGCCGGCCGCCCCGCACGCGTCCCCTGCTCGTCCCGGGGCGCCCTTCCCCGCCGCCGGGACGGGGGCTGGCAGCGCGGGGAAGCCCCGGCGAACTCCCCGGGCCGGCGGCCCTGCCCACCCTCGGCAGCCAGCGCCCCCCAAAAGTTTGGCCGTGGCTCCCAGAGGGACAAGGCGCGGGGGCGGTGGCGGCGGGGTCCGGCCGGTTGGCGCTCACTCACCCACCCACCCGCGCACGCTCCCAATGACACCGCGGAACGCCATCGCGGCGGCCGTTACCTCCTCGGCGCGGCCCTCGGCTCCCGCCGCCGCCGCGGGGGTGGGTGCTCCCCGCGGCAGGCCCCGCTCCGCGCCCCGCGGCGGGAGGCAGCCGCAGCCCGCGCCGCCGCCTGCCGCCCCCCCTCCCTCAACGCCGCGCCCCGCCGGGCCCTAGCGCCGCCCGCCCAGCCGCCCCGCCCCGCCGGGCCGTCGCCCGCAGCTGGCGGCGGGAGCGCGGCCGGGGCTCCTCGAAGGAAACTTCGGGAGAAGGGGGAGCGGGAGGCCGGCGGGTGTTTCCCTGCGGGTGCGTGGGGACGCAGCTGCCCTGGGGCTGGGGACGGTGGCGGACGGCCGGTCCCGCGATCTCTTTCCCGTTCCCCGCAGGGGAATCCCCGCTCGGGCTCGCTGTCCCACGGGTGCCCGCCCTGCCCGGCCCTGCCGCCTCCCGGGGGGGGCAGGCAGCCCGCCCTCGGCCCACGCGGGGGGGGCCGGCAGGGGCTCAGGGGGAGCGGGGGCTGGCAGCACTGCCACGCGCGGGGAACTGTCAGACCTGTAAAGGGCATTTAATTATTCATTGTAAATTTACTTTTCTCCAACCAACCCTGTAGAGTGACAACTCAAGGTTCATGTGATCGCTGTAGCGATTATAGGAAAAGCCTAGCTTTATCCCTCCGGATTTATTTCGCCATGATGTGGGAATAACTGGTCGGGGATGGGATGAGATTGGTTTTTCCCCCCCCACGAGGGATACATCCTTCCCCTGACACAGTCTGCACAGAGGGCAGGACGAGAGCCGCGTCCTGCCAACCCAAACTCCGCTGCCAGCCTGCACAGGGCTCCCAGCCCCAACGTGCTCCGGCGTGGGAGTGACACAAAGAAACCCTGATCCTGCACCAGCACACTGCAACCTTTGGAGGTCAATAATATCCCAAAAGTAGCAACTCTGAATTTTGATGCTAAGATTTGAAAAAATTGGGAATGTTTTTCTATCGCAAGTACAGCTTTACTGGTAGAAGGGATTGGAAACACTGTTCCTCTGCCCTTTCTTCTTGCTGTCTCAAGATGGATTTTGAAAAGCCAGCTTGGGTTGAAGAAGCAGCTCGGTCCTTTCATTCGTAAAAATTGCTGGCGTGAAACTTCTCCCTGCCCCCACCGTGGTCCTAGCTGTATCCCTGGGCACTGCTCGGCTGTGCAGATGGCCGTAGCCTCCTGTTGATTCCCTGACACTCGGCTCTTCAATGAACGGATGGGCTCACTTTATTCCAAAGTGAGTATGAAACCCTGGGGTCTTCTGAGCAAAGTTACAGTTTTCCTTTTATAGGTGGTTTCGGTGACATGTAGATGTTCCCATCCCCTAGGATTCCTGCCTAAGGCACACAGAGGTCCCTCATCCAAGCTGAAAGTTTTCAACTGGCTGCTCTGCAACGCGCCAAAAACTGCAACAGGAGAGACCAGCCCTGCTCACTGAATGCCTAATGGTGCCCTTACAGAGAGCACTGACAAAAAATTGGAAGGCATGGAACAAACCCAACCCCGGGATCCTTTTCTGGCCTTGGTTCCTAGTTCAGGTGGTAGCAGTTGGCATGGTGGCTGCTGGAGAGGCTCTCAAAGTGGAAACACCTGATCTAGTTTTAATACAAAACACCCCAAGGGGAGCTGAGCATTTGGGCTCGACTATCGATGCAGCTAGAGCTGGGGACCTCAGGCACCGTGTCAGTAACAAGGCATCTATGAATTGGTTTTAAACATATAAATAGCTGTTTGTGACATCACCATATATGGAAATCCTACAGATGCAAACCAGAGTCTTGACAAAGGGCAAAAAAAAGATCCTGATGCCACTGAAAGAACCCCCAGATCACAAAATCATTGTAGGCATTACAGGCACCTATTACCCTTTGCAGGGCTACTCCATATCGGCGTTATAAGGAAGGAATGTTTTCCTGTGCTTACCCATTAACTCCAAGCCAAGTAATTTTCCTAACAAAATCAGTAGTAGCATTTCGTTGTCCTTTGATCAGTTTGTCTGAATTACTCTGTGCCTATATCTTTGCTAACCACAGCAGTTTAAACCTCAGTCTAAGTTCCTGCAAAATTCAGCCACAAGTACATGCATTTCCCTTCTTCTGTTGTTTGCTCCCAGTGATGCAAGCTTCATTATTCTTTCATGTCTTCCTCCTTCCTCCCACTCATGTATCTGAGGCTTTCTTACATGCTTTGTAGCTCTACTTCCCACCTCCTCTTCATTTAGATCCTTCCCAAAGAAAAGAGTGTTTTAGAAGACCCATATTTACAAGGGAAAAATATTAATAGTGGAAACTTTGTCAGAGAGGCATTTTTCCTATGTCTCCAAGCGCACCTTGTCTCTCTGTATCAATCTTGGCACTGCTAACTCCCCCATGCAGAGGGCTGCTTTGTTATCTGTATCTGCCGGATGAAATTAATGGAGATTAAATTCTTAACTCCAAAATGGCAGACAATTTAGGATTTATGCTGTAGAATGTTTTCCCATGTCCATGTCGGTCCATTTTGTCTGATTCTCCTTCAATTTCTTCATTAAGCCTTGTTTTCTTGGAGAGTCTGTAAATCCAGGCCCTCCAGCTGGCAGCTCCTGGGTTATTTCTGGCCTCTTGGCCCAAGACCTTGCAGTCCCCTGAGCAGCCCCAGGGCTCAGGTGACTCATGTCCTACCTCAAGAAAACAATGCCCCTGCCTCCTCCTCTCTGCTGATGGCACAACCCGGTGCTTGGTCCTGCGACAGACAGATGACAGACACTTTGCCGCAGGGATCCCTCTTGGGAACGGCTCCAGTCCCCCGGGGAAAGCAGCTCAAAAGGAGCTTGACTGTATCTACGAAGTCGCTGCAAGTCCTGCTATAAAACCCCTCGTGCTCCTCAAGGACTTGCTGCAGCACCATGTGCTGTTTACCCAGGAGCAGAGATAGGTGTTGCAGGAGATGTGCACAGCGCTCCCACGCGTGCCCTGTTCCACCACTCCATTCCGTTGCCCATTCCCTTTTTTCACTCCCAAAATTGTTTATTGAGCCTGGGGTGGCTGGGGAGCTCCCAGGCCAGGTATTGTGGCTAGTGGGAGCCACATGGAAATGAAGTGCGGTAGGAAATGGGTTACCATACAACCGCTCACTGATCCCTTCCAAACTGGCATTTTATACCTGTGCTGTTCAGTCTTTCTGGTCTTGTACGCGTTTAGTCTTTTCATTTGAACACAAGCACAAAAATGGCAGATAGCACGTTCTCAAGGGCAGGAAGGTATCAGTGACTTTTTTCCCACTTACTCATTTGCCATTCGTCTTTGACAATGCAAAACCAGAATGCAAATAAAAACCCATTCATCTAAAGTTTCAGATATAACTAATATACCTCACGCCTCAGTTTTTGAGTGCCTGACTTGAGTTACACTTAAGATTTTCATAGGACAAATGCTCACCTATGCAGTTCCAGGTCAATTTACTATTGCCTCTCAGATGTACAGGCCATACGGCCCAGGCCCTGCACCGAAACACTCCTGTTCCCAGCGCTGTACACCCGACCGCTCCACCACCTAAGGCTGAGCCCCAGACAAAGCAGTGAAATACAGACGGGTTACGGTAATGACATTCCCTCTTTCATGCTTATGAATCAAGTCCCACTCGCATTCCCCATGGACAGCCAGGCAGACCTTTTATGGTCACATAGGGGTACTTAATTATGCACATATATGTGTTCTTGTACTACTTTAATAACATAGTAAGAGTCATTTGAGCAATAGATTTGATTTTATGAACCAAAAGGATAAAACTCGGGTTCTCTGGTGGATAATGAAACTGGATTTTTCCCACTCTTCCTTATTTTATTTTTGTTAATATCACCCTTAAACTTTGAATTATCCTGCAAGTATTAGGGCTCATTAACTTTGTTTCGGCTTGTACTTTGTGTTAATGGGACGTTTTTTTGTAACAAATATGAATCGCTTGAATGCTGAGGCTTAAATGTTTAATAAAAGTCATTAGTAGAATTACGTGTGAGGACTTACAAGAAAGATGATGGTGTTGTTATGGTTACTGCCGTATCTCTGCCTGTCAGTGGTCCTTCTGACTTACCCTCTGCTTATGTCAGGCCTTGAGCTTTTACCTTCCCACGGATGGGATAATCTGACTCTCGCATACTTACAGCAAGCCCCAGCCTACATACCCCATGCATTCTCCAAGCTCACACATGTACGTGAGTACAGAGACGCTCAGCCTTCTTGCGTGACCCAAACCATGTTTTTAGAACAAAAGAGCCATTTAACCATCGAAATAAAGCATGCTGGTTAAAAAATGTTTCACATCCACTTTATCTTGTAGTCTTGCCAACGTCTACTAAATTAAACATCTACAGATCTGAGCACTTTCGACCCCTCTTGGAGTCTTGCTCTCAAAACCCTCTGTTTAAATGGTCGTCTGTAAATTCTCTGGGGTCTTTCATGCCTTGCTTTCCAGGCGCCCACATTCCTCCCAGGAAAATCTCTCCAGTGAGGCTAGCAGGGGCCCAGCCACAACATCACAGTGAAGGGCGCTTACTTTGTTTCCCAAGTGTTTCCTCAAAAATGTATGCCTGGATCCATCTTCTCTCTCCTGGGTACATGTCCTGACAACCCAGCTATTGAAGTAGCTCAATGTGTGCACACAGTAAACATGTCAACACATCACATTCATAAATTATTACAGGCAAAGCCAAATCTGCCACAAAGATTTTTCGACTTGAAGCCGTAGAAAAGGATTTTCAGTGGCAGAAATGCTGAAAGACTGAAAACAAAAAACAAGAAGGTGGTTATCTGTTAACCTCACACCACTAGGATCCAAGGCGCTGCATGCCTTACGGCCAGTGGAAAAAAGACTGATGGCTATCCAGAGGTGTATCTTGGAGTAACGTAAATTTACCAGAAAATGTTTGTGAAGCTGTTCTGGTACTGCCAAACTTAGTCCTACCTGTCTGTCTGAGGGGATCACTGGGAAGCATGGTAGTCCATGATGTTTGGTAAAACTAGTTTTCCTTTTCTTTTCAATTCTTTGGTCGATCATCCTGGAATGACACAGTAGTTACAGGTGTTACTTTAGTTGCAACCACTGAGATTCAGTCAGTTTTTCTAGCTATTCTAGGTCTAGCCTGAGGCAAAGGGATGCTCACCCTGCCTCCTCATTCACAGCAGCATCTGCTCCCCAGGCCTTTTCCCCTTCTCCCTTGTTCTCCTGCTTCTTCCCAGCCTTCTCAGGCTGTCTGCTGTGCTGCCCTCCCACCATGCACTTCCTGAGTGGGGATTAAGGATTTTGCTCCCTGGTTTAGCTCTGTTCCCCCTCTGAAGTTACACTGCAGAGCCACCATCACACCCGGTGTGACAGCACCAGTCCCCTTCAGCAGAAGGTAACCCAGCTCAGCCCAGACCCCTTTCTCAGGCGCTTCGAGCGAGCCTGCTTTATTTAGCATAGAAATGGATTAAAAATGTAGAGCATCCCAGCTCTTCATGGCTGAGTGGCAGTCAGAAAGTGCTACTGCGTGTGGCTACCCACCCCGACAGATCTCCCGGACCTCTTTGCCAGCTCAGCGAATCCAGGCGCCCCATCCCCAAACCCACCACAGAGGCTTTGGGCTGCCGCGATGCTTCAAACCTGGGGAAAGCAACACATGCATAAAGTCAAAAGAGTGAAAATCAGATCATTAATCTCTAATCTCCATTACGTTGGGATCTGTCAAACCTCGGGGCTGCACCTGGCATGACGGCTGTGCCTGGCAGCTTCCCGAGACTCGGCTTGGGTGGGAGATGGCAAATTTAGCTCTGCGGGTGCCCAGAGCTGTGGAAGAGCCGCTTCGGGGCTGGTCTGGTGTTGTGTTAGCTTGCCGTGTGCTGCTGAGGCTAAGCGGTCATCCCGCAAGCCCGCACTTTGAAATACCCACATAACTTCACCTGGCTTTGCATTTCCTAGTTACGTAGATCTGGCTTCCCCCAGCAGTGTTTTTAGCAAGGCTCCTGGCAGATTATACACTGGCCTTCACCAGGGCACTCACCAATCAGCCCTTTGAATTACAGATGATTTTCTCCCCCGGCATCTTGACTATTTAATTTCAAGTTCTGAGATGAATGGCATCCAATTCATTGAGTCTCTTTTTTTTCTCTCTGCTTCTGATACTGCCTTGTCTTTCACATGTATAAAAAGCAAATGAGCAGGAGATAGATTTTTACTACATCCTGTTAGCCAGTATGCCAGCTGCACGTTGAATACTTCTCAGGTATTTAAAAAAAAACCCTCATACCTCCATCAAAATGAAGTGAGAGTAAACCAAGGAAGGTATTACACAGGTATTAGCCTCGTATGTGGTACCAGCAGTAGAGCTGCAGTGCTGTATGGCGAGAGGACAAGAGCCCTAAGGCTGTTGTGCCTTGAGCAGGGAGGAGAGCCCTGGCCACAGATTTCCCCATGATGTCTCTCTCTCTCACTTGCCAAAGTTGGTGCTGTGTTCTATTAATCTCACCTGGACTGATATTAGTAACATGGCTTTGCTGGATCACGTTTAATTGTTCGTATATTTGGATTAATTTAACACGAGCTTTACTGAGTGTTTCCTTCTGCAGGCTGAGCGCTTTCTGTTTCTAATAAGCACAACCACTGTATTATTCTGTGGTCACCTCCTTGTCCCTGAGAAAACAAACCCCTCACATTTTATTGGGATGAATCAAAGACAGCGATCAAGTTATCTTGTAAACCAGTTTTATGCGCACGTCGTTAAATAACAAAAGTGATAATAATGCATTTAATCAGAAAACAGAACTTTGCCAATCTTTTGCTTTTCTTGCTAAAATGTTTATACTGCGAGGGCAGCCCATCTGGTTTAAATTGCAGGATGGAAATCACAAGACTTACCCACCATCCCCTGACTTGTACTTCTGGAAAAGACTGGAAGTAGTTTGGCAACGTAATATGTTCCCCTGCCTGCTGTAGAAATAAATCTCCAGCTTCAGAGTACATTGAAGCAGACAACAAGGTTATTTCGAGACGTAGACCCAAGCTACAAACAGGGCAGCTGAATCCATATTCAGATTTCTAATAAGTCAGTGGTTGGAGTTCACACTGAGGTTCAGGCTTTTATAAATTACGCAAGGATTAGCTGGGCAATCTACATTCAAGCCCAGATTTGGACACTGCACCCCATGAAGTTCATCGACACCTGGATGTCTGGGTCTGGTCTGAGTCTCCAGGCATTTCCCCTGAGGTGTTAATAGTCTGGTTCCTTCAAGAATCTGCTGAAATCAAAGGAATGCTGTGTCTGCGGCTATCCAGAATTATCCTTTAGAGGTATTTGCACGGTGATTGTCTCACTCCCATTAATGTACTACCTCTCAACAGCCATGCGATCAGAGAAACACCATCTCCATTTTACAGGTGAGGCATGAAGGTGCAAGAAAACTCCGTCACACGCTGAGTCTTAATGCACCCGGGAGTCGAGTCCTCAACGAGTGCTGCAACAACAAAGCCAGGCATTCCCCAGCTGAATCCGATATGACATGCTGCTACAGATATCTGATACCTAAATGGCACTCTCCTTGCCGTGTTCCCACAGCCCTTCACAAAGGTGCCCGAATAGCCTTCTTCCCAATTTGCAGGTGGAAAATGGAAAACACAAGCAAATCCCTATGAAAGGGTCTCACCCACCACAATGGATACCTGAGCCAAGAGAAGAACCAGGCTCATTAAATGCTTTGAGATAGCTGGGTGGGACTTTTACCAAAGGCATGACTAAATACAGGTGCTGCTTGTTCATAACCTGTTAGAGGATGCTGTGTCTAATCACAGTGGAAAGTCAGGAATCCCTGTGTGTCCTTGTCCGGCCGGCAGCAGGAGGGGTAGGAGGTGCCAGGATGACAAAGCGCAGTATGTTGGCCCATTTTGGCCACTCTGGATATATCCAGCCACGTGGAACTGATAAGAGCTTTGAAGCTATCTGGCTGATTTGTATAGAGTGTGGAGCAAGTTGTCATTTAGCCTCTTTCAGATAACTGATGTGGCCACTAGTTTTCATTACTAAGTGACCATCGAGATAAAGAGAGATTTATTGCTTTTAAGGCAATGAGGCAAGTGATGCATTCCTCACATGCCACAGCAGACATGGATGGTTCTTTCCATAACACCTGGGTTTTTATAAAGGGACAGGACTGAAGCGGAGCTGGGAACCTGAACCGCTGCCCGCTTTAAGAGACGGCATATCCAGAAGTGGGAGTATCGCAGCTTAGCTCTTTCTCTCCGGTGAGGTGGCTTGGAACATGGGTGCCATTTTCTACTCTTGTCTTCCATTAGCATGTGTCTGGCATGACACCACCGAGGCCACACAGCTCCTCCACGCTGCAGAGACAGCCGTGTCCCTGTGCGGGGGTAAAGAGCAGAGCACCAGCATGGGTGGGAAGGGACTGCGTGGCTGGTGGTGGCTGCAGGCAGAGAGTGCAGGCTGGGGTGGCAGAGGGATGCAGGGGGGCTGACTCTGCATCCACCCCTCTGTGCCTGGGCCCCAACACTGGGAATAATAAAATTTGTCCACGTTTCCCTCCCCCCCCCTGCCCCGGCAGACTACAACTCTCTAGAGCAAGCGAGAACGCTGTTTAGACTAGACAAGATAATGCTATGATCAAATACTTGAAATAACAGAGGAAAATATGAATGCTGGCAGAGGTGGGAGGTCACAGCCTGTAGATTCCAGCCATCAGGTGCTGGCACTTATTTGCCTGAGATTTTGGTTCTGTATCTCATTCTATCACTACTGGAAAATGAGGTTATGACCTTCAGAGTTGGGAGGCCCAGACTCTGCTGCAAACTCTCTGAAGTCTTGGGGTGGATGTTTGGTCTCTTGCTGGTTCAGTCCCTCCCTCTGAAATGGGGAAAACAGTTCTTCCCTACCTCACAGAGCTGCAGCACAGTTAAACCTATTAACAAGCCTGAAGCTCTCAGCTACCAAAGCGATGAAGGCCACTTAAGTGCGGTAAATAGAGCAGAAGATACAGCATTGTGTGAGGATGCTGATTAGCCCAGTCGCTGTGGAGTTCAGCAAACACCCGCTGCTCCCCGTCTCTGATGTACAGCCATGGGTCACCACCTTCTTCAATACCAGAATTACAGCCTTGGGTCACTAGAAACTCCACAGCGCCCCCAGAACAGCCGGGGCCTGGCATCAGCTGCTGAAAGGTTTTACCTCTAAACCCCTCCTTCAGCTGTGCTTGGGTTTTGCAGGAGTTTGTAGGCAGCACCTCCCAACACACAGTCCCGTGGGCCCCCCGTACACCTGCTGAGAAATACTTGTGGAGCTAACTTCAGAGTTTTGCGTTAAAGTGTTCAGTGTATCTGGTCTTACGGCTCTTGTGAGAACCATAACTGGGAATTTCCTGACTTTGTTGCGGGCAAAAATATCTGTGCAGTGTAACGTGGTCCAGTCAGGAGCCAGGCAGGGCTGTGGAGCTGGTGCTAGCATCAGGCATGGTCAGGGGTCTGGTACAAATCAGGGGGGCTATTGTGTGCCTGCCAAAGCTGGAATTGGACTTAAATGATCTTTCAGCAAAGATTCACACGATATTTTGCCCAGCAAGCATGCTTTCTACTCATGCAATTCTCCACCGTTGGGTGTTTCTTCCCCTCTTGCTCTTCCTGCGGGAACACCACGTCTCAGAGAATCATCCTTGCCGGGAGGATGGACTACAGCAAGATCTTTGCTCACGACTGTAGCCAAAGATGGAAGCAGCACCTCCGGGCATAAAACATCCATCTGTATTTTCCTGGAAATGCCTATTTCTGGAAAATGCAATGCATTGAATAACAGCGCAGCTCTGTTACTGAAACATGAGGGACTTGGCCTAAAGATCCTTCTGAAAACCGCCTGTTAACTAGTGCCAGCTGGGTTGCTTCAGGTGAAAATCAGAAACGCAGCGAAAATCTTATTCTTCAGAAAGACGCCTTCTGACCCCCACGGCTGGGTCATTTCTAGCAGGGGAAGTTCAGGAGCCTGCGGGCAGTCAGACTCAAGGGGAGCACCCTGGCTGCCCAGCTCTGGAGGCACTGCTTGTGCCATGATGACCAATGGCTTTTCTCCATGTGCACACTGGGCTTTGCTTCCCTAACGAAGACAGGACATCACTGGGACAAATACTGTTCCTGCACTGGGTTACACAGGTGTGAGGTGCATGAGAGGCTGTTGTGCTGATCCTAGAAATAGAGATCATGTCCCTCTCAGGCCAGGCTTATCCGCCAGGAGCTCTTGGGTGAGCTGTGGAAAGCCACACATTCCCTAGTTGTTAGAAAAATCTCCTAGTGCTGGCATGGCATTGTTCTGAGGTGTGTAAAGACACAACACGTATGTTAGGGCTCGTTATGGAAAGCACATCAAAAAGAGCAGTTACATACAGACACTGCATCTAAAGCCCTTTGCTGTGGAATTGTCAAGCAAAAATTAAGAGGGAGATTTACTCTGCTTTGAAAACAGGCTTGCTAACCTCAGTCTAAACAGTTTTGGATCAAGGTCTTACTTCACTGCAGGAGGGACCTCAGGCTCTTGCCCTAGAAGAGATTCACAGATTACAGAAAGGAAACGCAGCAGAGGAGAGGGACATGACAAAGGGACATGACAAAGCGCCCTGTCTGCTCCCCTCCAGCCATTTCAGCCAGCGCCTCAGCCAAGCCCCTGACTGCCCCACTCCCAGGCCAGCTGGTGGGTCTGAGCTGCGTGTTTCGGGGCCTATACCCAGCTGAGCAGGTTGGTCACTGCACAGGTTCTCCTGGGAGAAACACTTAGACTTTGCCCCAGCTCAGGCTGCCAAAGCCACATGGCCAAGGCCGCAAAGGTGGCCCCAGGTCACCTGGCTCCTGTACCATGTCCCCGAGACCCAGCAAGGGGAGGTGGCATCAGGAAAAGATGGTGGCACAGGCAGAGGAGCAGGAAAACAGCTAGGACCTGGGACATGATGTTGATCCCATCTCCTCCCTGCGCCAAGTTCTGCCTGGGTAATGAAATTAAGAGGACACAGGGACATCAAAGAAATCAGAACAATGCCACCCGCCTCCTTCCAGAGATACTAAAAGCAATCCAGAAAAAACACATTATCTCCTGGAAGGTTAAATCAGCAAGCCATTACTAAAATGATAAAGGGAGACAACTTCCCTCAGGAAGCAGCAAGCACAGGGTCCTCAGAGGGATCAAGCAATCAAAAAGGCTCTTTTGCCTTTGTTTCTTCAAGTCAGGGATGAACCAGATGCATGTGAAATATTGGGAAAAAAAAAAAATCAAACCCTTGCATTACTTAGTATGCTGCTTTACTGCATGGTGAAAAAAAGAGCACTGTAACCAATTATATGCTTTAATGAGAAATGGGGCTGGCTGTCCTCACCCCTTTTCCCCACAGAAGAGATTGGTGTGCTCAGATCTGGGCCTATTCCCTTAATTTTACAGGGGGAATTGGCTCTCACAACTGCAGCGTTGGCTTTTGTGGCTCCTCCTCTGTTGCTCTGTCTGAACCCAAAACTCCTGGAAGCTGAAGGAAGGTCTGTGCTGCAGCTACATGAAGATGTGTCTTCATTGCTTCAAATGGAAATTATAACAAAGACTAATTTATCCCTTCTTTGAAGAATCTTAAAATGATCTGGCCTTGTTTCTGCCTATGTTTTGTCCTGTGAGCCTTCAAAATGTAGTTTGGAGGTCAGCAGGCTGGATAGTGTCCTGCCCAGAAACCACATTTCAGGGCCTTTCGCTCAGCCAGCAAGTCAAGGCCAGCTCAGTTTTCTCAGACTCGCTAAACAGATGGGAATGTTTCCTGCTGAGGCTGTTCTGCCTTCTGCCCTGGAAGGATGGGGTGCGTGGGTAGGAGAAACAAGGGGCAGCTGGAATCCGTCTGGGAGCTTCATGTCCTGCGGATACATGCACCCACCCACCCAGAAAGTATCCAAGAAGCATCAACCTTGAACTTCAAAGTTTCAAACCGGAGGCTGCATGCTTTTAAAGCAAAATAAAATATTTTGAATTTCCAGTACTGCCCACTGTGATAACAACCTATATCAAAGTGTCTGTGGTGTTTCTGGAATGCAAGATGGCTGCATATTTGCAAATCAATGGTGGAAAGACTCTACATTTGTAATGATATGAGAGATCCAAGGAGCTGTGATGGAATCATTCCGACCAGTATCTGTTCTGTCACTCATCTGCTAGCAATAATAAACGATGGGTCTAATTTAACCACATTCACATCTAGCTTTTATCTATATAGAAGTCTCAAAAAGTAATCTTCCATTGCCCTGCAATGAAACTGGCTATATTTTTTTGATGAACTGTGCTCTAAAAATGTGTCTGTACTTGTTATCACCAGGCCTTGGTTATGAAAGCCTAATGCCAAAAAAATGAACTTGCTTACTACATTATCAGGACATGCTTGGGTTTTTTTCTGCCTTCACCATCTGCTTGCTTTCATATGCTTTCCATTACTGAGACAGCATATTACACTGCTAGCAGAATTAGGAGGAATAATTTAGCTCCCAAAACAAACATGATAGTAAATACAATGGGCAACATTCTGCTCTCTCTCTTCAGTCTGTGCAATCCACTGAAGTCCGTTCTGTGACGCTTAACTGGGTCAAATTATTGTCTTAATCCTAAAGGTCCAGCTCCAAATAACTTCAGTGAGGAAGCCTGGGTGCAGGTGAAGGAGAACAAAGCTCACATGACGCCTAACATCTAATGTAGTGGAATAAGGGCTTTTTTTCTTCATTGCTGCGGCACGCTATGCTTCCGAGCTACTTGCTGAAGTAGGTGCCATCTGATAAGGCTTATCTGATATATACCATGCATGGGGACTGCGAGGAAAGGTCTCTCTAGGGTGGTGTGCCCGCTGGGTGAGGGCAGGCAGCAACACCACCTTCACCGAGCAGCAATGGGCCCTTTGGAAAGGGGTGGCCAAGGAAAGGCTGTGCTCTGCAAGTGGGCTGAGAGCATCCCAGCACAGCAGTCACCAGCTCTCGGGGACTGCAGCTGCTTCCGTCTCTTACAAAGAAGACCTGGACCCTGCAGGCTCTGCTGACTGGCATGCCTGGGCAGACAGCTGTACTTGGGGCTGGCTTGCGAAGGAGGACAGTGGCTAGGCTGAAAGCCCGTTTGTGTTGTGTGAGTGAAGAATCTTTGTGCAGATCTGGTAAGGAGGTAGCTCTGTGGAGCAGCCTGAGGGGAGGGAGAGCTGGTCACAGCTGGCGGTACGTGCAGACCAGAAGCAGAGAGGGAGGATGTACAGCAGCAGTGCCACACCACTCCAGAGTGAATCCTAGGAACACACCAGCTCCATTGTTTGGAGAGTGCAACGCGGCTGCAGAGGCAGTACAGACAGCTGGCACAGAGGGTAACAGCATCACCCACTCACACTCAGCCCACTTCAGTGAGGGATACTGGCCTTTGGAGGAACTTTCAGGGAGAGAAGAGCTGGTGGCAGAAAAGAGACTTGTTGAGGCTACCACTCCACCAGTGGAGTCATTACACATATTGTGAATCGATGTGAGTGCTTTGAGAGCATAACCTCATAAAACAGGTTTTTCAGGGATCACAAACAAGAGTGCAGGCTTTGTATTAACAAAACAAACCCCAAGATAATAGTTTTATATTCTCAAGCGTTCTAGAGATTTGTAATGACTTGGCCATCCCTGTTTTTCTTACAGACAAAAAAAAAATACGCTTCTGCTGTGTGTTCTTCTCTCATTCTGCTAAGGAGTCATGCACTCAGCTTCCATGAATGCTCTTCAGCATCAAGATGATGCTACACCCCTTAGTCTCAATCACTTCCACTTGTATCTCTGCAAGGAGATGATTAGTCTGAATACAAAGAAAGTAGCAAAGAGGTTCACTCCATTGCATAGGAAGAGCAATGCAGGAGAAGGACTTTGAGGTGAAGCCGATCATCTTCTCTTTATTGCATAATTACAGACAACAGAGAAGCACCACTTGCCACTGGCTTATGCACTCTCCATTCTGCCACGTTTGTTAAAGCTTGTTTTCATGTTTCACCATAAAGGAAAATGAATGGAACCAGGTTTATCTCTGAAATGAATTGAGCACATGGCTGCGGATTCTTTTCACCCATACAGCACCATTTTGAATGTTCTGAATTAAATCACTGCCTAACAAGATCAACCATAGTACATAAACATTAATTAATATTCATAGTAAGTGAACTTCCTCCCAGATTCACTTTTGGTGAATAGATCTTGGCTCTAGTCCTTGAAAACCAGAACTGAAAGAGCAGAGCTGAAGCTGTTATAAATTATCGTTTGTGATGGCAGTGTCATAGACTAGAAGTCTATCAATGTGAATCATCATAAATCAGGAAGGAACTTACACAAAATGTGCTGCTGCAATAAACAACAGGCTTCCGCAACTGAAGAGCACGACTGACATCAAGTTCTTGATTCAATAAAACATTACTTTCTTCATGACACACTAGCTCCGCTTTCACAATATGGCTGTTTTGCATTAGGAAGTTTGGCCTGGGCTCTCCCCAGCTGGAGGAGCCGCAGGCAAATAAAACTTAATAGGAAATTTAAGATATTGATATACAGTGTTATTGTTTTAGCAGGTTTACTTTGACTTCATAATCCGAGGAAAACAATTTATCTGGAATACATATGCCTAATAGCTCTAGGAAACCTGGTTATCTAATGTAGCATCTAGCTTACTTGCAGAAACTGTAATGGATTCTTCTCCGTGACATGGTAAATCATACAGATTGCGTAAATAGGTAGATCTGAAGATAAGAAACACTGCTGAGGATCTACCTGGCAACAGATACCCATTGGAAATCAAGTGACCGTTCCAACTGCCAACATGTAAAAATCTTTTGTTATTGGGTTGCTTGGTTGTGGTTACTTGCAAATTAATTTGATTATTAGAAAAGGGAAGATTATAACCAGGAAATATTTGAGCTCGGCAAGTTGTATATCCTTCCCTGTTGACTTCAAAATATGCCTAAACACATTCAAATCAAAACAAGTTAGCGGCATCAGTGCCTTCATTATTCAATCCACTTCAGTTCATCTTATGAACTGCAAATTAGTTCTTCACATATTTGTCATGATTAGGTTAGGTTTATGAGTGACTCATAATAGATGGATAGTGGAGTACACAATAAAGGATGAGGAAAGAGCAAGGAGGCTGTTGTGTCTGGCATGCCTCAGGCAGGAATGATAGGTGAGCACTCCTTCTCTCCAGAGAGGTGGTGAGCATTAGCATAGAGTTTGTACAGCTCAGGTATTCCCAGTAAAGACCCTGAAATACCTGTTCCTCATACAAGGCAAACAGGTTTCCAAGGGAAGACTTTATTGCCTTTTTTGTTTTTTAACTGAAAACCAAGCTTAAAAAAAGAGAGAGAAAGCAAGAAAGAGAAGAAATGGTTAGGATTATTATTTTTGTGGGGATCTCACAGTAAACATCAGTGCAAGGAGAAAAATAAAGGGTGTAACTGCAACTCCGCATGATTCAGCACAGGGATGAAAGTATGTGCCTCTGTTCCCTGTCAGCCTCAGGCAGAAGATAAGGTTAAGAAAAGTTAGAGAACGGGCTACTTAGTCTTTACTAATGCAGATTAAAGGACTTGAAAGGCCTAAGGAAAAAACCATCCTAAAAATGACTCGATCTGCTTGTGTTTCACAAATCCTTGGAAGGTACATGCTGTTCGTGAAAGATGGAAATAGAGATTATCGCGGCAGATTAATGTTGTAGGGCCGTGATGCGGTAGTTCATAAAGGAAAGGAAAAACGCAGCACGGATGGGAGGCAATCTGTTCCGGCTGAAAGCAGTCTGAGGAAGGACAGTAAAGGTTGGTTCTACTGCATCTCTAACGGCCCCCAGGAACAGCATCAGGAAAGGCTACCGGTTCTCCGTACTGCTCTCACAGAAATATCACGTCCCATGCCTCAACTGCAGAACAAACGCTGCCAGCAACATTACGGCCCAAATAGTCACGGATCAGAAGACTCAGATTTCTTCATCAAAGAGCCACAGAATCAACATGCAGAGTGGCAATTAAGACCTGGTTTTGGTGAGCAGGGACGGCATCACGCCAGAGCTAATCATAGATGAGAATTTTGCAGTGAGCGGGCATGGGCTGGCTCAGTTAAAATTAAATCAAAGAATAAACAAAAATAGACCTGTTACTATTCATTGAACTAACTACCAGGAAATAACTAGTGAAAATAAGTTGACCAAATAACTGAAGGACTTCAATTTAGGAAGGGCTTGACATTTAGATCAAGGAAACCTTCAAGTGAGTTGGGGGGGAAAGAACAACAACTTCTAGTGAAATTTAGATCTGAGAGGATGAATAATCACTTTGAAATGGCTGTTACTGATAGGGAGATCAGACATCCCATATTGCCAGAGCCATCCTGAAATACAGAGATTGTCCTATATGTATCTGGGCAAAAATCTCTAAGACACCACAGAGCTCTGAATTTTCCCCATTTCCTCTCCAAGCAGCGAAAACAACCCCGTTCCCAGTGCCACCACAACAGGACAGGGACAACTTCTGCCTCTCGCCAGGTCACACACCCCAATGTGAGGGAAGTGCCTCTTGGCACAAGACCCCACGTCACTTTTAAAACCAAGCGCAGTTAATCACTTGAAGCCTAAGTAATCAAAGCACTTAACAAGAAATGGAAAGGAGACAGATCAGCGAGGAAAACTGACTTGGAGGTCAGGGACTGTTGAAATACAGTGGAAACTGTTGAAAGTGAAGCATTGCAAAGGAAATCAAAATAACAAATGGCTCCTCAGCTATATAAATAAAAGGAGAACAAGGAAAAAAAAAAGGAACTGCTCTGCAATGGGAATGATGTGAAAATTAAACATAATTCAAGTATGGTTCCAAATCTAAATGAGTCCTTTACTTTGGTTTTCTGTAATGACAGCAATACTGAATTTAATGGCATAAAGCCAGATGGACAATAGGAAAGAAGGTCCTTACCTGGAAGCGTAAGGTAATGTGTTCAGGCAGGGAAAGAGGGAATGAGAGGAGGTGATGTTCCTCCCTGATTCTGAGCGATGCAGCACGGTAACCAGGACACCAAATGACACTGTCGAGTGGCATCAGCTCCCTGGATAACAGCACTGGTAGCATCTACAGAAAGAGAATGAAAAGTAATCTGGGCAATTACATGTTCTTTTGCCTGAGATCCATTCTGTCCAATTTGTTAGGACAATTTCTGAATAAAATAAAGGTTGAGGACATGAAGGTCAACGGGATAAAATGTAACCTGAGCTTACTGAATAATATATTCAGTTAGAGAAAGTAAAGAAAAAAATTAGAACTATCTGGACTTTGGCAAGGCATTTGCAACAGTGTTATGTGGGAAATTACCATTTAAATGAGCGTGTGCAATGCACAGCACAGCCACGCACCACAACCAGGCAGTGATCTGGCCAGTGCAACAGCACCACAGGCTTTACTGAAGCAAGGACTGTGCCGAGAGAGGTTTCTGCACAGGGAAGGGCTGAAAGTAATGCCCGTGGACTGCTCTTGTAGAAAGATTTCATCAGAGGCATTTACAAAACAGGAAGTTATATTGAATTATAATACTTAAATATATATTTCTATTAATAAAATGTTCTGATGTCACAAATTTAGGAAGTACTGCCAGTGCAGCAAAGGGTCAGAATATCACACAGAAAGACATAGATGACTTTGAAAAACAGAAATAGGCTGAATTTATCTGAAAAAGCGAAGGCCGGTAACAAAACTGTTGCAGTAAAATGGAAAGCTGAAAAATTAATTAAAGTAGATAAAATCACAGGGTACTCAGCTGCAGGGTGAGTACTTCTGAAAGATGATCATATGCACTCCTAGACTGTGGTAAATGAAATCAGAAATGTTATTTCTTATCCTCGGAGAAGCGTTTGTGCCATTGCAGCCACTGAGGAGGGTCCCCTGTGGATGTCCGTACCATCAGGGCAGCGGGTGACACACGAAGAGGAATTCAGACATGAACAGATGGGGAAGGACTTCTGCCAGGCCCGAAGGTCTGCCTGTCCGGCGCGGGGAGTCCGGAGGAGCAGTGGCTGCTCTGGTCAGAGAAAGGCAGTGTTGGGAGAACGGAACGCAGTAAGGGAGTCACTTAGGATGGAGCGAGAACTCCCCGTTATATTAAAGTAAATCAGTCGTGCACGGGGCGATGCTGGAGGTGAAGCCAACCAGACTCAGGGCTGTGCAAGTAGGAGCAAGGAAAAGTCCTTCAGAATGGGGCTTGCTGCCGCTGGTCTTGGTGAACCCAAGCAGACCTCACGTCCCACAGGGTGGGTGTGCAGGGCCATCACAGGGTAGCAGCCCCCTCCAAGAGGGTGTCGGTGCAGAAGTAATGACACTGGGAGGTGGCACGTGGCACCGAGGCAGTGGTGCCTGAACCAGAGCTTGCAAGCCCCGCAAAGCCCACACTGGATTCCTGCAAAAAGGGAGAACTGCAGGCCTGCGCTGCTGCAAACCCTGGCCAGACTGGACACTGGCCGAAATCTCTCCTTTCCCTCTGTACCACCCCAGATAACAAAGTTTGGTGTATTTATTATTTATTTTTCTTATTGTGCCTACTTCCAGGCATGCGCTGTCCTGCAGCTTGGCTAACATACTGGCAGCTGAACAAGTCACTTCATTTCTGTTGACGGAGGGTTACATCCTCAGGTACTCCAGACTGGCAAAGCTACATTAGCTTGTCCTGGCTAGAGATTTACCCAAAAATATCTAATAGAGGAGAGAAGATACATGAAAAAAACACAGATACTAAGCAGAGCTTTGTGCTGTATCTAGCACTGGTGCCCTGAAGGCTCTGCTTCACAGAGAGGTCCTGGCATGGGGAAGGGGGTAGCACTTAGCAGAGGAAATGCTTTTTTCAATGTTAGCTTCATTCCTGCTTTGTAGTGCTCCAAGGCTCAAACCCCCAGATTTTCACAACTTCCCCAAGAAACAGCTGGGTGAAGCAGAGGTGAGTCCCTCCAGTATTGCCAAGTGTATCCGAATATATGAGAGCTGAAGTCAGCTATGCAGGTGAAAAAATCCTGGCTTCTGTTTCTGTGCTACTTCAGCAAGACCTGAAACACTTACTTTCTAAGGAGAGTCTATAAATCCAGCTGTACACACGTACACATGCATTCATTTAATTTCACTATTATGAGTAGCTATATAAAACTCCACAAAAATAATTTGCCAGATCCTACCCCCTCTCTAGCTAGGTTATAACAGCTGGTATATAGATTTATATTTTGGACCTAATACAAGAATTGCAACTTTAATAGTGTATTATCTTTTCCCTCCTGATGGACCTGGCTAAGAGTGTCACCCTAAAATTAACTGTATACATATACAGAGATGGATGCTTAACCTAACAGCCACATCATTTCTGATCTTTAAGGAAATCTCAGTGTAGGATGGATAGTGCAACTCTAATAAAGTGATTGTAACATGCCTTTTTTTTTTCTTCTCCCAGGGGCTGCAATTTATGAAGTTGTACCACTGCATCCTTAAGACAAGCAGGCTGGCAGTCAGGAGGAAACACACAGAATAGCCTGGCTTTAGGGAAGAGAGGGACGGCTCTTCACCTGACCACCTGGGGTGAGATGTCCTCAGCAGCAGGGAGGGGAAAGCTGTGGCCCTAAGGAAGCCCCAGGATGCACCCATTCTGGGGCTGGGTGGGATGGTGAGGAGGCAAATATCCTGAGCTAGGAAAGGGTGAAACAACTCAGGAAGATCTTAACTGATAAGGCAGAATTGCATTTTTCCTCTCTTATAGCTCTTTTCTTTAGTAACAGCTTTCAGTGTTGCCAGCCTACATTTTTGGCCCTTGCTTTACCTAAATAAAATGAACATATGCCTTTCTTATCCAGTCTTATGTGGTTATGAGACCAACAGCGAGTGCTGTGGCAGCAGTGATCCCCCTCCTCCCTGAGATGAGAGGCGTGTCTGGGCTGTATCGGGCTGCTCTCTCCATCTGGCAGCCTCTGCTGGGTTAGGAGCTTCTGGGAATTTGGAGAAACATCTCTCAAGTTGCAAGGTCTTGGCTACAGGCTATCAACTATGTGGACATTTGTGACATACATATCAAGATTAGTCTAGCTGACATATGAACAGAAATGCCTGTGTGGCAAAGCACCGTAAGAAACGAGAGTGAGGTTTAAAAGAACATCTTGTGTTGATTACCAAGGATTCAACTGGCAGAAATGGAGCTGTAAATGCTGGGGAGTGTGTTCCCATGAAGACCAGTTGGCTACTCTGCAATAAGGCTCCATCAGAGATGGTCTACTAGCAGAAATCTTGTACTTTGGTAGCAGCAAGATGGGAGCAAGGGTAGTCCACAACTCTTTTGCCATCGTTCTTTTGTCTCAACAGGAGAGAGGATTATTGTCTTTGTTTCCTCATTTTAAGACTAAGGGAGCAACTTTGCTTGACACCCTTGGAGCAAGGACTGAGCAAGATTTGAGGCCACAGTAATCTCTCAACTCCTAGAGAGTATAAAAGGACTATCCAAAAAAGAGTTTGTTATTGCCAGAAAAGAGGAAGCCAAGAGACATGGTGAGTCTCATGCTCAAGGCTCAGCATCCCTTGTCCCTGCTTCCCCAGTCTAGGACAAAAGAAAGCTCCTGGGTGGGTGCGGACGCATGTGAGAAACGAATGTGTGCGCCTACATGAGCAATCTGAAAGAATGAGCGTCAGGGACTGGAAATAGATTTGTTTAAAATAAAATCACCCTCCCTTTTCACAAGGTCTTACACCAAGTTTTGTTACACGTAGTGACGAACATAGGGAGGAGTGTTCATCAGCCTCTTTGGCAAGCACTGGGGAAGTGAAAGAAGTACTTGAAACTTGGAGGTCCCTCCCCTGTTGTTAAGATTTCTTTTAATTTTTCCAAAGTACCAATTTTTCTGGTCACCAAACACCACTTCACTTTTGATGAAACACCATCCCCTATCTCTTACAGTGATGTTTATTCTCCCTTGTTACATTTCCCAGTCAAAATGTGCCTTTAATTTCACTTGGAGATCAATATTGGTCAAGTTGCAGCCACTCACCAGTGTAATATCCCTTGGCCAGGTTCAGGATATTGGTAAAATACGACATTCTTCCGTGTATTTGTGTCTCGCTATTTGGTTTGTTTTGTCTTTCTCCAAAAGGATATTTGTATTTCACTTTCAATTAGAATGACAATATTTACTTTCTGAATGAGCAAAAGTTAAGATGTTACAACACAATTATTCTCGTACTGACCTTTGTATTTTTCTCATGTGACCTTTGGTCTTCCTTCTAAATACCCTTTCTTTCTACGGTTTATCATGACTCACCCATTACAATATGTTCTCTTCACCTGGTGGATTCTTGGGTGTGTTAATTTTGGGATGAATTTTCTAGCACAGCTGTGATATCACTAGTGCTACTGCATTTTAGCAATTCTAAATTGGGAAGATACAAGATAAGAGATTTCTTAACAGAGATAGGCTTCCTTTACTACTGCAATTGGTATTATGGAAAAGGGAAGAACTGAAAATAGGGTGGTAAATATATCATTGAAATGTTTTCTGGACCACCGGGAAATGCTGTCCCTCCTTAAATCACGGGTCCGTGCCTATCTCAGGGCCCCAGTAAACAATGACACACCCAGAAGGCAGAAATCTCTCACTGGGTAACCTTAAAAACATATGAAGGAACACTTGCTTGTTGGTTAACTAGTGAGGTCACATCTCCAGTATGTCCCAAGGAGGACCTGGAACACCCAGGGACACGCCAGATGGGATGATCAAAAGAGATCAGTTGTCTAGAAATCAAAATCTGCCAGTACAGGCTGAATGAACTGGGGTTGTTTAAATGGAAATCCGAGCTGGGACAAAACAGCATCCTTTATGTACAACTATGCTGTTGCACAGAGAAAGGAAATAAAGTAATTTCCATGCCCATGATGGATTGGATAGGAAGTAATTGCAGAGACGTAACGGACGAGAATGTAATTGCGACAGTGACAATTTGAGAGATTTAGGTTAGATATTAGGGAAACCATAAACAGGATAGAGATGCACTAGAAGAGATTCACTAAGGCAGCAGTGAAACCACCATTAAGGAAGGAAGGTCTTTGACAACAGGCTAAAACAAACATCCTTCAGGGTGCACAGCTTGACTCTGTCAAGCAGAAACTGATGTCTCGCAGCCACATCCAGTTCTGTTCCACAAGCCATGCCTACCACCGCAGCTTCTACGCAGGTCCCCGCAATCCCAGTGCTCTGTCTTGGTCCTGGTAACTAGCGAGAAACCAGTTGTTCACATGTAGCTCACCCTCTAAAGGTGGCCAGCATGGGGTTTATCGGCTGATGGATGCAGTCACGTAGATGTCAAACCTCTTGGTACACCATGCAGAGCCTGCCCTGCGATGTCCAAGCTTCAACAGGCTCATACCAGCACACATACTGTGATATGTTACTGTTACATGTGCCCTCCCTGGGCCACATGATTTATATGAACCATTGCATTCTGCTTCAATTTATGCAAGTGGGGAGAACTACAAAGCATTGAGTTCAAAGGGAGCACAGCCGTGAGCTTGAACGGCACAAGATGCCAAAGAAAGTGCAGCGTTTAGTATCCTGGGAGGCTCCTAAACATTATCTCACTACAGCCATGCACAGATGGCCCTTATCTATGCTAAGGAGGAGCACGCTTTCTTTCTATCGCAGCAGCAAGATGCTCCAAGGCTGTTGCTTCACCCCTGGTACCATGGCTCTAGAAAAAGCAGCAAGAGAGGCAGGACAGAGCTGGTTTCTGTATAGCTACCACAACACTGCTCAGTTTCTGTGTGTCTCTGCTACGGATCTACTTCTGCATTGCCCCGAGGTGTGAACATGAAACTTCAGGGCTATAGCCTGACTCCAGCAGTGTGAAACCTGGCGCTGGCTTGCTGGGATTTTGACGGTGCAACACCCCCGGAGGCTCTACGCCCCAGTTCCCCGGGCTGTAGCGCACAGCTCGCTGGGTAGAAGTCATTACCTGCGACTGGCTATATTACACTGTGATGGATAGAAGTAGTCCAGCTTCATTTCGAATCCCACTTTCTACATCACTGTGGAGAATGTCACTGAACTGCCACTTGCTCGGGGAGGAAAGGAGAGTGTTTTTTAGTAAGAAGATCTTAATTTTTGCCCTGGCTGATGCTGGCTGCAGCCACAGCATGAGGTATGGTGACAACTGTGAAGCCCTTTTTTGGCCCATGGTTTGTAACAATACATATGGAACTCCCTCAGGATTTGTGAGGATGAATTAGCTAATGTTCAGGAAGCTCTGAAGATAAAACCCACTCTAAGTGTTAAAGGATTGCTGTCCTGATGTGTCATCAAGAAATATGTGATATCAAGGAGTTACTTCTTGCTCTTCAAGGCACAGTTACTTCAGGTGATCCTACACAGCAAGACATTTTCCCCACTTGTGCTAAACTTAAAACTTGATTGGGGAATTATTACAGTGAAAGATGCAAGAGTCTTCATCCCACGCTCTGCTCATTTACATGGACCATGTCCCCACTGCCCCAAGATTGTGTCACGAGCCATGCTCCAGAAAGGTTTATTTGAGCTTTCCAACACCATACTATAGGAGAAATCACGCTGATGGGATGCCAAGAAGAGCAGATGCAGCACACCTAGCCCTGCCTTCCTCTTCCGCAGCGACAACATGCTATAATGGTCCAAACATACACCTCCGTGGAGTGGCTTCTGGGGAATCAGGATGCAATTGGAACAGCTTGGAAAGCTCCGTTTGTGGCTGACTGCTCGGTTCCAGCCATACGCAACACACCAGTAATTTGCTTTCAGTTATCTCTAGTTCTCCAACAGCGACAGAGAACAAGAGAGTCTGTCAGGTTTGGAAACCAATTCACCTACAGAGACATATTCAAGTTTCAGAGAACGATAAGGGTATCCACCTGTAGCACCCCTTCCTAGGCAAGTGTAATCACAAAACGTTTGTAACATAGCTGCAGCTCAGATGCCGGTGGCCCATTGTAACGTGGCTGGACACAATTCACTGTTTCTGGAATATCACCTGGCTCATCTCTAAGCTGAAACTCTTCTCTTAAAAAGTAAATTAATCCTCATTCAACCCTAGATGCTTAGTTGTTTTGGAGTTACAACCAACTATATCAGCTCCAAAGCATATTACAAACTGGAAACAACAAATGATGAAAGGAAAAAAAAACCCCAAACTGCCACACCACCAACAAATCAAAACCAAAAAAAACCAAAAAGGAAACTTTTCCAAGCATTCTGGGAGAAGAAAGCCAATTCCTTGACTGGCAGTGCAATGGACAGCTTTCAAATACTCCACTCAGTCTTAACATCCAGGGGGTCAGATTTTACAAAGCATAGCAGGGTCTGGAAGCAGGTGTCAGGTGGTACATTTGGTGGTATCTCTTGGTGCTCAATTTTTATCAGTGTAGTTGTAAATCAGAAAACTACAGTCCAGTCTTGACTGAAGCACTTAAATCCCTTTAGCTTTTCTCGGTTACTCTGAACCAAAATTGATCACTAGATTTAAAAATGGCAGAAAATGAAACACATGGAACTTTTTTTTTCCTAAAATACCCACTGCACTAGTTGGATGGGCCAGTATTTTCTAAGAGAGAAGCTGGTCCATTACAGTGTAACAATCCTTCCAGCTGGATGTGGTTGGAGAACCTTAGAAGAGCTCTACAGCTCCAGTCCTCTAGAAAGAAGGATGGGGCTTTGCAAAGTTTAGGATAATTAATTCTTTCTCAAACTCCCTGGGTATAAGATTTAATGTGACATACGGAAATGCCTTTCATCATACAAACAGAAGTCCACAGAAATGTAGGAAAAAGATATAAGATGATGTTACAAATATAATTCACAAAATGTCGTGTAACTTCAACCTAAACCAAAGCCTGAAGTTCTGAAAGTTTCCTGGTCTGTGTCTTTATTACCCAAATGTGCTGTTTTAGCAAGCCAAAGATGCTCATCTCAACATACTGTACAATCAAAGTCACAAGTGGCAGCATCACCTCAAATGGCTGCTGGAAAGAGTGTTCCCTGCAGCACACGCATATACTCATGACGGAGGACTTCTAAGGCTTGTGAAGCACAACTGCCTAAGAATTAGATGAGGTTGCTTTCTGATTTTTCAGTTGATTTTCTTGCTTAGCCTAGAGAAAATATATCTCTGCATTTTTAAAGTATCTCTTCAGACCAGTTGCTGAACTGGGACTTGAGGTAAGAACTTCTCCAGTCTTCTCTGGAGAGAAGGCTAAGGAGTCAGCACAGGGTTTTGTAATTTTATCCAGATAAAAATCTCTTGACCTTCTAGTTCTGGAGAAACAAGCCACACTGCAGTGATACTAATGGAAAACTGGAGGCTCCATCATTTTGTATAAATCTCCCAAGAAATTAAAAGCTTCCTGCTATTAATAATCAGCTATGTAAACATCTTCACCAAAAAAGGGATTAGAAGTAGCTACAGAAACAGAGTTAGACAGATGATCACTCACTCCAGCTTATGCTACCGTGTGCTCAACCAGCCAAAATGGCCCAGATAAGGCAAATCTGCATTTTGTAACCAGAACTGACTGAGATGCCAAGCTAGAAATCCCAGCAGGGCTGTTTCAGCTACAGCAGCATTCCTCTTGCAGTTTCTGTGTTTTATCCCTATGCCATTCACATCTTTTCAGCTCCAAAATGGTCCCTATTTATAGTACACAATTTGAATTAAAAATTAAACAAAATGGGAAAGAGCAGACTGGAAATCACTGTCCCAAAGCACTGTACGCTAACTGCAGACACACTACATGCATTGGCCCCATTCTCTTTACACTGGGTTCAACGCAAGTTTAACAGATCTTCCCTCCATGCTCCTGTACTTGTCTGTTGTCCTTGTTTTGCTCCGTGTATGCTTGGCTCCTTCCTTTGCTTTTACTTTCTCTTAGTTTCCTATTATTCTCTTTCTCATAACACACTTGCTTTTGGGCTAATTCCTAATGTGCTTGCATGGATGAATCTCCTATTGACTAAAATGCTGAGGAGCAGCTAGGGGCAGGAGAGGACTGGGAAGGAATGGAGGGGGACAATGGCTTTATATAGATGAAAAATTTAAGTGGCACAAATAAAAAGTAAATCTGAAGCATAAAGCTTTTACCCATCCAGCAATGCTTAGAACTTAATAGAAAATAAAGTCCTTGTGAGAGGGCATGAGGATACAATCACTGCCTGTAACTCGCTCTTATTTATAAAGCACAGTCATGTTGCCTGGTGATGCACAGGTGAATAAAAGGGGAAGAGTTTCAATGATGGAAATGCAGAGTAACTTCCTGGAGCAAGCAGTTATTCCGTCAGTATAAATGCCTTCAAAATTGGGTCCCTCTTCCAAGAGATTAATAGTATTACAGTCTGCTCCAGAGACCTCTGAAATCAGCAGAGATCTTTCAGTCTATTTTATCTGGCTTTTGATTAGCTTCTTAGCATAGACTGAAAACATGACAAGGTGCAGTAGAGCTGAGAAACAGGAAAAAGGGAAGGAAAGGTTTGCCAGAATATTATAGACAACCCTCATTAATTCAAGAGAATTATGATGTCAAGTCCCAAATAGCTGCAAAATGTTTGAACTAATATGTTCTTTCTAATCCATACTTTATTTTTAAAGTGGAATCATTATGCAAGCGTCACCTGAAAGATCTTCACTGCTTAAATATGCTACATTAGCCTTAAAGTTACTGCTTTATTAGAATCCAAGATTACCAAGGTTAATCTGCAAATAGCTTTGCCCAGAAACACCGCAGGTTACATCTCTCCCAGTTATAAAAATCACTGAAGTTCAGACTGGGTTCACTGGGCCACGGGGACCAAGCCCATCGCAGCCACGCTGCTTGCCTCTGGCAGCTGGTGAACGCAGTATTTTGGAGGGCTGGCTCCCGTCTCCTGTCCCTCTTGTCTCCGCATGCAGGGATCTTTGAGGGCACGCAGCTAGCACGTGTCATGCCCTGGATGTCCAGCATGGTCTCTGACAAGCCTCCTGTCCACTTTGGCTTCTCAGTACGCACATGGCCCTTTCCATACACACAGGTAATCCATTGCACAGAGGTGCCCAACTGCGAGCTCAGCTCAGAGCAATTTTTCTGAATTGGGTTCAGAGTACAAGCCACTCCTCTGTCAGGATCCTGCTAGTGCCCTAGACAACACACTACCCCCAACTTCTACCCCCAGCACTGAAAGCAGCAGCCCATCACAACTGCAAAAGATGCATTTGAAAATCTGGGACACACCATTCCACCCAGTGCTTAAAATTGCCAAACACAGAGTACTTTCACTCAACACCACCTTGCAAGCTGCATTAGCAGCAGCATACACACCTCAGTGACCTGTTGCAGTTTGCCCAGAGGAGCCTAGTGCTATGTGTAGGCAGAAAATACAATGAAAAAATATACTGCTTTGCCCCAGTTCAAAGGGTCTGGGGAACATCCAGGCCACTTCTCATACTCTTAACATAACCAACACATCACATGGCAGTACCTTCTGATCTCTTCGCCGCAAGCCAGCACCTATCCTTGCCGCAGGTAGCGCCATGAGCAGGATCAGAGTACCAGACTGCCTAGCTCCTCACACCAGAGGTGCTCGCAATCACTTAACCAGAGCTCAGTCCTGAGTGTCCTCCCACAGAGGCAGTGTATTAGCAGGAACCTCACACATTCAACACCTCACAAACAGGGCAGGTGTTCCTAGTTGCCTCTGAAAGCACATTTGGAAGGTGTGGATGAGCTGGGTCAAGCCAGCTGGGTGCTGCTGGCACCTCTATCACTCTTAGGGCTGGGACTCATGTACTGGCCAGCTTCTCCACACCAGCACAGCTTTACCTGCTTACAAACATACTGCAATGAACAGCCACGCATGCAGAAATGACAAACACAAGTGGGCTGTGGGGAAAGGGTGGGTTCAACTCTGATAAGAACATGAAGGTAGCCAGAGAGACCATTCATCTGCTTAGTCCTTTCAAGACAAAGCATTTGGCCCATAAATTCCTGCTGGCTTTGGTAATAGTGTGTGAAGATGTCTTTTACTGCAGTTAGCGTGTGCACATCACTGCACACTCAAAGTGTATGGAATTACCTACTTTGCACACTTGGTGGTTATTTGCCAAACATGACTATCTTGGTCACGTGAAAAGTCAAGTTATAACAACCTGTTCAAGGTGTTTGGGCCACTTGCAGAGGCCATAGCCACAGTCTGACAAGACTGCCACGTGTGAACTTCCCCGTGAACCCAGGGCTAGGCCCTTTACTTGAAGAAGTAACAGAAAAATATTGCACACAAACTACTCTTCTGATTTTGACAAAGAAATTAAACCAGGATGAGGGTCCAAGGAAGGAAAAAGGGTGAAAGGGTGGTCAAGGAGGGGAATGGAGAGCTCCTTATTGCCAAGTGCCAATGCACAAAGTGCAGTAATGGTGTGAGAAGCTCACTATTTATACAGAAACCAAGCAAAAAACCCTGCTTCTAAACACTGGCTCTTAAGGGCACTTCAGTGCCAAGGCAGCCTCTACGCTGTACTTTGCAGTGAGCCCTGCTGTCCGGTTCCTGGGTTATTGGGGTGGTTCTCCACAACCCTCTCTGGCCTCTTACATGCCCAGTTTTCTTTGCACAGAAAGAAATATGTGGGGGAGGAGGAGGAGGTGTTAGATCTGACACTTGTACCTGGGCTTACACGGTCCTTGGAGCAGACACAGCCGTAGTTCAGCAGACCAGCCTCGGGAGTGTGGGGTACACAGGATGCTGGCATCTTGGCTCAGGCTATTTCTACAGCTACAGAAACAGCAGGATGAGTTGAACAGGAACAGTTAAATGCACAATTGTATAGACAGATATATAGATAGATAGTTTGATATGCAAAACGTGATCTATATTCCTTGACAAGCATGTTCCATGGCCAGGCATGTTCCATGGCCACTCTAAAACTGCCCCTTACAATATCACCTGTGAGTGAAGCACTTCAGAAATGCTAGCACAGCGCCCAGGGAGGGGAGGTAGTGCTGGGCCTATTTCACAGCGCAGCAGGCGGAGGTAACCAAACATGAGTGATCCTGTCACAGTGGGGAGTTCACACTTGTGTTTACCTATACATAATATTTCAAACCACATCAGAGCAGAAATAACCCCATAATTTTCCCAGAGAACTAAATAAAGAAGAAAGCTGCTTTACAGGTGATTAATGGAGAGACAGGAGTACGTTTGCTTTAGCATCACCCATCGAGAGGCAGTTCATGGGTATCGCAAGGCAGGGCTCCACAGCTGTTTCAGTCTGTTCAGCCCTGAAAGCGCGGGTGCAGCTTCTGCAGGGCATCCAGGTCGTGCTCCCCATGCTCAGCATCACTGCCATCACTGTCGGGCCGTGATTTGGGGTACCTCCTCCTCAAACCTTTCCCTACAGCACACATCCACAAGTGGGATTAGAAAGAAGAGCTCATGGCAGGTTTTTCCTGTCCCCGCCAGAGCAGGAACCTGCAGACGCTGGCATGTGACCCACGGTGCTGCTGGCCAAGGGATGAAATGCACTCAGTGCCCTGAACCTTAGCCTTGCCCCCAAGGCAAGACAGGCATAAGAGGAAGGGAAAGCACAGGACACTAATGCCTTAATTAGGGCTACTCCCTCATGGCACTTTCTGGGCACTGGCTGAACTTTACTGCTGAGCTGTCAAAGGTGTGTAAGTACAAAATCCACTTCTGGGTATTTATGTTAAACTGCGCTGGTCTGGTTTTCCTAAGCGGAAAGTATCTGGGACTCACACTGCAACTCAACACATGGGGCCATTTTAAGTAAAAAGATAGATTCTGTGTTTCTGTGCTTTTCAAGATGTTCACTCACTCTTCACCTTTTGTTTTATGCTTGAGATGCCATTTGAATAATAAGAGGATATAACAGCTGTTTCCCTATTCTTTAAAGTGTTTTGAATAGTATTCTTTCCTGTTCTTGCAAAAGCAGTGTTAAAGGGACAAGTCTGGCATACCATTGAGGTAAAGGATGGTTTATGTAATCAGAGATCAACAGGCATGTTTTTAAGGACTTTCTTTTTAAATTTCTTTCCACTGAAATCTGTTTAAATACAAGTAAGTATGTCCTGACAGTATTTTCTAATTGAACATGGAAATACTATTATATTAGAATTAGCTAGAATTAACATTGGCAGGAAACAGATACAAACAGAGGTGCAATGTTACTAAATGCAATAATGTAAAAACTAAACAAACTGGCTAAGTGAAAGGGAATTATGATCTGATCTCAGTTTTCTAAGCTGCAGTGTCACAAGAAAGAGAAGTTCTTAAATGTGTTATCCAATATGATTATTTCTTATAGCACAGAAATGCAGAGAAGCCACTATTTTTGGAATTCATTAAGTTAAAATTCAGTATTCTGCTCCACTGTAGCAACCCATTTTTTGTTGTTGGTTTTTTTTTTTTTTTTAATATATACTCTTCTTCATGTTTTAGTATCAATTATCTTTTTTTTTTTTTTTAATTTTCATTGCATAACCTTTAAGGAATTGCCTCTTTTGATGCCTTTTACACCAAAATGTTTTTGTCTTTTAAATGCAAAACCCACATTGTAGTTCCTCTGAAGAACACATACTTGCATCAGCAGGAATGTGCGCTTTCATTTGGTCACAAATCACTCATCTGAGTTCATTGTCCATATTCAGTTTATCCACAGAACTATTGTTTGAGGTGCTTTGCCCAATAAATGTAAAAGCCTTCCTGACAATGTCAGAAAAATAACCAAGAAAGAGAATGCGGCAGATGTAAGTAGTCTGCCTGCATCAAGTAAATATTCATCTGCATGTCTGCAGGTGAAATTACCCGCATGGCTTTTCATGAGGGTAGAGGGAATCACATCTATTCACTAGCTTGCACTCAATTCAGAAATAAGAAGTATGCCTGCTGGGCTCTCCTAACGTACCTTAGCAGAGGTATAATAAAGCGTTACGTGAGCAAATGTTGTTACTGACTGACCTGGAGCACAAGTGCTAGTGAGTGTGAAGGGGAGCTGAGCTTCTATGTGCTGGAGGAACTTTTGAAATTCCCACCTATATTTTCTCAGTTGTGCCTAAATCTTATAATTTACCCTGGAACTGAATCAAACCACGGAGAGCAATTTGGGCTCATTTGTGGTAATGGACAAATTGACGTTGCCTGAGGACCGCAAATGCTCCGACTGCCCAGAAATTTAGGCAGCATCTCACGCTTGCTGTGAGAAGGTGATATGTGGATTTTTAAACTGCAGAGCTTGGCAAACTTGGAAGAGGTTTGAAAATTAGATTGATTGAGCATCATACACAAGACTGTCTTTCTTATAAAACTCTTTCACTGTTCCCAACAAAAAGATTGTTGTAAGCGCAGAAATGTAAAGTGCTTTGACAAGAAAAAGCAACAGCAAGACATAGACACTGGCTGACTTCTGTAAACCTGAAAAGAATTAATCTTTGGAAAATAGGAGTCAGATTCTCAGCTGTGGGATAAAAAAGGCTCAATTCCACTGTCTTCAACATAATTGTGCTGTCAGAGCCATCTACCACTGTGTCATAGTCACAAGACTCTTCACTACTATTACCACAGATTCTTCCTTTTTCTAGCATGGGCAAGGAAGCTGTAGGGCTGGATATGGTGAGGAGAGAAGTACAAAACAGAGAGAGGGGAGGAAAAAAACCCTATAGGGAAAGAAAGAAATGCAATGAAAGAGCCCAGGCAACTGCAGTGTTAGCCACTGTCTAGATTCAATTGCACTGAGTACACAGGATTGTCATGAATTTGCGAGGAGCCACGCTGCATACTGAAAGGTCTGCCTTCAGACCAGCTTTCTCCAGGAGTCGGAAGCCAGCCTTCCCAGAAACTCATCTAACACCCAAGCGTCAGAGCACACAGAAGGGAGCCAGGTCAGCAGAAGACAAGTTCTCAATAGAGACCAGAGGTTGAAAGGAAGAGAGAAATGGATGCAGCATTGCTTGTTTCATGGGGACTAGTGGGGAAATCAGGCTCAGTTCATATAACAAGTGGAATTTCAGGAATGAGTTAAAGAGTTTCATCCAGCAGGTTCAGGCACTGCCTGCAGGAAGGGCCAAAGCAGGGATGTAGCACCAGGAAGAAGGGTGCAAAAGGGGCCCAGCTGGAGTCTGGCCCCAGGCTGGGCTCTGGGACCCCAGTGGGGCCCTGGGACAGCGGTGGGCTTGGTGGCAGCTGTGATAGCAGCAGAGGACACCAGGAGCAGCTGCAGCCACTGGGCAGAGGCCTTCCTGCGCTCAGATCTCCCTGGACTCTGAAACGACTTTCTTCCCCCCATCCTTATTGCCCTTCTCTACAGCTGGTCCATGTGCAAAGCCTCACCAGAGTGCCCACATTCCCCTCATCCTCCCTAATTCTACAGCAGCCCTGCCTTTCCTTTTGCTGCCCCTTCTCCCATGGCTTTTCCTTTCCAGCCACCCTCACCACATGCCTTACGGGGGAGATGCTGGTGGCCTGGTGGCATCTGCAGCACCTAGGGCACCTGCACTGACCATACCATGGGCCTGCTATGCCAGTTCTGGCCACAGGCTGCTTAGAAACAGGCACTATCATCAGCTGAGCCCCATGACATTAGCCTAATGACCCATGTTTTGTACAGAGGGCCAGCACCTGGAAGCTGAGTTGTGGGTGCGAAGGGGAGAGGCTTTTCATGGTTCTGTGTGTGGGAGGAGGAAGAGAGAAGGCGGCCATGAGGCTTTCCACAAGCCTGAAATGGGCAGCAGAGAATTTGTTTGAGGGACCGCAATGAACCTGCTGCATCTCGGAGAAAACCAGTACTCTCACTGGCTGCTGAGGATCATTAGATGACCCGGCGCACTTGTTCAGCCAAGGAGGACCAGGGGCTGCAGCTTGTCAGCCATCTGTGCCTGCCAGGCTCCAGCCAAAGCAGCTCCCCGCAGGAACCGGCGCTGATGCTTGCTCTCATTTTGGCAGGCAAGGAGGGGGAGACGAGGGAGGAGTGGTACAAAGCTCTGTCTGAAAGAGGATTATTAGTGTCAACGAATTTCTGTTTTCCTGTAAGAGCTGTGACTGATTGCACCAAACTCCTCTTGCAGACAAAATCTGAAGAGCTGAAGAGTACAATATAAAAAATGCATGTGTTATGCAGAGCCATACTTGTCTTATCGCTCTCCTACCTGCGGCACATCCTGTGTGCCACTGACTTCATTTAAGCTATATTAGGCTGAGGACTTATTTTAAAGAAACACCCACTATCTAACTGAGAAGCATCGATTCATATGGATACCTACACTCAGCTTCAAATATTGAGCCCCTCATGTACTGAATTCAATGCCTGAGTAAAGGCAAATTTGGATCTGAATAAAAGTCTCTTGCATATTTATCTGAGTCTAACAATTCTCCATTAAATATTAATGTGCTTGTCTAAGTATCTACTTGTATATTAAGACTTCTCACTAGCTTTCCTAACACATATGGCTGGACTTTAGGAGCAGCAAGTTGTGAGTTGTTCTCGGTGCAGCAAGGCATCAAGTGCTTGTGAGCATTTTTACTCTGAGTGTAACATCCTACACTTCTCCCAGCCTATGTATGGTTATTTACTTATTCCCTTTTCTCTGCCTTAAACATCTGAGACAAAAGAAAAGCGAACAAAGGGGGCTGGGTGAAGGGTACCCACCATCCCTCGAGCTCTCAGCCATGAAGCAATGGAATTGTGTTTGAAACGCTGGGTTGTATTTTTGACGAGCCTTCAGACACAGGAAATTTCTCCTGGCATGTCCCCATGCTGTAAGGAGCAGAATCTGATCACAGGCCCTTCACTTCCGTTGTTCAGGGAAACCTCCCAGTCTGCCTCAGTGGGAATTGGAGGAAATGCTTCAGGCTTCCCCAGCTGCAGACTGCAATGCCATAGCCATCTGGAGTTGTTCATAGCTACAATTGCCATGTCTGAGTCAGACCAGATGATCATAGAATCATAGAATGGTTTGGATTGGAAAGGGCCATCGAGTTCCAAGGGACAGCTTCCACTAGACCAGGTTGCTCAAAGCTCCAACCAACATGGCCTTGAAGACAGCCAAGGATGGGGCATCCACAGCTTCTTTGGGCAACCTGTTCCAGTGCCTCACCATCCTCACTGTGAAGAATTTCTTCCTGATATCTAATCTAAATCTCCCCACTTTCAATTTAAACCCATAACCCCTTGTCCTGTCACTACAGGCCCTTGCAAAAAGTGACCCTCCAGCTTTCTTGCAGACCCCTTCAGGTACTGGAAGGTGCTATAAGGTCTCCCCGGAGTCTTCTCTTCCACAGGCTAAACAAGCCCAACTCTCTCAGCCTTTCTTCATAGGAGATGTGCTTCAGCCCTCTGAGCATCTTCGTGGCCTCCTCTGGACTCGCTCCAACCAGTCCATGATGTAGCCAGAAAATCATCCTGAATCTGTAGATAATTTTAACATGAAATTGCATTGAATGAAGCATTAGCTTCATCAAAAAGCCAAATTATGCTGGAGCTATCAAACATCACTCAGCTATGAACAGAAGTCTCTTATTCCTTCTCTGTGCTTATTTGCTCTTTTCATGTCCTCTGCATTAATTTCCCCTGGGTTTCCTCCCCTGAAGTACTGTCTGATGAGGAGAGTCTTGCATTTGGCCCCTGTTACACGATCCTCCAACTGCCTGGTGACAACAGACATAATTAGCCTGAATGGGAGGGAACAGCAGAAGATAATCCTGTGAAATGACAGCTGCAAACATCCCATTTGATAGTCTTCAGCGTGTGCTAATGACAGTTTTCAACACATGCCAACGAAACACAGTGCAAACATGACTGTGGAGTGGGCACACAAGAGCTGAAGAAAGTAATGCAAATCTTTTGCCAAATGATTAAACAGGCAAAGAATTGTTACAGATAATTCTGACATATATGAGCAGACAGATCTTGGTCCATTTCTGCCCTCAATTACATGGTGCAGTGACCAGGCAATTTAAGGGGGATGGCACCTGTGTTAGTGACAGCACCCTGGATCCTCCATATATTATAATTACAGGAGTCAGGGCAAGTTTGCAAACATACCTAAGCACAGCTTACACGTAGTTCTGTGAGCAAAGCACGTCAAGAATGCTGATATTTCTTTATTGCTCTAGTTTTAGATCTAACAATTACATCTAATAAAATCAATCAAATAATTGTGCTATTATTACTGATTAAGCAAATACAAAGCACTTAGCATTTTGTCACCAAAACGTCTAATTTTTTAGAGTTTCACATTCCTTGGAGCACTTACCTTAGTCTAGTGAATCGTGTCTTTCATCTCCTCAGCCTTTCAGAGGATGTATCAGATTAGAAGAAGCTGTAAGTTATCTTTACTGTAAAACCATTGAAGCGACTCAGGCTTCTTTGGAGATCACTTTGTTCAGCTACTTGTACTAGCCTTAAGGAAGGAAACTGACTTCTGGAACTAAAGATGTTCTGCATCTTGGAATACACCCACACATAGGTATGTCAAAATGTCTTCTTTGTCAGGCAGGACAATGTAAGTAACTTAAGCTGAAGTCCATTGATAATGTGTTCTGCGCACTAATAAAATGTCAAACTAATTCTAAAAGCCCAAATTGATGTGCTGGATTTAATGTGGACAACAAGTAAATAACGTCAGACTATTTTAGGGGGTAGCTCAAGTCAGAGGTCTTGCTGTGTGATGAGGAGAAGGGAATTTGCTACTTGGCATGACAAGTTTCAATGTTTGTTATGCATATTGACCTACAAAATTTACTGTGAGGGTTGCACAGTCTTTAAGTGTTAATTTCCTTGCTTTTAAGTCTTGTTTTGTAAATGCGGTGATAGGTAATTATCTGTAATCCTCTCACAAATGTGGCTTTTGTAAATAGTCTGTTTTCTACATTATTTCATTCCTCAGATGTATTTTTCAGGTTTTACTTTTCTGATAGATAGCTAGACAAAATAATAAAATAAATGGAGTCACCAAGGTCACCAGATAATTAAAAAAGATCGAAGGTGGCTGTGGCTGGAACTGGATATTGATGTCCCATTGTAATTATACCTGGAAAGCATGAGAGAGCAAAAGTGCACTGTCTGCACAGAATATGAGTTGTCGATATACCCACAAAGCATGGGGCACCACAGCTGCTGGGTAGCACGCTGGGTGCCAGCAGCACCCCAGCCAGGCTCTCTGCTCTCAGATAAAGGCAATTCCATTGTACTCTTTCTCACCCTTAATACTGTGTCATTTAGTATCAAAAGCCTACCTATTGGCATCTCTAAAGCATTTCATGTTGTGTTGCCTTAGCCTTATGCATGGAATAAAATAATTACAGTAAAACTGCCTATGTGCAGCTTGTAATGATGGTAAATATTTTATTTTATGCTACTATTCCTATAGGTAATTTTGAAATAAACAGTATGTACTTGCTCATCTTCCTATGAAAAGGTTTGTTAGATGTTTTCCATTTCCATTCTTCTGTCTCTCCTGAGTTTCCCCCTTTTTCTCCTCCTGCACTTGAATTTCCTCCCTTAATTTGTCGGCATTGTCCCTAAAAGAGATGAGAACAAAAAAAGTCAGAACCTTTTAAATGATCATTTCCAAAAGATTTTCTAAAGAAATTGATTGTGCTGGTTAAAAGACTGGGAATTGCATCTGCTGTTGCTTAACTCACAGAGAAAGTTTATCCATTTTAATTTGTAGCGAAGTATAGAAATGGATGAGGCTAAACAGATATGTGAGCTCTTTTGTTGTTTGAGCTTATGAGGTTTAGTTCCATCAGCTAATAAACAGACACGGTTTTACTGTTACTATTTCTGGTGACAAGATCAAATAAATACCCAAATAGAATTGTATCTATTTAAAACAATGATTAGAAGATAGAAACTCTGTTATAAACCTGAGAAAACTATGAGTTTTCATCCCGGGACAAATGGGACATAAGAATACCCCCCCCCCCCCAGGTTGAGGGACAGGACTCAGATCAGAAAGGAGAATCAGACACAGTTAAGAAAAAGCGACAATTCAGTGAAATTATAGAAGTCTAATTAGAAAAACAACTTAAATTATTTGTTTGCAATGAGTTCCTGTTCTCATGCACCTTATTTCTAAAAATTTGAAGTGGCGTTCCGTCTATTTGTATACTTTCTAAAGACCTTAACTGGAATCAGTTTGCCCCTTAGAATCGGGTATATATCTGTCCTTTCACCACTGGATTAAAAATATCTCCCAAAATTTGCTGGGGTTCTTAAAAAGCCTTTTTTAATCTTCAGCAGATAAATAAGTATCACGTAAATATCAGTTTATGTTGTTATGTACAACTGAGTAAGAAGGAAAACTGCCAAAATTTTCCTTCTCTAAGAAAAAATCTTTGGTGAGATCACTTGGTAAAAAGAAGGAACTTGTCATTTACCCTGAATTCAACAGGAGTGACAAAGGATTCTTAAGGAATCATTGCACATCTTTATACACGTTGGCAGAAAAGTTTGCTGGGCAGCCTCCTCGGCTTGGGGGCACGGGGAGGGCAATGGGGGAATCGGGAGGCTGGCAGCAGGGAGCAGATCCAGAGATGTGGGCACCCAAGGAGCAGCAGGTTCTCCCAGGAAACCAGGAGAGCTTGACGGGCTTGCTCAGCCTAAAAAGCCACTGAAAATGATGGGATGGGAGAGCCAGGCTTGAGGGAAGGATGTACCCTGCAGGGAGACAGGGCAGGAAGGAGGCTGGTTTCCAAACCTTGTGCACTGTTTTGGGCAAGAAAGCTGAGTTTATCTATTGAAAAAGGTTATTCTGGTTTGGCTTAATATTATAGCACATGAGTAAGACCAAGCTCTAAGGAGTGGACAGTGTTGGTGTCTTTTCACACACTCACCTCAGAGAAAGAGAGGGATGTGCCTGGCTCAGAGTGGCATCACAGGTAAGTGCTCATTCCCAAAGTGCTGCTCTGCATGGAGCAGGAAAACAGGCTTCTGGTGCAGTAAGAATATAAATGCGTAGCAGAGAGAACTGGAAAAAATTTACTTTTCTGATTTTTTTTCTTCATCCTTCACGTTGTTACATTCTAAATGTATGCAGCATTCAGAAACAATTCCATTTTTATAGAAGGAAATTTCAGATTCTCAGCCATTGATATAAACAGACGACAGGTCTCTGAACAAGTGTTATTCTTTTTGTAATCTTGACAGATGGCAAAGGATTTCCAGGGATCCAGAGATCAGCTCAGTCTATCAAAATTCTGCCCTGCGAATGAGATAACACCCCACGTGTCACTTCCCAGAGCCCAACAGCTAGATACACTTGTTGCTGGCAGCATCTTGGCAAAGTCTGCTCAATATCTTAAGCAAAGAGGGGGCAGAAGAAAGTTGCTGAATAGCAGGTGCCAAGCTCTGCTTGCAGAAAGCCGGAGGCACAGGGGAGAGCAGTCCGTGGGCTTCCATCGGCTCAGCAGCGCAGCAAACAAGAGCAGCATCGCATCCCCCTCACTTCCATCCGGTTCCAGGGAGCATTCGAGTGCTATCAAGGCAGGCAGACATCTATCTCCTTCACTAAGCACCTCACTTCCAACAGCAAGATTCCCAAAATGTTGAGGAGCCACAGCTCCCACGGAGATCGTTGAGGGTTGTAGCAGCTTAGCATGTGTGAAAGATTGGGGGATTTTAATTTCCACATTTAAATATCAACTTTGGTGTCTAACTTCAGGTGTCCGACACTTACAAAAGGAGCCAAAGCAAACGAGCAAGTCTGCTCCTGACTAATACTTTTTGGAAAGCTGAGCACATCAGAAAATAATCCTGGGAATGAAGGCGTCTTTCAGTAAAACTGTTTTCACGTAAAGATTACTGGAAGAAAGCAATATTTTATTATCATTAAGGTATTTCTTAATGTATTTACTCATTTACACAAAATAACAGTCATTTCTAATATAGGACCATGTGTGCAGAGCAAATGATAGAGTGGACTAGAGTTTTCTCCACCGTGTCTTTTCATACCCTCACTTCTGCTTCTGATTAGGTTGGAAGCACAGTGCTGGGATGAAGTGCTGAACATCTACCCAGTAATTTATGTGACAGCAAATTCAACAACCAGCTCCTCAGCCATTATTTCTGTGAATTTCCCAAGCTGTAAATGCATCAAACAGTAACAGAAAAACATAAATTCTGTTAAGCAAAAGGTCTCATTTATCTAGCTATGTCTACAGGCTTTATGGGAAAAAACCCTCAGAATTAACCTGCTGGCAGAAAAACCTGTAAGAACAAATACTCATTTGATAATGAATTACCATGGTGGCCTAAATTGTCTGAAAATGTTAATGATTTTCGATGCCCCATAATATGGGACCCTAAAACCTTAAAAACCAAAGATGTTAGTGTCAGAAAAAGCCACACATCCGAAATTCAAACTTCAGACCTTTTATACAATGGTTTAAATTGGGAGTCCAAACTGCTGGACACCCAAAACAGCTCAGTATTTTTACTGAAACGTTAGCCAGGGGACTTGTAATGGAGAAAGGGGAGGTTCCTGGGGAGGAACATTACTCTGACAAGTCAACAACTAGGTGCTAAAGTGCCATCTTCCAGATGTCCTACCCATAATTAGGATTAATACCACTAGGAGCTCATAGAATTGGTTTTGACAAACTGGAGAGAATGACTAACTTAGTGAACCTGCCAGCCATGAATTTATAATCTGATAAAATATATTTGAACAAGGAAAACTGTGTTTCCTTAGTAACCAAAACTTCAGTGAAGTTTAATTCTTAGGTGTGTTTAAATTGTCTGAGATATACTACATCAAAACCCTCAGCAGGAGCAAAGAGCAAGGTGCCTGTGTCCATCGAGTAATACAAGTATAAAATCCAATTCTATTTTTTCACTTTGACTGCCAATTTTATGGCACTTCATTTAAGCCTGAATCTCCAAAGAATCAATTCAAATTAGCTTTATAATTTTCCCCAAAGAATCTGCTTTAAAATAAATTGAATTGGAACATAAGACTTAGTAAATGAGTATAAAATTCAAGTGAACTTCTCTGAAGGAAAACCTCTTTTAATCAGAAGACAAATAAAGCTCAGGTGCAATAATATATGACAGCTCTAAAAATAGTTTGTCCTTGCTGGTGGTTTAACATTGGACAAACCATACTTCGTGTAGTTGCAATGTCTAAGGGTTTCATGCCACGTTACTGGGAATATGAGCTGTGATATAAAATTGTGGTTTAAGGCAGATGTAAGAATCCTTTTTACTTTATTTTTTTCAAGAGCTATCATTTCATCAAATCTCAGTGATGTTGTGGCAGAGCACCAGTGTTTTTGGACTTGTTTTCATACAGTTGTGGTTCAGAGTAAGATTTACACAGTTTTCCATCACTGACAGCGGCATTATTTGTCACAACCTTGGATGTCTTCCAGCACAAGTGTTAAAGTTTATGCTCCTTAAGCAGCCGACAGGAAGTCAAGGGACTGCATACCTGTGACCAGGTACCTTGACCACTGCCAGTGGTCACCGGATGCTGGGAACAGAGCAAGGAGGTGGGACAATTGCAGCAGTCATCTGCCAATTCAGCTCTACCTTCTCCCCAAGGAGGAGGAGAAGAGCATGCCTGGTGCCAGGATGGAAATGAAGACACAGGAGCATAGCTAACAGCCAGTGAGTTGTCAGGGAAAAGCCAAGGATGCTCACCTAAGGTGATATTAACAGATTTTAACCAATGACGGGGCGTTCAGCAAAGCACTGACCCCAGATGTCAAAAATCCTTCCTGAGCCTCATCCCTGTCATTAATTTTCACTATGTCTCCTTGGCAATTCATTTAGCTTTCCTTTACGGTTCTGAACAGCAAATGCTGATAAAGTGCTAAGTTTAATTATCATATCACATATACATAAAAATCACTTTGCATTCCACTTACACGCAGCTACATTCAAGGTGGAAAGCTGAAATTGAGATAATATTAATTCCAGCCACAGCTTCATGCTGCCTCAGTGTCAGGTGTCCCCAGTAATCCACCTAAAGAAGGACGATGAGGGGATGGGGATGTTCTCCTGTGGACTCCCATGACTCTTGCCCCATTGCAGTCTTAAGAAAGTTCGCCCGAAATCCGGCTGAGGGAGATGTCTCCCAGTGACTCCCCACAGCAGCAGAAACCCATGTCTCAGCCTGTGCAGCTCTAATCACAGGCATGTTAATAAAGTGTTCAAAGACAAAAAAAAAACATGTGTTCGTCTGATGCCACATGTTTAGAGGTACTGAGAGGTACCTGTGTTGTCACCTTTCCTTTTCTGTAAAAGCAAGTGAAATCAGAAAATCAGATTACCTCCAATTAATTTTTTTAAAAATGCAAGGAACAAATGAGCAATTGTTCAGAGATGGCTGAGGCAGGTCTGTGCCTGAACCCAGCAGCTCCTGCCCCTTGCTCCTGCACGGACTGTGAGAAGAGTTGCCCTTTGTGCCACCGACGTACCAGTGATTTGAACCCTTCCTACCACCATCCATTGCCAAATCGTTCCGTAGGGAAGATGGCATCTACATCCAATGTGCTGCCAAGCCTTGCTGTTTTGAGAGGAACTCATGAGGGAAGGGCAGCATTAGCTCAGCAGACCTAAAAATGTGGGGACTTGAATTGTTCTGCCCCAGAGGAGGCCTGGCATGGTTTCAGGCGGCACAGCAGGACTGCGGCCGCCCAGCACTGCGCACGGTGACCTGGTGTGGGAGGCTGTCTCCAGCTGGAGGTAAGCAAACCCTTGAGGCTGTCCCTGAGGCAAGAAAACAAAAAAATAAGAATTTGCAGACCTCCGCTTTGTATCAGGACAGACCTACACCACCTCCAACGTAGCTCTTCTACATTTCTTCTGGCCTTAAAAGAACCTGCTTCACACACTGTGGAGACAGCATGGGCTGGTGGTTTCCTGTGGGCCACGGGGTCTCCCCTCCCTGGGCTGGCTGGGCAGAGCCTATCCGTCAGGGCCTGTCCCACTGCCCCAGCCAGGAGCGAGGCACCTGAGACAGACCCATCCCCATCCAGCACCTCCCTGGTGTCTAGAACAGGCCAAGGCTGGGCCAGCACATGAGCCCACAGGCAGGCCCCACTCAGTGGGGCCCATGGCCAGGCAGGACAGAGCTGTGGGAAGCTGGAGACCAGCCCTGTTGTGGCATCACTGAGTCAGGGGCTAATGGCCCTGGGGGGCTGACATAGGGTCCTGGGCTGTGGACAGGGTGGGAGAGGCCCTGAGCGGGCTGACAGGGGCAGTCAGGCCTGTCAGTGTCATCAGGACCATGACACAAACTCGAGTATCCTTATGCTTTACTCTCTCATACAGACAGATACAATACTAAAGAGCAGGAGCTCCTGTGCCATATCTGACAACATGAATTAATATAATTTCTGGCTTCTGCTTGGAAATTATATTGCTATTATCCATATGGGCAATGAGATGCCCAAGATGCCCAACAGAGAACAAATGACAGGAGTACAAACACTCCACAGATACAGTCAGAGAAGTCTTCATTCAGGACACCTCATTATTCGCTTAATTATTCATTTTGTTTATTTACAGTAGAGATATTACACATAATATGGTGTAAATCCCCAGCATCCTCAAACACCAGATGCTGGTTTTTCTCTCCAGTCCCAAAAGGAAAAACCAAAGCATCACTGTGAGAATTAACAAAAAAGCCCAATTAAATTCTTTGCCAGAATGTTAATTTCCTGAAGATAAAAGCCCCAAATTAATAATAAGCTTCTAGTCACCTCCCTTATCACTTTTGCACACCTTCAAAATGACAATTATTTGTGTTTAAAATGGACATTATCAGGTAGATATTAAAACTGATTTTAAAAAAGCAAACTTTAAAAAGCAGATTTTAAAACTGATTTTAAAAAAAGCAAATATATAACACTTCACCATTTTCTCCTCTCAAATACAGGTCATAGGGAAGAACTGCTAAGGGCAGTGCTCCACTGAATGGCAAGTTATCCACAAATGGTGGTATAAAGACACAGGAAATGTGAAGTCTTCAAGCAGAATACAGACGACCACAGCAGGGTCTGGAAGGATCTCAGAGGTTGTTCTTTCATCTCTCTGCCCCATGGCAGAATGCACTATACCTAAGCTTTTCTTGGCAGGTATATGTTCAGCCTGTTCTTAAAACCCCCTCTGTTAATGGGCATTTGACAACTGCTCCAGGCAATAAATCCCTGACAGTCACTCCCTGATCATTAAAGAGTTTTTCCTATTTTAAAGTAAATCTCACTTGCTGCAGTTTAATCACATTACTTTTTGTACTATCAATGGACATGAAGAAAAGGGTTATATTTTTGATATCTGCAAGTCTTTTGTTCATTTGAATAATGTGACCACGTCCTTGCTCAGTTTTCACTTCTTTCTGGGATTTTTCCCAATTGCTGTGACACCAGCCCCTGTTTTGGGAGGACAAGGGCAATGCCATGCACTCTTGTGTGAAAGGGAGTTTTGCCATGCACTGCAGCAGAAGCTGCCCTGAGTGCAGAGCCACCTTTGAACCCTGTTTTTGCCTGCCATTTCCCCTGTGCCAGGGAAGCTCCAGCAGTGATAAAATGAGCTGAAGGCTTCCCACTGCCACTCCACTCATAGTAAAAATTAAATTTTTCAAGCCCCAAACAACCAGGAATCTTTCAGCCATATTTTAATTCAATTTAGAAAAATCATTATTAAATGCACATTTCTTAAAAGGTTTTGACAAGGCATTGCTCTTTTCTTTTTTTGTATCAGGGTCCTACAAAATCATAAAGCCTCACATTAAACACACTTCTGTTTCATGTGTGGGACCAAACCAGCGCTTTCATTATCAACGAGCAACACATCTTAAGTTGGAACCAGGCGGCACTTGAGCAATTATGCACATATATTAGCTGGCGCAGGGAAGAGAAACATCAAACATAGCTTGCCAACCTACTGTTGGCCATGTGATCTTTTAATAATACCAGAGACTATTTCACAGAGGTGAAATATTTAGGTTTTCTGTTGATTGATTTGGGAAGGGGCATTAACAGGTTTTGCAAAACACGCAAAAAAAAAAGCAATAATCACACAGCTGGAGATAAGTAAAATCAGTCAGAAAACAGTGGAGTAAGGACCTTATCTCAGCAGGAAGAAAGATGAACTGAGTATTTACCCTATTCTGAGAGGCCGAGGCGCTTTTTGACATGTTTGGGGAGTACTTTGCCTACTGGGATCCTGTGCAAGGACAGATGCTGCTGCAGTAAATACTCCTGAAACAGCAATCAAGAGTGTTTAAAGGAAAGGAAAGATTTTATGCGGTTTCCAGCATTGGAGGCTTTAAAAGTCGTAAAAATACAAAGTTTAAGATAACCCTAGCACTATATTGCAGGTAAGTGAACATCACACATATTTTGTAATATACAGTAACAGTGTAAGTGTAGAGTTAGATTAACTGCTATGATCCAAAAAGCGACTATAAAATGACATTGTGGTGGTTCTTGTTTATTGGGCACCAATGATTTTTGAATGAAATATCAGTTGCAAGTAAAAAGATGCTTCGCACTGTTGCAAATCTATGCAACAATTTCCAACACAAATTGACATGCAACTAAATTCCTGTTTTCATGCACTATCATCAGAATTCAAGTTTCAACAAAACAAAATCTTCACCGACACCTTTGATTCAACTGATTATGGATGGGATAATAAAAAATGTCCAGGGGTATTTCTCTGCTGTGGAGCACAAGACAGACATCCACAGTTAGCAACAGACGAACTAGCTCAGGTATTGAAAACAGCTTCAGCTACTTTTCACTGACATAAATTAACTCATGCGTATCTTTATGTCCCGTGTCAAGCCCCAGGGTATTCAGCAATGTGCTTTACATACCTTCTGTGAGGCAAGCAATGCATTTCCATAGAATTTTCTTTAAAATTTCACTTTTACCTTCACTGGTGCCTATGCAGTCCCCCCAGTGCTGGATTTGCATTGGGTGAAATGAATCACAAATCAGTAGATACAATTAATATTACTATTACAGTTATTCCTATGGAGTAAAATTATATGAAACAAGAAAGTTTTATATTAATATAACTGCTGTTGCTTGAAAACCACACTTTTATTTGTTTGTGTATCTCCCTCAGTACTTTCAGTGCCTCTCTAGTGTAATTTTCCAAGGTATTCTCAATTCTGCTGAGATGCTGTGGTCAGCCTGATGTGACACTGACAGGCTTCAACTAGTTTGGCTTTGAACCCTTTTCAGTTCTGGTCTTCAAAACAGTCTCCTTAGTAAGTCTCTGTCAACATTTCTGCTACACAATCAGCAGGACTGTTTAAAGGCAGTAACATATTTAAACCTTGCCTTTGTCTATAACAACTGTATCAACAGTAGTCTAAATTTTGTTTAAAAACTAGTGTAAACTGAATTTGTGCTGTTGAAAAGTAAACAGAAAATAAAATAGAAAGGAATTTGAAGTCATTCATGTTAGTGTGAAGATTCAGACTACGTCTGGAAAACACTGAATACAATCTGTTTAACATTTATCTTGGCTTCAGATTCTCCTTCAGAAGAACTTTTAGGTAGACTTCCCAGGGATATATGCTCAAAGGGTCCTTGCATTAACTGAGATTTTATTTCCTGGAAATCTCCACTTTTTCATGTAATAACAGGATGTCACATCCCTAACCATTGTGTAACAGAAAGAGTGAAGAAAACGTCCAGAGTGAGAGATGGAAGATAGGTGCTTCAATTATTGACATTCACTTGCGAAGAAGTAATATTTACTGGGATCTGAGATACTGTGTACACACTCCCAGAGAACCCCACAACTTTAAACACGTACAAAGTTACATAAAAATAACCATGTCCATCATCTCCATTTGTTCATTTTTAACCATTTTAGACATAGAAATGGATGTCTGAAAGAGTATAAACTACATTTACACTCATTCTAGCATCCCTTTTCAGTGTGAGAATGACATAAAAATGCCTAAATACAAATAAGAATTGCAGGTAATGGACGAGATAATACAATACCAGTCAATTAGAAATCACAGGATGGCATGATAGTATGCCAATCAAGATATTTTTAAAAATCAGGCCTTGTTAAAGAAACTTGATATGATATGTTGTACTAAACAACATTTGCATTTTGAAATTACTGTATAAAAGTAGTACAGCATCCACTGAAGTGATTCAAGTGTCCGAAAATACCCTCATTTGTTATGAGTTTATGAGGAACGTTTTCTGAATTATTTTCTAGAATACTCATTTTGTGATCTTTCTTTATCAATATGTTATTCTTTAATCATTGTGTTAGTCTGTAGATTAAGGAAGACTTGCAAATAATTGTGGACAGCTCATTTTTTACCACTTTTAAACACTTGATGCAACACACAAACCACATCGGGCACATCATTGTGAAATATGGGGAGTTGTCATCAAGAAAAAATAATTTCCTTCTTTTCAGCCCAACTAGATAGAGGTTTTGAAATAAAATATAGCTGAAGGATTTTCCACCTCATCTTCTGTGAGCAACTCCATCTTTGGATCTTTCCATCTTTGATACCAAGGTCCCTGTTAAGAGCTATAGCTTTGCTGAAAGCACGATAAAAGTCATTTAAAAGACAGCAGGTGTAAGGGAGAGCAAACCTGCCACTGAAGAATTTCCTCTTATGTCAGAAGTCTGTGGAATACTATTAATTAGTAGTTAAAATCTGGTCTCATTTGTATGCTTCCTAGAAAAAAGGAGCATGCTGTAAAAGAACAGTGAATGACATGTCTATATAAAAGATCATAAATATACTTTGAAAGCCTTTGATTACTTACATTTTCTTCTGAGAGAGTCTAGGTTTTGTGTTTTCAACGATGACTGGAAGGGCCCAAGCCATTTCAAGTTTAGCTTAGCCTGTGCTTAGCAGTTCTTGTAAAAGTAAATGGGGTTTTTTTCCCCTCATAAGTCTTTAAGACTAGCAGTGTGCCCTCCAGCTTTCATAATCCGGTGACTATGGATGCTGGGGCAGTATGAGGGGACTGAACCGCAGGTAGCATCCAGGCTTGTGAGCTCTTTGTAAATACTGTTTCCCATTGGCACAGTTGGAGACAGGCTATTGAACTAGACGGACCACAGACCTGAGCCCAAAGGGCATTTCTAAAGTCCTTATGATTTCAGTTGGACAAAGGTGCCTGAACTTCTTTATGTCCCTTGGCCTATGTACACCCATTTCTACATTTTTTTGTTCCATACTATAGTTAGAAAACTGCCATAGAGAACAGAAAACTGCAATGATGAATCACTGCAATGGAGAACTGGTACAAATCAGAGCGCTACAAATATTTTCTTTATGATCCTACTGTTCTTTTTGCCATGACCGGCTCTCACCTAGAGTTCCAACATGATTTCTCACCCTTGACTCAGAGTCCCCAGCTCTATATGACTAAGAATTGATCTTTCCCTGATCTAAATTCCAATACACCATACCAGCGTGTAGATTGTGACAGTTTTCACAATTAGGAGCAAAATACTATAATCATGGCAACAATGTAAACATAGTTGCTGACCTGTCTTTGTCACAGGCACCTAATACATTCCAGTACTAAATGATTTTTTAATAAATCCGTATGACTCACTTTTCCTCAGCTCCAGTAAATTTAGGTGCTTTGCTAAGTTTAGAAATCCACAGCTGTTCTCACGGATCACCGTGAACAGAGAAAATCTCTCTATGAAGTAGTCTCTGTCTGATCATAATACACCCAGGTTGTGGCACTGCATAAAGATTTGAACGCTACTTGCCTAATAAGGCAGATCAAGCACGGGGGAGCATTGCAGAGGGTTCTCAATGAGAACTGAGGGAGAATGGCAGGGACTGCTCCACCACTCGGAGCAGCACAGCTGTGCCAGCACAGCAGAGTCAGGACCCACACCTTGCTCCCAGGCAGTATTTCTCGTGACAGTGCCCTGCAGGGTGCAAATACACCAGCGGTCAGGTACCAGCCCCAGGATCTACCTCGTGTTCTCAGCGAACTGCGGGAGTGAGGCTAGGCTGTCTATCATGTGTGTCAATTTTTAAAATTCTTCTTTCTCCTATTTATTTATATGAAGTGTCTAATCTTAAAAACATAAAAATGCAGGCCTATTCCTGCAGGATTTTCAAAGCTATGTCCATAGTTAGTGCGTGACCCATTCGATTCCAGTAGAAGCTAGCACTTAGCTGTCTCAACCGTTTTGCAGATTACAAGAGCCATCTTCCTATTTATTTAGGTGCTTAAATAATGCATATAATCTGACTTCTAGTTTTTATTTCTTATTTGTGATATATATGTATTTTTATTTATGATAGTAAAGTTATATAATGTGTGAATGAAGGTCATGGCAAAAATAAAATGAAATCTAACAGCTTCCTAACATCATTTCTGAATTAGCTGTACATTTATTTCACTACTGAATCTTCAAATTATTATTATGAAAGCTATAGAACATAAAATGGGAAACATTATTATGCTGCTATATAAAGCCACAACTATTTCCACAACTTCAGTAGTGAACACAGTTCTGATGCTCTCAGACAGAAGTAAGACTGAAAAAAACCACAGAGAAAGGAGTAAATGTGATCAAAGACAGAAAAAATTCTACAGTATGGGAGATAACAGAAGGGAATTGTAAACCTCTGGCTGCTGGACACATACAGCATGCTAGGGAAGCATCAGCCTTCCGCACCCTTGTATGGTTAATCAACACTACTGCCAACTATCAGAGACTGGACATTGGAAGAGGTGGATCTTTGGTTTGTTGGGTACAACAGTGACAATTTTCTAGCATTTAGCTTAAGTTTCAGGATTCCGCTTTTCACCTTTTATGTGGTGAAGTTCTGTCTCTGTTCAGACAGAGCTTTGGGGCTCCATCATCTGCACTATTCTGCAGTTGTCCTGTAGGTCTGATTTCAGGGTAGTATTAAAATCTCCAGTAAAATGGCTTCATTTCACAAAGCTAACTATGAAGAAACAAAACCAAATAAACCCCAAAGCATTTAATTAAACATATTTGTTCAGATCAAGAACCTCTCAGAAAAAAAAAGCTTAAAACGTTGCTAACATTTGCTAGCTTATCAGTCGGTGACCTATCTTCCAAATACAGACTCAGAAAATCAAGGGTACTTGGGGTCCTTCTTTGGGTCTGCTGTCTTTGGATACAGTATATCAGTTCTGAACAGGGCTTCCCTCTTCCAAAACAATGCTGTCAAAAGTCAGAATTTCGTGTAATTCATTTTCTGAGGCCTTTTGAGACAGGTAAACATGTCTGTGTGCTGCTTCTCCAACAGGGTGGGTAAGTAAAACTTCAAATGAGTTATTATTTGTACTCTTTTATCACCAGAATTTCATATTACGAACTCTCTTAGCCAGGAATACGAATGCTAACAAATATATGACACTTACAAAATTAGTACAATGTTTGACTATGACATGACTCAGTAGCATCTGGTACATCTCAATATGTCACAGAATACTTCACAATTATTTAACATCTATCACAGCTGTCTTTACCCAGAAAGATTAAGTCTTTCAAAGTTCTTTCCTTTCTAGCATAAATGTTTTGGAGCTACTAGGATTTTCTTAGTAGACCTTAGTACACCTACTCTCAGCCAACTCTTCCTAAGACATATTATTATAATTTTTCATAGCTGGTTTGTAAGCCATCTTTATCTACACCTGTATTGGGTTTGCATGGCAAGGTTTTGGTAGCAGGGAGGCTACAGCGGTGGCTCCTGTGAGAAGTTGCTGGAAGCCTCCACTATAGCCAATAGAGACAATGCCAGACAGCTACAAGACGGACCTGCCGCTGGCCAAGGCCGAGCCCGTCACTGAGGGTGGTAGCACCTCTGGGATTCCATGTTTCAGAAAGAAAAAAACAGACCTGGACAAGAGATGCTGTAGCCAGAGAGAGAGAGAGAGGGATGTGAGAGGAACAGCTCTGGCAACACCAAGGTCAGTGGAGAAGGAAGTGGAGGAGGTGCTCCAAGCGCTGGAGCAGAGACTCACCTGCAGTCCAGGGAGGTCCGCACGCTGGAGCAGGGCAATGCCCGAAGGAGGCTGTGACCCCATTGGAAGCCCATGCTGGAGCAGGCTCCTGGCAGGACCTGTGGTCCCGTGGAGAGAGGAGCCCAGGCTGGAGCAGGTTTGCTGGCAGGAATTGGGACCCCAGGGGGACTCAGGCTGGAGCAGGCTGCTGCTGAAGGACTGCACCCTGTGGGAGGGACCCACGCTGGAGCAGTTTGTGAAGAACTGCAGCCTGTGGGAAGGGCTTGTGTTGGAGAAGTTGGTGGAGGACTGTCTCCTGTGGGAGGGACCCCAGGCTGGAGCAGGGGCAGAGTGTGAGGAGTACTCTACTGAGGAGGCAGGAGCAGTAGAGACAGCATGTGATAGACTGACCACAACCCCCATTCTCTGTCCTCCTGTGCCAATCTGGGGAGGAGGTAGAGAAATGGGTAGCAAAGATGAGCCTGGGAAGAAGGGAGGGGTGGGGGGAAGGAGTTTTAAGGTCTTGGTTTAGTTATTATTCTACTCTGATTTGACTGGCAGTAAATTAAACTAATTTCCCCAAGCTGAGTCAGTTTTGCCTGTGACGGTAATTGCTGAATGATCTCTCCCTGCCCTCATCTCAAGCCACGGGCCCTTCATTGTATTTTCTCTCCCCTGCCCAGCTGAGGAGGGCAGTGACAGAGCAGCTTTGATGGGCACCTGGCCTCCAGCCAGGGTCAGCCCATCCCAACATTCTTCAACATTTTCCTGCGTTTAGTACAGTCCGTGTCAAAAGAAACAAAATTTTCACCTTGCACATTAAATTTATTTAAATTAGAATGGCTCTAACAGAATTGTATATCCAAATGCAAACGACTGGAGTGCACATAGAAATACTCTTCCTTGGTGTCAGTGGGAGATTTTCACCACAGCATAGGTATCAAAGCAATTTTGAACACCAGACTCCCTGGCTAACTCTACGTTAGCAAACACTTCAGTGCAAAAGCAGTAGTTTAGTTGGTGCTGAGGCAGTAGATGAAATGTTCTCACCACATATTTTGTTCAAAGTTGCCTGAATAGAAGCTTGCCACTGAACCGTGGTTTTCTTGTCCACAGGATTCTCCACCCTAGGAAACTCCATGCCGTCCCTTTGTCTGTCTCATGCAGAAGACAGCAGCATGTCACTGCCCTGTCTCTTCATGCTCTCAAACTGAAAAGCAGCTTTATTTCTGTCCCTGCTCATTTCTGGCTGACACCATGATGCTGGTTGCCAAACTCCAAGTTTGATCAACATCCAAAGGTCTCACTGAAGGGACTAATGAAGGCCTGGAGCCATGGAAATGGATCCAAGAGGACAATGTGATGGCAGTGACACTGCCTTTTCTTTCAAATGAAAAACCAGACATGGAGACAGGAATGCCTTACTGCTATGACTGTTTTGCTGATGGTCAGCTGGACTGCTTGATATATGCTGGAGGACTTGGAGTGCTTCATGGTAGTGCCAGCGAGCCATCACTCAGACTCATGTCTCCATTAGGTACTGAAGCATGTTTCGTGTGTGCCCAGAGTGGCCTTCTAGTTTGCTTTCCTCCAAAATGAATCTTGATTTGCACGTACCGAAAGGACTCTGCAAACTGAACCAAGACACAGAAGGTGGGGAAGATCAGAGGATTCTTAGAACCATACGATGTTTTGAGCCAAAATGGTAATGCCTGTGTAACATCCAGGCACTTTTAAAATTCATCACTTACTTACATTTTATTTCTTACAACTAAGAGGCTCAGATACGGATCCTTAAATAACTATGATTAAAAACCCCTACTGGTTATTCCTGCTTCTTACGGACAATGGTACGATGCGTTTTCTCAAATTGTTATTGGCAGTCTCTACACAAAAAGTTATACAAAAAGGTTTGACTCTTTTTTACATTTGGGCAGCCTTCCCAAAGAACAGCGAAAGGAATCAAAGCAGGAATGTAGCTGTAATTCATCCTAATTTTAAGACTGCATTTCATTGCCAGAGAAGTATAAAGCTGATATGTTATAGTAAATGAGAGTCATGCCAGAGCTTTTCTTTGAACTGTGACATTTTGTGTGTCAGCTAGTTACTGGGTCTGACTTGTCAACCACCACCCACCCAGCTGATTAAAGATAGAAGACACAGTAACACTGCCACAAACCTAATGTACTATCTTTATCCTAAGTTTTATTTTGGGAATCTTACAGGGCCATATTGCATATTCTACGATGTACTGCACTGTCATGGTTTAACTCCAGCTGTCAACTGAGCACCACACAGCCGCTCACTCACTTTCCCCTGCTCCCCATTGGGATGGGGAGGAGAACTGAAAGAGTAAAAGTAAAAAAACCCCTTGGGTTGAGATGAGCTGAGTTCAATGATTGAAATAAAATAAAATAATAAGAATAACAATAATAGCAATAATAATAACAAAAATAATAATATTAATAGAATATACAAAACAAGTGATGCACAATGTAATTGCTCACCACCTACAGGGACTTTATCCCTTCTACAGTACGTAAAAATTTTGATTGGGCAAGGCCAGCCCAATGGGCACATCCTCTGGAGCTGACTAACCAGGAGGCCTTTGCTAAGTGTGTATCCCAATGTTTGAAGGTCCCACCACCTGTTGCTCGCAGTGTGGTCTTTAACAGTCCATTGCATCATTCAATTTTCCCAGAGGCTGGTGTGTGACAGGGAATATGATATTTCCTAGAAAGGGAGCCCAGCTGCTTGGCTTCCTTACCCTCTAACTCCAGACTACTGGCCCTGTTATCCCAGCATTGGAGCAGCCAGGTGGCAATGTGCTTGGCAGAAACCTTTTAGAATATCTCACAGCTCACTCAGGGATAGTGATGCCATCCTAGACATTTGTCCATGCTATCCCACACACCCTGCCACTCACAACTATCCAGCCCTGGGCTGGATCTCTGGGCGATATTCTTAAATTGCTTATTACCCTTAGACAAAACCAAGGCAATATTCCCAAGAAATCCCAATATAATTATTTTAACTACCCAAGGATGTTCAAGGTACTGAGTTATCGTAATGAGGGAGGAAACATCACAGAAGAAGGTAGCGAAACCAACACCAGTCTTTAACATGTACAGCAAAAAAGAGACCATGGTGCAAATTGGATAACTGAAGTGTTTCTGCAGTTTGCTAGACAAAACCCAGATAAGCACCTTCTAGTCATCAATTTTTATTCAACTATTCAGTAGGAAGAGAGTCACCAGGGCCTACTCAGTTCCACTCAGCTGTGGCCATCTGCAGTTTCTTTCTGTCAGTCCCCAGAGGAGGAGAAACAAGAACACTTATGATCCTTTAATACAGTTCTGTTCTTTTCTAAAAAAAATTCCAATGTGGTAAAATAAATTCATTGGCCTCTCTTGGAATTTATATTCCAGTAACTCAAGTTCATAGCAACTTTTCAAGTCCTTGAGAAAATGAGGAGTGAGAGCATATGAAAATAAAGGAGACAGAGAGCACTTTCCTCTCTACAGCTCCTTGCCATATACACAAGACATATATATTTCTTAAAATGAAAAGCATATAAAGAAGAACATTTTGTCTGTTATAATATTTAACAGAAGATTGTTCTTGTGCAATAGAGCAGATATATTGTCAGATATTTAGGCAACAAACCACAGCTGGACTAGAAATATAAACAAGAGGGCATAGACTTTTTAACTGCATCTTATGAAATAAATAATTATTTTAAAAATAAGTAGTAATTAATAATAATAAAATTATATATCATAATAAAATCATACTGTGTGGATTCAGTGTTTAGGGAGGGTGCAGGGTCTGGGAACCACAAAAACCGAAGTCTGCTGAGCAAAAAAGCACTATGTAAGTAATACCACACCAAAACATCATACATTTTTTCATTTACGTTTCTAGACCTGTGGCAACTATCTCTGTGGGATAATAATTCAATCTCCTGCATCTCAGAAGAAACTGTGATGATATTGCTAATTAACATCCATGGTGATGATTCTCTTCTGAAAACACTCATCCATTGGGAAATGGCATTTCTAAGGCAAAATCTCCAATTTATTAGCTTGGCCTGCCATCACCTGTAAAGGTAACACCAGTTCGGTCCCACTGGTTAGCACATAAAGCATGCTATTTGAGTTACAGCTCATTTCATCTAATGGATATCTGGATCTTAAATATGGAACCAGATACATCTGCTGATACATTCAGTGTCTCCAACATTTAGGATAGAATAGAATCAAGTAGAATCAAATCGACTGGGAGAAGTCGATCTTTCAGGCAGTTGTAGAGAGCAATAAGATCTCCCCTGAGCCTCCGCTTCTCCAGGCTAAACAACCCCAGTTTCCTCAGCCGCTCTGCACAGGGCTTGTGCTCCAGACCCTTCACCAGCTCTGTTGCCCTTCTCTGGACACGCTCCAGCCCCTTATACATTATCTGACTTGGAATTCAAAAAAAGAAATATTTCACTTTGCCTGTGCCTAGTGAGATACATACATGTAACGGGAACAGAAAACATAAATGTAATTTGATAAGTACTTCATCTGTAACTTGTATTCTGGAAAGCCTCACTACAGTTTGAAGGAAATTGGAGACTCTTTGTACTTAAGGAGTAGAATTGATGCTCTCTTCCTCTTACTGATCATTATTATTCTGTTATTTATTTACAGCGCTGTTAAGTATTACAGGCTGTAAACTCACTCGAGGAGGGGATTGCTTCTGGACAGTTTCATAAGTTTTCAAAATGTCTAATCCAAGCAATTAAACAACTGGCAGGTACAGAGAAATGAAGCAATAGAGTGGTCCATATGATCAGATACAGCGTGCCCATAATGAAATCTCTATGATCTGTTACTATGAATATGAACACACAAAGGCACTAAGAAGTAGGTGATCCAGATAAAATACATTTAATAAGAAAGATTTATCTCACTATAGCACAGCTTGAATGGATGTATATAAAGTTACAGCAGGCAAGAACATCTCCCACTTACTGGATAAGAGAGAGATAGAGAGAAGGGAAGATAGCTTTGTAGACAGTGACAGATTCCACCTTATACTTCCCCTCAACTACTGGGAAATTCTCTGGTCTTGCTAAAGTATATATATATCCAAATTCTTCCCCATAACTTAGCTGAAGGTTTGAATGCACAGAATTTTCAGTCTGCGAGACTGAGGCCCATGACGTACACTTTAAAGATTTATTCTTATGTCCATTTAAAAAATTGTTAAATAAAAAAAGGTAAGCATGTATGTTTGCTTCACTTCCTTACATACACAGTTTGTGTTGATTGTTCAGGATTAAAGCATGTAGCTAATTAACAAATCAATGTTAAAATAAAAATAATGTGTAATATATAGAAAAGAACAATATATGAAAGTGAACCAGTAAGGGCAAGACAAATACACTACTGATTTTAAGAAAGCAGGCATTATCTGCCATGAATTTAATCAGTTTCTGTATGTGTGAAATATTTTGGTCTGTCAACAAAGAGCTGTTGAAAAAGTGAACAAATAAATTTCACAGTAACTGGAAATCAGAGTTGCTCCTTTTTCATCTGTTAAGTCAAGAAGAAAAAGTACAGAGCTGCATCTCCTAACCAGGGTGATTGGGAATCAATTGAGATTTCAAATATTTTAAGTATTCTACACACACATACACATGTAAATTAATACACCCAGCTTGTCAACAGTAAAGCTTCAAAGGCTGCTCTTCAGAGCTACACTTACAGTCAAAGTTCTTAAAATGCTGGCTGAAACAAATGAAGTTTCATTGATTTTTAAATATCTTGAGATCTGAAGTTTTCACTTTGTCTTTTCACCAGAGAATATTCTCTAGGCAAAGTACACTGGTGATACTTCATCTTGTCCGTACTTCATTGCAGATTCAAACTCTTTGAAGCTGATGCGGCCATCAGAATCCTGATCGACTTCTCTTGTAAGAGAAAAGAGATTTGGTATTTAAAACCCAAAAGACATTATGTAAAACAGACATCATACTTAGCTGTAGATATCCAACACCAATATTGCTTTTGAAGAGCTCGAGTCCTACCACTTGAATTCTGTGCAGAGAATTAATGAACTAAAAAATATATTTTGTGTAATACATCTCATATGAGAGTCTCAAAGCTTTATAAACTGAAGAACAAGTATCATTATGTGTATTCCACAGGAGGTAAAAATTAATTACAATATGAATTGTGCAAATTTAGCACTTTTAACACAAATTTAATTCTTACACCTCATCCTTAATTCCCCAATTTCTATCACCTGTGGCAGAGATCCTCGAAGTTCCACAACACAACATGCAACCCAAGACCTCTAGGTGTTAAGATACCACAAACTTACATTTAAAATTGCCCCATGACTTCTCACATGCTGCTAGCAGCTTATTTTGAAACAAAGATCATGGTAATGGCAGACCTACTCCTTATGGGTGTAAGAAAAAAAAGCAAATTTGTATGTTTGTATGTGCTAAATTGGATATTCCAATAGTCAAAAAAAAGTCTCTGAAAAGTAAAAGCTGTTAATATTTATTTCCACGATAGAAACTGATAGAAGATGGCAATTCACTTAATGTCATTAACATACAGGTCTAAGTTTTATCAAATACACTTTGCAAAAGTATTTGATACAGTTATAAATTAGGCTGACAAAATAATATTCTGTATAGTATTTGTCTTAGTTCTGCCTAGCTTTACTAGAAATACAACACTTTCTAATAGAAAAGTTAAAATTAAATAATTAAAAAATGGATTCATTGTTGGATCTCAACATTTGTTCATCATCTAGGAAAATATTTCATTGGTTTATCCCAATGCACAGTCCATAATTTTATTCAGAATCTGTAATAAAATGTATGATTATTACTGACATAATTTACCGATGACAAAAAGATTGGTGGAATTATTATAGTGCTGCAAACTTTGCCATCACCATTCGTGTTCAATGTAGTATTCCTACCATCTTGCAGCATGCAAAATGGGATGCATCTTCTACATAAAATTCCAAAATAATCCATGCCATTTAATAGAGACACATTTTATTATCCTCTGAATGTCCTGAAAATTTCAAAGAGATTCTATAACCTGAAGAAGTAGCAGAGTAATTCAGTTTCAAAGAAAGCCTTACACAAAGGGATAGGGTGTCCTGTTCTGTGTCACTTATTCTAAATGTATTCTTGAGAAAAGCCTAATAAAGGTAAAAGAATATTATTTACAACAGCTTCAAATACAGAAACACAGGTCCAAAGGTTACAAAGACTGATAAGAGAAAACAGAAAACTGCCTACATCTGCCTATCCTTACCTCAGTTGCAAGCAGCTTCCCCAGATTATGCAGCTTTCAAGACATCAATGACTTACCAAGTCATGGGACTAAAGAAAGAATTCTTCTGAAAAAAATACTACATCTTTATGTTTGTCTTCACAGAAGAGGGTCTTGATTTAGAATATGTGCTTCCCTTTTCCCTGAAGAAGTACTAGATTAAAACTTATTATTCTCTCCTTCAACAAAAATTATTAATCTTCATCTTTTTGGAGTCCCTCAGACTACCAACTTCCCACCTCTTTGGAACTTTTGACATCATTTGGTAAGATTCCTCCCATCTCTTGGCAATAAACAATCTGTACTAGTGCTTAACTTGGCTGCCAATGAACTATTAACCTCTTGTGAAGTAGACTTCGTCAGACAAAGTTGAACCCTTATGGTGAACCTTATAGGGCCATAAACATACAAAACGACATCCTGTCATTATGGAAATATTTAAATGAAATTAATTCCTTCAGCACAATTTTGGCTCTAGATTAAGATTAAAACATGGAGATATTCTATTGCTTTTTAGGTTAGGACAAGCTTGAGATGATGATCACCTTTAACAGAGTCTTTAGGGACAACATGGTAACTGGAGAAGGACCAGACCACTGCTCCGTTTCTTGGTGAAATATGTACTAAACCACCACCTTATAATACAAAGAAATGCAAACTTATTCACCAGTGAAGGATGACTGCAGGGCAACATTACAAAATGGAGATGCTCTCCTAGAAAGCAGTGACTGAAAAGGACTGAGGAGTCACAGAAAGTAATCAAATGAAGATTATCTCCTGCTGTGATGCTCTACATAAGAGGGTGAAAACGATCCTTGAATGTTTAAGCAGGATAATATCTAAAACAAATACAAGACTGATTTTATTTCAGAATACGGTGTTAGGAAAATTATGAAGGAAATACTGTGTCTACTTTCTGGTATCCACACTCCAAAAAGCATGCAGAGGAACTGGAAAGAATTGAGAAAATAACTACAGCAATTATACGGGGTTTGGAAAATATGCCTTATAACAAGACATTAAAATACTCAGTTCAAAACAAGAACGGAGAACTGATCCAATCAAATCAAGACTGTAAGCATCTCTCTAGGGAAAATATTTTGGATAGTAAATAACTTTTTAAGCTTGCAAGGAAAGACATGATGATAGGCACAAGTTGACAACAAAGCTAGAAAATTTAGAACTTAAATAAGGTGCTTTTTTTCAAATGAGGTTGATGAGCTATTGAGGTAACTTACCCAAGGGTATGGGAAGTGATACTTCCTCAGTCTTCCCTCCCTTGGTGCATTCCCTGTATGTTCAGGAGTTTGCTAAACCACCCATGTATGTCTGCATGCAATTATTCATGATGTATATTTATTGCACGGATTTGTCTAACAGCTTTTTGTACTGATGTGAAGCCCATAGTTTGAACACTTGCTCTGTGACTAAGGACTGCCTCTTACTTGTTTTGAACCTGCAAGTCATTTCTTACTCCTTATAATTTAAGTATCCTTCTGTGTGACTATATGCATCAAAGGGTGCCTAAAAGGGATCTGTTTCTAAAGATCAACCACTGCAGCATTATTTAACAAAAAGCCTATTTTAATGACAGTCCTCCTTCTTATAACCTGTGCTATTTGCAAGTAAATTAGTTCATTCAAAGAAAATGTACAGACTGAAATACCTGAGAGAATGTATAATAATCAAATAGCAAAATCTAGTTTTTTAATATTAAGCTGTATTTTCAGAATTAATTCTGAAAGATCACTTCATGAGTGTTTTAGAAGTTAGTGCTGACAATCTGGCTAAACATGTTAATGGGAGTTTTGCCATTAATTTTCAGGAGGCAAGGATTTCACCCAAAGAATCTGAGTTAATGGGCATAAATCACATCTTTAATGTTTATATTCACTACGTGTGCCTGTTTGGAAGCTGCGGTTAAAAAATGGCTCTCAGCTACACGTGGTTTTTGTTCAAAAACCGGAAAGCCAATAAATGACTCTTTGAATTAAGAATCACTTTCTGAACAACCTTTCCGCAGAGATTAGCAAGATACGTTGGGTGATAGATAAATGACAAATAAACTGGTAAGTAGTTAGCTGTTGTAATCTGAAGAAACACTACATTTATTTAAATGTTATGGATTTCTAGAATCTTGCCGAAAGTAATCTGAAAGCTAGAATGGCCTTGGAGTGTTAAATTTTCATTTTCATCTATCTGAAGCAAATGATATATTCATCCTTGTGATTATGAAAATACTATGTCACAGCATATTGATCTTTATTTCACAGGTCACTATTCATTTAACACTCTTAGTAAAATATATATAGATATTTCAAGGCATGTAGTGCCTCGGGTAGATTGTCTGATCTTTCACAGAAAATTGAGTAATAATCAGCATCACAAGTTACTGACTGTGAGATATAAATTATTCTCTTATACAATTAGGTAATTGAAGACTCCCAAAATCACCTAAGTGTATTTTCATAGGAAACTGGATTAGATAAATGGTACTTTTCCTTCTGACAGGAATATTTTAACTGTAAATCTGAGTAGAGTAAATGAATAACCTAAAAGACTAACGTTTAATATAAGTTGCCTCTTGAAGTTTCATGTTTATTAATTCAATGAAATGAGTACTTATCAGAAAAGTATCCACATGCAAATACAGCCTAGCCTCTTATTTTATAAATTGCTGTATATATTAATAAATCACTCAAGTTTTTTTCCACTAACCCCACAATAATTTGCATATAGTCAGATCCTGTAGCCACTGAAATAAAAACACAAGTACAGAATTAGGCCATAATATTTCTTCTTTTTGTATGGAAAGGCTGTCGCATAAGCACTACCTCCTAAAGTAGGCACACACACACTTTGAAATATATTGTACCTATCTGTTTAATAAATAATTGTTTTCATTAATTCATCATATCTGTCCAAAACATGCAAAAATATAGATCAAAGATTTTAATTCTACCCTGTATTTCTCTAGATAATTCAGTATCTGTTCTAAGTGGTAAATCAGAGAATTAAGCAATTATTTCTATTACTTAATTAAAAAAAGAGTAGTGAATGCACTGCAGAGCCAGCAGAGACTGCCATTGAGTTAGCTTTGAACTGGTTAGCTCAGGAGGACAAGCCCCATAAGCCGAAGAAGAGCCAGGATAAATTAAATTTTGCTCTGACCTCTGATGCCATGGACATACCTCAGGCATATGCAAGTGAAGAAGGTGGCTTAAAATTAGTTTAGATCTCTCTACTTTCTAAAATCCTTAGAGATCATTAACTATACTAGTAAAAAATGGATGGTCCTCACTTTGACTCTGAAAGAACTGAAGTTAAGCCTTGTGAAGGCAGTTTTCATTCTATTTATTTTATGCAGGCAGACGTTTTCCTAGAGATCAGTGAGGAGAAAACACCATATATATCACAGAAATGAAGCACAGGAAGAGGGATAAAATGTACGGGATATAACACTGAGAATGAGAACAACTTCAGGGTTGCTTCTCATAGCATTCTACATGAATAGGGGTTCACTTTGGTTACTGTTCAAAAAAAAAAAGGTAATATTCCTTTAAAAGGGATAGAAATGGTTACTTGACTTTTCAAATAGTTTATTGTGTAATGTATGACTTAAAAACATGAATGATACATTTAAGTTTGGGTAAAACAGCATTAACTGTTACCATAACTACATATATAAAGACTACTTTTTGTATATAAATAAACACAAAGTTAGAAATGTGAGGAATTTTAAATACCTGTTTCCAAACCCTTTCAGCTTCTAATTAATGGAGGTAGTATGAGAAATAAGTTACAGAGGTTCCTACTTTCCATACACAGCCGCAGTTTATCATACGTCTACGTGTGAAGACATAGTATGTAGCCTTTTATGCACTGCTATGTAACAAGCATCTTTTCAGAACAGACGAAGATGAGATATACCATATGTATAAATAACTTATTTCTGTAATAGTCTACCAACTACAGTGATTTTCTTAACTGTTCATATTTTTTCTTCCACGCTGTGCTGGTTTTAGTTGGGACAGAGTTAATTTTCTTCACAGTAGCTAGTGTGAGGCTGCGTTTTGGATTTGTGTGAGGCTACGTTTTCACTTTCCGCTGGGAAGAATATTGGTAGTGCTGGTGGTTTTTGTTGTTGCTAGGGAGCGTTTGTACCAAGTCAAGGACTTCTGCAGCTTCTGATACTGCAACTGTGTTCCCAACTTCTTCGCTACAAGCCGCCGGGAGGGGACACAGCCAGGACAGCTGACCCAAACTGACCAAAGGGACATTTCATTCCATAAAATTTATGCTCAGTATATAAGCTGGGGGTGGGCCAGGGGTCCATGTTGGTTGGCTGGTTGGCCGCCTTGATCTCTCCCTCACTCGCAGGGCTTACTTTGACCCTGGTGTGATCTCTCTCAGGCTCTCGGGCTCTTTCTTGGGCTCCTGCTCTGACTCCTCAAGACCTGGCTGGGTATCAGCTGGAAGGTGGTGAGCAGTTGTATCATTTGTTTTATTTTCCATTATTTTCATTACATATTATTGTTAGTATTAATGTTTTATTCCTTTATATTCAAATATTAAATTGTTCTTATCTCAATCCACAGGTTTGCTTTTCTTTTCCTTTCCTCCAATGCTCCTCCTCCACTGGAGGGGAGGGGGGAGGGTGAGCGCACGGCTGTGTGGTACTTAATTGCTAGCTGCGATTAAACCACGACACACACTGAAAGACTTAGCAATATTATACACTAGTCCTGAATGAGAGACAAAAGCATGTCAGGCACACAAGGCTGGGCCTTCAAATCATGATTTCTCTGCAATTTAAATTTCTGTGATTTTAGGTCATACCAAAAATAGCAGTTTTTTCCCCATTTATTGGAGCCATAAAAATCAGATTAAGCGTTCATACACATTTCTATAAGTCTCCAAAATCTATATATTTCAAGTTCCCTGCTCTCTCGTTATTTAGGTGTATACTGTGAGTAAAGAGAAGTTGTGCATTTTCTTTAAATTATTTCAGAGAAGTGCTAAGGAATGCAGTTTCCTGAATTACCATGCTAGATTGTATCTGAACTGCTTTTAAGTCCTGTGAGCCATTCAGCAGTACTGCCTTGCAACTCTCACAATGCATTTATTGTCTCATTAGATATTTTCTACACTTCAAATGCTGTATCTTACTTTGGCACCAGAGGCCAGCAGGATTGCTGGCTATGAATGATTTAGGCCTGGAGTCCTTTCTCCAAGTATTTCTGAGCATAGTTCTTCTATGCTTAAGTTCCCAGCAACATTCAGGTCTAACAATGTCTGCCTTACCTTCACTCTTCCAACTTGGCTGTGACAATCCAAAGACCATTTCTTTTTAAAATAATTTTTCTCATTGTCTTAGGGAAATCTAATATGAACGTCGCAGGGAGCCAGCCTACACAGTAGACCCATGGTGATTTCATAAGGAGAAGGCACCTAAGAACTCCGCTGCCTTTTTCACTAATATCAAATGATGTTAAATTTTGATCTAACTTGTATTTTCAAGGAAGCAGAAGTACTGTAGAAATGCAACTTACTTTCTGATCCAGGGATCTTCCTTTACTGATCATCTACTATTTTTGACGCTTTCTGCTTCCTCAGTCAGAAAATGTAGATTCAATTTCCAAGGGAACCATCTTTCCTGTTTAAACTTTATCATCCATTGTATGTGCCCCAGTGATAAAATTTTCCAAATTATGCTTGTCTACTGTATGCAAATTATATTTAACCCTATCACTGACACAGTTTTCTTCCACGTTCATTTGCTCTATAGAGCCACTTGTTACAATGTTCTCCCAACCCTCCTTGATGCACTGAACATCAAAGCAATGTGGGTAAATGATAACTTGGCTCTCATCCTGTTGGGCCTTATTTTAATTTATTCCTTGTGACTTGACCAATGTCAAAAGATCTGTAGGGTAACATATTGCCTGCCTGCCTGCCTGCCTGCCATGAGTTGGAGATGACCACTTTACTGCCTTTTTCCTCTGATTAAATGTTAAGAATATGGGGTTCAGAAATTTCTTTTATTTCTTCGCTATCTGTCTGAGAACTTCAATCCTGACTTCTTGCTTTGGGAATTGCAGTATCAATAATAATAAAAAAAAACCAACAACAAACAAAACAACTAAAGACAATTTACAAACACTGGTCTGTTAAACATGTTTTCCTACTGTTTGGTCCCAGTTTTATTAATTAATATTGGCTCCAATAGGTAATCATCATAAGCTAGAAAAATAAGTCATATTAGCTGGGAAAGGCCCCCTTTTTTTCCCCCTATGTGAACTGCATATGAAAACAGCAATGAAAAGCACAGAACATTTTCTTAGACTTTCCAAAGTACCAGCCTGTGAAACAAACAGATTCGCACAAATGTTCCATACGATTACAGTATAATACCAGAGACTGAGCAGAAATATTGAATATGTATTAAATATGCATATTCAATATTGAATATGTATTAAACCATACAACGACCATACAGACCTATGGGTTTACAACAGCTGAAATCTTGAATTTCAGTGTTTGAATTGCTCTGAGTAAGAAACTCACTACTTGACAATTATTCAAAAGAAAACTACAACCACCGAATAACCTGAAAACAGTTGTTAAAAACTGCAGAAATTTATCACATTTATATAATCTCAACAGTTCAAGAATAAAGTTTTCACATTCAGAGTTTAAAATTAATTATATCTTTTCCATCCAAATTTTACTGCTATTGCATTTATTCGATTTTTTAAATAAACCATCAGGGAATAATTTAAATCAGAGCCAAGACTTTCACTGCATTTAGAATGAAAGCTGTCATACTGATTGAGCAGTGAGAGTAAAAATTACACTTCATGCAAGGAGTCCCTGCCGAGGACAAAATGACCCACCAATTGAAGATTCAAGGATGACAGCTTCTCCAACAAGCTGCCTTCTCTTCTGATTAACCAGCTGGTTCTTTCTACCCATTCTGCTTGCTTCCTCGTTGATGGGATTCCTGCGGAGCTCCACAGCTGTTTTGTTACTAATGTATATATTAATTTCACTTATTTAAAAACCTATGTGTTGAGAAAACCCGTTCTGATCTTTAGTAAACATGGAAGAATTACAAAAGTACCTCTGGTTTTGCTTCCTAAAACAGGACATGCTGTTGGGGGACAGTTAGGTAGGAGAGATTAAGGAAGCATTTAAATTGTCATAGAATTAGATTACTATTAAGGTATAAATGCACTTCACCTTCAAAGCTGCTCAGGTTTTTTAAATTATTTTAAAAGTAGAGAGCAAATGAATTACTAACAGAGGGGAGAAGTGCACCAATGATATACTACCTTCACTTGTTTCTTCCCTGGGATAAATACGGTCCTTTTTTATTGAGTGTGCTGCCTGACTACTGCTCTCAGTAACTGTAATATACTTTCTTCTTGATGCCCAATTTTCTACCTGCAATATTCCATTGATATATGTCTTCCCTGATTTTCTTTTCTCTGAGCAATGGAAGTAGTCTTGGACACCACAGTCCTGTCAAATTGTGCCCTTCTTTCTTAACTGCGTCTGTTTTCTGAAGTCTTTATCATTCACACCATGGTTGATCCCATCGGGCTATTAGTAGTACTTGAGTAGAGTAACTCTTCATTTTATTTCTCTGAATGCTTCTCGGGGAGCAAACTACCCCAGACCATCTTCTCTCCATCACTTCTGTCTTCTTTTTCTGCTGAACAGAACTCCGCAGAAGAACCTCTGAGCCACTACTTCCCTGAATAGTGACAGGACAAGGGGTAATGGGTTTAAATTTAAAGCAGGGAGATTTAGATTAGATATCAGGAAGAAGTTCTTCACTGAGAGGGTGGTGAAGCACTGGAACAGGTTGCCCAAAGAAGCTGTGGATGCCCCCTACCTGGCTGTCTTCAAGGCCAGGCTGGATGAGGCTTTGAGCAACCTGGTCTAGTGGAGGGTGTCCCTGCCCATGGCAGGGGGGTTGGAACCAGATGATCTTTAAGGTCCCTTCCAACCCAAACCATTCTGTGATTCTATGATTCTATGAATATGTTTCCTAGCTCATCTTGAATATTTTGGCATACAACTGACCACTGTAGATAGTCTTCTCAATCTCTTTCACTTAGGAAAAATAATTTAACCATATATTCATAAATGACCCTTGCATAGGTCAATCTTTTTTACTGCTTGTTCCTGACCTTCTGCCCTTACAAAAGATCTGCTGAAATCTCCAAGGATCTCCCGGCTTTGTAAGTGAATTAAGAAATGCCTTTCAGACCTCAAGAAGGAACTTGTGATTTGGAATCACTGCCATGTATGCTTCTGGTTGTGTTTGTTTCGTGTGGTGGTGGGGTTTGGTAACAAGGGAGAGGCTACGGGGATGGCTCCTGTGAGAAACTGCTGTAAGCTCACCCAGCTCCAAGTCGGTCCCACCTCTGGCCATGGCTGAGCCAGTCAGCACTTCTGTGATTGATATATTAAGAGAGAAAAACAAAGAAAACCTGAAGCGAAGAGTGGAATGTGAGAGAGACAGCCATACAGACTCCCAGGTCAGTGCAGAAAGGCAGGAGGAGGTGGCCAGAGCAGAGGTTCCCCTGCAGCCCATGGGGAGAGGGCAGGCTCTGCCTCTGCAGCCATGGAGAGTCACGGGGGAGCAGAGACTCCCCTGCAGCCCAGGGAGGGCTCCATGCCAGAGCAGGCAGCTGAGCCCTAAAAAGCCCATGACTCTGTGGGAAGCTCATGCAGCCCAGGCTGCTCCTGAAGGACTGCGCCCCACGGAAGGGACACACGCTGGAGCAATCAGAGAACTGCAGCCCTTGGGAAGGACTCAGGTTGGGGCAGTTCTTGAAAGAGGACTGTCTCCCATGGGAGGGACCCCATGCTGGAACAGGGACAGTGTGTGAGGAGTCCTCCCCTGAGGAGGAAGGAGCGGCAGAGACAGCGTGTGATGGACTGATCACAACCCCCATTCCCCGTCTCCCTGTGCTGCAGGCGGGAGGAGGTGGCAAAATGGGGAGCACAGCTGAGCCTGGGAAGAAGGGAGGGGTGGGGGGAAAGGGTTTTTTAAGATCTCATTTTGTCTTTCATTATCCTACTCTGTCATGACTGGTAACTAATTAAATTGATTTTTCTTCCCCAAGTCGAGTCTGTTTTGCTGGTGACCACAACTGGTGAGTGATCCCTCCCTGTCCTTGTCTCAACCCACAAAGCTGAGACATACTTTCCTCATACTTTCTCCTCCCCATCCCACTGGGAGGAGGAGTGAAGGAGCAGCTGTGTGGTGCTGAGTTGCTGGCTGAGCCTAAACCACAACACTGGTGGATTTATGTAGTGAGCAGATATGGGAACAACACCATTAATAAATATTTTCATTCCTGACTTGGAATTAAATAGAACGTATAATATATGATACATATTGTAATAATATCTAATAATATAATTATATATACCACATAATATATAAAATACATTGTGTGCATAATAGGTAATATTTAATGTGTCATATATAATGCAATCATCATATAATGATAGTGTTATATAATGTCCTAATTATAAATAGTACATAATTTATGCGTGAGTCAGAGAATGATGCAACAGTATGCAACCTAGAAGACATGGTAGTTGGATGTAACAGTCTGAACTGCATATTATGTTTGCCTGTTCAAATAAAATCACTTTTTGCAGAGTCAAAACTAGAAGCCTGGGAAAAAGAAACGCAGATTATATCCCTGGTGGGAGGTTTCTCATAGAAAGATGAATATATAAAGTTCTAGAATCTTAGTGGAAAAGCAATCCAGTAGGAGAGGAGCAGCCAAGACAAAAAGAATGAACACATTTTTAGTTACATGAATAAGGGAGAGTGTTATTTACACTGCAGATGCAAAATACCATGGATAACACCAATGCTGGAATAATGCGTCCAACACTGGTTTCTGTTTTTTGAGAAGAATAGTGTTCAAACATTAGATGATGCATAAACCTAACCTGACAGAAAAATCACTTGGAAACAGCAACTGCCCAAAGGAATTCCAATTCTCTGTTTCCATCAGATGCTATTGACATGACCACAGTGTACCTCCATAGAGATGATAATATCAGAGGGCTAGTGAACAAGAACCAGTGACAAAGGCTAAGAAGAGACAAAATGAAGAATAAACCAAAACTGTTCAAGAAAAAATAAATCAAATTATATAGGCTGTAATGTACAAATATTCAAACTAGTATCATTAAAAATTCTTAATTACTATACTTATGTCAAAAGTTCAGATAATCCTTAATTTCTTTCCATTTCATGAAGTGTAACTGCTTTGAAACCATTGTCCTTGCTGAGAACTAGACACCTAACTTTAAAGCTACTAATTCTGCCTTTAATTACTTGGTAAAAGCACTGAGTCTGATTTAGAGATTGACTATTTTCTCCATAGTAATAACTCATGAGATTAGGAAAAAAGGGAGTTTAAAAATCAAGCTTTTAGATATATCTAATGTTTTTAATACTTTCATCCTTTTATCTTCTCTGAGTAGTTTTATTTGAAAACATGAAATGCCTTACTTCATGGCTAACATATTTAACTATTTTTACCTTCATATTCATCTTCTGCTGTTGCCTAAATACCCCAACCAGGCTTGAGGTCCCATTTAACAAGGAACTATAAAATACAGAAGACAAAACCTTGAAAAAGATGAGTTTGTACCTACAAAGAAGACATGAAAAAAACTAATCAAAGAGGGTTAGTACTAGTCCATTCAAGTGCTGCCTGAATTGGAACTTAGGTTAAAACTTCCTTAAACTCCAGGTGGCAAATGGTGTTCCCTGGAGAAATGCAAATAGTTAAACATCATCAAGCAACTAAACTGAATGTAACTAGATGGTGTCCAATTTTTGCCTGCTTTATATCTTAACATCTTTATTCTGATAATGAAAAAGAATACTATTCTCTAGCTAACTTGCAGACTGCAGGAAAAAACACACGTATATATTTCTCATGGGTTTTCTTACTACTTAAAGCCGCGTTCTCAGATCTTGCAAGCTAGGTAGGATCAGGTCTGAAAGGATTCAAATAACATCCACAAGTTGGAAAATAATAGAGCATTGGTGTTCCAATACTCATTCATCTAAGCTATTCCTGAAACAATGTTTTGGCATGCACAAAGTAGATGCTCTGTGACACAGGAAGCTATCTTTCTAAAAAGATTAAAAGTTGAGTATTGAAGGTCATGGGCACATGAACAGGCTGAGAGGTGGTGAGTTGAGCTCTCCTATTTGTCCAAAGCTGGAAACCCATGGTGCAAACTTTGAAAGAAGTGGCAAATGTCCTCCCTGATGAAATGTTTATCTTTCATGAACAGCCTGTTGGTCTCTCATGCTTTCAAACGCATATCTGCTCACTTGTGTGCAGCTGCCATGTTGCAGCAAAGCTTTGAGCTTCGTAAGTTAAAACAGCGTCTTGACATGGTAGCACTGCGCGCACACACCTGAATCCAATGTCACATTCAAAAGATAATTTTGCTACATTCGATTATTATATTCTTGTTGCCCACACTTTCAACTGGGTACTACCAACTGCCTCATGATCTGAATTTATTGCAGGACGTGGGGTAGAAAGAACATTACTGTCTCTGTCAGACAATCCACCCTATGAGCACTGTAGTTATCCCCTCTCTTTTTCAACCTCTCTACAGCATTTGACATAGCTAATGAACTATGAACTGTATGTAAAAGAGGCTGACTGTTCTGAAACAGTTTATTTCAAGAGCCATAACCAGAAAGAAGCAGTAGAAAAGTACCTCACAGTTCCTTTTTCTTCAACCTTATTCAAAATACAGACACAGAAACTGAAAGAATTGGAAAGGTGTCATGAACTCCAGTGAGAACACTATGTAGGCATTACAAAATTCCACCCTTTTATCATATTGTGTTGCTTACAGTAACACAATGTCACCAAACTGCCTCAGTACTTGAGCTCATGGATAAAAAGCAGAAGGTGGAAGCAGGAACCGAGAAAAAGATAAGTCACACCTGATGGCAGGAAGAAACACTTCAGGGAGCTTGTAGCACAGTGAAGTACCTACTGGCTGATGTTACACAACCCCATTTAGGCAAGTCAGTCTATAATTTAGAACTGATCCTGGACTTCTCTCTCTGACAATAACTTTAAAACAGGTACAAGAATTCATTCTGCCTTTGCTGTTGATGATTTGGCCTCTGTAATACATGTTTTTGTCACCTTTCAGCTGGACTACAGCAATGCAATATCCTGGGCACAAAGCCATTAGCCCTTACCAAACTCAAAATAGTACAGAACACAGCAGCATATTTCCTCTGCAACCCAGGGTACTACAAGCACATCAAATCTGCTTTCATCTTCTACACTAGCTCCTGTAAAATACTGAGCCAAGTTTTATGTCTTTGTCATAATCTTTAAGGTGTCCAATAGTCCAGGAATGGAATACCTACAGCATCAACTGAGAGCCTGCAGCTCTGCTCCGTTAAGGACAAAGCTTATTTCATGCTGTAAGTAGAGCATTGACAGACAATACTGTAAAGCAGTTGAACAAATATTCACAACATCTAAAGCATCATCACTTGCTGTTGAGTACAAGATGTACTTTTTGGATCTTAATCTCAATAACTAGTTCTTCTGCAATAATAACACAGCAGTTTGAATCAAATTCACAAAAATCTAACATGTTTCTGTTTGCTGTAATAGTAGAGAATGAAGGAAAATAGAATCACACTTAAGGGTTACCCTTATTTGGTCTGGAAATGACTCAGCTACAAAGATAATGAAGTATGTGTAAATATCTGAGTAGAAAAGCATTCGCTGTTTCTTCCGAATGCAGCAGCAGTTCATGTCTTACATGAACCAGGATATTCCATGTCAGTGATGATTAAGCTAATTATTAAAAAAACCAAACAATGGAGGAATGTGTTTTAGAAACGTTTAGAAAAAAAGCAAAATATTAAGAGGCAACGTTAAAAATTTCCAAAACACTTTAAAAGTTTGAGGACCAAATTGTAATTTATTTTCAGTGAGACAGAACTGCTAATAGACCCAGAAAGTAATTTGTGTGTTAGGCACTTTTAATAATTCTATTCAAATTTTATTAGGCAGTAATATATTTAAGGTGATATAAAAAACTGAATTTCTCATGCCACATCTCACATGCAAAGATTAAATTAAAAAAAGGACTGAAAATCCAGAAACACTCTATTCAGCAAAAGAAGAATATAAAGGAAAATTTCTTCAGGGACACACTAATCGAAGTGTCTCTGTACAAATTATCAAAATTTGCCATATAATATTAACTAAAATATTGGTTTAGCAACAAAAACTGTTATGTAATCAATTCACCTTAGGAATGGTAACACTTATATTATCATCATGTAAGAAAAGCTTTTGAAAACTGATGATTATTCAAATGAAAGGTCCTGCCTCCCATTAAGCCTTTTCTTAGGCATCAAGTTCCCATTCTCTACATCTAATTCAGGTACAGAAATATTTCTTAATTTTATTGATTAGTATCAATGTAAATAAAAGAGTTTCAAATCTTGCCTCTAGTGTATCAGTTCCTGGTAGATTTATACTCTAAATGTCTCTCAACTCTTCATGCAAGGGGACAGTTGCAAGGAACCATAAATAAATTAACATTAGTGGCAAGAAATTCATCTGTCTTGAACACCGTGATACCAAAAAGGACATCAAATAATTTCTATTTCAAACATATAATCACTTCAACTGAGCTATCCAGCACCATCTTGAAGTTGATTATAAGATGAAAGGAATGGGACAGAGATGATAATCATTTAATCCTTTAAGAACAGCTATTCTGAAGGGCTTTTCAGTCTGCACTCAACAGTACTCTAGTATGCTATGATCTGGCTAGAAAAGAAATATACTGATGAGGAAAATGATGTTTCCAGTAACAGAGAACTTTCACATTAACAGGAAGTCCTACAAAAGAAACAATACAGGAAAACTGGCCACTTAAACAGATGGTGTCCTAGATGTAGACGTGGTGCTTAGGGACATGGTTAAGCGATGGACTTGGCAGTGTTGGGTGAACGGTTGGACTTGAAGATTTTAAAGGTCTTTTTCAGCCTAGATGATTCTGTGATTCTATGTGTGTGCTGATTCCGTCTTTGACAGTGACGAGTTCATATCATCAGATGTGGTGAGGATTTGTAACTTTACAACTAATGTAGCAGAGATTAATACATATTTGCCTATCCTGGATGCTGAGGATATATGCACATGGGACTGGATGAGAAACACCATGGTTCTGACTGTACATTCACTGATACATTCAAACGAAGCCCTGGTCATGATTCCCGAACTGAGGGTGCAGACAGATGACACACGATAATTTCCTTCTCCAAGTGATAGAAGCGTCAATGAGAAGAGATGCTATGCTGAACCTTCTTCTCACCAACAAGGAGAAGTGGGTGGAGAATGTGAAGTCTATGCAAACCTCATGAAGTTCAACAAGGCCAAGTGCAAGGTCCTGCACATGGGTATGGGCAATCCTGAACACAAGTACAGGCTGGATAAAGAATAGATTGAGAGCAGCCCTGAGGAGAAGGATTTGAGGGTGCTGGTTGATGAGAAGCTCAACATTACTTGGCAATGTGCCCTGGCAGCCCAGAAAGCCAACTGTATTCTGGACAGTACCATAAGAAGTGTGTCCAGCAGGTTGAAGGAGGTGATTCTCCCTCTCTGCTCTCATGAGACCCCACTTGGAGTACTGTCTCCAGCTCTGGAGCCCTCAGCATAAGAAGGATATTGACTGGTTGGAGCGAGTCCAGAGGAGGCCACGAAGATGCTCAGAGGCTAGGGGCACCTCTGCTGTGGAGACAGGCTCAGAGAGGTGGGATTGCTCAGCCTGGAGAAGAGAAGGCTCCAGGGAGACCTTATGGCATCTTCCAGTACCTGAAGCAGCCAACATGAATGCTGGAGGGGGACTTTTGACAAGAGCATGTAGCAATAGGATAAGGGGTAACAGGTTTAAATTGAAAGCAGGTAGATTTAGATTAGGTATCAGGAAGAAACTCTTCATGGAGAGGATGCTGAGGCACTGGAACAGGTTGCCCAGGGAAGTTGTGGATGCCCCCATCCTGGAAGTATTCATGTTCATGTTGGATGGAGCTTTGAGCAGCCTGAACTAGTGGAAGGAGTCCCTGCCCATGGGAGAGGGGTTGGAACTAGATGACCTTTAAAGGTCCCTTCCAACCCAAACCATTCTGTGATTCCATGAATACCCAAGAAGCTTCAATGTGGCCTGCAGGAAAAGGAAGTACAGTTGCCTAAGAGGGAATTTCAAGGAACCCTTGAGGATGTTTGACTAAGTATAACCTATTTGTCAACTTGCTGGAGTTCTTTGCTGCTAATAGACTGTGATGGAACTCAAGAGAAAGCCATGTGTGGGATGTCCTGAGGTCTGCAGGACCTGTTAGTGTTGTTCCTATGGAACATTTAACACCACCTTCCTCCAGGGTAAGCAGCAGAAAACTTCTTCAGAAATAACTCACTACAGAGAGTTCCCTTTCTACGATCTATTTAAAAGAACATGAAAATGGCTGTATAACCTTCCTAACAGGTAATTTTTGCTGAGACTGCTTTTACATTTTCCATTTCCATTTTGAAATACTTTGAAGAAGCTTGTCTGTTACTGTGTGATGTTTTAAAATGTTTTAACCAGATGGTCTTCAGTGGCTGAGTAAACACAGAACGAAGTGTGTTGCAATGTAAACCAAACTTGCATCCCAGTTTAGAAGACTAGTTTGGAGAAGAAAACTAGAAAAACGCCACCAAAGCAACTAGCACAGCAACGTTTGATTAAACTTGATATGTAAGGTGTTTTGCATACAGGTTACCAAATATTTATGACTAATTGAATTTCTTTGTATAATATTGTATGTTGTCTAGGGAGGACAGCGTTAAACGTATGTTATCTTTTTCAAAACACAACACAATCTCCTTAAAGAACAAAATAAAACCAAAACCGATGGAAAATAGTATCAGTTATTGTGCTGCATAAAGGAACAGATTTACACTCAGATTTACATACTCAATTTAATAAACTTTGCATGAACTCTAATATTATTTTAAAGAGTCATTTTTTGAGGTCAACTTCAGATACAGAAATTTACTATATTATTTTATAGAACAAGAAAGAATATGACTGTTTTTCACATGTGCTACTGGAAAAAGTAAAATGCCAAGAAGACCTCTTTTAAAAAAATTGGCATTCACATGAGATTTTGTAATTTGTATGTACTCGACCTTCACAAAGAATGTTTTCTAAAATATTTCTACACTTAGTGAAAAATGACTCTCTCACTATTAATTTTATTTGCATCAGAAAGTCTCCTTGTGATCACCTATTGATACTACTAATTAACTAGAACAGACTTCTTGGTCTTCTGTGTACTTTAAGAAATACAGGCACTATGGTTTCTGTGACATGAAAGATAAATCCCTCATGAGATAAATAAGAATTACTGAAGCACACAGTCAACCTTATACCTTTGATTATTACATTCTGCCTACCTAAACAACTCTCTGTAATTGCATACAGTAGGCCTTATGTATCGATTCCAACTTGGTTCTTGCTTTACCATACATTTCTGCCACACTTCTCCTCAGAGGTGCCTTTATTCCAGTGGTGGGCTAATGAGTTTGCATATATGATTGTGAAATGTGAAGTGATGCAAAAATGCAAGCTTCTAATAGAGATTATTTTTATTCTACTCTGTAAATCATAAGGGTTTTTTCCACTACCACTGGGCCAGGTTATGTTATTTGTTTTGAGGCATAAATCTCAAGGAACATCAATTGGGAGGTAATACTAAATTCTGAAAATGGTATCAGGATTTTATGCATTTCACTGATGCTACCTGTGCTCTAGTGATGGACAGCTTAAAATAAATACTTCCATTCAAAGAGTTGATATTTCAGTGTCCTGTTTTCCCCCACATTTTTCCTACTCACCTTCATCTCAATTTGAGCACACAGCAAATAAATGTTTCTAGATGTTAAGGAAAGTTTAGGAAATTATTTTAGGAACCTTTTTTTTTGTAAAAAAACAGAACAGGAAAATTTTTTTTAGTTACAATGAATCTGAAACCACTTTTGTTCTTTGTTTTTTCTAAACTAAATATTACTGGGGAAAAGACATTGTATAAGAGGTAAAAATAGCACTAACTGTGTGCCAAACATTTTTTACTTTGAGTTTTTCAGATATTTATGACTTCTGATTAATTATTCTCATTTTTCTCCCTGTTTAGCACCTGGATTCACCATCTGTTTTAGTATAAACATCACATAAAGGTAGCAAAGAGCCGGCCTCAAAAGCTGCCTTGGTAGAAACAGATGGAATCATACAAACTGTCCTGGTTTGGGCTGGGATAGAGTTAATATTCCTCCTACTCACTGGTATAGCGCTGTGGTTTGGATTTAGCATGAGAATAATTCGGTAACACACTGATGTTTTGGTTGTTGCTAAACAGTGCTTCTACTAAGTCAAGGACTTTTCAGCTACCCATGCTCTGCCGTCGAGGAGGTGCACAAGAAGCTGGGAGGGGACATAGCCGGGACAGCTGACCCAGACTGGCCAAAGGGACATTCCATACCATATGATGTCATCCTCAGTATATAAACTAGTGGGAGTTGGCTGGCGGACAGCGAGCAGCGATTGCAGCTTGGGGACTGGCTGGGCATTGGTCTGCAGCTGGTGGGCGGTTATATAATTTATTTTCCTAGGTTCTGTTTCTCTCTCTCTCTTTTCGATGTTTTCCTTTTCATTACAATTATTATTATCGTTGGTGGTGTTATGTTATGTCAATCATTAAACTATTCTTATCTCAGCCCATGAGCTTTCTTACTTTAGCCCTTCTGATACTCTCCCCCATCCCACCAGGGGTGGGGAGGATGAGCAAGCGGCTGTGTGGTCAGCTGGGGTTCAACCATGAGACAAACAATCTTTAAAGGTGCAGTTGCTTAAGTTACACTTTTTCTTTACAAGAAGGAACTTTCAGTATTTATTTCAAGAAAACCAGGCAGCCATCTAAACTATTTCTGTAAAAGATATGTTACTATATACTTTAAGCACTGAGCAAAACTATCATTACACCTGCATGCTCCATTAAGTGTGCTCCTATACAGCAGTATTGTATTCAGCAAGAAGTAAAGATATTCATCAAAGTATAAAAATACAAATACATGCTAAAAGCAGGTTTAACAAGAAAACAGCAGAGGTAAATAAATCTCTCTTCAGATTTACAGAAATCATAAATTCAAGAGAAATGCTAGTTATTTACTGAACTTACAAAATAAATGTGTTTTATAGAACCCATTATTCTACATTGGCCAAACCATATTTTCATTAAACTGATGTTCTAAAGAAGAATAACCTGGTTTTACCAATATAATACTCAAGTTATTTCAAGTTGAACAGTACCAGCATATGCTATGTCTCAGAAAGAGAAGCAACACATATATTCAAAATTCTTAAAGGAAAACAGGGCTATTTAGCAGTCTATGGAGCTGGACTCTTCTGGTTCTGCAAATCCCTGTTCCTGGGAAGTTCATGCTTTCACTGCTGAAAGCAGAGGTCTGTGAACCAGGAGTATGCTGCATCATGAATACAATACTCCATACTGAGTTTCATTAAAAGCTATGTCCCTTGCTCTTGCAGGGGACATCCACAAGTGAATTAATTTTTAAAAAAGCCCTAAAGAAGTGAGAAAATCAGGGGATTTACACTTAAATTCTTCCACCCACAGGCAAAATTCCTTTTTCTTTCAGGAATCAGTTCTATAGTTTTCTCTCTGCTATTGAGATACGACTGCAATAGATAAGAAAGGTAGAGGGAAAGAGTAAAAGTTACAAGATTATGTTTTCAAAAGAAGAATCTGATTAGACTCAGAGAGTATAATTTTTCACTGGCAATTCAGATTTTTTCAAAGTTTGTATATTCCTACAGCAATCTATAGAAAGCTACTTCACATTTTATGGATAAATGTTTTGGTACAACTATCCCCTAACACCACAAGAGGATTTAATGCAAAACCTAATCCATTTGCATAGCTTCTGAAATGAACTAACTTTTCCTTTAATCATACATTTTCACATTAGAAATAAAGAACATAACACAAAAATTGCCACACTAGATCCAATCATTGGTTTATCTTGTACCCAGCTTTTGACAGTTATCAATAAGAGATACCTTAGGAAAAAAAAATACTAGTACTTGCCAATAGTCCTAAGTCTTGAAACAGGCATTCACAGTCAGGGTGTTCTTCCCAGTGCTCATTGATATGTGGCTGTCTCACACTCTAAGTGTTCATATTTTCTCACCTAAATAAAAATCTACTTAATATAACTTTCTGTATTTTTACTTCTTATATGAGTAAAGGGCTTACAACTTTTCTGAATACCATTAAATATTAGGATTTATACAACGTGTTCTGTGTTCATGCAAGCCTCATTGCAATTTTTTCACACGGTGTTTGTACTTTTATTACAATAAAAGATAAGTACTAGTTCAGAGTTCCTTGTCTTTTAAACATCCTCTTCTTTGTTTCTTTCAATCATGCATGTTCTTATTCATCTCTTATCCAAGCTAACTGATCTCAATCTTTCCAATTTCTTCTCACATGCAAGTTTGCCCTTATCTATAATACTTTTTGCCCATTTCTAGAATTTTTCCATTACAAACAAAACCCTTCTGAGTGAAGAGGTTGAATTTATGTGGTCTAAGTTGTCATCAAAAAGTTCTGCCTAGTTAAAACTAGTTACCTTGGTTTTGTCTAGCCACTGGAGAGAGGGAGAGGCACTACATGAGAGGAAGGCATCCCATCCTACCACAGGCATCTAAGGCAGGTGGGATAAATCATCCCCTGTAAATAATTCTTAAAAGAAGATGAGAGATGAGACTATCAGTTTCCACTGAATCACATGGAGCAATCCAAGGAAAGGAATAACACTTGTTTACACCAATATATTACAGATATTCCAGTACTGGGTTTTTTTTCTTGTTCCTTTTACTTCCCAACACTATCCCCATATGGCTTTGATATTGCTGAATACAAGCAAAGATATGCATTGACAGGGCTATGACAGTATGCAGGTCATTTCCTTCAGTGGTTCCTGAGTTAATTTAGACCTGAGAATTCACACTCGACTGTTGCAAACCATTCCTTTGGCTACATATAACCTTAACTCTGCAGGTAATGGGGTTCATCTCCTATCGGGTTATCAATTTACTTTACACTGAAGGTTCCACCAGCTATCTTGATAAACCCATACAGTCTCAACCAAGATAATCTGACATTCTGTATTAATCAGTAACTTCATTATTCACCTCATTTTAGTTAATTATATTCAACCCATTTTAGTTAATGAATGCATAAAAAGGTAGTATTTAATGAGATGCCATCCCACTATTCAAGTCTCATATTTGCAGTTTACTCTTTATTTTATGCATGTACTATTCTGTTTTTTAGACATAGACATAGTCTTAATCCTGAAAGTGCCCAAAGCTCCGACTGGCATGGAAGCTTGTATGGAACAAAACGTAAAAATATCCACAGAGGATCTGTTTCTTTCTATGTGGAAAGAAACATATTTTTCCCCACCCTAAACTCTCTTTCTTAAAGTAGGCATGCTTTTTCTCCTTCCACACCTGCCAAGTCTAGGCAAAAAGCAATTTAAATTAAATACATAAAATCAATTAGGTACACGGGATCCGGTATACCCATAAGTCCTAAGGAAAGTAATGAGATGCCATTATTTAGCAGTGTGGATTATGTAAAAAGATCATGTGAAAAAGGAGACAGCCAACCTGCAATGGTGAATGTTTTAAAAAATTTAGTAAATCTTCTACCACATGCTATTATTAATTTACATGTAAATTTAGTTATAATTACCTTTATTTATTAGAATTCAGTTTTGCCAGTGACTAAAACTTCTCTGTCATCAGCTGCAACTATTTATTTTATGCTGAAATACTGCAAACAAATTGACAACAATTCTATAAGGAAAACAGAAAAACAAATGAAAGCAGAGTAGTAAGTAATGTCTATTTTACTATTCAGATATAAATACTATATTGTTTCCCATGAAGGCTCGTAGTTGCTCTGCAAATAAGTTACATTTCTGTTTCTCAAAGGAAATCATATACAATTGGAAAGGCACTGCATAAATCGTGGGATATGTCATTCCACTTAAAAAATCTGATATATGAATTTAATAACCAATCATAGAAAGAATCATAAAGAAGAAATATGGCTGGCAGACAGATGGTCTAGTCTAGAACTGGAGGCCTGTGTTCAGCTACTGGTGCTTCTATTTGTTCCATGTGCGACACCAGCCAAGCCATTTCATCTGTAGTGTGCTACAACTTTCCTGTTTACACCATGGAGAGAATGCAAACCTTCACTCCCCAAAACCCTCGCATTACACACTTTAAAAGTGGCTGTAAGAGACTCAGATCCTTGCCTGAGGACATAAAACTTCCTAAGAAATTTACTACACTCATCAATAAGGTAATTCATAATTTTATTATGATAGCCAGCACAAAAAGACCTTTTCCCCCTGTTTTGTCCAACATATACATAAAACCAGAGCTGGTTAGTAGTTTAATCAGGAACCTTGGTTCAGGGCTTTTTATCCACTTTTCATTCCTACCCATGCTTCTTTTTGTCTGTTTTCATACATTCGTGTGTTCTTTTTTTTTTCTTCATTGTTGATCTGTAACTAAAAAGGTAGAAAATGTAAATATGGATGGCCAGACTGATCAGTTCTCTTACTTTGGAAAGTAAGAGACATGGTATGAAGGGAATTTCATGTCTCTGAAAAAGAATAGTTCCCCATGAATTTCCAAATGAGTAGATAGTTTTTTAATCTGGAACTGCAACAGTTTCCGTAAGACAAAGAACTTTTTAGTTTCAGAATATCGGTTGTGATAAGATCAATATAATTTTGTCACAACTGAGATTGTCCCAGAACTGAAAAGTTCACGGAAAGAGGTATTATCTTTCATTAAACAGCTGGATAAGTCAGGCACGATTTCAAGCATACAAATTCTTCACATCATGTTTCTTCGAAATTAATTGATTTTTTTTTTTAAATAGAAACAGTACATTAAATGCAATATTGTAATTTAAATGAAAGTAAGATAAAGGGAGTTTTAACAAACCCAAGGTTTTTAAAAAATAAAAATAGCACATGCTAGATTTTAGCACATTTGGAAGCCACTACTGAAAGTTCCTTTATGTATGACATCTAAACAGCTACGGTACATAATGCTCTTAGCTGAAGGGAAAAACAATGAGAAATAATGGTCTAAGTGTTAAAAGATGGACTATATATGACTTATTCAACTCTTACTACAACTAGTGAAGATATTAATTCACAGTTTCCATGAAGAAATTACATTTGAATTTTTATTTTGTCAATATCTGACTATCATGGTGGGATTTTGGAAGGAAAAATGTTTGCTGACCATCATTCTCCAAGAGTAATTTTCTTCATTGCATCTGACCAGCTTTATCCATTTGTGCAGAACATAGTGCATTTAGTGTTTAAGAAATCACACTTCCAATCATCATCAGTCCGATAGAACAAAATATTAAAGTTAAGTGCTGAAAAGTGTATAGCTGTCTATGAATTCTGATGGGGAATTATGTAAGACAAACATTATACATTTGTAGTAAATGGCACTTACCTCCCTTCCATCCAACTATTTTTGTGTTATAGAGGAGAGTCATGCTTTTAGTTTGTGGTTCCTCACATTTTTACTATGCAAACCACTGAAGCAATACATTTGTTTGTAATGAAGGAGCATTTCTGCCTATTGAAATTTTAGTGATAGTGGCATCACAATGCAGATTTAACCTCATAACTATGAAAGAGAACAATAAAACCAAATTCATATACATGCTAACATATCCCCAAAGAAAATGCATTTCTGAAAGGTGCAAAATACTGTTAATCTTTACTATGACTTTACTGATTAGCAGATTGTTCACAGGTCAAAAGTTCACCATGTTTTTCAATACATTACTTATTAAATACTTCTGTGCAGATAACATTGTTTTAATAACAACATTATGTATGAACTGTTGTATAGGAAGAAAACCAGTCTCTCTCATGTGTGAATGGGTCAGAAGACAGATATGCAAACCAATAAAAAAAGAAATCAGTTTAATGTCTCAACATAGTTTGAATCTATATGCTACACACTTCTCTATTAACATAGTGGAATTTACAGCCTAATTCCCCTGTTATCTTCAATTTTTTCCTTTCTCTAAATTCCTATATCTAAATGAATATTCATATTTCTAGACTATGTTACCTTTCCTCCTATTGCTTAAATCTTCAGTTTTTAAGGGCTGTTAAACAAGATATATTCCCTTTTATTCTCTCTCTTTCTTTCTTACAAGCTCCTTCCTAAGTTCATAATAAAACGTAAGAGTTATGTTCAGGAACAATAGCACCTGTATGTGTTTTTCCTTGTTACTCCAGCTGAAAACATTCGAAATGATGACATTATTAAATTAGTAATGTACTGCTTAGAAAATAATTACAGCTAAATGGTCTAAGTCAAATGATGAACATTTTGGATATACAGCAAAGTTTCTTTATCACTGTCTTCAGAGTGGGATGAGAAACTGCCAAAGTTTAGATGGATTGATAGGAATACTATTCCAAGTGCAATAGCAGCAATACAAACTGGATATTTCCATGTCAGAATTTCTAATGAAGGCTATTTTTATAAGGATTTTAATAGTGGGAAAATTAGCAGTTACTAATGCAATTCGTAGCAATCATTAATACACATGGAACACTCGCTGCACAGCATAATGTGTGAGTCTTGGGAAGAACTAGAGAATAGTGCTATAATATTTCAGTATAGGGCACATGCTATGCCAGAACTGAGGGTCATCACACTCACCGACAGGGCTGTCAAGCAGATTAAAAAGAAACTGACAGCAGAACTGAGACTTAAAACCGTGAGGGATAAGGAATCATGTATTTAAAAGGTTCAGATAGGAAACTGAGAAATTGTCATCCAGCCTCTGTATTTCCCTACCAAAGAAATTCTCTAAATTCTAACACATTTGGTATTGAACCTTTCAGCAAGTGATTTGGTTTCTTTATTTGTCAGCTGTTGCCCTATCTGGTCACTGTGGTGAAAGGCCATTTAGAAGGTCCGTATTAAAACAAACATCTCATTTTGATACAGTAAGAAATTCAAGAGAGACAGAGCGAAGTGATATTTAGTATCAAATAGTAAAATTCTTCACATACAAAATCAGACTGAAAAAGAAGTTCCAAAGATGGCTCTGTTGTCTCTCAAAGTAGGACACACTTTGTCTCTCAAAGTAGGACACACTTCTGCAATATTTCCACTATGTAGGTTACCAAATATTTAAACATGTTTTCAAAAGTTAATTAGGAACATAATTTCATATAGGTGTAATGGTTTATAGGTAGCAAAAAACATTTCTTACTATATCAAAATCTTAACTAGTGGAAAGAAAGCATTGTTTCAAAATAGTTTTTCAAATGATTCTCCATCTGACAACAGTGAAATTGTTCTTTTACCTTGTAATAGCTTAACAAATCTAAAATTCAATCAATTACAGACAGATGATTAATAGATTAATGGGATTAAAGCTAAAATGGCTAAGACTAAAATCCATCTAGTCTTCCTTGATGCATAATAGGCCCCAAAATTTCCAACTTGTGATGAAGTAAATTATTCAGTTTGGCTTTACACCTAGTCAGTTTATGTTTTTACTTTAGATATAGATAAAACCTCTTAGGTATAGATAAAATCCGCTTAGATATAGATTAAAAACAAAAAAGGCAACCCCCCCCCCCCAGTTAGATATAGATAAAACCGCTTTATTTTCAGCAACCTTTGAAGAAATAAGAGCTGCTTTCTATGGGATAGGTATCTATATATTCATTAAATGTTTAATGAGTTGATTTAGATACATGGATGAAAGGCAACAGCTTTGGTCATAAAAAACTATTCTACTTTTGGAAACCATCTCTTTCACTATAACCTTGAATTATGTAGTTAAGGATTATCACTTTATAATATTTTATACTGTTTAACTTATAACATTATCATTTTATACTGTTGTCACGGTTTAACCCCAACCAGCAACTAAGCACCACTCAGCCGCCCGCCCACTTTCCCCTCCCTCAGTGGGATGGGGGACAGAACAGGAGGAAAAGGTAAGAAAACTTGTGGGGTTGCATAAGAACAGTTTAATAATTGAAAATTAAATAAAATAATGATACTACTAATACTACTACTATGTAATGAGAATATCACTACTAAGGATAATAAGATGTAATGAAAAGAAAAGCAGCAATGGAAAAAAACCCAAGTGATACAGCTGCTTACTACCCACCAACCAACACCCAGCCAGTCCCTGAGCAGTGAGAGTCCTAGGGAGAGACCCCCCACCTCAGCCAACTTCCCCCCACTTATATACTGAGCATGATGTCTTATGGCATGAAATATCCCTTTGGTCAGCTTGGTTCAGCTGTCCTGTCTGTGTCCCCTCCCAGCTTCCTGTAGAGAAGAAGCTGGGAACACGGAATGTGTTCATTCTGTTCAATCTGTTTTCATCAGAAAATAAAGAAGTCCTTGGCTTAATGTAAACATTGCTTGGCAACAATTAAAACATGAGTATGTTGTCAATATTCTTCTCAGTGCACACCCAAAAGACAGCCTGATACTAGCTACTGTGAAGAAAATTAACTCTGTCCCAGCCCAAACCAGCACAACTGTTTATGTCTAAAATATTTGCACAACATCAAAATGTTGCACGGAACAAAACATTTAAAAACCTAAATTCTGGGTTTAGTAGACTCATACATTCGAATTTTTTGTTACAAAGATAAAAGATTCATTTAATTTACAAAAATGCACTCCTGGAACACATACTGTGTTGTGCAGCATTACCGTTCTGTGGGAAAGCCTTAATGACATCTTTCATATCTCCTTGGATCTCAGCTGTACTAAAGTCTAATTTTTACCTCTCTGAAGAAATAATGTTTGATGCTCCTATCTATGCACCTCAACTATATCATTTAGAAATGCTTTAATTTTTATGAATATTAGGCCTGCTCAAGGCAGTGGAACAAACTGATTTTTACATGAGCCTAAAAAAATCATAATACAGAGTATATTATGTTAGGAAGGGACCCAAACATATACTGAGTGTTTTCCATCACTTACAGACCATAGCCCCTTGTATCTAAGGAATCTAAAGTTAACAGAAGGACTAGCTACAAAAAGTAACATTTTCTTTTCATATACAATTTTCACATTCCATGTTCATAGATGAGGAGCTGAACATAAAATTACTATTCAAAATCTTTACGAATCGTGTAGAAATAAAAAAAAATTTCTAGTATTTTGTATCAATCTGTCCAGTGCTCAACTCAAAACTTGCTATTTGGAGAAAAGCTAACAGGAATCATCAGACTAGATTCTGGTTGCATGTGAAACATTGCATACTAAATTAAATATTTTATTGGACAGGTGCCTTCACCTATGTACTTGCCTATAACCACAGAGGTAAAGTCTATGATGGAAAGATGCAAATTTTGCTACCGACTACATTCAGAATGGAGTGATGTTTCTTACATTATATTTCTCATATGGTAAGTTGAAGTAAAAGTTAATTCTTTTGCCTGATGAACAAAGAAAATGGAATAAACCAGAAATACAAGAAAAAGTTTAAAGTTGTATAAAACCGTATCACCAAGATTATCAAAGATTTGGCACAGTCCCAGATCATCGCAAGGATGGAACTAAATGTGTACAAAGCCAACGCATACAAAACAAATGATTCCTAGAATAGCAGAAACTCACTAATCAAAAGATTTGCATAATATTCATCCATCTGTATGAAGCACCATATGGCAAACAAGACTGTAATTTCACTAAATATGTTTTCTAGGAGAAACATGTTGCTTGCATTTTCAACTAAGTAAAAAAAAAATGTTATAAATGGCTGATACACCAAAGTGAGGGGAAACTTTTGATGTAAATGTGAGGAAGGCATAGAAAGCACTGTGCTGCAATAATCACACACCCAGAAAATGTATTTCATGTGTGTAACAGAATATGCAAAACAAACAGTTTCAAGAAGAGCAGCAGTGGGCTACTGGCAATGAATATGTTCACATTTTCATAAGATTTTTTAACATAAATGACTAAGTTACTAACATACCAAAAACTGAATTCCAGCGTAGCTTTTAGCTTTTACAGTTAAATCTGTACAAATAAAATGAACACTTAAATATTAATTTCTTATACACATTTGAAATAACAGAAAAGATAATCAAGATTTCACACACACAGAAAAGACCTAAAACCCTTGTATCTGTATATGTAAATTCTGAGGATATTAATATTGACAGCTTCTTCAGGAACAGAATCAAACTGTAGCATATCTATATAAACCACATGCTGGTCTATCTATATTTAGACAGCTCTCCTTCACCAGAAAAACGAATTCTCAGATTTTATAGTAAACAACCATTTTAGCAAAGCAGTACTTTCAATAAGGATTTTTAGGAATGCTGCAGAACTGCATGTGTACGGAGAGATTTCCTGGTTTTAACCACTGATGAGGTCGCTTTTTAGGAAAAGCATTTAAATAGGCTACCCTAGTCATTATGATATATAAATCCCTTGCTTGCCTTTTACCAATTCAGGGGCATAGGGAAATGTCAAATCAAGGAAGAAACAGAATTCAGCAATAGCTGAATGGGCCTGTTTGTGGATTTCTTTTTATAAATATGGTGTGTTGACGAGCCTCTTGCTTTGGAAGAGGAGGATAGCAAATCTATTTTTGCAGGCATATATTCTTAGCTCTTTGGAGCTAGGTACATCAACAGAAGACCACTCAGTAAGAAGATAAAATAACAGGATGATTTTTCAAGGAAGAAACTTGTTAAATCTCAAGCAATCTATGAGAAGAAGTAAATAAAAGTAAATAATAGAACAGAGTAAGGGAGTAGAAGGTGTCAGAAAATAGACCAACTGAATGGAACTATATAGTAGAAATATGTAGGATTCTTTTATTAATCTAGGCTTAAATAATGAAATGTCTAACTGGAATTTGCACCAAAAGGAAGTACCTTAAGAAATGCCATTTTCATTGTTGGCAAATGGAAGCCCAAAAAAACACCTGAGAGATTCTGTGGAGAACACTCTCATTTTTGCCTCCACTATTCATGATTTAACAACTGGAGAAAGCATTTTCTGCTTGAAACACCCTCTTGTCAGCTGACCTCTAAAGCACTAGAAACTGCTACAGAAATTAAACCAAAAATAAATTGGAGAGATCTTTCCAAGTTAATTTAAAGAGATGTTACACAAGTGACCAAATTTGAACTCCATTTCAACTCTTCGGATGAAATCCTGTCCCACAAAGCCAATAAAATTCATAATTGTGACAGAATTAACCATTTAACTGAGAGTAAATGTAGATGGTGATGATTCAGTGTACCAGACAGAAATGGTACAGGCAGGCACTTCCATGGTATGTTTATGCTTGGAGCTCACCTTTTTGGTGAACTAAGAGAAGCAATGCTGAACAGATTCTTTTATCATTACTATCAGTTAAGGTTAGCCAGGAATAGAAATCCTAACAAACACATTAAAAAACTTGGTACCTGAAGAAAAAAATCAGTAAGCCTCAGACTGCTACTAACTTTGGACAGTAATCATGTTAACTATTTACACAGAATTTAAGATTTTGGCTTAATGTAACAGGTTACGTGAGGAAAGAATCAATCTAAAACGACTGTGATTCTCTGAAGCTGTAGAACTGAACAGGTCTATGGAATAACCCATCTACTATGTTGATTTCAGTTTCTGTAGATGTTGCTTGGGGTGGGGAAGGGATTAAAAATATAATGTAATAATGAATATGATAATGTTTCAAAAAGACTATCCATATTTACTCTTAAAAACAATATTTAAAATCTGAAATACAGACATCATTAATTCAAAATGTGAACATTGTGCAACTTCAGTTATTTTCTTTACTGCATTACATTTATTTGTACTGAGGCGAAACAGCATAAAATATAAAACACTTCAGTGCAATCACTTCAGAAAATACAAGCTGAAAGAGAACATGAACACGTTTCTTCACACGTAGCAACAATTAGGTGATCATACTAAAACAGAATCTGTTCCAGAAGCAAAAAATTCCCAAACTCTTGTGTACAATAATGCCATTTTGCTCAAAAATTTAAAAAATGCAATAAGGTATGGAATTTCTCCCTTTTTTGCCACTCCTCATACTGGTAAGTACTTTGAATAACTGTATGTTTTGGGGAACTGGGCTGGCTTGGAAGAGATTTATAATTGGACAAAGGACTCCACTTTTCATTTACCAGATAATATTTGACACAAAAACGCATAAATATAAGATATTAATGGGCTTACATGGACTAGAAATTTCACATATTAAACTTAAAATTCTCAGTCACAGCCAGCACATGTTAAAGAAACGGCTTCAGGCTCCGTATTTTTCTTAGGTATCTTGCCAAACTGCTACTACTGTTTATGTATCTTTATTAAAGAGAAAAGGTGGGTAAGATAGTTAGTATTGGCTGGTAATCATAAAAAAATACACATATAGGGCAGGTAGGGGCTTCTATTTAAAGAAAGTCTCTTTAATGACGGAGTCTTCCGAACTTCTTATATAGTTGTATGTATCTATCATGTTCATTTTAATGAGCTCTCCAAAAAGGTTACATTTTTGACCCCTGGAGCTCAAAGATCAAGTTATCACAGTTTTACTTCTTGTTAAAAAACTCTGGAATCTATTCATGTCATGGGTATTATATGACCAATTGTTTTAATGAAAATTGGGCAAATACTGAAGTATCAGTCAAAGTGATGTGCTGCCTACAGCTCCAGTGTCCATAATTGATTCATCTTTAAATAATTACCATATCACCTATAACCCTGCCAAAGCATGTTTTAAGACTCAGGACTCCCTGGAGAGAGCCATGTTTTAGTACTAATTGGTGTTGAGAAGAGAAGACGGGAGGAGAAGGAGGCTAGCTTTAACTCTACTTTTTCTTCAGCATTAGCATAACAAGCAGGTAATTATTTCTTTTTATGCTGGTCTTCAATGTTTCTATGTTTGTTCAGTGCTCACCTATATGTAACTGAGTAGCAAGACTAACTGCAGGCTAGTACCAGGTCTCCAATGATGAAACTGCAAACTTTGTCTAATTTTAGCAGCTCTGGTGCAGTAATTCCAGTTTGCACTGTACATTGCTTTCTGAGCAGAGTTAATGAAGGTGAGACACACACAGAACCTGAGGCAAAATATAAAAACATGCAATTATTTCAGAAAGATGGCAGTAGCCATGCAGTAGCTGTGAATTTGTTTTCTTTTGCTAAAGTACATAGACCTGTGCACGTTCAGTAATAGAACTATGATAGTGAATCTCTTCTTCACAATATTAGAAAACGGAAGTTGAGATGGTTGGTAGAACAGATGCAACAGGAATGAGCAGGGGAAAACCAACCTGCTCAAGGAAAGGAGAATGACTCTGGGGTCCCTATACCTACCTACACTCACAAACTCTGTGAGTTTCTGTTTCACATACAGATTTTGTGTTATCTTCTGTATTGTCTTGTTCCTGTGACTCCCTTCTTGATCTGTCAAAGGAGAATTAAACCCCCTGTTTATTTAATTTCCCATTTCCCTCATCTCTGAGATAATCCCATTTGAGAACACAGCAATGTGAAGAGCCTGGCTATACCGTCTGATAGTTCAGATTGTCTCTAAATGGTAGCTGTTAAAGCATGGCCTTTACTGTAACTCACAAACAAACCCTAATAGCACTTTGTAATGGTTTAGGAAGCTCAGTTTTGAGCCAAACAAGAGTATCAGACACTTCAGTAATTTGTTAACAAAACAGCATTATTAAAACTATCATTACATTTCATTCCTTTTGGTCTAAGCTAGACGAGATATGAACTCTCAGTGGCAATTATGCCTCATTGTTGGTATGGGACCTTGAATTGAAAGCAGATGGTTGGTTTTGACCGAGATCTAGAAATGACACATTCTGCGTCTCACTGGACTGACTCAATAGCGTCATTTACAGTGTCGTTGTTGCTAGTAGAGGTCTTGTCTATGTATGTCTACATTGTCCTGTGAGCCTGCAACAACAGCCTTAGGAGTAGCCTGAAGACATTCTCTGAGAATGATGAGCCATGCCTATGGACGTGCTTAGTATTTGGTACTGGTATCATTACACATACCCGTACAGGCTGTCTGAGGGTTATCACAGCGCTTAATATGCTGCTCCAACAGATTGCAGCTGTTCCTAAAAGCAATACAAACAGAATTAGTTGTCTTTTGCTACTGGAACAGGCAATATGACTACTGGCTATTGAGATAGTTTTTCATAGATTAATACAATTTAAAGTTAAAAGGAATCATTAGCGAATCTAGTATGACTCCCATTACCGCAATGACTCAATTTTTTGTGTGTTAATTGGCTGCATTCAGTCAAATAACTTCAGTGTAGTTAAAGTAACCAATATTTATTTTAAAATAATGTACTTCACTATTTTTCTTCATAAATTCTTCCAGTGGTCACTCTCTAACTGCCTCTTCACCACCATTCTTTGTTATTTTGCCCATCTTAGCATCACTGACACATTCTACCAGCACTGACAAATCACAAAAATATTTAATAAAACAAAGTCTTGAATTAATAACTCCAAAACCCAAAAGGAAACACCTCGATTCAATGATAATTTTCCAATGACTTTCTGAAACCTATTCAGTCAGTTCTTGGTCCATATAACACATGTATAATCATAGAATCATTTAGGTTGGAAAAGACCATTAAGAAGACCTATGTTGCTTTGAAATGCAAGAACAAGTTCAAGCTCAATGTAACATAAAAACACCAAAAATATTACAAACCTAAATGAAAACATATGATCCTCTTTTAATAGCCATGGTCGGCTCATTTATAGAATCATAGAATCATTTAGGTTGGAAAAGGCCTTTAGGATCAAGTCCAACCTAACACTGTCAAGTCCAACACTGAACCATGCACCTAAGAACCACGTCTTTTAAATACCTCCAGGGATGGTGACTCCACCACTTCCCTGGGCAGGTCATTCCAATCCCTGACAACCCCTTCAGTGATGAAATTTTTCCTAATATCCAATCTCAACCTTCCCTGGCACAACTTGAGGCCATTTCCTATTGTCCTATCACTTGTCACTTGGGAGAAACAACCAACACTCACCTCTCTGCAAACTCCTTTCAGGTAGTTGTTGAGAGCGATAATGCTATCTTTTAGATCAGAAAGTTGTGTAAATTACATTGTACAAAATCATAAGTATGTTAGATCTAAACAACCATCTTTATCACCAAACCTTATATAACACAGAATTAAATCAAGCATTGTCCAAATTCTGCCTTGTTGGGGGCAGTAAGGGAAAACTAATAAAGAGTGTGTCACACTCATACATTTGTACTGTCAAATGGGACCCTACAACACGCAAGGAACTCAAATAGCTCAGAAAATCATTGCTAAAGAAAAGTTCTTGAGCTTGCACGCATGAGCTGTACGCACATTATAGTGAAAGCCACATTTAACTCTCTGTTACAAGCAGTATTTCTCAGAGACATTGGAATAAAAGACTGTTTGATAGAAAATATTCAAAAATAGTAGATTCAAATATGACAGCATGACTTTCCACATAATAGTATTTTCATAAAGATAATTACAGTAGATCTCTGGGACCTTATGTAATTTTTAATTCTTTTTTAGTTACCTGTTTTATTAGGAATGAAACCTGTCAGACCATTTTTCTATTATATTTATGGGATATTATTGAGCACTATACTTATAAAGACATTTTACCATTTCTACTGTACATTTGCAGCTGCCACCCTTCCACTACTAAACAATACAGGCACAACATACTTTTAGAAAGTGGGAGAGGAAAACACTGTGTTGGGTGTATTAAAAAAGCAGAAGTCCTTTATTCTTTGACAGAATCCATTTTATTTCTAATGGAAACAGAAAAATAGATACAGACCTTTTAATACTAATGAGAAAAGTGCTGCTGTAAGAAGAGCAACAATGATAAGCAAGAGAATGATAGAAAGAGTAAAAAGGCCAGAAATAGCACTGTAACTGTAAAGCATACTATTGATTTTGGAGTAACAGATCCGTTAAAATTGGAAGTAATTTGTGGCTGTGGATGTCCTCTGTACATGTACATAGCACATGCCTTCTACAACAAAATAACCTGCTTGCTTGATGTGGGGTGAGCAGTGGACATTGCCAACCTGGATTTCTCCAAGGCTTTTGACAGTTTCCCCCAGCCCTCTTCTAGAGAAACAGATGTGTTACGGTCTACACAAGTGTCTGTGCAGTGGGTGGAGAACTGGCTGAAAGGTCGCACCCAGAGTCTGGTGATCAATAGCTCCTTTTCCAACTGGCAACCTGTCACAAGTTGGGTTCCACAGGGATCAATATTGGGCCCTACGCTGTTTACTATCTTCCTAAGTGAGCCAGATGATGGGATCAAGTGTACCCTTATGAAGCTTGCCAGTAACACCAAACTGACTGGGGAAGTGGACACTTCAGAAGGGAGAGCCACCCTGCAGGAAGACCTCAACAGGCTAATAAAACCCTTATGAAGTTCATCAAGAGCAAGTATAAGGTCTTTTACCTGGGAAAACAGAATCCAGGAGTGCAGCACAAATAAAATGATGTTATGGTGTGACGATCTGGAAAGTGCTTTAAGTCTAAATTCTTCTTATCTACTCTACAGCACTTGTATCTTACAGGACTTTTACATTAAATCTAAGTCAAAGTTTTGGATATTTTATTGTGTACCTGTGAAAATGAAGGCCTGTGTATGTTTCTTAACATTTCTCATTTCAGAGCAGTATTTGTTTACGAATTGATTCTTGTGCATATGCTGAAGTATGAGCATAGCCATTAAACTAATGGATCTTAGTCAGGTCTAAGTGCATCACTGATTTTTCTATATAAAGGTCTACAACTGGAATATGAATTTGTAGAGGGTTTAAAGAAAGATTGAAGGGTTAAGATCAAAGGCCAAATCCAACCTAGATATTCACTGTTTTCTGCTTGCTGTTTTCTCTAGCCAGCAACGTGAGAGAGAGGTGGCCAAGGTTTGATTCCTCAGCCCAAGCACCTAGATACCCATTTGCAACTGATGTATGCTGGCACAAATCCAGATAAAGATTGAATTTACACTCAAGACTGATAAAGAAAAGCTTGGCTTTCTGACCTCAATAAAAGCTGTTACATGTGAGAACTACTCCATTCTTTTCAACTGCATCAATTAGCCTATATAAAATATTACTTTACAACCCTGTCTTATTTATGTCAGTGTTGTCATTTGTCCATACTGTTACTATAACCATGAAAGCTGAAAGCCAGCTTCTGACTCAAAGACCTTTCATGGTCCTTAAATACTATTCCTGCATAATGATTCCTAAAATAGAAAATTATTTAACTGACAGGATAGATCCTTTGTCTTTCGTTCAGATAGTAATCTAACAGAGAAACTTTGTTTCAACATGCAAAGTGTAATATTCCTGTACTTTCCAAAACTGAAAACAAGAAACCAAGAAAAAAAAACCAAAGCAAACCCAACTAACTAAAAGAAAATGTTTTTCATCTAAAGAACAGTTAATGACAGTTATTGTACTATGTTTCATTCAAAGAAAACAGCATTAATAGACAAAAATTTTACATTTGTCTAATGTGTCTTGAGTATGCTTGCTACTGTTAGTTTTCTGGTCAGTTCTGATGAGATCACCACATTTTGCTTAGGTGAAATGGAAGAATGACACTCTCTCTTATGCATAGAGCTTTGCGATGTGCTGATGAGAAGTACTATACACTAATTAGGTATTTATGAAGTTTGATTAAAAAATGGTCTATCTTCAATCAATGTTTAAAGGCCTTCTGGCTAGTAAAAGCGCATCTATGACAAATACCACCTTACTTTCTAACCATGTTGCTATTCTCTATGTGCATCTCTAGCCTTTACTTTCAGTTCTGCTGCTGGCTTTCTCAGAAAACATCCTCTTCAAAGTCTGGGGGAAATAATACTCACATGCCAGAAGGAGCTTCACAATCCCCAAGTAAGAATTGGCAAACGCAGGTTGAAGAAAAGCTTCTAAACTTTAAAAAAGGATTATTTATAACTACATACACAGGATCATTGCAGAATGAAACAGGATTTTCAGGCTGACACTGTGCTTTTCTCTTTACCTCAGCTACTGATTTGAAATGTGGTGGTTGTAAGAGTCAACTGTTTCCAAGAAACCTTGCGTGTTGGAGTTCTTGAAACATGAGAGTCAACTGAAGACATGTTTAAATCCGTTTCTGCTCCCTTCCAACAGTTATTCCTAGACCCTTCAGAGAAGGGTGCCTCAACCATAACAAACCATTAAATAGATTGTTCACAGAAGTTTAACCAGGTTTTCTCCTGTTTCCTTAAGTGCTTTTTAAGCTGAAGAAAGCTAGCTAGGCAGAACATACCTCTGATTCACACATTTCTACACTTGTTCATAGTACTTTTTCTATCAAAGTCTTATTGGATATTTTAGTGCTCTTTGAAATTAATGTCACATAACAGTTCTCTAAATTTGATAAAAGATATCTGAAACCTGATAAGTATTCATCCTAATTTGTATTAGCTTTATTGTTGAAACACATCTCTTATCAATCATTGAGCAATTATCAGTCATTCCTCCTAGCTTTACTGGGAGTCTCTGACTTCTCGAAACCTATGCATAGCTAAGGTAAATAACATTATGTCATTTGTAAGTATTGCTACTTGACTGTTCATCTCCTACACTGGATTTTAAAACCCTTAAGCACCTCCTTATAAGTCTTTTTAAAATTAAAAATGGCCTCATTTTTCTTACTCCTTTATTCTCATTCACCATTGTACAGAAATAATTTTTAACTGATATCTAACACTGCTGAAGTTTCTCTAAAAGGTTATTCTAAAAAACTTTCAAAAATCTTGGAAGCTTGAGTTCAGTTAATATGTACGGAGTACTTTGGAACCACAGACTTTCTTGAGAGTAGACACACCTATCTTTTAATTCGATGCCACCACAGAATCATTAAGGTTGGAAGGGACCTCTTGAGATCATCTGGTCCAGCCCCCTTGTCAGCTAGGTTGTCCAGGATCATCTTGAGTTGATTTTTTAATATCTTCACAGATGGAAATTCACAAAATCTCTGGGCAACCTGTTCCAGTGTTTGACCACCCTTACAGCAAAAAAGTGTTTTCTTGTCTTTCCACTGTTAAGGAATACTAGTTGTTCAGTTTAAATAAGTAAGTTTTTAAATAGAATTAATTGCTCGGAGTCAATCATTTAGCATTAGGACACAGGGGTTATAGCATAATGTTGAGTAATTTGGTATACTGTTTGTTCATTACTAACTGCACAAGTAGCTACATTTGCTAAAAACCTTAGGCCTCAAGCTGTAAATTTCCACTTAGATATGTTTTTGGCTGGGATAGAGTTGATTTTCTTCTTAGTAGGTGGTACAGTGGTATGTTTTGGATTTAGTGTGAGAATTACATTGATAATAAGCAGTGCTTATCCCAAGTTTAGTCTGGCAGAGTGAGCAGGCGCACAAGAAGCACAAACCAGAAGATAAGGAGGCTACAACCATCAACAAAGTGAGAATCCTCAACAGCCTGCCTGAAGACAAAGAATCCAGAAAGATGTTAGAATACCCTAGAACAAAAAGTCACCATTGGTCTGAGAAATCATGTAAGGGTGCAGTTGCCTAGGAATTCCCCTCTTCAGGGTCCCTCTCTGGAGGCACCCAGACTGGGCTGGTATTTTTTCTTTTTGCTGTACTACCTGAATAGATTTTAATTTTAAGATATGCTATCTGAGACTATGGGAAACCTTGGGCCGAACCAGGATGAAGGGAAGTTCTTGAGGGTGAGAATGTGTGTGTGGAAGGAGCTGGAAGGGGCAACCTTCAGCTCACTGGATTCGCCCACTGTGAAGGAACTTGGGTCCTAACAGTTAAAGACTTGGTGGCGTGTATGGAACTCCTAGGATGGTGCATGAGTGCTTTGAGTGGTCTCTCCTTTAACACCACCACCATTTAAATAGCATCTTCATTAAAGGCAAGTGGCATGCTGAAAATAATTTTCTAATTAAATTAAAAAAAAACCCACACCAAAACCTACAAAAAATAAGAATGGAGATGTACAAGCTAAGATTAATATCATCATAATCTTGGTACAGAATTCAATAATTTTTGGATTGAAAGTATTTTGGAACCTACTGTATCTAATTTTTCTGTTTTCTAAGCATTCTCATCCAGTTATTCTACAAGCCTGAGCTGTCTCCTCTGGGAGACTTATTGTTGCTATGTTTGCATACAGAGTTCATTGTTTCAAGTGCTCCGCAAGTCAGATTAATTAAAATATTCATTTTGTTTATTTCACTGCTGCTGAATCAAGGCAGACCTACATCTTGTAAGAATATAAGTATTTTACACTTCTGCTTTTAGAGCACATTCCACACAAAGTAGTTGATTTTCCTCATAGGGACCAATTATAAAATATGAAGGATAATTACACTTATTCACTGATATTGCACCTTTAAAAAGGCCAGCAGAAACAGTAGCAGAGGAAAGATACTTATTACTTATTTTTAGCTCCTTGTAGAAGTTGATAATGATATACATATTCATCATGTTTTTGTTAGAACAGTGATAAACATCGAAGAACTTCAGTAAGTTTTAGAAGTTCATTTAAATCTGTTTCCTTTCCTCTCGGTAAATCTGTTATCTTTCCTCTCGGTAAACTAGCTGTGAACTGTGACCAGAGAGTCTTAGGTCTTCTTCAGCTGGGTTTTCCATTCTTTATTCTATTGCTTCCATGGCTGAAAACAAGAACAATAGTCTCGCTGTTGCTGAACTGTTCCTGTTCCTGCCAGGCTTAGGAATAGGTGTTCCATGTGCAAAGAGGCAGCAGAGATATTTGCAGGCATTTGCAAACAGGATTGAAGGAACTGCCCTTAATCGCAGTACTGGAATCACCAATGGCTGTGCAAGAAGTATCAAGACTGAGGAAGGAAAGCAAGAGGTATTACTACTGACAAAGGATTGCCTTTTGGGGTTTAGGTAATGTTATGTTCAGGATAACAGGAATAATTTGGGTTTTTCCATTGATGTTTTGCAGGCATTCCTTTTTACACAGAGTACTTAAAGACCAGTGGTTGACTTAGTTTGGCATAGTATTACCTAGTTGTAATATTACATATTACGTCACTGATTTTAGTTAAAGCAGAGTTTTGGTTCAGTGTTAGCAACACAGCACAGTAAGTTGTATCCAACAAAATCAAAGAATAATATAGCCGTTCTGCTTAAATATATGCCAGCCTCACACTTAAATCTGTGATACCCTAACAGCGCTGAGGATTCCTTGTACATTGGTACTCTGGAAAACTGTATAAATGGCTGTTCACTGCGACTCAGCGAAGTGGAAGAAAGACAACGAGGCAAAGGCAAACATCGGATTGAAGAAATCACTAGAGGAACAGCCACCAGAAGCTGTCAAGGAAATAAATTCCATATGCAACCTGCGACTAAGGCCCTTTTAAAGGGCCTAGTTAACAATGGGATCTTGCAAATGTAGACCTGAATATCCTTCCATTATATGCCTTCAAAGATAAATATTAGCCCACCTATTTTTTACCATCACAAAGAAGCCTGTATCACCTGGCTGATTCTTTTAAAGAAGGTTACATTTTCAAGAACCACAGTCTGTTACTCCAGCAGTCTCAGTATTTACTGGTGGTGCAATACCAGAGGGAGGATAAAGTAACATGAAAAAGGCTTTACAGTTTGATTAATCACACCTGAATTAACTTCGCAGAGTTTGAATGGTATGGATAAAATTAGGCACAAGGGCCATGCACTCAGCAATAACACTGAGCAGATGCTCATTATTTGAACAACTTCACTTGATGAGTCCGAATGAAAGAATGAAACAGGAATTCTTTCTTTAAAAAATGAAAGAAAGCAATATGTAGCCACATAACTGAAGACCCTTAAAAAATGCGTAATCTCCAAGTGGCTCAAATATAACCGTGCAGCAAATCCATCTTCGATTGCTTGATTCTGCAAATTTAATATTCTTTTAAAACAAACTTTGTAAGCTCAGGTGTTCCAGGTTTAAAAAATAAATCAAGTACTGCAATAGTATTCAAATAGTGTATAGAATTGGATTCTGTATTACAATCAGTTGAGCTAACAGAATATACATATATATGTGTACATATCTATACATATTTACAACTTTCATCCTTGTATGTGGAATTGGAGCACTGTAATGACGTCACAAGTTCCTGCTGTGTGGGGGAATACAGAATCTCAAGAGTCTTGGGATTTCATATTATCCCATATTTTTTGGTGCAAATTTCCAAGTGTCTCCTGTAGAGTCCTTCCTACAAACTTCAGATTTCAGCCCCTCGTTACAACGTGGCTTTGTTCATCATTCAAATTATTATAGCCATAACAAATATAAAAACCCCCTACCTTTGAACAACAGTCAAGAACTTAATTTAGATTGATCCCTATTGTTAAGGGGCCTGGTTTTTAATAATTCTTACTGATTGTGTACATTACGAGAGTAAGTTTCATTTAATAACAGGCACACATTACAGTAATGTTTTGCAGTCCTCCATTATGGCATGATCCCTGTACAGTCAAACTTTATAAAAGCATTTATGATTATGAGATTCATGTGCTCAGTGTGATTGGTGAGAAATTACATTTTGCAATGAAGAAAGCAAGGCACAAACAGTTCACCAAGTTCTAGAAGAGTACGCAATAACCGATGACAGGTATATAGACCGCAGGTCCTCTCACTCCCCTTATAAGACAGTCATGCTCAACTCATTCATTGATGTGTGTATGTTACACACCCTTAGCACAACTTTGTAATTCAATGGTGCAGAGAAAAATAAGTCTTAATATTTATTTTTATAGATTTTTATAAATATTCTTCATAAATTCCAAACTATATTTGAAGACAGTTAAGTGAAAAAGTGTACTATAAGGAATTTTGTCTAAGCACTAGAAAATGAAGATTTAAAACCAACCACTCAAACACGTACTTTCAAGAAGTGGTTCACAGGCAGAAACTGTGGGCAAATTGGATTCTTGCTGAAAGAGAACAGTATTATTTTAAATGATCATTTTCTAAGTAATTGAAAAAAATTAAAAAATCTGTTAATCCTACATTGCAAAATAAACTTTTATTACATTTTAAATTTATTATTTTGTGGGGCTTTTTAACTTTTTTTTATAGTCAATTCACATTTTTAAATTTATGTTTCCTTAGGGTAAGCTATATTAAGGCTTTATTACAGAGGAAGTTGCTGCCTACTTTCTTCTAGCTAATATTACAGGGAAAATATCAGCCTACAAAGACTAAAAGAAGTTTCAATATTTCTCTTAATGTTCTTTAAATCTGGTTTTTTTTCTCCATCTTTGTTTTTCTCATCTTTTTTGCATTCCTGGTTATTATACTGTACCATGCCATGCACATGCTTATTTCCTTTAATTACTTTTTGTACTTACTTGTTCATCCACACTTTTACTGCCTGTTGCTAAGCAACATGCATAACATTAGGACATACATTCATTTATCTTTGAACATGTTCTACTTCCTTGTGTCATTCTTTTCCAGTACTTTGTCCCATTCAATGTTGCTGTTGATTTCCATATTTTTTCACACCTTGTTCAGAGTAACCTGCCTAAGAACATCTATACAATTTTAAAAATAATTCTTAAACAGCCAATATAGTTTTAATACTCAGTATCAGTGCTCTTTTTTCATTTTTATCTCTATTCACTTAAAAAAAAATACATAAAATATTCTGCATGAAGAAAGGTATCTGTTAACTTGGGCAGAGGTATGAAGTCAAGAATACAAGAAAAGCTACCAAAAATGGATGTGCAGAAAAGGCAAAAGATGGCATGAGTTAGCATCTAAGAAGGACCTTGATTCATAAATATGGTGGGGTCTTGGAGGTGAAGAAAAGTGTAAATCTGATGTAGTTAAGGCACAGGAGCAAATGTAGGATTTAAAACACAGAATGTCTTGGATAAACCAATTATTTCAGGAATTAGGAAAAAGAAGTCTTTGTTCCTGTACGCTTCTTGAAAGTTACACAGAATAGCAACCAGGTTAACTTTAGCAATCTTTCCCTGAAAGATTTTTAAGACTTACTATACAGACAGCATCGGTGTCTACTACTAAGGGTGCATATTAACATTAAAAATTGAAAAAGCTGGTTTGTAAACTATTACAGAATATGAATATCAACCAACTGCCATCCACAGACTCCCCTAACTCTATTCATTTCTGTTCTTTTACATTCTTTCAGAGTCATGGAATATTTTAATAAACTCTCTTCAAAAAGCCAGACAAGGTTATGGCAGAGCAGAAAGGGTTTAATAATGTCCTAAGGAATTAGCCTTGCCAAGTAACAGATGCTGTCAGCATCAATCCAATTTTCTCTTTTAGAAAATAAATTACTTAGAGGAGCAGAAACAAAATGTTTAATAAGTAGAGAAATAGTGAATCTAGCTTTCTATAGATTTGCTTCATCTACCTACCACAATAAGCTGACTCCTCAGTGACTTCTTACTTTACAACACTTTCCATTCTCTTCATGTTTCTTACCCTTTTCCTTTTCCTTGTTGTTTGGTTGAGTAAGAGGCAATATATGCCACAACTGACTGAAGCTTTACGTATGTTTAAAAAATACATACATGTAAGAAATGAGTAAATACAGGCTTAACAGATAACCTGCTTCTATTTCCCAGAATGAATTAATAGCATGTTTTCAGCCTCAGCTGGAAAACAACACATGGCTAAAATTTAAAGTTCTAGAAACGTAGGATGGTTTAGATTTCTATTTGTCTCCGGTTTGACTGAAATTGGCTAAAGTATTAAAAATAATTAAGGCAGGATAGACAGAAAGTGTAAATGCATAAGAGTTACTTTCCTGAAAAACCAGAATGGTATATGATGAAATAAAAAATAGAGGTAGTATTGATCAAAAGTCACCATATAGAATGAAAAGGCAAAGTGTCTCCCTACTCCAGAGTAGGCAGCATGTTGTAATTCGCTTCAGCTACCCATTCTTAAGTCATTCTTTTACATGTCAGCATACACATGGTCCCTTCAAAAAGTCTCTAACTTTGCACTACAGTAAAGACTGACCTCTTAATTCAAAACTATATTCAAGCACTGGCAAAAGTCTTCTGCACCCCTCTGTGAAAGTCTGCCAAATGCAACCATCAGCAAGCAATGCACAAGATGTGTGTTTCCTAACCAGCAGTTACATGATAGGTCAGTCTTGTATCACTCTTTTGACACAAAGGAGAAAACTTTATTCTTTGGCCTGGAACTTCATCCAGTTCTCCCATCTGCTCCAAAAATCTTGTTCCATTTTACACATGTATTCATAGGACTAAGAAACATTAAAAGGGGTGAGGAGGGAGGAGAATAGTTCCCTCAATATAACAATTTCTCATAAGATTTTCATTAATATATCATTCATACACGAGCATGATTTAGTCCAGGTCCTACTGATTGCCCTCCTTTCCCCAAGTTTTCAATGAATCTACGTCAACAAATTTTATTTAAAGCATTGTACTTTCCCCATCTTAGCTGTCAGGCCTCTGGCGCTTACTAAAAAAGCAGAGATGTGTAAGGGTTTTTTTACTTGTTTCTCTGCAATTTGTTTAAATAGGAACATCTTTGTTCACACTATTTTTCATTGTTCCACTTCGGCTTTTGCCGACTTCTCTCTTCTGCTGTACTTGAGGATGACATCTCAAACCAAATTAAACATGTACTTCTCTTCATTGTCATTCCGTGCAAAGCAGGCCCTGCATGTAATGGCCAACAAGCTCTTCCTTGACCATCAGGCACCATTGGCAGCACCAGTCTCAGCAAACAATCCCACCAGAACAGAGACTCCATATCTCTCCAGTCACCAAAGGTAAATCACAGTTGTGTCCATGGTTGTGGCTGGACATCTGCCACCATGCTGGTTTTTCCTAAAGTTTCAGAAGGTTAAACCATTTTAACCTGAAGGACCCTAAAGACTATCCAGAATGTTTTATGATTTCCCACCAAAGCTGCAGTAGTAGATAATTGCTCCTTTAACATCTAAAAGGCCTCCTACTACCAAGAGACAAGACTATGAAAGAGTTCACATGAGACTAAGAGGCTATATATGGTATCTTATTACATTGCAAGGTCATGCAGGTTTCTAAACCGAACAAGATTATGTGTACTAAATAAGCAGCCAAATATTTGCCTCTGTAGGTGACTTGGTTTAGGCCCAGCCAGCAACTCAGCACCACACAGCCACTCACTCACTCTCTCCAGTGGGATGGGGAGGAGAAAATACCAGGAAAGGCTAATGGGTTGAGACAAGGACAGGGAGGAATCACTCACCAGTTACGGTCACAGGCAAAATGGACTCGACTTGGGGAAGAAAAGTCAATTTAATTAGTTACCAATCATATCAGAGTAGGATAATGAGAGACAGAACAAAACAGAACTTAAAAACCTTCCCCCATCTCTCCCTTCTTCCCAGGCTCAGCTTTGCCCCTAATTTCTCCGTCTCCTCCCTGCCAGCCGTACAAGGGGAATGGGGGCATGGGGGTTGTGTGAGTTCATCACATGCTGTCTCTGCCGTTCCTTCCTCCTCAGAGGGAGGACTCCTCACACTCTGCCCCTGCTCCAGCATGGGGTCCTTCCCATGGGAGACAGTCCCCCACCAACTTCTCCAATGTGAGTCCTTCCCACAGGCTGCAGTTCATGAACTGCTTCAGCATGGGCCCTCCCACAGGGTGCAGTCCTTCAGGAGCAGCCTGCTCCAGACTGGGTCCCCCATGGGGTCACAAGTCCTTCCAGCAAACCTGCTCCAGCAGTTGGTAGGTCCAACTTGGAGCTGCAGAAGCTTCCAGCAGCTTCTCAGAGAAGCCATCCCTGTAGCCCCTCCCCTGCTACCCAAATTATGCCACAAAAACCCAGTACAGTAGGCTTCATTATACATTCAGTTCAGCAAGATAACATAATTTCAATTCATGACAGTGAAAAAATCCTAACCATGTTTCATAAACAGATTAAAAACTTTTTACAAATTTTTATGGGATTGTCACCATATTTCTTGACATTATTAATTGAGCTCTGGACTTAAATTAGCATTTGTTGCTACCAAAAAACATACCAACCGAAGAACATAAAGAAGTTATTTCCAACTTCTGTGTAGGTACTTAGGTTTTCCACCCCTAAAAGGGAAAGTGTAAAATAATATAAAACTAAAATGTCCCGACTATAACAAGCCATTACTAGGCAGAACAGTTCACATGTAGGAACAGTATTTTTCAAACTCATTAAATTCTAACTACTGACAGTGCTTGGGGGAAATCAATGATCTCTGAACACCAATACTAGTCACTTGACTTCGGAAACTATAGTTGCTAACATTCATACCCTCTTCTTATCTTCAGGCATATGTGTGAACTATGACTATAGTTTACTTTCTTCAAAATGAAGGACATCAGCAAATGGAAAAGGAAATTCACTACCAGAAGGGTCTGACTATGAAACGCTTCCAGTCCTGAACAGTCAGGATTTAGAAGTATGAAAAACAGAGGAAATAGTCTGTAAAACGGAATGGCTGTGTTATACACACATACGAAAATAAGCATAACACACATTTACTAAAATCAGTCTTCAGAAAAAAGAGCAACGCTAAGGTGAGGGCCAGAGAACAAATTAGTTAATTACAGTCTTGTTAATTAAATGCATCAGTGACTCCTTACTGACCTTCTTTACTAGATGACTCCAGACAAGGCTCCATTTGAAGTGTTTATGAAGCATGGTTTGTCAGCATGAAAAAATTAGGCTGAAGAATTTTTTAACCTTCCAGCATAAGAAGCCAGAAGGAAAAGAGTAAATAGTTGATATAATTCTTTCAAATAAAACTTGACATGCACTTCAAAATTACACTAAAACCTTTAAATTTTTTTCAGAACTATTATTTTTCATTATAGAACTAATATAAGGAAAAATTTATTAGGTCCTTAAATTGGAATAACACTCATGCTCAAAAATTAAGTCACAGCCTATTATGTATATTTATGCGTAAGCAGAAGACAATGCCAGTATGTATTTATATTCACTAACTCAGGTAAAGAATTAACACTGCATTTGGCATTGTAGTGCATGCACCATATTAATGTTAGTCATGGGAGAAAAACTCACCAGAAAAAGACCAATAGAAAGAAGAGAATTTGCTGCCAAGTTTGTGATTTAGATGTTTAAGACAAACAGATTAGTTTTCATTAGATGAAGCAAGACACACTGTCAGTTCCAGTAGCTAAGATGAATCAAAACTCTTTGTTGAGAAAACAAGGGTTATTCATTTGCCCATTTCCTAAAGTTATTTGATTCCAAAAGAGATTAATAGTACTAAAAGTTTATAAAAAGGGGACAAAGACACACACATAAAACACAGTAGACAGGCTGTCTAGGAATATACTAAAAATAAAACAAATCCTTAATACAAGATAGTTATAAAAGGATCATTATTTTTGCTTTGCCAAATGTACTTACCAGTTAAATTACAGAGACCATTGATCAATTTCTCAACAGTAAAACTCCATTCGAAGTATTTGGCTTACTTTCAGCAAAGACTCAGCTAGCTTGGAGGATAAGACTTCAGACCATGAAGGACTTGAAATAATTTCTTTACTTTTTCTGGAGGCTGTTTGGCAATATGGTGTGATGGGTTACCTTGACAAGAAGATTCAAATTTGTTTCCCTATGCTTTTTAGAGTGTAAGAAATATGACACCTACATGTGTCTGAGCAACCCCAGGAAGGTACCCACTACTTGCAAAGCGAACACGTATTCTGATGCCTTCTACTTACACAATTCTGACAAAAGGCTTACAACAGGCAGTCAGTCAAGTAACTGATTGAAACATTATAACCCAGCAAAACTTTGGTTTTGCTGAAACTGGTTTTCAGTTTCCAAATGAATTCTTTCATAATTCCTATAAGATTCAAACTTTTAATCAAACTCTGTAAAGAAAGCACTTTAACTGGCGTAAGAGGCTCCAAAGTAGATAAAAATCACAACCATATCTAGCAAGGAAGTCTTGGTGAAATCTAGATTGTTAGCAGAAATTTGGAATTGGGAAAGGAAAAGAAGAGGGAAATCTGGAGCTAATCAACAGTGAGGAAAACATCCTGCACTAGAAACAACTATGATCTAAACTGTTGAATGAATTTCTCGGGCACTTAGTGTTTGTTAATCACACGTAAGGACTGTGAGTAGATTGAATACACCTGCGATATGCATACAGCATATGCATGGCATTTCCCATATCAAGACAGAAAGATTATGTCATGCCAAGTAGTCCTAACAGAGGATATAGAGCATTGGTGGTACATTAGATATTGACAAAAGGGTCTTCTGCTCATTTTGTCTTGTTAATATATCTGACTAGATCCAAATATAAATAATAATGAGAAAAGGTCACATCAGGTTATTCAGATACCATATCACATAATGATAGAATTGAAAACTTAAACCTGCAGCAGCCTTGGCTAGGCTGCAAAAATAAATAAATACACAGGTAAATAAATAAATAGAATTGATTTAGAAGACTCTACGCTCAATGCAGAGAATGCAATTACTGCTGCTGTACAATTCTAGGATACAGAACCTGGACAAGGACAGTTCCTGGCTGAAAGGGAACTATGAGTTTCATATGGGAAACTGATAGTTCGAATTATTGAAAAGTTTCTAAAAAGTATGACACAATTCCTAGGAAAAAGAATGTTGTTCTACAGAAATATGGGAATAACAGCAGCATATCTGATGAGAAACCAGTTTCCCCCCCATTACCTACCTATCACAATGGCATCATCAGATATTCCAAATAAAGAATAATCATGCACCACTTTACTCACTAAAATTTTTTTTCCTATTCCCTAGTTGATAACCAACATAGACAAAGAAAGAAAAATAGGGAAATAATAGCTGTGAATTCATAGGGATGAGGTGGGATGAAAGAATTGTTGATTATTGGACTTTAAGAGTCCAGAAACCAAAAACCAGTGGGGTGAGAAATCGCCACAAAAGTTTTGGGGTTTTTTTTGCAAAGGAAAAGGGAATTTAGTGTGACTCAATTACCTTTCCTACAACTGCTGCAGTGCACAGACACAGAGTGAAGAAATCTGAAGCCACAATTTCTGGTCACATCTGAGAGAAGGAAGTCTAGAGTGGGGCAATTAAGGCCTTTTCACAGAAAGCTCTTTTCAAACAAAATAATAACAGAAGAGGGCATGTTTCTCCAGAATATGTGGCAGGCAAGTACTGCGAGCGCTCAAGGATGATATTAACAAAGGATCCTAAATGGCCAGCATTTTATTTGGAATATCTAAAAATTGTTCACAATGACAGGAAATGGAATCCTCTTGACTCCACTGAATCAATGGATTGAATAGAGCTTTCTCTGTACCAACTCCTGGGAATTACACTGAAGTTCTGTGTGAAAGCCAAATATGTTCTTTCTTTCGTTTAGAAGCACTGTACTTGTAAAGAGAAAAAGCAAGGAAAAGCATACAGACCACAAATCCACAGAACGAGTTTGTTAGAAGAACTGGTTATGAACTTAACAAAATCTGTTGATTGAACTATTTACTTTGAAATTTTATCCAGAGCACATCAGTGAAGCATTCTCAATCACTCTTTTAGCTATATTGTTCTGTCATCAAATAGTCACACTAGACAATCTTTGTTGGGAGAAAAAACCACCATTTGTTGCTATCTTTTTGGCACAGGAAATGTCTTACCTAATGTAGCCTCAGGCCTGTTGCAGACTATTGACCCACATAATGATAGCAGTCCAACTCTACCTAATGCAGAATATTTTTCTTTAGCACACTGACTTCTTTTTACCATTCCAGTTTGTGTTCTGTGGCAGGTGTATATGTTTCTGAGTCTCAAGATAATTTTCCAAAAACATTAAGTCAGTGCCATATCTCTGACTGAGATATATGCCACAGGTCATAAAACTGTGAAGGTGTTGCATTCTCAAAATGTTCCCAGCTTTCAGAGAAACATTGCTCATTTCTAAGACAAAGAGAAGAACTCAGGTTCTAGAAGATGCTGCCTCTCATATGTATTACTATTTGCTCAGTGGTAACTCACAAAATCTTTGGGGAAAGAAATGGTATTTTGCTAAGTGTTTATATATCACCCAGTGCAATATGTGACCTCAGTCCTTAATTAAGTCTTTCAAGTGCTACTGAATACCCTGTGGCTTCTGAGGTTCTTGTGCTGTAACAAAATCACAGAAATCATACAAAACTCTGGGTTGGAAGGGACCTCTGGAGGTCACCTGGTTATGTTCCTGAAGGGAAGGAAGGGACCTGATCTTTAAGGTCCCTTCCAACCGTAACCATTCTATGATTCTGTGTTGAAAGTGGAACCTTAGATTAGGTTACCCAGGGCTCTGTCAAGCTGAGCATTGAGTATCTTCAGGAAGGGAGATTCCACCACTTCTCTGGGTAATGTATTCCAATGTTTATACTCCTCATTAATGAAGATTTTTTTTTCCCGTACTCAGACAGTATTTCCCCTACCACAACTTGCACACATTGCCTCTTCTCATGGTACATCATTGTGCTATGCTGGGGCCTTTTTTACGATCATATGAATTTGTGTACTGAAGATTCCTCTTATGTTGCATCATCAATGTACCTAAACGCAAGATGATGCATGTGCTCAAGGCTATCTGTAATCTTATTTTTTCTAGGATTCCATGACTAAAAGAGAATCTTCTCTTATCAAACTTATTTTAAGAGACTCTGCACAACATACAAAAGATCTGGAGGAAAAATTCGGTGGATACATTTTAAAAATCCATAAATCAGCTTATGAAGTCTTTCAGGATTTATAGCATTATGCTTTTCAAACTTCTGAGGGAAATATTACAACAAAAGAATATAATAGTAACAAATTGTATTAAACAAATAATTCTGTGAATAGTTAGGCCAATGATGCCTGATTTCTTGTAGATTTGCATTTTATGATTGACTGACTTGAGAGCCTATGATGAAATCTTTGAAGCTTCTCTGCAGTTGGGCCTTCATAAGGTCTTGCTTCCATGCAGACTCTGTGATGCCTGTTAAGATTCATTAACTCACATAACAGCCCTTTCCTCTGTTGGAGACACATACAGCATCTCTCTCTTCTTTGTCCATCTATTTTTATGAAATTTGCAGAAATCCAATTTATTTGATCTTGGTTCTTTGCGATATTTTGCTGACACCAGTCTGTAAGTTCCAAATTTATCAGTGCTTCTCCACTTTGGAGAAAAGGAGGCTGAGGGGAGACCTCATTGTTCTCTACAGCTTGCTGAGAAAGGGAAGTGGAGAGGGAGGGGCTGAGCTCTTCTCCCTGGTATTCAATGGAAAGCTGTGAGAGAATGGCTCAAAGCTGCATCAGGGAAGGTTTAGACTGAACATTAGGCAGCATTTCTTTACCAAGAGGGTGGTCACACACTGGAACAGGCTTCCTAGAGAGGTGGTTGATGCTCCAAGACTGTCTGTTTAAGAGGCATTTGTACAATGCCCTTAATCACATGCTCCAACTTTTGGTTAGCCCTTAAGTGATCAGGCAGTTGGACTAGATTATCATTTTAGGTCCCTTCCAGCTGAAATAGCCTATCTTATTCTATTGATCAAAGTAGAAAATAGCCAAACATATCAGGTTTTCAGTCTATCAGCATACATCACAGATTACACTTCAAATAGAAGATAGAGTTCATTTTGGAAAAAAAAAAATCTTTTATTCTTACACTGGAGAAAAATCTACTTCTAATAAAAAGTATGGTCTGAAAGAACTTAAGGAACATTTTCCCCTTCAGGGTAGAGGCTCAGTTTTGGATGAAAATGGACAAGAATTGGTGTCATCTAATGGCTGTTTAGTAGATCATTTGAAATTAGTTTGGTGGGGCCAATCTTTTTCTCAGTTTCTATCATCCCATGCAACTAAAAAATAATCAGCATTTGTGTAGGTAGTTCCTTAAAGAGATCACAAAACTGAATAAATAGAAGCTACTGCTAAAAGAACTGATGCACATTTGAGGTATGTTGGCAGGTGAGAAAAAAAAGATACCTGCTTTGCTATTACCCCAGATGTTATTCATAATTAAAAAAAAAAAAAAAATCTTTGATGTGGTGAATTTTGCGTATTTTATAGCTGCCACATTCTAATATTTTGAATTATATGTCACAGTCTTATCCCATCTGAAAGAAACTCTCTTTAAAAGAGAGCTCTGAGAACACGACCAGCTAAGCACTTACTGTGGCATTAACACATTTTAATAAGTTGTATTATCATGGATGTGTTATGGTAACTGACCACATGCATATCTCTATTCCATGGCAATGCAAAATAAAATGGATTCATGTGAACAAAGAATGGCTTATGTTAAAACAATTCACTCTGCACTTCAAGGATCTATGAAAGGCAGCCAGTGTGAACAGCTGCAGTGACAACTAAGAGGCACAAAGCAGTGACTTTCTTAAATACGCTAACATAATTGCAAATACTTGTTTGGACATATCGTCAAAAATAGAAAAAGCACAATTTTTAAATTTAAATATGAATTTAATTTAAATTACTAACTTTAAAATATATTTTAATATTTATTTCATGTTATATTTTTTCCAAATTAGGAAAAAGTATGTTGAACTATTTAGAAGGAATGAGCATGTAGGCATATTGTATAGCACTTGCATGCTAGGTTTTGCACTCAAACCTGCAAAGATTCATATGTGTGCTTACAACAATTGTTTTAGCAGTCCCTTTCTCTTCAGATAAAGTGGTACTCAAAAAGGTTCAAAATTTTACATGAACTTTCTGTAGGATTGGGAAAATAGACATGGGTCATATCTACTAGAAATTCTATTTAATATTTTTGTTAGGATGATTTGGTGTCAGAATTATTTACAGTAAAAGCTCCATGTTTTACTAGATGTGAAATAGATGTGTAACAGCTCACTGCTCCATAGGAATGGTATGCCCTGTTCCTGTAGGATTTAGCTAGTGATGCTTTTTATTAGACAATGGTTAGAACAAAGGAATAATTTGAATTTACAGTACTATACTAGGTCTGGCTATGATGGAGTTAATTTTCTTCACAGTAGCAGGAATGGTGCTGTGGTTTGGATCTGTTATCAGTGTTGATAACACACCAGTGTTTTGGCTCCTGCTGGGCAGTGCTTGCACAGCCTCCAGGCTTTCTCTTCCCCACTCTGCTGCCCTAATGAGTGGGTGGGAGGTGGGTAGGAAGTTAGGAGGGGACACAGCTAGAACAGCTTACCCAAACTGACCAAAGGGATGTTCCATACCATATGAAATTTGTTGCTCATGCTGTAAAGAGACTTACAATATCACCTATTGTTGCAATAAAAGACAAGCTGAGAGAGTTGAGGACACTCAGCCTGGAGAAAAGAAGGCTCCAGGGAGACCTCTTTGTGGCCCTGCAATATATAAAGGGGGCTTATAAGAAAAACTTTTCACCAAGGCCTGTAGTGACAGGACAGGAGCAATAGTTTTAAAATGAAAGAGGGTTGATTTAGATCGGCTGTAAGGAAGAAATTTTTTAGTGAGAGTTGTGAGACACCATAACAAGTTGTCCAGAGAAGCTGTGGATGCCTCATCCCTGAAAAATCCCTGGATGGTTCAAGGCCAGGTTGGATGGGGCTTTGAGCAACCTGGTCTAGTGGAAGGTGTCCCTGCCCACAGCAGGGGGTTGGACTAGACAATCCTTAAAGGTGCCTTTCTACCTAAACCATTCTATGATTCTATGACATCAAGCTCAGCAAAAAAAGCTTGTGGAAAGGACGAGGAAGGAGGGATGTTTGTGTTATGGTGTTTATCTTCCCAAGTAACCATCAGGCATGCAGCTTTCCAGGAAGCAGCTAAACATCTGCCTGCTGATGAGAAGTAGTGAATAAATTCCATATTCTGCTTTGCTAACATGCGCAGCTTTGCTTCACTCGTTGAAGTGTCCTCATCTCAACCCACGAGTTTTCTTGCTCATGCTCTTCTGATTCTTTCCCCCATCCCACTGAGGGGGCAGTTAGTGAGTGAATGGGTGGGTGCTTAATTACTGGCTGGGGTCAACCCACCACAAGTAGCAAAGTATGTTGTTAAGTAATTGTATTACGAAATTGGTAACAGAGCTATAGATAGGAAAACTAAACCAAAACTTAATATCCCAAAAGAGATATCTATCTTTACGTGTTACCTCAGGATTCTCTGCAAAATGTTTTCAACCATACATGTTTTCTTGCAAAGTATCGCCTCACTTAGGCAGAACCTGTGACACATACAGTCACAGGTATGTATCACTTCCCTGTGTAACGAATCATCAAATAGGTACTGCCGTGAAAAAGAACAACTTTTGTTAGGGTACAGCTTCTCAATACAAAAAACAGACAGTTCAACTCTTGTCCCCTTGAACATCCTTAGTACTTCTTCAGATTAATTATGAGGATCTCCTTTTTCTCCCCCAGTTCCCTTCATTTCTTATGTCACAAGTATGAAACAGAGTGGGTATCATAAGACAGCTATTGGATTTTTGTCCACTTCACAAATGCCAGCTAAGGGCAGGTAGGAGAATGTGTTGGATCATCTTTACTTTCTGTCTTCCTGGAGTGATATACTGGTTATAGAAAACCAGTCTTAACTCCAGTTCCTGGTAGGAGATAATAAATAAAGATGCTGAGCCAGGTCCTTTAGACTTTGATGTTCAGCCTGGTTTACCATCTTCTTCTACCAGTTTTAGGGCAATGGTATATTATTTGTGAGCGTGGGACAAGCTTTTAACCTATGATTTGGAAAAAAAAAGAAGTACATACAGTGATATGCAAGGGTAGACAAAAAATTGATCTTTTCTATTAGAGATGGTTCTCAAGAGATAAGGAAAAAGACTTGTACAGATGATGAAGTGTGATAATATGAAAGGCTGCAAGACAGTTGCTTAAGAAACAAGAACAACAAAGGAATAAACTACTGCAGGCATCACCAGAGCTGGAATGACATTGTACTGTGTACTATGTTTCCATGGCAACTAGCCATAGGAAGATGAATGTCTCATATTCACTGTGCTCTGCAGTACATGTCTATAAATCAAACTTGCATAAAAGAGCATAAGATTTTTTCCATGGGTGGCTCTGAAAACCAGGTTATTTTCTCATTACTAGATAATTACATGAAAGAAATAGAAGACAATTAGGTCATTTTTCGTATGGAAAGTACCAATACATACAAAAGTACTAATATACCTCTAGTGTGTGATCCTATCAATCTAAAGGCACAGCAGCATAAAATGCAGATCATGAATGCCTTCTTTTCTTCCTTAAGATCTGATTTATGCTTTCTAGCTTTAAAAACTGTATGAGAGTTTTCTGTCCACTTTTGGTTTGTAAGACATTTTTCATCATTTATAGGTTCACCCTAATTCATATGTGATTGCTTTTCAGCTTCCTTCTGTTACTACTTTCATTATCATGGTCTAAGGATTTAGCATACAAATAACCTATTTTTTTTTCTAAACAAATGGCACAGCTAAGACAAATATTTCTCAGCAGCAGTAATTAATAATATTGTATAATTCGAATATGACATTCACAGCAAGAAAGGAAAACAGTATTTGAAATATTTTTTTTAAGAATTTGGATCCCACTTTAAGAGACATGTTCACTCACAGACACTCATTTATCACAAATTATTATTGCATAGGACTTGTCACATTTCATATCCATGTAGCTACACCCAGAACAGCAGCATTATTATAAAGAAATTCTTGTGTGTGCTACCCATTATAAAGAGCCACATCCTGAAAGAACCTATCACCATATTATTTACCTTAGCAGCGACTTCTGCAACTCCTGTGTCAAGAACGTTGAGGTTTTGTGGTACCATGGCATTTTAATCAGGTGCATAACAGGTGCAAGATAAGCACTTCAGCATTTTGTTCAATGTAACTGCAGTATTAGCTTGGAAACAATAAATGTTACATGACTGTTCAGGCAAGATTACGGTCAGTTGATATAATCAAGAAGCTAATGTATGGGCCTTTAACTTTTTTCCCCATTTCCCTTTCCTTCCTTTCCTTTTAGCCCTTCTGACACTAATCAGAGACTGAGCTTATTCTGTAAAATTTTACCTCATTTAAAATTTAAGGAAATAATATATGCAACCTTCCAAATTAAAGGAACTCACCAATATCTGACATGGTTTGGAGATAGCATTTCTACCAAACTGAAAATTTTATAAAATAAACATAAAAACCTGTTTTCATATAACAATTTCACAAAGCTCTGAAAGATACCAACTAAGCTTTCTTTCCCTTGTTTCTATATGTCTCTATGTTTTACTTAAGATTTGGAATGCCCTTTTGAGTTGAATCTCCCAGTCTTCCCCGCTGACTGTACTATGGTTAACATCACAGAATGATCACAGGGTACAAACTGCATCCCTTTCAGAAATCAAACTGAAAGATGTGCTCCCGGCATGCGCCCAAAGCACTCCAGCTTCCAGCGATCATTCAGTCTGTTGACCAGACTAGAATCAGTGCAAGTAATTCCATGCCATACAGATACTGGGTCCCAAGCAGAAACCTCTTGCTCTATAGGCCTGATCCCTATGTGCTGTATTAAGTGGTAATATAGATATAGATTTAGAACTCATACTTGATCAGTCATCACACCTGAAGAGGCTCAATATATTACATATATAAGAATTGTAAGTTATTTTACTTATCACAAAAGACATATTTTAAAACTACGTTCAGTACCAAAACATAATTCTGATCTCTGTACTAAGAGGGAAGAACACAAAACATATCTACAAATATGAAAATATATATGCTTCATTTGTTTTTAGCAATGCACTGTAATACAGGTTTTGTGCCACAAATATACTGAAGCTTCCAACAAATATCTATGTTCAAAATATTTCTTCTGGCTTTCTTTTCATACGGGTTTAATCCAATTGTACAGCTCAATTTAGGACAAAAGTCTTAGCTCTGTTTCCCTACATAAAGTTCAACATACATGGCAAGAGTTAATAGAAATATCCAAAAAGGATGCAGACCTAAAAGAGGATTTAGAAGGACTCTAATTTCAAATTACAGTTCTGAAGAGTTCCATTCAGGTTTGGCCTGTTCAGTCCAAAAGAAAACTGTATTCCACAATACTATTGTACAATTTCTTGTACAGTTTAAAAGTAGCCAAAGAAACATGCAAACTTCTTCTTGAAAAAGAAATTTTTCTATGTTTCTGTTCGGTTTCTATACCTCATTCCTAAATACGCAAACACAAGTTTCATTTGCCAGACTGCAATAGTGCTAGCATTGGAGCTACCGTTGATCATGACACGTCTTCTTTTCTAGATACAGACTATATCATAAGATTTGCTTGAACTTCCCTTCATTCATAAATTCATCATTATGATATTTTACATTCAAAATTGGGGACTTTCATCGACAAAAAAATGGGCCAAAAGTTTTCAGAACTATTTTACAATATGGAGCTAAGTTTGAATTTGCCAATTTTTCAAATGAGAAAGATAATTTAAAAAAAAAAAAAATCAAAATAAAACAATATGAAAAGTGACTACATATGTTTTTCAGACTTAAAGAGCATTAATATTCAAGAAAAATGTTTTAATCGCTGGACAGAAAAATTGGGTATTAGGCTCTTCATAGCAATCCTTCAAATATTTAAAAAGGATAACACCTCAAGTTATTTTACCTACATTTTCCTATTAATTTCTTGTGAATATACCAAAAAATGATAGTAAAATCACTTGGACATTAAGAAAAATATACCACATAGCTTTTCAAACCTTCTTAAAATAATTACTCTCCTCAGAATATATTGCATCTGTACTGCAAAGCCACAAAAGCATCACCTAAGACTTCAGACACTCCACACTTTGATTGTGTTACCGCATGCCCGTGGATTGAAAGAGGTACAGACCAATCCCTGTTCCACTATAATGTGTTGTACCATGACTCCAAATAACTGCAAGAAAGAAAAACAACCCAAAATGCAACCTCACCTTTTACAGAGGGTGCTCAGCAAGGTGTCTGATGCCATGCCTTCAAAAGTGAAGGACTTCACTCAACGACTAAGTTACTTCCAAAAAATCATTCACATCACAAAAAGGAAGTTTTACACTTTGCAATACAATGTTTTCCAAAACATTTTTTCAATCATGTTTACTGACAACCGCAGAGGTAAGATCAATTTTTTTATGATCTGCAAATTACTTGCAAAATGTTATCCTTTCCCTTCTGAGCCAATCTCACCTTGCAGGAAATCTCACCACTACTGCCCCATAATGTAGACTACAATTTAACCGAATTTTTCAAAGGACAGCTTTTGTATGCAGATTTCCCGATTACAAGAGGAAAATGTGAAAGTAAATCATTGTAGGCTCCTTACGAAACAGTACAGGCAACAAATTATTTTTTGTATCTGGTAATAGTTATTATTTTATTACTTCTATTTATATAATTTATATTCATTATTATATTATTTACACACATTGCTTATATTTATAACATTTTATATGAAAGACACTGAAATAGCAACGTGCTGAAGCTTGTATCTTCAGTTGCATGATAGATTCTAATCATTTCTATTAACTGAAATGCATAAAACAAAAAACCTGCTATCCATGAATAAGGATCTTTTTGTTAATCTTACCTGAAGGCTTCAACTCTGATTCTTTCAGATAACTTAGGAGAAACAGAATTGAAAGCTTCTTGAAGTCTTTAAAAGTAAAAAATCCTCTTTAAATCAAGATTAGGCAAGAGAAAAATATAAATTAAGGAGGTTTTTAAACTACTTAATACAATTATGTTTGCATGGAAGCATTTCCATTCACATTTCTGAAATGGTTATACGCTCTGGAAGTTACTGTATTCGCAAAATATTTTAGGATGGCTACATTATACAGACTAACAGTTTAAGAAACGTTTTTATACTGACAATTCCTCTTTGTAACCGTAAACCCTGTTCAAAAGTACTGTGCCTACAACATCTACAATTGTTATTTAAGTTATAATTATACAAGTAGACATTTTTAATTGAAAATTTCACATTTGTAAAACTTTGCAAATACAGACTCTAAAATATGCAAAAATTACATTTCAAATCTATCCTTTTCATTGACATCTTAGTTACTCTGAGCTTTGTGTTTCAAAATTTTTCTTTCATAAATAATTTATCCTTCAATTTAATCCTGCTGCAGACTTGAGATCTTGAATACGTTACATCAGAGTAATATCAACTGATCAATCACTCAGGTTATGAATTCACTTTCAGATCCAACTGGAAAATAAAGCATCTCTAACAGGGCTATTGCAGATCATGTGCAGCAGATAGCAAGACAATCAAAAGCACAGTGCTTGAAACAGTTAAGTCCTTTGAAGGAACTCACTAAAATAACACTTCAAAAGCTACTTTTAGTTCATGGCAAAAAGCTGAGTGGATGCTTATCTGATTATCCCAACATGTGATCTGCCATATGTTTCACTTTCCCTCTTTTCAAGAACCATATTCCTATCTCAGGTCAGGAAGAAAAAGGCAAAGGATCATCTGAATGTCCATCAGCTCAGAGGCTCCTAATGAAGTTTTCCTTTCTTCAGCTTGGTGATGGGAGATACTCTGCTGTCTAGCAGGAATGAAAAAGAATCACCACATCTACTTCCCTCAAGAACAAGAAAAAAAAAATAAATCTTTGTTGCTTTGGTTTTCCTTCCTTGGTCTATGATGAGAAGTAAAAAGAGATCTACAGCTATCCCCAGGGACAGAAATGTGTAAAATATGTGGCATAAATAAGTGAGTGGAGATATATGAGTGTGAGTAACAGAAGTAATGAGGTAGTAACAGCAAGTAGGTAGGGGGAATGGCTAGAGATTTCTTTTAACAGCTGGAGGAGCTCATGGTACAACAGACAATCCAGAGCTACCATTTGTAATGCTGCAGCCTACTGACCCTGAGTTCATTTATAGTAATACCATCATGATCCCTGTTACTCTGGTACTGTTTTACTTAACTTCGCAGCATCCAGGTCATCTCATCTTAATTTCTTTTTACTTCTTTCAGGTGTTCCATTTTGCTTAGTTATTATAAAATTAAATTAATACTCAGAATATTTAGGAGAAAAAAACTTAACTTGCACGTAAAAAGTTTTAAGTATGTTCCTTGTTCCATTACTGCATAACTCTGCAGCCTCCTTTGCGCTCCTGAGATTTAAAAAGTTTTCAAATAATAGACCTAGAAAGATGTAAAATATAAATAAATCTCCCTGCATAAACCCAGTTTTATTTTTCTCCTTGGAAATATGAACTGTGGTCTAAAAAATATTAATTATATAAATAAACACAAAAATAAAAATTAAATTATAATAGACTTCAAAATTAGATCACGATCCTGCAAATATTTCAGTGTTGTTTAAATCTTCTCACATATTTCCTATACTTGAGTATAATGCTTCGGTTTACTTCTGCTTTTTTCTTCTTGTTACCTGCCATCTCATGTTTCTTTGCACTTTTCTAAGTCAATAGCACTTGCACGCCATGGATAAAGATCCATGCTGCATAAACAATCTATCTGGCATCATTCCCAGCAGTGAGAGAACTGTGATATAATCTATAACCTCAGATACAGATTCCTATGAAATTCATAATAAAATTGAGTATAAAACTGGATTGGTTATTTTTCTTGTATACTACATGAAAGTCTTTACTTGTACGTTTCTCTTACCTTTTAATGAACTGAAAAAGAAAGAAATGGAAATGCAAACCTGGTTTCTAAGTACTTAATTGACCATTTCTTCTAAAAGCAAAGTAAAACATAAAAATTAAGAAACAAAAATCTGCCCCTCAAAACTTCAGGCCTCCCCATGAAACCTGCAAAAATCATGATATAAAAATTCTGAAGATACCTTTTATTTTGACAAAAAAAAATCCCACTTCAGCTCAATATTTCAGCAGACATATTTCTTTCTCATAACTTTCAAATATATATGTTTTATGCTCATTTTAAACAGTTTACTCTGCTTTAGAAGGCAACATGACTGCATCCTGCAGGAATTTTGCTTTATCAAATCCATAACAAAAGCTCTGCACTTCTCTTTCTTTTGATTCATTCATATCCTATTCTTTCTGCAGTGGTTCAAAAGCACAACTCCTTCAGCTCCACCTGCTGTCTCAATTCAAACCTTAAACCCCAAGCTTAGGGATTTCCAGTGTTTCTTTCCTTATTTCTTCTTGAAATAGCAGATATTAAGAACTGTTACAGTCTCAGTTTCCAGGATTACAAAGAATTGCTGCTTTCAACTGCTAGGTTGTGTACATGCACAATTTCTTTAATAACAGAGTTTGCCTAAACATGCTGAACTTGACTGCATGAACAGCTTTCCATTCAATTGGATAACTATGGAAGCGAAACCATAAAAAGCAATATAAGCTTTTCATCCATTTAGTTTTTCTCTTTCAGTGTAACATACGAGCCCAGAAAATTATAGTATACAATTTCCCTCTTACAGAATGACTCCTATAACAGAGTGCCGCCTATTCATTGATCTTGAGACTTGGCAATTTATGTGCTACTAGAACAGGCTGGAAAGCTATCTCAACACACAAAAAGGTCATCTTAAAAAATATTCAAGCCAATTAGCTATTAACAAATCCATAATCTATCTTTACATATTAGTTCACTACTTGTGGTTTCTATGTGGGTGTTCTCTTGAAAAAAAAAAAAAATCTAAGTAAAATCTTTATTCTGTATTTGTTACCAAAAATAGAGATTTACAGGTGAGGGCGTGGTTTAATGAACATGGGTTTTGGCATCAATGCTAGAATAAATAGAACCAGCCTCTGCAACGCCCTTCAAATGTATTGATGCAAATACTTGTGGGGCCATGTGGCAAAAGGGATGAGGGAACTTATTGATGAAAGCCACCGCAATTTTTTGCCACCTCATTCCTTATCTAAAACATTTCTCTAATAAGATTTGCCACATGACCTCACGAACAGAGGTATGGGCATAATTGATAAGGTCAAGGAAAAGAAAAAAGCAAGCAGAACTATATAAATGGGAGGATTGTTACAGAAAGAGGTATTTCTGTGACTTAAGACTCCAGTATTTGCCCAAGTAAACAGTGGAACAGTATCCAAAAAATGATAGAACCTTTTTCATCACTTACCAACTGGAATACTAAAAATTACTAATATACTTTTCTCTTTCACTAATCTATATAAAGTTGCTATTAAGAAATGTCACTTTGAGAAGCAAGAATAAGGTCAAGCTAAATGTAACATAGAAGCACTAAAAATATTACAAAACTAAATTAAATCATATGATCCTCTTGAATAGCCATGGTCAGGTCATTTATAGTATCATAGAATCATTTAGGTTCGAAAAGACGCTTAGGATCATCAGGTCCAACAGTTAACCCAGCACTGCCAAGTCCTCCACTGAACCATGTCCCTAGGCACCACATCTACACATCTCTTAAATACCTCCAGGGATGGTGACTCAACCACTACCCCTGAGAAGTCTGTTCCAATGCCTGACAACCCTTTCTGTGAAAAAATTTTTCCTAATATCCAATCTACATCTCCTCTGGAGCAACTTGAGGCCATTTCCTATTGTCTTATTGTTTGTCACTTGGGAGAAGAGACTGACACCCACCTCTCTGCAAGCTCCTTTCAGATAGTTGTAGAGAGCGATAAGGTATCCCCTGAGCCTCCTCTTCTCCAGGCTAAACACCCCCAGTTCCCTCAGCCGCTCCTCACAGGGCTTGTGCTCCAGACCCTTCCCCACCTCCGTTACCCTTGTCTGGACATGCTCCAGCACCTCAATGTCTTTCTTGCAGTGAGGGGCACAAAACTGAACACAGGATTCGAGGTGCGGCCTCACCAGTGCCCAGTACAAGGGGACAATCCCTTCCCTAGTCCTGCTGCCCACACCGTTCCTGATGAAGGCCAGGATGCCGTTGGCCTTCTTAGCCACCTGGCATTCTGCTGACTCATATTCAGCTGCTGTTGACCCACAACACCACGTCCTTTTCAGCCAGGAAACTTTCCAGCCACTTGTCCCCAAGCCTGTAGCATTGCAGGGGGTGGTTGTGACCCAAGTGCAGGATCTGGCACTTGGCCTTTTTGAACCGCATACAATTATATACATTATCGTTAATCTACATTGTGTTCTTCAAAACTCTGGAGTCTAAGCTTCAGGCTTTTTAAATTTATAAATGAAAAATGAGTGGAAATCACTGACAGATAGGTCTTTGCATCTTACCTTAATTTTGTAGTCTCACAGAAGACATTACTGAATCCACCTCCACCTGGAAGACAGAAGATATGCCACAGTAGTTTTCTACAGAAGTGATAAATGTGAACACAAGTATAATTTCCATTTTATATCAATAATATGTGATTTCACTAGTTACTGATCTCAAAATAACACCTATTACACAACAATATCATCTATGGCATTTAGGTAAGAAAATATTTACACTATTTAAAATAAAATCACCCCTTTTTCATCCAGTAAACTAAGTATATATGTAGTCCTAATAGAATCCTAATATCTATCCAAATCTTAAACTAAGGATGCTTAAAAAAAATGCTTAACTCTATATAGACTGCAGTTCAACAACACACAAAGGAACTGTAATATTCAAAATTAACTTCTGGAGCATCAGCCCCTGAATTTGTTATTTCCTTTAAACAATGGGAGAACTTTCTGTTTGAATATTCAGATTGGGGAGCAACTATTTCCTGAAACCTTGTTTGATCAAAATTCATTTGGTAAATCTGTCTAAAATAAAAACTTTAATAAAAAAGTAGAGAATAAAAACAATAAATAAAAAAGGAAGGAAATTAAAAAAAAATACAACCCTGTTTGCATCATCCAGCTTCTACAACTATCCTGAAATGTTTTAGTTTCTGTACAACGTATCTCCTTTACTGTCTTTCAATAGGACCTTACCTCACAATTTTATCTGCTAGCAACACAGGACTGACGTGTTGATTAGCATGTTACCAGGATTCACTAGTACCCACTAACATTAGTGTGTTACCAAGATTCATTATAGTATAAAAGCAAAAATCTGAACAACATGGTGAAAATAAAACAATTGACTTTTCAGAACTGAATTAGGAGGTAACCAAGAGATTACTGGAAAAGATCTTTGAACAATGTAAGGAACAGAAAGGGAGTGTATATCCAAGAAAGCAAGAGGTCCACTTTGGGCTATATTTATATTGCTTTTTAGCATGACTGAGTGCTCATGAGTCCAAACTCTCGCGTGTATATTACTGGAATACAAAACTGCACATAGGTGCAGCACTGAGACAATGGCAGGAGACGACATGTTAGCACCTTCTAGTGCAACCTAAGCATTCTCCACGCTGGAGAACGGACAAACCAAACATGCCGTGACCAGTTAACTGAAGACTATATATTCCATTTGGCCTGCAACACTTTTCCCACAGACTGTGTCAGGCATACAAATAGACTAGGGAGTCCTTTTTAGAAGGCTTTGCTAAGATGTGCCCCAAGAGCAGCGGGAAGTTGTAAGCAGCTCTGTGCTCAGACTGCCCTTCTGCGCTCTGGATGTCAGGGTGCCCTGCTACTGGCATCTTGTTCAGCAGCAGATGCCAGCCTACCAGTGTCACGATGTGAAGGTGTGGGGTGGGGTCAGGGAAAGCACAGGATATTTTGCAGGGCCTGGCCTCCTAGACACAGTGTAGGGAGTGCTTTTAGTTAGATCTAAATGTAACAGTACCAGGAATGAAACTTCAGCTGGAGAAACAACATACTTTCATGGGTAGTATTCCTACAGTACCCTTTTCCTTTGCAACACTTAACACCTGAATGTGCAGTTGGCCAACTGCATGGTTATGGAAATAGGAGAGTATTTTACATCAGTTCAAATAATTTTGTGGAAAAGAGGATCACTGAACCAAAATTTTAGAGAAAAAAAATGTCCAAGTCCCACAAACATGATTTCTAGTTCCCAGAAATGATGATTTTTATATGCTAATATACCAAAGATACACACAGTATCAGTCCAACAATCAGGTTAATCTCTTTCTATTTCCATGTTTTCCTAGTTACTTGTCTCAGAAGGCTTAATTTTAAACAGTAGTAAGTTCAAAATCTCTATGAATAACCACACGAAAATAATATTTTATAAAGAATAATATAGAGTTGCTTCAATAAATTATTTTGAAAAAGCAAGTGGAGTAGGAATGTAAATCAAATTCTTAGGTTCCACCTTGTCCAGTGAAGGGTTCGGTAGTGACATCTACTGGGTAAAGTTAATATTACTGCTAATTTACAAAATAAATGAAAACATGACGAAAAAAAGATGCAGCAACAATTTACTAAAAATGCCGTTGCTTGATTGCACTTGACGATGCTAAGTAATTTCCATTTCTACTGAAAAAATTTATTCTTGTATGCAGTGTAGTTGAGGAAACAGTTTCACTTTAACTTGTAATATTCGCCCACCACTCACTATTTCTTCGAAAAGCTGCTAAAGTACTCTCCTTGCCAGGGCTGTTCTCAGTGGCTTCCAAAGACACACAAGGACCGTTACAATAGTCTCTGATTTTAATAATTTTGACAACAAAGTAAAATGCACAATAACATGCTCAAGAACTGGATCCTAACAACCAACTTTTAGGACTGTAATTTCTGCATTTGGTCCCTATCTGATGCACAGGGAAAGCTGTGTTTCTCAGAACAAGGCTTAAAACTACCAAAATGCTGAAAGGAACACTTACAACGCCTAGCCATCAGAAAAACAAAAGACGCGTCTTTGCTGTAAACCATAGTTAATGCGTGTTAGCAAGAGCCGCAAAGAAGTATCTGTCTACCCAGGGATCATTTCGTACTTTACAATGAGCAGTCAGTGGGTAAAGTCCAACAGTCACTGGAATTAAGAGGCTAGCAAAACCACCAAACAACAGAATCGCTCCTGGAACTAATGTTTTTAATTAATTTTTGTGCAGCTGCACAGACAAAATGGTCTACAGCCAGGTGGTGGTGGCACTGCCTAGAGACACAGCAGGTGTGACTTGGCATCTTCTCAGGAAGAAATAACTAAACCTTCACCTCCTGCCTTCCCAGAAGTCCTTCTCTTCTATTGTCTTTCCAAGGAGCCACCAGTCACTTACCAGAACCTGCTCTTGTTTGAATGCTTTAAGTGTGTTTTGAGTACTCCTACGGGAAGAAACATTCAGGGAATTTAACAGAACAGCTAACTTTTACAAGAAGGTAGAAACAAAGAGCAGAATATAGATAAGGGGCAGTTGGGCATTACTTTAGAAGTCTACATTATTTTTAGATCTGGCCCTAGCTCATTGAGAAAAAGTTTACCCTCAGCTGAAATGTATCAGAAACTACTACTTTCACAGGTTAATAAAACATTTCTGTGGTTTTTACTTTAAATTACCAAACAACATTTTTTTTTTTACCTTAAGACTACTTTCCTAAAATAAGTATTTAGGTAAAAAAACCCCAAACCTCACAGACACACACATATTTATTTTGAAATCTTGCATGTGTGTTCTTTTGAGATCACTTGTAGTACTAGAGTAGAAATGTAACTTCCAGAACTACATTAAGCCATACCATTTATCCTACATCTTCCTGTGACTATGCAACACATGATTCCTCTCAAAAAACCTTTCTTTTGTTAAGATTTTTGTACAGCTATAGATTTCTATTAGAGAAGTCAAGACTAAAAATGCCTAACTGGTACTTGAAACCTAAAGTAGCTATTTTTTTGAGAATATGTGTTTATTATTAGGATGTGCAGTAATTTCACATCTACTGAAACCACTGAGTAAGGAAACGGAGTGTACCACTAATAAAACCCAATAATTGTTCAATAACAAGCTCACTAAGTCACTTATTTCATACATCTTGTACACATACGAAATACAAGGCATCCTTCCGCTCCTCACAGTCTACAGCAGGCAAGGTAATTTATGAAATACCTCCAGATAAGAAAATGACTTTAAGAGTCTGTAAGTATTTCTGTTTACCAAACCTACAGTAATCCACTCCAAATAGTATGTACCAGTCAGTACACAGAGATCTCAATAGTGAGACATCTATATAAGCTGGATCTTCAGAACATAAATGAAGAAATATATACCTTTGAGGGTTAACAACCAAACAACAACACTACAGCGACTTTAAAGTCCTCTCTGCTTGTCCTGGTTTTGGCTGAGATGGAGTTAATATTCCTCCTACTCACTGGTATAGTGCTGTGGTTTGGGTGTAGCATGAGAATAATTCGGTAACACACTGATGTTTTGGTTGTTGCTAAACAGTGCCTCTACTAAGTCAAGGACTTTTCAGCTACCCATGCTCTGCCATCGAGGAGGTGCACAAGAAGCTGGGAGGGTACACAGCTGGGACAGCTCACCCAGATTGGCCAAGGGGATATTCCATACCGCATGTCATCATGCTCACTATATAAACTAGGGGAAGTTGGCCGGGGAGGGGGAGGTCAGTGACTGCAACTTGGGAAGTGGCTGAACATTAGTCAGTGCACAGTTGCATCGCTTGCCTTGTATAATGTTTTATTATTGTTATTTTCTCTTCCCTTGCTGCCCTATTAAACTGTCCTTGTCTCAACTCACAAGTTTTACCTTTTTTTTTTTTCCTTCCAATTCTCCTCCCTATGCCACTAGGGTGGTGGGAGGAGTGACGGAGCAGGTTCTTGAGGCATAGTTGCCAGCTGGGGTGAAACTGCGACACTGCTTAAGTAGCCTTCGGTTATCTTCATCACACACTCCAAAAACCTAGAGAAAGAAAATCATTTGCATTAAAAAACAATAAACCTGACGCAATATTTTTTTACTTGGAATAACTGTTACAGGAAGAATAAAACAGGCACTTGCCGAATAAACTATGCTACTGTAATAAAAAACTATTGAAGATTAGTTGCATCTATGCCAGAACTCTGTTACAGGAGCTGAAAAAAGGCTGAGTCTATTTAGATTTTTGTTACGTTTCAATAAAATTTTCCTATTTCCACATTTTGTGTGCTTATGACTTTCTGCAAACTTAGAATGTGTGATACAGACTTCTAGAAATGGAATTACATTAAATTTGTTTCTGCAAGTTCTTGAATTTTTTTCTTGAAAAATGCCAGGCATCCTTAACTGTCTCAGTTCACTATATAGACAGGAACTATGAGGAGAGATTGGCACGCAAGCACAGTCAAAAGCCACCAAGTTTTTTGAAGCAGTTTTAGAGAACATACACTGTTTCCAGAGTCTATTATGCACATAACATACAGAAACCATGAGACTTTCCTCAAAGCTTTTCCCACAGAAGACCTTTGGCAAGGGTTGATGATAAAACAACTCATTTCATCTAACTGAAAAGTATATCCACAGATTGGTTCAGGAAGAAGCATCGCATACAACTCTGCAGAAAAGTACTAATAAAATTACACAAACACGTTGAAATTTCATTAATGTTTTGGTAGGTGTAGCTCGGCCATCTTATTGCATGCTGATACAAGACCCATTATTTGTTAACTGCAGCCACAAGCATGTAATAGAGTAATGAGAACCAAATGCTAAGACAGCTCGTTCCGGCAGACAGAGCAAGCTTTGATGCACTCCACGCTCTTACTTTGATTGATTTTACACCTGCTTTCCTCCCACTTCCTTCTCGAAGCCGTCACGCCGTTATCTCATTAGCGCGGCACTTCAGACACAGTAATTAACACCGAGCTGAATGAACAATTATGCAAATACTGCACCTGCCCTAAACTAACATTAAGGTTAAATAAAGACTTCTTAGGTTAACTCAGGCCACTAAGACCTGACTGTTTTGCCGTTTCAGCAGCTTTGAAAGCGATGCCATCGCTGCTCCAGCGCCTCCCGACACCGGTGCACCCCTGCGAGGCCGGAAGACCCCTTCAGCCATCACCGGGCACCGACGGGACGAACCCCGCGCCCCTCAGGCAAAGAGCCCGCCCGGCCTCCCACGCCAGAGCGCTGCGGAAGGGGAGGGCCCTTCAGGCCGTGGCGGCGGGCCTCGCGCTGCTTAGCAACCCGTGCGCCGCCACCAACCCCCATAGGGCACCAGCCCCGCGCCGACGTCGATTGGCTGAAATGAGACGCGCGCCATTGGCTGGGGAGGAGGGGCGGGGCGGGGCGGGCTGCGCGAGAGGCGGGGGTAGGCGGGCCTCGGTCTTCTCGTCATCTCAGGCGCCGGCTGCGCTGCCTGGGCGTGAGGGCCTGGAGGTAAGCGGCTGCCCTCCCGCAGCGCGAAAGGGCGGGCGCTAGCGGCGGGAGCGAGCGGCGGGGCTCGGGAGGTCCCGGCGTGGGCAGCGGCTGCCTGGCTGCGGCGCGGGAGCGGCCACTGGGGCTCTTGGCGCCGCTGCTCGCGCCCCCTCAGCCGCCGGCGACCGCGGGGATGGTGGAGGCTGCCGCGCGCTGCCGCTGGCTCCGCCCCGCTCCCTCCCGCGGCCGCAGGCTCCGCCCTCCTGGCGTCGCGCTGGGCCCGCCTACAGGGCGGGCGGGGCGGGGCTTCCTGCCGCCTTCGGGTTGGGTGGGGGGCGCTGTGGAGTCCTCGCCGGGGGCGAGGGGGTTGGCGAGGGGGTTGGCGAGGGGGTTGGCGAGGGGGTTGGCGAGGGGGTTGGCGAGGGGGTTGGCGAGGGGGTTGGCGAGGGGGTTGGCGAGGGGGTTGGCGAGGGGGTTGGCGAGGGGGTTGGCGAGGGGGTTGGCGAGGGGGTTGGCGAGGGGGTTGGCGAGGGGGTTGTGGATCCCGGTAGGAGCGGCTCTGCCTTCTCAGCCGGACGCCCTAGGCCCTTGGGCGTTAGGGACGGCATGAGAATTTCCCTTTTGACTTTGGAAGCGCTTTCCCGTACGCGTCCCGGTCCTAGCCGGTTCTCCCTGAGCAAGTCTCCACCCTAGCTGCTTCCCACTTGATGGTTGCTCGCCTTGCATGTGTTCCTTTGTGTCTTGGGCACAGAAACAAAGAAGATTTGTGTCCTGGAGAGTTTTCCCGAGGCAGAGGCTGCGAGGACATTCTGCCAAACGCAAAAAGCAAATCTCCCTAGTCATAAGCAAATGGAAACTAGCAAGGAAAACTCGGTTGGGCATAGCGAAAATGTTTCGTGGTTTGTTTTTTAATCCCTAGGAACATGCTTCAGGAAGGTGCACACGGAAAATGGACAGTGTCTAGTAGTGATGACAGTACTGAGGAAAACTCTGACAGTGAAAAACCATCTACATCTTCACTATTCGATGCTGCACGTGGCAGATCAAGTGGGCCGCAATATCCATGCTCTGAAGCTAGGAAAGCTGCTCACAAGAGAAAAGCTTCTCCTCTGAAGCTCAGTGATAAAACAAATTCTACAGAAATACCTCCAGCAGAAAAACGGAGAACTAGCCAAGAAGGCTTAGGCTGGTGTCTTTCTAGTAGTGATGAAGAGCCTGAAGATCAGGAAAAGCATGTCCTAAAAGAAACACTGAAGGAAGAAAAATGTGATGTATCCAAAGAACATTCTCTGAATCTTTACAAAGATGATGAACTCTCAGACAAGCAGAAAGCAGAGGAGTATAATGACACATCCAGTGAAGCCCAAGATACCTGGGATTTGTTGAATGGAAACCATTTCAGGTTTTTTCTTACTAAAGTCAGTGGAATTGAAAAGTGCTATAATTCTGGAGCCCTGCACATAAAAGGTGAACAAATGGCTTCTACACAAGTGGGCTTTTGGGAGGTTTGTTTACAAAAGAATGCTTACTTTTAGTTTCTGCATATTTTTAAATGCAAGTATTCCTTGAGGAAACTGAAGCTTTACGTTCTAAATGTGCAAGTTGTAGAAATTGATTGTTACCTTTGCCTTTCTCTTTTAGAAGTACAGTGTATAAAGCATTAATTTGCTGATACTGATTCTGTTGTAACTTCTGAGTTACGCTGCACAAATCCAATGTACGTTTGCCTAAGGCAAATCATATGGTGCTGCTTATTGCTGCTTTCTGTGTAAATTAATCTGGGGAAAACCACTTGCCCTTGAGGCTCTTGAAGGGACTCTTCCTGGGTGCCTTGCCATGCTCCCTGAGTAGTTGTTTACACTTGTCCTCGTGCTGCTGAGTGGCTTGGACCTAGTAATTCACTATTACTTGGTGCAGTATGGGATAGTACTTCTGAAGTTTTGGTGTTGGGATTCATGGGCCCATTTCAATTCAGTCAGAAGTGAATGTAAGTCAGGATGGAGTGAAGTCTCCGGTGTACAATACTGATGCTTCAGGAATGTTGTGTAGTTGTTGTTTGATGTAAGGGGAAACAGCTCCGTGCACCTGTAAACATCCCCTCATTCAGAAATTTCATCGTATACACCAGAAGACAGAATCAGAAACAAGCATTCATAAGAGATTTTTATGCACGGAAATACAGTAACGCGAGGCAGAAAAGGTTTTTAGTTCTTTGGAGGAGAACAAATGAATGAAGACCTGTGCGAATAGGTTGTAACTTTTCCTCAGCCTCACGTGCGCCTTATGAGCATTGACTCTTGATGGCAGCCTGGTGTCAGAGACCTCACTTGCTTTACTGCTCTATGTCTTTATCTGCTTTTGGCTTGCCCTCTCTTAAGACTAGTTGTCCTGCTAAGTGATTAGTTGAGCTGGTGGAGAGGCTGAGGTTTTTTTGTTTGTTTGTTTAACCTGCAAAACCAGATTTCTGAATAGATAGGGCATGAAATATTTTGCCTGTTATAGAAGGTATTTGTAGGTTATGTTTTCAAGTTGCTGTTGTGCTTCGACTATTAAGGTGTTAAATTCTCAGTTGGATTAGTTTTCTGTGTTGCCAAGAATGAGCTAAGGATACCCCTACTCTACAGCTGGTCTGCAGCAGATAAATCTTTAAGAATTAACTATCCCCTTATTGCTGCTACCTGCCACAGTTCTTCAAGCCTTTTCTATTGGGGAGAGAGTAGTTTGTCCCTTTCTGCATATGAGCTTGGTTTTTCTCCTGATGAGTTTTTAAAATGTTATCTACTTTGAGAGGATTAATGCTTTTTGTCAACGTAGGACCATAAGGATTTCACAGGGGAATCAGTGACTGGAGTATTCCAAACAGTAAACTTCAATGTGACTGTCTGTTAACACCAAGTCTGTGAACAATCTGGCACTTGTATTGTGGTAGTTATCAAACTGTTCAAGATGTGAAATCTTTACTTGCCTCTTTTACTCAAGTATGCTTTAATGTTTTTAATAGATATTTTGTCTCCTCTTTTTGGGACTCTCGTGTCTTCTGCCCAGGTGAGTTTTCTGTTTGCCAAATTGATTTCACTTGTATATTTCACTTTATTAAACTTGATAATCTATGCTTGTGCCATGTAGCTGATATTAGCAGGGAACTCTTAAAATACAGAAGGAACTCCAAATGTTTTCAACTGTACAACAGTGTATTGAAGTACAAAAATCATTCCATGTTCTGCTGAGAATTCGTGCAGTTATAAGGCTGCTTTTTCCTGGTTTGAGGAGTGTGCAACTGAAAAATTAATATTTATCCGCATGTAAATACAAGGCTTTTTCTTTCAAAAAGATAAATCTAGGAATGATATTTTTGTTATTCCATAGAAGCTTTTGCTATCATTCATTGTATAAGCATATGGCAAAGAGATGGTTCTTGAAACAAAGCTTTTACGTTATGTTATGCGATTTTTTTTTCCTCCTGCATGTTAAGTTTTATGAACACTATTACATACTTTTGAGTAACTTAAATTCATTCCTGAATTGTTAAGAAACTTGAAAGAAAGCATGTGAAATTCAGAAATACACCTGTTCATAAAACATGATGTGTGTGGTATCAGTGGTACTGAGTGATGACTTTACATAGAAAGCTTTCATGCTATAGTTTGTTGTTTTGACAAACTCTGCTTTTCCTTTTTAATTAATCTGTTTTCTTTTTCTTAATCTACAAGTTTAACTACTGTATAGATGTGGGATGGCTTGTAAGACAGTATCCGCCGGAGTTCAGGTATGTTTATTTTACAAAGATGAAATGATACAGTTTCCAAATCATTCTGTTCATGCAAGTTACTGTTACAACTGAATGATAAAACACTGTTTGTAGTTGCAGATTATTGTTACCAATTGTGTATGTGTAGATGCCGTGCAAGATGCCTTGCACGCTTAGTCTGCAGCTGTAGTTCTCTGTTGCTTTCTTGCCTCTTTTCAAGACTCTTAAATGGTGAGAGTTCACTGTGGCTGGTTTCTGATTTTTATTAATTAACTCTTAGGATGTCCCATTGTGGGCCACAGTGAGAATGCAGTAGATGACCTATAAAGATGGGAAAAAGAAGCTTCTTGCCATACAGTTTACTGAGTCAAGAGAAAGGTGGGAATGTAGGAAGAGCACAAGAAAATTATGTGAAAATGACCAGGATATGTCAGGGATGTGATATGGTTGGAGTTGCTGGATATTGTGGTGAAAGCAGTTGTTATGTTTGCTTGAAATTCCATTCTGATAACTGCAACCTACTGCAGATGAAGTGAGCATGTGACATACAGGTTTCTTCTGGTGTTTTGCATTTTACTGGAAATGCAGTAGAACAGAATATTAAGAGAATATAAAACCACTGCCAGAGTAGACCTAGCCCTCTCCTTTTCCATCTCATTCTTCCCATCTTCTGCGTAAGGTAACAATGATTAAATTGTCTTAGATCCCCACTATGTATATCAACACTTTCAAAAGCTTTTACCTGTCTGTTTCTAATTGTAAGGAACTCTTGTCTGTATAAAAGCTTGCGTTGGTAGTTTCTATTCTGGTGCCTGATGCAGTCCATGCTTCCTCTTTTCCCTCCCTGCCCCCCACCCCCCGTTAAAGTTTTCTAGTGTATTTCTCTTAGAGGGTCTATTGTAGTTACTGCTGATTTGAGTTAGTTAATAAGGCATATAGATTTTAGTGCCACCTTCCTGCTGGGTTATCAGATTTAGGAACCAGAAGTAATAGCTACATGAATGATTACTAATTCACTTCATGTTTTAATAGTCTATCTCCTTTTATTTAAGGAAAAAGCCATTGTTGATAGTTCATGGTGAAAAGAGAGAATCCAAAGCTGAGCTGCTTGCACAAGCACGCCCTTATGAGAACATTAGCTTTTGTCAGGTAATTAACATTATTAAGCCATCTGTTGCACTCAAAAATCTTGTTATGGATAAAGAGAGGCACACCTTTATAGGGGAAGTCAAGAGTTTGTTATGCTTTGAGGAATATACTTACCAGGACCATAGGACTATGTTCCTGGTTTTTTGTGGATGACGGTCTAATCACACAGAATGGCTGCCCACAAAAATGTCACGGGGCTCACAGAAGAGCTGCACACCTTCTCCCCTGACATGTTGCACTCAAATTCTTGTAATGGCTGAAAAGGAAGACCCTCAGGTCCTTTTCTGCAAGGAAAATATTGTTTCTGGAAGTATTACCTGTAAGAGACCAGAAATTCTGCTGGAGCAGTTCCAGCAAAGAGTTGCATTGCCATTTAAGTTCTAGACATTAGAGAGAACATTTCTAAGTGTTGAAGAGAAAAAATAATGTTGTGATCTGCCCACTAGAGAGCAGTGCAATGGAATAAAATGAAGAAGCACTTCTCCTTTAATCTTTTTCCATGTAGGAATGCCTGATAGCAATTTTTAATGATCAACTCTTTAACTTTACAGGCTAAACTGGATATTGCATTTGGAACTCACCATACGTAAGTAACAGCTATGAAGCAGAAAGCTTCACTTCTAAAGATGACCACAGCATTGGTACATGCTGTTAATGTAATTGGACTAGTAACTAGTGTTTTAATTTATGGGATAGAAAGATAAATTATTGCTGTTCCAGAAAACATAATTCTGATGGCCTAATGTATATTGATGAATTTTAAAAGTAGTGTTTTTCATGTTCTATGTATCTGTTTCATTTATCTGCAAGTTGTTTTAAAGCCATAACACTGGGTTGATCAGTCACTGGCAGCTTGGACACAGCACTGATTTACTGCTCAGTTTTTGCAGCTAATGTGATGCATGGAAATGGTCTGGAAATAATTGCCGAATTTTGGGGTCTTTTCAAAGAAAAAACTTTAAATTGATGGAAGTGTCACAAAGGTAATTTTGTAGATTGCAACCTGCAGCTAAGATCAGATTTCATCTTGTGTCTCAGTAAAGATCTTTAGTTTCAGGGCACTGCAGTATTTCTTAACCAGTTAATCGTTTTGTATAACGTTTCATAAAACGTGCCGTTATGTTAAACTGTTGATCTGAAATGCCCACTTAAGGTACATCTGTGTTTCTGGTAGAAAGCATCCTGACCTCCTCATTGCCTGCTTGGAGAAGAATATGCAAATAAAGGAAAGAAATCAGCATTTCAGAAATGAGTCTTGCTTCTCTCTCAGGTTTAAAGTGTGGCATAGGAGGAGTGGTGGTTGTCTTTCAAATTGATCATTTTTAGAGCTTTAGTTATCTTTAAAGCTTTAGCTTACTTTCATTTAAGCAGCAGCTCTCATTCTCTGTAGAGACAACTTCAAATTGTTTTCTTCCATCACAATTTAGAATAAATAAGTGATAGTGATGTTAAATGCTCCAGTTCTTCAACCCTATATTTTAAGTGTTGTTCTGGGTAGTGTATCTGGGAATGCATGTTCCACTGCAGAGTGAACAGTAGTGGGTAGCAGACCAGTAAATTGAATCTTGGTGGGTAATGAAACAGTTTTGTTCCAAGGGAAAACTTCACCCCATCAGATACAAAGAATTAAATTCACATCATTCCTGTTGCATGATGTAAAGCTTAAATTACATGTTGGTGATATTTTTTTTGAGGTGGTGGTGTTTTGGTCAGTTGTCAGTTGCATATACCTTAATCTTGCACTTTACTTAGCTGTAAAATACATATTTCACTGCCAACTCAATTTGTGCTTAGATCAAGGCGAACACAGATGTGGGGAACTATTTTATAGTTATGGGGTCTTGCATGCTGCATAAACTATGGCGTAAGCACAGGAAAACATGCAGGTCTTCGTTAGTTTCCTGAACTCTAACATTTAAAGCAGAAATTACTGAATAAATTGTCTAAATTTGAACCTGATATGATTTGCGTAGCATTTTCTCACTGTGGGACACAATAAAAATGTATTTATTTTCCCTTACAGCTTTCATTCTTGAGCATTAGTTTCTGTCTCATCCTTCAGGGTCATGTGGATACACTGCCTTTACACAACTATTGAAAACTTGTGTAGGAAAATTTGAGCACTTATGCTATGAAGAATACAGACGTTTATTTTTAACTCTGTTACTAATTTTAAAACTCCTTTGTGTTGTAGCTTGAATTTAGATTTATGGTAGATAAATAGCTTTTTTGCCATCCTAAAGGTTAGTTACTTATGTATCTCCTTTCATTTTAAAATTTGTCAGTTTAAGAGAAAATAACTGGGTTTTAATAAATTCAGCTATAAGCAAAGGCCTTTTGGTGTCCTTAATTCTTTTTTTTTTTTTTTTTAACTATCTGCAAAGGAATGAGTTTAATTTAGGAAATAAATGTTCTGCAATGTTCATTTTTGCTTTGTGAAGTCAATTGCACAAGATGTTAAGCTGTACTCTGGAATATATCGGATAATGCTGCTGACAGAGTACAAGGGGATAGCCTAAGGACTGCCATAAGAGTTTGGCACCCACATGTATTGAAGTCTTCAAAGTCTTCAACTCTTCTTGCACTATGCAGAGCAAATATTTTGAAAATAATTATCTTGGAACATTTTAATAAATTGTTAATTTATCTCGTACTCTTGGTGTACTTGAAAAAGACAGTGTTATATATATTTTTATTTTTTTAAAGGAAAATGATGTTGTTGTTATATGAAGAAGGTCTTCGGGTTGTGATACATACATCCAATCTTATTGCTGAAGATTGGCACCAGAAAACTCAGGGGTAAGCAACAATCTCTAGCAGGTATATGTTTAATACTTTCTGTAGGTATCTGCTACTGCTGGACACAGAATACTAGGTCAGATGATCCAGTAGTACAAGTCTTGCCTCAGATAAAGCTATCCTGCAAAAACCCAAAAGAGTCAAACCTAGAATGGTGGTAGCTGTCTAAGCCTAAACTCTACTTGCTTTCTAGTGTAAACTAGCCTAAACTCTACTTGCTTTCAGTATGTCCTGAGCTGGCTGTTACCTTTAACTCAGTCTGACTGATTTAAGGTTATGTATTATGCCATGCTATCTCTTTATGGACAAAACTACCTAGCTACGAAGTACTCTATACAAATCTGAGGCAGCTATTTAAAAATTACCTTAATACTACAAGGATAATGTGAACGAGCAGGTGTTTTGCTTCTGCTGTGACTGGATCTAGAACATAACCTGATAAATGCTGGGCACCATTGGTTCCTTAATACAGTAGATGACCCAGTATCCATCAGTAACCTTTCCTTGAAAGGAATTTTCTTTCTTTGGTGTGGGTTTTTTTGTTGGTGTTTGGTTTTTTTTGGTAGAAGTTTTTAAACTTAATAGCCAGCTTGGGGCACAGTCCTATTCTTTGTGCTCTGAACAGAACTAAGTGCCATGTTAATACAAGGCTCCTCAACCTCTTGTTTTATATTTTTATGGGAGCATTTTTAGTTAGATCTCCACAGTAAGGGTATAAGATTTCGTCAAACTAGCTGAAAATTGGTTTTTCAGAAGTTACTGTCACCTTGACATCCATTTTGATGCCTTTAAATCTGGCAAGGTTTTGAGGCTTTTCACTTGTCTGAGACAAACTCTCATAAGGGTTTTTGAGTGGCAAAAATATAACCATGGGGTGGGGTTTTTTTTTGTTATTTGCTTGTTTGGGTTGTTTGTTTGTTTTTCCTTAATCTTATTTAGGGATGGCTTTAGTATCTTTTGGCAGTTAGCTTTTCAGAAAGCCAAGAAGGCATGAAGATCTTTATTTGGGATGCTTAACAAGTTGCCCTACTTGTCAAACATGAAAATAATTTTTCTTTTTAGCTTTTGCATGCTGCAGTAATACATAGTATCACCAATACGATGGTTTACTGGCTTCTGTTTTATAGGCTTCTGAATTACAAAGGATAATATCAAGTTGGAAAGTTGATAAGGCAGAACTTTTGGTTTCCATGGCCACAATAATGTGTGACTGGAAAGAAATTCTAGATGTTTTCCCTGCCTAGTGCCCACCCTATTTTATTCTGATGGAAGTTCTGGAGAGGCAAGTTATCACTGTGGCCTACTCTTCAAACTATGCAGAACTTTCAGGTGCTCTGATTGGTGGTTTTCTATATCCTTACACAGACCAGTAGCTTAACAGAATGCATTGCAGTGTTCTATCCATACAGAAAACTTTGATGAAAGGACTACTGGTTGGTAAGTCTGAGCCTGGCCTGTTTAACAGTGATGAGATCTGTAAATGTATGCATGGATAAATGTGTTGAGATGATAGTGTTTGTTTGAAAGTGTTAGTTTTATGGTGTTGAGTATAAGACTTCACACTTCTGAAATTGTAAAGGTGCGTTGCTTTATAGGTAGTGTCACAATAAATCTGTCTAGCATTCATTGAATACCTTCAGATGTGCTTTAATCGCTTAGTGAAACCACATGTTAATGTGTGGTGTCCTTGTTTTTGTGGCTTTGTTTTTAGAATATGGCTAAGCCCCTTATATCCAAGGCTACCTCAAGGAACAACTGGTTCTGCTGGTGAATCTGAAACCAATTTTAAATCTGACCTAATCAGTTATTTGATGGCTTACAATTCTCCTACGCTTAAGGAATGGATAGATCTGATTCAAGAACATGATTTATCAGAGACAAGGTATGTGTTATCTTGTGTTTATAGTAACTTGCATGCTTTTTTCCCAAAAAGATAAAACATCTCTGTTAGGATCTATCAGACCATGTGTTTGTTTGGTAAGCTTACCTTGCTTCAGGTTTGTGTTCAAACGTGAGTCCAACTTGAGGCAGCTTTTCAAATCTATCTTATGCAGGTAAGGTTGAGTTGACCAACTTCTGGTTTTTTAACCATACATTTTAAAGGAATGAAAAAAGGTGCATCAGCAGTAGCTTGACAGAAGGTAGCTGTAAGTTGTTGGGATTCAAAGTTTCATTTAAGTCAGTCTAGCTTAAATATTTGCTCCAATAAAATTACCAGTGGAAAAAAAGCCCTGAGTTGTATTTGGTTTGTCATGTAAGAGGGATCATATAAGTAAAGGTTATATATGGGGATATATAATGGGGATTTTATTAAGAATAGGCTTCTGTACTTTTAAGGTAAAGGTCAATCCATATATGTATGCATAGAATTTTGCTCATTACAGACACAGGTCGTATCTGGTAGGCCATATTATGTTGAGCAATAATATACTTGGTCTGGAAACAGTCTTCTCTAATATTACATTGCTGATACCACTTTCCACTGAAACATGTTATTCAGAAAGTGAATGTCCTTGGCTGCTTAATAGCAGTTTTATAAGCTGGCAAAAATCATTGAAAAGAAAAGCTGAAAAGAGCCATAAACTGGAAATAGAGACTGAAACCTTGTCTAGCTTAATGTATGAAATAAAAAATGTGCTTTTTTCTTTACATGGAGTCTTAGAAGGTTGCAGAGGGGCAGAGGATGTACCTTATAGTCGGGGTGGCTGAGCCCTAGCTGATGTGAGTTTATGCATGGGTTAGGGAAGAGTCACTTGTTAGGATAAGGATCAGTTCTTTGCCATATTAAAAAAGTAAGGGCAAAGTCAAACACATTAATAAACCATTATTAGGAAGACAATTGTAAAACCTGTACTTTGCATCTGAGCTATTAGGTGCCCAAATGAAATCTCATCCCTGAATCTGCTGATCTGGATGTAGCATTAGATTGATTTTACGCAAAATTACATTCCCAATTCTGTGCCAAACGAGCTATTTGCATTTATCGCTACCATTATTATCTTCTGCTTTCTGGTACACAGAAGTAGATGCAGTTCCTGCCCATGGTATGGAACAGCCTGGTGGTACGTCAGCCCTATAGGATGTTAACAATAAATTATACAGCTGAAAATCCACTTTCCTGTATATTGTAAATCTTAAGTGGGAAAGATTAAATATTTCTGGTTGCACTTCTACATCTAACCTTGCTGATAGGTTTTACTTAAATACCTTAGTACTTTACAAACCAAAATACTGCAAAGCTGCAGATAACTTGGTATTGTTGGTTTTTTTTTTTTTTTTTCTTTCTGTAGAGTCTATCTGCTTGGTTCTACCCCTGGACGATATCAAGGTAGTGATAAAGAAAAGTGGGGTCATCTTAGACTCAGAAAGGTACTAAAGCTACTGTAAGCTTTTTTGTTAATACATTCAACTTTAAGTGTAAATTTGGAGAGCATTCTTTCATTCCTTTCAATTTTTCTAGATAAGATCAACAGTCTTTTAGTAAATTGCTAGTTTAAACTGTAACAGTAACATAAGCTTGCAACGTATGACAGCGTAGACTTTGCACACTATATTCCTGGGCATTATTGCCATGGTCAGCTTGTGGTTTAAATTGTCATGTGCTTACAGATCTCTGAGGAGCAACCATCACTCAAATAACTTCCTGTCTACTGCTGGTGTTTCAAACAAGTGTCACGCTATAAAAATCAAGTCTTCTGTGACTGGGAACTAAATACAGCCTTTTTCAAAGGTGTTTCATAAGAAAAGATGTGTTGATAGACTTGACTGCACATAGGGAAGAGCCTTTTGTTGTTTAAGTGAATGTTAAGGGCTATTACAGTTTCTTTTTATCCTAATGACCTGGCCAAAAAAAAAAAAATCAAACAGTTTGCTTATAGCTGATGTCATTGTTTCATTCAGGTTTTTAGTTATGCTCTAGTATTTTTCTAAGATCTTCTTATTATTTTTAAACCAATTGAATAATTAGGAACATGGATTTTTTTTCATATTTTTGATATTTTTTTCACCTCCACCCTCTCCTGCATTATTTAGATAAGCCATAATGGTAAATCGTCGTACAAGATTACATATCTCAAGTTTGTAGGGCCCATTCTTTTTCAGTATTTATTTGGAATCAGGTAAGGTATTTCATGTCATCTGTTAAATGCCTCTCATAAGTGGAGAATTTTCAACCTGCATCGCCTGCTGAAGTGGCATTATTTCAAATTCCATTTTGAATTTTACATGGAATTCTAATGCTATCCATGGCAAACTTTAGTGACATACAAAATGTCTACTTACCGTGTTGCTTTTCAAGACAAGTTTGTTCTCTTAGACCTCCCCTGCTTGTAAAGAGCTTGCCCTTTCTGACGTATGTTGTCTGCGTGGGGTTTTTTTGCCTAGTCAGACAATTACTGAAACCAAAACAAAACAGAAAAAGCCTGTAAAGGATAAAGATTGTCTTGTGGCAAATGTTTCTGTGATCAAAAAGATTCAGTTTTTTAGTGACAATGCAGATAGACCTGGTGACACAAAACTGAGGACTGAAGCCATTTATTTATCTGCCCTCTGTAGAGAGGGGAAAAGGTAGCCACTACACACACTTCAATATGTGCCAATATCCATCTGTTTTTAATGTGACTTTAAATTCCACTTACAGCTAAAGAACTCCTCTAAAAGGATTATTTCAATTTTCTCTTCAATTGTTCTTTTTTCCCCCTCTTATTCTGGGCTTCTATTGTAGCTGGGGCTTCAGGATATGAGAGGAATTTTATGGCCAACAACCACCAAATACAATAAATTAAACAACTAAATCTTTTTATGACTTCTGAAGCTAATGTTTCATGTTTTCAGAAAGAGCTGCTAGCATTATTTTTACCCATTATTTAGTGGTTGGCTTCAGTGCTTTTGGATAAAACTTGTGATGTTTGATCTTCTCTTGAAGGAGCAGTGGGTCTCTTTGGAGAGCCTGACTTTTTTATTGTGAGGTGAAATATGAATGTTAATCTGTTTTGTTGTCAGAAGTGAATTATAACGGATTTATTATATCAGAAGTGATATCAAACCCCTAATTAAGGTTTTGTTTGTCTGTTGAAGTCTAACAATGTTTTAATTTCCCTCGCTAGCTTTTGAAAGAGCATGCTTCGTCAGTACCAGCACGGGAATCCTGGCCTGTTGTTGGACAGTTCTCAAGCATTGGTTCAATGGGCGTTGATGGGTCCAAATGGCTGTGCTCGGAATTCCAAGAGAGCCTGGTGGCTGCAGGCAACAGTGTGTCAAATCTCCTTAAATGTGATGTTCCAATTCATTTGGTATGTCTTTCAGATGCTAGTGACCTTTATTTAACGTTTATTCGTTATTTAAATCTTGGTCATTGGTTTGCTTTTAATGTTAAGAAGACATTAATGTACTTTTCATCCTGAAATCATAAGGATGCCACACAGTGACAATTAGTGTATGGTATGCTATAAAAATGTACTATAATTTCCATCTGCCTGTCACTGGAGTATATATAATTTAATCAAAATTATATCCTCATTCTATAGCTTGTCTTTCAGTGAGTTTTAGAGATGCAGCTGTTTCTGCTGCTGAAATGTAACTGAACCCTGGATGATTAATACCTAAACCAAATTATTTTCTAACATGGTTATTTTGGTCGGGTTATTAGCACAGTTAAAGGTAGGAACAGAAACAAGTCTGTGGCAGGAGCTTGTTAAATGAAGGACACAACATTGTCAGACTATGCCCTTACTCTGTGCTACTTGCCCCTGTATGCTCATATTTGAGATACGAGTCTAAACTCATAAAATAACGTTAAGAGCTTACTTTGAGTCTAAACTCATAACGTTAAGAGCTTACTTTGACCACTGTGGAAGTGATTGAAGCAGGGTTGTTTGAGGCTTGCTAGCTGATTTTGGCAAGCTCTGCAAGAGAGGTAAAAATACTTTGTTACTGGAACATGACTAGTTTTAAGCTGCAGTGTAGTTTTGTTCATTCTGAAAATGAAGCTTTTCATGTTTTGTGGTTCTGTTGGTTTTTTTTTTTCTCAAGTTTTCTTTAAAGTGAATTTGGTTTGAAAACTGACAGCTTGTGTACTTAGAGTTGTTATTAATTTCCCCTCCCCCCTCCCTCCATGAAGGTTTATCCTACTGTGAACAATGTGAGGCAAAGTCTGGAAGGCTATCCAGGTAAGCAGATGAACCCCCATTTATTAGCTTTTTGTTATCATAATGTCCTGAAAAATCACTTTTGTGTGTGATGTTGAATGAACCTGAAGTTGTCATCGTGCTGAGAACTTGGTAGAACAGGTGTTAGTAGAATCCTTTTATTACTGTTACTGGAGCTCTGACTCCAGCTCTCCCATTGTGATTGAATAGAAAAAGCTTTGTGGGTATTGGTATATGATGTTTAAGTCTGTATTGCTATGCTCATACATCACAGTATAAAAACCCCATCACTTGCCCACCTTTCTAACTGCAGTCATACTTTCATTTTTGGCAAAAGACTCAGGTTTGAGTGTGCCAAGTTCTCCTTGTGTTTTCTTTGCGGTGTCATCCTGCACATCAGATTCAGCGCAGCATGAGATGCTTCACTACTCATTAGTCATTTTTAGTATTGCAGTGTGTAATTTTTCTGTTCAGTCTTCCCATGTTTGTGTTCCTGAAGTCAGTATATTTGTATAGAAAACACAGTCCCAGCCAGCCTGAAAGAGGAAAGAGGTACAGTAGTATTTTGATGCAGAGAAGCTTCTGTTTCTCAAAAGCAAATACTTACATGGGTTACATCCATGCATGCAAAGGGAGCTGGCTGGTGTCAGTGCAAGGCCGTCGTCCATTAGCCTTCAAAAGGTCAAGGCAAATGGAAGAGACTGAGGACTGAAAGAAAGGAATCCTTTCCTCTCTATAGGAAAGGTAAGAAAGAGGATCTGGGGATCCTCACGTCTGGTCAGCCTTACCTTGATCCCTGGGAAGGTGATGGAACAAAGAATCCTGGAAACCATTTCCAAACATATGATGGACAAGGTGATCAGCAGTAGTCAGCATGGATTTATAAAGGACAAATTATGCTTAGTTAACCAGATGTCCTTCTATGACGAGATGACTGGCTTAGTGAATGAGAGGAGTGCACTGGATGTTGTTTATCTTACCTTTAATAAGGCTTTTGACACTGTCTCCCGAAACATCCTTACAGACAACCTGATGAAGTACAGACAGTAAGGGCGGATTGGAAACTGACTGAACTGCCAGGCCTCAGTGGTTGTGATGGATGGAATGAGGGCCAGCTGGAGGTCAGCCACTAGTGATGGTGTATGCCAAGCTTTGATACTGGAACCATACGCTTAGTATCTTTATTAATGGCCTGCGTGGTGGGACAGAGTACACTCTTGGTAAACTTGGGAGGAGTGGCTGATGTATCAGATGAGTGTAGTTGCCTTTCAAAGGGACTACAGAGGCTGGAGAAATGGCTGAGAGGAACCTCACACAGTTCACCAAAGGGCTATGCCAAAGTAGTGTGCTGGGACAAGAATAGCCCCAGGCACAAGTACGCACTGGGGTTGACTGGGGGAAAGCAGCTTTGCAGAAAAAGACCTGGGGGTTCTGGTGGTCACTAGGCTGAAGATGAGCCAACAATGCACTCTTGTGTCAAGAAGACCAACACATCCTGGGCTGCATTAGGAAGCAGACTGCCAGCAGGCTGAGGGAGGTGACCCAGCCCTTCTGTTTAGTGGTGAGACCACATCTGGGGTGCTGTGTCCAGTTGTTGGCTTCCCAGTACAAGACAGACATGGATATACTGTACCAAGTCCAGCAAAAGGTCATAAAGATGAATAAGGGATTGGATCATCTGTCATAAAAGAAGAGGATGAGAGAGCTGGCAGCCTGGAGAAGAGGGCTTAACTGGGAGACCTTACCAGTGTGTATTTTTGGTTCCCACAAGTGAAGTTAGGGTCTTGTGAAGTACATCTGGTTGTCTACAGCATCTGTTCAGCATAGCTGATACTCTTGAAAGTCAGAGCTGCAATCTGTGCAATGACTCCTTACTGTCACTTCTTTCCCATGGTGAAATAACTATTTCTGCCAAGGACCCTTTCTGTGGACTCCTGCAGGTAGTGTGTCCCTGAGAGTAGTAAAGCTTTTGTAACCAGTCCTTATGGTGTATTCACAGGTTGAATACAGCAGGTTTTGCATCATGTTTTTATTACACAACACAAATAAAAATCAGTAGGCCATAGCTGATTCTTCTTTGTTAAATTCATTTCAAGACATCGCAACATGCATTAGCCAAAGACCAGATCAATACAAATACAATTTTATCAGAGAAGTTTTTGCTTTTGTCATGGTTTAGGCCCAGCTGGCAACTAAACACCACGCGGTTGCTCCCTCACTCCTCCCACCCACCACTGGAGTGGGGAGGAGAAAACATCAGAAAAGGCTCGTGGTCAGGACAAGGACAGGGAGGGATCACTCACCACTTACGGTCACAGGCAAAACAGACTCGACTTAGGGAAACAGTCAATTCAGTTGGTTACCAATCAAATTGGAGAAAAAGAGAGCTAAATCAAGACCTTAAAACACCTCTTCCCACCCATCCCTTCTTCCTGGGGCTCACCTTTGCTACTGATTTCTCTACCTCCTCCCTGCCCAGGGGAAAAGGGAAGGCAGGTTGTGGTCTGTCCATCACATATTGTCTCTGCTGCTCCTTCCTCCTCAGGGGAGGACTCCTCACACTCTGCCCCTGCTCCAGCATGGGGTCCCTCCCATGGGAGACAGTCCTCCACCAACTTCTCCTACCTGAGGCCTTCCCATGGGCTGCAGTTCTTCACAAACTGCTCCAGTGCGGGTCCCTTCCATGGGGTGCTGTCCTTAGGAGCAGCCTGCTCCAGCATGGGCTTCCCATGGAGTCACGGGCTCCTTTGGACACAGCCGCCTGCTCCGGCGTGGGGCCCTCCCCTGGCTGCAGGAGGGTCTCTGCTCCCCCATGACCCTCCATGGCTGCAGGGGCACAGCCTGCCCTCTCCCCATGGGCTGCAGGGGAACTTCTGCTCTGGTGCACCTCCTCCTGCCTTTTTGCACTGACCTGGGGGTCTGCCTGGCTGTCCCTCTCACATCCCATTTTTCTCCTTCTGCTCCTTTCTCCACTCCGGGTCTCTTTGGTTTTCCCCTCTTAAATGTGTTAATTGCAGAGGTGCTAGCTGGCATGGCTGTGGCCAGGGGCAGATAGGACTTGGAGCTGGGGGAGCTTCTTGAAGGAGCCATCTGTGTGGCCCCTGCCCTGCTACCAAAACACAGCCACACAAACCCAACACAGCTCTTTAAAATAATGTTGTTTGGTTTGTGTTTTGGTTGGGTTTTGGTTTTCTTTTTTCTGAAAGCTGCTTGCTTTATTCTGTCTAGCTTGTATGGATAATGATTCTAACCTGTTGATATTAAGTGGTATCATAACAAAAGATTACCCATAAACATCTGTCTTCTAGGAGGACTTAATTCTATAGCCTGTATGCTGTTTCTCTTTTTCCTAGTGTAAATCTGCTGCAAAGTGTTGAGGAACTTACTACATTATAAGAATGAAACAAAAAAACACCCTATATGACATTTTGTACTACTGAACATAAATCATGAGAATAGTACAGATAACTTATTCTCCAAGGTGCTTTCTGCTTTTAGACTTTAAAAAACAAGTATTCTTATTCTGGTTTTTATTTCCTTAAGCTGGTGGCTCGCTTCCGTACAGTATACAGACAGCACAGAAACAGCTGTGGTTGCATTCCTATTTTCAGTAAGTAGAATTCAATTCTTTGTAAGTTTAAACATACAGTTTAACAAAAAACCCTCAATGCTATAATGTTTGAGTGTTAAAAGCAAATTAACGGGAAGTGATCAGAAGCATGATATCCTTAAACTCCTTAAAATAAAAGTCTTCAGTCCCTTATGTGCTGGTGTTATCTCCAAAACATGGTCAAAACATGTTATTTAGCTGTAAAAATCAGTTGAGGTACTGTTGTTAATGGAGGGCACTACCAGATTTTGGGTCCTGTAAACTTCTGCTTAGAGGGTTGGGTTTTTTATAGTTGCATTTCCATCTCACTTGTGCCTCAGTTAACAGGATTTCAACTAAGCCACAACAGTGTTAGGAAGGCTTTTTTTATGTGTTTGGTTTTTTGAGTGCAGCAGTCCTGCTGTAACAATTCTCCGTCCCTTATGGTAACATCATCTTTTGTTAAAGGTGCCTGACGTTTTCCATTAAGAACTTCTATTTTCACTTGCTACTAATATTGCCAAATACTGACAGTCTAACACATTCCATGCCAGATGTCTCCCTCAGGCTGAATCTTTAAAAACTTAAGCGTGTTTTGAGAACAATGGGGAAAATTGTTTTGCACAGATTAAAACAAAATTATTCTGGGTAACCTCTTACAAGACCACAGCTCCCCATTCCTTTCACCAGAAAGTTTTAACTCTTCCAGGTGGAAGCTGTGTTGGTAAGATACTTTACCCATACCTGAGTAAGTGTTTGTACAGTTGCGTATCCATTCAGAGGGCTGAGAATACAGTTGCTAGTTGCTGAGAGCATCCTCCATGCTGGATGAACATGATTGCTGCTCTGAGTCTCGGTGGCCAGTGTCCAAGAAGTGGAACTGGAACAGAAAGCACGTCAAAGCAGAGGCTTTGACTCTCCTGCCTTTGAATTGTGCCCTCTGAGCACATTCAGCAAAGAAGAAAGCTACAGACACCTTGAAGACTTCAAGATTGTTCAGTCATGATTCAAAAAGTGAGGAGATCACAAAGCTGGCAGTGTTTGTGCAGCCTTAATTCAGTTTTCTCTAAGCATGACAATCTTATTGGCAGAAAAATGTAACCTTTTTTTCAGTTAGTATCCTATTTAGTGCACAGAACATTACTTGGTAATGAGACTGTTCATTGTTTTATTCCTGTTTAATGAGAAAACACCTATATACCTGTCTCATTGGGCATATTAGGGTCCTGCTCTGGCAACTGAAGGCTGTTTTAAATTCATCTGTCAAATTGGTTGCAGATGACAATAGACTTTGCATAATTGCTCTGTAGCGACTATCCAGATGCATATTCTTACCCAGTAGTACCAGACTCTAGTCGTTAAGGAGAGCCCACGTGTAAGTGGATACCGTAAAACAGATGACGTACAGTAGCTTCTTACCTGTGGTAATGTGAGAGACACAGAAAATGGTAGGTCCTGTTTCAGTAGAGTTAAATATAAGATGACTTATTTTAAAGACTTGCTGTAATGCAGAGCTTTGTGCAGTAGAAGGATTAGAGGAATTTGTCTTTACCTCACTAGAAAAGTAATACAAAGCCAGCAAGAAACTAGGGATCCTATCAGCGTTGAAAGAAGATAAATACTTTATACTTACAGTAAAGGAGAAGGAATAGCTCCTGTTCACAAGTAGGGAAAGACTAATGGAGTTGGAAAATGGTGTCCTATAGTCTCACCCAGAAGAGCAGAACCTCTACCCCAGACATACAATTTTTATGTCTGTGCACTGCTTTTCTATGTCTTCTGCCTGTTGAGTGTATTTAACTAACCTGTAATGCTGCTCTGAATTGTAATTTCTCAAATTTCATGAAGTTATTTCTCAAAAGGATGAGGTGACTGAACTTAATACCGATTTCACTTTTCTGATTACAGCAAGTGATTGCTGGCTGCTTTGTTAGATTAGCTACTGTGTAAGTGGTGCAATTTGCTCAGCTTTCTTTCTGCTAGGGATGCTGGTTTTTTGCTTTCAGTATCGCTTGTTGATAAGGAGAAATTTGCAATGCTTAATGATTTCTGCTAACTTTTGCTTCTGAAACAGTTGATCAGCTTTAGCAGTACATAAACCATTGTATTTTAATGTTCATTTTAATTGATTGACTTTTAATGCCACATGCCTTGTTTGTGCAGTTACCTTGTCAAATTCTTATTCTCAGAGAATGGAAGAAATTGGTTTGGTAAGAGCTTGTTTGATTTGCTGTTGACAAGTCCCTAAATATAGTTGTATTAGAGCTTTATATCTGTTCTGTAGGCCTGTAGAGTTGTGAAGAATAATCATCTTTTTTCTCAGTTCAAAGAACTACAGTGTTGTTCCCCTAACATCATAAAAGATGAGAGATGGACACAGAGGACCTACTGTTCTCTTATGGTTGAGACTAATGGTGTGAGTTGTTTTCACTATGCTCAAACCTTGTTGCCAGTATCTTGAGATGGAAAGCCCATTCGCTATTTGAAGTAAGAATTAAATGATGAAAGAGGTGGTGGTGTAGAAAATGAGTTATTCCTGGCTCTACCTATGGGTTGAGCATGACTGCACAGATAATTTTCAGCTTGTTGAGATTATGTGGCTTCCCTGTCTCAGTAACTCCTCTTGTAAAGGGGCCTGCATCTGCTCCTTTGTGCCAGAAATATCAGACATTGGTGGCAATTGATACTTGCTGTATGTCTTCCTTTTAAATGCACTGTGATTGCAGCGTAGTCTCCTTTTCATACTCAAATTCACTGCAGAGTAAAACATTAAAAAAATACTTCTGCAATTTTGCAAGTAATTAGGTACGTATAAAAGCAACAGCTTGCAAACATTCACTTTTGCAGTGCAGTGCAAGTGAGTGCAAAGTATTTTCTATATTGCAAAAGATAACTTATTCATGATAGAGAATGCGCTGCATGGTTTTTTTCCTCCTCCTTTCCCAAAGAAGTCCCGATTACGTGAAACTTAAAAACAGCTGTTTGAAAAATGGAGGGGTAGAAGGGACAAAAGCTGTTGTGTTTTAAGAATTGGAACCTATATTACCTCTTTAATTCAGTGCACCTAATCATCACATTAGAGGCTGTGTAATTAAAAAGAAAAAAGAAAAGCTGCTGACTGAAATGCCACAAAAAAACCAGGAGGGGAGGAAGTAGCAGCAAGTTACAGGTAAAAGTTATCAGGATTTGTGGTGTAAAGTCAGAGTTAAGCTGTATTAGTGTTAAGGAGTTCTAGTCCTAGGAGCATAAAAGAATTAAAAACCAGCAAAAAGGTTTTCATGTTTTACTGTTCAAGTTCTGGTAATACCTACTCCCGTAACTCCTTTTCCTCACCTCACACTTGAGCTTTTAGTTTACATGGTACCATAACCTCTAACTGTCAAAATAATAACTGCTTCAAGCTCTGATTTTGCTCCATAAAATTTCTTAATGCTAGTTTCATTTAACATATTTATCTCTGAGACTGAATATGCCTGAAATTTACTGCAGTGAGATAAGTCCTTTGTACATCCTCTGCCAGTTGCATTCGGATGAAGTTTACAGTTTTAAATGTCTTAAGCCAATTTAACTAGAAGTAGTCTGAAACTGTTATATTGGCATATGCTCTCACCCTTGCTGTGCAAAGTAGCTGCACTTGTATTTTACCTTAGGCTTTTTGTGATCTGTTTTGGCTTTTATTTCCTAAAATACACTAGGAAAGTGCCACGGTGAAGTTGAAATTTATCTGTATTAAGAATAGATTAAATGAGATATTGTACCTATCTGAAACCTCTTCTACTTCTTTGGGTTTATCGTTCCATTATGCAGTCTGGAGATAAGCAGACTTTTAGGCTGAAGGAAGAACATTTCTTAAATACTACTTTACTAATAATGCTTTTAGTAAAAGCATCTGAGTTTTTCAATGAGGTAATTACTTAAAAAAAATACAAAACAACAGAAAAAACCACACACACACACACAAAAGGCCAACAAAAAACCCACAGACAAGCAAAATAACCAAACGTGATTGAAGAATATAGGACAAAAAGGAGAAAGAAAGTGACTTGCATATTTGTGCTGTCAGATTAAAGAAAATACAGCCAAAATGTATGCCCCCCCCCCCCCCCCCCCCCCTTTCAGATTTTAACTTTCTGGAATACCAGTTTCAGTCACTTGTAACTGAAATAACTGCAATTAGATTACTGTAGAATGCAAATGGAAGAGAAATGGTAGTGCTCTTACTAAAACACAGTACTTAATTGTATCTGTTAAAGATGATAAGGACACAAAAATGCAGTAGACTGAGATAGTATTTCAAAATTTTTGCAGCTAGTGGTGCAGTGAGAAGTTTGTCCTCACAACAAGGGATCTTGGCAGTGGGATCTAAAGAAAATATGTCTTCGATTCCCAATTCTACTATTTTTCCTGGTTTTCATTTTTACAGTGTTACTGGAGTGATCTCAATATTTTTGTGCCTTAAACTTAAATTTGTTTAAATTGATGTTGTGAGATAAAAGCTGTTAACAGAAAGAGCTGTTGTTGAGTTATGTAGCTTTACAATCTGTATGTATGTAAAGTGTAGAGCTCTGTAGAGGAACACAAGTTTACTGGACTGGTTTTGTATCTTATATGCCTTAGTGTGTTCTTCAAAACCAGACTTCAGTGTGGTTTGCATCAAGATACAAAGATGTCTAGTGTGCTCCAAACATGCATACAGTGTTTCAGCTCTCATCCTTTAGGAATACAGGACCAGTTCTCAGAAGCAGTTTTATTTCCTTCATCGGAGGATAGTGTTGTTATAGTAGGTCCTGACCCCTGAACTGCAAAGCCTCTTGACTTAACTCGTGGGAAAGTTTGTCATAAAAGTCAGCTTAGGTAAATAATTCCAGCCCTTCCACTTCAGTCTGCTTAGGCTTTAAATGAACACAGTTCAGGTCAGAGGTTTTTCAGAGCTGATTGATTCTTTATTTTGCCTTTTAGAAGAAATGCTAAATTAGGGAAACAAGACTGTGACAAACAAAACCAGAGCCTATTATATTCCAAACTGAGGACAGAAAAGTCTCTGGGTGGAGGAAGGGGTATTTGGAAGCCTTCTTCCTGATTTTGAGTGAGAACTAACAGCTGTGAGTGCTAAGTGCTTCTAAATGCCATGATTACATACCTTCAGTTATGTGCATACATTTACTGCTTGCTTCCAGTTTAGTTCTGTAACATTGATGCTTAATTACCCCAGCAATGGCATGTTGCTTTAAACTAGTTTTTATATACATCCATAGATAGGACCTCTACTCTCTTAAGCCCTCAAATTGCTTACTGGCCATGGGGCACAGAAAAGGCAAGAGGAAGGGTAGGTCAGCAATCTGTCAGTTGCTCCCTGCCTCTACTTCATGCTTGATGAATTGTAATGAGCTTGGAGAATTTTGTGAGGTTTAATTTGGTGCCAAGCTCCTTTGCTTAAAGGCATAACCGTTGATAGTCTTCAAAGAAGAAATATTGGCTGGAAGTTTGGATTCTGAGTGCTAGCTGGAGTGGAGGAACGGAAAAACTTGTTTGGAGAGCTTGATACAGCGCGGAGAATATCTGTCTGGTTTGTTTGTAAGGGGGGAAAAAATCCTGCCCTTCTGGCTTCTAGTAAGGTTGGGTTTCAGGGTAAAAAATTCAGTTAAATAAAGTATTTTCAGCCTTTTGGCATCGGGGCTGGGGGAGAGTGTTAAGTGTTACAAGCATAGGGTAGTGTTACTGAAAACATGGCACTGTAGTATGGCGAGTATTCTTTTAGACCTCAAAATAAAGCTGTATATGAAAAGAATTCCTTTTCTTTTTCTAGCAAATGGTCAGCAGAAATCTCAGGTCGAAGTCGTGCTATACCTCACATTAAGACATATATGAGAACCTCTTCTGACTTCCAGAAGATTGCATGGTTCTTAGTTACAAGGTAAACAACTAACCATAAACCTCTTCTTTAAAAATAGTCATATATAAAGTTGTTGTCAGTTGCAGGCCCAGGTGAGCTACTACTATAATCCTCATAATACTGTAAGTATTGATATGAATTTTTATCCATGTTTAAAGTTTCGTCATTGCATTGCCCCTTTTGGGGCTGCAAGTTGAAACAATTGTCTGGAACTGTTGGCAATTGCACCAAAATCTTGTCTGAGCTCTAACTGCCAATTTTGGGGTTCAGCATCAGCTGAAGTGATAAGTATTTTTAGACCCTGGCTTGAATTTCTTTAATACATGCTGTACGTGAATGTACTGGTTTGCACAAAATAGATGTGGGTTAAGCCTGAATTCATCTGTGAGCTGCTTTATTGTTACAAAACATGTAGATACCTAGTATTTGGAATCTGACCTTTTGTCAGATTGAGTTGTTCAGCAATCTAGCTTGAAGTCTATCTTTGTATTTCCGTTGTGGGTTGGTTTTTTTTGTTTAAAGAAGCCAGAAGAGGGAGCAAGAATGTCTTATTGTGAATGAAAAATGTTTATTTTGTTAAAACTGACTTTTGTGCAACCCTGTATACTGTAGATCATGATCTTTGTATCCTTACTCTTAAACACTCAGTTACTTTAATACTTTTTCCTTTTTATATTCTGGCTCTTTAAATTTCATCCCTCACTGATACTGTTGCCTGCAAACACTACTAAAAATGCTCTGTATTAAATGTATTATAATGTAACTAGACATAATTTTTTCACAGAGGGGGTGGTGAAGCACTGGAACAGGTTGCCCAGAGAAGCTGTGGATGCCCCATCCCTGGCTGTCTTCAAGGCCAGGCTGGATGAGGCTTTGGGCCACCTGGTCTAGTGGAGGGTGTCCCTGCCCATGGCAGGGGGGTTGGAACTAGATGATCTTTAAGGTCCCTTCTAATCCAAACCGTTCCATGATTCTATGATAATTGAGCTAGCCTTTTAATCTTCCTAACTCATCAAATTGAAGCTACTTACCAATACCAAGTTCCTTTCTGAAATGTGCAGAGAAGATTCAAAAGGCTGAATTTGTCTTGTAGATCTGTATGACACAAATACGCTTGTATAATTATCCATGTGTCCTGTGAATAACCTTCTATATATATTCTGTGCTACTTCCACTGCGCTGTAAAAATAGCAACGAGGAATTACGCCCAAATCTCTTTATATGAAAAGACTGTTCTGATTGAAGTTCTGCTAGAAGTGCATTGCTACAGCTGTGGTGCTTAAGCAATTTCTGCTGTGAAGATTGTCACTGAAATGCTTTGTTTCTCTTGGCAGTGCCAATCTATCTAAAGCAGCTTGGGGAGCTCTGGAGAAAAATGGTACCCAACTGATGATCCGTTCTTATGAACTTGGAGTCCTTTTCTTGCCTTCAGCATTTGTAAGTTCATAGTTTAGGTGCAAATCCTGGGATATGCTGAGAATCTGCAAATATTGATGAATACGAATATGACTGGATAATCTGCTTACTAGGTTCTGTGTTTTCAGGTTAGAAAGCTAATAGCAAGTGGGCTTTACACAAGGTAGTTAAAGTAGAAACAGTCTGTCTTCCTACACAGCAAGTATGCATTTGGAATTGATGTGACTTGTGTCACGTTTCTGAAACGTCTTTCTGAAAGACAATAATATTAGAAAATTGTAACGTATACTAAATATTGCTGGAAAATATGGTCAAATCGCTTTTGTGCTTCTTAAAACTGGGTTGTGAGCTCATACTCACATTTAAGTGATGCATATAGATTGTTAACTTGAAAAACAATTCCTGATGCTGCACTGATTTGCTGTTCTGGCTCTTTCCCTGAAATGCCTTTGAAAAGCCATGTGACTGTCTCTTAGACTTTTGACTTTGAGAACAAGTTCTCAAGTGTATCTTCTAAAATCTCCAATACACATCTAAGAACATCTTCATAAAAGCTGAAGGATTGTATCTTCCAAACCTATGTGACAGTAGTCTCTGTATGTAGAAGACAGGTTTGACCCAAAAGAACTATTATTCAGAGGATTGGGAGACATGAAATGTTTTTGTGGTAGCTGAGGTCCATCTAGCTTGTAACTCAGTGCAGTTGTAGCAGATGCCATGGGGATTAGCACAATAGACAGTATGTAGGTGATTTCTCTTTAGTGTATGTTCCCTATGATTTATTTTAAAGGCTTTCCAGGATGAAATTTATATCCAGACCATGACGGTTAGTAGCCACACCTCTACTTATTCTAACACATGAAGTTCCTTATTGAACTACTCTTGCTGGTTTTTACCCACCCCCCAGAATCCTGTGACTTAGTTGTGCACTGTACTTAAGAAGCTTCCTTTTTTTGTTTACATTTTTGGGTGTCTAATTTAGATCTACTGCCTGATAGTGCAGTTGAGTTTATCATTCCTGTTGTCAATTCCTTCTCTTTAGTGAACCTGTTGGTATCAACAGCAGGTAGTCTGTGATCAGAAACCAAATTCCTTCCTGTGTAAAACAGCATCTTTTCCAGAGAAGAAATTCCAAGTTTCTGTGAAAAAGCATTTGCTAAAAGGCCTTAGAAATGTTTTTCTGATGAAAAATACATCTTTCCTAGATAATGTTCACCGAAGTTCACGTTTTGTCATTTCTGTTGATTAGTACTGGATTCCCAAATGAATGTTTAGTAATATTAGGACGTGGTAAAAATGTTTACCTACTAAAATGGTAAAAATTGCAGTCTCCTAAGATTGCAGCCTTAAGATCGATGGTTTCTGGCTGTAGCTAAAGAATTCCTGTATCTCATTCTTGACATTTATTAAGTAGTTTATGTAGCAATGTCGTCTCTGCTACTCTGAACCTTAGAGACAATCTCAGACATCATTCTCCAGCATGGTTTAAGTGGAAGAAAACTTGTAGAGAAAATACATTGTTTGGAGACTTCCTAGAGTAGGAAGCCTTGGTTGTGATATCGCTGATCACTGCACTCAAAAAAGAAAAAAAGATTGTACGTAGTGGATGAAGTTTTTTGTATGGTATCCATGCATTGCTAGTTTTGGAAAACATGCTTCAAATGGGTATAAAATCAGGAATAATTGAGTTAGTCTTTTTGCCAGCAGTGGCCATGCCTGTTCCAGATCTGAGCAATCTGCAAGATTTTCACGTAAAAAAACCAAACACCAAAAAAAGACACCCCACCCCCCAAAAAACTGACAACCTCCAGATAAACCCTGTGAGAATGTTTGTGTTGTATTCCATCATGAATCTTGCATTCCACACATGGATTTCATGCAGGTGGAGCAGGGGGTGAGGGATCACCAGAATATTTTTCAGAGGGCCAAAACTTACAGTAAAATATCTTGAATGTTCTTCCCCATGCCTATGACTGTAAGTCTTAATGCCTTCAATCTCATTCTTGTGTTTTTTCTAAGTAACTCTGTTTCATTCTAAAATGTGACTTCACTTTGATGAACAGAATTATTTGTTCAGGAGCATTTAATTTATTTATCAGAAATGTGAAAGATTCTGAAGCACTCGGACCTTAGAAAATTTCAGCAATCTGGAGTTAAAACTTTACCTTCTTTGCAAGCTAGTTAGACCTTTCTGCTGTTAATGACTTCATTCTGGGTGGTTTAGACCAAAATTATTAATGTTTTTGTTTCTGCTTGCAGTCCAGTCTTAGCAGTTGGAGTAAAATCCACTTAGCCATTTAAGAGAGTGAGAATTATTAAAAATAGAAATTTATTTTAATTCTTGTGTTGCATCAAAATAACCAGAGTTTAAATGCAGTGTTTAAGCTAAGTTTACTATGATTAAAACCACATTGGATACTTACTAAGCATCTGCTCCAGCCTTCAGCAGACACTGCAGCCCTGTTGACACAAGAAAATTTAGGTACAGATTCTGCTATAAATCCAGTATGAGTACTCTACTAATAACGACAACTGCAAAGAACAATTTTGATAAATACTCTTGGGTGAACAGTTTCTAATGAAGCTCAAGCCTTGTGGCCATCGGGGTGAGAGGCAAAAAAAGACATTGGCTGGGTCTGTACTCGTGAAAGGAGAGGTTTTATTGAAACACGGCAAAAATAGACCTCTGCTCTCCCTTCTTTGCCAAACCTCTGTTTAGCAACCAGAGAGAATTCTGCTTTGTGTGGGAAGGGGCTGCATTCCTTTGAATCTTAAATTCTTTCCAGCATTTTTTGCTGCATGGTATGTTCGTATGCACACTCTACATTGGTTTATGATACGGACCACAGAGAACACTTGGGTTTTAAATGCCTAAGAGTCCTTAACTTCTGGTATTCTGTTTTGGGGTTTCTTTTCCTTTTGATCAGCCTTTTGGAGAAGGCAGTCAGGGCGTTCCTGTTACGATACCCACTATGTTCAGGAAAAGATCAAATTCACCTATTGCTATATAGCTCTGTGTTATTTTGACATTAGTTGAAGCAGCAAGCAGTGTGAAAACTTCCTGCAGTGCAGAAGAGTCACTGCTGAAAATCTGACCATCAAGTAAGGAGATGCAAAATGTTTGTAGCAGAAAGGAAGGAGTATTAATGTACTTCATATACTGGGAGCAAGAACCGTAATCTTGTATATTATGCCTGCAAGGTGATATCAGATTAACTGGAGAAGTAGGATTTGTCGGCTGCCAATCTACTTCTCGGCTCCCTACTCTGATTGTTGTGACTGTCCCCTAGAAGAAGATTTCAGGCTTTAAGACTGTAATAGTGTTACTATGCTGACACCTGTCAACCTCACAGCAATAATGAAGTTCTAGTTTTCATCTTGGGAGTGTCCACCTTCTCTTCATAAGGAAAATGTGTCATGAAAAATACAGTTTCTGTGCTGGTTTGATTTCTTTTTGAAGTTGAAAATAAGCACAACGTATGCAAAAGCTAAAGGCCAGTATTTTCAAAACTGAACCTGCACTTGTACCCCTGATGTGGTTCTAGAAGTGTAAGTAAGCTGTGTTGCAGGGGCTGGGATGTGGAGTGGGGTTGTTTGGGAGCCAAGTGGCTTTTCAGAGAGTGCAGAAACATACATATCAGGAAGATGTCACTGCCACAAGTGAGTAAGTACTGTTGAAATCAAATTGAGCTGTAGGCATCAAGGATTTGAATGGCTGATTTATTGCAGCATGAATTTATCCTTATGATGCATGCATGCCACAGACATATATCTGAAAATCAAAAATAGCTTAATGCACACAAGATGATTCTTCCTTGAGAATTTCCAGTCGCTGGTTATAGCAGTAGGGTTCAGGACAAATTGGCAAAACTGTCCCAAGAACTGGAGCTAATACAGAGCTATGGGAAGTTCCATGTTATGATTATTGTGCTAGCAGTGTCCACATCAGTTTAAGGCTTCCTCAGGCATATCTGTACAAGCTGCTGTCATTAGGGACATGGCTTTCATTAACTAAATGCATTTGTAATGTGTTAGTAGACACCAGTGCTTTCGGCAAAGTTTTTCCTTTATGTAGCTTTAGAGTCAGCATCTCAAGAAGATGGTTCCAAATATCTTCAATGAGATTTAAATTTAACATCCATAACTTGAGATAACTTGCTCTAAGGCTGTGTTTCAGTCTAATGATACTCTGTAGTAGATCCTGTAGTGATAGGATCTGACCCTTGGGATCTCAGTCTGTCTAAAATTGGTAATTTCAAAGGTGTCATTAACCTTAAAAGATGAGAATTTTGTCTATTGAGCCATCCTTTGTAAAAGTCTATGGAAATTTTGTAACTTTATTCAGTGAAAAAGGAGCCTTCAGCAGGAATTGTAGTAGTTAATTACTCATTAGAGTAAATTAGTCCAATTTTTATACATACAGCAGATCAAAACAACAAAAATTATTCATATAAACGTGGCCAAGATCTTGATCTCGCTGAGTAGTTGTAGGGTGAGTTCAGATTTGCAGAAAGGGTGCTGACAGTCTTGGGATTGTGGCAGTCATTTGAGTTTGATGTTCAGGGCCTCTCTTCCTTAAAACTACAACTGCTGCAGGCTTAGGTCCTCAGCCTAGAAAGAATAACAGAGTGAAGCTTTGCTGCAACTCAAGATCATGTTTGGTGACAAGTAGGTGGCTGTACCTGTCTGACTCAGCAGATCAGTCTGTTGAAGAATTAACCACCTGAAAAGGTAGGTTGCAATCTGGCTTATCTCAGACATGTCAAAGCAATAGATTAGCTTAATGTGTGGAACTACACACATTGGCCATCCTGTGATTGTAGCCTGCCCAAGGCTGCTTTCAGTCCCTCAGTTGTAGTGGCACAGGTACACAGTGGATTCCTTGTGCTTTAAACCCGTTCAGACTGGCCAAAACCAAATGGCACAAGTTTTCTGTTGTTCCATTAACCAGCTCAACATGATCAGGTGAGTGCTAACTCAAGGAAGAAGTAGGAAGGGCAAGTTCAGGGGGGCAGAGAGCAGGGAGGTGAGTGTAGGATCACATTGAGGTAACCTTATTTTGGGCTGGTTTTGGAACCAGTACCTATGGAGAAGGCTGATCAGTGAAGTTTTGGATGAAAATAGAGGTAAATGGCTAGGACCTGGCTGAGGAAAATGTCTTGTGAACCATAAAGGGTAGGGCCAAGCCCCCAGATCTTCCCCTTTTTGTTACTCTGTAGTAGCCACTGTTGGGGGAGTAGGCGGCTTTACTTTGTTGCATCAAAGGCACATCTCAAAACTTTCAGTGGCCAAAAGCAGATGCTTCCCTGAAGATTTCTTGACTTAGAGGCTAAAGCCTCTTCTGTGAACATCTTTTGTCTTCTCTTGAATGCCTGTAAGCTTCTAGCATACACAACGTCACATGAAGCACAGTGTTCTGAAAATTAGTTGCATTTGATGGTTTTCCCTTCTCGCATTGAAAGATGCAATAACCACTCACCTTTTGCGTACCACTCTTCCCATAGACCTTTAGGCTGAAGAGTCCTTAGCTACTCAGTTGCTCCTAGTGTGGAGATTGTTTGATCATTACTGCTGGTTTTCTGTATTTATTCTTCCGTATCGTGTGGGCTGGGAGGATAGTGGAGTGGAGGGACAAAGGTGCACATGAGATGCAGGTGTAAATCTGGAGAGACAGGTCCAGATATCAATCTGTGACATAATGGTGTTCTCAGGGTTTCTCATCTAAAACTTGCAAGAATATATAACATTTAATATTTTGGAATACAATACTTAGTTATTTTTCTCCCAGTTTCCTAAATATTAATACTTGTGAAGATTGGCAACCATGAAAACCCAAATCACCTGCCGGTAGTCACACGATACAGTGCCTATGGGAGCAGAGTGGGGAGAGGGACTGCAGCCGTCTCTCTTCTTTGCTGGGAGCTGCCTGCAGAGACACCCGATAACAAGAAGGTAGTCAGAGAGGCAAATATTAATACTTGCCTTGTGTACATGCAGCCATCTGACATTCAAGTTGCAATGCTTAGCTCTCTTATGTATATGCCCTGCAGTTAACTGCATAAAAAGCGCTTCTTTGGTAATTTAGTCTGGTTGTCAAGACCTCTGTTGGCTCAGTGTGGTTCTAACATAGTATGTGGCAGAATAGTATTGGGTGAAGGTAATGGAAAACAAGGAATAGACTAATGTTTTTAGAAACTTTTTTTAAAGTTTGTTTGCAATTAAAAATACACAGAATGCAAACTAGATTAAGTGCTTTGAAACATGACTGAGCATTCCAAGGCCTCAAGAGACTCAGTTCATACTCTTCAGCTATTGGAATGCTGATGTAATACTGCTGACTTGACGGTTGTGTTTCTTCAGGTTGTTTCCTGTTTCAGTTTGACCGCACAGTTAATGACGCTTATGCTGGTAGAAGTTAAGACTTGTATGGCACACACTTTATATTCCTAATCTTAAAAACTCCACTAGCTTTGTGGTTTGTACTTTGTGTTTTCTGCTGAATACAAATTTGGAAGTGGATTGTTCCACACTTGCCCTCTGACTGCCAGTTTTTGTCTGGTTTTTTAGAACACTTCCAGCACTTAGGGTTTGAGGCTGGGTCTTGGCCTGGTGTGCGAATGCAGACTCTCAGAATTATGTTGAATGGTTGTTCTCAACATAGCAGCAGCTGTCAGCATTTACAGTTTTAGTGTTTAGGGAAAAATCAGATGAAGCTGACATTAGATCACAAGCTTCTCTTGATTAAAAAATAATGTTTATAAAAAGATTGTGTCCTGTGTTTGAACTGCATTTCCCTTTCTATCTCCACTTCTATTTCTCACCTCCTAAATCTTCATTCTCACTCATGTTCAGCTTGCTCTTTCAGCTGCTGGGGATTCCTTTCCAGAGGCTGAAATAAATTACATCTATAAAATGTAAAACATGTAAGAACCCCATCACCTAACAGTATGGATTCTGGGAAGCATGTTCCAGCGTTTTTCAAACAAAATAATTACTGCAAGTGTCTAATGAAAAGCTTTTGAAATAAATTCCTCCTCACAGGTTCTGTGTCTGTTAAGGTTGTAAGATAAACTGAGCTTGACCTGTAAAATCATATAAAAATTTTGTGGAATACTTAAATCTTCTAAAACTGCTGTTGAAGTATATGCCAGTCAGCTGTCATGTGAAGTACTAGCCAGTCAGCTTTTGGAAATACAAACTCAGAGTAATACAGTAGGTGCTATTAGACTGAGAACTTACCTGGTTGCCTACCTGGTGCTATCAGATGCTACAATTATATCTAGATAATCAGTCACAGACAACTAATAGGTATTTCAGATTCTGAAATGCTGTATTTGATGGTGAATGCTCACTGGGAAGGAGTAAAATACTCTTTTATAGTTGCCTGTGGAGTGTATGAGCTCAATCTGGATTAGAAAGCAGCTAGCTATTATGTGTGTGTGATCATCAGAACTGAACTGCTTAAATTTTGCTGAGTTCAAACAACTGAACCAAACACCTTCAGTCCCTGCTCAACACAGACCAGAGCCAAAATAACGTAGGCTGAGCTCTTTGGCAGCAACATTAACTTCCAACGTAATGTAGTACCGCTGTCATCTTTGATTCCTCTAGTTTCAGATGAAGTCTTCCATCCTGTATGAAATAGTGCGGGGCTGGGGAAACAAATATAGTGTAGGTAAACCAAGATTTTGTATGTGGACTTCAGGATATTAAACCTTGCGTTTAGTGTTCACAGAACTGCTACAAGCGTTTCAGGTTTCAGTGGTAAAGACACCCAGAGACATGTTTCCAAGCTAAGGAACTTTGGGTGTAAATACCTGAATTTGTCACTATAGGCTTATTACAAAAGAACGTTCTGATGCAGTTGTAAAGCTCTGTTTTGAATAAATATGCCTCAGTCTTGAGGAGGATTTCACTGTGTATTCTCCCGGCCAGAGGAACATGGTCACTGTAAAGTTTGTGTGCATCCTTAATTTTTAAATAGTCATGCCGAAGACTGGGCTTTCCTGTTTACTGGCATGGGAAGTGATAGTCCCATAATCATCCAGTGGAATGAATAATTGGCTGTCTCCTGTAGGAGTTACTTTAGTAGTACCAAAATACTATAGTGATATTCCCATTCCAGTAGGGACAGCAATTCTTACCTCTGTCTAATAATGCTTTTTTTTACAGTCTGCAGTCTGCCTTGTGTTTGGGGCAAAAAAGGCTGAGATGCAGAATTTTAAAAGCTGTTCTACTTCCTGTTCCATTCTTCCTCCCAATGCCTGCTTTTACAATGTATGATATTAAGGTGCTAGTAGAACACACAACAGCACCTGAAGTTTCGTAAGAACAAAAAAATATGCTTTCCTAACTAGAAATGTGTCTTGTAAGATTTTGAAATGTGTTGCTGTGAGCAGCAAAGAACAAAATATAGCTGCAGGGGGAGAAATTCTGAAATTAATAGATTATGGCTGAGGAAAATGTACAAGGCAGGCAGAATTTTTTTTTTTTCTAGGCAAGATCCTGCTGGCTTGTATTTTGGAAACAGCAATGAGAGCTGTAAACATCCAGGAAATGCTCAAAACAGAAAAAATGTGTGACTTATTCCAATTTCTATGTGAACTTCAGTGTGAAGGTAGACACGTGAGAGCTATTTTTAAAGCATGTGTCCTCAGAGCGCCTTGTTAAAGAGTGAATTCCATAACCTAGATTCTTACTGCAGGATGATTTGAGGAAAACTAAGTATCTTTTCCTAGATTAGTATTTCCTGAATGGCAGATCTCTACAGGTTAAATTCTGACAGATAAATAAAACCGATGGAGTCCAGCAGAGTTGGAGGACAGCATCAGTGAAGAAATACGACTCTTCAAGGAGAGGAAACTATAACTGGTGACTACTGAAGAAGAACAAGGAAAGCAAAGGTGTAGAACAAGAGAAGGAAGCAAGATGCCTGAAAAGAAACACACTGAAGTAGTAACAGGGCACAGAGGGTAGAAGAAAAGCAGCAGAAAGAAAAACATTACTGTGTTGAAAAGATGGATAACAACAGGAAAGAAAGAGATTTTAAATGTCCTACAAGTGCTTTTTGCTTTCGTGTTGTGTGAAAAGCACCCACTGCCATGAACTTCGGAGTGGAACACATGGGGCATAGTTCTTGATACTTGAAGTGAGATTACTATGTATGTACGTAGAGGCTTAAGTAGGTGTTGTTCTGCACTGAGTGCTTCAGTAGCAATGGTTACACATGGTGCCAGCTGTGTAACTTTGGAGGTCTTGGTCAGGCAGGCTCATGAAGTTCACTGTAGAATAAGAACCAACTCACGATACAGCAGAGAAGCCTTCTCTGCCATTCCACTCTTCTCACAGCTGCGTGTAGAAGACGAGGGAAGCTCACAGGCACTCGGGGCAATCAAACCTCATACAAGCCATGTTAGTGTGCAATTTAAGTGTCACGTTATGAGTAGTATCTCGGACTGCGCACCACCCAGACCATTCACCAACTGAAACCTGACTACTGTGAGTTGTGAAAAAAGCTCTTGCCACCATCACTTACACAGTTTCTGCTCATTGTGAGCTGTAGCATCCTTGACATATTTTCAGCATATTTCTGACCATATGCTACTAGCAAAGACCTTACACCATTTGGACAGATGTGCTCACCTAAGCGAGATCACAAGCGTGTTTACCTAGTGAACGTGGAAATAGATCGGTGTATGTGTAAGGGACTGAGAAGGTAGAGCGTATCCAATGTGGACCCCCCTGTGGGTTAAAGAAAGAGCTTGAAATAGTAGTAATAGGAGAAGCTGAGGCCTTAAGACAGGAAGGTGATTTACAAAGCATCTAATCTCAGTAATGGGAGGCAAAACGTCTTGTTTATTAAAATAACTCTTATTGAGAAATACTGTTGTGGCTTAGGTTTGTCTTTCCTGCAAATACTAATAAGTCTTTCTTCTGTATGTTGCCCTTCCTTCATAGGGATTGGACAAAGGTTACTTTTGTGTGAGAGGGAAAACGCTTTCAGAAAGTAGTGACTCAGCAACGTATTTTCCTGTTCCTTATGACCTACCGCTAGAACAGTATGGAAGCAAAGGTAAGGTGCGACTTCAGAAGAAAAGTAGGTGTGAGTGGAAAAAACCAATCCTCTGGGAGTGGGGTGTGAAAGAAATACTGGAGAAGAAGCATGAAAGAATTGCTGCAAATCAGAACAGTTGCTTTTGGTCTATATTTCATAGTTTCAGACTTTGTTTTCCTGAAGACTTGTGTTGGAGTCCTCCTGGGAGGGTGTGGGGGATATATTTCATAACAGTTGGAGAGATTTACAAAATCTCAACCTTCTCAGCTTTTGAGCCTCTCTCTAGAACATGCAAATCAGGAAAGTGGTAAGTTCGTGCTGCTGTGGGGTGATGATGGCTCAAACCTAAAAATTCAGTTGAGGATAACGATGTTGATATGCAACCTGCAATATTTGGGAAGAGTAAATTTATATATAGTTCTTAAAACTAACGTGAAAAAGATTGTAACTAACTGATTTTTGAGAAGCCATGATCTGAAAAAGACATCCTCTGCAGCAGAGCTGGAAATAATAGAGTAACAAAGTGTTTAGGAAAGTGTGTTTATAGTAACTCAAATCGTTCTGTAGATCTTTGAACTAATTATGTGGGGAGAAAGAATAAGAGGAATATTAATTATACAGCTACATTATATCTACTGTGTAAGACTCTGCAAGTCTATTTACTCCTTAGCTTTTAAACATTCTAATTCCTGCATTTAACCTACTGTGTCAGTGTGTTTTATGCGTATTTCAACTAAATGTAAAGATTTTTTTTCCAAGTAACTTTTTTCACTTTTTGCATGGAAAACTTACTTGTGTAGAGAACTTGTTTGTCTGTAGTTCAGCTTTCGGGTCTCAGCTTTCTCCCGTGGTATGAACAGATGTCAGAATTCACGTTGTCTAGGCTTTGACAATGGAAGCAAGTCAGCTGGCTGTGCCTTTCACATCTCTTTCCTGAATATTCTGTTTCTGTTCCTCACCCTCCTGGTGGAAAAGTATTTAAAGAATTCCCATGCTATGGGTTGGACTCATAAAATAATCTGTCCTCAACAATACAGTTATCAACTCCCAAAGTCTCTGGAGAGTGATATAAATAGATTTATTTTAATAAAGTCTTGAGAAGCAGAAATGCAAGTAATTATCCTTTCCCTAAAGAAACCATATTGAGTGATCCCTGTAATTGAAGTAGAAAAAGCTCCCAGGGATTTTCCATGAACTCAGATTCTCTAACCATGGGAAAACACAGTACATATCACTTTCATGTAATCAGAAAAGTCATATCAGCAGCAGGAGGGAGGAGAAATGAGCGGAATAGTGAAGAGATGGTCAGGAGCAGGGCCATATATTTGCCATGTAAAGTTCCATGTAGAGAATAGGCATACCAAAATACCTGTACTTGTGCAAATTCGAACCTTGGATCAGACATACTTAATACTACAGAATTATATTATTATGTGATGCAATAAAGTGAAAGAAAAGTAGTTCTTTAGTTTGCGGAAATAATTTAATTGCAGAGGTTCTTTGACATTCTGTAACATAATGGTCATACTAATAAGTGTCCATCAGACAGGACTAGACTTCGGCATGAAAACTGTTACAGTGATGTAAATGGAACTTGATTCTTGAAAAGCAATAAGATAGTTCTTAGGACATACAATGATAAACTCATCAGTAATTGATGTAAATAATCTGTCTGGTTACAGCTATAATAATTCACAAGGTTGATCCACAATCTTTGAAAGTCCATTAAATTCAGTAATAATGAAATAATTTGGTCCCCGCCCTACTTTTCCTTCACTCCATATGACAGAGAGGAAGAAAAAAATACAGACACCTTGTCCGCCTTTGCCTGGTTTGCCTCATTAGTCAGTGAGTTTCATTCTAAAACTCAGATTTAGGCAAAACAGAAAAATAGGGTCTCTTGGAGAAACAATCATGAAGATTTTCTTTTTCCTTTTTCCAAAGATTTCTGAAAAGTGTAAATTATGATCATTGTGAGACAGAACTTCTTGGGTTTGCACTGTTTATCTCTCCCGTAGAGACGGATTATCCTTCACTGCAACGTAATGATAGGCTAAGCTGTAGATCACTGAAGGATGTGTTGATGTGCTGTAGGATGTCCCTGGTAAGGTTATGATCAGCACCTCTGTGACACATAACATCTTTAAAATTTTCACATTGCTTTCATTTAGTTTTCAGTTGTATTTCAAACCTGCACAGAGCTACATTTTACAGTACATGGACAGGTAAATTCCAACTGCTTGTGCCAACCACAGTCCTTTGATCTGAAGGGAACACAGGGTAAAATTTAACTGGGTCTCAAACTGTAGTTCATAGCAGCGTACTCGCTTCAAGTTGGAGTGAGGAGTTGGTAAGATTTCTTCTGTGAGAGAAATCATACAAGAAATATTTTCATGTCAAGTAATGACATTGCTCATTTTAACTACATAGGATGATAAAAAAACCCCCAAAAACCAGACACCATCATGCTTGAAAAAATTACTTCTAGACCTAAAAATTGTCAGAAAGTAATGATTATATGATTAATTAGCCCAATGAATCAGCGAGTCTATGGTTTACATGTATTGTAAAACCATTTTGTTGTTATAATAAGCTTCGGTGTTTTGGGCTACTTCATCTGCTGTTTTTCCTAGTGAGTTGCACTTAACTTTCTGAGTACATTTAAGTGTGATTAGATTTCTGCTTAATTGGCTCTACTTTCTGCTTTTTTAGGGAGACATCAGCCAATGAAATATTTATGAAACATTCTCTGCATTATTATTCTGTCAGATTTCAGATTTGTTTCCTGAACTCTTACAGCACTAGTGAAAAATATATTTATGAGTAGTTCTTTGAATTGTGACTGGTTACAGGGCAGGAGTATTATATAAGCTGCTTCTGAGCTCTTGTATCAAAATGCTCTGTAACTGCATAAACCCTCTGGAAGAAAAATCGACAAAGTAGGGGAGTAACTGATTTCCGATAAACAAGTTACTTCTCATTCAGTTTTCAGTGAATGTATTTAAATCAAGGGAAGAAACTGACTGTTCAATTGACTAGTAGTATACAGAAAATACGTGCATACGAGAAAATAAGACAGTTTCCAGCTCAGTTCAGGTTAATCTAGAGTGAAACCACATATTACTCTCTATGTATGTCAGTTATATGAGTTACATTAATCTTTGGGTTTTTTGCTCTTTGGTGAAGATTTCTTTCCTGAACCATTCTAACCATTTGTAAAAATGTATTTCCTTATTTTCTAGTGGGAAAATCTATTTTACCCTTGGTAACTGGGGGTTAAAGCTGTCAAATTCCATACTACGAGAGGCTGGAAGAATGGTGGGCAAATGAAATGGAAATTTGCTTTAGTGCAAGTTGAAGCACTGTGGAGAAATGAACAGTCCACTTAACAATTAATTAGTTCTCTAGCTGAAGTTTGCCACCTCTGGCAGCTGTGATTTCATTTTCTTAAGGATGCACAAATGGACCTGTAACATGTCTCACATGAACAGTTCTCTGCCTTGTGAAAGGCCCAGCTCACTGTTCAGTATTGCATTGCCACACTTACATGGAAGAGCAAATTGACCTTTTCCTTTTAACTTCAGATATTCAGTGCTTGATATTTTGTCCAGTTTTCAGTGGGTGGGCATTGGGAGTATGGTGAAATTACATTTGGTAAATATTTGTAGCGATTTCAGGAAACTAGTAACACTCCATCTCCCTTATTACACATACAAGAAAAACTTCATGGCGTATTTGTCTCCAGCTCTGGTAGGTTTAGATACTTGTGTTTATCCTATTATTTAAAGAGTGGGATAATTTTCATTTGTCCTGCCTTGTGCTAGTGACAGAGTGCCTAGAAGAAGAGATAATGTTTTGTCCAGCTGAGCTAGAGGAATCCTTTACTATTCTGAGCTCCCTTATGGGGACCTCCTGTATCCTCAGGAAGTCAGATAAGTTCTGGGAAAATATCACTGTACGTGGTCTCTGCCTTTCTCCCACCTTTGACTTTTGTCCAGAGTACAGAGAAAGTGGAGAACTCTAGAAAAGTAATTAAAAATACTTTGGAAGAATTTATAATTAAGAAGGAAGACTTTTGGGGAAGTCATTCATGTTTCTCAATAATCTTTTTATTTCTGACTAAAACTGCAAATCTACATGGAACCTGTGTACTTTCTACAGTTTGAAAGAACTTGACTGGCAGCATCCCATATGAACTTTTTGAGAACTTCAAGTCCTCTCAGTATGCTTAGTATGGTGCAAACCCTAAAAGAAAACCCTTTCTTCTGAAAAAATGACAACTAGAGGCCAGTCCTACTTCTGGTGACACTAGTACACTGAATAGCAAATATTTCTCTTACTAAACACTCAGAGCAATGGTAAAGGTAAATCTGAGTATGTTTAGAAGTTTGGGTTCCAGTGTTTTCAAGCAGCAAGTGTACCTTATCGTTGTGGTTCATATACCAGGGTGGATGGCAGGGGTTGGAACCAATCTCAGTCTGTGTTGGCATCCATTTCCTTCCTAGGTGGATCAAAAGCAGCATTGTTGACTGCTAAGCCTGAATTTGAGATTGAAGCTCTCTTAAGATAGCCTGATATCGGACGCTTCTTCAGATGGCCTCCCAGAGTCCAGGTGTAACATTTGGGTACAAGGCAAAACCTGCTTTTCTTCAAGCTTTTATAATGACCGTGAAGAAATTAACACTTTGTAGGAGAAGAAACTTGAGTTAGTCACCATTTGATATGACCACATGTATATATCGTTTTGGTAGGGTTATGGACTTGAAGACCAGAAGGGGCCATTGGATTGTCCGATCTGATTTGCCACATTTTATTAGCCAATCTCTTCGAGCTCAAGGCTTGTGTTTGGCTAAGAGGCATCTTCCAAAGTGTGCTTCGGGTCATTAGTTAAGAACAGCATCATGAGATGGCAAATTCACCAGATGGTCAGTATTTTGCTTCAATAGTTGGTCAACCCAAGGAGCTAAAAAAGCACTTTATTTTGGTTATTATTTTTCAAGGTAGATGTATGATGCCTAGTCTGGTTGTTGAACTTATATGTGATATGATCTATCTTGTGCAAGTTTTGTAGTTGAAGTCTGAGGGAATGTAACAATGCCATCCTAACAGATCGGAGTTAAGGTTGCACAGAGAACTTGGGCATTTTTTCCTTTAGACTATTTCTTCCCATCTGCTTTCAATTACCAGCATTTTATTACGTGTTATACATAGCTTGTATCTTTCTCTTGCTGCAGGGAGTAACATGCACGTTTTACATCTGGCAGTTTTAAAATAAAGATTAAGACCATTCCTACTGTGAAGTGACAAAGGACATCATTAATTTTTAGCTGATAACATTAGTTGTGTGCAATATGTATGTTAGTAACTCTTTGCAAATTGCTGGTTTGAGCAATTGCAGCTGTTCACCTCCAATAGTCAGCGGAACAGCAGGCCATTTGTGGGCAGCAGGTGCATCTTCAGGGCAAAACATTTTTTAAAGAATTTTTAAAAATTAAATTATCTGGTAGCTGCTAATACTGCTTAATATCCCAACAGATGAACTATGTAGATACAACAATCTCCTGAACTCCTCTGTTGTTAAACAGCAGATTCAGGCTGTCATGACGAAACAGGCTGTGACACAGCTGAATGTGTTGAGATACTAAGATAAAAGACTGTAGACTAGCAGTATATTTGAGAGCTCCTTGGCAGGAAAACAGAAGAGGATCCAGTCTGGTATTTGAGAAGCATGCACACAACAGCCAATCTTACTTACCAGGGTGTCTTTATAAATAATATTTCTTTGTGCCTTTGATAATATTTAGATTTTTATTTCCCTCTAGACCCTTTCAGATGACCACTGCTCCTGTGTTGTACAAAATTATCTTCTCCTGGAGCTCCATTGTCACATCTCAGTTGCGATATTGCTGTTACCTCTGTTACCAATCCAAGTTGGCTGGGTACCCTCACCAAAGCACAGCATTTCATTTAGAGTGCTGGAGAACTGATTCCCCTATCCCTTTGGTTTCACCCTATTGAGAAATTTCTTACAACAGACTTATTCATAAAGGGATACAGTTTCAGGGGGTTTTGTACCTTTGCATGGGAAAAGGGACAAGCTGCTTGCTGTAGTCAAGGAATATCACTTAATTTGTGATGTGGCTATTACATGGAAATCATCTGCTGTATGGGAGGAGCTTGAAACTTCAATACATAAGTGCATCAAGGGGATTTTTTAGAACAACTTGGGAAAAGCCTCAGAAAAGTGCAAAGGGTTTTTTTTGTTTGTTTGTTTTTCTCCTCCCCACACCAAAGCTTTGAGAAACAGATCAAATCCTGCTTTTAAGCTGCAGTAGTAGGTTTGCTTTTTTCCCCAGTGAGCGGTCATAATCCTGGCCTTCAGGAATTATTATCTTGTTTGTGAATAGTATTATAGAACCCACATCTATACCCTACCTGCCTTTCCCCCTTCTTGAGATTTTTAAGGTACGATTTTTGCATTGAGAGGAACAAGAAGAGTTCCTTTTTAAATGCTGTATTCATCCAAAGGTAGGGGAGAAGGGAGACTGAAGTATAGCGTGCACCTTCTGCAAATGCTGCAGGGGAGAGCTTTCCAGCCTCATGCAGCCGGGTGTGTGTTTGCCATGTTAGAATGTGTGTGTAGAATGACTCAACTGTTGATTTGTGAGTAACCTTTCTATATATGTGAACACTTACTACTTGAAAGCTACGTTTTTCAATTGGAAGACTCATGAAATATTGTGAAAGATGATGTAATAATCCATCCTCTGTGATGCGAAATCAACCAGGAATAGCATTTATCCTCATCTCTGCTCACGGTGCAAAATATTTTAAACTGTAGGAAGAGGATCACAAAGATGCTTTAATGGTATTTTATACTTTACTGTTCAATTGCACGTTCCTGTAATTCACAGACTTTTCTGGTTTTGGCTGTACATACTGTACTGCCATCTGTCATACTTAAAAGAACATGAAGTTTTAACATGGCTTGCCAGCATGTTTTTGACCTACACAATATACTGCATTTATTAAATACTATTGTTAACATTTGCAAAACAACCTTGTTTTACCATTGTCAGCTCGTGATTTCATATTCTGTAGCACGATCTCAAAATACGGGAGATTCTTTGAGTGATTAATCAGGTGCACTTGACAAAACTTGTTTTGTTCTCCAGGGACTCTCTATCTTGAAACAAAATGTGTTCAGTTGTAAGAGAATTCTCAAAAGTTGTCCTGAGTATAGCTGCAATAGCGCTTTGTCTGAGATTTCAGATAATCTTACAGTAGCAGTGGGGTAGGAATGGCCCTGTTCACGTTACTGTGTGCTAACTCTAGTGCTGGAGTTCTGCTGCTCATGCACGAGGGCAAGAAGGAAGCAGTAGTACTGGGTCACTGGATAATACTGAATTACAGTAAAGTGCAGTTGAGACAAAATTAGGGCATCAGAAACGAAGGACTGGTTTTGAAAGGTGTTGAAGGTAAGTACATTGAGCATGCTTAGAAAATTTATCAAGTGGGGCTATAAATACAATAGAGTATTTCAGATAGAAGGGAAATAAGGAACAGTTAACCTCTTTTTTCAAGAAGATCAACAGATTCAAATTTCAGAAGTTTGGCCATTGTAGTGTGCAACAGTAGGCAGCTACAGTCATAAAATATTTTTGCACAGTCATTGTCTTTCTCTTGCTGCAACAGCTCCTATTAAAAGTTAGAGATAGTTTTAAATTGGGTCTGACATTTTAAAAGAAACTGAATTATAATGTGTTTCAGCAATGGTTTTACACATGGCTTATTAAAATAGTATCAGAAGTTTTATAAAATCAACAGCATCCCCTTAATAGAACAAATTACCAAGTATGTTAATAGGTATCTGAAGAAAGTTCAATTAGGCTACCCACAATAAACAAATAACCACATTAGGTTTTGAAGCCTGTCAGAGTTCTTTAAGGGGTGACTATAGTTGCTTCTGTACATCTGAGTCTTCCTCTGCCCGTGTGTTTTGCTGAATTAGACAGGGTAACTGCAGACTGTAGCAAAGATGGGCTGGCTGGTCCAAGCTGCACAATGTACTTCAAGTGAGAGATTCCAGTGCTTGAGTGGGGCTGGATTTATTCTAAGTCAGAGATGTCAGTGACTGAATGTATACTTGAAATCCTCAATGCTTCTTCCACCATTTCCTTTCAGAGAATTGTTTGGCTTGGAAGGGACCTTTAAAGGTCACCTAGTCCATCCCGCTGCAGTAAGCAGGGACATCTTCAACTAGATCAGGCTGCTTCAACTAGATCCAACCTGACCTTGAATGTTTCCAGGGATGGGGCATCTACCACCCTCTCTTGGCAGCCTGTGCCAGTGCCACACCACCCTCATTGTAAACAATTTCCTCCCTGTAGCCAGTCTGAATCTGCCCTCTTTTAGTTTAAAACCATTACCCCTTGTCCTGTTGCCACAGGCACTGCTAAAAAGCCTGTCCCCATGTTTCATAAAAGCCCCTTTCAAGTAGCCAGGTGAGATGGGGGAGAGAATTGGAAGGGCAAAAGTAAGAAAGCTCATGGGTTGAGATAAGAACGGATTAATGACTTAATAATAATAAATTGTAATGAAAAGAAGAACAGCAAAAAGAGAAACAAAACCCAGGGAAAACGAGTGATGCAACTGCTCATCCCAAATCCAAAACACAGCACTATACCAGCTACTGGGAGAATTAACTCCATCCCAGCCGAAACCAGGACACCTAGAAACCTAGAGACGTTTTCTTGGCAGTGAACTGTGAGTTAAGTGCTGTGGTTTCTTCAGCTTTCCGATGCCTTAATTTTTTGTGCTTGGAAATAATCTACCCCCTGTAATCAATGGCTAGCCAGCTATTCTTCCACCTAGAAGCTATAACATGATTTTAAATCAGGGGAAGGCAAGGATGATTGTTTTTATTGTCCTCTTATAATAACATTATGTGAAATATGGCATTTATAGCACAGGCTGTTCTCATGGGTGATCACACTCCTGTGACTTGTAACATCCTATCAGTCTTCATAAACTCTAAACATGAAGTCTTTTCTCAAGTCAGATTGAATTGTGTTGTAACTTAAAGGGGGGGTTTATCCTATTATCCTCTTACTGCTGTAAACAGACACCTGTGTGAAACATTTGCGTAGCTGGGAGATGTTTCACTGCAACGTACTGAACTGCAGTACTTCTGGAATTAAACGTACTCCAGTAGCACGTAATACTGAGCGCTTGGTAGGAATGCTCTCCCTGCCCCGTGTTTAACTGGCATTTGTCACAGTGCGCTGTTGTGTAGTAAGTTACGCAGCTGTTGTCACTTATACGTCCCTTTATTACTACGGTTGCTGTCACTCTGATACTCTCCTCTTCTTGCAGCAGTGATTCTCAGTTCGTATATCGTAACAACTGGCATTGGAGCCCATAAACTTAAGATTGGACAATAGTAATCATAACCCATAGCTTATCTAAAACTTCAGTTGACAAGCATGTAGCAAATCTTCTTTAGCAAGTATACATAGTGTATCACCTATGTGAGTAGCTTGGTTTCAATACATGAGCTGTTCTCTCACCCTCAGCACAATTCAGTTTAATCTATGCATTGCACGGATTAATGTCACTGTCTTCCTTCAGGGTTTATTTTGTAGATAGAAAAGCAGCAGGCTAGATTATATAAACTTCTGATTTGAGAAAAATCACTGAAAGGATTGAAGGAGTTTTCTCTGTATTCCAGTGGGAGTAGCCTGAGAGAAGAATAGCTTGGCTTCATAGGCCAGCTGCTTTCCTGCCACGTGTATGTATTAGGAGGAAGAGCCTAGAGCAGGTTGCAGAGCTAGCAGCTGGTTCCTGCTGCGTTGCCTTTTCTCCTTCCCAAGAGTGCGAATAGCTCCTGTCTTGAGAAGTGGAGGGAGGAAACTGTCTGCTGCAAACCTGTTGCTCATCGAAAAATGTAATGTTTGAAGATGGAGGTGTGAATTTGTATGCTTCAGAGTTGATGCAGGGTCCTTCTTGGATACTGAACTCTTACTGTCCCTGTGAAAAATACTAATAGTTATTTATAATGCCATTGGATTAGGAGAGATGCAGCACAAAACTTGCTGCCTTTTGGAACTTTTGCAAAGCCTTTTGGAAACTCTAAATTTACTTACCATTTTACAAAATAGCTGAATAAAAAATTCCAGTAAACGGAAATTGCACATGGGGTTTTGTGAAATCCAGTGGGAATTTCAACCTTCCTCTTCCTGCAGAGGGAGGGGGAGGAAGAGGATCAAATTTTTACATTTAATAACATTTGTCATGAGCATGTTTTTGTTTTGGTTTACAGATCAACCGTGGATTTGGAATATTCCTTACACTAATGCCCCTGATACACATGGAAATATGTGGGTTCCATCGTGAATGTTTCCAGTGTTCTGTGATGTTTCACCTACTGACACTGAGCCTGCCACGCTACTTGCAAGGCTGCTTATTTCTGGTTTTTAAGCTATGATGTCTGCTATGACTAACCTGTAGTTGAAAGAAATATTAAAATGTTGATAATGGGGAAATTCTTGGAGAATCTGCAACTGTGTTATTATAAATGAATCGTAACTCTGCATTTTAAATACCTTTTTATATGCTTTTTCTTTACCGTGGTTCCTAATATGCTCTTCAAGATTAAAACAATTGTAGACTGTTCTCAGAGATTCTCTCTGTACTTTTTGACGTAATAAATTTAAAATTTACTGTTCTGTGACATTCAGTTGGCCCCAGTGGCTGGAATAAAAGTTATTGTATCTAAAATTTAAATAAAGTCAATCTTGTTTATATATCTGTTGTTCCATCTTCTCCTAATTGTGTACATTTCAAATTGGATTGGCCTTGGCTTTGCAGTTATCACTTCTAATGCAAGCTCTAATATTTGTGGTTTGGCTTCTTGAGTATTTGCTTTCTTGTCAGTTAATCCTAATCCTCTTTTTTTTTATTCCCTTACATGCAAGTACTGTCCAAAACACTAAACTGAAGTGGATGGGCTTAGGTGCTGAAGAGTAGTCTTAAACAGTGCTGCGGGATTTACAAACAACTGTTCCTGCTGCCTGGAAATCTTGTAGTATAGTGTGGTGCTTCATTCATAACTCCCTCTGGATCCCAAATAATCTGTCTGGGTAGCCGTTCCAGCGCTGCCTCGTTCATCTTGCAGTGTCATTCCCCAAGGTGTTTTGGAGTACACTGCGAGGACTTTCTAATTTTTTTCTAATGTCTGTCCCTGTTTCATTCAAAACTTACCATAGAAAAGATGTGTGTTTAGGAAATCGTCACGGCATCTGGAGAAGTTTTCTTCCGTTTTCCTATGCTGTCACATACTAATCCATAGAGAAATTCCATGAAGTACTGCTTCTTTCCCATCTTTCATACCCCTTCCCTATTGTTGTATCCTGTCTAGTTAAGTTCAAGTTCTCTGGTGCGGTTATGAGATGCTGTTTTAAATCAAAAAGTTATGGCTTTGGAGTTATTGTTGTACAGTCTCTTGTTCAAAGGGTAAATGGAGCTAGACAGTGGAACAGCCTTGCCTGTAACTCTGAGGAATTTTACACTCACTCTTCACAGCAAGTACCAGGAACTATTTAGTTTGCTCATTTCTTAGCTCACGTTGGCGATTCAGAGGCCCAGTAATCATCATTATTGCTCTATCTGGCTTTGAGAACTTTGCAAATAATGTGAGCCGTGTGTGGGTCAGAGTGCTGCTGGGATGTCCATGGAACATAAAGGAAAATTGCTTTCTGCTTTCCACCTTCCCCGATTCTGTGTGCAGAATCTTTATACGCGTGCAGAAGCTGTTCAGTTCTATCTGATGAGCCTGAAAAGACAGGGATCAGGGAAAGTGACATGAAAATGGAGCAGTGTGCTCTGGCAATTGGGAGATAACTTCATAGCCATTGTTATACTGTCTTTTTAGGAGAGTATGATCTCATTTTAATTATTTTCATTCTGTGAGAATTAGAGAAGTTCTAAGAAAGAAACCTTTGTATGAGGAAAGCATGAAGACTTCTAAAAGGTCAACTAAAAATTAATAGTTACGCATTTGTGAAAAATGTTATGATTTTGTGAGTATTTCTGGGTTTGGCATAGAGTGGTTTGACCAGCTCTGAGGCATTCCTGGTGAAATTCCAGCTGGAATTTTTTGTTTTCTGGGAACTTGGTATGATTGAACTTCAGCTCTCTGGGGCTGAGATTAATGCACTGTCAGAAGATCATTCCAAAGCCTGTCAGTGGGAACAAATAAACCAAGTGATGAGCTCTGCTAGGAAAACTCGGGAAACTTTTCCAATGCTTAGCTGTGACCCAAAGCAACTGGGAGTGGTCATGGACGTGAGGCACTGCTGGGTGGCAGAGATGAGGAAGGAAGGCAGGCTGGGGGGTTGTTTGGCTGGGCAGCATGTGCAAGGCGAGCTAATGGTTCAAGCAAAGGACGAGTTTGGTTGAAGCAGATAGGCACGTAGTTCTGTTGTAGCGTCTGCTCCTCCAGAATGCAAGGAAAAGTTTTGAAGAAACTGTCCAGTAATAACTAAAACCCCAGAGGATGGCAACAGTCTTTCGCAGTCAGTCCTGCGCAACCCAAACACAGCTGGGCTTCCTCACGTGTTAGGGCTGGCTGGAAGGCTTGTGACAAAACCTTCGGCCAGGAAATGCTGTTTAATCACTATTTTTTAGATGTGCAGCCTCTCAGGTGCCGGGACAGACTTCAGAACACCTCTTAACTGTCAGAACAACATTTAAAAATTTCTGTTGTGCACAGTATTTTGAAATTCCATTTTTTGTACCATCCTAATTGGGTTTTGTCTCATGTCTTTTTTCCACAATTTTCCTGTTTTCACCCGTTTCACTTAATTCTGGTAAGTAGTTGAACTGTGTATAATCATTTTTATGTAGAAGATCAGTGAATTTCAGAATTCTGTCTGAGGAGAAGTAGGTGCCCTAGCATTTGGAAGTGAAACTGAATAAAGAGAAGGAGAAAACAGACAAATTAGCCCAACCCACAGCAGAATGTCGTGTAACTGGATTTGACTCTGGGATCTTTGGTTAAAGCAGTTTCAGTCTGAGCTTCATGTGCTTCTCCTTTATTTTTAAAAGGTAGTTGACCCCCCCATGTGCTGCTTTATTTTAAAATAAATTTAAAAAAAAATTACCGTAGAAGTAATTGTTATTCAGCGCAACATTTTTCTTATGCAATAAATTGCTGATTAATTTCTCTTGCTACTGCTGAGAATGCATCTGTTCTGGTGTCCCTTCAAAATTAAGTGCTGTCCATTACAACACTAGTGTAAGAATTTCTTGTTGATGCCCATCAGTCCATGCTGGTGTAAACAACATGCGTACCTTTCTGCAGTGCTGCTGATTAGTTGGTAAAGAAGTAGTGCATTTTTCTGTGCCTAAATGGCTAAAACCATTTCATCAAGCCCTAGCCAATTGTAATGGCTAATGCCATCGGTTGTGTTTCGTAAAAGGTGAACTGTCTGCTAACCCCCAGCTGTACCAAGGCCTGTACTGGTGTTACAAACCACCCATCCGAGAGGTCACAGCGCGGGAGGGAAGCAAACTGCAGAGCTGCCATACGCCCTGCAGAGGAGAGATCCAGGGGGCGGCTGGAAGTTTGGTTTCACAATGGCACGTCGGTATTGGACCGCATTGCTGTAGCCATTAATGTAACAGGGTAATAGCAGTTTGCTCCCTCCTGGGACAAGGAAGGAAATGCAGTCGTTGTGATTCTGAAAAGGTTAACTTTTCTGTCAAGGGCAGCATAACATTGTGCAGTTCCTTACTGGAGTCACATAGAAAAGCAATCATCTAACTGTGGTTTGCTCAAAACCATGATGGAGTGATCTATCTAGCGTCTTTTCACTTGAGATGAAATCCAGCATCACAGAAGGGTAAAAGGTGTCACATGTTTTGTTCCATGCTGGGTGTGCAAATGTGCCACTGTATTATAGCTGCCTCCTTTGGTGGCTTTCTTGAATGTGTCAGCATGGTTTTTTCAGCAGTTAGTGATATGTTAATGCCCTGTATTTACTTCTGCTAAGGCTTTCTATGGTATTGGTACTCCAGCCTGTCTTCCAGTAAACAAATATGATCAAACTAACAGGAATAACTGCACACAAAATTCCAAGTAAATGAAAATTAATAGAGATATGATACCAAGAACTGAATATTGAAATCAGTAAATTAATGTGATAAGATAGTGGGTAGATTTAGATTGGATATCAGGAGGAAGTTCTTCATGGAGAGGGTGGTGAGGCACTGGAACAGGTTGCCCAGAGATGCTGTGGATGCCCCATCCCTGGAAGTGTTCCAGGCCAGGCTGGATGAGGCTTGGAGCAACCTGGTCTAGTGGAGGGTGACCCTGCCCATGGCAGGGGGGTTGGAAACAGATGGTCTTCAAGGTCCCTTCCAACCCAAACCATTCTGTGACCCTATGATAGTGATATTCACTGCAACATACACTGGCTGCCCAATGTGTGTATTTGGAAAAGCTAGAATGGAGATGTAATGTTGTTTATAATGCCAAGTGCTGCCTAATCCCACAGATATTTCTACTGACATCAGTAAAGTTGCCAACATTTTACAGCTGTGGAATTAATTCCTGTGACCCAGGATGTCAAAATTTTAGCTGAATGCCAACAGTAGTCACACGGTTCCCTCTCTCTCACCTCTGAGTTTCTGTTAATCTGAGCAACTGCAGTTGGCATCCTGAAGGGCAAAAGAAAGAAGCACAGCAAAAAGTACTGGAGGCTGAAAGGAGCTGTGTAAGTTTGGAGAGATAAGCTCCTACGTTAATCTACAGTCTTCATATCCTTGGCTTTTTTTCTTCTTGTAATACACAAGCTTTTCTGCTTCCCTGTTTACGAAAATTTGTCTCTGCTCAAACTAATTCCCAGTTACTGCTTTCCAAATGTTGCTGCAGTGCTTTCAAGGTATTGCGACTATTAATCGGAGCTAAGTTTGTCCTTCAGTTGAAAGTATTTCCCATTGCTTAGAAGGGAGGAATGCGAGGGGGTTCCTGTATTCTTTTACTCCCTCCTTTTCTGACTCCAGTCTGACTTTATACAGGTTGATTCGTGGGCCTCGCTTTCTCTTTTAACATACAAACTGCTATGGGACACAGTACCAATGTAAACAGGCATTAACAAACAAAAAACTTTACTTGAATTTTGGTGGGGTTTTATGCAGTCTGGAAAACGAAGCTATCTAGCCAACTGTTTTTCTTACCTATTGAAATGGTGGAGGTTAAATGTCATGCAAAGGGCAAGTGGCTTCCAAAAGTGGAAGCAGTTCTTGAGGAGTCCCTTGTAGGAGCTTTTAAACTCTGCCTCTCTCTGCCTCACTTTCCCAACTGTAAAATTTAATTTCCAAATATCTCCAAATATAAATACCAGCGTAGGGTTTTCTCTAAATGAAATAGTCTGGAATGCGATTCTCTTTATCAGCCACACTTCAATAACTGACATGAAACAGATGGAAAAAGTTTCCTCATTCTCAGTCCTGAGAACCTCTTACGCAGCCAGGTTCAGTCACCTCCTCTGCTAAGCATCCTCTGCTTTGTGAGGGACAAGTGCACCAGATAAAAGCAAGAAGCGACATTCCTGACTTCACATTCAGCAGGACTCCGCCAGCAATACAATCTCTTTGAAACTCTTAGCAAAGCAACAGGCGTGTGGAAGAGTGGAGCCTACTCTAGATGCCCCACGTGTCACGTGTTCATGGAGTTGGGGATTTATTTTTTTCCAAGTAGTTTGTTAACATCAAGGTTGTTAAGGTCCAGAATAAGTTCTTTTCAGCACTACAGGTAACAGAAGGCTGGTTTCTTTGCTCATCTCGCAAGATGTTTCAGTATGTACAAAACCTGCTCAAGAGTAAACTGCAGCTCTCCCCTGGCTTCTCCAGAGACGAGCAGTGCATTTTAGCTAAGCGTGCCCACTTATCACTTCCAAAGGAGATGCTTAATTAAAACGTACTGACACCATCAATGGGAGAGAGTAACTATATCTCAGCGTGAGTCTTCCAAGTAATTTGCTGATGCATTGACAATAGCTCTGTTCTGACTGGGCATTTGTTGGTAAACATTACTGCGGTACTCAGCGACTGTAGCGTTCTTAATTACAGGGTTATCATTCAGAACGAGTAAATACATTGATTTTCTCTGTTATTTACAGTTGTGCTAAGTCTCACCACCACTGATTTTTTTTGTCACTGAATACCTGCACGCACAGACACAAGGGAGCTGTGACTTGTGGTGCTGGGGCGGAGGGCACGCGTAGCAGGTTTCCTGATCACGGCGCCACAAGTGACTGTACTGCGGCTAATGGCAATGCATCGGTGTTCGGGGCCCCAAGATCTTAATTTCAGTTTGGAGCTAATGTAAATGTCAGCAACACATTGAACTGGTTTTTAACCTAAAGCTAAAAGATAACGCTTTATTTTGTCCTTATGCCAGTGAACACATTGCCTTTCTTTATTCAGCCTCACTTAAATGCTCCGAATGGGCAACTGCATCATTACACTGTGATCTCCACACGCTCAAGTTTTCCCAGCTATCATCTACCCAACAGCAATGGGAATAGGGACCTTTATTAATACTTAAAGTATACTTTAGAATAAGTACCTTAATTAAAAACGGGGAAGTAAAGGAAGAAAAGGAGCTTAAGATAATAAAAGGTGCCACGGCTGTGATATTTGTCAGCCACCTTCTCATTTTCTACTTCAGGATTCCAGTCAATATCAACTCACACTCTGTCCCTTAACAGGGAAGTGTGTCCTTAAAAAGCTGCTTTCTCAGGAGTTTAAATCATTGCATGTCCTTTATAGTGCTTTCATTTGGTGAAGATCAGATTTGACAAATGAAGGGTACTTGCAATTTTTGATGCCCAGTGGCAGTAGTATACCTCATCGTCTGTCAAAACCATGCCAGGTAGGTGTTCTTGGCTGCATTAATGTAACGCTCCCTCTACACTCAAGACCAACACAAAAATAACTGTTCCTTACTAACAAGATAATATGAAAATAATAGGAGGAGCTCAATATCCTTGAATAATTTCCCTTGGATAATTCTTTGGGTAACATAATTGTTCTTACCGTTCCTTGGGGCAATCACACTGACACCGTGGTTGCAAGCAGCTGAAGGCTCCTGTTCACACTGTGCTGACCCAAACCACCTGAGGACAACTGCGATGGATGGAGACGTCAGGGCAGGCTGAGGGTGCTCGGTGGGTTCTGCTGCCGCTGCTGGCTGGGAGGGCTCTGGCTTAGACCTCTCTTCCTGCCTGGCAAAAGCTGGCAAAGCAGGGAAATAGAGGGGTGAGTTTTTCCCTCTAATAGGAACTATCAACACTTTTAAAGATACACCAGCATTTTTAATGGAAGCATGTGGTTACCTTTAGCACTTGGCACAGAGTCTGGTTTGACTGGCATCTCGTCTTCCTCTTTTTTTGGCTTTTTAGTATCTGGCAGCATCATGCTAATTTTAATTGCCGTATGTCAGTCTACGCTGAAGACTAATGAAGAGGGAATCAAATCCTCCAACACGATGCGTTGCGTATCACCTACGAATAACAACAAACAGCAAAAAAACAATGAGGAAGCATGAGTCCCACTCATCCTCAGCTGCTGTTTTACTGTGCAGTGTGGAAAAGGACTTGGCTTCTCTCTGTTCCATGCAGATTCGTTGCCAGGCAGTTGGTGATCCTCTCCTGAACACCAGCACGGAACTGCCCGGGAGTCGGACCAACACCCAAGGTGCAAATACACCGCAGGCCGTGAGACCGCCAATGGCTCTTACAGCAAGGTTGCCATCGTTTTTCTAAAGTAAAATGGGCGGATGTTGTCTTTCACTGGAAGGAAAGAGTACTGACACACTAACAGGTTTTACAGAGCTGAATTCTAGCCCCCAATCATTTTAAATGAGAATTCAGCACTGTAGAATTTACCAGATTTTGCTGAGTTTAGCTTTTTCTTTTTACGGTAACCGTGATTTTTCCAGAAGGTTTGGATCGAAAGCTCTTTGACCCTGACAGTAACCCATTTTCCAGCCTCTGTGTTCCACAGGCTGTTCCCCTCGGCTGCTCAGTGTTGGAGGATGGAGACGTAACAGCTTGTCGCGACAGCGATCAGACCTGTCGGGAGAGGTGCCCTCTTTTGGCACGCGGGAGCAGTTTTTCCTGCTTCCATCGCCGGGTCGCACCATCAACCGCAGATTTGGGCTCCTGGTCTCTTGTCAGAGGCCCGGTCACTCCTGGCGACACAACGGCCCTCAGCCCCGCGGCACTAGGGCCCTCTGAGGGGAAGAGGCCGCGAGGCAGCTGCCCTCCGCCGCCCCGCCCCGCCAGGTGCCGCCCGCCCCGCCCCGGCTGAGGGCAGCTCCCCTCAGGGGCGCGGCGAGGCCCGCGGCTCCGTGATGGCCATGGCGCGGGAGGCCCGAGGTTCGGGGCAGCCGCCTCCCGCCGACGGGGCGAGTTGCCGCCGGTCCCGCCTCGGCCCCCCCCCGGCAGGCAGGAGGCGCCTGGCGGTGCCTGTCCCTGCGCCCCGCTCCGACGTGCTCGGGGCGGGGGATGGAAGGGGATATGAAACTGGCGGAGACGGGAGCCCGGCGCGGGGCGCGGGGCGGTTGAGGGGCTCCGCGGGCCGGGACGGTTCCCTCGGCCGCAAGATGCGCCGCAGCCCGCAACCCGTCCGCCGCGGGGTCGTGCCGGGCGCGGCGGGGCAGCGCCCTGCCCCGGGGGCGGAGGTGCCGGACGGCTCCGGGGAGCGCCGTTCGCCGCCGCCGGGCTCCGCGGCGCCCTGAGCTCTGGCCCCGCGCACGCCTGGCGGGCGGCGCCGTGATGCCCGGCGGCGGCGGCGGCAGCGGGAGGGCCCCGACGTAGCGTGGCGGCGCAGCAGCCCGGTCCCGCGGGGCGGAGGATGGCGTGTCGCGGCGGCGGCTGCTGCTCCAGCGCGGGCCGCCTGAACGCGGACAACGCGCGGTTCCTCCTGCTGGCGGTGCTGATCGTGCTGTACATGCTGTGCGGCGCCGCCGTCTTCTCGGCCATCGAGCTGCCCACCGAGCGGGAGGCCAAGGAGCGCTGGGAGGAGCGGCTGGAGAACTTCACCCGGCGCCACAACCTCAGCCGCGCCGAGCTCCGGCACTTTCTCCGAGAGTACGAGGAGGCCAACGTGGCCGGCATCCGCGTCGATGACATCCGGCCCCGATGGGATTTCACCGGCGCTTTCTACTTCGTGGGCACCGTCGTTTCCACTATCGGTGAGCGGCGGGACCCGCCGGCGGCCGCGGGGGGACGGGGGGTGGCCGGGGATGCTCAGCCCCTTCTCTCCTCCCCGGGCTTACAGCAGGCTTCGTGCCGGTGCTAAGCACCGTCCTGTGCTTTCTCCCGCCGCTGTCGGAGGCACAGCCGCGGGAAGCACCGCTCTCCCGGGAAGCGCTTGGGAAGCCCGGCGGGCAGGGCAGCGGCTGCCAGACTTTTCCCGTGAGTTTCTTGTCTCTGCGCGGGGGTAACCGTGCCCTCGGCGTTCGATGGCAGACTTAGTGAGAGGACAGTCGCACCCAAAGCCGAATGCTCGAAAGAAACGCTGTGTGTCTTTAAATTACGGGGAGTCTTATTATAGCAGATCTTGGATCTGGAGGTGGGCGGCTTCATAGGCTGGAAGCGCAGGAGGGACCTTTCGGAGCATCTGCTCTGGGCTTAACAGGCACCGTAAGATAGGTTTCGTGGTGTCCAGCTGCAAAGTGTACAACTCGGGAAGGCTGGGCTTCAGACCACTCGGCTTTCTGCTCCCCTGCCTTTCAGAGGCAGAATCAACCCGTCGGTGGGCACTGCTTATTTCGTTTGTGAACAAACCCACGTTTATTCGGGCTGCAGGAGCCTTCGGGGGCAGGTGGTATTGAATAGACATTCTGGGGGTTGCCGAGGAGAGTACATTAAGATGGAAAGGAACAGCACCGGGAACTGACATAAGCACCCCAGGGAGCCCTGACAGTTACAGACAGACAGTCCTGTGTGCGTTTACCACCGTGACGAGTGGGGCTACTGAATCTTGGTCATGGCATCTCCAGTTCACATCAGTCTCCTTCCACGTGTGAAACGCACTCTGAGGAATGACTGTTTAATTACAACAGCACTTCTGCAGGAAATCTCCCTTAACACGTGTTCCCTGAAGAGGAGTTTTGAGATGCCTTGCTTTACACGGATGTCTGAGAGTTTGTGCTGTCCTGTGCCTTGTACAATACCTGACACTTTCCAGTGGCTCTTCTCAACCTAATATTGAGTTTCTTAGGTCTGGAGTTACTTTTGTTCTGAGAGATGTAATTGGGCTGGTTTTATATTTCCTCAGAGCATCAAGATTTGGGTATTTTGTGTCCTTAGATGTTAAGTCTGTAAGACCCAATAACTGTGCTTAAATGTTCTGCTGAACTGGTAATTCAAAGGCACTTACAACACAGTTAAGCCCATTTTTGTGACCTGCTGTAGTTTGTTTGCCGTTGTAACATCTCCCTTAAGGTGTGTTTCTTGTATGATCAAAAGACAGTGCTGATGCTAACCTTTGCTGCAGCTATAAAATCATAGTAAAGAGAGCTGGGACCAGATCCCCAAAGTCCACCCGGTCCACGTCTGTTCCTAGAGGAGGTCAATTACATGCAACTTTTTTCTTGATAGTTGTTTGTCCAAGCTGTCATTTTGAACCTGCACTGTTGGAGATCCCACAACTTCCCTAAGGAATCCAGCCTTGTGCATTATTATCCTCACCAGAATAAAGAGGCTTTCTTGACGTCTACCTAACTGCAGCTCAGTGACTCGCATTGTAGTTGTCTTCCTGTCGTTCATACGCAGAGAGTGACCATTGTCATGTGTATCTTCTGTCTTCTCTCAGTTTAGAAAGCCCCAATGTTGTAACCCTCCTGCGCAGTGACGCAGTTTCTTGTCACATGTATTAACTGACGCCAGTAGTTCTTAACATTAATATTAATCTTATATCAATGAGATAGTTAAGGAGAGGAGGGTGTTTGTGGTCTTATTAACCGTAGCTGTTTGCAAACACAAGCGTTCACTTATCCACTCATGCTTTCCAGTAGTTTCTTTGTCTTGTCAATCAGATTGCCTAACCCCTTGCCCACAATTTAGAGCTCTATCAATGTTTCTGCAGCAAATGTCCGCGAGATCCCTTTTTCCTTCAGATCATGTGTGGTCCATAGACTTTGGCGATTTACATCCTGTCCCTTCTTTTGACCTCGCGTTGCTCTTATCAGTGGTGTTGGTTTCTCAGTGTCATTTATCAACTGCATCATTCTTTCTTAACCCTGTCAGTGGCATTGCACTCTTTCAGTTGTATCAACGGCATCCCTGTTTCTTAATCTTCTCAGTAGCACTGCTGCTTTTCAAGACTGATTGGGCTTTTCAGCTCTTTATCTTAGCCCGTGCTGCGCGCTGGGCTCTCCAGAGGTTCACAAGCCTGTTGTGTTTTGACCCGATCCCCTCAGCTGTACCATGCGGGAGCGTTCTGCAGGGTCTGCAACCACATGCCCATATTTATGAACTGTGTTGGGGTCTTAACTACAGATTTTGTTCCACACAAAGCAGTATTTTTGCTCTCTTCTCAGCCCTTTCCAAATGCTCCACAGTTTCTTTTATGCCCCAGTATGCTGCCCCAAAATTAATGTATTGCTCCAGCTGCAACCTTGCTAGTTCTAAGGAGAGTGGAAGGATTATTTCATGTGTCTTTCAGCCTATACTTCTGGTGGCTATATACATTTCTACAGCTAAATAAAATTAGGTGCCTTCAGTTTAAAGCACTTTTTCAGAAATAAGTGCTTTTATGGCACATTGCTAATATCAGCTAACCTTCCACACTCAGTACTGTGGGCTAGTACAGAAGCTTTTGATTTAACAGGTAAATAGTGGAAATTAATTTGCTATTCCACCAGGGTAAATTTATTTCTTCTGCAGAAAATAAGGTGAACCTAGCTGCTTCGATACAGTGCTAAAGCATCACTCAAACATTACCTCTAGCATCAACTGGTTTTCGGTACTTTAGCTAGAAAGAAATACCATCACATATTTTTGGCTTTCAGAGGAAGAGAGTTTTGCAATAGCTAAGGGAATTATACTGTCTTTTTAATTAAGATTCACATAAAATGTTTGCCACATAGGTATTGGAGCATGATGTCAGTGCACTGAGTCAAGAGGTCAATACTAAATATAACCAGCCTATTTTTATTTGTTAGGAAAATACAAAGCTAAATAGAGCTGATCTAATAAAAAATAAATAATTTTTCTTCTCTCAGTTTAGTAATTTAGAGTTTGATCCATAAAAGGGTTTGTTCCTGTCAGTGCTTAGCCTGTAATTCTTTATTTTGATGTGTCCTTTGCTTAGTGTGATGCAGCACTAAGGTTACATATACAGTAAGTGGAAACATAAGAAGGTAACCACAAATACCTGCCCAACTGGGACACTACCTAGACTAGCCCGGAGGTGATCCCAGAGAATATGATGGGGTAGAAGCCTCTCCATCCCATGTAGGCAGGTGCCTAACTCTAACCCGCCAGGAGGAGGCCACACGTGTGTAGTGGGCTCCTCCATAAGCCCACATTGGCTCCCGACCAGCCCTTTTGTCACCTAGTATAGTGTTCCTTTTGTCTGGAACTCAGGTGGTGGTAGTATTGTCTCAGGCTGTGAGAGATCAAAGCAACTTCTTTCTCGGCAAGGGCTTGAAGCAGCATCCCTGTGTCTCAGCAGAGTGCCCTGACCCGCCGGTCTGGGGAGTAATTTTAGGCTGGCACTCTCAGTGTTTTCTGTTGAAATGCCTCCACTCTGCATACACTAATAAAATATTCTGCAGGCCAGAAAGTAAAACAAGATCTAGGTCCCAGTTTGCACTTCAGTGAATGTTCATGTGGTTTATACAGGGGGTTACAGCATTTGCTAGGCTCTGGGTGTTCAGCAGCGTTAGACTGTAAGTTTGCAATCATCAGCAGGCGCTGTGATATCTAAGGGCTCCGTGGTACCTTGGAACAGGAGTGCCTCCAAGAGATAGGGAGCTGCTGCCCAGGTGTTTGAAGATCTACACTTTGGGTCACTGCTTATCTTTCGTGACAGACACCTGGGCACCTGCTCAAGGGTAGGAGTGTCCACCTGTTTCCAGTGGAATTGAGTTTCCACTAGTGGACACTCCTACCCTTGAGCATACAGAGGGTTAGCATACGGGGATATTTGCAGCATCTAGATCCTCCTCTACTCTTTGAAACTGTTATTGACTTCAGTTGCATCAAATGAAGAATTTATCAACGCATCAAGAGACCCTTACCTCCTGTACAGCTGTCTGAATAATTTAAGAAAATTGAAAGGACTTTTTTCCCTTCTTTTTTTTAAAAAACACGTATGCCCACCCCAGCCCGTACTCTGATCTTGATTAAAACCTGTTTATTTTAACTGTAAATGGAACAAAATGTATCTTTTCCTAAAGGCATAGCCTGAAGCAACTCCTCAGACTGACGTGTGATACGGCTGCCGCTTTCACAGGCTGGTGAAGGTTGGAGGGGATCTCTGGAGATCGTCCAGTCCTACCCCTGCACTCCAAGCAGGTCAGCTGCAGCCAGCTGCTCCACGCTGTGTCCTGTTGGGGTTTGGGTATCTCCACAGACGGAAAGTCCATAGGCTTTCAGGGCAAGTTGTGCTAGTGCTTGACCACCTTCACAGTAAAAGAGTTTTGGATGGTTTTTTCTCCTGTTCAAATAGAATTTCCTGTATTTAAATTTTTGCCTGTTGTCCCTTGTCTTTTCTGTGTGAACTGTTTATAAGCAGTGAGGCAAAGGAGGAAATTATATCATGTTTACAAAATTAGGTACATTTTCTTGAGAAATTGTCAAGATTTGCATCCTCCCTCTCTGCAAGAAGCTTCAGCCTGTTGGGCTGAATATGTAAAGTCTTGCTGCAAGGTGAGAAAAGAGATTTGACCACTGTTACATTGCCTGAGGCTCAAAAGGTAAAATTTCCTGGAGCGAGGGGTGAGATTTTTACCTAAGAGGGTGGTGACCAACTACATAGCTTATTGTACGGAAGAGGTAGAAGGAGCCACAGCATCTTCTTTAAACAGCCTGGACAGGGTTGCTGATGGGAGTGTCATTTCCTGACAGGGAATTCTGCATGGGATGAGACAGCTACACTGTCCACGTTACAGCAGTCTGTCATGGAGTGAGGGAGGGAGTGCTGATCAGTGTCAGAGCACATGATGTTTCCTCATTCTCACCTGTGTAAGTGCAGGACCTGCTACTGAGTGGAGTTACACCTGTGCAAAAAAAAAAAAAGTGTGTGTGTGGGATAATGTCCAGCAAACCACCAAGGTCATTAAAACCAGGGAGCTGGGCTATTGCCTGGAGCCTTGAGATCACCCTGGCTTTACCACATGTAGAGGGAACAGAGGGTGGGAACTGCACAGAATGCTCTACCTGCAGCCAAGGGCCAAGGTTACTCCTGGTGTCACAGAGACCAATGGATACACCATTACCTAACCGTGCCATGTCTGAACTATTTAAACTTGTACAGCATAGGGTGCGTAATTCTCCTAGCTAGCATTTTTCTTCTTTAAATATTGTTTATGCTGCAAGCAGCCCTAATAATTCAAAACTATCTGCTTTAGTCACACTGAGCCATAACCAGGGCGCTGTAATCCCACGTGGCACAATGAGATAAGATCACAGGAGCTAGCATTTTCTTTTTCAAAGATTCATTGAGTTTCTGGATTTTTCTAATCATGGATCATCATCTTCTCTTTCTTCTTGATGAGCCGACACTTCAAGTTTTGCATATGTGGCAATGTGTCCTACCATTCAGAGGAAAGCAATAGAAGTCAGCGCTTTTATACTCCTAGCTGGGCCCCTCATTCACTAATAATGTGTATCACCTCTCTGCTTTACTTTATTCAGCCCAACAGTGAGAACAGAGCGATTCTTTGACTCAGAGAGACTAAGCTCATTTTTATGCCCATGAATTGTATTGTCATTCTTGTCCCTGGATATCAGTTCCTAATCGTGAACTTCGGAAGACGCCGTCAGACCCTGAATCCTGTCCTGAATGCAACCCCCTATACATTTTATTTTAAAGAGATCCCTCTTTTCCTTAAAAACAGTGACATGCAGCTGTTGAATAAAAGCATAGTGATTAAAGTTCTGCCACAGGAAGGCGAGATGAGGTTTTGGTTCCCTGCTTTGACCACAGGTCTCACATTCTGGTTATTCTTGATGAAGGCTACATTTAGTGGAGGGCGGTATGTATATAATTTTCAGATCCTTTACAGATTCCAAGATGGTTTTCACCAAGACTGCTGTCAGTGATGGAGACATTCCTGTGAAGAACTCCTTGTTTGCTATGGGGTGCTGTTTCAGACACCTTTTTGTGGTGGTCTACGTTCTCCCTGGTACGATATACAGAACCTCAGCGTGCAAGGACTGGATTACATTCCTGGAGCCACTAAGCCTCTGAGTCCTTTCCTGGATATAAAGTACGTTTTGTCATCTTGCCATACTCATCAGCAGAAGTGCAAAGGTTGCACCAGGCTGTGCAGATTCTCTTTCCAATAAACAATTAGAAATAAGCCATTTAGTTTTAACAAGCTCTGTGGAAGGTAACATCTTGATGGGTTCCCTGCTTTCTTCTATTGCAGAGTGACCAGAAGGATAGGAATACCCCAGATATCTATGCAGGTCATGACTGCTTGAGTTTGTGTGACACTCATTCTCTCTTTCCCTTTGAATCTACCACATCCTGCAGTCTCTGACTTGACAAGCATATTCCACTTGTACCCTGGAAAGGTGGAATACAGGTTACTCAGTGTCATGTCTGCTGTCCTTTCCCTTTTGGCATACTTGTAAAATGATAAGTTTTTCAACGACAAAATATTCAAAGATCTCATCATTTCAGTGCAGAAAACTTGGAATTCTGAAGTAGTATACAAGAAACAGCTTCATTAAAACGTCGCTGCAGCAGTTGATGTATCAACAACTGTATGGCGATAATTTAAAAGTGAAAAGTGCCTCTGGCTGAGTAAGTAACATTGAACAAAGAGATGAAATTTATAAGAGAAGATTTTGCTTTGAAATATTTCACAGATATACGAGAAACAAAATGAAAAATAAAATGTTACACTGTTTGCTTTGGAGGCTGGCTTTTTAGAAGGTATTGAAACAAGTCTGATGGCCTTCATTGTGTAAACAGAACAGAACGGGGTTTATTTTTCTTTCCAAATAATGTAGCATTTGCATTAAGAGGTCTGCAAAGAGGATTTTAATTAAAGATAAAAATATCTCGCACAATGGATGTGTAAAAAGTGGAGTTACCGAAGAAAGAGGAACAACAAGGCTTGCCCCTTGCCAATAAGAGGAAACAGATAGCAGCCAGAAGTGGTGAAATTAGAGGCAGTGAAGAACACGGAGGTTTATTTGACATGCAGGGAACTGGAGAAAAAAAAAAAAAGGAAGAAAGTTTCCTTGATACTTTGAGAAGAAAGTTTTGTCTAGTATATATAAAAAAGTCTTTCATTAATTATAGGTTATCTTTAAAACTGCACTGTAATACTCCTGCACCGATAGCCCTGAAAGCCTAAAAGATGTGTGTGCTCTGAGAGTGAGGATGGGACTGCTTCCCTTCCCTTGGGCTTGGGAGTGTGCTGCAGGAAAGGCATCGCTACAGCAAAAGGCTCTTCACCTTTTATTCCCACCCTTCATCCCTTCCCACTTAGTTGTGTGTTTGCCAATGGGGGCTGCTTAGGCTGATACTTTAGGGAAGCTGCAGGTAAACTGAGATAATTTACTTGCTTTGCAGAAATGACGATGTAGGTATCAATTCACTTGTAATTAATACGAGCCTAGGATTGCATCTGTTCATAAACTAGAATATGCCCCACCTGTGAAAAACTTAGATGCGAAAGTGAATGGTTCGCTGTAACTCCTACTGAAAGCTTTCTGTAGTATGTGATAGATCTGTATAAAGCAAAAATGTAGGGAAAAATGTGAAAAGGAGAACGGCAGCTATAATGACAGGATGGCCACCACTCTATGCAGAACAAAGTAGAAATACTCAAACAAAGCAAACCATGTAATAAAAAGGAAGTATAAAATTAAATCAACCTGGAAATTGTTTTACAAGCAAGATCTAAAAAAGGTACAGGTGTGTTAGCCTAGCATGTTCTCTCTTGGACACTGATTAAAACACAAGGTTAAACCACCTGGTTTTGACCCACAAGGTTAGGGGAGAGGCCAGGTCAGTAGTTCTGTGTACTTCTGTTAGTCCCAGAATCTTCAAGTGATCTTCAAGTCATCCAGTTTTACAGAAGATACCTAAAACACGTCAGATGAATTAATATGTCCTAATGTGCCTGTGTCTCTTCCCTGACTGAAACAAAACAGCTGAGGTGCCAAGGAGATATTTATACTATTGGTGTTGAAGTTTAGGTGAAGTAAATCCCACCCTAGAAATCTAAAGATAGGCACCAAGGCATCAGCAGAACCAAATCAGCACACCACTGCTGGCAACCCTCACTATAACTTCTCTACCACAGATTCTCTCTTAAGTGGGATCAGTAAGTAGTTAAAAGCACTCTGAGGTCTGTAGAGGAAATAAAATTATCTGCTACACCCTCTTAAAGAGATTGGGTTTTTTATGTAAGAACTGGCATGATTCTCCAGGGCATGACTTGGTCACAACAGGAAGAACAGAAAAACGGGGGATTTCAAGAGCAAAATTCAGAGATCTGCAGTGTGCAATCAGAGGAACCAAAACTAAAGCAAAAATGAGTTAAGGCAGGCTAGGAGCTTCTCAGACAAAAGATACCAATGATGCTGGCTCAGGTGGTCCAAATGTAGGACAGGAACTGTAATGAAAGACCAACATGTCTGAATTTTGTTAGTTATTGATTTCAGTCACAAGAAGGAAGCCTATAGAAAATGGATAGAAAATGGAAACAGTGAGGACTGATAAATAGGAATAATGTGGAAATACAGGAGCAGAATAAAAAGTCCAGCATCTCAAAGCATGATGCTAATAGCCAGGGGTATCAAGGGTGATGTGAACTCATTCATCAGCACAATCCTGATGAGAAAGACTGAGAAAAATGTTGGTTTGCTTTATAGAAAAGAGGAATAGCTCTCAACAAATGACTCCAAGAAGGCTGAAATGTTTAGTGCCTTTTTCTGCATCAGTCTCCTGAAAAGGTCAACTCTGAACTGATGTGTGGTACAGTTAACACTTGTGATAAAGGGGAAAGTAAAAGAATAGGTTAGACTCCCTAAACCTGTCGCATCTTTTCAAGTCATTTAAACCAACTCATCTGCACTTTACAATATTCAGAGAAATTACTAAAACACTAAGGAGCCCTTTGACAACTCATGGAAGGAGCTGAAATTCCAGGCAACTTATAACAGCAAACATTTTGCCAGTCTTTATTAAAGGGCTGATGACAGGAAGGAATTAAAAGAGAAAATTACAGCCCAAACAACCTTAGTTGACTGAAAATTGCTTGAATGGGTAATCAGATCAACTATTTGCAAACATCAAAATGGAAACAAAGAGTCAAGTAATGATCAACATGGAATTACCAAAAGTAGATCTTGTCAAATTTAGTCTAGTTTGTTGTATGACAAAGTAACTAGCCCTGTGGATAACAAATAAGCAACTGATATCAGATATCTTGACTTTAGGATGCCTTTTGACACTGCCTCACATTTGATAAGCAACCTGAGGAAATGTGTTTGTGATGAATTAGCAAAGGGACCAAGTGGAAATTGTATTAATTGACTAGTTTTTCACAGGATCGCTGTCAGAATAGAAGGATGTCTCAAATAGGGGTCTGCAGGGGCCTGTCTCCGGTCCAGAACTGTTGCTATGCCTTTGTAAAAGAAAATTAAAAATCACATTGTATGAGAGAGATTGTAGCATCATGTAGCATCACTGCCACTGTCTGCAGTACTGGGAAGCATTTTCTGGAATACAGTTTTCAGATTTGGGCTGCTTCACTTCTAGAAACGAAGCCTATAAGAAAATGGTATGATTGCACTCCTAGAAAACAGACCTTATGCAAAGACTGGAAGAAATCAATGGAGTTACACAGCTGAAAGAAGGAAATCGGTGCGGGAGAACAAAATATATGAAAATATGATGCAGGAAGGATTGAACGCTCTATTCTCTAAGTGCATGGCAGCTAGGACATAGGTTAATGGGCTTAAATTGCAACAAAAGATTCAGCTTATACATGAGAAAGTTTCCCAACACTAGGTAGAGTGAAGCAGTTGCGGGGTCTCCCTAGGAATGCCATAGAGACTTCATCACCAGAGTCCTTTACGCCCAGGTTAACCAGACACCCACAAGAATGATGCTGGGGTGTTTAGTTCCATCATTGGGCAGTGAAGGGATGAGATGATCTTTTATGCCTCTGCCAGAGCTTTTTTTCCCCAGGTTCTATGATAGTGTGTATTCATTATCCCTATTATCCAAAATATATTTAAAAATAAAATTAAAAAAAAAAAAAAGGCAGGCAAGGTGTTTAGTACACTGTAAATAGAATCTGGGGTTTTGGCAATTTTTCACTTGCATTTTTAGAATGCAGATAAATAATTTTGTGACAAATTTTCATGGAACTTCATAGATTTGGGGGGTTTTTAAACCTTCAGGAAATCAAAGCAACATTTTAATGTTGGGATGACACAGGCTTTGACATGTGCAATTATGTTACACTGCTTAGTATACATCTCAAGTAAACTTTAAAACAGTCTAAAATAGAACTGGTCGTGCACTGAGAAGCACTTAATTAAAGCAGTGAAATCAGATAAAGCAATATCTTTACTGCTGCTGGAATAAAAAAAACCCCACTCTAGATGGAAAAAGATTCATCAAAAACACAGCTAAAAATAAACAGATCATTATTTTGAAGAACTTGGTCCTGCAAGGAGCTCAGTACTTTGCTGGCAGTCTCTGTTTTGGCAGCTGTAATTAATTGTACCTCCTTCTGCTAATGTTATCTATACTAGTATGACTTAGAGACAAAGAGCAGGAGGGGAGTACTGTTATCCATACTCAACAGATGAAGAATGAAATTCCATTTAAACCAAGCAGTGGCTATCCTCTGCTGCTCCCTTCATATCCCACTTGTTCAAAAGAAAGACCTTGCAAAATAAACCATTGCTCACTTTGGGGCTCTACACTGCATTGTTTTCCTGCAGAAACCAGGGGATGGGGGGAAATAAAGAGGGGAAGGGTGGCTGGGCAAGCTCAGACCTTGCGTTGGCTGAGGCTGCTGTTGTGGTAGGGGTTGAAAGGGACCTTTGGCGTCCATCCCTAAGTAAGCTCTTTACACTGCAGCCCTTTGCAGAAGGGTGAGTAGATCAGGAAACGCACTGTGCTCGTGGCTGCTTCTGCAGCTCCCTGGCAGAGGCTGAGCATACAAGTATCAGGCCAAGGAAAGCTCTGGTAGATGATGGTTCTCTCCAGATGGGCCACCTGGAGAAGGATGGGTCCATTTTCCAGACGGGCCACTCTCCAGTCTACTCACCTTGTGAAAAGATCCCCTCCTTGCTACAGTTCTACTACTTCTGCTTAATACTTACTTTTAAGGTATCTATAATTTTCTAAGCCAGAAGTTTCCTGAGGAGCATGCTGGAGGCTGAGCTGGAGATTAATTCTACGTATTGGGGCACACATCAAATGAGGAGTTTCTGACCAGAGTGGTGACATATGCAGTACTAGGTTTTCCTATTTGCTGGAGGGAAAATTACTTTTTTAATTGAAAGCAAAAGCCTAATCAGGGCTGAGAACATTAGACATGCCATGAAGTGGGATAAGTTGGATGGAGAAAAGAAAAACACTGATTTAAACAAATTACTTGCTGGTTATGGGAGCAGGCTTAATTTGTGCAGTGGATGAGTGCTACAAGTCAAGAGGGTCTGGTATACCACACAGTGAACTTGTTCCAAAAAATAAGAAAGAGACTATATGGACTGAAGCGATTTCACTAGTCAGTTCAAATAACGATTCTAGTTAGCAATATAAAATAATTATTTTAACTTGGATTAGCCTACTTGTATAAAAAGATTGTGAAAGTTGTGCTAATTAATTCGTAAATGCCGGGGGGAAGGGTTTCAAACTGAAATCACAATATTAGCTGTCTCAACTGAATTTTAGAATAGTTTAGTCAAGATATAAACCAGTGAAAATAAAGGCTTTGATTACTGTTTATGTTTACTCATGGACAGTACTGTTTATTCAGTGGAACTATTTCAGCTGTTGAAATGAAGCATTTGTTCAGGGGATCGATGCACCAACTATTAATATATTAAAGGGTTTTCAGCACAGTAAAAAAATACTTCAAAACAGAATTGTTTCAACATTAAACCTGAAAAAATTACTTTTATATATGAACAGTATTCTTTGAAATATTATTTAGATTGCTAGAAAAAAATTATGATTATAAGGTTGGGATTTTTATAGCATTCATGTTGCTTAAGTGTTCCATTTATTTCACACTGCCGTCCCCAAAGGAAGAATATAGCTTGTGGAAGCGTTTCAGTCTTCTTGACTTGTGAAAATTCAATATATCAGAACGTGCTGTTGATTGCAAATATAGCCCAGGCTTCTTGCAACTTCAAACCAATTTTGAGTTTGAGGTGGTTTTGTTCGCACAGGAAGAACGTTAATAAGACCCTAAATGTGATTCCATTCACACAGAAGAAATGCTGAGCATTTTAAGTGTGACACATTTTAATAGAAAGTAGTTCTGCGGAAAATCTGATGTTCTCCAGTTATTAGAAAACTAAAGTGGAAAGTGTTGCTTCAGTGTAAAACTGTAACATTATTAAAAAGCAAAACAAGTAGCAAAACACTGAATTTAAATGTACTAAAGATGCAGACTAAAAAAGGTTTTCTATTTTAAGCATGTATTTTCATCCATTTTGTACTTTCCTGCAACAGTTTTGGGGAGTAATTAGTCAGAACTTCGCAGTAACAGCTGTCCAGCCTTCTTGCTAAAAAAGACTGTTCCTTGTGTACATCTGTACTTGTGATTCTCCTGTTCGTGCCAGCACTCTAGATGTAGCCGGCACAGAGAGCTGAGCTCTGCTGATTCTGTCTGGTAGAGGATGATACCTGCCAAACAGGCATGACATTGAATTCCATGTTCTTAAACACACTCATGAAGTTGCTTACGTAGTCAAGTTCAAAAATCTAAAGCTAGTTAGAGCAAAACCAGCATGTTCCATGAATTGGCTTGAAAATAAGGAAACGTTATAGTTCAGCTAGAAGCGGAAACCAATTTTTTATTAAGTTATTTCTATAAAAATACAAATAGGACAGTGCTGTTAGGGTAGAACCTTCTATTTAAATGCAACTTTTCTTTCATACTGCAAATTAATTCCTTCCTTTTTTATTCCTTGTTTTTGTATTCTCCCTACATCACATCTCTTTTCCAGTCCCTGTGTGCTGTGCGGTGGCACTGTGGTGCTGTTTGTTCTAAGAAAAAAAAATATTTTGTAATGGCCAGTTTCTTTCTTTTTCTAAGTAGGAGTTAATTTTGTTATACAGGCTGCCCTTCTTCCTTTCATCTTTTATGTATAATGCTTTAAATAGTAATTTACATCTGCCCAAAGAACTGGAGTCTGCATCACCCATCTGAGGCAGTAAGATTGCCATTCACCGAGTCAGCAGGTGCAAACCTGGTCTGTAGCTTAATGAGAAGGTTCTTTAGAGTGTCCTACGTGCTCCCGGGAGTGGTACTGTCCGTTCTTCCTCTGAAGTGCTACTTCACCATACATTCAAACATCCTTGTGTTGAAAGAGACCCAGCCTTCCAGATGAGCTCTAAACCTAAGCCCTGCATCATTAGAACTGTCCTGGCACCCTCCATAAGACTTTAGCCTTGCCCGTATTTCAATTTGGATGCTCCCAGTACAGATTCGCAAAATGACTTCTACCCACATTTTCATCTGGACACGGAATTCTGGCTGTTCTCTGTTACCTCATGGAGTTTTCTTTGCTATTGCGTTACAGCCTGGTTTCATGGCAGGACTGCTATAGTTACAGTTCAGTGCTGGTGACAAGACTCCCCTAGATAATCTAAAAAAGTATTTTGGGAGGACATGTGTTTCAGAAGTTACTAGTATTAAAGTGCTGCCAAGAAATAAAACATTTACTCTTGAGGGCCCTCATTTACTCCTGAGGGCCATCAGTGGCAATTTCAAGGTTCCCCATATTTCTTTGTTCCAATTTCTTTCTTTGGAAGCCAAAAGAGCAGAGGAATAGGAGGTAGCATGTAACAGGCTTATCGTAACTAAATACTAAATATTTTGTAATTTATGGAGCAAGAGCTGAGTTACTGCGCTTTGCAAATTGTCCTTTTATAAGGAGAAATGTTCCTGTTTGTTAGCAATGTGTTTTCTCTGTCGCTCCCAGGAAGAATTATCTCCAGCTTAGAGAACTGATTCAGGAGGGTACTGGAAAAAAAAATTAACTGGATGAGGTTTTATTGCAGTTTTCCTGATGTGTATAAAGTTGAGCAAGTAAATAACAAGGTGGGTGAATTTGCAATCTGTTTCAAAGCCATCTTTTGCAGTGTACTTCTATGTGGATTGTAAAGTGTTTGGCACCTCAAATCAAGGCCAAAATACTGGTTTTTGAAGTAACATTTTATTTATTACAAGCCTATGTCATATCTTGGAGAGGCTGTTGCACCGAAGGACAGATAATTTTAAGATCAATTTTTAATCTTAACAGCATTCAGGGGGCTAAATTCAGTGTTTTATACAACCTGTCTGCAGAGCCTTCTCACCCTAAAGAAAACATTGGCATGGTTCAAAATACACATAGGACAGATCTGCTCTGTTTACTAGGTGGTTTTACAGTCATGTTTCAGAGCAGACTTGCACTTTAAAAATCAAATTTTGCTCCCATTGAATAAACCCCCTCAAATCATCCATTAGTTTATGTATTCACTCATCGTGAAATTCTTTTCCATTACTTCTGAGGCTCATTAACCTAAAAACCCCATCAGAAAAGATGTAAATCCTACTTTTAATCTTCTGCCCAGCCTCAAAGGAAGAGCTGCACTCAGCTGGGTGTCACCACTCTTTTTAAAGCAGGTGCCTGGGTCATGAGCAGGCAGAAACAAGGAGAAGGTGGCCAGTTGAAGTGATCGAGGCAACTGCAGGGAAAAAGGACCTCCCCATAAAGGGCCAGTGGGCAAGCAAGTGTTTAGGATGAGGATCACAGACTTAGAGTCACCTGCTGAGCTTCAGCAGCAACACAGGTACTCACTACTCCTTGCATAAACTCGAGCAATCCAACTGCCTTTTACTGCCACTGAATATTATCCACAGTAAATGCCTTTGCCCCTCATTTGCAGGTAGTCCAGATATTTTGAAGACACAGGTCTGTCTAAAGAGCATGTTGAAGGCAGACACTTGCCTTTCAACAGTGAAGCTATGCTCCAAAAGGTTTTGGCTTGCATGTTCCTGGACTGCCTGCTTTAATGGGTTCTAAGATAGATTCCTCTCCTCACACATGACAGTTAATGCTTGTTCCTGCAACATCTCATTTCTTCATTAAGGACTTAGAGCTTGAGACTTTGTTGGTAACTGGGATATCTGTAGTTCCTGAAGAGGAAACATATTTAACAAAATGAAAGGATCCATTCCTTGGTTGTGTCTGACCATTGGTTTCACACAGGTATTGCCTGGTTTTGTTTTCACTGCTTCAGCCTAAAGCATTTTAATCACTTCGAGCATTTGTAGAAAATAGAGTCCCTTGGAGTGGGTGCAGTTGGGGTTCTCTTTTACTTGTGGCAGAGGCTTAAGATTTGCTTAATATCATTCTAATCAAGAGCACAGAAGTTAAAACTGCATCTATTTGTGTGGATAGGGATGGCACCCATCCTATGACCATTGTAAGAATTTTCTGAACAAGGAACTAACGTGAACCAGGACCCTAATTAGAGTAAAAACAATCTCTCCCTGTACATTACTTCCCTCTGTCTCAGCTTCAGCCTGGCAGTCCTGCTCGGAACCTTCTCTCGCACTGTCCCAGTGTGCTGGGAACCTAAGGTTTTGAAATATTATGCAGGTTTCTGCACAATCCTTGCTGCAGAGATCTAGGTCACACCAATATAGCTGTGCCATGAGTGCCACTGACAGGACGTACCTTGGTGGCAGAAAATTCTCCCGCAGGTTAAGGAGTCATGATGCTCCGAGACAGTAAGGTTGGTGTTAACGCAGTGTTAACAGTTAACTGTCACTGATTGCACATACATTCAGGGTGTCCTTTCTCGAAGTCTCTTGTGCAATCCTAGCTGGAATTCAAAACTGCTCTGATTCGTGAGGTCCCTGAGGTGATCCTGCTGCTATTCACACCCCTCCCACCCCCTGTTGCTCAGGAGAAAATTCCCTTGCAGGAGAACAATCTTTCTGTCTGGGGTACAACTCTGTCCATACTAGGCTAAATCAAGTGCTGCCTAGAACAAATCACTTAAAGTAGTGTTTCTTCATCTATGAGGTTTTTTTCTTAGAGAAATGCATTGTATCAGCAGCACTTTCAATTGCAAACAGATCATTTTTTCCATGACAGGACATGTTGCACAAGAAGGAAGTAGTAGGAAGTAGCCCAAATGTAGCATGAAAATGAGCAGCTCAGAAGCATACAAAAATACCAGCTCAGTTTCTGACGTGTTTATTTGCTGCTAGAGCTGTGAGATACAACAGTCTTATACCTAGAGTTGCAGCCCCAGCAGAATAAAGGGGGAACATTGGCAAGTGTTGGCAATCCTGACAAAATCATGTCAACTCCTGACATAATGAGTAATAAAAAATAAAAAACATGAAACACATTTAAGTATTAGTTTGAGGTATCTTAGAGTTGACAGAGGATCAGCACCTGATCAGCATAGAGAAAAATCAGAGCAAGAAGTATGGGTAAGAAGAAGAGCTGATCTGCCTTCTTAAGCACTTCCCAGCAGTTGCTCCTAGTGCAGGCTGGTGGTCCGGGGCACATCTGTCTGCAGTGAGGAGGCTGTGGGGGTCAGGAGCCAGCTTTTGCCTTGCTGTGATACTAGAAAGGTCGGGTGACTAAGCTGGATGTTAAACTATCTGTGGAAAAAAGGAATAAAGGTAAAGGGCTATGAATTTACAGGAATACAGTAAGTATCCACAGCAGACGAGTCTTGTCTGATTGGGCTGAAACATTAAAATCACATGGTGTATTTACCTTTCATCTTAAATAGCACCTCGGTTGCAAATGCAGTCTGCTTTTCTCCCTGTGTGCTGTTTGACTGTTATCCTATCTATTAACTGGAGCCCTGCCCAAATTATATAACTGGGAAAATTGAACCCGCATGCCTTGACTGATGCCTGCGATCTGTGAGAAGGAAGATGCTCTCAGCAAAGCAGTATGTGAAAGGCTTTATGTAATACTGGCTGCTGTAAGAGTCTCCCATAACCAGGGATGTGGGATCTGTCTCACTGGCCCGCAGCGTCCAGTACACTATTCCCCAACTGCTGGGGATTACGCCTCTTGTTCTGAGGAAGGACTTGCTTTCTGCAAGAATATTTTCTTCCTCATTCTTCTATTCTGTCCTGCAAGTCTTAATTTCTGTGTAATGCCTGGCGAGCCCTGGCCCTCTGTTCTGCTGTAACGCCATAATTATGGGGTGCATATAACCAGCTGTGAAGGGGTAGATATTAAGGAGGGCAATCTCCTCCTGGCTCCAGCTGAATTTCATCTTCTGCCCTGGAATAATGAATATTCCTCTTTATCTGTAAATCTGAACATTTGGTCATCATTTTATCTATCCTTTAATGGTAAATTAGGTTGCAGGTTATCTGTGACTTCATTTCTGCAACGCTACTGTGTAGTTCAGCATTACAGCCCAAGTTACAAAATGAAAATGTGTTTCTTAGCAAAACTGTTTACAAAACAGATGCTCAACTTTATTAAGAAAGGATCTAGCTAGTAATTGGCCCTCCAAGCTCTTGAACTCTGGCACTGTCTCAGGACACAGCATTAGTGCTCAGTTAGAGTGCTAGAGGACAGTTATAGAAGCGTGTTCAAAGGAGCTAGGGGAAGCAGGTGACCTGGTGGAGCTAGTTCAGGCTCAAGATACCATTTGCACAGGGACTCCAAAAGTTTTTACAGTTCATACACAAAAAAGTTGTCTGCAGGTATACTTATTTTTTCCCCTCATTTTTCAAAGCAACATGGAGTAGCCAGATATGTGATGTAAGAGATTCTGCACATTGCCAAGTGCACCAAGGGCTTCACTTGCTAAATCTAAAAAGGACAGTGGTTTCTGGAAAGTTTCTGGCTTTGGGACAGTTGGAGACCTTTTCCCAGAATAAGGATAGCTTCACGCCATGCTGAAGGGAGTCCGAGGAGCATTGTGCTCCCAAGAGCCACCAGCACAGCTGGGTTGTTGTGCACCTCTGGCTCTGAGACAGGTTGTTTTGGGGTTATGAGTTACTTGTCAACCAACAACCCACAGGGCTGGGCTGTCTCTCAGCCACACGCAAGGAAACCGGGGCTCATTAGCAGACCACTAGAGAAGATGGCTTCTCAATTGTCAGAATCCTGTTTCTGTTTTGGGAAAAATATGTCAAAACCAATGTGTTTCTGTGAACCACTTGGGTTTGATGCTTTGTTATTTCCCTGTGAAAAAATGTTTTCTTAGCAAATTCCTAGTTAATTCCACTGTGCAGAAACAATTAGAATATAAGTAGTTTTCTTTCTTTGTTCCCTTATTGTTTTTCATTTTAAAAAAGATATTCTCTTTTTAAAATTAGAAATGAATCAAGCATCTGGCAACGTGGGCTTTTCTTCACGTCAAGTAACTATTATGGGACTTGGTAAGAAGTCAGTTTGTTCTGCCTGGTGAAGTTCATCTATGGTGGCCAACAGAATTTCACTTGAATCCAGAGAAAACAAACAAACTTTTTTGTTCCATAGAGGATGTCAGAAACCTCTGCCTTAACCACAGAGCCAAATGCAAATTCTTCTTGGCAAAAAACTCAGCAGTGCTGATGGACATGAACATAAGAAAGAGAAGTGGGCCTTCCCCACCATTTCTGAGGCCTGTGCTCCTTCAGGGTTCTGAGTCAGAGAACAGATAACTCAAATCAATGATAACACGTGGATTTAGCCCTGCGGAGAGGTGTGTAGCACCTTTTCATGGCTCTGATGAGGCTCTGTCCATAGCAAAACAACAGAATCCTAATGCTTTTTAAATCTCTTGTAAACTTCACTTGGAAGAAGTATCCTGAGAAACATGAGTTACGCAGACATTTCAGCGCTTCATATTTAATTGACACTTAATTACAATGTTAAAATTGAATAACTTTACTGATTAATGCTCCCCAAAGCAGTAAGGTGGAAAGGCAGAAAATGTTAAGGTTACAGTTTTGTGTTAGCAGGCATGTATGTTAGTGCTGTAAGATGGGACAGACCCTGAAATGCCATGACCTGGTTAGGTTTTGCTTCCTAAAATCATTAATTCAGTTTTGGTCAAACAGAAGTAGTAGCAGTAGAGTTTTTAATTTCAGAAGGGTTTTTTTTTTTCCTAAAATGGAGGATTTAGTGTTTACAAGTAGTCCATTCAGAAAAGTATATCCCTCCCAGAGCCTCTCTGGGTCTTGGTTTTTGTTTCAGTTCTCAGTAAAGCTGTGGGGTCTGATGACAGCGGGAATACAACAGACACTGCTATGAATGGTTTCATTCGGATGATTTTCCAACTTTATGTAATTGAACAACTTTGCACCTGATCTTTCTTTTTCAGCCCCTTCTTTCCTCATTGTCTACCGGTCATTCATTCCTGACCGTTGCCTTGTCCCTGATGACAACACAGGCATGACTGACGCTTCCAGGCTGCATTGAACTGTATCTTTTCCAAAGAGTGCTCTTCTAGGACAGACCTCTGGAGAAGGCACCACGGGCATTTACCTCAGCCAGCTGACTGGTGTGGTGAACTAAGGGACTGACAGGAGCAGCTTTCCAGGAACAGATTCCTCTGAAGAATCTCATTTTCCTAGGCCAGTGATGAAAGATGACCCCTTAACAGCATTCATAAGTGGTGACAATCAGTGTCAGGACTTTGCTATACTGGTAAAATAAAAAAGTAGAGGTGACACAGTCATTATCTTCCCTGGCAGCTCTAAGTCCATGCTTCATTTCTCCTTTGTTTCAGTCGGTGCCGTGGCCCAGGTTCCCTAAGAAAGGACAGAAAAGGCTCTTTCCCAGCCTTGTGTTGGTGGTTTAGATACTGCTCTGGGGAATGAGGGCAATGCTTGAAACCTCCCTGTGGCCAAGTAGGGCTTCTGCCTTCCCAGGTGATTGGTTACTGTCGTCATTGCCCACTATGTGCAGTAAAACTAGACACCACCACTAGTGCTTCTGAACAGAATTCATAATTGACAGTGTAAAGTCAAAAAATGTAAGTCAGGGGATGCAAAGACAGTTTAGACATCTCTCTGCATGACTCCTGGAATGCAAGGTTTGGATAGTCAGACTGAGTTGCTGTAGAATATTCACGGCAATTCATATTTAGGTGCTTTGGGTACTTTGTGGAGGAACAAAGCTCTAGCAATTCTGTAAGTCAGGCATATGAAAGGGGAGATAGTCTGAATAGCACTCTTGAATTTCTGTGCTGAAAATGCGCCTAAAATAGATGGTACTGTAGACAGTGTCTCAAACACAATCCAGATTTACGCAGATGCTTAATCTTACACATCTCAGTAATCACACTGAAGTAACAGAACGACTTACTTTCTTACTGTGAGCAAGTAATACATATAAGCAGGTCTCTGCAGAAAAGAGTTTTAAATTTTCCTTCTGCAATTACACATGAAACATATCATTAATGTAGCTGAAAATTCTTTTTTGCTTTTTTTTCCCTCCATTTATTTCCTCACAGAACAGTGAAGTATAGCTAGTTGTATGCATAGTGGCATTTCTTAGAGCAAGGTGGAACAGCAGAGCAAGTTCAGTGTTCTGTAAAACCATAATCAACCTCAGAAGGACAAAAAGGTAGCTATTTTTAGATCAATTAGATTTCAAGTTTGTGCTATCCGTTTATCTTTACATTTAATATTTTCTTTTTAAGTATTATGACAAAAATATGTAGGCTTGAAGTTCCGATCTGTGAAGTGAAGGAGTAAACCCAGTACTTGCTCTTGAATAAATCCTCCTGCTGTTGCTCTGAGGACTGCAGAATCTGCCAAAACTTCTCATAGCAGCACCATGGGAACCTCTGGAAACATCAAAGGGTTCAGTGATTACTGCCAAAACATGTACAAATTAGCAATAAAAAACAAGAACCCTAAAGCATTTTAGAGATTATTATCTCCTCTGAACCTTTCTGGATTGCAATTGATACCGGTTTAGTTTCACTAAATTAAGAGCATTTTGTTGGAGAAACAATCATTGTCCCCTTTGACATAACATAATGAACCATGGCAATAACAGTTTCATGGTCATTAGTCAACTGTATGCATGAACTGTGAAGCCTAAACAGCGTGGCTTTCTGCCCTTAAATCACAAGGTCCTGGCCCAAAATGCCACACTGCCAAGAGCTGCCTTGACGTGCTGCCAGGACCCTGACTACCAGGGCCATCATGCCTCGGAACTGTGCTAATCTGCAGGGCTGTGATATTACCTTAGACTTGTGTAGAAATTACATTTTTCAGCACACCCGCACTTAGAAATGAAGATTTCTAATCTTACAGGGTGCTTCCTTGCAAAAGTTAGAGAAGGGCTGCCCAGGCTGTTGGGACACCTCTGCGTGAACATAGATTTGACACAGGCCGTGCCACTGAAGACCTGCCTTCATCCCTGGCTGTCTTCAAGGCCAGGCTGGATGAGGCATAGAAGGTGTCCCTGCCTGTGGCAGGGGGCTTGGAACCAGATGATCTTTAAGGTCCTTTCCAAGCCAAACCATTAGATGATTCTATGATTTAAACACCTACACGCAAACAAGTGAAGTAATAAATAGAAATTAAACAAACCTGCAAAGTTTTCCTCAAATTCATCAGTGTTCAATAGGGGATTTTCCTGTTTTCAAAAAGCGTGTTTTCACATAGAAACCATGTGTAACTTTTAGCTGATTCTGTGTTTGGTAGGCAATTGAAAGGCAGGATTAATACTCCTGTATTGAACGCTAAAATGTGTGTATCTGATCAAAGTCATAGAGAGAGCAGTGATGTCCATGAAGTCTATGTAGAGGAACTGAGTTTAGGGATGTGTTTGGAGATGGTTCTAGCTGTACCTGATGCATTCACACGGTCTGGTAATAACCTCAGGAAACACAGCTGAGGTTATAGGTTAGGTTTCAACTGAACTGTGTGTAACATCCCAACTGGCCTAGATGCTTGTGAGGTTGTATTGAAACTTAATTAAGATTGTATAAATTCTGGGGTTTTTTCTATTTTTAATTTTTTACTTGAACTCAGTTTCCTTTAATTTGTTCCTTTTTTTCTCTCAGCCAACCCCCTCAACAGTGCCTTTATTTCACAAAAGCCAGCACATGCTCTGTCTTATCAAGAGCTACATTGGTAAATGCTGGGCAACGTGTATTTGTTGATTGCTGTCAAACAAAATATATAGAAGTGTTTTTTTCAGACTGCTCCTGTTTTAGAATAGCATCTCTGTCTGTTACCCAAACTCTTATTGTCAGAAAATCTGTAGGATCATAATTATCTTGGAGACTTCTATCCCTGTTTCAGATTTGAGAGAGACTGATCAATAGCTCCAAAAGTTGCTCAAGCAGAATATGACTGACAGATAATCAGAGAGATGGGCACATAAGCTTCATTTTATTGCAGAGACCAACTAAAACTATATATATATGTGCTTATTTTTTCAGTTGCTATCACTACTGGACTTTCCTATGCCAAGCTGTTCTCTAGATTTCTGAAAGCTTTGAGCTTCACCATGTGTCTGTGGGTGTAATTGTTTTGTTGTTAATTCCTGGCTAGGCATGGTAAGAATGGTTTTGCATTTACATGTTTCATGTGTACCTACATGGGTTCAACAGAGGTGTAGAGAGCTTCTCACAGCAAAATTAGGCAGGGAACCCATGAATTCTAGATCTTTACAAAGTAATATAATCTTTGCCTAAAAATGTTTTTGCTTTATAAGTAATCTCTAAATAAACTAGAATGTAAATGATGAGCAGGGAGGATGTAGACATTGGACATTGTGGACATTCACACACACTTGGATTAAAACGAGCAACTTCTGAGCAGCAAATGAAAAGAAGTAAGACAAAACGGAAATCTTTATGAAAATGAATAAGACAAAACTTGACTCTCCTCTTTCAGACACTGTCACCTGGCATCATTATTGTTACCGCCACCATTTTTTCTGCTGAAAACTTCCATTTCTCCTCATTGCGATGGGACTGTGTAAAAACTTGCTGAATAAAAATGGAACAACCATGTTTTTCCCCCATAGCATCCAGTGAATCATCTTTAACTCTTACATGCTTCTCATGATCACATTTAATGAAGGTCAGGAGCACGATGGATCTTCCTCATCAGCCATAAGAAAAGAATTACTGTAGGAAGCAGCCTTTGAGTCAGTTGAGGAAGTTCTGCAGGGGAGATTTTCACTCTTCCATCCTCCCAGTATAATCCCGGGGCTTGTAAATTATTAGAGATTTTAGTACCCAGTAGGGAAAATCCAGGACAAATAATCAGCCTGGAAATGTAAAGAATGGAAACCATTCACTGATTCACCCAGGTATTTATAACTTTAAAAATATGGAACCATTGTTTAGAACCAACATATAGTGCCAGCTAGAAAGAATAGTATTGCAGTCATAGGCAAGAAAGCCTGCTGTCCTGATAATGTTTGTTAGTTGCTAGGAAAATATCACTGCTAATGCAGTCCTGTACCCATGGCAATATGAGTTCATGAAGCTGAGTTTGCAGCTCTCAGGTTTTTCTGGTTTCTGTACTGAAATTCAAATCATCCTAAGACTTCTTTCGACACTTCAGGAGCCATATAGCAATGAAATTAGTAGCTCTGCCATTAGGAAAAAAGATGGTGATTGCACATTTTACAATGCTAATGTTCTTTCTTGGCACATTGGGACATGAAAACTTGCTGTTAATGGTGATATTAGTTCCTCACTGGTAGAGACAATGCCACTGATTATTGCTGAGAACTGAATGTGCTTTGAGCCACAGGTCTACTGTCTGAAATTAGGGTCTGATGGTAATTATCTAAGTCCAGAAAGTCCTGAATTTGGAAACTCAGCAACACTTTTGTTTCTTGGTAATCAATTTATAACAGGGAAGGAACAAAGAAAAAGGAAATTGTATCAGTCTCTCACCTACACAAGTTTGGATTATGTATTTTTTCTTTATTCCAAATTCTGTATTACTGGGTATATGTCTTGAAGAGTAGTGCTTTGTTCTTAAAAATTATCTGGAAGGAAAGAAATGTCTTTAAGGAATGGATAGTTTCATGTTTTCATGTTGATACGTCCAGCTGTGTTAGTTGTAGGGATTTATATTTAATCCATGCCTATCAGAAGATTGGCTCTGTGCTTTGGAATGGGAAATGTGCCAAAAAATCAGCAAGGTATGCTTGCCAGGTAGTGCTCAAAGGTATGACTGGACTGAGATCTTTATGATACTACAGTGTCATCTTGCAAAGGTGCCTCCCTTGACAAGATATTTAAGTAGAAAATGAGAATAAGAATTGTCCTTTTGGACTATATGGACTTGGTTATCTCGGTGCAAGAGACTTGACCCTAAAATTAATTTTCACACTTGGATGGACGTGGCAGCCAAAGTGTTGCTGTCAATTTGTTACAGATGGTTTTGAACATTAAAATTGAAGTGGATTATGCTGTGATCTGATTTTCAGATACCTCAGAGTTCCCATTTGTATGTATATGTAAAGTCAGGATGATTGGCAAGGTACTGAAAGTTAGTGTTGAGTTAGCTCTGAAGTCATGTTTTCCTGCAGATCTTTCTGTCTTTACAAATTTGATTCTCATTCTATGGTGATATTTGGGGCTTCCCCTTCTCAGAGTGAAAGGATCTGTGCCTCAGCAGATGGTAGGATGGGAATATGATTAGGACTACAGGACTTCCCCACGCTTTTTAAATGCTGAGGGATCTTTACATCCCACCTCCACAGCAACCATGCATGAATAAAAGAAACATTGGCTTAACATCTCAGCATGAGCAGAAGCATTTGTTGCCCTTTGGCCTTACATAAGCACTGCTCATCTCTCCTTGCAGGAATAATTCAAAATAGAGGCAGACTGACTTCACTGGAAGAACATCTTCTTTGCCTAAAGATTTCTTTGCAATGAACCGAGGCCCGTGTATACCTACATCACACAGGAAAATTGTGCTCGTGCCACTCAAACCCAAGATATTCTGACATCTTTTTCTTCCTGTGTGTCAGCTGAACAGCACAGTTAAATCCAGCGGAAGAAACGTGTACTTGTTGTTACAGATACCACACTGCACCTTATTTTGCATCACTACCTCATTTAAAGCTTGCCAGATCATGACCTTGTTAATACGAGTGTTTGTATTTGGTGTTATTTCAATAGATAGTTGATGTAAACTGTACTGCATGAAAAGGAGAACCTGTCATATGGTTCCAGCTCAGAAATTGCTGTCTTTGATACTATATAATGTCAGCTGGACGTACCATAGAGATCTTGCATCCTGCAACTATACAATCTGTCCCTACCTATGTGAGCAGGAAAAGGAAAGAAAATTGACTATGTTCCATGCAATAATATCATTGAAAAGGACGAAGTCTGGCTTATAGTTTGTGGGCTGACATGCAGCTGAATACATCTGAGTTTATTAGCAAAATAATCCTTGAGTTGCAGATTACGACAGAACCAAAATACTCAATAATTATACCCTGTTTATACAGCCAAAACAAAGTTTTCAATGCAAAATTTGGCTAGCATGGGATCCCAAAGGGTTAAATAAACTAAGGAGAAGGAAGTACAAAATCCACTGTCAGTGGGAGGCAAAGATGAGCATGCAAAAGAAGATGCCATGGAAATTTAAGCAAATGTAACAGGGTGTTTTGCCAGAAGTGAAAAACAAGAACCATTGTCAGATTCCCCTCTCTCCCCCCATATCTCTTCTAAAAATGAAGACTGTAGTTGTGTCTCTGCTCTTGATACAGCTTACCATCACCACAGTGCTGTAGTGGCCATCTGTACTGCGGGAGTTGTGTTAGTGTCCTGGAGGAGACAGGGCGGCTGTGACTGAACCGCAGGCCAGGCAGTGATTCCCGCTTGCGGTCCGGCTCCACACTGGGGCAAGGCATGAGCACACCTGGGCTGTTACTCCCAATTGTCTGAGATTGTCAGAGAATGTATTTTATGAATCGGCCAAGTACATAATGCAAATACAAGTAAGAAATGCTTACGTACTTTTGTTATAATATATGTGTATATGTAGTATAGGAGATATACAATATATGTATGTCATATATGTATACATATGTGTGTATATATGTATATAGTGTTTATGAAGTATCTGTGAGGGTGAACACATTGGTGTTACACGCACATTCTTCATCGTACTGTTTTGCAGCATGCATAAATGCTCTTGATTTGAGCCTCTAGGTCTTTGCTGCAATAGGAATAAGGATTTGCTGGTGTTATCTTTCCCTGCTTCCCTAAGAAGCTCTCCAACCAAAAAGAAATAATTTTTAATGTTCTGCCATGGTAAAAAGCAATCAGGAGAAAAATGCTCACCTTCATGAGGTTGTCATCCCACATCTTCCCGTGCAGTGATGAAGCATTTTGTTTCACACTATACCCCAAGTGCCAGGTAGGCAAACAAAATGGAGCAACAAGGCCAAGTGCAAGGTCCTGCACATGGGTTGGGGCAATCCCAAGCCCAAGTACAGGCTGGGCGGAGAATGGATCGAGAGCAGCCCTGAGGAGAAGGACTTGGCGTACAGGTGGATGAAAAACTGGACATGAGCTGGCCGTGTGCACTGGCAGCCCAGAAAGCCAACCATATCCTGGGCTGTATCCAGAGAATCTTGGCCAGCAGGTAGACAGAGGATATTCTCCCTCTCTACTCTGCTCTCCTGAGACCCCACCTGCAGTACTGCGTCCAACTCTGGGGCCCCCAACATCAGAAGGATATAGACCTGTTGGAGTGAGTCCAGAGGAGGCTGTGAAGATGCTCAGAGGGCTGGAGCACCTCTGCTATGGGGACAGGCTGAGAGTTGGGCTTGTTCAGCCTGGAGGAGAGAAGGCTCTGGGGAGACCTTATAGCACCTTCCAGTGCCTGGGGAGCTATGAGAAAGCTGGAGGGGGACTTTTTACAAGGACCTGTAGTGTATTTTCCCTTTGGAATAAAAAGAAACAAATTAAGTAAAAAAGTACATTTTAAAATTAACAATCAAAATATTTTTTTACATGAGCTATTTAAATTAAAAATCTCAAATTTAAGGAACTTTTTTTTATTGATTGAAAAGATATCTGGAATAAATTAGAGTATGTTCATTGGTTCAAATGGCTTGATTACAGTTATTGAAAATTTACAGCTGTTTATTACTGTTTTGCTTTTTTTTTAGGAAAATGTTTAATTGAAATAATTGGAAAATACACTTTTAAAAAATAAGTTTCTTCTACAGAAAAAAAAATTCAACTTTTTTTATGAATAATGAATTTCAGGTATGAGGAAGAAATAACCTGAACTGGAGTGACCTGGTCACTCTGCAGTATTTTTAATTTTAGATAATTCAAATTTTAGACCATTTGAACAAAAAATAGGTTTCCTGAGGTGTATTGCCAGTTCCTAGTCCACCCTAATTACAAAGGCAGGGAATGGGCAGCCAGAAGTTTGGATCTCCGCATCTAGAGGGATTACAGCTATAGCTAGAATCGTTCCGCTGTGAGCTGGATGTTTTCTTTCTTCCTCTCTTTTAATAATATGGAATACAGTACTGCAGAAATACATTTCAGGCTAAATATATATATATATGCTGATATACTGACAGTAGAAAAGAAATAAAATAATTTTCTTTCCTATAAGCTAAGGAAGCGATTGTGCCCCTATACTCAGCACTGGTGAGGCCGCACCTCGAGTACTGTGTTCAGTTTTGGGCCCCTCACTACAAGAAGGACATTGAGGTGCTGGAGCATGTCCAGACAAGGGCAAGGGAGCTGGTGAAGGTTCTGGAGCACAAGACTTGTGAGGAGCAGCTCAGGGACCTGGGGTTGTCTAGCCTGAAGAAAAGGAGTCGGTGGGGACACCTGATCGCTCTCTACAGCTACCTGAAAGGAGGTTGTAGTGAGGTGGGTGCTGGTCTGTTCTCCCAGGTAACTGGTGATGGGACAAGAGGAAATGGCCTCAAGCTGTGTCAGGGGAGGTTTAGTTTAGATATTAGGAAAAACTTCTTTACTGAAAGAGTGGTCAGGCACTGGAACAGGCTGCCCGGGGAAGTGGTGGAGTCACCATCCCTGGAGGTGTTCAAGGAACATGCAGACGTGGTGATTGAGGACATGGTCTAGTGAGTGTTGGGTTGGTGGTTGGACTAGATGATCTTACAGGTCTTTTCCAAGCTTAGTGATTCTGTGATAAAGCAGGGAGTCTTGCAGCAGTGTTACCAGAGTGACTGTTATTGTTCTGTAATGTGTTATTGCTATTACTGCTGATTAGGTTTATTCATATTTAAATTGTAGTAGTGTATAGAGTTCTTACACCCAGAGGGTGCACCCACTTCTGGGTTGCTTTCTGCAAATCTGTGGTTAAGGGCAGCCCCTGTCTCAGGTGATTTATATATTGTGATAATGTTTTATTTTCTTCATCAGTATTTGTGTTTAAATAAATACCCTCTTGTTCTTGGGTTAGAAGAAAACATAAGCAATAATGCTTCACTTTCTTTATACAATTAAGTATTTCTTTTTCCTTCTGTCATACTCTATCTTCCCTTTAAATTTAACAGCCAGAGCCTTTCCAATCATTCCTCATTCAGCAGTTTTCCTATGCTTTTCATTGTTGTTATCATCTCGAATACTCTTTCTCCTACACTGAGAGAAGTGCACAGCTGAAGACAACAACTGCGACAGGATCACACCAGGGATGTGGACTAGGGCTTTGCAGTGCTGCACACTCTGGCCACATCTCAGACAGTTTACATAAGTGCTTAACTTCAATTATATTTTGTATTGGGTTTGCATGGCAAGGTTTTAGTAGTGGGGCTGCTACAGAGGTGGCTTCTGTGAGAAGTTGCTGGAAGCCTCCACTATGTCCAACAGAGCCAATGCCAGCTGGCTACAAGATGGACCGGCTGCTGGCCAAGGCTGAGCCTGTCGGTGGTGGTAGCACCTCTGGGGTAACATAGTTAAGAAGGGGAAAAAAAAACACTAGGCAAGAGAAATTGTAGCCAGAGAGAGAGAGTGGGATGTGAGAGAGACAACGAGGCAGACATCCAGGTCAGTGCAGAAAGGCGGGGAGGAAGTGGCCGGAGCAGAGACTCCCTGGCAGCCTGTGGTGCAGCCCATGGTGAGGCTGGCTGTGTCCCTGTAGCCATGGAGGGTCACAGGGGAGCACAGACCCACCTGCAGCCCAGGGAGGGCCCCACACCAGAGCAGGGAGATGCCTGAACCCATGGGAAGCCCGTGCTGGAGCAGGCTCCTGACAGGAGCTGTGGCCACATGGAGAGAGGAGCCCAGGCTGGGGCAGGTTTGCTGGCAGGACTTGGGACCCCGGGGGGACTCAGGCTGGAGCAGGCTGCTGCTGAAGGACTGCACCCTGTGGGAGGGACCCACGCTGGAGCAGTTTGTGAAGAACTGCAGCCTGTGGGAAGGAATTGCATTGGAGAAGTTCATGGAGGCCTGTCTCCCATGGGAGGGACCCCATGCTGGAGCAGGGGCAGAGTGTGAGGAGTCCTCCCCCTGAGGAGGAAGGAGAGGCAGAGATGACATGTAATGGACTGACCACAACCCCCATTCCCCGTCCCCCTGTATCACTCAGTGGGGAGGAGGTAGAGAGGAAAGTGTGAGCAAACCTGAGCCTGGGAAGAAGGGAGGTACAGAGGAAGGTGTTTTAAGATTTGGTTTTAGTTGTCATCTACTCTGATTTGTTGGGTGAAAAATTAAATTATTTTTTTCCCCAAGCTGAGTCTGTGTTGCCCACGATGGTAATTGGTGAATGATCTCTCTTTTGCTACATTTTCTCTCCCCTGCCCAGGTGAGGAGGGCAGTGATAGAGCAGCTGTGGTGGGCACCTGGCCTCCAGCCAGGGTCAACCCACCATATATATACATAATACCTTAGCCTGTACCATATTTTAGATGAATCTTGTCTCCGGTTCTTTATGTTCCAGCATTTGTTAGCTATTTTAATTGTCACTCAGTTCTACACCTTTTTAATTATAAAGTGGTTTGATATGGCAAATCATCATCTCTTTCTATTATGGAAGGTTATGTGCTTGCTCGTTGTTCCTTCCAGAGGTTTTTATTGGACTAGTATTAGGTTTGTATTAGACTAATTCGGTTCGTTAACCAGTCTTTTTTCAATTTTAGTTTGTGTCTCTTCTTCTGTGTATATTTTCCTATTCATTTCCTCAATTTGATGATGTTTTCTGTTTCTTTGGGGGATCATTTACTGATCTACTCCCTCAGCAATATTCAAGGCCCAGTTGTGGTCTCCCTGGCTGAGGATGAAATCAGGAGGAGAGCCAGTGCACGTACACAATTTTAGACAGGGTCAGATCCAGATGCTCTGTTGAAGCTCTCATGAAAGCCTCAGAGCTGCAATTGACATGTGAGGACATGGGCTGGCAATGTTTTTCCACAAGAGAAAAGCCAGAGGTGGATGTGGAAGTGATTTGTATATGAAAAAGGGGTTTAAGTATCTCCAGGATGGTTTTTTTCTTACAGAATTGGGAGGATAACAGCCTGAGGACTTACAGCACTGCAAAATTCTGCCTTAAATTAATTGCTAGTGGTAAAATTAACTTACCCTCTGTATACCTTGTATTATTGCCATTTTAGCATTTGATATGCCTTTTAACTTTGCCCATGGCCAGGATATGTAATGAAATCAGGAAGGCTGCAGTCTGTTAAAGTACCTCTTGATAGTGGTTGTAGCGCATGTATGTGAATGGTGGTTTACAATCAATGCTTGGAAATAAATTTTTAATTCAGACCCTGTCTGAATTACTGGAAAACTGAAAAAAAAGAGCCATTTAATCTAACACACAGGCCACCTTGAGGCATAAACTTACTGCTAACTGTGAGTTTTGTCACTGCGGCTGTGTTTGGATTTGGAAAGTCACCACAAACTTTAACAGGGGTCTACACAGAGACTTTTCTACTAAGTGCTCATTAGAGCTTCCCTGAGTTAACTCTGCTAATAAATCATTGTTCAGAATATGAACATCTGTGGCAATCGAGTTTTAGAGCAAAGGATGGTATTAGCCTGGAGACAGCATGAGTTTCCTAATAAGTATATTCCTGCTATTATTGTAGTTATGAATACATCACACATGTTGGTAATTTTTTAAAAACTGTGAGGAATCTAAGTGACTTTTGCTGGCTTTTTTAAAATAACCCTTCCCTTTTCTACAGAAGTATTTCAGCAAGTATTTTCTTTAAAAAACAACCCAACAGTTCCCTTCCTTTTCTGAGTCACGAGCACTAAAAGCAGTAATAGCATAGTCTGATGATAAATGCTTTATGGCAAGGAAAATACAATTGTTTTTTGCAAGTCAGGTAGTGTATTTCCATTGTACTTCCAGAAACGAGAAAACTCAGTTACTGTTTAGTCAATTCACTGAGTTTTGTGGAGGTGACAAGGAACTAAAGGAAAGATGTCCTCCTCTTTTCTCTGCAGATGGCTGGAGGCAGGAGCTTGCCCTAGGGCACCTCTTACCCTCCATTATTTCAGCACCATGGTAGTGCCAGGTCTCGTACTGCCTCTTAGCACTGAGCCTCTCTAGAAAACCCTCAAGCTGATGGCTTTGAAGCCTCCTAGAAGCCCATTTGGGTATTGCTGGCTACACAGGGTTTGGCAGTGAAGCAAATGGGTCATCTGCCACCATCCTTGTCCATGGCCGGGCAGAGGAGAGGCAGACCATGCCAGAGGGTGGGTACCGAGCACGCTCCTGACCTGAACCAATCCCTCCACACGCCTGGCCCAACTGGAGAAGGCTTTTGGAGCCCCAAAGTGCTTACTCACAACTGCATCTGGGTAAACACACATAGCTTTTTGGACCTTTTTGATTAATATTTCTTTTTCTATTTTGAGCAAAATTTTTACTGAATAAAGGGAGTCTAGGGGAGAGCCATGCAAATTTCCAATGGGTTGAAGTGTAGATAGATGAGAGAGGATTAAAAAGGCGAATATTAATCACATGGTAAGAGGTGGTTAAGTAACAGCCTGTAAATATTTAATAGTACAGGATTAACTGGTGACAATCTATAAATATCTGAAAATGTAAGCATAGAGGAGAAGTAGATTTACTTAAAGAAGAGTACGATTAGTAGTAATGGAGTAAAGTTAAGTAAGAAAAAGTGTAAGATGAATATCAGGGGGAAAAAAAGGGAAGTTTATTAACAACTAGCTGTCAGATTGTGGTTTTGAATCACCAGTTGTCTAGAAGATACTTGCTGTTAAGTGCACTAGCTACTTTGATCTCTTAAGTTGTGTTCAAGGAAATTAAAAGTCTTATGAGTGTTTTCTTACTATTTCCTTCCAAGTTTGCAATTGTGCCAAGGTAAGCATGGGGGTGGACTACGATTGCAAATGCTGAGGGAACTGATGTGTTCAATCACAGATAGAAGAGGCACCCATGAAACATCTAGTAACTGGTGGTTCTTGCACAGCAGAAGTTTTTTGAATGTATTATAAATTGATGAGGAATATTTTATTAGAAGTTATGCAGAGCCTACTACATGATGTATTTTAGCCAATTAAATAATTTCAGTGGGTTAGAAGTCTTGATTTAATAAGGATTCCACTTTCAATTCTGAAATACCATGTAACTTTATTTTAACGGAAGAGCTATACCCACTAAGTGGCTTTCAGAATACTAAATCTTTTCAGATTTTTTCTATGTAACATAAAAGGAATGTAGCTGAAATATTATGTAGCTTATTACTCAACCAGCCTATTAAAATGATATGAGGGTTTTGATGGCTTTTCCCCCCAATTTTTGTCATCCCTATCAGATAATATTTGTTTTGTTTGCTAGATACTGAGTCATTTGTGCAAAGTTTTACATCTGTTGTTTACAGCACAGTTATATGTCACTGAATTTGCTATCTTGGTGTCTGACTCATCATTGTGTTTCCCCAGTGTAATCGGATTTTTTGTAATGGAGTTACAAAAGCATAAAAAGGAAGTAACATAGCACTAGACCAAACTCTTTGGCTAGTGTAAAATTTTCCTGTGTGAATATCTGTGCATGGCTAATGAGAATATACACCAATAGAGATAATTTTTCAGAAGGTTTTTTTTTATAAGCTGTGCACATAGTTATGCTTTGGGGTCTAAACTGCTCTCTGACAGACAGAAGGAAACTTTCTGTGACCAATATCTCTTACAGTCCATCAACAGCCCTTTCCCTTTCTGAAGGGTAGTTGTCTGATTATTTGCAGAGGCAGGACACACTGTGTTGGGCAGGCAGACACCATAATGCTGTATCTATATTCCTTGGGAAACAAGAGTAGTGGTTTAAAGGAGTTGAAGTTCCTGTTTCCTGTCACCACTTCACCTTTTTCAAGTCATAAGCCCCACACCATCTGTGAACATTTCATTGCAAGGCTCTAATTTCTACTTGTCAAGCTAAAAGGAAGCATCTTTTCATAGCAGTTCAATATTGCTCACTGACATTCAGTGGGATTCATCCTAGAAGGCAGGACAAAACTTTATAAGGAAAAGTTTTAGGATGTCAGAATAATACTCCAAGGGGTCCATCACGCATGGAGATATGCTTAACTTCCCATGAAGAGCAAATATGTCAGGTTCCTGCACCTTGTTACTTTAACCTGGCATGACCCAACTTGTATTAATAGAATTGTTCACTTGTTCTACAGTGGGAAACATTAGAAATGGCTTCTTAGTTGTTGGTGTCAACAATTGCATCTTAACCAGTGTGCTAAACACAGTGCTTCGTCTGTGGACACGCATGTGCCGTACATCTGCTCTAAAGTGAAATCTTGTCCTGTTCTGTGTTTTCTACAAGCTATAATTCTCTCTTGCAATGTTCCCGTTAGTTTACGTGCTTGTAAATAGCAGAGTTTGAAATCTTAAGAAAGTGAGATTGTTAATTTCTAGCAGACTATCAAATGTGAGAAGAGAAAAAACAGAGGCAGGAAAGCTGGATGTTGTCTTCAGGTAGAATCACACCTAATTAGAAGATGTGCCAGGTTTTTCCATGAGGTGCTAGCAGGCTTCTTACTGTACCAGTTTAATGATGCTAGAAAATAATTGGAGACCTATAGATGTGGCAGTACCTGATATGATTTAATTCAATTTATTAAAGTTGGGTTTGGATAAAATCATCCTTCATTGCCTATATGACATATAAACTGGCAGTGACTATTTCACTATGACTTCTTCCTAGACCTTGCTTCTCTCCTCTGGGAAAGAAAAGATTAAAATAAATGATATGAAATTAAAAAGCTGCTTGCAAATTTCAGGATAAGTTCTTGTATAACTTTGCCATTGATTTCTTGACTTAGAAACAAATGTCATAGTGCGTGAAACTCAAAGCTGCGCATTAATAACGTTTGGCTAAATGACATCCCAGGAGACTTTAGTCTCATTTGGGCTTCTGTTAGAAAGCGAATAATTTGTGGTATTTGAAATAAAAGATTGATTTTGCCAAAGTACCTTCATATAAAACAGAGGTGGATGGAGTCTAATCTGGACACGTGTGTCCCGAAGGAGCCTAGCGGTGTGATGTCCTGGCTCAGGCCCCTCCTCCTGAGCCAGCTGGACCCCCGTTGCAAGGCGCCTAAGGAAAAGTGAAACAGGCAAGCAAGGAAATGCTTTATCTTGGATCTGGGAAGAATAAGGCAACAGCAACAGTATGGAATATTAAGTAATAAAAAAACCAACTTGATGGTCCAGGTGGCCTTAGAGAGGGAAGCGGCAGTATTGCGCTCCTGGCTCCCCTGTGAGACAAGGCAACAGGGGAAGGCGAACTGGAGGATGCAGAGGAAAAACAGTCTGTCGTGGGTTCCCAACTGTAGCTTGATGTACCTCATACCTTGTTTTCATGGTGCTTTCTGGCTCGGTGCTATGCAGTTGCAGGAAGGCTACCAAAGCTGAGGCACGGTGGCATGCATGGAGTTGTCCATCTTACACTCCTAAATGTAATTGCAAAGCAATTGGAGCTGAAATTCAGCCCTTAAACTCAGGTGTATAGTAGCTGTTTCTACTACTTTATGTGTTAATGGAAAGAACTATCGTTTTTCATCGATGGAGGGTTGCACAGAAGGTTACCTGCTCTTTTCCTGGACAGCTAAACTGCTCAGATTAAACTGGCTTGTACAAGTGCCTGTCAGACACTCTGCAAGTGCCTTTAGAGAAACTAAACATGAATTTCCCTGATGGTTCCAAAATTATATTAAATTAAAAAAAATTGTGCCCAGCTAAGTGTGAGGAAGGTCGTAAATTGATCACAATGGACAACTCTCCCTCCACAGAGGGAGACACCAGCTCATCTTTCATGAGAGGAGAGAAGACAGCAGAGGAGGGTGCAAAGCTGACTGCTTTGCTGAGTTTCTGCACCTCCCTGTCCTCTGGGGAACAGGCACCTCTGCGCCCTCATTTTAGGAAGCCTGAAAACTCACATCTGCTGCCAGGAGTGAGAACTTTTAGCCCGTTGGTGCATTGGCTGTAATCTTTTGTGATTGCTGGCAGGCAGCTTGCGTTGCCATTATATCGGCATTTATACCTGCTCTGATAGCTGTTCCTGCTGGGCTGTTGTTTGTACTTCATCCCCCTGGCTTTCTCTGCCTACGTTCTCCTATATACAGTTGCCCATAGCAACACCCATTTGGAAGGGCCCTGGCGCTATCCTGCTGGTCCTCTGGAGGGGAGCTGTGCCAGCCCCAGCAGCAGCACTGGAAGAACTCAGCTCTCCGAGCCTCCCCTGGTGAGCAGGGACTGAAGGAAACACACCTTCAGAAAACAAATTTCCAGGAATGAGAGGACAGCATATCCAAACCCCAAAGCATCTGATGAATCACTTACTCGCCAGGACTTGTTGTGGTGGAAACACGACCTCCCTAAGGCTGCGCATCTTTCTTTGGAGGCAGGGCTGCACCCCCCGCAGCCCTGAACCCCTTCCACATCCAACACGCAGCACCACCTCCTCTCTCCCACCTGCCTGCTTCTTGTGGGGCTGTGCACTTAGCTGGATCAAGGAACTCATCTGCTTAAAAACACTCAGAAGGGTTATTTGTAACGTCTCCTCTGGATCAGTGTGTGGCCACGGACAATTGCAATGGCAATGACCAGAAAGCCAACGCCAGGATTAAGTGGGCAAGAGCTCCTGCTGCTGCCGTTGCCACTGAGATAAATACTTGTCAAATTTCAGTGTAAATTGAGAAAGCTACAATTTTTTGTCAGTACAGCTGACAACTGCGTGTACGCCGGCAATGCCGGCGTAACTGCAGCAACGGGGCTCAGACAAAAAAATAGCAAAACTGCAACAGCATTTGGCAAGGCTCAACGCAGTGAGGTCTCTGAGCAAGAACTGCTGAAGTTGGCATGTTCTAACTCAGAACAGTGGTGCGGCTCAAAACTGGGCATTGACGCGTCATAGTCCTCGAGCCTGTCCCTAGGCAGTGCAAATAACGTCTTTATTGTCTTATTTGGTGTGCGTTACACTGAATTTATCTTAATATCAGGGAGTTTATTATTTCTGTTCTTACAGCTATGGCTCTTCTCATGTCCAAATACAAATTAGAAAAGTGTATGTGGCAGATCTCTAATAAACTTGGTGAAACAGAAGCATATTATAGCTTTTCAAACTGAAAGTGAATTTTATTTGTGCTGTAAATCATGCACTTTAGAGAAGCTTGGAAAATACATAGTCGGTGTGTAAAACCTGGAGGAGAAGCTTATGGAAATGGTAGTGGGAACCTGTATTTTCCTTAGCCAGTGCAGTGGGTAGAAAAGCTCAAATACTCACAGATACCTTCCTACTCAAAGCAGTCAACCCACGGTTTAAGGTTTTAAACTAGTCCAGCCTGCAAAATTGTTCGTATGCCTGATCCAGCTTTCAGGGATCAGTACAGGTAGGGCTGTATGCTTTGCTTCATTCCAAAGAGAGCATTGCTGCAACAAAGGGTTGTGTAAGATGGGGAATTCAGAAGTTCTTAGATGATGTACTAGCAGCTTACAAGCCAAAGCAGTAAAAGATGTTTCATTTTAAAGACATCTATACCAGTTGGTATTGTTTCATTGTGGAAGACCCGACCCTTGAGCAGGCTGCTTTACCGTGTGCCTGCTTGTACAGCACTGGAGTAAATCTGTCATTTCCTCACACGCTCACGTCATGAAGTTGGGACTGTGCTGAATTACTGCCTTCCCACTGCTGAGTTTCAAAACTGTCACTTCACCCTATTTACAACAGAATTAATAAGAGGATGCCATAATAAATACTTGGAATTTACTGATCTGAGTAGAACAAATAAAGAATATTCATTTGTAGTATAAGAAACATAACTGTATAGTCTCCTTAGAAGGATGAACTCAGATTTGCTCAGATATATAAAAGGTAGCAGTTTGGAGGGGTTTTTTATTTTGCATTTTGTCGTGTAACAAAGTAAGAGAATAGCATAGGCATTGATGCTTTCAATAAACCTGCACTGAGCAACATCCCTGAGAAAAGGCAGTTACTGTTCCTCATGCTGAATAGGCTGCAAAGCAAATGGTGTCTTTGCCTGAATCATCAGAGATCTCCTCAGACTCAATTGTTCCAAGGTAAAAATAGCAAAGTCTTCAACTTAAATCGTGAATGTTCTCTGGAAAGACAAGAGTGCAAGAACTGCACATCCTCTTCCTCACAAGCTCCAAGGCCTCAGCTGTGTCAAGAGACGTAGGAGGTCATCAGCACAGCACTGTGTGGTTTTGTAATTGAATTATGGACAAAAACTGAGATTATTCGGTATTGAAGGGAAATATGTTCCTTAATAATGTATGGAGGCACTACAGTGATTTGCAGTTCGAACTATATATTTTTAGCCATAGAATCTTGTACTCAGATTTAAATTGCATGATGTCAGTCAGGCATGATGTCAGTCAGGCCATCCTTCCTCATCTCAGTGTTGTTTTTTATTGTGTCATTAAGTATATCTTGTCTGATCTCTATGAAATGCTGGAAACCGGTTAATTAGATAGTTCTAATATGTTTTCATAGTAGCTATTTTCTAAGTTATATGCTTTAATAAGTAATGATGCAAAGTGAAAAGGATTTTCTGACCTTGAAGTAATACTTTTGCTAGGTATATTGCAAAAAAACATTTGAAATCTAACCCAAAACTCAAGGCGAAGGTGGGAGGAAAGAAAGAAGGAACCTTCCTTCTGTGATTTTGAGCCTGGTCAAAGTCACAGGTCCATTCCAAGTAAATATATGATGATTTTTGGGGGTGGGGGGTAATATTGTTTCCACTCCTCTAATCAGGTGTGCATCTGTAGGCACACACAGGCAAAACCAGGCATCCAGAGAATTTTCGGGGGAGGGAACCTAGTTACGCGCAGACTTTTCAATACCTGAGGGTTTATGCACCTCTTTCTTAGACTTTGTCACCTAAATTTTTCATGAAGCATGCTTCTGGTGCTGAGGTACCATTTTTGCTTTGGTCCTTGATAAGTATTTAAAGATTTACTTTACAATCAATATATCCTCTTATCTTCAGGCAACAGTTCTTTGACTTACATCCAACTACTAGGTGCTCTTCACAGGACGGGAGGTTTTACTTCAGCAAGTAAATTCTCAGCTGTGTTTATTTCCAGAGAATATTAATGAAAATATTATGGGCTTTTTTTTTTTCTTTTTAACCAAGGAAAATCATCCATCTGTGTAGTTCCTCTTAAACTGCTTCCTTTGCATTCTCACCAAATTTCTGTGCTTGTACCCAACTTCCTGGACATTGTGCTTTACCTTTCTAAATTTGAGTTTGAAACCTTTTCGGTCTCTCTAGCATGTTTCTAGGAAGAGATAGATTTTTTTTAATATCATGGCCCTCACTGTTTGGCTGTCACAGTTTCCAGGGCTGATACTGATCCTGTAAGACACCCGGTCAGCATAAGCACCACCCTTCCCAGAGCCCCAGCGACCACTGACGTGTGGTTTACCTTTTCAGGACCACACGTTGAATCACTTCCCCACACAAACTCTTCAAATGCTCAAAACCAACCACAGATTTCTCTGAAAAGCAGCAAACTGAGCTGAAATGCCTGTTTGCTAAGATAGACTGGACTACTATCTTTCCAGTATCCCCCATCTTTTAATTTAGACTTCTTTCCTCATAGCTATGATAGCTTCTCCTCTAGAGAGAAGGTCCCCAGAAGGTCCAGTTCTCTGGGGACTTGAAGATCTTTCCTCTGCTGACAGCCTCTGGCTCCCTTTTTCTCTTTAAAACAGTGCTGTTTGTGCCTTTGCAGGACCTACCATCACACATTGTTCCTTCCCTGGAGAAGGAATGGAGTTAAACTGATTATCTTCTGTCTTTAGACCCTTTCTGGCATCTTCATCAGCTACCCAGAATTTGGTTTTGAGGTCAAATTGTTCTTTGTTTTATTCTATTTCTTTCTATTCTGTATGAGTTGCTACATACTGAGAGAGACAGTTTCATACAATTGCAAACTTATCTTTCCATGCGTTCCTCAGAATCCTGTCAGGTTTCAAGAACCTGAATGGTCTTAGTCAAGGTTGTACAAACCTAGGGAAAGACAGGAGTAGCACACAACATCACTACATATCGTTTTCGGTCTACACTATTCCTTCGCTTTCCATAGTTTGTTTCTGCAACATGATATCTGCTCTCATCACAAAAATTAATGGTAAAACTTCACATCCTAAGATGTGAATAGCAATTTTCAGGAATTTCAGATCAACAGCAGTAGGCAAACCCCCAATTTCTAGACAAGATAAAATCCTGACAAAAGTAACCATTCTGTTTTTAGTATTCATGCTTGTACCTCCTAAGGTATTTTTATTATAAATATGTAGCTCTCAATGAATCCCAGGGGATGTGGATCAAATTTTATCTCACTCTTATTGCTGCAATATAATTCCATTTATCTTAATAGACTTATGTCCAATTTGCAGAACATGGTTTGTTTCCAGGCTAAAATCTGATTGCCCAGTGAATTTCTCTAATATGCCATCATGTATAAAGGATACAGAAATCTGCCTAAAACTGCTGTGTAATTACTGCTTGGTCAACTGGATTTTCCTGCATTCTGGAAATGAAAGTAATGAGCAACTAAATTCAAGCATTTAACGTGATTTTAAGAAACATATTTTCAGCCTCAGCTGATTAGATCCAATTTGATTAACTCCCTCTGACTTTAATCCTACTGAAATGGAAGGGTGTTTCTTGCAAGGATGGGAAGGAGTTGTCAAGGACAATTTATATGGATGTGCCTCAGTAAGGAAGGGGCTGCAAATGTGAAAGGTACTACTAATAATTCCTAATTCTCCTTGCTGTGCAGATTAACACGGAGCAAATATTTGCTAATGCCAGTGCTTCTTGTTGAACTGAAAGATTTCACTAGCTGCTTCTCTTACCTATAACTATGTGGGGACAGGTTCGCAAATGCATATAGTCATATTGACCTATGGTCTGTCTTCCTATTTAATTCACTTATCTTTCCCGTGACATTGACGTTTCCATTAAATTAAATCTGGGAAGCGTGTACCTATCATATTATGTTCTTTATCTAGAATATAAGAACTCTTCGGGTGTGAGACCTTATGTGATAAGAAATGAGGTAGGAAGTCTAAGTGTGTTGTTCTGTCTTTGTGCAGTCTTTTAGGTAAGAATAGGGATTAGGTCTGGTATACAAGAGATGAGGAAATGCATTTTTGTAAGTTGTGGAAAAGAACATCAACATTTTGCAGTTGGATAATTTTCAATTCCTTGTGTGGTCATTTGGAAGAGAATGCAGCAATGGGATGGTCAGGCTGAGGCGGTAGTCAAAAGCAGCAGTTTTCAAACGGAAGGACAAATTATCCTCCCCAGGAGCTGGAATGCTATATAGAAATGTGGATGCCTAGAAAGCAGCTCCTAAACACAACTCATCACTTCACCTCCATCAGTCAGCGACAGCTACCCAGACAGCAGCAGGAAAGACCATTCTTGGTCTTAACTCTTGGAGAAATATTTTGGTGGATCCATATAATGGTTTGAACCAAGGAACTCAAGGAACACATTTGTATGGGCAAATAGTTAACAAACAGCAAAAGGGGCTAAAAGTGAAAGGTAGTGTGCAGCCAGGAGAGCAACCCATCAACTACATGAAAAGCAATAACTGTGATTTATTATTTTATCTTTTCCTTGTCAGTAGCTGAATGATAACTTTTAATGCCTTGCAGAAACTACACACTGGCAGTCCTGCAGAAGTCAACATATGGTTCACCCTCCGTTGCTGGTCGTGCCTGACAAGGGTTTAAAAGGACACTTGAGTATGAAACAAATTATATGAAAATCATCTCAGACACCATAATACCATAGTTTGGAAGCGAGTTGCTTTTATCAAACAGCTGTAAAACACTATATATTGTCATCTCATTCAGTAATTTTTGTTGTATTATTCAATGTTTTTATAATCTGTGTAACCAATAGGTCTCCACTAGTTGCCAAGATTGAGACAGCTATAATGGTTATAAACCAGTTGTTTCTGACTGAAGAAATACTTAGCCCCCAAAAAGACAGGGTGTAAAATGTTACATCAGAGAAGAAAAAGCCATTTAAAAGTGCTTCTTAATTAATTACTTTGGATAATCCAATAGATATAACTGTTGTGGGAAGTCTTTCAACTCTGTATTATTATATATATATGAAAGAAAACCAAGAGATCATAAGGTTAGACTTCAATCCTGTGATGCTTCTTGTACAGTGGATTATTAGCCAATAGTTGAGTATTATCCGATGATTTTATTCATTGGGATTATCCAACATCTTCATTAAAAATGAATATAGACTTAAACTTGTTGTTTCTGTGCATAATCAAGCAACAACCAGTTACAGAGGATTTTTTTTATGTCCTACTGTGTTGCCTTCCCATCTCAAGAATAAATCATAAATACATTACCAGACTGCATACAAATTCTTACGGCAAACTGCATTGCGCGTAAACATACATGACCCTGACGTGATCATCATTCAGAAAAAGCCGAAAAGACCCATTTCCATTTGCTTTAGCAAAGTTGCTGCAGCACACTAGGATTTTAAACCCCAAAGACTCCAGATCGTAAAAATGGAGACCTATTGCAAAATAGAGGCCAGGCACATCCTCCACCATGTTGCCCGGTAACCACTATGTTTGGTGGGAATATTCAATGCCTCCTTTCAACGTTATAGCTCTTTTGAGAGTGGCAACCGTGTGAAAAAGAGCAACTCTGAAATAGCCAAGGATAAAGTGCATCCCTTCGCCCAATTTTTTTTGACCAACATGAAGGATCTGGGCTGAGAGGATGCTGACACGCCGGTTCTTCTGGATTCTTTAAGCTGTCATACCTGCCATTAAGCAAACCCTAAGATGATGCCTGGAGGAAAGGGGGAACGTGCCGGATAAGAGAAAAACCTTCAGCACACGTGTGGCTTTGCCCTGTGACTGTAAAGAGTGTGCCAGTTCCAAACTGGCTGTGCTCCAGTTTGTTGTCTGGAAAACCAGCATCAAGTTCAAGTAGATAATTTCTCTCCTAGTATTCCAGAGTCTGATCAGGAAACCCATTTGACATTTTTATTCATGGGAATTGCATAAATTATGTAGGTTTAAACAGAATATTGCCATTCCTTTTCTGAAATTTTCTGTGGCCTCTACTGCTCATGCAAAAAAATTATGCTTAACTTCAGCATCAGTACTTCATCTAACAATTTTCTCTTGGTTTATTTTATAAACATATCTGGTGAGACAAAGCAGCAGAAAGGGACAATAGGAAACAGGATTTAAGAAATAAGTAAAACTCATTGCCAGATGGAAAAACATAGGGTTTCCGCATTACCTAACCAACAACCAGGTCTTTTTTAAGGCAGGTTTACTAAACGTCATGGAAGTGGAAATTATTAGGACTTTCAATAAGCTCATCTGCTCAGTTATTGAAGATCTAACTGAACATGGTAAACTACAGGCTGCACCCACACCAGGATTTGGGAGGGAGGTGAAGGTATTGCTAGGCCTTCCTCACTGATAAATACTGTATGGGTTATACAGTAAAGACATATGTTCAGCCAGCTGAACCAGTTACTGGCAGTACAATTCTTGAGGTAGTTCTCTAAGCTAGGTGCCAGGTTTTTTGAAAATTATGTCTTCAGTAGAAAGTCTGCTAAAACACTTTCAGCTTTAAACATTGTGCTATCAGTTGTGAGACTTGTAAGTGGGTGTTGAAAAGATCCTGATGTTGAAAACCACAATACGAGGTCAGAAGATACAAGGAAGAGAACATTAATCAGCTACATCTTGCATCCGAAACTGCTGCCATGGGTAGCCAATGGTTATCTGAATGTATTCTGATATTCTGTCTGTTGACATCTTACCATCGCTGTTACATGGGCGATTAACAGATCTCACACAACAGAAAATTTCTTTGGGGTGGCAGGGTGCCTTAATGTCCTTGGACTCATCCGTCAAGACATGCGTCTGGTAGAGAACGTCGTTATGTTTTTAAGTAAAACAGCGCCCTTGGGGCTGCAAGAGAGCTGCTGGCTGGTTTTATTTTTTTGTTAGTTTTGCTTTAACCGCTTCTAAGAAAACATTCATTGTAATGTCTCTTAAAGCAAAATTTAATTCAAAGTCAAACTTTAAAATCACATCTTTAAAATATTAAAAAAAAAAAAAAATATTGAGCAAAAAGTATTATAGGCCATTTTCGCTTTCTTGGAGGCCAGAGAGGAAGGAACCACGGTGTTTTTTGTCAAATCCACTGTGTGATACAGTTTTTCAGGTGTCTCCAGAGATCCTGGAAAGCAGCAACTCTGAGCACACAGCAAAATATGGCATCATTAGTTCAGCCATAGTTTTTATTAAAGTTATCGGTACCCCAGGAGCTCTAACAGCCTCGATGAAGCTGAGTGCACTGGAGTAATTACTACCCAATTTTTGATCTACAGCTCCCTTCTGTTATTTCACAAAATATTTTTGTACTGGACCAGCTAACTTGGCCATTCAACATTTTAATGTTAGCAGGTATTCAAATCATACTGTACTCCTAACAACAGCCTGGTGTGGCTTTGGGGTTTTTTTCCTTATTTTGCACTTGTGAGAGTTTGGCAGTTATGATCTCCCTATTCTGTTGAAATGGGGTTTAATTTTTATATATATATATATCACTCTGCATCATAGATGTTGAGGATTTTTTAAAAACACAACAACATAAAAGCTTAATCTGTTCCTGTTAGTTTAAAACTGTCCTTTGGAGAAAGTCACTTATTTCTCTACCTGTTAACAAAGTTTCTGTGACTTTGAAACCACTAATTTCTTCATCTCCTGGCTGGGTGAAAATTTTTTTTTCCCCTGTGTAGTTCACAAGCCTTGTTTTCAGAAGAAAACACGCTTCTAATGGAAGTCTGATAAACTCCCTCTCCAACTATTTCACTGACAGGCTTTTTATTTTAAAAGAGATTCCTCTGTGACACAGGCTTTTGCAGCTATTTTTCAGCATGTGCATTATATACTATATCAAAGCACTATTTCCTTTTCATGTATGGCAGACTGCCTTGGACATGGCTTCCAGGAAGCCATTATAGAGAGACAAAAGACAGCACAGAGTCCTTCTAGTGCAGAAAGGACTTGATAAATGGCCTCAAAACTTTCAGAATTGTTTTCACAGTTAGCCATGGCACATGGCTTCTTTTCCAAAGTAAAATGTGTTGTTCAGCTGGGGAACAAGCACTGTGAATGTGAAGCATTTAAACCTATTACCAGTACAACTGACATCTTCAAAACTTCTAGAAAGAGCCAGGACTTCACTTATGTTAATTTTTACAAGAATTTTAGAACCAAGTATATTTTATTTGGAGTTATTCGTGCATTGGTTCTTCCCCAGCAGAATGCATTATGAACTAAATAAGTAATACTTCAGTTCCTGGGCTAAACATATGTAGTAAAAGCTTTCTCAATGTCACCATTTTCATAAGCAGAATGTGAAAAATAATTTTCAATAAATGTAGTTACATAACTGATCAGCATTAATAGTACCACGTAAACCACAACACATCTGTGCCAAAGGTATTTACAAAGCAGGGTGTAGGGTGTTGTACACAGGCTGCCAGCGGCCAGACCTCTCTGCTTCCAGGCTTAACAGTTTCTGAAAACCTAGGAAAAGCTATTTTCCAAAATAATCTGAAATCTCTAAGATGACTCATGATAAATTTCTCCTTGTGCTTTTTAAAATGTCTGTCCTTCATTTAACTCCAACCTTTGAAATGATGGGCTGTTCTTCAGTGACTGTTCCTTAGCGCAGAGGCCAGGCCATAGCCCTAGGTGAGATCTGTCACACTTTCAGAAAGCAAGTTCCTGTGTTGCACTCCAAAGTCCATGTAACCTCCTTACAGTTCAGACAGGCATTTCCCCAAAAGGTTTTTGCTCTTATTTTTCAGCCTTATGATTTCAACTCAGTGATTGTCTTCAAGTAGTCGCTCAGGGAAGAGCTCGCTTCACCTGGAGGCTCACAAATACTGAGCGCTGGTAGGAACCTCCTTTGGTGGCCTAGCTGCCTGCAGATACCTGTGGGCAGAGGTGAGAGCCGCTCTGAGACGGCAATGCAGTGCTTGCTCGCATACAAAAGCTGTTAATTCAGTTAGCAAGCTTGCAGAGAGAAACCTCATAAAGCAGAGAGAAAGCAAATACGGAGTTTCTCTGGGTCTCTCAAAGGCTACTATGGGGTGTTTAACCTTTAATTAAAAGTATTTTAGAAGCAGGTTGGCAATTTTACTTCTGAAAGGATTCACTTCAGTTTTATCTTTGCATAAATGAACATCCCTTTTTCCAGACATCATTAAAGTATGATTTTATTTCCATAAATCTCTAAACATCTGTCTGGAAAGCCTGGCATCCCTTTTATCCTCTGGATAAATTCACATCTGACTGGAGTCCTGCTATGTGTGGGAGGCCCTGCTCTGAGCAGGGGGACTGGCCAGTCTCCAGAGGCCACTTCCAACCTCAGCCATCCATGGATTTTGGGATGTCCTGAGTCCACCACTTGTCCAGTTATATCAGAAAACAATTGTGGCTTTTGACCACTTTTTATCATCTTGTTCTAATCTTATTCACTTCTACCCTGCTCTGCGTGTTTGTCTTGTTCTTTTTTAACTGTTTGCATGGGTAAGACAGCTGAGATTTTGAGCATGCCTGATGCGCAGAGAGCAGGATGGGTCATCATCCAGGTAGGTGAGAAGAGAATTAGTCCTTGCAGTGGGTACTGTGCTGGGTTTTTATTTAACATTTGCAATGGCACAGTACTTTGATAACAAGGCAAAGTTGCTATGGAGGACTTGGAGTAGTGCAGCGTGAACGTCCCTGTCCTATTTTACATATAGGTCCTTTTTTACGTAAGTGTTTGGACCTGTAAATTCGTACGAGCAGGCTGGACCGTGGGACTTAGGCTTGTCTTACAGACACATGCTACTAGACCTGTCACTAAAAGAGCATCTCTGGCTTCACAGGAAGGGACACGTGCGTTACATTTAGGACATCCATGAGCCAGGGACATAGGAAGTCTTAGATTCTTGAAAAAAACAGACATGTCAAAACCAACGCTATACACCTTGTCGTCATGCGGGAAGAAGCCAACACACAGTTTCACCAATGACATACTCAATTCTCCAAGCCACAATTCACCATGCTCTCTATTGCTCTCACATTTCTTTGGTTTTTTTTCTTTTCTACAGTGTCCTAAGTTTGTCTTGACATTTTTGCAGCTGGTGGCAATAACACTTCTTTTGTAGGTGATGTATTCTTTGGAGTAGCCTGACATTGTTCAGCTCGAGCAACCTGATCTAGTGAAAGATGTCCCTCCCATGGCAGAGGGATTGGACAAGAAGATCTTTACAGGTCCCTTCATACCCAAACTATTCTGTGATTCTACGATTACATCACAAACTCCAGTTTTATCTCCGTGTGTCTATTTATCAGCCCCCCCAGCCTAAGTGTTTGCTTTTGAAATGTCAAAAAGGGTGAGAAATAGCCTTTCCCTCTTCATAACATCTAGCTTTTGAGACACAGATTAATGGATAAGAAATTTGAAGTTGATAAAACAGGTGTTCAAATTCATCATCGTGTGCTCATCGCAAGCTCTCACAGAATTGTCAGCTCTCTGTCACCAGTTCTCCAGCGATAAATATTCACTGAAAGCTCTGATAATGTTTGCGTTCAGCATTGTCTACCAGTTGTTGTAATTTTAATCACAATATTAATATCTGCTTCCTCTATTATACAGAATATTTTAAAAAACTTAGTACACACCATACCACCAGCCTTTTCTGTATGGTGTGAGCTCATGGCCCTTGTTTTGCACTTGCAGTGCCTGCAGCACTTGCTTGGGAACGGTGAATTTTTTTGTCTTTTAGCTTTTTGGGGCTGTCTGTCAACCTCCGAGGAACTAAAGCAGTGTTTGTGCAGTCTTTTACGCTATGCTCCTTTGATCTGTCCGTCAGTTCAATGTATCGAAGCATCAGACTAACCTAATTCTCTGGGTGAGGTTTTCTGCTCCTTGGCGGTAGCAATGCTGAGGCCTTCGGCATGTGGTGGTTCTGGTAGTGATGTCTCCCAACCTTCCTCTCTGCAATCAAGATAAGGCTTGAAATTGGTTAGGCAGATGTAATCACACACACATGCACATACACTATTTGTTCATGTAACCAAAAATCAGCTTTCTTTATCTGTGTCCAGCGTCCTTCCAGCCTTTAATGATGGAGTTTTTCTTTCTTTTCTTTACTTTTTTGAGCTTAGCACTCACAGCCAAGGTCTGTCTGATTTAGTTGAACCCTAAGTGTCACTGTTGCATAAGATTGCTCTGATTGTGTTGGTATTTAAAGCCAGGTAAGAGCTTTAATTTTACAAAATCCCCTTCACTAAAATCCACCAACAGTGATTCCCCAGGCTCGTGTTACCAAGAGGATACAAACACCACATTTTCTCACTTTGTTTTTTTCCACTGGGAGAAACCAAAACACCTGCCTTACTTCCCATAGTTTTACCCCTAAATGAGAAGAAACACTAAAGCTTTATTCCTGGAGAAAGCTATATTAATACAACTTGGACTGAAAAAGCTATCACAGAAGCTACAGACATATGTACCTTTCCTACAGTATTACATGAAAAATGCCTTCCAGGAGACACAAACCCACTTTTTTCCTGCAAGAAAAATAAGCTATCTTATGTATCCATGCCAAGACTGAAATTCACAGTAAGCAAATTCAAGCTAACCTCTGGAAACTCTTAAAATACAGGCAGATTTGTACTATTTAAAAGACAAAAATCCATGTAGATGACCCTATAGCTTAATTAGTACACAGCATTATGTTCCTATTCCTTAATAGCTGATGTTACTATGTTTACACAGACTGACTGAAAACAAATCCTTGAAACAGTGCTAATTACAGTCACGATTCAGGTAAAGCGTCATCCTGCCAAGATGAATTATGGCTTCAAGTTACTGCTTATTGTTAGTTACAGAAGAAAAGGTTTATATACACATATATGTATTGATCATATAGACAGATGTTTATCTGACACAGATATAATTATATATTTTTCAGGTTTGCATACATATGAATCCAGTTGTGTTCTCTTAAGTTCTTTCTGCTGTAAGGAACTGAGAAATATTTTTTAATCCCTGTTTCAGTCACACTTCAAGATCTTTGGTTTTGATTCTTCAGTACATCACAGACACTTTACATGTACAGTGCATACAGTATATACCTGTCTTCTGAACATACTCTTCTGGGATCAGTAAGAGAAGACCAATATATTAAAGCATTTTTTTCCTATAAATACGTCTTTGCAGAGAATTTTTTTGGTGCTACGTGTTAACATAGATCGCGAATCAGGCTGTTACTGCATTTCTCAATGACCTTAAGGTCAAGGGGAGGTCTAACACTTTGCTGCTGTTTGAATTTGAGTCACACCTATTTACCACTGTTTTTCCAATCTCTGAGAGATGTGTTGCGGTCCCCCCGGGGAGAGGACTTAAGTGATGCGCTGGGTTAGTGCAGGGTCAGTGGAGTCTCCTGGTTTTGGTGCAGGTGGGCTGGACAAACAGGCGCACCCCATACTCGAGGCACAGGCTGGACATCCCTCCAGCACATGGAATCTAATTATTCTTAATATATTTGCTTTGAGCAAGATAAAAACTACTCCTTTAGCATCCTTCTTTTATTGAGGCATCAAATAGAACTGTACTTTTTTATTGTAAAATATACCTTTTCAAATGACATTAAAATTAATATTTAATCAAATATTAAATTAAAATATGTTAATAAAATTTGGATTATTTAATTATATAATTGTTTCTATGTTTTAACACTAAATAAAACCTACACAAGCCTTTAAATGAGTGTTCAACACATCACCAAAAGGTTTGAAAATAATAATAAAGTATTTTCAAAGCTGAGCCCTGTTCTGTCCCTGTAGTAACACAAAAGGTGCACAGACTTACAAATCTATCTAGGGGTGATGGAAAGGCACTGGGCATAGCACCTCAGGCTTCAAAAACTACATAAAAATTATAAAGGGAGACCAGAAGGTAGGCATCAAATATTTATACATTGAATTTATGATAGCACGGGAGCTGTAAAAAGGCTGTCTACGTTTCATGCACAAGACCTGGAATGAACCTTAAATAAAATCTAACCTGAATTATGTAAAGCAGACCTGAATTATGTAAAGCAGAATGGCAAGGTTTCTATAAATTACCTTACATGAAAAACTTGCAATAATGAAAATTACAGAGGCTCTCTCTCCCAAAGAGTTATGTATTGTTTAAGGGCTACACAGACATTATAACAGAGGTATCAACAGACCCATAAAGATGTATATTAAAATTGATTTTTTATTATATTTTTCATCCAATGTTCAGCTTTTTTTTTACTTACATCTTTTAGATTTCTTAACATCGGAAGTTTTTTTAAACTAGGTCCCTATTCAAGGCAGAACATGCAGCTTCTGTATGTGAAGGGCAGTAGCAGGTATCCAGCTCTCCAGACAAGTTTTAACAGTGACTCTCTGTGAGCTGAACTTCGCTGTGTTAAATACAGACATTGCCTTACATATACTAACACCATTTCAGCTTTTCTTATGTTCTCAAACAAATCAATGAAAGCCCCTAAATTCTGCTATTTCTACCCTTGAAGTGCCATTCGTGCACTCAGCGTGACAGTCACTTTCAGAAGGCTTTTCTCAGAGACAGACACGCTGGGCACAACCTCTTCCCCATGGAGGCACAGGCTGAGCATGGGGCTTGTGCAGCCCTCGAAGCAGTGTCTCCCTCCCTTCCTTCAGCCCCACTGAGACAGTGGCATGAGTATTGTCTGCCAGCTTTGATGATTCCAAACAAATAAGAGAGGGGGAAAAAACCTCTGTGTATCAGAAAGTGTAGATTATACTTGGGTAACTATACTTATTGTTTCATCTAAACCTCTTATATCGTTAGTTTCAACATCAATGCTGCCCTTTAGGAATGGGCTGAAGCCTGCCAGGAGCTCTGCAGAAGGTTACATCTCTCGGCCCTCCTGAGCGTGACATTGCAGGCGCGGAAGGAAGCGGCAGCCACAGCACCCAAGGCAGGGTCCCAGGTCACTAAGCAGTCGGTCACTCAGCATAGCAGTGTGTCTTGCAGATGTGACTCAGCTCTAATAGCCCTGGAGACATTTCCAGCTCTGGAGTGCTCGGGATGCCTGGGCAGGTGGTACACAGCCCGCTCGGACAGGCAGGGCTAGTGACAGAACATAGAGCATGAAGGAGTGCTGTTGTAGCCATATATCCCTGCCCTTCTGGGCAGGCTGAGCCCTTCTCCACCACATAGCCATCTGCACAGGAAAATAGCATCGATGATGAAATATACGCTACCACAGACTGGGCTGTCCCCCATAAAATATTATTTTGTGAAATAATGGTTGCAGTAAAGGAGAGTTTTGGAGCATGGCTAGCTCACTGTCCCCTCCTAGTCAGAGAGAAGGTCACGATGTCCAAATGAATGGTTGTGACATGTACAGATGTATGTCTCACCAGCCAGCCGCTCAGTTCAGATGCTGAGCATCCACTGATGGGAGATCACAGAGGAGGGGTGTGACTTTCTTCATACACCACACTAGGCCTTTTTTGTCATATCAGAAACTGGACCCCAGTCCAAGTTTACTGCTGCCAGGTAGCTGTGACAGGACTGTGCCTGCTTCCATGGATGTGTCCTTTCACAGTGAAAGTCTTCACAGGAATGTGTCTTTTTCTTCTCATCCTGGGAAGAAGGACTTAATGTCCTCGTTCCTTTCCAGAACAGGACTCTCTTACAAGCTTGCTGACAGGGGCCTTATAAGGGGAGCAATGTGACATGATTTGAGAGTGCTTTAGCTCTTCCTACAGGAGTTCTTACAGGTGACAATTACTCCAGCAGAACTGGGGTTTCGCTAGGACTACTTATTCTGCTCAGAGAGCCCCGGTGCAGGCTATCAGGGCAGAAGACAGCTTTGCCATATTACTAGTGTCAGCACACTGTAGGAACACTGCACAGTACAGAACATCTTCTCAATGAGCTCTTTGAAGTACAGCTTCTCTTAGAGTTGTTTCTTCTGCTTCCTTTTTAGAAGCACAAAGCATCCTTCTGTAGACAGCTCAGTGCAGAATGAATCTGAGGGAAGGAGGGCCAGCGTCTTTGCAGGTATCTAGGACTTTCTGTGTTTCTGTTCCCTAATCACTGCTTTCCTGATGATCTTTTCACTGCAGTTGAAAGTTTGGGTCCTATTTAGCTTGGTTCACACCTGTCACGATCCTCAATCATTTTCCAGTGACTGTTCCACTGGTGAAATTCATCATTTCCCCAGTGAGTCATGACCAAAGTAAAGCTTATAGAGAAAAACAAGGATATAAATTGAATAAATAGAAAATGCATTAGGAATACAGCCACAACATCGCAAAGAGCTCTGATCGTAGGTTAAACTGGAAAGCTGTTTCGTGATGATATTTATATTCCTAACATCCCAGTGATTCATTATTGTTGCTATAGTGTTACCCTCTCTTTCTACCCACTTCCTCTTTGTGGCAAGAGCAGCAAAATGCCGACATTCAAAAGGGAAATGAAACCTCTCAGGAAAGGGAGATATTTTGCACAACAATAAAAAGACCCAATCTCATGATACAAAATTGACTGTAAAATCTTTATGTCTGTCCTAATCTACCTACACACACATCGTATTTGCTGCTCCAGGCTTCATTCATGAGAGATTAGGATTGATGAATTGTTTCTCATACGAAGGTTTAGTCAATGTAACCTGTGAATGTCAGGACAGCCAGAATTAAAACACATGCCAAACCATGTATTAGCAGGGACAGGGAGATGAGTGTGGGTAACGACCCAGGAGGAGCGCTTACAGCAATTGGTAGCACTGGAGTAGTTTATAACAGAAAAGATGAAATTAGCTAACATTAGCCTGGAGTAGGCAGCTGGACTCCCTCAAGCCGTTACATGCCAGGGTGGGTGACATGCCAGGACATGGGTGGCACGATTCCCCTGGGCTGTGTCCCCTTGGCTGTGTCTGGAGAATGGGATGTGATGGGGCTGTGAGACCCAGGCAGAGTGAGATCGCCTGGGTGGGACAGCTGCACAGCCTCGTCCCGGGGGTCTGGCTTTTGGATGCTAGTACTTGTTTTAATTCAACTTTTCTAGATTTTCAGAGGCTGATAAAGCAATGTATTGAGGAAAGAAAATAAACTAAATTTTTTTGTAGAGTTGAATAATTATAGAAAATTTATGCCTGTTTCCTCTTGTTAGGTTTCAATATAAACATGTTAATGTTAGACTGAGATCAATATTTGCTTGATGTTGTTTAATATTTACCTTCTGTCGGAAGATTCTGCTTTAGAAGAACTTCCTGTTGGACCTCAGTCCCGCTTATCACACTGACTATTGATAAGAATTACAGCTGGTAGTTTTTCTTTGGTTATTCCCAGTACTTGCTTCAGGAAATCACAGAGCATGATTACCTCATGCTATCAATGTGTTTACACTTTTTAATTGTTCTTCTGTGTAAGTAACCTGTATCTTCTTGGAATAGGCACGCAATATAACCTGAGCACACAGGTGAATTTTAGAGCACTTTGCAGTAACAATCTTTATAATAGAAGTTCTGCTGCCAAGACAAAATATTCACAGTTGTTTTGCGTAGGATGTGTGTAGTACTTCAGAAAACTTTTACTGACTACTTGGAGTTTAAATTCCTTCCAACTTTTGAAAATGTAGATTTGCCACAAAGAAATTCAGAATTAGTATCAATATTCAGCAAACAAATATGAATTCTTGCCTAAGCAATATGTGAAAAAAACTAAACCACTATATGTGAAGGAAAATTGAAGCTACAAGGGATGTAGTTGCTTAGTATATAGTACTATATAGTATGTATAGTTATAGTAGTCAATGGATCATGGGACATACATAGGCAAATCAATATCATACTTCAGAGTAGAAATCTGAAATTTTTACTAAGGCCTTCTTCATTGTTGGGCTGGTAAAGTTAGGATTTGTCATGCCTATCAGTAGTAATAATATAGTGCCGTTATCTGCAGACATATTTAAACAAATCAGTTGAAACACTTTTCAGTACTTTAAAAACATTCAGTTTTCCCAACTCAGAATGATCTAATTCCCACTTGATTAACTATAATCTTGGTTTCTACTTGAAATGACTCTTTTTCAAGATATGCTATCCAACTTGTAAAATAATGTTCACAAAATTTCATCGGCATTCTCTCAAACCATTAAAAAACACTAGTAATTTTTCCTGCAGTTGTTTCCTCTTGTTATTTATTCACCACAAGAAGCAATCTTGCATTTTCAAATAATCTCCAAGTGTCATCCACTGCTTTTATTTCCCCTTTTATATGATTTCATAATTTCATTCTGTATTTGCTTCCCAGTTTACCAGTTTTAACTTCTTGCTCTTTCAGTGTTACACAGTATGGATCAGACTGCTGCTTTAATTGTTCGCTGTCACTTTGCTTCTGTATATTTGACTGCTGGTTTCCCCTCTACTTCTCATATTTGAGTAATCATCTCTTTCAAGCTGCCAGAACTGAAGTTTTTCATGCATGCCTTATAAAAGAACTGAAACAAATAACTGCTTAACTCAGTGTGGTTTATAGCCTAGAATCAGGTTGGTGCAAGGAGAAGAAAAGCTAGCAAATGCAACAACAATTTGTAGAAAAGGCTGCAGAGTTGTCTCTGGGACCAGTGCTGTTCAACGTCTTTGTCAGCGACATGGACGGTGGGATGGAGTGCACCCTCAGCTGTGTGGTGCAGTTGACACACTGGAAGGAAGGGATGCCTTCCAGAGGGACCTTGACAGGCTGGAGAGTGGGCCACTGCCAACCTCATGGAGTTCAACAGGGCCAAGTGCAAGGTCCTGCACCTGGGTTGGGGCAATCCCAGGCACAAGTACAGGCTGGGCAGAGAATGGATCAAGAGCAGCCCTGAGGAGAAGGACATGCCTAGTGGCTTATCCATAGATCCTCTGTGTTTGCACAGCACAAGGTCATCAGTAATTTTACTAAAACAAGAACAAATCCTATTGCTATACCTTCTTGTTCATGAATGAGCCACATTTTTCCTTACACAAATTGGAGGGGGAAAAGAGTCAGATCCCACCGGGGATAACGATTTACTTCCAACTGGTGTTTGCAGGGCTGTTGTATGAAAATGTTTTTTTAAAGAATTCACTTTTTAGTAGAGATCAACGAACTGCATTTCCAGCTTGATGGCCACCAGGAAAAAAATAGGAAAAAAACTTAATCAGAACTTGTAATGGAGCAGATATTTTTTAGGTCTTTCAGAAGGATGAGATATAATGAAATTTTTGATAGGTTTGATTTGTTCATTAGTGAAATATTGTGTTCCATTTATAAATTATGAAGGTTTATAAAATGTGAAAGTTTTTTCAAAGTATTTTTCCATTCTTTTTACTTCCAACTGATTTTTTTTTAACCAAAAGGTGATTTGACATTTTGAAACAAAAAGTTTTATTGCAAAAATGCCAAAAGACAACATTTAGTTTCATTTCAACTGTTTCAGCCTTTAACCCTCCTGCATTTGTTGGCTGTAACAATACACCAAATTTACTTGGATTTATGAATATTTCAAACACCCCAAGAGTCCATTTGGAGAAAAATATACTCTCACACAAGTCCTAGTCTGTAATACAACATCCCAAATTAATCCTGAATGTAATACTGTGACGGTCAGAGTTAACCAGGCATAGTGTGGCCCCAGACATGGAAATACAAGGCATTTCAAAAACTTTTACTTATTATAAGTAAAAGCTTATAGCTCATTTTTGACAAACGATCTTTGAGGGAAAAGACTTATTAAATTAATATCTTGGTACTGCTTTTAGGTTTTCCATTTTAGTGCTTCTTTGGAAATGTTTGTATTGATTGCTACATGTTGTGATTTGTAAATAGAAACATGAACAAAGAATTGTTTTTCCCATGAGGTAAAAAGAGTGCCCCTGCTGAAGAGGAGGAGCTGACAAGGGGCAGAGTCACACTCAGAGGCTCACTGCCTCTCTGGATCAATGTTCTGCATCTTTCGGTATTTACAGTTGACTGCATTTCCATCATGCGTATCCGAGTGCCTTTGTACAGCCTTTGCTAGTGGGATTTTACACAAACAGAACTGAGCTCAGAGACAAAATCCTGTTGGCTAAACAAACAGACCTGAGGACCTCAGACTTTGGCTATGATGCCAGCAGCAGGATCCCAAGAGGGGTCAGTGGGAAGCAGCCAAAGGCGTAATGCCATGCTGGAGGTGGGAGCCTGAACTACATTTCTCTTCCAGGGCATTTGTCTTATGCTGTGAGAGATGCGTGCTGCTCCCCACTGCCCTTCACCCTGTGCCAGAGGCTTCCCACCTTTCCGCCTCAGCCCAGCCTGCAGCCGCTTTTCTTCTTCCAAGAGCAGGGTGGGCCAGGGATGCCACAACCCCCCACCTCCCTCCCGCCAGCTGCCTGGGGCAGATCCCACCAGTGCCCATCGGTCTTTACGGCTCTGTCCACAGGGTGGAGGTCATGACTTGCGTATAAGCCAGACCGCACAGAAATTAAACATCAAAACTAGGATTATATGGGGATCAGCTCCTGGAGCAGAAGGGGAAGAAAGTAGAACGCGAGTGGAAATACTTGTGTGCCAAGGGGGACAATGGCAAAAAGTTCTTGTCCCAAAGAACGTTTTGTCATTGTGCTGTTCCCCACGGCACAGACCTGCCGTCCAGCTCTCTCTAGCACAGAAATCTGGCGGTCCTGTAGGTCCTCTGGATGCTGCCTTTTGGCTGCGGGTGCAGGTGAAGATGCAGCAACCCTCGAGAGCCCGTGCTGGGGACTGTGGTTCAGGGAGGGTCGTGTTGGAGGGGTGAAGGCGCGGGCTGTTGCTTAACTGTGTGAGACAGGAGCAGCATTGGAGGCAAATCCGTGCCGGTAGCAGGTTTCCAGTGAAGGGAAGATGAGTGCAGTTCAGTGCTGTTGGAAACACGGTCTCTTCTCACTGCAGTTGTCTGTCTTCCAAGCACAAGCATATCACACTGAATATGATTTCCTTTATTTCCCAGGGCCTAATGTCTTTATTTCATAATTAGCAAAGGGAGGGAAGCAAACAACTCTGTCTATTGTCCAACATGATTTTTCTGTCCTCTCAGCAAGATTGTTCTGGCTTAATTGATCAGTGATGTAATCCCTTATTAATCCTAATAAACCAGCAGCAGTTATTTATCCTGGATAGTACTCCAATTTGCTCAGTGATGTTCTGGGCATGCTTTTTATTCTCTAATCATGCCTTCTTAAAGCAAGATTGTCTTATCAATAGTTTTAACCCAAATAAAAACACTATTTGCAGTCTTTAGGAAGGGTGGGGTTTGCGGGAAGTCTGAAGCACCGCTGGCCTGAGAAATCCCATGATGGGGAATGAGCCTAGAGGAGACCTTCATTAAGACTCACATGCAGATTCCAGCTGTGGAGTGGGACACAGAGAAATAGGACAACTTCAGCAGTGCTGATTTAAAAGAGGGCTGACGCAGGCCTGCTCTAATGTGCTCTGCCTGGGGGACGCCCATGAGGAGCTGCTGCCCCTGTCACGGGCTGTGTCCTTCGGTGTGCACACCCAGAGCTTCCCTGGGCGGGCTGCGGTGGGTGCTGGCTGATGTGCCCCCTGCACTTGCTTACTTCTGAGCTGTGAGGCTCAAAAAGATTTCCCCTTGGGTTACAAAGGTCTGGTGGGGGTGGGCCCCTGTTGGGGTAAAAGCCACCCTAGATCAGACCCATGGTGCAAAAGCGCGATGGAGAGGAGAAAGGGGATGCTGTAGCCCTGAAGCCTGGATGAGATCCAAGGCACGAAGGGGATGGAGCGAGCCTAGCAACCAGACTAAAATTCAGACCTTTACTCAACTCCCTCTTCTTTCCCGTGTGTTTTCTTCTGCTTTTTGTTTCATTCTGATTCTGGAAGAAATGCTGGCATGAGTTACCTTTCCCTTACTGTTGGGATACGGTAAAGCACAAGCAGGTAACTGTTTTGCCAGAGCTGAGCTGTACCCTGGGGACTTGCTGTCTGTTTTTCTATAACAAAATGTCACACAAAACTCCTGACACAATAACTACAGGTTTATTTTTTTCAACTGCTTTGTTTTGTCTTCCAGGGTTTGGTATGACCACCCCAGCCACCGTTGGAGGCAAAATTTTTCTGATATTTTACGGCCTTATAGGATGTGCAGGGACCATTTTGTTCTTTAACCTGTTCCTGGAGCGCTTGATCACTGTCATAGCCTACATCATGAAGTCCTGCCACGAGAGACAGCTGAGGAGGAAGGGTGTCCTCCCTCACAACGGCCGGCGGGGCTCAGGGACCTCTGAGGTGGACAGTCTGGCAGGCTGGAAGCCCTCCGTGTACTACGTCATGCTGATTTTATGTGTAGCATCGCTCATCATTTCCTGCTGTGCCTCTGCAATGTACACACCAATTGAAGGGTGGAGTTACTTTGACTCACTTTACTTCTGCTTCGTGGCCTTCAGTACCATTGGTTTCGGTGATCTGGTCAGTAGCCAGAACATCAAATATGAGAGCCAAGGCCTTTACCGCTTTGGCAACTTTGTCTTCATACTCATGGGGGTGTGCTGCATCTATTCCTTATTTAACGTGATCTCTATTGTCATCAAACAATCCATAAACTGGATATTAAAGAAACTGGACTGCAGGTGCTGCCACAGATGCCAAAGAAAATTGTTTCGTTCACGGAGGAACGTGGTAATGCCGGGAAACGTGCGCAGCCGGAGAAATATCTCCATCGAGACTGATGTTGTCAATGACAGCGACACAGATGGACGCCGGCTGTCAGGCGAGATGATCTCCATGAAAGACTTCCTGGCCTCCAATAAAGTCTCATTGGCCATCATGCAGAAACAGCTGTCGGAAACTGCTAATGGCTATCCGAGGCAGATGAGCTGTAATTCAAAGCAAAATGGGTTCTCTGGAGGGGTTGGAGCCCTAGCAATTATGAATAACAGACTGGCAGAGACAAGTGTGGATAGGTAAAATCGTGTCAGTAATAACAGTGAAACAGTGTGAACCACTTCAGTGAGTACGGAAGCAACGTGAAGCAAGTGGCAATCGCTAGGGAGAGCGTGTCGCCAGAAGGTGGGATGGCTGTGAATGGCATAACCTCCTGTTGGAAGACCTCTGACACTTTCTGGGGGCTGTCACTTAATGTCCTTGCTCTTTGAATTGCACCAGTCTCAACCTTCCTTCTTCCCTTTCCTTCTGTTCCTCAAACAGGTCACTGCAGGAGAAATTTAATTTAGCCTTCAGATCAATTTTCCATGGCCTGTTCTCCTCCATTTATGTGAAATACAGATTTCAGGATAAGAAATCTGTAGTATGGAAAGAAACCAAGTGTGTCTACTGAACACATTTGTAATGCAAAGATTGTCTTACTGTCATCATACCTGTTTTCTGAAAGTGGCTTATCTGAGACCAAAAGAGGAATCAGCCCTTCTCTGTGACACTGCAGATCTAATTTAATGGAATAAAGAACCCAAGCTATTTTCTTATATATATATATCACTTCTTAAAATTTATGCCTATTGTGAAACAGCTGGGCTTGAAAAGCCAACTTCTGCTGCCATTAATATTTGTGTAACTCTGGAGTAGTTCTATGCAAGTTGGTGGGACTATTCTGGAGCTATTCTGATGTGAACAAGAAGAGAATTTGACCTTTAGAATTTAATTTAGTCATCCCTTTAGAAGGATACTGTCAAAAGTGATAGAATAAAAATGTATCCTACTTTTGTTTTCTTCTCTCCATTTGCAGAACACGTATTTTTTTTTTCTAGGCGAATTTTTCTTCTAGAATTGAATCACTGTGGCTTTCTGTTTCAGAAATATCAAATTAAATTGAAAACTGCTATACCGATGAGCTGTATGAATTATTCCACAATAACAATCAGACCCTTCCAAATTTCTGTTCATATTTCGCTCAATTGTGACTGAAGCATCAACATTATGTAACGCAACTAGTGACTGAGTTTACACAAGAGGCTTTAGCATGCAATTAGATTGCCATGCCAACATTCAGGGTATTATTATAAGCGACTGTGATCACAAAATCACTTTGGCAGTGTCCTTTTTACCTTTCATGTAATTCTGTCATTTTTCACCTGGCTTTTTTCTGGCTTTCGGTGATGATAATGACAAGGTCTTGATTAGAGAAATAGAGAATGTTTAACTCCTCATTTTTGTCAATGAAATGCTCCGAGTGTTCATTATGACTAGAAAAGAGACTTCAATGAGAAGAAGAATAACAGAAGAATATGAAAACAGGAAACAAACTGTTCTTTAATGACAGTAAAATCACGCTTTGCATTAGGAAACTGGAGAAATAAGTGTTTCTCCAGTATAAATAAAGAAGTATGGGATTAAAGTAACATAAAGTCTAGCAAGAATTTAAGGAAGACTGGGCTGAATTCCCGATTCTCCTTTAACCATGCAATGCACTGAAGCTAAACAGTATATGAGAGTGTAAATAAGCAGAATTGGTCACAAAGAACCTGACCCAATCCCCCTTGAAGAGTACATGTGTCAGGATTAAATGTTTTCTCACACCTAGAAACCTTGCAGAATACTACAATTTTAGGGAATTAGTTTCCTAATACTGTAGGATAACATTTTAATACTCCTTTTAAGCAATATATGGTTTTGAAAACAAAAAATATATTTCTTGGAATCCTTTCATGTAATAAAGTAAAACCAGATATCAATCAAATTTACTTAACTAGTGAAAATAACTGCAAGCTATTTTGACATATTACAGCTAAAATGTCCTGATTAAAAGTTGAGTATTGTTGTCCTTAGTTAAAAGGACAGCTTCAAGCTGAAGCCGTAAGTCCAAATTGTGATATCAACTCAGCTGTGCAGCAGTGGAATATCCCTAATAGTATCCATGTAAAAACTGAATCAGCTCCCAAGCCTTAACTTTGGTGAAAGAGCAGTCTGACTTGATTTTGGAAGGTTATGTACTCGCAACATGGAGTTATTTTAGATTTTGTTATAGTACCCAAGATCCATTACATCATTGTTACATTTTTATTTTCTCCCAGGACCTTCTTTGTCTAAGCCTTACTGAATAAAAATACTTGGATATAAAAAGAGAGAAGTACTGCTCTGAAGCCTTCTTTGACATTCGTTCAGCTGTGCCTCTGTTCACTGCCTCTAACCCCGATATGTCATTGTTACAGAAGTGTTCCTCATGCTCCCAACTAGCAGAAATAGTTTAGAACTTGACCCGGCGCTTAAGCAGGGCTCTCATTCTGGGCAGAACAGCCACAGGCTTCAACGCTGCAACTTGTGTCTCCATTTGTGACGGTTAGTAACCCTTGGCTGCAAATGTCGGCTTTGCTGAACACTGGACACAGGCGCAGTTACTCAACACTACTCCCTTTTCCAGGTGATCGAGGCAACGCACTGATGGAACTAGAGAAAACATTACAGTCTGTACAGTCAATTCAGTAGAGATTATTTAGCTTTTAGAATATGACACATCCCAGTAGCAGATCATTGAGATGGTCTTCAGGCGGTTTCAACTGCTCCCAAGAGAAGAGACAGTTACCTTGCTCCTTTCCATTCTTTGCGATACCAAGCCTTGGTTCCCCATCACCACAGAGGAGTCTTTATCAGTCATTTTCAATAGATCTGAAAACATCTACGGTTGTGAAAGCAAGGGACTAGTATGTAGTCTTGATCAAATAGATTGGTCAAGGCTGCGTGAGATCTTTGGTGTACACTAGCTCTGTTTTGTTGATCAGCCCTGACCTGCTCTCTCAAGCACTGGCTGCCTCATGGCACAAGCCTGCCAGTTGCAAGGCCATCTGCAGTGGTTTTCTGGTCTCATTTCATGTCCAGTGAAGATAAAGAGGGAATAAATGCACTAATTTTGTCTAATCATCTCTGCTCAGATGCGAATTGCCGTCCCAGAGGCGAAGGACCAGTACATTCTCTGATTGTGCCCTCTATTATCATGATGTCATCCTGTCCCCAAAAGACCTGGCTTTGCCACTGTGTCTCTCTAGGTAACGGTAGCTTTACCTAGGAGACTAGTAGAATTCCTAGAGCATATCTGGGGATAAATAAGAAGACTTTTAAGATCGGAAAGGGAATTTTCTGATTCCAGTCCAATGGTATTACTACAGTAATTTTTTTCTAAAGGTATTGGACAGAGAAATCCCAAAAAGCTCAGTTCATAATGCAGCACCAGGTTGTTAAAGTTGTAAAACGTGGCGATGTAAACATACATGTGCCAAAAAAAGCAGAATTTAGCATAGGAGTGACAAAAGCACATCCTGCGTGTAAAATAAGCTACAATAAAAATACAGTGTCACGTTCCTTGCCTCAGTTGTAAAGCGGTGATGAGGAAATGAAGGCAGTAACGCTGGATGGGCAGGGAGCTATTTTCAGAGCTGTGTAATCTAGATTTTAATGCCGTATTGATTAGCACTAAAATCTCAGTCAGCAAGACAGAAACCTGCTTTCAAAATTACAGTTTACCCATTGCCTGCTGTGAATTTGCACGGTGGCTAATGAGATATGGGTGTGGGGGTTTCAATGCAAAAATATTTTGGGGAAAACCTTGGACATACTGAGGCTCTGAATCTGCGCTCAACGGGTCAGAAGTACCACTAAAATCAGCGGGTTAAACAGCAGGTTGCAGCCTGATAGGCTGAAACTGAAAGTCCTTCACAGGCTAATTTCCTGGAAGTTGGGCTTATAGTTATGCCACACCTTAATGATATCATTAGTGTACAGTGTAATTACTGCACACTGAAGGCAAGTATTTAGTGCTAACCAAAATACAGTCAGGTAAGTAAAGGTAGCTCTTAGGATTATCTGGCTACACTTAGGTTTTGTAAAATTTGTGTATCAGGTGCTCTGCTGGGTATGTCGATGTCAAAGGAGTTGCATTCATTTATGTCTGCGGAGGATGTGGGCCTCTCTTTGGAAGGCTATGAACAGGCTTTTCAAAGGCATCTAATTCCTGCTGAAAGTCAATTCACTTCCCACCGCCCATTGACTTTCAGTAGAAGTCAGGTACCTAATTCCCTCAGGCAAATTCAGAATCCCTGTCGTATTTTAGGTTTTGAATCTAAGCTGACCTGACAGTGTCCCTGGAAAGTTCAAACACTTGGAGCAAGGTTTCCGTGCCACAGCACAGTAATAGCTAAATTCATTTGTTTAAAAGCCTTTTATGGTGAAAGCTTTGCATCAACCAAATAACACAAGCAATGTTTACAGTTTGTTTGATTTAAACTTGGCCTCTGCCAGTTTTAATTATATTTGACACATTTATAAATTGAATAACAAAGAGAAGGTTGGGCTGGGCATGAAAAACAAACTGAGTCCATTTCTCAGAGTGAATTAATCAAGAGAAGAAGGTCAGGTTGAGGAAAAAGCTTTCTGATTAACATCATAATTGAATAAAGTTCCTCTGGAGGTGAAGGGTATTAAGTTGTTTGAATGACTCCAGTCCAACAGCTGCGGAAGCGGAGCCATTTGCTGTGACCCTCCGATGTCCCCGCTCTGGGAACAGCAGCTCAGTGAGCCTTAGCTGAGGGAAGGGTCAGCATTTCAATCAATACAGTTTTTGTCTTCTGTTGTTTTGATTTAGGTTAATAAAATTTGGCTAATATTGTAATTTCTTGGGCTCCTCAAGAAGTAGTAAGGTTCTTTTGTCCAATTTCATGAACAAGCTGTGGAGAATCACCAAGTGTTGTCTTTCCCCTGGGCAGAAAATGCTGCCAAATATACGAGTACAATCTGTGTATTTGAGAACTTTCCCAGTAGTTTTTTGCTTAATCCAGGAAATAAGAATTCCTTCCCTCTTCCCTATTTTCTAAACATCTCTTGGCAAAAATGCCCTCACAATACTTTGTGCTTACTGCTTAAAAGATCACATTTCACTAGGAAAATTAAAGCCTTTGCTCATCAAGGTGAACCACCATAGTCCTATTCTTTATTGGATTCAGGAGAAGCACAGTGTGAACACAAAGATTGACGCTTCAGGTCCAAGTGGCCAGAAGCTTTTTGATATGGCCCATGTTTATGGAGCTGTTGCACATCAAACCAGAGAGAAACCCTGCCACTGCAGGCTGTTAAAAGCATTAGTAAATGTAAGAACAACCTTGCGGAACAGATACACTGATTTTTGGTTTGGATTGGTTTTTTTTTCTACAGTTCCACTCTAATATTTGCCTACAGTTTTTATGATTTGAAATAATTTACAGTAATAGAATAAAGAACATAGATTCGCAAAGATTTGGCGAGGTATACTAGTGGGTTTTGTTTAAAATGAAATATCCTTTTCCTTAGGCTGCCTAGCTTTTTATGAAGGGAAAGTTTGAATAAATTAGAATTAACAGGCTTTCCAAGCAAATGTGCCAGTTTCTGGATCCCAAATGGATTTCCTATTAGGTGTCCGTGCAGCAGCTCCCAGAGAGAGGCAAGATGGCCTAGTTTTCCAACTTCATCTTTTGAAATGTCTTTCAAAGCTGTTCCCCCTTTCAAAGCAATAGAACACTGTCAGTGTTTTCTGTTTGTGGTCTTGTCTAAGAAAACTTAACCTTGATTCTTGATACCTTTAGGAGAAAATTATGTACATGAAAAAAAATTAAAATAACCTTATATAACCTTAATCGTATCGCTTGAAGCTGCTAAAATCCTCCTCTTTTTCCTAACACGAAGTCTGCCTCAGTTTAATTTCTCCAGCTCACTGAAGAGGTTTGGTCTTATTAGTGAGTAGCCACAGTTCAAATCAAAGAACTTTAAATTTGTATTTGTTGATCTGTTCTAAATGCTGGAAACGGGCTGATGGTCTGAATAGTGAGTCTGTTAGAATTGAAAAGGCTGGAATCACCATCACTCTCATCTCTGCAATGGTCAGGGAGATGCTCTGTGGCCAGTAGAGACCATACTGCTGCAGCAGCAGTTAACCTCTGGGTGTCCTACTGTCTGCATCTAGTGCACAGGGCCAGAAGTAAACAGAGATAATGCTGTCCAGAACCACCAGTTCACAAATTCACAGAATAATTTACTCTGGAAGAGGTCTGTGGATGCCATCTAGTCTCCAGACCTTTTTCCAAAGCAGGTCCAGGCGGTTCCTGCCCGTTTCATTGCAAATATCTGTAATTTGCTGGGAGATGCTGCTTCTGCGTGTAGCACTCTATTCACAGTGTGCGGAACATGCCCTCCTCTCATGAAATATTGACCACCATCCTGTAACAGGAAGAAATCATGGCCCTTCCCCTGCACTCATTGCATTCGGGCAACCACTGAACTCAGAGTTTAACACATTTCTTCATAAATAGCATCTAGGCTATTAGGCTTTTCCCGGCCTAACGCACTGCAGATGGATATTTTGATCCCTTGGTATCATTTTTGTTGGCGGTCGTATTAGAGATGGCAAGGACTGAAAAGGTCAGTGGGTCTGTCAGCCCTAGGCTCCTAGGCAGGGACATTACCCCTTTGGCAAGCAACCCATGGCATCTTAGCTCGGCTCTGCATGTTGGGTTTGGCTGCGTTCTTGGCTCAGGAACTGATTCTGCCCCACTGAAACCAATGGAGACTTTGCTACTGGACTCTTTGTCTGGCATTTTTCACAAGAATTAATTTCACTTTACAAAATAATCCTAAGAAATGTTGACTGGCCTTTTGCTTTGCTTTTACCACCAGCTGCGCAAATGCTAATTCTACTCATGCAAATACTGTGTTCTGCACCAGCTTATTATCCAGGGACCGTTATGTGGTCTAGAGAATAATAATCTACTTACAAGGAAGACTTACTTAAGATTGAAAGTATCCAGATTTTTATCTGTAGGAATTGTTTGGTAACCACTCATTTCCTCAGCTGGAAAATTGACAAATAGTACATTTTCCCTGCAACTTCCTGCAGTTCTGCAAGGGCAGGTTTTGCTTTGTGTTGATTGTCTATGCCAGCTTGTTCTTTCCCTCAGTTTTCTTCCTTCAGCCCATACCTGTAAGATCCTACTCCTTCCTTTTTTTCTTTCCATTTCACTTTGTCTCAGTTCATCAAATCCACCTCCTAGCCAAATATGCCATGGGATTTGCCTCTGTTGAATATTGCACTTGAAAGTGGGCTCACTGTCAAAAAAGGATTCTTGTGACACAAACAACTCTTTATTCAAATATAGATTCTATAGATTCAAAGCCGTACCTCTTCCATTAAATGTAATGACAACGGTGGGGTTTATTATTTTTCATTCCTCCTACCACTGAGAGTAGCAAGACAGTTTTTAGGAAGTTGGAATTAAAGTATCACATGGAGGTACGTGGATGGAGCGCTGCAGAAGTGTCTGACCTCTTGGCAGTTGGAAGGGATATTCAGCCTCTTTTTGTACATCCAATTGGCCAGCAATATGCATGGATGCTTGTGTTCTCTATGGCAGCCTTCAGTAAAGGCTGCTGAGTTGATTCAGCTTCATCGTATCAATATTTGTTGCTTTTGGCATACTATATTTTTAATAAATGAATGGGTCTGCATTGCTCTGTGAGCACAGTAACAATCAGTAACATTCCAGACTTCCCCAAGTATTCGGGAAACAATAGTCTTGACTTCAGTTTTCTTCCTTTGATAAGGACTAACCTCCATGGCTGCTATAAAACACAACCACAGCATAAAGATTTTTCTCTCATCAGCTTCTCAGCCACGATTTCACTGGCATTTGAGTAACGTTCTCCCACCAGTACCAGAGGCAATAATAAGATGTTCGTACATCATTTTTACCTGATGCCTTATGGAAACAGAGTGCAGGGGATCAGACTACGTTATGTGTCTGTGTGCCTCTGCTCTGTTTTAAACGTTGGCCAGTTTCAAACAAAATTGCAAAAGGGGGAGAGATTCTCACACAGAACTGACCTCTTACACCCTTTGATAGATGCTAGCACCCCACCTCAGAAAAAGTCCGAGAGGCAGGCCCGCAACATTTTAGATACAGGAAAAGCCACACAGAGCAGGTCAGGAGGAAAAGAAAGTGAGGCACAAAGAGAGAATGATGTCCCAAGTGTTCCGTCGGCCAAAAAAGTGTCAAACAGAACTTACACCTCCCCAGGCTCGCAACACAGACGCAAAGGGAAAACATCTCCATGTGGTCCACTGATCACAGACCTATGCTTTTGTCTCCTCATGTATCTAGCTTTTAGTAAAAGTAGTTGGCTTTGACTGAGAAATTGTTTCATATCATCAGTAAGATTTTCTGACCCTCTTTCTATAAATTCCTGAAAGGCCAGGTCCTGCAGATCATGATAAAGTGTGTTGCAGTATTCTAGCATCACTAAAACAAGGATCCCTTTAATCTGCCAGGATCTTAGCGTCTTTATTTATAGCTCTATCAGCTTCTTTGCTAGCTGTCCTGAGCTTTGACACCTTCTTTGGATGTCCAAGGCTCCAAGGATCTGTGCTTAAACAACCAAAACTGCAGAAATGTGTCACCATATTTGCAAAAAGACGTGGTCCTTGTTTGACACCATGTAGTAAGTCTGGACACCAGCAAGAATTAGTGTCTGTGGAACAGAATCTATGACAATAAGAAAATGGAGAGCTTGGTTGTGCTTTTAATGAATTTCCAGCGTTAGAGATTCCATAGTTGTTCCAGGCAAAGCACCACTAGTTTTACTTTTAAACATTTTCCCAAATGCTTAACTTCAATCTCCCTTGCTACAGCTGAGGCACTTTGTTTGCATTCTAGCCATGCTGAATACAGAGAACAGAATATTCCCCTCCTTTTCCAAAGGAAGGTATTTTTTACAGTGTCTCCTCTTGGTCTTTGCTACCCCAGACTAGGAAAATCCCTTTCCATATGTGACATTTTCTATAGTTGCTCTGTTGTGCTCTAGACTGTCTGACCCACTATTTTTTTTTTCCTCTGACGTATGGTGCTCAAAATCAGACACGGTGACACAGAAAATATTTTATTAATAGAGCATGGAGCAGCGTGATTATCTTGCACACCTTACCCAGCGCATCCTGTTCATTTAGGTTCTAGGCTGGTGCTTGCTACATTAAAACACTGTCGATTCATCTTCAGTTTGTCATGTGCTATTAATGCCAAATTCTTTTTTGCGAAACTGCAGTGCCTCCAGCCTACGCAGGTGACTACTCCTATGTACCATCTTACGTGAGCCGTTGTTGAACTGCTGCTATTTTTTGGATACCATTCTCATATCCATTTTGGTTGAATCCTAGTCCTTCAGGGTCTTTGCCACCCCTGGCTGCCTGGGATCATCTTCAGACTTACAAATTGTGTTCTCTATTCCATCATCCAAGTTAATAATAAAAACATTGACTCAGGGCAAGTCTCGCAGAACCCCGTAGATAGCTTCAGTTTGAAACTAGACTATCACTCTGTGCATACTGTTGTCTGAATACTGTTTCCCAATCAATTTTGCACTCATATTAGTTTCATCAAGTGTAAATGACAGCAAGCTGCAAGTGCAGTATTTTTATTCCAGGTTCTGAGTTAAGAACCAGAAAAGATTTAGATTTCAGATCCCTGAGTGAATTTGCACAACTGGTTAGTTGCAAAAGTAGTTAAAATGTGAAATCAAACAAAACTAAATCTTGATTTAGCAAGCCTCCAACACCAACCCCCACTCTGCCATTTTAGTTGCATCTTATAAAATGATTGTGTGCCCAGAGCTACGCAAGTAGATGAAACTACTTGAAAGATTACCTGGAAGAATTCAACCTGAAAAATACAAAAGTACTCTGGCAATACACTATAGGATTTGGGTTGGTTTTTTTCCTTCACACCATGTATCTCTGTTCTACTGATTAAAACCCATTAAAAAAAGTCAAACGTCAGCATAGGATATTTTTCTATAAATATGAATTAAACTTTATTTTAAGTTTGTACATCAAATCCTCTTTTGGGTGAGATTATGCTAGACATATTTAACCTGATTGTCTAAAAGTACTGAAACACAACAACTTTGTGTGTGTGTGTGTGTGTGTGTGTGTGTGTGTGTGTGTGTGATGAAAAGGTTTTTCAAGAACGATTTTCCCTTGATGTGTCAGGCTGTTGATTATCCACTGGTCTCCTTTCAGATGCACAGTAAAGTGGGAAACTTCTCAGGCTGCATTTTCAAGAAGCTGCCCCTGAGTGTGTAAGGAAAAGAGCCTGCTGCGTGCAGTGCCCTGGCAATCCTATTGCCATGGTGAGCTGCAGCAGGGAAATACACAATAATCAAAGTATGTTTGAGTTATTCTTACAGGAACAGAGTATTCTGAAAGAAAGAGAAGGACTTAAGTATCTTAAACAGAACAGTTTCCTCCCAAGTGAAATTACCAAAAGATCTAGATTATTTAGGTGCCTGAACCTGAAATTAGAGTGATTTTCAGTCAGGTTCCATGGGCCACTTTAAAACAGCAGCTGTGTTTCCAACACCAGCCCGCTTTGATGCTCCCTTATACCACAGCTCCATAGAAAGTGGGCAATGTGGCTGCATCGCCCTACATGTCTCTTTTGACCTGAACGCAGCCACAACACCCTTCCTGCTCTGCGAACTGAGCTGGGGCCCCTCCATACCTGGAGGGTTGGGAAGCACACACAGCTCCATCCCATGAGGGCTGCCGTGCCGTAGCAAGGCATTTCCCTGTTCTTGCAGTTGGTTTTCATGGTTTTCCAGCTCTGATTTTCCAGGGGAGTGGGCTCGCCAGCCAGGCAGCTTCACGTGCTGGGGGCATCCCAAGCACCACAGCGCAGGGTGCCCACCTGCAGCCCCACATCCATGCGCAGCGACTCGGGCTCTCTGTCTGGCCGCTGACGGGTTTTGGTGCACAGCTGGCAGTTTGGGTGCCCAGACCCCCTGCATGTTCCTGGGGCAGAGGCTCACAGGGATGGGCAGTTTTGGGAGAACTGTAGGACGCGATTGTAAGATTCTGCTCAGGCATTCCTTTACTTAAAAAGCCTCTCTACTCACGCAGCTAGCAAAAATCACCATAACCAAGTTTTCCTGTGAACAGTGCAACTAACAATGTCTGTAAATACATATTTATGTCTGGTGTCCCCTATACTTGTTCCCTGCAATAACTATAACATCCACATATTCCCTGTATGACCAGCAAAGCAATCCAGTCCCTTTCTATTCCCAGTGATACCCAAATCCAATACCCCTATTGGATACCCAATATCCAATACTCAGATAGTGTCAGCTCTTTCCTGTATCCATAGCAAGCCCACTAGGATTTCCTCTTTTCCACATTTTTAATACCCCTGTCTCCTGAATTGCCCCCTGCCCCCTGGGCAGCACATCCTAAGCTGGCGGTGGCTGGGCAGGGTGCTAACAGGCCGGGTAACAGCCTACCCTGCCCTTGCCTTAGGCACAATTCTCTCCTAGGCACTTATATTCACAACATTTTTAGATATTTAATATCTTTCATATTTCTACCCCTGCATGAAATACGGTTGAACATAACCAAGAGGTTCCAATGCTTTCAAAGTCCACTTAGTGTTCCCAGCTCATCGCCAACAAAAAGTATGAGCAGGGGGGCTGTAACCATGACCAACCCCAAATATTAAACAGGTATTGTGATGGGGGAAAGGAATCTGTTCTGACCCAGTCCAGCTGCCAGCACAAATACTTTAATAACCAATCAGAATCAGGGAATTCCAGGAAAGAATATCAGAATATTTCAGGGTCAGTGGAAAACCTGAACAAAGAATAATATTTCACATGCATAGAGATAACTCTGAGGCACTCCAGAAACACTGTGGGTTTTGCAGATGTAATACCACAAACCACTTGAGTATATTCTGTTTCAAAGGGAAAATGTTAAATTGTGTGAAATGGATTCTGAATGATATGTATAGAGGCAAGTAAAAAAGGCATTGCCTGTATCTCCAAAGGTAGCTGAGCAATGACCTCTGTTCAAGGTGCAAAGCAAGTGAAAAAGAAGTAGCATGTTAAACTGTATTAAGAAGGTGTGTTATTGTGCTATATGAATCAGATATATATCCTCATCCTGGTTATTATTGTAATAGCTTCACAGAAAGATGATTACAAATGTGAAAAAAATGAAGCCCAAGGAAAAGCAATTTTAAACTTCAACTTACACAGGAATACACATAGGAAAACAAAAACTCAGGACTATTTGCTAATCTGAGTCATGAAATAAGTATGACTCTTGCTTATAGTGTGACTGTAAAGAAAAGGAAAAACAAGGGGAGCAGGGCACGACTGAGAAAAGCCAGTCCTTCCGCACGAGCTCTGCCGGGTGCTCAGGAGGGCAGCTGTTCCCTCCTACGCTGGTACAACAGCAGCAAGGCTCACACGTCTCACTGCAGTCACAGGGTGCACAGCGGAATGACCACGTGCAGTAGAAAAGGAGCAGACAGATAAATACTGGGACCCATTTGGTTATTTCCACTGAAAGTATTAAAAGGGATTGAATTGGAATAAAATGCAAAAATAAAGGGCAAAATAAAGGAAAAAAATTCACTTTTATGATGGAATCATAGAATGGTTTGGGTTGGAAGGGACCTTAAGGATCATCCAGTTCCAATCCCCCTGCCATGGGCAGAGGCACCCTCCACTAGACCAGGTTGCTCCAAGCCTCATCCAGCCTGGCCTTGGACACTTCCAGGGAAGGGGAATTTACAGCTTCTCTGGGCAGCCTGTTCCAGTGCCTCACCACCCTCTCCGTGAAGAACTTCTTCCTGATATCTAATCTAAATCTCCCTGCTTTCAGTTTAAACCCATTACCCCTTGTCCTGTCACTACCAGCCCTTGTAAAAAGTCCCCCCCCCCAGCTTCCCTGTAGGCCCCCTTCAGGTAGTGGAAGGCTGCTATAAGGTCTCCACAAAGCCTTCTCTTCTCCAGGCTGAAGCAGAGGCCAGCTCTTTCCCATTAAAATAATGTACTGCTCTCTGCACAGCTTTCTGGAGTGCCCACGTTTCTGATTCTTACAGCAGTTAGATTGTTAGAACAGCAGTAGGGGTACAGTGTAGAAATGCATTTACGTTAAAAGACCTGTAAAGAAATGAATACTAGTGTGGCTATGTAGATAGCTTTATGAATCTTTTAGATTGCACTTTAAGTGTTGTATTCCATCACCATATTCTACTTTAACAGCTATTTGCTTTTTGCAGAGGTTTGGAATTGGTGCATAAGCTTGGCATCAGGGATTAGGCTAATGTTCAATGGAGATAGATAGCCAACTGTGGTGATATATCGTTAAAAACTCACATTTATGAGATTCAAGTCTTTTGAAGTGACTTTCCCACTATTTCTTGAATTTCCTATTCATTTGATGACAGCTTCTCATTGAGAGATAATCAGTTATCGACCAGCTATTAGAAAGATTGGTGCATCAGGCTGAAAGCCATAAGGAAGTATAAAGTCTGACCCTGTGAAAGCACTGTCATCACTGAGTTTGGCTTCTGCAAGTAAGAAGCTATGAGAGTATTAACAGCATGCAATCCATTTATTTTTGCACCCAGAAAGAGTTTGTAAGTTATTTAAAAATTAAGATACTGATATTTTTCTATTTAATAAAAGATAGCAATGTAATCATACATGTGTGGATTTTTTTTTTTCAGGTAACACCAAAATGGCTACTTGCTTAATACTACAAACCCACAGACATCAGGAAAAACCTTGGGGTTTTTTCCAAACACGGTTTTAGAGTGTGTGTAAGGGCAGGAGGAGCAGCAGTGCTACAAGACACAGAAACTTATGGCTGGTGGTTTGGGGTGAAGGTGGGATTTGGTACTTTACAACACAGAAGAGAAGTCTTTGCATAGCTCAAAAGACTGCAGCATAAGCTGTTTCCAAGCCTTTCAACCAAGAGGGTTCTTTGTTTCTCCTGCAGTATGATGGGGATACAGCCTGACCCCCATAGCAGCCCTCAAAGCAGGGATTGCTCTCAGTCCCACACGTAGGACCTATTCTTCCCCCTCACAGCTGCCAGGCATTTAGGGAAGCACCAGGTGATCCTCCTGTAGTGGGATTGTGTGGCATGGTTTTGGTAGTGGGAGGGCTAGAGGGGTGGCTTCTGTGAGAAGCTGCTAGAAACTTCCCCTGTGTCTGATAAAGCCAATGTCAGCCGGCTCTAAAATGGGCCTATTGCTGACCAAGCCCAAGCCCAAGCCCAAGCCCAAGCCCAAGCCCAAGCCCAAGCCCAAGCCCACCAGTGATTGTGGTAGTGTCTCTGGGATAACATGTTTAAGGAGGGGGAAAATCCTGGGAAACTTCAGCCAGAAAGAGGAGTGAGAATATGTGAGGAGCAGCTCTGCAGACCCCCAGGTCAGTGGGGAAGGAGAGGGAGGAGGTGCTCTGGGTGCTGGAGCAGAGATTCCCTGGCAGCCCACAGTGAGGCCGGCTGTGCCTTGCAGCCATGGAGGGTCATGGGGGAGCACAGACCCACCTGCAGCCTGGGGAGGACCCCATGCCGGAAAAGGGGGATGCCCGAAGAAGGCTGTGCTCTGTGGGAAGCCTGTGCTGGAGCAGGCTCCTGGCAGGAGCTGTGGCCCTGTGGAGAGAGAAGCCCAGGCTGGAGCAGGTTTGCTGGCAGCACTTGTGACCCCAGGGGGGACCCAGGCTGCTCCTGAAGGATGGCACTCTGTGGGAGGGACCCACACTGGAGCAGTTCATGAAGAACTGCAGCCCATGGGTAGGACTTACGTCAGAAGTTGGTGGAGGACTGTCTCCTGTGGGAGGGACCCCAGGCTGGAGCAGGGACAGAGTGTGAAGAAGGAGCGGCAGAGACAGCTGACCACCCCCATTCCCTGTTCCCTTGTGCCACTGTTGGAAGAGGTAGAGAAAATGGGGAGCAAAGCTAAACCTGGTAAGAAGGGAGGGGTGGGGGGAAGGAGTTTTAAGAGATAGTTTTATTTCTCATTATCCTGTCCTGATCTGACTGGTAATACATTAAACTAATTTCCCCAAGTCACACCTGTGTTGCCCATGACGGTAACTGGTGAGTGATCTCTTCCTGCCCTTGTATCAACCCTCAAGCCTTTTGTTACATTTTCTTTCCCCTGCCCAGCTAAGGAGGGGAGTGACAGAGTGGCTCTGGGGGCACCTGGCCTCCAGCCAGGACAAAAGCCAGTGGTGGGCTTGTCCCTCAAGGGAGCAGTGTGCCTTGACCTGTGCCCCGTGAAGCTATGCTGAGCCGGGAGTGCTGGGGACAAGACCAAGCTTGTGAGGCACCCTGACAGACCTCTGCCTGAGACCTGCTGAGGGTGACATGGGTCTGCATGATACTCCGCTGAGGAGAACCGCGATCGGATATGGCTAGGGCTGGGGCAAGGCTGGGCCAGGACAGGGGCCCACAGCCAGGTAGGGCAGGGTTGTGGGGAGCTGGAGACTGACCCTGCTGCACCATCACTGGACAGGGGCTGACAGTCCCAGAGGGCTGACATGGAGCCCTGAGCTGTGGGCAGGGTGGGAGAGGCTGGGCAGGGCAAGTGAGGCCTTCAGTGCCCTGACTGGTGGGGTTGCGCTGGTGAGGGTGAGAGCTCCACTCAGACAGTCAGGGCTGCCCCCTAGGCACGGGTCTCTCAGCTGATGGAGCTGAGAAACAGCCATTTTAGGTAGGAGCTTCTCAAGGGGAGGTGAGAGCATGACAAGGTTGGTGTTTCCACAGGGGATTCCCACCAGTGATGCCCCCAGATCCCACCAGTCGTTTGCTTGGCATGGCAATGAGCAATGTGGCTGCTCCCTCACAGTGCTGTGAGGCCCAGTCATGTCCTGTGACGGGAGAGACCATCAGTGCCCACTGCCACATTGAGAGCCTGTCAATTAAATGTCCTCTAATTTAATTTGCCTGTCACAGACGGGCCGTTTTGCACAAGAGTGTCTCTCACCCTGTCTATTAGCATGTCAGCACAGCTTGTCTCATGGTCTCAGAAAAGAGCTAAATGAGAGAATTGTCCCACCTAATGCAATGCATCAAATCCACACTTACAGTTCTGTGCATGCTCTTTGCCAAACGGCAGATGTTTCTGTTCATTGAAACTCACTTGCTATAATTAAAATGACTTTTAGGCCTTCAGTTCTGGTTTTTTTGGAAGCTATTGTTGTGGCTGGTTTGTGCCCCTGACAAATACAGTATCTGTGGTGAGCGAGGGGAGAACTTGGTTCCCACATGGGAAGTAAATGATTATGTTGTTCTCTGAGCATAACCTGGGGTTTGTATTTTACAGCTTTCTGAAGGCCTCTCCCCCGCTTTCCTTGGCGTATCATGACAAGTGCTACAGGAAAATGCATTGGCTTTGTGTAAGTGAAGGACAAATGCTCAGATTGAAATCCCTGCTGGAAACAAATGATCAGACCTGATTTTAGTTCTTCTGAAGAGAAGACTCCTATATCGCAGGTTAGTGTCTCAGCCACAAACTACTTTCTTTGAGTTATATCTGTCTTAGAAACATACTAATACGGGCCTGTAAAGTTCTCCAATTAGTAAGTCACAAAAAAAATTTCAGATCTTTCAAAGGACAACTAGCCAAACCGCTGGGAAAAAGGTCTGTAAAGGGTGATTCAAGGTGCTTATTTATTTGAAAACTAACCTCTGTGTTGCTGCTGTGATCATTGTTGAGGCTGAGTCTATGGACTGGGGCAAGAGCTTTCCCTAGTATGTCCCACAGTTCAGGTCGCCCTTTCCCCACACCAGGCTTTGCTGGAGGCTTGTCGGAGAGCAGCTCAGATCATCCCCCTCTAGGAAACCTAGAGGTAAGTGTAGGTCTCAAGCCCAGTCTCTGGGTGCAGCACTGATGCATGGCCAGGGAAGGCTGGGACACCAGAGCTTGCAGCGTAGGTCGTGGGGGAGCTCAGTCTTGTAGCCTCCACTCGGCATGTTTCACACCTTCAATTTCTTTATCTTCTTAGTACAATCATATAGAGGAAAGGCAGCAGCTAATGTCACAGTAGAGACATTAATTCACTGCCTTTTTTTCTTTTTTTTTTTGACCAATAGAGGGTTTGTTCTAAGGCATAAAATTCTATGTGATCTATTTTAGTGAACCTGCCATGCTAGCTGGAAAAAAAAAAGTGCACCATTTTAATTTGACTGTGGCATGATGTACTGATGATGGAGTAGGCCTGATAAGTACTTACCAAGCTGAGACAGGATAAGTGCTTGTAAATGTCAGTGTGAATCTGGTTGTTCCTTATTCATTGGCTGGCAGAATCTTTGAACTTAATATTATTTTCATTTCCTCTCCCTGTTCCTCTTTTCCAGTGCAATCGATACCAACCGACAAGCCCTGTTAGGAATGTGTTGTGCTTTGCATTGAGCATCAGGCTTTTTTGATGTTAATAGCTTTGAGTACAAGATGCTAGTTTGACATTCATTACCTGACATGACCCTTCCTTCATATCAATGCCAACAAAATTAGAGGAGCTTCTGGGAAGCTATAGGTATTGAAGATTCATTTTCTGCCCCTTTTTACTCTTTTTGGTATGTTCAAATCCCAAGTTTAGGATCCTGCCTTCCAGACACTAAATCTTCATCAATTCTGGTGAACTTCAGGATTGGAATTGAAAGCCTGTCCAAAGGATTAGGTCTTTGGACAAGGCCAGTGCACTAGCATGGTAATGGATGGTAACAGAAGAGGCTATGCAGTGGTTTTTGTACCCTTCATTTGTTTGCATTCTACCTTGGCTTCCTTTAATGAGAAACGTCTTTGGTTGGGGATTTTTTCGGTCTTTGAGTTCTAAGAATCTCAGTTTTCAGATAAAATAACCACAAGTTCTGCCTTTTTTTTCCCATTGAAAGTGTTACTTCTGACATTTATTGGATGATTGGTTTCTCTTAGTTCTTATTAGTATAGTCCTAATGAAGTAGTGAGGCAGATTTTGGACAGTTTGCATGTTTTCTACTTGCCTGGTTAATCATGTCTGAAAGCCTTGTTCTTACTCTGAGGGGTAGCCAAGTAGATTAAACTAACTTTTGCCAATGCGTTTGCTTTTACTAATGCCGAGAGCAGATTGTCCTTCATGTCAAGTTTCTGGGACCTTCCTGCTAAACTTGTTGTCTTTTTTACTTGTAAGACTCCCGCAATTTAGGTTACTTCCTGGTTGACTCAGAGGTTTTCGTAGCATGTCAGAACCACTGTGATAATTTAAAACCACTTGATGCTGATGAAAGTAAATGTAAGTGGTCTAATTTACCTCTCTTGACCATTATTTTTGATCCGAATGTCAGAAGCTGTGCTCAGAGGAAGTCTACATGTGCAGATTGATAGGGATCTGTGGACACTCATGGAAATGTGCTGCTTAGTACTACACTGGCAGTTTCCTCTGCATTTATGGCACTCCCTCTTCCCCCTGCATATAGCAGATGTAGCACCCTTATGAATTAATTAGCTGATATACAGGAGCAGAATGAGTTTCCATATCTTCCTATACTGCAGTCTTCTGCTTCTAAATTAAAATGTTTGATTGAAAAGGAGATGATTGAAGATTCCATTTCCCCCTGATTGTTACACTAGGGTTCTTGTAGCCTGTTTAAATGGAATTTGTGATGGAAAAGATGACCTCAAAAAGAACAAGGAAACTTTTTTTTTCTTTCCATTCTTTATTTGTAAAAAATACAGAATACTTCATTCTCTCTTCTCCAGGAACAGATACAGGAAAAAAATTATATTGAGTCATGTGATTTTTTTTTTTTTACCTCAAGTCTTTTGCCCTAGACGAAAGTTTAGTATTTTTGTTCGCAGTTGCCAATTTTACAAGCGAGGATGTCTATGCAGTTTTAGAGTGCACATCTTCACCAGTCTATTAGCACGCAGTTTAAAACCATGGTTATTTTTTCTTGCCCTCCAAGAGGAAGCACCTGTAAAAGTAACAACACTGAGGAGATCTGGAATATGTTCAGATAAGAAGTTTGAGGCATGACTGCATGAGGGAAAACAGCAGAGTAAAGGTCTGTCAGCCTGGGTTCTCTGCTGAAAACCAGAGCACAGGGTGCCTAGGGATTCTGCCCATGCAACTGCTGTGTGTACAGACAATCTGCTAACGTATTTAAGGGTTGTGTTTTCATTGCCATTGTTGCCCAGATAGCTCATTACAAAACACTAGCAGTGGATTTATTTGCACGTTACTGTCATACCTAGAGTAAAAAGCATCAGCTTGTTCCTAAATGTTAAATTTTCTTGAATTTATACAAGTCAATTTTGTAAGATTCCTGCAGAAAAGAATCCAATTTAGCTTACTTAAATTAATTCCTCCAAGGTTTCTCCTTTATTTTGCAAATATTTCCCTTATCTATGTGCTTTTCCTGGGATGGTAGCCAAATGTTAAGAGAATGATAACACTCAATAGATTAAACGACAGCACTATGTAAGGCAATGCTTTTTTCATACTGTGTCTGTAGCAGTCTAGGAAATGAGGCTGAACTGAAATCCCCAGTATAAGCTCATAGCCCAAGAGGAATGACTGAGATGCATCCCAGAGACATAGTCTGCTAAAATTCCTTTGAAAACTGCATTTCTCTTGCATGTATGTGAGTGCCTTTTATTGACTAAACAAATCTTAGTATGTTCACCTTGCACAGTCCTTTTTCATGCATTCACTGTTCTTACTGCTGTGTACCTCTCCTCCCAACGTTCAAAATTGTTTGCCTCTTAATGACTTGGTAGCAGAAAAGTTTTATGGTAAAAATACTTGAAATTACTTCCTCTACCTTTTCATCTCGTGAAGACAGAAGCAACAGCAGTATCTGCAGTAGGAAAAGGGATGACAACCTCGTGGAACTGTAAGCCTTTTAACAAACCCATGTCCACCTGGTACTTTGTGTTTATCACCATGCAGCATGTCATGGTCATTTGAAATGTCTCACTGACAGTAGACAAAAATCTGATCATCCTACTTCAAAAGCACTTAACTTCCATTCAAGCAATAGGAGTTAACTTTGTTCCAGATTTAGCAACATAACACAAAGTCGAGCAATTTCGTTTACAGCAAAAATGTGAAAGCAAGCCGAATGTGCTTTCCAATATTAAAAGAATACCCATGTCTGGCCATTAAGTATATTATCAGACGCTTATTCTACTTGCGCCATTATCCCCGAAGCAGAACAATATTAAACGCACATTTTGTTAAAATAGCTTTGGTCTATAATAGCTGTAATACTCTGAGAATATGTCACAGAGCTGCAAGGTAATTTGTAGATATTCTGGTTCTTGACAAGTTGGTTTAGACACCTTACTAGCACTTGCTTTAATAAAGCACCACAGTGAGGGTGGTTCCATGTGATATTTAAAACTGTTCTCTTTTGTTGTAACTAGTGATTATCTTGATGAATCTCTCCCGAGAACACTGGCTTCCAGTCCACTTTATCTCACTCTTCTCAGGGAGAATTAACTTTAACCACGTGCAGTAATGGGTTACATCCATACTTGGACAAAGTGTGTTAAGTGTTCTGCATTTACAGCATACTTATTGGTGTTTTCCTCTGGAGTGGCTTGTGCTCCTACTTGGCAGGAAATCATGCAAGCCAACAAACATCCATCTGAGAGAAATTAGATCCAACTCTAGTTCTAGCAGATAGAGTTAACATGGGCTGTGGGTAGGGGTGCTAGACAAGGTGCTGGGTGTTGGGTCACGGGACAGGAAAAGGAAAATCTTTCTAAAATGTTAAAAATAAAGGTCATGTCTGCAAGGATCAGAACATGAAACAGCCAAGTGGCTTTGTGCTAGCCATTACGCTAGTGCACATATTGCACTAAAGACAGGGCCTGGTTAAACATCTTAAGACCTTGCCAGGCCATCTGTTCTGAATGTGAAACGTGAAATTCAAAACTGTATTTATTAATGAAGCATTTTGAAGAAAATAAGGTATAGAAATTATCTTTCCCCAACAGCCTGGACTGTCTTTGCTTATCAAAGTAAGACCCTGCAATTTGTGCTCACCAAGCATAGCTGCTACATCTCTTCCTGACTAGACTCAGAAATCTCATCAATCTCAAGTGGCTCAACTGAATATTATCTTGGCAAAAATTATCTAGGTCTATAGAAAAAGACACAATACTTTGAGCCTTCAGTGAGAAGCTTGGCTCTGACAATCACAAAACGGCACCCATAAGGGAGGGAGGTAATTTCATCTCCCACTAAATCACTCATTTGTGTTCTCTGCTCTTCAGACAAACACTTCAGAACTAAACTCTTGCTTCCCTCTTCCTCTTGCTTATGGATGTCCAACTGAGATCTTCAAATATGCATTTATATAGAGGCAGCTGAAGTATGGTGGCGAGTGCTACGCTGCCTACAGGGGTTCCTTGGAACTGTGAGTTCGAAAATCTGTTTTATTGAAGAACGGGGTTGGTTTTTTTTTCCTCTGATGCCACGTGGAGACACTTTTTTCTGCTAACCGTGGTGGAACAGGAGCAACTGCCTGCTTCGGTTCTGTTTTTCTGCAGTAGATAGACGTGTCATCTCCTGTTCTCCCACTCTACACTTGTGCCAACATTTCATAATGGATATGGAAACACTTCTGCAGCATTTGGACTCAGTGAGACACTTTTGACCTAGGGATCATGCAGAACTAAACAACCTTCCCTGGCCTTGGCAACTACAGACTAGAACTGCAACAGCCCTTCAGTCCAGCTCTGTTCTCACCGTATAATTTCCAATCCTTTCTCCAACCCTCCCTGTGTGGACTAGGAAGTTGCTATGCCAGACTTAAGTGTCACATTCCCAGCGGTAAGGTATATTACATTGTCCTGATTTGCCACATGCAGCCTTCGGCCCCACCAGCTTCACTGCCCGTTTGGGCACTTGTGCAGCTGTGTTTGTGCTCTGGCCGCACAGCTCCATCTGGGTGGGAATGCTCTTCCTGAGCCTGCCTCTGCTCAGAGCCAGCTCCTGGTATCATGATAATCTACTGCTTGATTCCTCGCTCTTTTCCTTAATTACCTTCTCAGGTTATGGGAGTATTGTACAGAACAGTACATTGATAAGAAAAAATACCCAATTTGACTCAATTGTCTCTGTCATAAAATTCAGATGTTGGCCAAATGGCCATGACTGAGCAATAAACCCCTCCCCACCCCCGCCTTTTATTGCTAGCCTTGATAGTGATCTTGTAGCTCCTGTGGTTGCAGGATGTGCTCATCTTGCAAGAGATCTAGCTTCACGTTGCACCTATACCCAAGTGTTCAAGACGGCTTCTTTCTTTTCCCAAGGACTATCTTGCTGATGGTTCATTTTTCATATGTAGACACTTATCTCCATAGGAACAGGGTCTGAAAACCTTCTAGGTTACCTAAGAAGTCAAGTTATTGCACTGTGACTGTTTAAATATTCTATACAAATATTAACATATAATGCAGCTGCAATAAAAGAGAGGGAGAATAAGACCTACCCTAGAGTAGCCTGTCATCTGGTAATTAGATTACGCTGCAGCAGATGGGATATCTCAGGCTTCTGATTCCTCAGAACCATCGCTTCTTCTGAGTTGTTCCTCAGCTAGTTACTGAAAGGTGAAAAAAGCTGATTTACATTTTGTCTGCGCTTTGTCTTTTCTTTCATTCACTGCTGGACATAATGGGATCATGCTTTAAGGGCTGCACTTCACTGATTCTGAGGTCTGCTACCAATTTTGTCATTGCAGTCACTGCAGTGACCCCTTCCCCTGCAATCCAGTGATTTTGAATAACAATTTCAGTATAAACACTGTGGCATGCCCTAGATGCAAGAGTTAACAGCAAAGTTTTCTGGCAGGCTTGTGCAGTAAGTGCTGGTGTCTGTAATAGCTTTGCTTTTGTTGTTACTCAGCTAAGCTGTATAAAGACATCCTGGGCTTGATGATCCCATCCAACTCCAACATACATGTCTCTGGCTCCAAAATCTGTTGTCATGTCAGTCTCTTTTTAAAATAATGCCTTTCAGAATCAGTACTTTAATGAATGTCAAGACTTGCATAGGGAAAATGTTATCACAATGTAATAATTTTATTTCCTTTTGCTGTACCTAAACTTCATTTTCCAACGCCTTTAAGGGTGGAAATACTTTGGATTTGGTGATTTTTTTTTTTCCCCCCCCTGAAGTGCAGTTAAACTATTTTATTTCAAATGTAATGTGTTTGGAATTAAGAGGTTGTAGGGAGCATCCTGAGGCAAAAAGTTCAGAATCATAAATCATCCAACTCCTTGTCTCATTCCACACACCCACCCCCTGAAAAAAATCCCAAAATGAACAACGAGGACTTTCATTTATCTTTATGGGGAGAGAAGTATACCATACTGGATCAGATGAAAGGTGTATTCAACTCTCTGTCTGGCAGCAACCAGTGCAAGATGCCTCAGAGAAGGCTGCCTGAGTTCTGTTAATGGATAACTATGAAATAATCTGGTTATCCTCGAAACTTCTCTTTAATGTTTTTCACTTAGAATGTAGTTTATGTCCAGAAACAGTACAGTTTATATTGCTTAGAAAATTGTTGCATCTAATACTGAATGGTCCTGTTCAGAGGGATGTTACTGTCTCTGTTCTGTGTAAAAGAAATCATTGGAGTTTTGTGGGTTGAGTGTAACCCTGTAAACATCTACACAAAGTGCATAAAAGAAAAGCAGAGGAGAATAATGCCAGTGTTACTAAAACTGGGTTGTTTCTGTGGAAAAGATTCCTGATCAAAACTCTCCAAGACTTGAAGCACTCTGATCCTACCAGTATTCTAGCTGGCACAGGGAAGTCTCACTGCTTTGCCTGTTTCCCCATCCTTTCAAATTTACAGGGAAACTGCATTTTTTATTTCTAATAAATTATTTTCTATTACACCTATGTAAACATCTGTATCCCTTTCAGCCACACACTTTGCAAAGTCGGTGGAAAAGTAGTCATTTTTCTTATAAGGCAAGATGATGTATGATACTACTTCAATAAGGTGAGAACAGCAGTAGTAAAAAGAACAAAGATATTTCATGGTCTTCTGACAAAGCATCCTTCATGTGAAAAACTACCTAAGATTTAGGAACTCTGACTAAATTATTAATCCCTTCATTTTAAGATGTCTGACTCTACTGTGGATTTCAGTTATTGCTTTCCAAGTTCTCATAGTATAATAGATGCACATCTTTCATCCAAAGGATAGTTTTATTGCTTTGGAACAGCCATTTCTGTATGTTCCCATTCTGCCTCAGCTCACTTAGCAGTGCTAGCAGGCCTGAAGTTAATAGTATGATGGGCATGAAAGCATTACATTCAAGTGTAAGGGGAAACAGCAATTTACTGATTTATATAGTCTTGCACGTGGCTAGGGAAAGCTGGAACTTGATTTTGATATTTATTCTCTGCTGTTGTGGTTTAACCCAGCAGGCGGCTAAACACCACACAGCCATTTGCTTACTCCCCCCGCAGTAGGGTAGGGGGGAGAATCAAAAAAAAAAGGCAAAAATCATGGGTTGAGATGAAGGCAGTTTAATAGGACTGAAAAGGAAGGGAATGTCATAATAACTAAAAATAACAATAAAAGAATATACAAAGCAAGTGATGCACAGTGCAATTTCTTACCACCTGCAGACTAATGCCCAGCCAGGCTCCAAGCAGCAACTGCCACCCCCCAGCCAACTCCCCCCACTTTATATATTCAGCATAATGTGGTATAGAATACCCTTTTGCCCAGTTTGGATCAGCTGTCTTGGCTGTGTCCCTTCCCAGCTTCTTGTGTGCCCCCAGCCTCCTCCCTGCTGGGACAATATGAAAAGCTGAAAAGTCCTTGACTAGTGTAGGCACTGCTTAGCAACAACTAAAGCATCAGTGTGTTATCAACGTTATTCTCATCCCAAATCCAAACCACAGACTAGACCAGCTACTAGGAAGACAACTCTATCCCAGCTGAAACCAGGACATATTACCCCTGGTTTGGTTTCTTGGTGAGAGTTGCCATCAAAGTATTTGAGAGGGGAAAGAAGCCTCCTCCTCTATGGCTGTGAACATGGCCCTCATCGTACAGATGAGCTGCCCAGGGACGCGTGCAATCTGAGGCTACTGGGACTTGAACATGCAAAATATTCAGCTTAAAATCCGTTCTTTGCATTGCAAAGCTGTTTGGCAAAGCTATAGAGTGAGTGTCAGTAGGACAGTGCTCCACACACAGGGAAAAGGAGGCCCTTTCAGAGGGATATGAAGGATTCTATTGCTCCTGGAGGAACCTGTATGGGGGATTTCATAACCTGCTACAGAACAAAAGCCAAGGTTTTTTTTTGTCCTCCCCAGTGTTACCCTGGAGTAGTGAAAAACCCAAATAGGTAGCTTCTGAGCACTGTCAAACAGTACAGAAGTGCATACACGCATACACACTGTATGGGTGATTCGGGGGCTAAAAGGCTGATGCTGTAGTATGAGATGCTCCAAGGCAGCACAAGATTGCTTTGGAAATTGTGTCTGGCACAGGCACTCGCAATGGTGGCGTGCTCCAGTCAGTCTGCCATCAGTACTTGCTTTCAAGCAAGTTTTTTCAGCTTTGGCTCTTGTTCTAAAAAGTTCTTGGTAAAAATATTTGTAGTTCAGGACTGCATTATTTGTTCTGTGCTGTAAAGTCTCCTTATATTATTGCCCTAACTACACACACAGTTCCAAGTTTTGCTCATGGGTAATGAAATTGGCAGATGACTAATGTTAAGTTGAACAAGGAGGATTTAAACCCATGTGACAGCCCCTGGGAAAGTCATACTGTTATATATTTCCCCTGAGCCCCAGCAACTATACAGTCAGTGCTTACCACTTCAGCTTTCCAGTTTTAACATGTGGGAAGGGGGAGTTTTTGGCACTTATTCATTAAAATTTAATCCTGTGTTTGCAGTATGTCATCGTTTACTGTAGGCAAAATGACGAGTGAGAAGTGTTAATGAGCATCATTAGTGTTGCAGGCTGTTACTGTGGACTTCAACTCCTTAATTTTACACCAGGGGATCCCAAACTGGGATGTGTACACAAACTGCTGTGTACCAACTCAAAGAGGAGCTCTGCAGTGTAGGGCAAGCTATGTACCACTGTGTGCTGTTCCGCACAGTCAGTGTTACTCGCACAGCTCCTTGTGCAGTATAAACTTGGCACCCCAGAACTGTACTAGGATACTCTGAGATAATCTGATCTAATTTAAAGTTACTTGGCTAGGTTCCAAACCCCTAAGTTTAAGGAATTTAGTTACGTAAAATATTAGCCATGTTTTTTAAGCTGGAGGGAAGAAAATAAGGTTGAAAATTTATTCCATTTAATCAGTAAGTTGCTGTGAGGCTTTGCAATCATTGATCTGACCTAATCATTCATCTAATTACCGTAATCACTCCTGACATCTGATGCACACATTTTCTTGTATTCAAAGAAAGTATAAAATAATCGTCTTAGAATTATCCCGCAATGCAGGTCTGTCCTGTTTGAGCAGCAGCTACCTTTGCTCTCAGTAAGACAGAAAGCCTCATGATGCCATTTCCAGAGAACCTGGAGCAAGGGAGCCACGGTCTGATCTCTCTCCATGCCTCAGCTCCCAGCTGCTTCTGCCGTATGTTGTTCAGAAACATACCATGACATCTGTAGTGCTTACCCCAGAAAAGGGAGTATTAACTCTGACTTGCTTACTGGTGAAAATGTGGAATTATACTGAGCCCCTTTTCCTGCATTTTGGTGGTGAACCATGTCTCTGACAGTTTTCAGTCGGTTCTGATTCACCTTTAAGCAGTATCGTTTGGGCCACGTTTCCCTAGATTGCTTATGAAAATACTGGGGAAAGATGGCACCAGAGCTCTGCAAAGATATGTGGTCTTCTCCCTCAGCTAGAAGGTCCTCTCTTGTAGAAAGGAATTGCACTGATTTGCCTGAATTTGTTGTTGACGTACCCGTGTAGGTATGCTTCATCTGCGTGGAGCAGGGAAATGGGCCTGCTCTTGATTTGTTTTTGCAAATACTTGTAGATGGTTTGGATGTTTATTTGCAGAGATAGGACTCTGACCCCGGCTATTGAACTCTTTCAAAACTCATGTAAAATAAAAACCTGTGGTCTAAAACACCTGAATAAGCAGAGAAAATTATGATCGGACAACCTAGAATTTCTAACACTTCCATGCTTGGCTTAGCAGTTTCAGTAGGTAATCCTTTAGATATTTTTAAATGGAACTTGCATTAGACATGCTCGTTTAAAAGATACTCCAAGGCACAAAATGTGTGAAAAATTTATTGAACTGTACAATGTGATGCCACTTCTGTGGTTTTTTGTCATTTTTCTCAAGAAAATTAGAATAATATTAGGACAAAGGACAAAACTTCTCCAAGTTCTTGATGGGTTGCTTAATAAAATTAATTGCAAGTTACACTAAGTGTTATTTTCTCTGAACAGAGTAAAGCCCAGACTTTCCTATTTACAAGTAAACCAGACAGCCTAGGTGTGATGAAGATTACATTTGTAAAAGCATTAAATCAAATCAAAATGAGACTGACCACTTGTGCATACCGAAGTAGGGGTGGTTTATAAACCGAGCTTACAGCGAAGAATGTGAAAGTTGAATCTTCTGTTGACACTTCATATCCAGACCTTTACCAGTGAAGTAGCTTAGCACAGAGCTTAGAAAGACTGTCGTAAAGCGAGTGCAGTTAAGATTAGCTGGAAAATGAATTAAAGCTCTGTGTTCTGTGTGGTTATGAGAAACTCTGGATTTTGAGGGGCTCAATTTTAGGGCTATTTTTATAAATCAACTGGACACAGGAGCTGAATGTACATTATGTTGGTTTGACGATGATACTAAATGAGGAGGAGCTGTAGACTCCCTTGAGGGTAGAGAGGCTTACAGAGATATCCAGATAGACTAGACAGTTGGGCGATCACCAACCATATGAAATTTAACAAGAGCAAGAACCAGATTCTGCACCTGGGATGGTGTAATCCTGCTTATACATGCTACCTGGAGTGCATGAGGCTGGAAAGCAGCCTCACAGCAAGAGATCTGGGGAGTTTTGGAAGAAAACAGTAAAGGAGACCCATGGTATAGAGAAGTGTTACACTGAGTGCAGCCCATCCCTGTTCTGTAGGCTGAGAAGTTCTGAATTGTTCAGACGAACATCCCAGACTTTAGGGGTTATTGAAAGCTGTCCCCAGACTCATTTCATGAGCTAGTGTTTAGTTTGTGAACACCTCCAAGAGGTGGAAAGGCTGGAAGCTCTGACAGATAAGGGAAACCTGTTCCTCTGCTCCGTGGCTTCAGGAGGAATCCTTGCTCATTCTGCTGCATCCTGCCTCTGCTGCACAAACACCCTGTCCCAGCAGCAGACAACCCATGGAGGAGGTAGGGCAAGAAGTATCTTGGCCAGGACCGTGCAACAGGCCGAACTGCTGCAACTGCAGTTAGCAGCACCTGGCTCTCCTGGCTTACGAGCCACTGTCCTTCCTGCTCTGCTGCTGCCAGAAACCTTTCTGCTGCCTTGGGCACTTTGTGACTCGGAAAGACTTTCAGAGAGCCCAGCTGCAGATGATGCTTACAGTGGTTTCCTTTTGAGCCTACTAAGTGAACTATTCACACTGCTAGGTGCATATAAACAGGACGGGTTACACTAGGCAATATTTTATTTGAGAAGCTGCTAATTTAAGAAAGGCAAGTAGGCATAAAATTGCTTTAGTTGTTTGTTGGACAGTTATCCAATAAAATTATTTGTCCCTGTGGTAACTTTAGTATCCTTGAGCTAGGACTTTTAAAATAATTATACTGCTACCCTAGGGATAACTAGTGAAAGAATCCAATTTAAGAAAGAGCACACCCTTCCCCTGCAGCCCAATTATACCAGCCCTTCCTGGGATGGGGCCAGAAGAACAATTTTCACTTTTTGCTAGCTCTAGTTAGGCTTATATAGAGACTGTACACCTGGATGTAGCTGTGATTGAATGTGATTTTTGAATAAAACTCTAGAAAAGGTTGTAGAACAGAAATAATTTTTTTTCCCTTCCCTGAGTGTGTTAGGAATTTATATAAAATCAGAGTTACTTTCTGCTCTATTTCATCATCCTGCACAAATTTAAATTAATTATGATTCAAATACTAATGTAAACAGTCTTAAAGCATCTTCTTCCTATGTATTTTAAATACAATGATGAAATTTTAAAAAAAGTGCAGGAAAGAAGTCAGAGCGTGTGACAAGCAAGTCTTGTGCCACTAAGCAGGCAACTGGGGGCCCAATCCTGTAAAACATTTATGCAGGGATTTATACAACTCAGCAGCTGTTTCCAGCAGTAGTTACTTGTGCCACAAAATTTATGTGACTCTTAGGACCCAGGTCCTGCCATTCAGTCATCCCATTGATTTTTTTATTTGATTGATTTGATTGATTGATTTGATTCTTCTGTGACATTGACTCTTGAGCTGAAATAGTGTGTGTTGCCCTGTGAGCAGGGGACAGCCTCACGCCTGAATTCTCAAAGGTACTTGGGCAGGCACAGTTGTGAATAGCAGCTTGCAAATTCCCCTCAGCATCCACAGCCCTAACGCCTATTTGTCAGCCTTGCCTTAAAAGTTAGATTTGGTGGGGTCAGGAAGCTGCGCAGGAGCAGCCCCAAGTTCAGACCGTGGCCCCGTGCGGGGCTGACACTCGGCGTAGCCATCGCAGCGGCTGGTGAGGAGAGCAGGAATCACCAGAAACAGCAGGCAATGCCTCTGGAGTGTTTAGTTTTGGTGCTGATGTTCCCATGTGCTTTATGGCTTGTGTTAAGTACACTCTTGTTGCATGTAGAAAATCTTCATGGAGATTGCCCTAAGCATTTCCCAAAAAGGATGGCACTGTCTTTTCCCAGACATATGTTGTTTTGACACTGTAGTGCTCTGAGCTTGTAGGATGAAGGCTGTGCAAGTGGTGTGGGTCGGCGAGCGCTCAGTGTACCGCTAGTCTGCGGGCTTGAAGAGGCTGGATGCAGCTCAGACCTTGGTTGTTGTCCACATGCCCATAGGCTGTGTGTTTACTGGATCTGGTTGATATGGCCTCCAGAGCTGGGTGGTAACAGAACATTCCTTTGGGGATTCTAAATTTTTTATATAGTTGTCTAAAACTAACACTGACTATGCTTTGTGAATCTACTCCTAAGTATCTAATTTGATTTTGCAGAGCTTTTGAATGTTTCTGAGGCTTTCTAAGGACAAGTTTAAAAAATACGCTAATTTTGGAAAATCTCAGTTACTCATTGTATCTGACAATGTTTGGAACTACTAAAACAACTTCACTGCTCACACACAATGTGTCATAAATCTTGTCTGCTGCTCATGCATTTTACAGTCTAGTGAAATGATTCTGCTTCTCAACACTGGAGAGTAGACTGCCATCAGGATATGAAAATCAATCCCACAACCTACTTGCTGATTTTTGTTCTCTGAGGCTGTAAGGAAAGCATCGTGCATGCTGTTTCATTACAAGATGCCTTACGCTTGATTCATAATTAGTCTTGGTTCATAATCTAGATACCGTGGATGAAGAAAGTGACACAGAGGCACCTCTGCCCCATTCTCACTGATGTCAAGGGCTATAGTGACACTAGAGAAAGTACATAGCCTTTGTTATATTACCAATAAACACTGGCTGGGCCTTTCGCATCAGGGATCAGCTAGTTTAAACATCTCTTCATATCACATAAAATGGCTAAGACTGAGTCATCTGTGCTGTCAGTACAGAGGACTAAACCTCCCAGTATCAGCAGCTGGAAGTTGTCAACTGAAAGATGAATCACTCCCTGTAAAATCTGGCCCAGTCTCTCAGGATCTGGGGCTTGTCAATCTGCAGATTTTTAAGCTGGCGATGAGGTGCTCAGATGCCTTGGCAATGGGCAACCTGCCATACAAGCAACTGAAGCAGCTAAATAAATGGTGAGTCAAAGATTCTCAATAAAAATGAAACATAATGGCTTAAATCAAATTTAACATCCAAATACTTCCTGCAAACTGGGGCAATTGAAGCATGACATAGAAGCAGGAATGACTTTGTCGGATATGGGATGTATCAGGTTCTGAAACAACACAGACTGGACTTCAGGAAGCTAATTGGGCGATGCAGGTGAAAGCTATGCATGTTTGGCAAGAAGGAAGCCTTCCCCTTCTAAGTAAAGCCTCCAAAACCTCTCCATTTGTGCAGGCAATTTGTTCTATGGCAATTTGAAAAGGGATAAGTCTTGTCCTCAGATAAATACACCCAAATGCCCTGGTGACAACAGTGGCCCCATTCCCTTCAGTGAGGTGCTTTGACCAGGACCTCTAACAGCTGCAGGTCCCTTAGTTTGCCTTATGTGCACCTGTGCTTGCTGGCTCATACCCTCCTCTGTAGCAGCCCTTCTGCTGCTCCGGCAGCACTCTGCAGGGCACAGCCTCCTCGGTGGGAGACAGCACCCCACTGCTTTGTCTCTCACTCTCCTTCCTGTCCTGAGAGGCGAAAGAGTGACAGCAGCAGCAGAAGGTGGCCTCTTCTGCTGTGGTCTTTGTGTTGAGACATGAGCATGGGGCCCTGCACTGAAAGGCACAGCGCAGGGAAGGAAAAATGCATCACTCTTACGGGTTCTTCCTGGCACAGCCAGTTCCTCGGAGCACCCTATGTGTTCCACAGGCCACGCCATGAGCACCTGCCACAGTCCCTGTTGGCTCTCCGCTGAGGAAGACCTCTCCTAAAACATACCATGAGAACAAAAGCGAGGCTGATGGTCCAGAAAGTACAGGAACTGCTGTGTTGTATGAGATGGGGAATGGAGACAGCCTGGAGGGTGGGAGCAGGTTTTGTACAGTGAAGAAATGTGCAGGCAGGGAGGCAGCAGGAGCTGAACCGCACAGGTCGGATGGTGTAGCACTGGTGAAGGATGTGAGAGCAGCAGCTCCTCATGTGGGTTCAGGCAAGAGGCTGTGGTGCAACAGCCGTGTTTGGGCAGAAAACTTTGATGCAAACAGCAAGCGTACTTGGGCTTGTGAGAAATGAGACAACAAGGCTTGCTGGCAGCATGTATGGCAGGAGAAAGGAGTCTGAGAGTGCTCATATGCAGGTATCTGTGATCTGGATGACGGGGTTTGGGGGACGAGACTCTCGGTACTGTTTAAATATAGAATAATTACAGAACGTACCCAGTGATATAATGGCTGTTGCATGGTTCGAAACCACTGTGCCTGTCTGGTCAATTATTTCCTACAATACCATTAATACTGGATGTTCTTTAAACAGAAATGTTCAATTTTTTTTCTAACAAATACGCAGATGAGTTGCTTGTTGGGTCTCATTTTATAAGCCTTAGAATCCTTTTCTCAGAGTCTATATTTGGGCATATTTGTGACCGAGCCAAGACTTTATTGTGACTGACAGAGTTAATCTTCAATTGTAAAAACAAGTGTTGCCCAACAAGATGTCTCTAATCAAGCCGATATCCTTGGAACTGACATCTTACTTGTGTAGCCAAAACACATATATCCATTAGCTCTCTGTTGTGGTTTAGCCCTTCTGTTTCTTCATCTTCCACATGTACCACGGAGGGAGCAGAGAGGTGCATGGCCAGCAGCAGTGGGTGGCTGTCTCACCATAAGCACGCACTCCAGCCCATGCAGTGTGGTTGGCTGGTTGCCTGTGCAGGAAAGGAAAACCACCAAACTCGCTTTCCAGTCACTGTTTCCCTTTGCAATAGTTAGCTGTAACTGAGGGATTCTTGACTCTCCAGCACCAGAGCAACATTCAGAAACCAAAATTCCTGCCATCTGTTCAAGAGTGAGCCATATACAGTAAACGGTTTCAAACAAACACAGAAATGATAACACTAAATACCAGAATATATCATAGCACTTCAGTAACTTAAGATCACAGCTAATATTTCCCTTCAGCAATATAAAGCTGCCATGGTTTGTTTGAAAAATAAGAATAATATCATAATTTACTTTCTAATTAGTCACCAGAGAATATAATCATCGTTAATCATAGCTTTGTTGACTGACAAAGGGCCTTTACACCTTCCTTGCAGTACACTGACTCTTGAGTGTATAGCTTGTTATGAGCTGTGAATAGACTTCTAATTAGGCTTGTCATGCTTGAGGTATAAAGCAGGATGTTTATCTTCCCACTATACAATTAATAAATGAGTGTACATGTTTTGGCTGTGTGGTTTTTTCATGGTTCTATTTTGCGAGTTATTTGAATTCTTTCCTCAATGAGGGTGCGACAATGTGTTACGTTTTTTGTGTTATCTGAGTTCATAATAGGGCTTCTTTTTAACCGGTTAGCCGTTGAATACCCTTGCAGCTAGAGACACAGTAGGAAGTGTTCTTGTAATCATATCCGCTATCATGGTCTGCAATCATTAATAGCACGTCCATTTATCACACAGTAATAATGCCCTGGACTGACCAACACATATATGCAACTCCATTTTTATTAAATTAGCTAGAGCATAGAATAACAGTTTACATCAGCTTCATGACTTCATGGTGATGAAAATACAAGGTAATTGGTAAGCCTGCCAGTGCAAATTTATTTGTGAAACGACTTTTAACGGGCTTCAGCTTCTTGAGTAAACTCTTACTATGGGAGCCAGAGCCTTGGTGAATGAGAGGAGTGAAGAAGTTGCAAAATCACTTTCAGTCCAGATGACTCTCGAGTCTTCAGATGATCATTTTTAGATGTGCAGATCAAAATCAGGACACAGGCTACCTGTTTCACCCTCATTTTCCCTTGAACCTTGGAAAAATCAGACCTTGGCACTCAAGCTACACTGCATTTTGCATTTAGTGGTCTTCGGTTGGGAACTTCCAGCACACCCACCCACATAAACACACCAAAGCACCCAAGGCTTGGGAAATGGGTAAACTGAGATGTGAAATCTGTTGCTTGGAGCACAACTCTACTGCTTTTCTACATGTGATTAGTACTTCACGTGCTGTGGTGCATCAGATATGGAATTATAAAGCCTGGACTTTGTCTGGATGATGTTGGTTCAGAGCAGTAGTTTGGAAAAGTAACTTAAGCTCTCTGTAATTCAATTTCCCTACCTGTAGAATGGTTTGCAGTAGCTTATTTTTGTAGGATGCTCTGAAATCTACAGAAGAAAAGCACTGGTAATAAAACAGCATTTATGCACTGCAGTTGTGCATTAAATGGTTTTGATTTATCTTTATGGACCTGAAAGTAATTACAAATTGTCTTCCTAAATGAGTATGTTAACTTCTACTCCATTCCAGTTTGTTCTTGTGCTTCTGTCTGATGATTTGAAGACTTTAAGACTCTTAAGACTAATAAATAGAAAAGCTGAAGAGAGTAGGAAGTGCAGTCTCATCCAGGAGAAACCCTGGTAATACAGCCTACATGATTCAACAGCATTTCGCTCAGGAATCAATGTGCTTCATTGTTGAAACACAAACTCTTCTCATAGTAGCTGTCACTTTACTGTTGTCAGTTTTAAAGCCCCTGGGCAAAACCAAAAGTACCTCAGAAGGAGGCAGGAGCAGCATGCTGACCTGGTGGCTATAACCAAGCAGCAGTCAGAGCACTTTGCTTACAGCCCAATGCAATTCCCAAATACATCTCCCTGCTTTGGTGGCACTGTGTTAGGGCTCCTCTCTTAATGAAGTGGATGCTCTGATTCAACAAATGAGGGGAGTTAAGTCAGACCAAGGAAGCCAAGACCTGCAAAATCTTGCAGTGGACTCCAACTGACAAGACTTTTCTTTTCCTGAATTTGCAGCTGTCATATTATTCCATTGAGAGATCTACAAAATGAGAAACTGAGCAAGCTGTGGGAGCATGCTGTGTCCTTGGAGGATCTGGCTTGGGGTGCAGTATGTTAAATGAGTATTTTCTGCCTGTGACTGCAATGTTCAAGGCACAAGTACACCGCATGGGACCAACAAGCACACAGACAAAGCACACTGTGATCCATGAAGCTGACAGAATTTCACAAGAAAGCTGATATCCATAGAGATTAAATCACTGACTAGACCATGTCTTGATACAGATTAAATGTTTAAATAGGTCTTCATACCAGTGGGTCTTCTGCTTTTATACCCTTGGTTAAGTTATACCACTAATAAGTAAGTAAAGGGAAAAAAGTACTGTTTCCTTTTTTGATGGAACTTTTACCCGTGGTCTGAAGAACATTTTGTCAAATACAAGCTGACTTCAAAATGCCATACTGATACAGTACCTCCTGGCGAGGTTGAGTGAGGAGTTCCCCTTTAGAACTTTGTATTATCGACAGAAAAAAAAAATCACAAATGAAGCAAAAAACATTTTTTCTCATCCTCTCAGAAGAAAAGTTTTATGTCTGTCCTCTTTGATGCAAAGGAGAGAGTTGCAGGGTTGGGTAGGAGATCTGGCAGTCCATTCCCAAGTTTTCTCCCATGACATGAGCAACACAGCAGTTCCTTCACAGCTCAACCATCGCAGAGCAGGCAGATTACCGGGGAGTGTGCTGGGGTACGAACATGCAGTCACATAGCTCTAACCCCCAGCTGCCCGGCCTGCAGGGGCTGCAAGGTTGTTCAACCACTGCCATTGAGGAACCAGCTCCCCAAGGCTTCCAACATTGTAAACTCATATGGCATCTTGATTTGCAACAACTTGTCCATACTGTAGAAAAGGAATTTGGGAATTTTGAGCATAGCATTTAAGCCTACTGACTGAAACATACAGAATAAATTCCAAGGATTATAATTGTTATAAAACAGTGAGTTAATTTGAGTGGCATCCCTTCTGCCTTTTACAGGTTGCCACAGTCAGATGTAGGTTTTGAATGGCATTTGGTACCTTTTGGCACAGAGTAGTTTCCACATGCTTTGCCAGTCCTCAGTGGATCTCCCACACCCTGAGATCCACATCCGCGGTTGCCATGGTACACCTCACTTGGATAAAGTGGTGCTGGGGAGGGTACATGCAAAGCAGCTTCTAATGGCTCTCCCTTCTTCCTCTGAACAGAAGCTAGCAAAGAAACAAATATTTTTCTGAAAGAAATGTGTTGATTCTCAGCCTTAGAGTAGGAGTAAGCAACTACAGGGCTCCTGTAGCTCCCGCTGAAGTGTACAGGAGAGCAAACACACAGCCCTGCGGGGTTGTGGAGGGAGGCAGCAATACCAGCTAGCATGTACCTTCAGGTTGGCGTGGATTTCAGCCCAATTATCTGCAGTGGGATTTGAACATGTGTTCTTGCTATACTGGTCTGGGGCCAAGACCCCCAGAAACATGAATCAGATGAAAACACTGCTGATGATTCTACCAGCATCCCCTAATTCCTACAGAGAGCATCTGTGTAATATTTGTAAGACAAGCAGCTTTGCTGGAGGTGCAGCGCAGCTCTCCTGTGTGATGCGTGCTGTGAGGGGCAGATACGCTGTTTTCATACAGCTGAGCTCTTTGAAGTCCTTCCCTGACACATCAATCATTTGATGAAACGCATGCTGAGCCCCGGTGACCTCTTAGCCCATAAGCATGGTCTTAAATGCTCTATTGAACGGGGACCAAAATGATGTAATTTAAATACAAAATGCTTTCTTTTCCTGCTGGTTACTGAAATGATTGAACCTCAAGTGATAGATGCAACACAGTGATGCAAAACTGATCTATAATAATCAGACCTTATGGGAATTCTGTACTGTAAACCTAATGGAGTGGTTTGCCACCCTGACAAATGGAGAAATTGAGAATGTGATTTGTAATGGAGAAAATAATGGGATTAATTAAATAGTCGTGAAAACCTAAAGATTCCTTGGGTAATAAGGCACTGAACAGACCCATAATTATAACAGAAGGAGTAAAGCTGACTGGCAGTCACATTGTCATCTATTGTTCCAAAATTTACTTGAACAGTATGGTGGAAAAATGCACTGAGGAAGGACTGATTGCAGTGACCCATGTACAAAGACAGGTTGTAGTTACGTTATTTCCTCCAAAAATTGTCTGAATCATGTGATTTGACTACAGCTGTCCAGTTCTGGAAGATGACTAGAGGCTACTGTCTGTTCTGCGTTTAGTTTGGGATGTTTCCTGCCCAGTACCTACATCAGTATTGATCTGGCCATTATAGGGCACTAAAAGCAAGGCCACAATTTCTAACTGGGCTATGAATGGGACTTTGATCCAGTGGAGTAGCAGCATATCCATAATCTGTAGACCATACATATCAGGATTTGGGTTAATGAGAGGCTGTTTTAAGCTGTTCTTACCATGCCATCTCCTCTGGGAATACAGATTTGTTTATTCTTTTGGGGGTAAGCAGAAAAAGAGCATGTCTGTCTGACATCCAAGGCAAACCAGTGTTAAGAGCATGCGTGCAAAGTGCGACAGACACTACCACATTTGGAGGAAGGGTAGCTGGGAGGTCCTGTTGCTCCCAGGTCCACTCTGTCCCCAGCTCAATCAGGTATGCTCCATAACCCTGCAGACAAAACAGCTGGAGCAGCATCTAAAAGCCCCACAGCATAAACAAGGTGTTCAGCCAAAATGCAGATGTTTCTGCACCCACTTTGAGGACATGACCATGGAAATTACTCCAGGCACCTCCAGGGCTGGGCAGCAACCGTGTTTAGGGTTTAGCATCTTGGACTTTCTGTATTGTCATGCTAGGGCCATTTATTTGCACCTGGGCACATGAATCCTTTGTGGCTCTAACTGTTCATCATGCTAGCAAGTCTTGTGCTGTGGAAAAGGGCTGAGAAAGAAGTGGGACCAGAGCATCAGTGTTAGCTAGCTACCCTTCAGTGGGGAAAAGAGTCAAACCTTACTCTGCTGTGAGTAGATCCAGTGTGGGGCCAGAGAGTGAGACCCTGGCCATGTGTTAAGAGGGAGGAGGAACGTTTCTCTCTGCTTCCACCGTTTGCCACTGTGCATTAGTCCAATGTAAACTGTGTATGGGTATTGAAAAGGAAATTTCATACTCACCCCTCTGACCAGAGAATCCAAATAACAATTTATTAACCTATTCATTTTAAAAAAATCTGTTAAGTTTAGGAGAGAAGATGTTTTGCTGGGCAGGTTAATTCAGCAAGCCCTCACAATAAGGGTTCATGTAGCAGCATGACATTGGAAGCAAATAAAAATCAGAAAGAAGAGAAGAGGGAGCCAAAGACGCGTGTGCCTGTTGGGCCATGCTAGTAGGGAAGCCAGTCAGTCTGCCTTTGCTCAGCTCTCCCAGGGGATTTATCTAAACATCAATCCCATGTTCACTTTTGAAACACACAAAACAACCACTGTTCTGTGGTAAAGCTTGCAGCATCTATGCCTGGTTCTCCTTCCCGTGAGGCTGCTACAATGTAAAACGTGCAAGTATTTTATTTCAGTGGAAGTCACACATTCAGCCCCATTAAACATAATGGCATCAGACTGACATGAATGCTCTTTTCAGTTATCTGAGTGGTTTTGCCTTTGAGCAGGGAAATCCTTTCTCTAACAGCCTCCTTTCTCCCCGTTGTGCCAATGGATGGCACCATTAGCTACCAATTGAAATGTAGCTACATTTTCTGGAGGGGTGGTTGCGCCCTGCTGATCCCTTTTTGGCATTCTTGTCCGCACCCCAGCTCCAGAGCTCTGCACTAGTATGCAAAATTTCTTCCAATGTTTAAGACCACCTACAAACTTGGTAAAATTATACAAACCAGAACTGTCTTTCTAGCATCAGTTACCTATTCTTCAAGCTGTTTCTTCTTGTAAAAACAAAGCAATAAATAATCAACACCATAGCATGCTGTGAGAATGAACAGATGTTGCAGAATGGCTGGGGACCTGTGGTGCAGGACGTGCACAGCATGGCTGTCCCAGTTTTGTGAGGAAGTTCAGTCCTTCGTAGATGTTTCAAATCCAAATGCTCTCCCCAGCTGGCATCACGAGCAGTAGTAGCACATAGGCCTGCTAGGATGTACTTGTGCTAATTTCTAAGAGTGATTGCTAGCGGCATGAAAAAGACATAAGGTGCTTCACTGCAGTTAACCCCAAAGCACTCTCACATCTCCCACGGACAGGCAGATGCACCAACATCCTGTAGCACAAAACCCTGGGAACTGCTCTCCTGTGGCATACTCCTTCCTTTGTGTTGCACTACACACTGAAGGCTTGGAGGTTGCTGCTACAGGAATGCTGCTACAGCTTGCATCTCTAGCTCAGCGTTTGCACCCTGGTGCTAGGACAGTAGCAGCAGCTGCTGCGAAGTCAGGGGCCAACAAAATGTAAAATATAAAATATATAACATTACCACACTTGTCCTGTTCATCCTAATGAGAAGACAACCAGCTGCAGAGCGGCTGCCCTGACCGCAGCGGTGAGATAAAGCATGTTCCCTGGGGAGCCCAGGCTGATCTCTGTGGGGCTAACATATGAAGCAGCCAGGGAACCAAAAGGTTGGGAGTGTCAGCACTGCCCTTGTTGTGCTTTGTCCATGTCTAATAGTTTCCTTTGGGTGGGCATTTGTAGAGACACGTCTGCTCACAACAAGCTCCCTGCCCTCTGCACACATGCCTTCTAGCACAGCCCCTGCCAAAAGACCTGCGTTCGCTGCCTGTGCGATGGGTGCCCCTCCAGCCTGCTTGCAGCCTTGGGAACGTGGGAGCGGATGTTCCTCTGCCCATCATTTTGTCTTCCCACAGACCAGCTCCCTTCTGACAGACTTCAGATTTACTCTGTGCCGCGAGTTAGACGTGCTTCATGCGCTCCAGATGAATCAATAGGAATAATATATTGTTAAGTGCGACAAAGGGCCTCAAAGTACCTTTGACATTCACTTCAATTTTAATTTTCCCTTCTTTGGAAAAGAACCAGTGTAGTTTCTATTTGATCTCTTGGGCAAATTTAGAGCAGTGTAACATGAGGCCACTTGTGCTGGGACCTTATGTTTGGTAGCATATGATAAATTGTCAGGGCACTAATTAGCAACACAACTCTGTTCTCTCATTTGTGGATGTGGTTTCTGGCTGTGGCTTTGTTTGAGAAACCAAATTAAATGCAAGTAAACAATCCGGAATTTGCAATCAATCAGAAGTGCTTGGGTAAGAAGCTGTTAGACAGCTTCTAGCCAGGGGCACAAAGGTGGCACCAGCCACCCTAACAAAACCATCCATGCAATTTACAGGGAGAAACAGCGACTGAAATTCTTTGTCCTCAGGTGACAAAAGGAAGATTCTATAGATTAAAACCCAAACTGAAGGGTAGATGAGCTGCCATCAGTTTCTAGGTCAGACTGGCATGTTCACCAAAGAGAGCCCCAGTGCTGCAGGGACCGCAGGCTGTGGCGACTCTCTCCATATCTCCTGTGCCTTTTCACCATGGCGTGTTACAGTCTTGTGGACTTTTGGTGGTGTGTACAAAAGGGGTTACACTTATCACAGGGTATGGGGAAGTATTTCCAGCCCAGAGCTATGGCACAAAGGGGATGCTCTGGAGAATGCACTGGGTTAGATGCCTATTGTGTGGCTGTCTGGGATCATAGGGACTGGGTTTCATGGCCAAAACAGCCCCTTCCAGTTTTTGAATTTGTTGGAATATGTTATGTAGTAGTTCTTTGCTTCTAATGCACAAGGTAAAGTTTTGCTTGACTCTAGAATTAAATTTCCTGAGGACAGAGGCAGCCGAGCCCTCTCCATGCCTGTCTCAGGACAGAGGGGTGTTGTGGCTGCCAGCCCAGGAGACAGAAACACGGCTCTGCTCTGAGCAGACTCTGGCAAGTTAAGGGACATCATGCTTCTCCTGCCAGTGCCAGTGGGGAGAAAGGATTAGATCAGTATAGGCCATTCTCCTCCCATCATAAGCCTGCGTGGTATGGGCAGGTGTTGTTTCCCTCATTTCTCCTGTGTTACTATAAGCTTTTTGTAGGAAACCAATCATGACCATTCTGCAGACACTTCTTTATCTCCTGTCCCACAAGTTGACTTCTGGAAGTCAGAAACAGCCTGCAAACCAGACACCACTTGAGCCTGGGCACCCCTTCACTAAAGAGGTGCCGCTCAAACACAGATCCCTAATAGCCTTCCTAAAACAAGGGTGTTAATGGAACAAAAAGGCTTGATCATTGTATAGTGCTATTCTTTCTGTGGCTAGGAACGAGCTTTTATTCCTCATGGAGCACAGAAGAATAGATGTGTCTTTGTGGTAGCATCACATGTTCATTTCAGCATTTTCCTGTACACAAACCAGCCTCTGTATTACAGTGCACTAAAAGCTAAGAAAAACGTAGTCATGGAAAATGCCTTAATGAAACTGTGCCGGACCAGGTCAGGTCAAAAGTCTAGTCGTGCTGTCGTGCTTCCAACAGCCATCAGAAATCCAGGGGACTTTATGCAACAGTATCTCCATACATCCTTTCAGCCTCCGGGCATTTTTGTACTTAAGGATTTCCCACACAGATTGTGAGGGAACAGAAACCACAAAGAATCACCCCGTGTCCCTGTGATTTGGAAAAGGAGCTAAACAAAGGAATCCAACAGTATAACTTAGGGGGAAAGTGAGCAGTGGAAAGGAAAGTCAAATGATACCTGCTGGCTTGCAGATCGACGTCAGTCCTGCAAATCCTCCCATACTTCCCAAACACAGTGTCATCCTGCAGTCAGGAGAAACACCAGCACTGATGCTAAATGAACTTGCTATTTTCCTTCTCCTAAGAGGCTGCTAATGAAGGCACTTACTGTGCTGGCTTGCCAAGAAGCAGGGCTGTGTGCCAGAAAGGACTACCTAGCACCAAATAAGATGGGGTCACCAGTGTTGGCGTGCACCTGCACTCCCAGCTGCAGAAAAGTGTGTAAGCAGTCCAGGCAAGTAAATTAATGAGCTTTGTTTAACAAACTGCCCCAAGTGAATTCCTGAAGCAATTTACATGTTAGCTATGAAGCAGTAAGGATGTAAAAAATCAGACTAGCTCTTTGTAAGGGCTAAAATAGCAGGGGATTTGTAACAAAGAGGAAATATGACTTGGTAATTAGATAGGAAATGAATAGCTGAGCTAAAGGCAGAGTTTAGACAATGAACTGAAATATGCTTTCAAGAGGATTTCTCTGTTAAGCCGAATTGTAACAATAGCTGTTCAATAACATAATCGTCAACAGCATGAAATGCCTCTGAGCCCATGCACCTGAGCCTAACTTAAACAATTTACAGTCATGTAACACACTTCCACTTTTGTAGTCAGGAAACCTCCAAACTGTATTAGTGCTGCTTCTGGACTCTCAGCTGAGCTCTTGGCCCCAGACACTGCTTACTGCAGGCAGACCCTTACAGTCAGCCCTGGTGTAAATTCACTTTCAGCTAGTTGAATTAGCCTAATGACCAAAACCTGTTCTGGTCCTGAGTGCTGCATTCATGCTCACACAGCGGTGGTTTATTTTCAATTACCTCTGTAGACAAAGGACTTGAGAGCTTCCCTGCACTGCCGGGGATAACACGGAGGTGGCCAAAAAGGCAACAAACTCCTCACGTGTTCCAAGCAGGTATGGTGTTTAAAAAGGTGTTAATCTGGCACTTTCCAGTGGGCTCACAGTGAGTTGCTACCATAATCGGTTGCAAGCCATGTGGGAGGGAAGTCTCATCTCCTCTTTTTCTCAACCGTGCACTCTTCGAAAAGCAAATCAATGAGCTGGTGCCTTGACGTGGCAAACGGCCCATCTGCATATGTCTGTTAGCGGGCAGTGCGCAGGGAGTTTCCTGACACACTAGGGGTGATACCATGTTCTTGACGTTCCTTGTTATCTCTTGTCTGGGCTGGAGAGCTGGGAGCACGAGGGTAGGAGTCAGTGACTTTTCTTCTGGGATGGTCATCACAACTTTCCAGGTGGCTGTGGGTTCTGGATGTTTTCAGTAGGTGGCAGTTCCTCAGCAGCTGTTCTGGCATGGGTTCGTGCCCAGTTCCTCTGGGGCTGATGCTCCTGCCTCAGGGGATTTTGCAGCTGGGATGCCCAGCCACCACATGAGCTAAGGGGAAAGGATGAAGAGAGAAGGGGTCACAAAAACTGAACTATTCCACATGTTTGGAGGTGTGTCCCTCCCTTCAGGTGGGAAACTAGGGACAAAATCCAGGCTGTCTTTGGCATATATAGAAATCCTTGGTCCCAGGTTGTCAGTAAGTGTGTTCAGCCATGATGTGTGGAGAATGAAAAGGAGAAGGAAAAAAGAGGTTCTCCCAGTCCTTCTGACCACTTGGCCACTCATGTTTCTGTGTGACCGTGTCTTCATCTTCCAGCAGCCACTGCAGGAGCTCTCCAGTAGCCCGAGTCTCTGGGAAGCCTGGCTAGGCTGGCTCCAGAGCCGTGCAGTGTTGCCAGGATATCTCACCCCAGAACCAAAACTCTTGGGATTGTTTTCCTCCCTTCCATCTCTTTACCATGGAAGGAATAAAATTGTTTACAAACTCAGGACATTACAATGCAGGTTAAAGGTTAAGTGTTCCCCCAACAATTTTTGCCTCCTCCGAGGAGTCTGACAGCACAGCCAGACACATCATGTTCCTGCTGGTTTTGTTTTAATTGACGACATGTCAGAACTCTGTCTGCTCAAAGCTCCTTTTTTATTTACGGTGTATGTAAACAGCAACTTCCGATGTTCCTACCACAAGCTAACGAAGAAACGATGGTCCCATTTTGGTTTTTTTCTTGTTCACTGTTACACATCTCCAGACTCACTTTCCTCTTCTGGAAATATTTTCTCTGGCTATAGGTGACAGGAATCAGGTGAAATCCATTTGCATTTATTGCAGTTTAACCCCAGTCAGCAACTAAGCACCCCTCAGCTGTATGCTCACCTCTCCCCTCCCCCAGTGGGATAGGAGAGAGAATCAGAGAAAAAGGAAGGAAAACTTTTGGGTTGAGATAAGAACAGTTAAATAATTGAAAATAAATTAAATAAAACAACTATACTACTAATAATATTAATGTTGATAATAATATTTAATGACGATACTGCTGCTAATAATAATAATGATAGTAATATATAATGAACAGGAAAACAACAATGACAAAAAAAGTGATACAACCACTCACCACCCACTGACAAATGCCCAACTAGTCCCCAGGCAACGTTCCCCCCCCCCCCAGCCAACTTCCTCCAACTTGTACACTGAGCATGATGTCTTATGGCATGAAATACCCCTTTGGTCAGTTTGGGTCAGCTGTCCTGGCTGTGTCCCCTCCCAGCTGCGTGTGGAGAAGAAGCTGGGAACACGGGGGCAGTATGAGAAATGAAAAAGTTCTCGGCTTAATGTAAACATTGCTTGGGAGCAACTAAACCAGTGTTATCAACATTCTTCTCAGCACAAATCTAAAACATAGCTTCACATTAGCTGTTGTGAAAAAAATTAATCCTATCCCAGCCTAAACCAGCACAGTACTTCTGGCAGCAGCCGGGCAGCACACTCCTATAAAGCTCTGCTCCCTCGCCTCTCCTTTCATTGCTTCAGCTATTGTTGCCTTTTGTCTAGCCAACCAGTTCTTATGTTTCATCACTGCCATGCAAGGTCTCCACTTTGCTCCTGGAGCGATCAGCAACAATCATGCTTACTGTCAGCACTGTTGACTTTATTGGTGTATTGAGGTGTATTGAATACTTCCCTTTCAACTCCCAGCCCCTGCATTACTGTGATCCAGGAACATCACAGCTTTCTTTTATAAAAGTGCTCTCTCGTGGTCACCAAAAAACCTTTAACACAAGGTTCTGGCACACTCTGTAAGGTCATAAAGCCGAGAGCAGAGGGACCATTATAATGTGTTTTTTAAAATAATGGAAAAATTAGTGATTCTCATTTTGGTGTTTACAGCGTGGCTTTGGGATCTGGGGTTGGCAGTACTGTGAATGTTACACTCAAGCATTGCAGCCAGCAGTTGTTAGCATGGGGTTGGACTGTCAGCAGCCTCCACAGAAAAATCATCAGGAGGAGACAGCAGAAAACTCTTAGAAGAGCCTCTTACAAGGCATTTAGCATCCCTGAGTGGGAAATTGTTTGGACCCTGCAAACCATCAGGAACAGAAGATACCCAGTGCTATGAATATGGAGAGTCTCAATCGAGTGGTGCTGGCTGCTTCCAAGGGGCTTCACTGCCTTTGGCCAGAACCTTTGCCTGCTGGGCATGGACATTGATGGCTTCTGGACACTGCAGTTCAATCCCACCTGCTGCCCAGAACAGCCCGTGCACCAGCTGCCCACTGCTTGTCCAGTTCTGTGTGAGTTGCCATGCTCCACATTCAGATGCGGTACCTCCCCAGCAGTGATCCAGCTCTGCTACCTTCCCTGCCGTGTCTCAGTTGCTCATCAGACCTGGCTCCCATTCCACACTGCGTGAGTAGTCTATAGAACAAGCCGATGGGAACATCAGACACTGACCTATTCAGAGGAAGAAAAACAGATGAAATGATAGTTTTCTTGGAACTGCTATTTCAGGATGTCTTGTGGCCTTTTCATTCGACAAGCCTAATACAGAATGCTTATGCTCTACAGGAAATCTGGTTAGTCTCCATGAGAGGATTTCTCAATTGTTAATCTCATTTCTGCCAGAGACTAAAATCTGGCTACCACGATTATTGTTAGCCTGTTGATCTAATATTCATAATCATATCCGTGATTACACAGCCAATCACTTTTTACCTGGTAGTAGGATCTCTGAAAAATACATCTAGTTGGGGTTGTAAATCCACCTGTACTAGAGATTCTTGCTTCCAGTTTGTCTTGCTTATGATATCGAACAATCTGTGGGCTTTGAATGAAGTCCACACAAGCAGTGCTGCCATTCACTGTACAAATGCATCATTCGTGTGCTATTTATTTTGATACTATTTATCCTGTTGTGATATAACCAATAACCCAGTCATGAGGGGAAAGACAGCTCAGCTGCTGCCAATACCCTGGGGAGACACAGATTGCAGTTAGTTAATAAAGAGAGAGGCAGCCTCCTTGCAAGGCAATGCATCATACTAGATTCTCTTACAATTTCCTTACATTTTAAAGACAGCATATCACTATTTTGGGATCTAGCATAACTGAAAAAGACCATGGCTATACAGGCTACAGATTGTTCTGGTGAAGAACAGGTATTTAATGTTAAGAGTTTTACCTAGATATCATAATTACGTACAGTAACATGTCTACTTCTCCTCTCCCTGGGTGTGGTTCATACTAGTACAGGGCAGTTTGTAGCTACTATAGAGATAAAGGTCATAAATCTAGATCTTCGAATGTGTAAATGCCAAGCTGGGCTTCAGACATCCACTGAAATCCTCTGGAATCACATGACTGAATTCTTTTTCATCACCTCTTGGAAATCCTGACCTTTACTTGGGGGTGTGGGCTCCCCTGGGACAAGCATAGAAGTCAGGACCTCCAGCACAAGATTCACAGGTGGTGTGCTGTGTTTAAGACATGATGTGTAGTGTCTGCTCTAGAAAAAGTGTGACATCTTTAAAGAATGGACCAGGATAAGGAGAAGTTTCCACTCTCCATGGTCACAGCTGATTCCTGAGACTTGCTGGCTTTCTGGGAACACACCGTTGCTGCCTAGGTTTCAGAGGAGCACCCTGCTTCTCTGTTGTAAAATCAGTTTGTAGGCAATATGGTTTGTATTTGCCCAAGCCCTGGCATGGGGATTTTGCCTTTGTTGGGATGCTCAATTCCAAAGACTCAGGTGTTGCTGCAGAAGAATGATGCTTATGATAGGAAAAAAAAAAAAGGCAAATAGAGTTTCATTATCAAGAAGATGTAATGAAGAGACAAATGGATGTTATTTGTCACCCATATTGTAGAGAAGAAAACCATTTTATCACCATACGAAGTCCCACGTTCAGAGCAGACTGGAGGGGAGGAACAGTGGAAATCAAAAATAGTGGGAGAGAGCTCTTTTCTGGCTTCTAGGGAAACAGTGATAGTTCCCATTTAATGGCTGTAACACCAACTTGGAAGTGCTGCTGATTTATGAAGTAGTGACTGCTCCAGTCTGAAAGCCAAAAGCCAGGATTTATTAGGAAAATGCCCTGAAGTCCTTACTAATGCTCTGAAACTTCTAAGCTTGAAGTGGAGAGGCAAATGAAGTATGAGACAGGTTGACAGCGCTGCTAAGGGACAAACAGCAAATCTGGTAGGTTCCCCTTGACGGTTTTCTGTAACCCTGCCCCACAGAAGCCAGCAAGGTGCTTCCCCTGCAGAGCTGCTGCACGGCCAGGGCCAGCTGCCACCGGCTGGGCAGGGACTCTTCAGTGTGGCCACAGCCCCACGCCTGTGGGCCCAGCAGGCTGGCTGGGAGATAGGGGGATGGAGGGAGAGTGCCTTGAGGGGTACTTAGGAGTTTTGGGTAAACAAAATAACACCACTCCTTGGAAGCTCCATTTTTGACAGTTCTTTTGTGTACTTTTCCATCATATGAGAACCTGAAGTGATGTCTGGAGTCAGTCAGAGCTGAGGAACCACAAGGGAAACATGAGGAGGGATTTGCATGTTCAGAGGGCACTTCCTGAGAAAAATCCCTAGTCAATATGTAAATAGCTGTACTCCTTAATAATTGTTTTCAGGGATTTTACAGAGCCATAGGCAGTACAGCTGCTCAGAATAACAATACAGTACCAACAAAAGGTTTCCAACAACCACCTAAGTGCAGAAAAGCAAGGAGAACTCTGGGACTGTGCAACACAAACCTGTGCAGTGTTCCCAGCTGTTGGAGGCTGAACTGAATTCATGTTGTTGCAACAGTGCTATATTCAGTCCCAATCAGATGTGCTCAAGAGATCCATTTTCAAATCTTGTTCGTATTGTATGACATTCTTCATTTACGAAAGGAGCATCCTGAGCTAAAAAGACCACAGAGTGGGTCCTGTTGAGAGGGAAGTCTCAAGAAAGCAGGTTTTGGCAGAAGGAAATTGCATGCCACATACTGCTGGGAAGCAGAAAGTCCCTGCCCTGTACCCACAGCTACTCACACCCAGGGCAGGACATTGCCAGCGGTGTGTGCCCAAGCATTTGGCTCGTCGTCCGTTTAAATGTCTTTATTCCAATACTCGGTTTAGAAGAATACTCCACAGACCCAACTCTGGGCAGCTTTTCCTGTGCAGAAACATTAAATTCTGCTTCTTTCTGTCATCCCAGCATTCTTATTGACACACTACCTCTCACTTCTTCGTGGTTATATTCTGTCATGCCGTTCTTCCCAACCCTTGCCATGTATATACCTTCACAGTTAGACACTGCTTAGATCTTTTTGCTTTTCTATTTCTTATTGGGTTTGCAATGCAATATTTGCTCCCCTGTGATTTGTATTATCACATCCCTTTCTGTCATTGTTTAGTCTCTCGCTTTTTTATATATCTAGGATCACAACTAAATTGGCCTGTGTCTCGCTTATTTTTCTCCGCAGCTGTGACTTTTCTGTGTAGGAACAGAGTTTTCTTAGATTGTATGACCACTGCATAGATGTGCTCTGACAATAAGCGCAACAGCAAACAATAAATGAGTGACAATGGGGAAAACATGATAACCTAGAGCAAAAGTGCATCTCTTCATGAAGACACAAGAACACACACACATGAAGATCTCTGCTGGCAAGCTCTATTTGAGAATCACTGAAATGAAAATGAGAATCTAAAAATGTAAAACTGCTTAATGAACTTTACATCTAACCATAAAAGTTCCCTTGTGCATTTGTGAAGGAATGTTGTCATGGCACTCTTTCTTACAATGCATGATATGTTCTTAACGTGTATTTTCTGCCAAAGATACTGCTACTGTGGTTTGAAAGGACCAGGCAGTTGTTTTCCACTATTTCCCTTGCAATACATAGCCTGGATACTGCTACTTTTCCTCCCTGACTTGTCCTGCCACAGGCTCCTTCTCAGATTTTGCCCCCAGAGTTGCACAGTTACCTTATCCTTTGCACCAGCACACCTAGATGAGCTGAGGTTCATCACACTCACCAAGACAGATACTGATATCAGAAGTACAATCAGTCATGGGAAAACATTAATTTCTCCAAATTAAATTATACTGTTGGATCCGACGATGGATACAGTCCTGTGTAATTATTGCCAATGGTGCACTGTGTTTAACATACTATTTTAGCTGAAGTTCTTTGAGTTTTGCGAAGGAACGTTGCTTCTCTGAGTGGGCATCTGCCCTTTTCATTCTTAGGCTGGGGAGGTTTGGTTTCCCGTGAGCTAAAGGGTTCTCCTTTTAAGAACTGACAGCGGAATATGTTGACATTGTTGTAACTACCATCCCTGTTTCATATTCAAGTTATTGGAACACTTCCATGAGGTTCCTGAAGCCACGATTGTGCCACGATGCAATCCCATTTCATGTACAAATGTGTGTGGGCTGGATCATTACTTGGATGTGGGACCTGCCAGCAATATACGGCTGCTGCAGAAAGTTGTCTCTAGGTGTTAAAAGTGATGAAAGCAGGATAATGGACTAGAGATTTTGCTTCTTGCTGTTGATTCACATGTAGCCTGTGTCAGCCAGGTCACTTCAGACTCAGCTTGGTACTCTCAGAGGTTACATCAATTTTTTTGCAGATTGAGAAACATATTCTGCAAAAAGTAATGTCTCTCCCACCTTCAACTTGTGTAATTCTGTATGTCTTGGGTAGAAGCCTTTCTCTTGTGTTAGAGGGGACACGGACAGATGCTACCAAATGATGACAGCACAGGCAGTTGCAGTCCTCACACCGATGCGGTGTAATACTTTTGACATGAAGAACTGTGCACATCAGCCTGTCACCAAAGCAGTACAACCTCTTCATGTTGCCATTCAAGAAAGCAGGAATACAACAGGTGATTTTACATGTTTCAATTGCAGTTAAGAGTAAATAGCGGAGCTTCTAAACCAGATTATGAAAGAAGAGGCGACACCCAAAATGTCATAGTATGACCCCAGTGCAGTTTGATGTTACTGAAGAACAGTATAATCCTACAGATCAAACTCATATGGTTTCTAAACACGTCACACTAGAATATGAAGTATATTATCCTGATAGATGTAACTATTGAGTAATACAGTATGAAGGAAACTGCTGTGAATGAAAAAGGAGAATGAAGTAGAAAGCTATTTTTGCAGCAGGGAATATGGACAATTTCACTAACTATAAACCTATGTCTGAAAACCTTTGCCAAGGCTGACTTCATATCAGACTGGGTGGGAACGAATATGTATCAGGGAGTTACAAAGCTTTTTTAACAGACATCTCTGTAGAAGATAAAACACAGCTTCAGAGCCACAGCACCTACATGGCTCCTATGCTTTTCCAGAGGAGTCTGGCATGTCCAAACTCTCCTGAATTCATCGCCCTGCCCATTATTAGAAAGGCCCATACGAAGCCATACCCAATGCAAACAGGAATTCATGCATTTCTCACTCTGTATGCCAGTACCACACTCATTCCACTGGATTCAGGGCCTTCTCCAGCTGTTTTGGATACACAAGATTTCTGCGCAGCCTCTGTAGTAAGTGCTGACACTTCCACGGTGGGGCTTTGCTTCTTGTTTTCAAAGTTATCTTTCAATAAGGTTACCTTCTGTGTGAATGAGGAGAGTAGAACTAGAAAAACAGTCAGTCGCTCAGCAGCTGAAGAAATCATCTGTAGAAGCTGCTGCTTGCTAGTGAGGGTGACTGATCTGACTAACTCAACAGATTCAATTTGCATTATTAACAGTGATCATAATTACAGAGGTATATCAACCATACCTCCAGATAGCGCTGCAATTACAGGCTGACTGAACAGACGGTGCCTCATGAACCCGAAGCCACAGTTATTCAGTAGAGGATGTGAACATGGCGAGACGCTTGTGCAGTATTAGATTACAGTGCTGCAGGAAATGACAGAGAGGAGTGATTGCATTATAGCCAACAGATTAATGCAGAACCAGTACTTCAGCGAGGAGCAATGAAAGCCAGCATGGCTTCGTCTCAGTTCCAGTGGCAAAGCGATGAAGCTACTGACTCCTAGGTTACTAGGCACATTAAGATTTTGCCACATGTTCTTTTGATGACTTAATGACTTCCCATTCTCCTACACTGATCATAGCTCTCTTCCTTCTCTCCACTTTCTGCTTCCCTTTAATACTCTGGTGCAGCAAGCCCACTTACGCTATTCATTGCCAGATTCAGCCTTTTTTTTTTCATCTGCTTCCATCCCTAAACCCTTTCCGACTTCAAATCTCTCCTCAAAACTACTCTCTTCAACGAACCCTTCAGTGGTGTATCTGCGCTGATGTGCTTTGCCTTCTGGCCTCCTTCCTGCGCTGCACGGTGAGGAGAAATCCCGTGGAGCAGGCGTGATGCCTTTCTTGGGATTTGCAAAGCATGAGCACTTGCAGCATTAGCTAAATAATTATAACAACTCTGCCCTTTCATGAGGGAAAACATACAAACCATTAGCAGTTAATGCAGTGGAGCGCACAGGCTTGGCAAACATCTATTCCTGTCTAAGGATTTCAGGCTCACAGCCCAAGAAGCAGTCAGTATATTTAGAAAGAGATCATATGTGTCTTTAGAAATATTACTTTATGTAAAATAAGGGGAAAAGACTATTTCATGTTTTCCTCTTTCCACGAAAATTATTTCAGTGTCTTTTCATCAATTGACTGAGTCCTGCAAAGTGGCTCTGGAACAAACTCAGTTTAAGTGAATGTTGATGTAATTAATGACGAAGTATTCAGTTTGTTAAAAGCATCCGAGGGTGCTGGTGTATTAATGGGTTGACTCTGAGGAGCGCTGGGTGATGGCATCTTTTCAACACCAGCAACTATTAATCGGGCGGGTGAAGAACCCTGTATTCCATTTAGATGATATCTCCATATTTCATCACTTCTCTTTTTCTCTTTTCCCAAATTTCCTGATTTTCCCATCAGTCTTTTGTATCAGCTTTCCTACAGCTACCAAAAGCCCTGCAAAATGGAGAGTGGCTAATACGTTAGACCTCACAAACAAGTCAACTGATGGTTACATTTGCCTGCCACGCAACAAAAAGTCACCATAGCAACATCATTCTTCGCTCGCTGCCGAAGTACTACAGGATCTTCTCTTACAGAAACAGGAGAACTAATAAGCCACACCGCCTCGTATTTTGCCAACCACCGTTGCAGAACCAGGGAGAAAGACACTTTCTTCTTACTCTCACTTTCAGCTGGGTTTAGGATGCCACGTTGCTCTTGTGCTGCTTTCACTCACTCGCTGGAACCCTTTGGGCCAAACTTCGCCATCACTGGTGGGAATGTGTTTGCCACCAGGTGAACGAGGTGAATCCGGCACTGCTTACACTACGGGAGAAGTACTTTCACTTCAGCTGTTGGGTCATAAGACACACAGACTCCGTCACCTGCCTGCCTGCCTATGAGACTGTGAGGTTTAACTTAGGGGAATTGTGTGTTGCTTTGAGACTTCCAAGTGACACCGTATGAAGACACATATTCCAAGCATAACTTTTAGTATAATGACTTGTTCTGTAGCATTCTGAAAACATGTATGAGTCAGGCTTTGCTACCGCACTGAAAGGATCCCAAATAGTATATTATCAATATTTTTGAAAGCATCCATTCACTTTGGATGTTTTGAATTCTGCTTGTCCAGTTCCAAATAATTCCTGCTCCAAGAATTCTGCTTTTCAGGGGTACTGGGACTTCACAACACCAGCACATATCAGTGGGAGCTGTGGTGCAGAGGAGTAAGTACTTGACGATAAAGTGATGCAGATGAGTCAGTAGCTGGAAACTCAGGTGAAATCCAAGTTAATAGAAACTGCAGAAAAATCAGTTTAAGCATATCAGTGGTAGCACTAATCAACCCCCAACACATACAGTAGAGAAATGGGATAGGACAGATATTTGACATGTCAGAAAACTTCAACTCCTAGAACAGAAAGGGGAAGTAAAAACTGTGGCATCCTGTCTACACTGTAGTGAAGTGCAGTGTAATTAACCCAGCTCCTGAAATTTTCTGCGTTGCTCAGCCATCCCCTTAATAATTATTAATCTAAAAAAGAAACATATATTTATATTCGTTATGATTCTTGCTATTCAGCAGTGGATCATTCTTCCTTATTTCCTGATCTCCCTCTCTCAAATATCCACATTTAAGTGGAACACCTTCCTCCAACTGTAACGATACATTGGAATGAACAGTCCTTTGCAGATAGAAATTGTCTCCTTTATTCCATTCAACTTGGCAACATTTGCCCTTCAAATGAATCTTTGCTGTATTAAATTGGGTCTTTTCGGCTACAGGACCAAACCCAGCTCTGCTCAGCTTTATTTAAAGTTGTTGTCGCTCTGGAAAGTGAACAAACAAGTGACTTCCTCCCAAAGCTAATTAGGAATACCTGGTTAGACATTTTGCTTTGGAAAGCTTGGGGGTTGTTTGGTTTGGTGTTTGGTTTGGGTTTTTTGTTTGTTTTGGTTTGTTTTTTCCCCAAAAGTAAGACTATAGAAAGGGTTTGTTACAATTAATTGATTTACTCAAGACAAGCTGGGGGGAAACTTCAACACTGCCAAACCATTCTACTTGCTTTTTTAAAAGAAAGGGGTTTGTTAATGTCTGTTTATAAATTTTAGCTAACTTTCATTTTAAAAGTGAAAAATAAACAGGTAAAAATGACATAAATGCGTAGGAAATTTTCTAAATTTTCATTCTGCTTTTCTAATTTATTCTTTATCATCACTTTTATTGGAGGCAAGAAATAATCTGAAACTTCTCATGTTTCAAAAACATAAATGACTTGGAAATTTAAACTCTTCACTAGGTACTTAGACTTCATTACAAGAAATGTATTTCCTCTGACTAATAAGAAGTGGGTTTTTTCTAGAAGTGATTTAAAACTTCTTAATGAAGTGGAAATTTTGATTAGCTAGTAACCTCTTAATCTGAAAGAATGAGGCAGACTAAAGCCGCTATCAGGTAATTTTGGTAGCACAAAGGGATTCTTTGAATTATAAATGCAAAGACTGGCAAAGAGAGTTTTGTGGTGACAGCAGAAATAATCCGCACGGGTTAGAAAGGCAGAAAGTTTTCCTGCAGGTGTCCTTGTCTTGCCAGTGCAGGGTAGGAGGGAGGGCAGTCAGCCTGGCAATTGCTGGAACCAGGAGCGGTGCAGGACCACAAAGCCCTCCGTAGGTGCAAGGGCCAACCCCAGGCCCTCAGAGAGAAGCCAGCAGACAGGGAACGTGGTGGTGGCTGCTGCAGGTTAACACCCTGCAGCGTGTGAGTTACTCCAGCTGCCGACAGCACCTCAGCCCACCCCACGCCAAAGCCCCGTGTTCAGGGAAGAGCCCTTCCTGCTCCCACTCGCCTCCGCGGCCCTGCAGCCTTCCAGAGACCTGCGTACGTGGACCCAACGGCAGGGTGCGGTCCCGGTGTAGGACCAAGAAAACGGAGAAACGCGTGCAGCGCTGTCACTGTTTTCCCACAATCTGTTTAGACGGCTGGTGAAGCGTAACGCTCAATCCCTTAAATTACCCTTCATGCATGTGTCCAGTAAGGTATCTCCTTTCCATGGGGATTAAAAAAACACTCTGTGTTCACAGAAAATTTTACAGTATACTCCGAGCTTAAATAATAAACCTCTTAATCTAGTTATTGCAAAAATCAAGCGCATATTTTATGCACTTAATCAGCTACTGATAAGTAGCCTGATCAGCTACTTTTAAAGAATGGTCCCAGTAACCTTTCTTATCGGACCTTCTTCTAAACAAAACTTTGGTAATCAAAGCTTCAAAACAAGTCTCTGCGTAATTCTGTCGACATTTAATTTTTAGTGTATCTAAGTGTTGCTTTAAAGTGGTTGCAGGCAAGATATAAACCTTCACAACAGAAAACTACAAATAAGGATGTTTAGAAATATAATAAAGGCCGACTCAGGTTGTGTGAAAGGAGGACTTCATACCCCAGAAGATGAAGCTCACCCAGATTATTCCAAACCACGCCTAGAGCAAGTGGTTTTCTAACTCTTCAGGGAGTGAGACTGTAAGGATTTCTCCTCTAGTTTAGCATCTCCTCTCAGTAGAATCTATCCATCATTTGCTTCAATTTGAGCAGGTAAACAGTCTCACTGGGGTCTTCGGTACCATCGGTGGGAACACCCGTTAGTGTTTTAGAGGGATAAGGCCGTAGTCGCAGTCCTAATGCTCCGTTTTGTTACAGGTGCTGGTGCTAATTCGCTACCATAAAGCCGCACTAAAGCTGGGATCCATCTCGGGGCTCTCCACTGGGACGAGGAATCGGTAAGTTGCCTCCAGTTCCTGTTCACTCTCTTCTCTGGAGGAACAGCGTGGCGATTATGTGCAGGGTAAGGAAGGCAGGGCAAGAGCTCCTCGTGCCTTGGGGATGCCGCAGAGTCACTGCAGATCAGAGGTGGCTGCAAGCTGCTCTCAGCCGCGCTGGGAGCAGGGCAGTTACAGAATATCCCGGGGACCAGGAAGGTCGTTCACAGTTTAGAAACACAACACTATGTCAGGGAAGGTCACGGGAGTTACGACTAATGATTCAAACTGTGAAACATCAGGTGAATCTTTTCTAAGGGAATGCTGTCTTTGTATATACCCAATAATTCAAGTCGAGTGGGTTTTAGCTAAGAGCCACGGAAGAGGTCAGGGCTGCAGCCAACGGGCTTCCGCTCCGTTTTGAAAATGAACTGGTGCAAATGTACAACACAGACTTCAGGAAAAGAGTGGGGCTGAAGGTGACATCCCCACTTTAAAAACCATCCTATTTGAGTCTCGGTGATGGGAGAAGGAGGAAGTAATCATGCTGCCTGACATAAGGCACTTATTTGAGCAGCTTAGTTAAAAAAAGCCTTGTCCCTGCTTCCCTGGATGGGCAGTGTAAAGTAAAATACTCTCCCAGGAGGTGATGAGTCTTGTTCTGAACTGAGGGAGAAACTTTGCTTAGTTGATTCTGTGGGGAGCCTACAAGGAGCAAGTACCCTGCTAGTAACTACCCCTCGCATAGTCACATGCCAGTGAGTAGGTGGTGGGAATACCTTCCATTGCTAAGATGTTTGACCAGCTTGAAAGCAGCATGGACACTTAATGGTTAATTGGGTGCTTCAACACATGCACACATAAAAAAGCATCGTTCCTAAATGTCCCTTGATGATAGCCTGAAGTTTCATTTGTTTATTGAAGGGGATGTAAGTTCATAACCCACTTAGGAAAAGAGAAGCCCAAATTGCAACTCTTGAAAATGTAACCCACCGTATGTAGCCACAGCAGCAGGATTAGTCGTCTTCTTATCTGTAGGTTTATTTGAATTTATGGAAACATAAAAAGCTCTAGGCGCCCAGACAATATATTAAGAAAGACAAATTAACATCAACAACAGGAGCAATCCTAGTAATTTCCTCTATCTGCAAAGGGAAAATAAACCTCTTTGCTGTGTACTAATCCCAACCCCAATATTCTCCCAGCCCTCAGCTGCCCTCTTCCTGCCCAAAAGCCTGGGAACAGAGACGGGGGCTTGACAATATGCCTAGAAGATCAGCAGTGAGCTTACTTCAGAATAAAGAAGAGGGAGCAGAATACACTAAGGAAAACAAAGCACAAAAAACCCACCCTCCCTGAACAACTCTTAATATTTCTGATATGAAGGGAAGATTTTTGACGCCCCCAAGGCTATGTTCATCTTCAGCAAACAAGGACTGTGTGTTCTTTCCTGTTACCCCTGCTTGATCGCCCTTTTGGGTTTTTTGCTAGTGAGAGTAACACAAAAAATCAGAGGCACTGGGGTCATTAAACATATTTATTGTTTAAACTTCTTAATTTGACATTATCCGTACTCTGCAACCAAACCAAAAATCTGCATGTGGGAAGTTGAGGCAAGCAGCCGGGTTACAGAACTGCGTTTCTGTAGCGCTTAGGGTTGGCCAGCATTACCAACCCCATGAACTGAAAACCATTAACCGGATCACCCCAAATCAGGAAACTGGGTCAAAAACCACAGCGGTTCCCTCCTGCGATTCGTGTTTTCTGCCAGAGCTGCCCCACAGCATGTATTTAAGGGAATGAGCTGGAAGACAATCTTCATGACATCCTTTCACCGTTGCTCCCACATGTAATTTCCTAATATTTATAACGGCTACAGAACCAGATATGCTGTCACAGACGTGTCTTTGTGAGCTCACAAATGCAAAGTTGAGCTTTTAGGTGCAGCCTACATCCCTACCATTTTGATCAGCTTATGAAATAATTCTCCTCCTTCAAACGGCAAAGCTACAAGCCACTAAAATCAGGGGTTTATAAGAAAAAAAGTGACAAGAAATCTGAATCATAATCAGCACTACCAATTACGGGTATAATTCTAAATAAATAGGGGTATGTCTGAATCTGAAGTGAGGTTGAAGAGAGGAAAAATTGCATGTATCTGAGGGAGAGGACATTCTAGCATCTGTAAGGTTAAAAGAAATGCAGATGCAACCCTGTAAGGCAGCAAATTCCATAAAGTGAATGTTACTAAAGCAGAGAACATCTGTTTTCATTTCATTCCAAGTGTCCTTCAAATTTACAGAACAGCTGATACCATAACAAAGCTGCAGCTAATTCCTAAAAGAATAAAAACAGTAGAAAAGTCAGATTAAATCCATAGTGCAAACCAGCAACCCTTATGAAGAAATGGAACCAAAGCAAATCACCAAACCTCACACCTTTCTACACAGCTCAGCCAGGCACATGGATATTTAATAAATAAAGTTCCCTACTCAGAAGTCTGGAGAAAGTGTGAAAGAAAAACCATCAAAGCAAAGAGCAAAACATACTCCACACCCTACTGGCGGCTCTGAAGTGAAGGCCCTTTTCAGGAATGCTCTGATCTTCACACCGAGAACAGTGATGGGTGTAAATGTCACCTATATGCTCGTTAACGGGGTGAAAGCAGAATGTAAGTATTTTCAGAGTATACCTTCATCTCAATCACAACCTTTCTGCTGATAGCGATGCTCACACAAGACCCTGGCCCTGGCCTTCCCTACCGACTCCCCGCAATACCTGGTCACGGAGTTTTCAGCCCAAAGAAGAGGAAGTACCTGAAGATCCCCAAGTTCACCGGTGGCACAGCCAGCGCTCCCACAGAGGAGGCAGGCGCTTCAGTTCTGCAGCAGGCAGACAGGGAGCAATTCCTACACATAAAAAAAATGATGCTTTTATAGTGACTAGCTGATGCAAGAGATGAAGGAAACGTCATGTCTAGGAAAATACCCCAACCTAACTATGAATAGAGGTCACAAGGAATATTCGCTGCTCTTCTTCCTCTGCTCCTACACTCCCACACAGGACTTCTTGCTGTGAGCTGACCTAACAGACAGGTCACAGTGTCTCTTGGCAGTTAAAACTCCTGAAGCTTAGATTTCATTCCTAGACATACAAAAAAGCCCTTCACTTTCTTTGATTTGTATTTCCATTCTTTCATTACTGAGGAGCTTCTCTGCTTACTCCCCCTGCAGCTAACTTTAAAACAAGGTTGAATGTCTCCATTTACTTTGAAAACACAGATGGAAAAATGTTACAGGAAAACAAACTTTTGGAAGAAGAGCTGCTGGCATTTTATACATATAGAGTGAGTGCCTGTTGATATTGTTGGAGCAGTCAAAACACATGGCAGCTCGTGCCACAGGTGGAGAACAACCAGCACCAGTTGGTGCTGAAAACGTTGGCTGCGAGCTGTACTCAGTACACGAGCCCAGACGTGGCCTCGGCCTCAGGAGATCCTTCCATCAGCAGTCAAACATTCACGGGGTTTGTTCCTTTTCGTACTTCAGGCTACTCTCCTGAGCTTTAAAGCTGCCTGTGGTGGGCTGACCCTGGCTGGAGGCCAGGTGCCCCCAGAGCTGCTCTGTCACTGCCCTCCTCAGCTGGGCAGGGGAGAGAAAATGCAAGGAGAAGCTTGTGGCTTGAGATGAGGGCAGGGAGAGATCATGCTGCAGTTATCTTCATGGGAAAAACAGACTCAGCTTGGGGAAAATAAATAATTTAATCAGAGTAAAAGAGAACTGAAACCAACTGTTAAAACCCCTTCCCCACACCCCTCCCTTCTTCCCAGGCTCAACTTCACTCCTGCTTTTCTCCACCTCCTCTCCCTGCGTGATACAGGGGGACAGGGGATGGGGGTTGTGGTCAGTCCATCACATGCTGTCTCTGCCGCTCCTTCCTCCTCAGGGGAGGACTCCTCACACTCTGCCCCTGCTCCAGCCTGGGGTGGCTCCCACGGGAGACAGTCCTCCACCAACTTCTCCAACGTGAGCCCTTCCCAGGGGCTGCAGTTCTTCACGAACAGCCCCAGCGTGGGTCCCCCCGGCAGGGGTGCCGTCCTACCAGGATTCAGGCATACTTTCCCAGCACATTCAGGGGTTTTATTAGCATCTTTAGGGACAGTACCATTGCGGCAGCTGGTTATTGTGGGCTTGAATACATATCGTGAGCTTCTTGTTGTGATGTGAACCAAACTGTAGGAATGCTCTCCTGGGGAAAGAACTCTGCTCTTCTCTAGGTTCGTACGGCCCAGAAGGCACCTTCGCGCTCGTGGAGCGGAAGCTGCTGCTATCGGGTGGTTGAAGGCGCCTTCCCCACTTGGCCGTTGCAACACGCCGCCTCTGCCCAGGAAAGCGCAAAGCGTCCTCCCGCGCAGGTTTCAGTCCGAGGCCGCTGCGCCGTAACTGAAGCTGAAACGGGACCGCAGCGCGTCCCCAGCCGGACACACCCCGCGCTTCTCCCGCAGCCGGCGCACCGCACCGACAGCTCCAGCTCAGACGCGAGCGGGAGTGGCAGCGAGCCGGCGGCTCTCGCTTGGAACGCCGACGGGAAACGAACCTCCAGAACCCAGCGGCCTCGGGCATGAAAGGCGTTCCGAAGCAAACACCCCCGCGGCCGCCGCGGCTCCCGGCTGCAGCGGCACGGAGCCCTCTGCCGCCCGCTGCCGGCGTGACACCCCGAACCGCCGCCTCGACACCCGGGCGGCGACAAGCAGCGCCCGAGCCCGGCGTGGGCGGCCCGGCCGAAGGCGAGGGGGCAGCGGCCGGCCCGGCGCCGCGGGGCCCTGGCAGGGCGGGCGGGCGGCGGAGGGGACGAGCCACGGCCACCAGCCGCCGCGCTGCCGGGGAAACCGTGTGACCCGACGGCTTCGCGCCCGCCTGCCGTGCGCTTCAGCCCCGCCCACGCTGCCGTTCGCGTTTGGCCCTCGCCGTACGCCGTAGCGACGCTGCTGCCGCGGCCCCGGCCGGCCGCCGTCGGGGCAGTGTTTCCGGTGCGGCGGCGGGGCGCGATGGTGAGACAGCGGCTGGCTCCGCGGGCCCGGCCGTGCGGGCCGGGGGGCGGGGGCTGGGGCTGGGGCGGCGGCGCGGCGCGGCGCGGGCCGGCGCGGCTCGGGCTTCCTCAAGTACCCCGGTCGCCATCGCCCGGCGTTTTGCGGAGTCACCGCCGGCGCTGAGCCTCTAGGCCGGCGGCAGCGGGGGGAGCCGGGAGCGGGGCGGGAGCGGGGCCGGCTGCCGCGGGAGGCTCGCCTCGTTGCTGTCTGCCGTAAGAGCAGAGTTGGGTTTGTAGCCGCGGGCCCGCCGGGCCCTGGCTGCCGGGAGTGCGGGCATCGGCCGGGAGAGGTCGGGCCTCGCCCCGGCGGAGGGCGGCAGCAGGCCCCGGCGGAGGGCGGCGCTGTCGGTTCGGCTGGCGGGAGCAGGTGAATTAGCACCTTAGTGGTGCTCGGGAATTTCCAGTAGGAAGGAGTGAGCTAAAGCCGCGATGGAGCCAGGTGGTACCGCACCAGCGAACGAGGCCTTCCTGGAGTCCCCGCGTCTCTTTATTTAGTGACTCTTTGGCCGTGCACTGGAACGTGTCAGTGCGTTGTTCAGACAGAAGACACCGAAGCAGGGCGTTTCTTTACATGGGGCTGCCCGTAGGTTTCAGGGTCCGTAGGGATGTGCTTACATTTGGCTGTTGGTTTTTTCCCTTCTCCTTAGGGTCAAAGTCAGAGTGGTGGACACGGTCCTGGTGGTGGCAAGAAGGATGACAAGGTAACGGAAACCAAAACGTGCTTTTGCGTCCAGGATGAGCTGCAGACGGGCTGCCGGAGGCTTTATTTTGCAGGGTTTTTTTGTTCTTGCACTCACAACTGCATAAAATAACGCTTTTGCTTGCTTCGACGAAACGTCTTCTCTCTTCTGGGTGCACATTGGAGAAGACAGGTTGCTGTTTGAAAACAGAAAAGGGCTTAACTGTAAAGGAAAACTGAAATTATTTTACATTAGTAATTTATTTTTAAAAAGAATAAAGCTGTAAATCTGTCAGGGTTAGGAAACAGTAGTTGCCTTCAAGCTGTCACCTAAGGAGGTGGTCCTGGTTTGAAAATGACATCGTACTGTTACCCGTATGAGGTCTGTACTTCATGTTGTGAACCATCAGAGGCCTTTCCCGTGCCTTGTGGAGATGAAGTGCGACGTACTCAGAGAGCTGTCTGAGCCGGCACACTGAATGCGTGTTAGCTGTTAGTTAAAACGCAGCAGAAACGTTCACATTCGGTATTTTCCTCATCCGTTCATGTGTCAGTTTTGTTTGGGATTTACTTCAGGCTTTTTAGCCTTCCATGTTCTATATTCACTGAGAATCGGCAGAAATCTGAATTACACGGAGGGATGTAAAACAAGCGGGAGAAGGAATGTTTGCATTTTCTTAGAAAATAACATCTGGGGGGCCTCTCACTATGTATCATCAAGGAGCCAATTTTTTGGGTAGTTATTCAGCGGAAGCCGAGCGCTCTTTCAGTCTGTGCACCTAACATCTGTGTGTATTTTTTCATTGCTCATGTCCTGGGTTGTTTTTAAATGGAATTTTTTGTGAATAAGGATAAGAAGAAGAAATATGAACCTCCAGTTCCAACCAGAGTGGGGAAAAAGAAGAAGAAAACAAAGGGGCCAGATGCTGCCAGCAAGCTCCCCCTGGGTAAGCGTTCTGCCTGCCCCAGCAGTCCTGTGGACGGCCGGCTCTTCGGGAGGTGCAGAGCCGTCCTCTGCCCTAGGTCTGGCTGTACGTAGGTTGCAAAAGATTAAATAGACGGGCAAACGTAATTTTATTTCTAATTACCACGAAAACACAAAGTAAGGTTATTGTTATGCAAGATACAGCCCGTGAATTCCCAGGTAAGAGAGGGAAGCTGAAGAGAAATGCAGAGGAAACATGATCTTTAAAAATGGATTTTGACCTGGAATTACAGTGGGACAGTCGAAGTAGCGACTGCTGCTCACTGGTGATGAGTTGGCGAGTAGCTGGCAGCATGGCAAACTTGGTCTAAAATACTGTGATTCCACTCTGATTGCAGTGACTCCTCACACACAGTGCAGGCTCAAATTGTTGAAACTGGAGAGAATTAAAGATTACCTCTTAATGGAGGAAGAATTCATCAGAAATCAAGAACAGATGAAACCTTTGGAAGAAAAACAAGAGGTGAGGTTTGAGTGAACTGTTGCTTCTGATATTACGGTAAGAGCTCTAGCGTAAACTACTTCAGACAAAAGAATGGCAGTGCCGTGAACGTACAGGTCAGCACCCACGTTGTGTATGTTACAATTCTTCGTTAAATCTCAGTTACTGTCCAGAACACACGATTTTTTTCTAGGCGTGTACTGGTTTTAGTCCAAGCATGGGTTACTATGGATGAGGCCACAGCGGTTTTTGTTTCTTAGTGGTCTGTCAGAGCGCAGCTCCCAGATATCCATCAGTACAGACAGAAGGAACATTCTAGCGACGCACATCCGTATTGTTGCGTCCATAGGATAGGACTGAAGTAACTGGACTTTGTTGCTGGGCTGTAGTGGCCTTCTGAGGTGGCGGAACACCACCAAAGACTGGTTCTGTTGAGGCAGTGTTGCACGAACTGTTTTTGCCTGCGTTCTTCAGTTGTGTCTTGGATTCTTCTTGACAACAGGAAGAAAGATCAAAGGTGGATGATCTGAGGGGAACACCGATGTCCGTGGGAACCCTGGAGGAGATCATTGATGACAACCACGCTATCGTGTCCACGTCAGTAGGCTCGGAACACTACGTCAGTATTCTGTCTTTTGTGGACAAGGATCTGCTAGAGCCAGGCTGCTCTGTTTTGCTAAACCATAAGGTGAGTTGTTTTTATAAAGTGAAGCCCAAGTTCTTGTGCTGTTCTCAACTGGCCTCCTTTTCTGCGAATCACAGGATCGTAGGGTCCGAGAGCTAATGCTGTTTATTTCACACTCCTGAATAGATGGGCATTGGGTTTAGGCTTGAGCTTGTATTAATAATGCTGTTTGCGTTCTCTGACACCTCTTCATGCTCGAATTAGGTTCATGCTGTGATAGGAGTCCTGATGGATGACACAGACCCATTAGTTACCGTGATGAAAGTGGAGAAAGCTCCTCAAGAAACGTATGCCGACATCGGTGGCCTTGACAACCAGATTCAAGAAATCAAGGTACTCTGTTGTACTGACTTACACTGGTCAGCACGCCGACAACGTGGCTGTTGTGCTGGGCGCTCAGAGGCGGGGCAGCAGGACCAACTGCCGTTCACCTCGTGTTCTTTTGCGTCTTGCTGTAGCGCGTTTCTTTGTTTGGTTTTGCTAGGCTGACCCATGGAGGCAAATCTCGTCAGTGGGTAGCGTGCCCGTTCACAAACTGCGCGCCGAAGCTTTTACGGTTGCGGTGGAACCCGCAGAGCCCCGAGCTCGTAAAATCTCGGCAGTAACTTGGTATTTTGCAGCATGTAAAGCTACCAGTTGTTGCGAGATGAGGGTTGAACTGTAAACAGTGCAGAGGTGGTTTTTTTGAGTGATGCTGTACAATCTAAGGTTTTAGTGGGTAGGAGTCTTTTGGCCTGTTCTGTGTCGGCATGCGTTTGGTTGGTTTGGTTTTGTTGTCCCTCTACCAGCAGAGCTCAACCTGAACCCTGGTAAAGCTCAACCCTTTTGCTTTGGTCCAAAATCACAAATGCTCCTAAAATACTGATCCATAGTATCTGGTAACACATGGCGGAAGGCAGCCGTTCATTAAGGGCACCCCCCCAACTCTTCCTTAGGTGTTTGGGAGGCAGGAACTCCAGGGTTCTAAACTCGGCAAGAGGCATTTAGGTTGGAGGAAGGGGAGCACTCGCTGTTCCTCTTCCACAAGTGGAAGCAGCAGGAAGACCTGTTTGGATAGAGTAGGTGTCTGCCTTAGAACCGGGGCAAGAGAGAGACAAGCTTTCTCTTTCGTCTGTCACGAAATCAGTTGGGTTCATTTTGCCCTCATCACGTTTGTTGATGCTGTTCTTGAGATCCCCACCGAAGCCCTGTGGGGCGGGCTTGCTCTTAATAAAAACTCAGGTTTGTTTTTCTTGCGCTGCAGGAGTCTGTGGAGCTTCCTCTCACCCACCCCGAGTATTACGAAGAGATGGGTATAAAGCCACCCAAAGGAGTCATTCTGTACGGCCCCCCTGGCACAGGTACCTTACAGTACAGAAACAACCGTGCTGAGCAGCCGCAAGTCAAACAAAGTGTGCTCGCTCCGCGTTAAAGCACTGCCGAGTCTGTCGCAGGGTTCATGGGTCTGTTTTGTTAAAGCACTTCCCTCCAACTACTTACAGAATTCCTTTCCAACTACACGCAGGTAAAACTTTACTAGCCAAAGCTGTGGCAAACCAAACATCAGCAACCTTCCTGAGAGTGGTTGGTTCGGAGCTCATACAGAAGTACTTGGGTGACGGTCCAAAGCTCGTGCGCGAACTGTTCCGTGTGGCTGAAGAGCATGCTCCCTCCATTGTCTTCATTGATGAGATTGATGCCATCGGTACAAAGAGGTACGGTATTCCAGCTCCCGCTGCACACACGGGTACTGCCAGGGATGACGTTACTGCACAGCTACTAGCCTGAAGCTCCAGTACTGGGCAGCTTCTGCCCCGAATATTTCAGCACCTTAGAAAGGATTGAACTGATGGCAGAGCGCATAATACACAGAATGCTTCACGCTTCCTAAACACGGGTGTGGGTGTAGGTTGTCTAGTCTGATGTTAGCAAAATGCAATAGCTACGCTACGGAGCAGAGAAACAGCCGCTGGTACCTGCGTTTCAGGAAGAGAAGAGTTAAAACAGGATCCGCAGTAGTTAAGGCTGAGGGGTGTGGTTACGGCTGCCTGCATAGGGAAAAGCTCTGAAAGGGAAAAAGGAGTAACAAGCTGGATCTTCTATGAAGCGGATGCATGTGCTTTTATGAATTTGGGGTTTTTCCTTTTTTATGTTCATCTGTTAGTTTTGTTAGGGGGGAAAAAGAAATTTCCAAATACGTAACTGTGCTGGTTTTGATTGGCATCGAGTTGATTTTCCTCACAATAGCCAGGATGAGGCTACGATTTGGATTTGTGCTGAGAAGGATATTGACAACACACTAATATTTGCAGTTGTTGCCAAGCAATGTCTACATTGAGCCCAGGACTTTTCCAGTTTCTCATCCTGCCCCCCTGTTCCCAGCTGCTTCTCTACAAGAGGCTGGGAGGGGACACAGCCAGCACAGCTGACCCAAACTGGCCAAAGCGGTATTTCACTGCTGTTACTTTCCCCAGCTACAAGAACGTTCAGTGTCTCTTTCAGTACGGAGATGTCACAGTGTGATTCCCAAAACCTGCTGTTTGTTTTTCTGTGGGTAAACATTAAACTGAAAAACCCAAACCCATTACGGGTGTTTAGAAAACCCCAAACCACCACACACTGTTGTTTCTGTGTTTGTGGCAGTTGTACATTCTTAAATTTGCGTTGTGCTTTTTCTGACTGTGGTGTATCCTTAAAGGTACGACTCAAACTCAGGCGGTGAGAGAGAGATCCAGCGTACGATGCTGGAGCTGCTGAACCAGCTGGATGGGTTTGACTCTCGGGGGGATGTTAAAGTCATCATGGCCACAAACAGAATAGAAACACTGGACCCAGCTTTAATTAGGCCAGGTAAGAGACTTCCCGCTGCGTACGCCGAAGTCCCTTTTCAGGCGAAAGGACTTGTCGTAACTTGTCGAACGCGGACTGGTAAAAAGAAGGCAAGTTGCTGGCTTGTCTCTATCCCCCACCTCAGCTGTTAAAATCGGAACGTGTTCACGAGCTTGCAAAGGGGAGAAATGGAAGAGAGGAGATGTGTTAATTCCTCTGGGTACACGTGAACAGCGGGAAGGTTCTTCCCCTGTGGTAAGGCGGCCCAGCTGTTGGAAGCGCCTGTTGAGGCGAGCTGTGGTGCGGAAGGTGGGGCAGTACCACCTGTGCTTTGTAGGTGAGAACTGAAGCCCTAACAATGAGCGCCTGGATTTTGATGAGGAATCCAGGCTGCTTCCCTCCTGAGCTGGTATACGACCACCATTTGGGGGATGAGAGAGGGAGAAGTAGTACCTTATTTTGACATATGTATTACGTGTTGAGCCAAGAGCTTGAACAGGCATGAGAAGTGTTTTTAAATGGCCACTAAAAATGGACCACAACACGTGTGGGGTCTGTTAAATCAGAAGGTAGAAAGCAAGAGATCAAAGGAACAAGCTGAGCCTCCAGTTACTGTCCTCAAGTAAATCCCAAGGACTGAAGAGGTTGTAAAGATACTCCTTCTAAAGTAACAGAGGTGAGAGAGGGAGCAAAGATAATTTGGGATGAAATGGTCAAAGAACTACTCTGAACAGTCAGTAAGACTGGAGGGACCCAGGGAGTTCAGGAGAAAAACCTCCGCAGTATGAAGCTGCTGAAGTGCATTTGTGTTTTTAAAAAAGTCTGGGGGTGTCACCGTCTCAGCCTTAACCCTTCCAAGAACTCAGGGGGTGTTAGGAGCACAGGGGAGGGAATACTACACCAGTATTGAAAGGCAAGCCAAGCTGATCTGAAATTTGTTGGAAGGAAACCTACGCCCACTGGGTATTCGAATTCTGACCGTTGCTTGAGCAGCCAGGGCACTTCTCACAGCTGGGTGGGCTGATGTGCCACTGTGCACACGAGTCTGGGATATCGTATGTGGTGCAGCCAACCCTTTTTAGAAAAGATACTGTAACCTGAAGAAAACCAGGAGTGAGCTGGAGATGGAAAATACCTCTGGAAAGACTGCTGGCTGAAGTTGGAACGGTGAGTACCAGCACAGCCGAGGTCCCTGCTGGCAGAAGGAAACATCTGGTAGGGACCTGCAACAGAGCTCGCTATGCAGAACCTTCCTTCCTCACTCAGGGAGGTTGGTTGTTTAGGGAGGAAGAGTCCTTCCGGTTGCCACAGCGATTTATTTTGTGTGTGTGTACGCATATGCAGCAGAAAATTCAACTTCAGGGCTAAATGTAATCTGAGAGTAGCATAAAATTTATTACAAGAATACAAGTATTTCACTAATCCTTTCCTGTGCTAGTACACGCTGGGGTTTTCATACGTACGTGTGGCTCGAGGAAGGTTTTTCATGTTTCCCAGTTGAGGTGTCTCTTACCACACTGACGCTGCTTTCTCAGCAGCAGCCTGGCATCTTCAGCTCCAGCACCTCCTGCTCATTGCAAACAGTCCGATCTCACTCACTCACCTGACATAGCTGCTGTCAGTCTAACCTGGAAACGTTCTTCCCGCTCCAAGAGCTGCCTGCAGAACCTAACGCTGAACTCGTCTCTTGCACAGGACGTATCGATAGGAAAATAGAGTTCCCTCTACCCGACGAGAAGACCAAGAAACGCATCTTTCAGATTCACACGAGCAGGATGACACTGGCGGATGATGTGACTTTGGACGAGCTGATTATGGCAAAAGATGACCTCAGTGGTGCAGACATTAAGGTCAGTGACGTCACCATGGTTAATACTTCAAAACCCAAATCCGATCTCATTTTTACCGCATCCAAACCCATTGTCTGTTTCTAATTACTTGTGGTTACGTCACCGAGGGACGGCTGGATGGCTGTAAAATCCCCTCTGTGAGTGGCAGTACTCAGCTTTACCAATGGGAAGCTTATCAGAATCGGAATTATGAGGTAGTTTGTGTCGATCAGGTTATGTACCCGTGTTACCTGATTTGAAAGTAGCAAAGTGGAAATTAGAAGGGGAACGTGGAATCTTGTAGAAACATGCAGAATATCTTACACGTTACTTCAGATAGTGCAGGATAAGAAACGTTTTTAGAGACCATGTTGCAGATGAAAATGAACTGTGGATTGGGAAGCTGCAGACAGGCCTACTCTGCTTTTCTAAAGCAGACAGAGCCCTTGCAAGAGTTACCACACTAATGAGCTTGACCAAATGTGACGTGACACGATCACCTCACTGTGGAGGGTAACGCAGTGCACTGTTGCTGGAGCTGGATGTGGCTCTTCCTCACAGAGGGAAATACTGTTGTGACAAAGCTGCCTGTCTGTCATGAAATCGTTGCTCTCACTACAGGAGGACACACTCATCTAGCTTTATCCCGACTGTTTTATGTGCTTCGGTGCTCCTGAGCAGTATCCAGCTTCAGAGTGTACATTCTGTTAATGCTCTCTGCTTCCGCTAGCGTCAGAGGGAGTGCTGGGAAGATGCCGCTGTCCTGTGAGGGGTTGACGGGGTCGCACGGGGACCGTAACCTGTCCTTGCTTTCTCTGCTGCAGGCCATTTGTACGGAAGCGGGATTGATGGCTTTGAGGGAACGGCGGATGAAAGTAACAAACGAGGACTTCAAAAAGTCTAAAGAGAATGTTCTCTACAAGAAGCAGGAGGGAACCCCCGAGGGACTGTATCTTTAAGTTGTCCTGTCTCTTTGGGGTCCAGCAGGAACTCTGGCATCAGTGCAGAAAAGTCTTGTGTAACCCCACAGCCTAGCTCATTTCCATTCTTGAAGAGGTTAAATCCTGGTGAGTTGTGGGTTTTCAGTCAGTGTAACACTTTCTTTCCCAATAAAACATTTATTTGAACTGAACTGCTTTGGTGGCAAAGACCTGCTGTTTACACATGCCTTCCAAGCGCTGGTGCCCTGAGCCCAGCCACGCTGCGCGAGCGCCCTCGGCATCCTGCATCGCAGGTACGTAACACAGGTGCCCACCTCCACCTAGCACGTGTGCTTACCGGGAAGCAGGGCGGGCACTCAGCGGTGTTCTTAGCGATGCGTGTCTGTGAGGCGCCTGCTCAGTTCCCAGGAATTCAATTCCAAGTTAAGGTTTCTGTAAAGTTCCGTACACAGCCCGCAGTTCAGCCACGCGCAGTCTTTGTTCTGGGAACCCCGTGGGAGCAAACGCTGGCCGGTAACGGACACCAGGGAGTTACGCGCGGAGCGATCCCTTTTGGTGACTGCCAGCGCTGTCACAACAATGAGAGCAGCGAGGCCAAGAGACTTTGGGTTTCCATGTAAAAATTAGGCGGTTCATTGTTAAAAGCAAACCCTAATGATGAACTTATTTGGGTTATATATACTTATAATGATGAACTGAGTCTCTTATTTAATCTGGATGACAGGAATAGAGTTGGTTTTCAGCTGGAGCCAGAAGAACAGGCAGTTTTATTACCCATTCTTACAGACCTTACGAGATGCGTCTCCTTGGAAAGGCCGCAAAAAGCCAGGGATGTTTTAGCACTTCCTAATCATGGCAGCTGATCTGATCATGGCTTGGGGGGCTCCAGAGCTTTATGACATGTGGCCAGCAAGGCTTCTTCTGTCTGGGACGTGGCTGTTAGTGCTGGCTGGAAGCATCAAGCCCAAAGAGGTGGATTGAGCCGACGGAAGGAACGCTGCCAGATGTTAAGCTAACCCGAGCACTGGGCTCTGGTACGCTGTCTGCCACAACAGTCACTGAAAGAGAAATGGCCTTAAAATTAAAATCTTACTCCCGCAGCGCCATTTCTGCTGGTGCTGTGTTTACTCAGTGGGCAGAGTAACTCCTACCCCCAACTCCAGGGCTCAGTCATTTCTGAAAGAGGTGTGGCTTTTAGAAATACGTGTATTTTTTACAGAGACTAGTCAATCACTGTTAATGCAAAAACTTTTATAGCTGTTAGTGACAATTAGTTTTTTCCTGAAAAACCTCTGAAGCCGTTTTGGGCATTCAGTGGCCGCAGGTACCTCTTGTCAGATGAAGATCCAGTTTCTAAGTATTTGGGCCTCAGGAGTAGGGATGCTAAACAGTCTGTTATGTATTTCAGCATATTCTGTCTTACAGAATACACGCACACCGTCACTGTATCTTTAAATTACCCCATTTCATAGTACTTCTCAAGGAGCTTGCCTAAAGACTCTCAGAATAGAAGCTGCTAATTAAACAATCATGTTTTGACTACTCTGTCTTCTTTGGTGAGGATTAAACACAGACCAGACCTCTGCTTCTCTTCTGACGGTTGCCTGTATTTGGGTCAAAAGCAAGCAATCCATTACATGGACTTGTTTAGACGTGAGCTGCTCAGCGACGCAGTATGGGTACATCTTCATTTCTAATACACTCACGGTTCTATTGAATTCAGAAATAAAGAGTTCAAGTTCCTTTTGAATTTTCATATATTCAGGTATATGTTTCATAAATACTCACATTAAAACGGTCGTCTGTCAAAACATACAAGTGCAGAATTGGTTCCTGCTCAAGCAAAGCTCTACCTTTTACTACCAGTGTACGTACAGATGTAGCGGCCGTGTGACCTGGTGGTTACACACACGCACGCATACCAAGCTGAAGGAAATCACTGCAGTCTGCCAACTGGAGGACAGGGGAACATCCCTCTGGCAGATGTTTATTTCCTGTGCTGCTCACCCAACCATAGTTGGCATGGACTGAATCCCCACTGAACCCGAGGGAATGTAATTTCAAACAATAGAACGAGACGTGGGCAGTATTCGACAGGAGGCTGTTTGGAAGAGGGTATCCTTTACTGGGAGCCAGCAATACTTGGAGAAATGGATGTGTTTCTGTGGGCAAAACGCAGTACTTGATTCTGGAATACTTAGAGCTAGTAGAACTCCATTGTGACAGCAATTTATAGAAAAGTTTTAAAAAAAAGAAACACCAAAACCCAAAAAACAAACCTTAAAAAAAAGGTGCACAGTACCCGAGTCCCAACCAAGTTCCTGTTTGAAGAGAGACGGGTCTAACTGTTAGATTTGGAACTAGCTTCGGTACTTGCTCCTCAGCTACAGGCCTCTTTTAAACCTCCAATAGCAGATCCAGCTCTTCCAGAGGAACCCGCACCCTCAGCTCTTTCTCAGTCATTAGATCGAGCGTCTCTTGCAGATCGTCAGGGAAGTACTCCATCGCATCCATGTAGAGTACCTAGGAAAGCAGTGAGAATGTTGCTGTGCCACCCTTCTGTCACAGCAAGGATCGTAGTGTAAAGAGGTACATAGATACGCAAACAACCCTGTAGCAAGAACATAACAAATAGCATATACTTTAAGACAAAGAGAATTAGTACTTCTACAGCGGCAGCAATGTAGAAGTAGCAATGTTTAATCTAGTCTTTTCCAACTCTTACTGAACGATTCTATTGAAAAAGGCAAAACGTGGGTGAAGAGGCGCTGCAGCATATGCAGACATTACCAGAGGAGCTGCAGGTGCTCCTGAATAACTTCTTACACTATTAACCAAATACATTTTTATTTGTCCATATAGTTCCACTACTACCATGCTGATGGTAAACACGGTCTGAAAGACACAGCCGCTTCTCAGCACACAGAAAGGAATTTATCATCTCCCTGCCTCATGCAACGCAACACCTTTCTGTTCTGAAACGCAAACAGCGCTGACCATGCTCACAGAATGGTTTGGGTTGGAAGGGACCTTAAAGATCATCCGGTTCCAATCCCCCTGCCATGGGCAGGGACACCCTCCACTAAACCAGGTTGCTCAAAGCCTCATCCAGCCTGGCCTTGATGTTTGTTTCCATCTCAGATGCATGTTACCTGCAGAATATCTTAAGAGTACTTCTCTCTCAGAAATCTCATTTGCGTATAACTCATTACAACAACTACTACAGGTTAACTACTTTTTTTCAAATGCACACAAAAACTGGAGCATGATGGCAGGTTTATATTTTTTCTATGCTTACCTTGGCCCAAGGACAGTTTTGTAGGGCTTTATAAAACAATCCTTTACTTTTTTCTTTTCTTCCTAGCGAAGCCTGCGTGAGAAAAAAAAAATGTTCATCCTTCAGTGCAGTAATAGCTGCAATAACAAACCAATTATCTCTGAGACGAATGACTGCTGAAAAGCTGCATTCTTCTGCTGAGCGATCCTTACTGTGATGATACACTGCAATAGCTGTGCATTCTGGCAGGTTACACCGGTGGCACTAGTTAGTGTAATCAGAGATGTCTTCGAGGGGTTTAGGGCTTCACCTGTAAGACCAGTAATACAACAGAGAGCAGCAGAAGAGCCTCTGCCGCCTACTCCAGCTAAAGTCAGTGCCTTTGCCTGCAGCTGACAGTAATACTGCAGTGGGCAAGAGGGCAAATAATTAACCAAAGCTTACACCTGGGATGCTACACCTACACTACACAGGAGTACCTCTGGTACAGCGAAGGTGATCACGCCGTGTTGTTGTGTGCTGAGGAGATCAGGCGTGTCATTTTCTTACCCAGCAGAAGCTTGTTACAGCTGAATCCCCCCGACAGACAAAAACGCCTATGCCAAACGAGCATAATTTGGCTGGAAGGAGTTAAAACGTCTTCCTCGAAGTACCCATTCACCTACGTGAGATGAGCACAGAGCGCACAGCCACTGTGGAGCTCAGAGAGAAGGGTAGCAGAGCTCAGTGCTGCGCAGTCTGCTGAGCTTCAGTCACCCCGGCTACAGGTCAGATAATTACGATGTCTTGTGAAAAATCTTTTGAATGGAGCTGCTTTAAAGAACACTTAAAACAGGATTTTATGGGGAAAAAAAAGTAGTAATTCCAAAATCCTGAAGACACATTAAAAGTTTTGAGGTCTCTGGAGACCTTCAGTCATGAGTTTACATTTTCTCTTGTTCTGACTACGTCAGTACTGCTGCTCAACCTCAGCGGGTTCCCTTGTCAACTCGGAAAATCCAGAAATTCTTTTACCTTGGCCGTATAAACTTGTGCTGTCCCGGTGCCGTGATCTCCCTTTCCTGAACAGGAATTTCACTGGAAACCCTGCTGTCAGAACCACGCACCAAGATGTAACAGCTCTTTGGCAGCTCTGCAAAGAGCTTTCACAGTGATCTCCCCCTAAGTTTTCCGCAGGATCACAGAGGTTGGGAGGGACCCCTGGAGACCACTGCTCCAACGCCTCTGCTCAAAGCGGCATCAGCAACAGCAGGCTGCTCAGAACCACGTCCATAACCCCTGGACAGCTGTCCCAGAGTTCCATCACCCTCACAGTGACACAGCTTGTTCTGATGTTTAAATGGAGTTCTCTGTGTTTCAGTTCGTGGCCACTGCCCCCTGTCCTGTCGCTAGGCAGCACTGAGCTGAGCCGGTGTCTCTCTTCACACCCTCACCATGAGGTGTTTATATGCACTGGCTGTATCTCCCAGGAGCCTTCACTTCTCCAAGCTGAACATCCAAAGTCTCCCTGTACAACACACGCTCCAACCCCTTATTCATCTTCATGGCTTGCACATCATACCCGTATGGCAGCATTCCCTTGTTTATACAGCACTGTAGCTGTGCTCATCAGAAATTCCAAATACGGTAAAAAACAACCAAAATAAACCAAACCAGATATACTCTTTTTCTTACCAGAAAGTTCAGATACATTCTCCACAGCAGCGGACAATGGGTACCATTTTCACTCTGAACGGCGTGTTCAAACAGAGCTACAATCCGATTTGTTAACCCAGTTTCAGGAATAGTAGAGTGTACCTCACCAACATCTGCCCTGCAACACAGAGGAAAAGAGAAAGCCCAGTCCCTTAAACCCTCGCTGAAGGACCACATCCAGGTGAGCGGGTGAAGATCAATGTCCCCTCTCTCTTCACGCAGCACTGTACACAGCCAGGTTTTCGCATGTTGTGCTACAAACTCTGAGTGTTATAAACCAGTTTTCTAGCCCTTGCTAATCTAATCAACACATTTCTAAATAGGAAAATCACTTAAAAATAGATAAATGAGGTATTTTTTGTGAAAATTCTTGTAGCTTTTTGAATAATTCAGCCTGTCCAACTGGAGGAGACAAGTTCTCTTTGAGTACAATAATCCACTATCATCTATATCTCCCCCTTCATTCAAGATTGTTTATCATTCCCAGCTTGGCACAGCAGCTCCAGCCCAATTCAAGCCTGGGTCAGCAAGCCGCCTCCTGCTGCCCAGGCAGCCTGGTCACATGTGCCCGTGTCCTCCATAGGGCCATACGTTGGTCTTGGATCAAGGCCTAGTTCATAGCTCTGGACCTCAACCATGATTACAACAGTAATTTTCTTTTTCACCCAGAGATTCAAATCCCCTCAATTCCAGGCATAACACAAAGGCAGGTAAGTATTTTTCACAGAAAAACTGATTTCTAGCTACAGCTGACACAGACTGGCTTATGTGTGACACTTGAGCGCTCATGACATCATCACTTCCGCGTGTGCAGCCTGCCAGCTTGTTCCACTCACCCTCGGCACTTGCTCCCAATTTGCCTCTTTTTTTGAGGGTCTTTGAGGTCATGCTTCCTCTCGCCGTAACCTTTGCCATGAGGGAAAATGATGTAATGTACTCTGCATGGAGCCAGACATTTGTACCTCACACACGCTGCTGTTTCACCCTTCAGGTACGTGTCTTTAAATGAATTCCATGCACTTCAACAAGCAGGAGCAGCCAACGGAATAGGAAACAGTCACGCACAGTACAGACGTTTTCTCAGTTTGTCACAACACCACAAAACATTAGTTTTATTTATGTGTGACTGACAGGCCGTTTCTCTCTCTGTTGCAGTAGTTCGGCTCTGCTCCTGCAACATCGCACTTGTCCCTGTACAAACATAATCTATGGGAGAGGCTGTGCTAGCAGAGAACAATCTGGAAAGGAACTAAATGTCACGGAGCAAATCATCATTCTGAAATTTTAACATCACTTTCCAGTAACAATGATGAAAACCTATCATAGTGTCAGCCTGTAATTAACAGTAAATCAAATTACAATCCTCATTTACATTTGGTGGCTGTAGAATTCCTATTACAGTTGAGGATGACAGCTCGGGAATGTCGCTATCAGGTATGCAACCAAAGCAGTGGGCGCCCCGTCTCTGTAAAGCAGGCTGGTAATTCTGTCATTTCATCACACGTGAACACCACGGACTTACAGCTATGTAAAGCTTCAGACAGCGGTGAAGGTTTCTAGGAAAACGTGACATGCGGACACGAAGATCCAAGCTGCCAATGTTACTGGAGATACGTAGGGAGCAGCGGACAGGTAGCCCCAGGCAACAGTTCGAGACTAAGCTTTAAGAATGGACACGTACCACTGTTCCTCACATCTCCAATCCTTTCCTCCTTTCCCAGCATCAAAAAATCTGAGCGCAGATCACACTGCAAATTCAGGAAATTTCCAGGCTCTCCTACCTAGCAACAGCCCACGATGAAAACTGAACTCTGGAGCACTCACTATGGAAACAGGTCTGCCACAACTGTGTTCTGTGATCCAGGAGCAAAGCAGGGCAGCGAGCTCAAACCGCAGCGTGGGTCTGTACGCTGCTCTTTATTGCTGTGGTATTACAATGCGGCCGTTTCTAAGCTCACAGTGTCTGCCTCGGCCACCCCAGAGGTTCTTAGTTAAAAATGACTTCAAGAAATGCATAGCATATTGATGTCAGCAGCGAGTAACCAAGCACAACGCAACACACAACCTGATCCGGCAGAAAGGGTGTGAGACTGTCACCTAGGTCATGATTCTGCCCCCAGCTCACTGTTCAGGCTTGAACAAAACCCCTCCCCTAGCTACAGCTTCTTCACCTACAACATGATAACTGCAACAGCATTTTCTCTCCCCTCTTAAGTGATCAGACAGATTAGAAAAGCATAATCATAAGGAGCTGCAAGGTACTACCTCTGGACATTCTCCGTGAGTTTTTTCCTCATCTGCTCTGCTTGGATTGCGAACAGCCACGGTTCTAAAGAGTTCGTAGACCTTGTGACACCATCAAAAAACCTTCGTGCTTTGCTAGCACTGTGAGACTTCCTCTGGATGTGGATATATGACCTCCAAAGAGACTGGTTGCTAGGATACCGTTTCAGAGCCTCTGTTAGTGCCTCTCGCAGAGGATTCAAAGGATAAACACTAATTTTCATGTGGAATCTGAGTAAACTTGTATGCAGCAGTGTGACAGCTTCAAGAGCAGTGGGAAAATTCTGAGTGCCAGAATTCTCTCCAGAATTTTCACATTTCTGTGGATCAGCAGCTTCGAGTTTTTTGGAAGTCTGTGCATATATTAATACCGCGGCATCAATCCCAACAGTCAAATACTGGAACAGGGCATAGCAACCAACCAAGTTAACCAGCTGATTAGCACCACTGACCCGATCCTGATCGGAAACTGGCGTTTTGCTTAAATGATCTTGCAGCGCATGCTCGTACGTTTTACGAGCTTTCAGGACACTCACAGGTAACACTTGTCCGCTGTAGGGCGCATATGGTCCACTTTCAGCCAATCTGGTCAGTATGTGAACAGCACGTGATGTAACAGCCCCTTCTATACTTTCCAGCCGTTCCACTTCCAGCTGAGCATAAAGCAGACTGAGGCTGCAGAGCTGGGGACTCTTCAATCCTCCTGCCCCTGCCGTGCAAAGAGCCGTGTCAAATACCTTCCTGGCATCGTCGATGTTACCAAGCAGCCATTCCAGGTAGGCATACAGTTTCCAGAGAGAAAGGTCGTTTCGGTTGTCAGGTGCTTTAAGGAGATTCTTGGCCAACTTTTTACTCTTCCTCCCTTGTGCTTTCAGCTTCTTCTTCTTTTTTGCTTGGAGACACTGAACAACCTGCAGGGAAGAATAAACAAAAGAGATTTTGAGAGGGGTGGGAGAAGAAAGGGGGAAAAAACCCTCCCCTCACAGCATTTTTTAATTCCATTACTGTGTTTGTTTTCACACTGTTCTGTATTTCACCACCAAGCACATCTGCTGCTACTGGCATTTCCCGATTTGAGCACTTAGTCCTACAAGACTTCGTTTTCATCAATATTTATTTTCAGTCAATATAAACATTAATACACACCACAAAAATGATTATATGCAGATTCCTCATTACCTTCAGTACTTCATACTGTAACCAACAAATGGCCAGGTTCGATTTTTCCTTTCCTGAAAACAGCAGGAATAGAACCTGAAACACATTCTGTATGAACTCCTCTCCTTCTTTACAGTGGCCTACGTGATGTCTCCCTCGTAGCATCGTGTCCATATGACCAATGCTGTTGAATCCAGAAAGTGGGAAATCAACAGCAGTCAGTGGCTTTTCCTCAGAAAGCCCGCTGTCGAAGATGGTATTTTCATCCATGGCAATGTAGAGGTTGGAAGGAAAGAGTTTACTTGTACATGGAACTCCCAGGAATTGCAAAAACGAGTACAGCAGCTGACGTTGAAGATCTGGATTAGGAAGCTGGATTAACGATGGTCCGAGATCATCAAATAATACCTAAAAAATCCAAATTAAACCAAACGGTGTTAATTTATGCAATCTAATAAAATTAGCAAACCTGTAATTTACGTAATTAAAGAATCTTTTCAAGTCCATCCATACTCATAATTACTATGAAAGGGTAACAGAACGTCATTCAGATTAAACCCAGACAAGTTAAACAAGCCATGTGTCTTCCAGTCAGACTGTAAATCTGCTCTCCAGGGATTTCCTTGCCCTTAGTATCACAGACCTCCGCAGCAAACTTACACAATGAAGGTCTGAAAGATATTATCGCTGACCATTTAGTATATTTTTATTTGAAAGTCAGCGGGGGGAGGTGGGCAAGCAGCTGTGTCGTGCTTCACTGCTGCCCGGGGTTAAACCACAACACTGGCTTGACCTAGCTCCCGGGAAGAAAAAATCCAATTATCTGACCTGAAGGCAACAAACCCTTTGTTTACTTGATGCATACATCATCTTAAACACAGATTTCTGTGATACTGCCACATACAGATGAGAGAAATCACAGCACAGCAAAGACCGACTGCTTGCCAACAGCCTTTTTCCAAAGTTTGCCATGAGCTTCCCATGGATTTCGGAAGTCTCAGCACAAAACCTCAGGTAAATTTTGAATTCCGAACAAAGGTGAGAATTTTTCCTAAATGAAGAAAAGTATTACTCCTCCAAAATATCCACTGGCAATGAATTAAAATGAAAGGATAATTCATCTGATCATCTCCCCTTGCTTTATCATATCACAATGACCTGTCTTTCTGGATCTTCACAATCATCTTCAATTTCCTCTTTGCTTTTGTCTGGCCTCCAGGGTAACCAATGCCTTGCTTCACGAGAATATTCAATATCCAACCAAATATGCCACTTGGGGAGAGTTTTATCCTTTATTTCTTGATCCTCATCTATATCTTCTTCATCATCATCATCATCTAAAATCAAATCAAGACACCCACACAAGATTATGAAAGAAAAATTAATCCACCAAATTCAAAGGCCAGACTTGACATACAATTTAACTACTTTAAAGAAGTAAACAAATTCGGTGTTAATAGATGGGACACAGGACAGAGCTGAAATCCCCACATCACAGTTCTCGGTTTTGACACCAACTCTGTACGAGTAGGAGGTTTCCAAACTTTCTGAACCAGTGAATCAGTGTCAGCACTTCAACTTTCTCCACAGGAGACAAGAAAACACTGGTAGGCTAGGGACCACCTTTATCAACAGCAGTTTGCACGCAACAGCCAGGACTCAGTCATCTTTCTGGGCAACTTAGTTCTTCCCTTCATACGCGGGCACACAATCTCAAACAGGCTCTGTGAACTCATGTGCACAAAACACTTTGAGAAAACCACTGTTACGGAGAAGGCAGCACTGTAGCGTCAAACCTCGCAAACCAAGCTTGGCAACGTCGCTCTGTAATACCTGCTGTTTTCAGCGCTCCAGCGTGCAGCTGAAACAACCGATGCAGTTAAACACACAGGAAAGGAAGAGCTTAACCACATCCCACTTTTATGATGGGCTGTTAGATACAATTAACATATTTTTCTTGTGACAGCAATATATTAATTCTGTGCTGGAATCAATGAACTAGGGCGGGCTAAGGGAAAGTTTGTAGATATTTTTCAAATGCTTTCTTCTTCCTTACTGAGGAAAAAAAAAATTACGGTTACCTGCACTACTCTTTGGGTACAAAGATCAGGCCATTTCTACACCACCTCCAAATTCTCGATCCTGACATTTGCCATTAACTAGGTGAAACACTCCCACTCACAGTTCTTAAATTTCAGGTAAAACAAAACGGGCCGTGGCAAGATTCTTTCTCTCTATTTTTCGTGATCTGTAGCCTCCCCTTTAGTCAGCATCTCCACAATCTAACCCAAGTTTGAAAAGAATGACGTAGTTTAGAGATTACACTGGATTATCTATAGCACCTGAACCGTTGGTCTTGACACGCATGGGGAAAAGCGCTGATGTACGCCAGACCTGCCCAAGACTGGCCGTGCTTCTCTGCTCTATACTGAGTCTTCTCAGTTTGTGGGCAAAACGTCTGTGGCCATCAGCAGTGGAACTGCTCACCTCAGTTAAGGGGCAAGGAAATTCCATCTTAATCCAAGGACAAGGGAAACACAGGCTCATTTTTCAGTTCCTTTGTTTAGCAGAAGCAGAGCCAAACTTGCTTCATTAGAGTTGCTACAGCAGCAGGAGCAGCAAAAGCCGGAACAGCTCATCTTTGGTCTGGTCAGACACATTCCAGCGCCCTGCTTCCCTTCAAGACACGTGCGTCTGTTTGAGAAATGGTCCTTTACATTAACAGAAGCACTGCACACCGTAAGACAAGGTGGGACTCAGCAGCAGGGAGGTGTTTTCGGGATCCCTGCTCACCCAGAAGCACTCCAGCCAAGTGAAGACGATTCACAAAGAGAAAGGAAAGATTTTCCTCCTACTTCTCCTACTATATAGTTGCAGTAAGTAACTGAAATCTGATTCTGGAAGTAGAATCATCAAGCTAGGAATCCCTGAGGCAACTCTCATCTAATACTATCATCCCACCTGCTCTGCCAATACGATGAAAGGGTCTTAAGGGAAGGCTCCCTTCCACTCTGGAAGGGCATGGGTCTCCACCACTCCCTTCCACTCTGGAAGGGCATGGGTCTCCACCAAGTACTCACACCTTTAGCCTTTTCAGCACCGAGTGGAGGAGGACATGCCATCCTCTCCCTTAATTCTCATCCCTAAGAAGGGCAACAATATTCCATAAACAATACCACACACAACGCAACACTTGCTTTTCCTTGTAGAGTGTGACATACTTTATCTTAATCCTGGTAAATATTTTTTAACACTTGTATGCAAACACACAGGAAGAAACAGCTGGTATCATTCTCATCAAAATGTTTAGAAGAACAGGTGGACATGCAACTACACAAACAGACATGGGCATACCAGGCTTAACAGCAATCCAGCCACCCTTTTCCTGTTGGTGCATCCATGCTTTCCAGCCTCTTGCTCCTTTTTCCCCAATTCGTGGTTCTCCACTATCCCAAAAGGGTTCAAAGAATTCCACCTGTTGTTTTGGGCAGGGGAAACAAAATAAAACATACAGGGCAATCATTTTTGCTGTTGTACGGACACTACCTGGGTCAATTTAGGTTTTCTACACCCTATAAGCACTTATGTGGGTGCAAATTCTCTATCTGAAGACTTTGTTACGTGCTGCCTAAGAATCAGCAGGAACAACCGAGTACTTCAGTTATGCCTGTGGCACAGCAGGGCTGTCATCAGCTCTACTCATGAACATACAGATTGTTTTCAAAAGGTAACAGGCTTTAAAGAAAGCAAGAGACTTTTACGCCAAATGTCCTACACAGATCATTCAAGGGTGAAGATCCAAAGACCCCAAGACAAGGCTTTCAGAAACCAAAATCTCCGCTCCCCCCTGTCTTCCATGGGGCCATGAAGAATTTGGCTAATGGAATGATAATTCAGACAATCATGGTCAGATCAAAATGTTACAGTTGGACGTGAATATGACTGGACTGAGGATAAGAGGAAAAGATCAGTAAGACTCTCTCAGGTTTCTAGGGTGATCAGCAACCTGAGGGTACCTTCCAGTAAATCAGAAGTCCAGGGTTCTAGTCCTGACTTTGTCACTGCCTGTATGCAATCTGTCATCTTTAGATTCATCCATTCCGCCCCTGCTTTGTGTATACTTAGCTCTATTAACTGTCTCTCTCCTGTTACATGCTTCTGCTGTGTACCAAACCTTGGCTTGGACATTGACATGTGACTGTAAATAAAGATATTAACAATAAAATTTACTCTAAGAAAAATCAAGCATCACCATATCAGAAAATGCAAGGCTTACAGCAACTTAAAATCTAATTCTGCTCCTCCTGGATTTATTCTTTGCTCCGAGCGAGACAGTTAACTGTGAAAACAGTAGGGAAACAAGTAATTCAAGTTGAGTCATAACGCTTCTGTAAGAGGGCAGAATGTGGGATCAGCTGTAAGTCTGGCATTTTCCTATTTTCAAGAATGGCACTTTCCAATTCAAACATCGTCCAGTTAAACTGAGGTTCCTTTCTTAAGAATTTTCAACACTACCGATAATCTTGCAGTTTTTCAACCGATTGGAAGTATAACTCAAGCTTTACCTGTGTAACTATACAAAATCTCCCCTCCTGCATGATAATTATGATTGAACTCTAAACTCTTGGCTCTTTAAGAGGACACTGCTATTATTTAAATCACAAGATTTCTCCAGTAGTGGTAACAGCATAAATCTAGAGAGCAAAAAATGGAGTCTCAGTAGTGGTTGCTGGGGAAGAAGGTGCAGTAATAGAAGGAAAGTTAATTTCTGTCCTCTACGGTAGCCCGGCTGCCTAACTGGTGGCCCTCTCTACCACTCATTAAAAAAGGAAGCAGCCCCCAACAATTCAGTGCTACACTGGCAACAGCCCCCTCTAAATATTAACTTACTGATTATTGTTGGGGTGCATGCCCAACATTCTCCTGAGCCAATCAAGAGAAAAATTGATTTAGTACTTTAAAAGAATAAGCTGAATGGAATCTCACGGGTCAAATAAAAGATACTTTAAAGCATGAAGGTATTCCTAATGTAGCCATCAAAGAACTATTGACAACAACAGATAACGGAGAACCTAAGGAATGTTTACAAGAACTGTCTAGAACAGAAAGAGATTATAGGTCCTATCAGCTTTTGTCATCAACAGAAACAAAACAACAGCAATTTTGGGGAAAAAAAAGCAGGGGAAGTGTTAACTAGACACTGAGACTGGTCAGCCAGCTCATTTTTTTCCCCTCTTTAATTAGTAAGAACAAAGATATGAAATAAAATCACTGGTTATCACTCTTCTATGATACACAGCAGAAGCAGCCCTTTGGCATGTAGTTCCAGAGGACCCACAAACACTTTTGCAATGCATGCAGCACCCTGAAGAACTGCAAAGTAGGTTGTGATTCAAAATATTTCTCTATGTCCTTAAAAATTCATCAACATTTTTCTGCTACAGCATTCTCTGTAATGCACAAGAACATACACCCATTTAAATGGAAATTGCTACCTGTCCCCTGGTTGGCAGATCTTTTACACTGTCGGGTTTAAAGAAGGTGAAGTCAATCAGAGCTTGAAACAAAGACACTGCTTTCTCAGAATGGCCAGCCTGTCTCAGAAAGTGGCACTGCTGAACAAATATAGCTGTGAAGTAAAGAAGATGAAAGTTTAATATTTCAAATAAATTTTCTTGCAAAGTATTTTATTACAGCCCACAAATATATGAAAGACACATATGAAGTGCTGTAGAGCATAATGGTTTTGGAACAGTATCAAAATCCAAAACACGGGGATTAACTAGCAAAAATGCATACCAAAATTGTTGGTTTAATTAACTTTAAGACCTCCCACTTTAAATGCGCCAAAGAGACTTTTTATTCTATGCCATGCATGCACTGTCCTTGTTGATGAATAAAAGTTACACGCAATGGTCCCGACTTCAGCTTACCCAACACGTGTCAGAGCGGATCACCGCCCTCTCTGAAGATGCTGAGCGTTGTTACAATTCAGAGAGTGATAACAAAAAAATAATCTTTTTTGCCTGATTTTTGCATGAGATAGTTACACTGGTAACATGCGGTAATATGCCATTTTCATTCCAATTGTCATTCCCATTTTCTTCTCTTTTACGTGAGAACACAGTTAGGAGAAGTCTGGTCTTTTGGCCAAAGTACTACTGCTTGAAAGTAGAGAAGAATCCTATCCCTTGCTCTTCTACAAATTATTTCTATAATCAGGGCCACATCTCTACTACGCACTGAGCCTCAAGTCTCAACTCAAAAAGGGAAGCAAAGCCCCATTTTTTCTATTCGTATCTTTGCAATGCAATGAGGGTCTTAAATGAAAGGGCTGGAGAAATAACAGGTATTATAAACACCTCTATTACTAGGCAATTCAAGGACTTTTCAGAGCTATTCCATCACTCCAAGTTACACTCACATCTTTACAAAACAGTGGCTATTCAAAACCCAAACTGCTTTAAATCGTAATCTTAATTGGCTTGCAAAAAAAAAAAAAAAAAAAACCCAACCAAAACCAACCCTAAAATCCATGAATCAAGACTTTAAATAATTCATTGATAGTTGTGGAAACAGTTCTTCAAAAACTATTGTTTCTTCACAAAATGCATTGGTTTGGGAGAGCTTTAAAAAAATCAAAACATTTAAGTGTCCAGATTCTCATATGCAATAGCAAAGGTTAGTATCAATTACTTTTAAGGATCATCTTATTTTTTAATACTAAGGAAGTGGCAAATTATTTACTCCTTTTACCTGTATTCAGATGTACATCAGATGCGTGCCCATAAAAATTTGAATTCGGCTAGAATATACAAACTAGGGAATATACAAACCAGGCATTTCTCTGATTTTCCCGCAAAGTCAATGACTGTTTCTGGTAACAAAGACACTGACGTTTCTGAAGATATTTAAACAACAAAATTATGTTTAAGTACATAACAGAATCTTCCAAAGTATTTTAACCCATTTAGACACTGTGCCCAACTGACAGTGAAAAAAATTGTCCTTTCCTAGTTTCTAAGCTTCAAACAGATGAACTTTGATTAAAATAGTCTGAACGTAGAGAATCTCTCACCAGGAATTGCTGCCAAACTGGAGCCAAAAATAAATTATAGCATAAGATTTTCTGAGTGAAGAAAAAGATACTTGAAGAAATGCAAAGATCAGCATTTTCTTTGTGGTAAAAGCTGAAAACAGCATAAATACATACTTAATTCTGTCCATGATGCTAACACACTTCTGCAGCTGAACTGACCTGAAAGATAAGGAAGTTTCTCCCCAACCAGTAGGTACAATTTGAAAAACAGGACTCCCTTTTCCACAGCAAAATTTGAGAATGCTTGCCTTCATCTGCTTTATATTAACAATTCCTAGTAAATTTAAAATATTACTAATCGGTACTTCATATTTAATTGAATATTATAGATCATTTTTTCCTTAAATTTTTACCTGCTTAAATGCTGTGTTTTAAAAAACCCACCCACCGTTTTCCAAGCAGGTAGTACTGCATACTGAACTGAACGCTAGATGGCATAGTCCACCACTATTTAAAATTAGCTCTTAACATTTTGTCATTAGCAAAGGTCAAAGGTTGAAGATACAAGCCTACCATACATCTACGCTGCTACTCACCTCATAATTCATTTGTGAAACTCTCTGTATACTTATCTTAACAAACCATTTGATAATCTTCCTAATACGTACACTGGCAGTTCAAGTTCAGCCCAAGAATTACATAGCTGAGTCACTAAAAAACGATCTCAGATCGGGAAGTCTCTCCACTGGAAATTACTCCACTCCTATAATTTGAATTCCAAAAGGGAAAAAATCCCCAAACCCCTCAGCAGTGTTCATAAAAAAATGACTACAGCCTTAATACAGAACTACGGGACATTAAGAATGGCACAGAAACACAAAGTTTGAGTTCATTTTCACTTTAACCTATGTCTAGACATTGCCAAGAAACAAGTATTTGGAAAAATGTCAACTGATCCTGTACAGTTAACTAGTTAAAGGAACTCCACTAAAAAACAAACCAACAAATTTCTCATAGCAGTTGACAAACTGCATTTCATGAGTCAAATACATTCTGTGCAGGGAAACAGGGTGAAAGAAAAACCATCCTGTTTGAAAAAATAGATGCTGAATAAAACCTTTGTCCTGAGAACCATTCATCGTGGTTAGTGTACAAAGTGACTGAGGTGTTGGAAATCAGAGACCGTAGAAGCAATTAGAAGCTATCAGGCAGTACATTATCCATCTGCCAGCGCAGGATTTTCCCTTTACAGCACTTTTTCCAGTGCTTGATTCAAGATGAATTAATCGAAGATCTGAACACCTGAAACTAGGTTGTAACCCGGCATCCCAACCTAGAAGTCCAGAATGGATGTTGCATAACAGAGAGCATCATGGCTCAAACAGAAGTTACAGGACATGGATGAAAACAGAGGTTCCTTGGACTATGCCACACATGAACAAATGTGGATGCTTCATAATAGCCTCCTCTAGATTTAAAATGAACCCTCCTCGGTGTATTCGTAGATTAAGACTCATAATGACCCCCCCGAGGTAGAGAGGCAAAATTGAAATGCGATAGGTTAAGTCATTTTGCTCCAAATAAATTTAAAGCTCATGCCAGAATTGAGCATGAACTCGTTTCTTCCCTGGATCCAGTCCAGCATCCTAACCATCTGACTAAACTCCCTTCCAGGGATAATTATATAATAAATTGTGAGTGGTAGGTATATGCATACAATAAATACAAAAGTCATGATCACATGGTATTACAGTTTAGAATTCATCTTCCAACTGGGATGCTCAAGAAAATCTCAGACTTCCCACGTCCCTTCTCTTTTCTGAATTAAAGTAATTAACTATAAAACTTCTGAACAAGGGATAATTGTTTCTTTCACAAGCCAACTTGTTTTTTTTAATAAACATTTTTCAAAGCTAAAAGCACATCTCTTAGCTGCTGGCTGCAATTCTCCAGCCTTAGTATTGGTACTGTAAACCGCCCAGCACATTAGACTCTTCTGAATGTTGTATCACAAACCCTCCTGGGGAAGAAAAGCAGCGGCTATATCCATATTTGGTTGGGATATCTGCTTTAATTCTCAGCTAAGAAATCAGGATGCCAGGCATTTTAAAGAGAATAAAAACTTCCTGTAATAGACAGGAAAGTCTATTCTTATAGAGAATGCCGTCAACTCCTGTGAAGTCCATTGTGACCGTAACATGAACAAGAAAGAACCTTACCTAGCATAGCTTCTTCTGTGCCAGGCAGCGGAGGATGTGACACCATGCTGCCATCCTGCACAGCTGCCAATGTCGTCAAACATTTTCCATAGAGACTATTGATTTTTGAAACAGAAAAGGTAGTGAACTGACTTTGACAGAACAGGAGATATTTCTTCCACAGCTCTGGATTGTTGGGGTGTAAGAAAATTAGCTTCTGCCATTCTTTGATCAAAGCTGGTGGTTCCCAGAATTCCCTGCAAATCTTCAGCCTGGCAAGTTTCAGATCAACATTGCTTGGATTGCTTTCAATTGCCCTCTCTAAAATAGCCAGTTTCTTTTCTAAGATTAACTTCAGTGATTTTCTTCTTCCTTCCTGCTCTCCCTTACTGGCGTATGGGCTAGGTCCTCTCATCAGCTCATCCTTAAAACAAAAAGAAAGATCATTACAACATTAGGGAGAATTGTCACTAGAATCACAAGAAGAATGCTGACATTTGTGAAGATGAATTTACAGCTCATTCTTCACCAACAGGAGATACACAGTCCTAAACAAATGAACTACAGTATAATGTTCACATATTTAGGATTTAGAATAAGCAACCAGCTCTGTCAGCACACGTACCTGAAAAGAAACAAATTCCATCCAAGCATTAATATCTCTTGGGTTTTCTCTGACTTTCTTGTTATGTTCTTCCACTTTTGCCATTAGAATGGAGTTAAGCTTTATCCCAGGCTCTTGAACTGTTTGCTGCGTATCTACAGGCTCATGGTCTGCACCTTTGCACCCTTCTCCTTGTAGCCACGCTGTAGTTGATGGATCATAAATCCCAAGAGGATTTACCTCCTTGGTGTTGGAGGCATCATCAGTTTCCATTTGGAGAACTGGTATAAAAGCAGTTGGGTCAGATGGAGAACTTTTACTGCAAACAGGAATCCCATCCGTGTTCAGCACCTTCACATTGTTCTTTGAGAAGTAGCGCTCAGGCTGCCTCTGTAATTGCTTCCTTTTTGATGCAGAACTGTCCCAAGTTATACACTGTTTCTTTGCATCTATGCCAAGACAGGACTCTCCTCTCCTTTTATATCTTAGAAGGAAAAACACAATTAAACATCTTCTAAAACATGTTAGAAAAGATAACTCCTTTTTGAAAGAAAGCGTGGAAGAAGTACTTTAATCCAAATTGACCCAAATAATGTATGCATTGGCCTTCAAAAGTGTAAGAACCTGGTAATTTTCTCCTTACTTAAGACTTCCATTTGTACATTTTTTTCATTGCCATCACAACTTTCACTATCAATTTATCACTTCTGAGTTCAACAACATCTGTCATACTCAGCAGAAGAAAAGCATTTTTTTCCTCCTATCATTTTAAGCCATGTAGGCAAACCTGGAGAAAGAACAGACTGCATTATTTAAGGCTATTTAGATTAGATTGTTTTAAACTAAAAATCAGACACCAGTAGTTTGGTCCCGTAATATCCTTCTGTATCCCTAAGCCACTATCCATTTCATATGCCAAAAAGTGGGCGGGGGAGTGGAGAGGAAAGAGAGACCAGGTTCACAAAGGCCACAATAATCCTATGGATTAAGAAAGGAAAATACCATCTTAAAATATTACCAAGAATGTCATCGCAGTAGCAGACATAGCAACGTGCAAAGCTAAAATAACACTTTTTGTCTCAAACAATAGCTGACAATCCAAAGGCGGCAGAAAATTGGAATGGATTGTAACCAGGCCATTTTACTGCAAAAGTATATACACTACAAAGATAAAACCCATAAATCCTTCCTCCTCCACAAATAATTACTTTTTATATATGGTAAACAATTTTCCTTGAGACGATCAAGAAGTAAGTGTACATCCATAATGCACAAGTCAAGTGTGGGGTCCTTCAGATGGGCTTCTCCGTTAACGCGGGGAAATGTTCTGAAGGGTCATCATGGCACTAAGGATGCTGAGCAAGCTCTTTCATCTACAGTCATTTGAAACGTAGCAACGCATAGGACAGATGCCCTTCGGTACAATGTCTGCATGACTCAACACAATCTGTTTGCTAGGGAAGTATCTGGACCTTTTTTTTGCAAGGGTATCAGTACTTAAGTAACTAAACCTCTTGCCAAAGCTAGTACGAAATAATCAGTACCTTTATTTCCCTTTCATACACAGAAAGGGAACAACAGAGCTCAAGAGGGGCACTCGCCCCAAGATGATCTCTCACAGAAGCCAGGATTTCCAGTGGTTGACACACTGGCTTTAAACTGAAAGCGGGGAGATTTAGATTAGATGTAAGGAAGAGATTCTTCACAGTGAGGGTGGTAAGGAACAGGTTGCCCAGAGAAGCTGTGGATGCCCCCTCCCTGGAAGTGTTCGAGGCCAGGCTGGATGAGGCTTTGAGCGACCTGGTCTAGTGGAGGGTGTCCCTGCCCATGGCGGGGGGTTGGAACTGGATGATCTTTAAGGTCCCTTCCAACCCAAACCATTCTATGATTTCTGACCTCAAAACCATGCTTCTGCATCTGCCCCACGCTGCCATCTCCAGGTGGCAGTTCTACACCTTCACATGCTGGCAGTCTACCACACAGAGAATGGTTTTAGAAAAAAATCAAAAACATGCACTTTATTCCCATGTTTTCATGGCATCTTTTTGCCTTTTAAAATATTTCTGCCTAGTGCCAAGTCAAATTTTGAAATAAACCATCTTATTTTCTCATCTTCTGCATAAGAAATTCACAACCAGACTCGAGTTAATGCATCTTGAGATAGGGATTCTGTGACAGTTTGAATACCAATAGAAACCAACATACGGTACCTTGCTATGTCCCCTCGATACAGGGACTTGTAGGCCCAGTTTGCAGGGTCTGGTTTCTTGTCCATTCTGAAGGTGTCTGCTGTGAAAGCCTGGATATCATCAAGCCAAATAATGCGATTGCTGGTAAGATTTGATGTTTTCTTATCTAGACTGAAGAAAGTGAGAAGTAGTATATTCTAAACATTGGTGAATATATTCAGCATTTACAAAACTCATGAAATACTGCATTTCTGTAGTCAGAATAATTTAGTTTACTCAAAGTCATGGTACGTGATCCATCACTGCAAAGTCACTCTGGGAAAGAAACGACGAGAAATACACTAATAGGAGCATCAAAACAAATCACAAACACTCTATGCACTTCCAGAAACTGAATTTAGGATTAGGAAAGGTGATACCCTGATTTAACCAATTAATTGCTTGGTAAGCTATAATCTAAAAGCTGAATGTTACTACTATTAAAATTTACTTTTATCTTTCTTAATTGTAGCATCTTACTAGAAGAGGATAATCTGTAAGAGGCTTACGTTGATTAGCTATAATTATACCCATGCATTTGATAAAATAACGTGCAAAGTGCTTTATGGATTGCAGTTGTACAAAAGAACTTAAGTGGAAATTGCCACCTGCCTCTGAGCTGAACTTCCAATCTGAATGCATGTTACAAATATATAACTTCGTTACAGTCTTGAGAAGCTCTCTAAAATTTCACCAAGACCTATTGCATTTAAAGCAATTTTGTGGTTCAGGTTTCAACAAGAGTCTCCTGAAAACTCAATATTCTCTCAGTATGGAAAGAAGTGCAAATAGATACCCTGGAAGAACTTCAAGCCTTTCATTTTGGCAAAGCACTGGCTGCTTGGCCCAGCCAGGCAAACAGCCGATGAACCAGGTTCAGCACCTAATTCCATTTCATCCAGCCCACACACCCTTCCGGCAAAGGCAAGAGTGACTGGGCACAGCAGAATGGTCTTAGCAGCCCAATGATTGTTACTATGCTTCCTCACAGCCCAGTAAGCCTTTGCGGCCACAAGCCAACAACAGTCTTCCTACAGGAGGTGGTAAGGGTGGCTGGAGGCAGCAAACTCCTCTGGTAGCACTGCTGTTCTTCCACAATGTTCACAGCCCTTGGCACAGACACGTGCCCACCAACCCAGGCTCTTGGCTCCTGGTAAATCTGCCTTAGGAAAAGTAGTAAAACTGGGGGAAAGTCCAGAACTGCCTGGACAACACCCATCTGTAACAACAATTCCTCAGGGTCACCAAACCTCACTGTCCCCAGGAGCAGCTGCAGTGGTGTGAATTAGAGCCAGAGCTGCTGATGCTAACATAAAAACAGGAATTAGGGAATCAAAGAGAGGTGAGATGGCTGCTCAAACTAGCAAACATGATGAGAAACGGGGAAAGGTGACTTACATAGCCAGCTAGATTGGGCCACTTCAAATGAAATGATCCAAGTCCCATAGACTGAGAAACGCACAGCTGAGTATGCCAAACCCGAATACTCAGTGTGTTCACAGAACCTCTTTTACTGCTCAAAGATCATGCTAGTCACTAGCTACCTATTTTCTTGTTCCATATAAAAATGACACCTCCACTAATTACACGGTACTTTAGAGTTCTTGGGTTTAACAAAAAACGATCTGGCAAAACAGTTTCAATTGTTCAAATACTCATCTGGATGTACCATGAGCAAGAAGTATGAAGCACACCGCACAGGCCAATAAATGGCTGGACATAAAAGAAATGTTAAATTGTACAACACACTTTGTCTGAATATGGAAAAGAAAGGAAATGTTAGCTCTGTGAGGAGGAAGTTATATCACAAGGCAAACACAGCTGTATGTTGGGACTTTTGCACTAATTATGAATAATGTTTAATGCAACCTCTCCCCAAACTCCCACAGTACCTAATAGATCCATGGAAGGAAACAAGAGGCTTACAAAAATTCAAGGTAAGTCTCCACATGTCTTTAAAAATGCATTTCATTACCACCATACCATGCTTTGTTCTCCAGAACAGTACTTCACTGAATACTTCAGTCACAGTTTCTCAGATATGATTAAACAAGTGTTTCTAATTCTATTGTCACTGCTTTGAATGCAGGTTTAGTCATACGCAGCTGAGAAAAAACTACTCACCAGTGGCAAGAATTTAATTCATAAAGTTGAAGAGACAAGAACACAATGAATTTACACCTTGCATAGTATTAACAAATACATACTTTGCTGCTGCTTCCTTTTCGTGACTTCTACTACTTTTTGTGGCTTTGTCCTTGACGTGCCTAGTGTCCAGGTCTAATTCACTGCTACTGGAGTCCCCTTTGGTTTTCTTTTTTGTCTTCTTATAATGGTGATGCTTTTTCTTCTTCCTTTTCTTACTCGACTGTTTCAGACTCTCATCTGAATCACTTTCCCCTGACAAATCTGATCTGGAAACAGCCCTGCTTGGAAACAAATATACACATATCCATCTTCATCTGTATATTTAAGTAGTAAAACTGTAAAGAAATATCACCATGAGCAAGTTCAGAATCATTTAACCCTTCTTTAACCTTTATTCTCCCTGTATTTTTGGAGAAGAGTTAGCAGCAACACATACAATGAAAGTGATATGAATTTGCATTAAATGACAACTGTATTTTTTCAGTGGCTGGAATTACTGACAAGCAACCTTGAAGTTTTAATCATCAAAGGTATTTTGATGTGTGATCTGTACGAATATCCATTTGTTATCGTCGCCAAATTAAAGAACATGACTGAGCTGATAAAATTTCCTAACTTGGCTACGATAACTTAGGAGAAGCTAAAAGGATGAGAAATCCTTCAGGGTGACCTGCAAAAAAGTCTGCACCTTTTGTTTCCTTGTTTCTTTATGATTTATGTAAGAAACATCAAAAACATGCTTAAAAATCACTTCTGGGTTAGAAATTGAAACCTCACCTCTCGAACCATTTTTGATGACTACTGACTTAATGTTATAATATAATGCAATATCAAACACTACATGCAACAGGCAACTGGCTGACTGAGAGATCACAGGAAGGACTGATAGCTTTGACAGAACACACGTATAGGATCGGACATACTACATACGCTCCCATACGTAGTGGTCAGCTGAAACAGTGCAGGTCTTCTCCAACCCTTAATTAAAGCACAAGCCCTTTTGAATGGTTTTTCTGGTATCTTTCAATAAATGGAAGGAGTGACAAGTCTCAGTATTTCTAATACAGCAATAAAGGAAAATGCAGTTTCGGAAGCAAGGCACCTTGGAGAAGAATCTTACACAATTTATTTAAGGGCACTAAGACAACAGAAGCTATGGGAGAACCATTAGCAGGCCCTTAAAAAAACACCCCCACACACTCCCCCAACCCAAAACTCCCCCAAAACCACCAACTACATTGAACACCAATTATGTTTCACTGAACTGAGAATGTACCCTAGTAACAGGCAAAAAGATCAAACCTTTCCCAGTACTCTACCTTTTGACAAATTCTTTTTGAAAGATTAATTAAATGTGGTGGGTTTACTATGTCATTCAATCTGAATGGTAATTTGTAAATTCTTTCGTTTCATGACATTCAAGTCCTGAAAAGATTTGAAGAAATATATGCACAATATATGACTGATTAACACAACAGTGATTCCATTTCAATCCCACCATAAATGTAAATATAAGAGTAAGGATATAAAAAGACGTATCCAGCTGTGATTGTTATTATTAAGACATTCTCCATTATGACCACCAACACTCATTGTAAACACTGGAGCTTGTATCAAATTAAAAGTGAGTTATAGCAAGATATGGCAAGTACAGCAACCATTCTAGTGAAAGTATCCAAACTAGTTCTTCCGCAAACACAGCTGCTTAAAGCTCATTTTTGTAAGAGAGTATCATCACCCACTCCAGGGATCAGCACTTTCTACACAGCCACACAACCTGATACATGTAATGTTTCATTATTAAAAAGTAAAAACTGAACTGTGAAATGGCTGATTGAACTGGTTTTCACAGAGAAATCACAAAGATGATGCTTAATCTTTACATTATTTCAAGGGTCACTTAGGACATTCAAAAGCTAATGAAGAATCATGATCACTCAGTTCCCTTTCCATTCCGAAATAACAATGATCTAAATGCAGCTGTGAGAAAAATAAAATGGGAATGTGATTGCTTAAGTATAATTTCTCATTATTTTAAGTTAAAGGACATGGAAGCATTATTCATACTTTCATATATGACTCAGTTCAGGCCTTTTTAAATACTGAAGAATGGAATGAAAAGCAGCCCTAAAACCTCCTGATTTTGGTTTCATGTAACAAAAGATAAGCAGGACATAAAGAGGCTATTTCAAAAGATACTGAAGTATAGTCTACCTTATTAGTGGTGATTTTTCAGGGATGAGATTTGCAACTTCTGTAGTACGCTGATGCAGTAATAGTGCCTCTTCGGTAGAGAAGCTTGGGTTACTAAGCCAGTCCAATTCTGCAGGTAAAGAAAAGTGTGAGAACAATACAGATTAGCTTGCTGTGCTTTTTAAAGCTGGGAGTTAATCTAGTCAGCAGACAGCTAAATTTGCAGCAAATGTCACTAGGTCGTGTAATAGTTGAGCATATTGGAAGGCAGCCCATGAAATTTCCATGTAGTGGAACACTAGCTTTTAATGAGGTAAAATATTTAGGAGCTGGAATCTTCACCTGACATCAACCTAAGTTTTAAAAACCCCATTTAATAATACTTTAAAGTTCATACTGAAAGCAGATAATATATTTTGTACACTGCTATACACTTAAGAAAAAACGCAAACCTGTCCAATATTCATTTTTCCAGGTAAAGCTTCTAACCTTATACATTTGCAAACTGTATATGTTATATATGTATAATTATAGAAGATCTTGTACCTTCACATATTTTATATTATAATTATTATGTACAATATATAATAAATATATTTACATATTTGACTTCAGAGGGTTAAACTGAAAAATACAGAAGTACATAATTACGTGAAAGGTTTAATTAATGAATTCAATATAATTTATGCAATTACAAAAATGTACTTCAGTCACTGTATGGAAAATATTTTTAAGGCTATTTTATTGATAGGGACACCCATTGCTGGCGAGAACACTCTAGTGTTTTATACTAGGTCAAAATGTACCACTCGATTCTCAGTTCTCTAACCATCAAAATCATTAGACTTTCAAATAGTGTGAAAAAAGGCTAATTGATGCTAATTTTGATATATTAGTCAGCATTAAGCATTCTGTATCTAGACCTCAGTCATTTCAGTCATCGGGTAAGATCAGATACTGACAGGATGTGGAGGGGGAATTTTCTGCCATAATTTCACTGACATTAAAAACTTAAATAACAATTGTCACAGAGATTTCATTTCTAGGATTCTTTTAAGTAGATGAAATTTTCTAACATATTAAACAAGTGTTATTTCACATAAGCACAGAATGTAACATCAGCCTCTCTGGTGCCAGACCTCAGGAAATAACCAAAGCAACAAATTTTGTCTCCTCTGCCTGTTTTCCCTGCTCTTTACAACCATTTTCGCCTCCATGTTCTTCCTGTCACACTCTTGTCTTTGTCACTGCGCTGACCTCTAACCTTAAACAGCACGAACTCGGTGTCTGCCAAGCCATGCATCTCTCCTCCTTCTAAAGTATTTCTTTCAGAAACAGCTCTTCATACCAGAATTTTTCCTTCCATGTCACATCCCTGAATTGTTGTCCACAAAAGGATTTAAAACGGAGCAGGCTGCAAAACAGTTTGTTAACCTTAGCTGAACTCGTCGGGAAGTACGTACAACCAAGCAAGCTCCCGTTCGCGTTCCCCAAGAGACTGCCCCTGCTACCAAAGGCCCCGTGGGGACAGCCACCCCGCCAGGTTCACCATGAATCTCCACCTCTGCGCGGAGGAGAACCCGCAATCATGGCACTGTCAGGACCAAAACACACTTCCCATGAGCAGCCCAAGCAATACACCGCAGAACACTGCCACGCACCATTTCCCACCTCCCCAGAACGTCCAAAGTAGGCTGAAAAATAAAAATTCAGCTGTATAATATATATATACACAGATTACTGTAACCTTCTGCCTGGCAAGCAGAATCACCAAACCTAAGGCAAATACACTGCCCTGTGCTGGAAAGCAGCATTTTCTTTCTTAGCCTTCCAGGAAAATACTTAAGATAAATTAATGTAAAATGAGAAGAAAAACTGAAACCTTAAAACCACAGTCCTTACTTGCTTATTTAAAATATGATCGAAATCTACTATTTAATTTAAATTCACCAACCCTGGCACAAACGCCTTCATTTTAAGTATGTGTCTGTGATACTAAAACTGTAAATCAACCACAAAGCATTCTTCCAAAACCTTTACTGAGCTTAAAGGAGAAGGATTTATGCTGGATAATATCCAAGCAACACTTCCCTTGCCTATCAAAATAATTATTCCCCCTGATGGGGAATAAAGTGTTATGCAACAATACGTTAATTTCTTATTTCGAACCTCTAAGAGATGTATTAAGAACCACCCTAAACTCAGAATTACTTCCAAGAAGTGTGTAGTATTTTCCATGAAATACCAAAATGTTTCTTATGGATAATTCTGTAACCATGACATATTTGAAACGCACAGGAGTTGAATAAATTCACACACCAGATAACTGCATCATCAAACTGGAATTAACAATTCAACATATGGCAAGCAGCATACTGAGTGCTGCTTCATACCTGAGAGTTTTGAGGTATATTAAGGGTGATATTGCTTTTAAAACTTATTATCTTCCTTACATTTGATTACTTCTGCTCATTTTGGCAATAAAGACGGAGTGTTAAAAGGAACACAAGAGCAAACTGCAACCCCACAATGTTTTCCCGCTGCTCACACTCTGGTCTTCCTTAAACACAGACAAATTCAGGGCAGGCACAGTGGTCCAGAGCACTCCAGATTTCAGTACATGCAACTAACCTGTGCATAAAGCCTTTTATTTATTTACAGGCATACCCCTAAAAAATCCACCTTTGCTTCGATTTGCGTTGTATTACCCAGACCCACCTAACAAACCAGAAAGATGTACTGGTTGGCAGTCTCTGGTGTAAAGGCGCATCACGTAACAGCACAAAACCGCAACCTATTAGCCAGACAGATCTCCTTAAAATGATTTTATCCGTTCCAAAGATATGCAAAACTTTGGCCAGATCTCCAATAACGTACTTCACGCACGAAGATATTCTCTGCAGCCTCTGAGCCTCTCTACTTTTTAATAAATTACTGTTTCCCTCTGTAATGTATAATAAATCATGTACTAGTATTATTTTTTTGTAGAAATAAATTTATTGTAAGGTAGCTCTGTATTGATTTGAATGAAGAATTATGGTTCAAAAATCACTTGAAATTTATTAATAACTCATGACAATAAAACACTGGGTTACTTTTTTAAAAAAGCAAGCTTGAAGGCAGAATGAAGTTAAACAATTGAGTCATACAACTGTTGATGAAATTAAGAATTCAAGACTTACGATATACAGACATTTTAGATACAGACCAGCCCAAACTAGGAAAGTTAAATGTTTGCATACAACAAGTACGCTAAATTTTATAATCCCGAGCCTTATGGCACTACAGTGCCAACTAACTTCAAATGGAGATCCAGACCCTCAGCAGCACTACCAGCTCCAGTCCCAAAAACTGCAAAAATAGTAAGCAGCTGCTACATTTCAGTTTGAAAACAGCATTATTGATCACATGGACAAAATGAACAGAGAAGAAGATAAACAAAGCAAGCCGCAATGTTCCAGCTGTTTTAGGGGGCACAATAAAACATGGGGCTGACCAACCATATAAATTCCCCCGAGGCACAAAACACACTTTAAACAAGAGGCTACACCTGAACTAGCAGAAGAGCGGAAAGCAGTCAGAACAGCCTTTGAAACAGAAATATAAAGCTAAGACCAGAACCACATTCTTAAATAAAAAGGGTGAGTTGGCAAAATTTTCATTCCCCTCCTCCTCCTGGCAAATTAATCCTGCACCTTACAAAAGGATGAAGCCTGGATTTCTGAGTTGTGCCCTCTATGCCTGACACCCCCACTGCTGCCACAGCTTCAGGAATTATCTGGGTTCTCTCGACCCTTCTACAGGGCTCTGGCACATCCCTTAATTACTGGCTGGGCAAGAGGCAGCCTGTGCTGTGTCAGACAGCGATCTCCAACGCTGTTTATTAGTTGGCTGGTGCACTGATGCGCACTGCCAAGCCCATCTATCCTGGCAACAGTTCAATTCACGTTACTGCCTCTCGCAGCAGTGGCACTTTATCTAGATTTATCTTTCCTCAGCGAATACCTATTTTCACAGACTTACTCTACGTTTGCCATGTCTCTCCCCCCTCACCACATATTTGACTGAAAGGGTTAAAACTCCGGAGGAGAAACATACTGATGCAGTAGGCTGGCAGACAGATGCACAGCAAGCACACATTAGATCCATTTCCGTAGGAAATTTGCTTTATATAGCAAAATCATGTCTATTATCACCATTAGCTATTAGAAACAAACGGCCAAGATGCCATTCATTCTGACTTAACTTTCCCTGAAAGTGACTGTTACTCCCTTACAGATGTGAAATCACTCACTAACTTGGTGCTATACGATTACAACAGCGAGAACATGCAGAATAAGGCTTATTTTTTTGTATTTTAAATCAATGGTTTAGGGCCTCCCAGGAAAACCCACCTTGAGAAATGGAGTCTTGGACATTAATGCCCTGGCTGTGCCTGTAGCTTGGTTCTACCTGAGCAGATGAGATCAAATTGCACTTTTAAAACACTGAAGGCCCAACCCCTGTAGCAGAGTCAATATGCCTCCGTGGGTACACCAGGAGTGTTTAGAGTTCTCCAACTACAGTATTTTCTGAACAACTTATCAAACTGACCTAATACTCTGGAAAGAACTGAACAATTTTTTCCATTACACAATGTGCAAGTCCAAACCTCCTTGTAAATAATCCCCAGTGAATCGGTTAGCTGGATACAAGCGTTTCAAACATCAAAACGCATTCCAAACTTTAAAACTCAATTTGTTGTTATTTTTCTCTTGTCAGATGTCCAAAAAGTTTATCATTTTTGCAGAGATTCATGTTCTTAAAGACCATCAAGAATAAAAGATGTAAAAGATTTCTTTTAATATGCATGTACTTGTTAACTGTTCTGCTCTACCATCCTCATTTATGAGCGCAACAGTAGAAGCAATCCAATGGCATTCTTTTTATGCCTTCCCAAGGAAAAAAAGATTAAAAACTTACAGTGCACGTCTGCAGAGACCATTTTTAAGAGTTATGCAAAGCCTTTTGTTGTCTCTCAGAGTCCTGAAAATTTGCTTTCAGCAAAAAGCATGGCACCGTCTTACCTATAGAATAGTTCAGACTGTAAATAACACTGTGCATAATGCTTACTACTGTCAGTAGGGTTAATTATTACCACTGCTCTGTTCATGGCTAACGATAAATTTGTAATTTATCTTCTACCGAAAACTAATTAAGCTTGACAACATAATTGTAAGAAACCATATACAAAATTACTTTCCATTCTAGAGGTTGCTGCAACTCAGCAATCTAGCAGGATAGGAACAGCGTACAGCAGTACTTCTGTTTCAGCCAGCCCTTACGTTTATAAATGGGTTTGGAAGGTTCATAAGAGTATGAGACAGAGTTGGTCAGAAGAACGAAACATGGCCAGAATATTTACATCATTACCTCAGCTTTTACAGTAAGACCATGAAGCAGTCCTAAATGACTGCAAAACGGACCTCAGTTTTGCATATCGTGTTAAATACAACATACTCTGTGATGTTTGTGTTATGATGGACTTTGGCTTCAGAGCAGCGCTGAGGAGAGTCATCTATCACAGAGATACTAAAGTTGCCAGTCAACTTCTCAAGTTCTCACAAGCTGAACGTGTGAAATTCGATATATGCCACCACGAACGTGGTTCTGAGTTAATTTTTATAAAATTTATACTGAAATGTAGTCATTGAAAACAAAGGACCCTGTTGGCTAGAACATAAACCAAACGAATTATGTTCCTCAAAGTTCTGTCAATGATTCTCATTTAAAAAAACCCTTCCAGTAGACCAAAATTCGACTCACAGACAGTGCTAATGACTGAAATCCAGCTCTGAAAGTCAGTCTTAACATCTTTTTCAGTGTAATTTGACCTTTGAGACAGACGGTCTGCAGTGACACGGACTAACAAACCTAATGGCTAAATCCCCAGAGTTTTAAAATACAAGCAAGGTCTTACTACTACAGAATTTTACTGTACTTTGGCCTGGCAGAGCAGCTCCTCTCTTCCTAGAAGCCTTAATTTGGGATCTTATGTTACGAAATACTATAGGGCGTGTATATATATAGTGTGTGCATGTCTATGTATAATAGATATAATACTATATACTGCAGTATTTCTTAACACTTATTACGTCCTCTACTCCCTGTGCCAAGCGTCATCACCAGAAAGACTCCTAAACGTGGCTAGAACATCCCTGCGCTGGCAGGCAGAGTATGGACAGCTGCAATGCCATCAGGGGGTAATGCAGAACTGGTTGTAACAAGAAGCTAACCCCAGTCTGTATTGCTAAATGCTTCAAAAACTCACCACACTGACTGAACCAAACATACAAGATATTTAGCACAGGTAAACAAGTGTTTCCCCTTGCTGTGGCGTCTAGAGGATGGGCAGACTCAAGGGTGGTGGAAACTGGCAGGCAAAAAGTGTAGTTCAAAACATCTCCTAGCAGAATTAACACGGGTTGTGCATACTTCAGAGGTTGGCAGTACACCAGCTAGGGTTCTTTATTCATTTAATGAAAGTGTAACTTGCTAGAGAGTGACCACGACAGTCAAAAGGGCAAACTGAATCATAATCTCACTCATGGCCTTCCAAAAAATATGATTTACAACTAAAATTTGGCTTAATAATCAAGGAAATGAGGACACTTTTTAAGTTACCCAAGGCTAGTGGTTAAAAAAAAAACCAAACCACGTCGTTTTCTGCATAAAGCAAGCCTTCTCCACCACACGCGAAGTGAACATACAGGCATTTTTCAAAGGCGGTATTTCTAAGCCATGCCTCCAGCGGGAAGCAAACCCGAACACACCTCAGTACCCGCCAAGGGGAGGCTAGCGCCGGTTTTGTGGCAAAGTCCCTATTTCGGGCTCTCCCCGAGAAGTGACTTTATCCGTACGGTAACCGCACTCAAAGCGACCTGCCCTGCGCAGGGAAGGGCTCTGCGCTCCACCCGGCCGCTCGTACCCTGCCCAGCAGGGAGGAGCCCGGGCAGAGGAGCACACCGCCCCCAAGCAGCGCCGACGGGGCCTGCTCAGCGGCAGGGCTGCCCGGGCACGCAGCCCCTGCGCCGCGCTTCCAAGCCTCAGAGCCCTCAGGACGCTGAGCGCCGCTGCCGGGGCCCCGGCCCCAGCGCCGCCCACGCCGCAACCCCACGGCGGGGGCGGAGCGCGCCCGGTCGGCACCGCGGGCGGGCCGCGCTCTCCCGTCGGAGAGCGGACTGGCCGGCGGCCGAAGCGGGCCCGACGAGGTGCGCCGAAGGGCCGGCACGGTGCAGGCTCCGTGAGGGGGCGAGGGGAAGCGGAAGGGCTTCCCGAGGGTCGGACCGCGGAGGGCTGTTGGGGGAAAAGAGGGTTCTGCCAGGCCTTTACCTTTCCTGGAGCCCTCGCTGTTGCCGCTGCGGGGCTCCCCGGGCTCGGCGGCACCGGCAAAAGCCGGGAACAGAGCCATGTCTCAGCTTACCGCCACTACTCTGCCCCAATTGCCCCGCGGAGCGGCGGGGCAAGATGGCGGCGCGGCGCCGAGCGTACTGGGAGATGTAGTTCGCCCGCCCGACCTCCCAAAATGGCGGCGGGGCCCGCGGGCTGCTGAGGGAAGAAAGGCTCAGTGCTGGGGCTGCTGCGGGCGTCCTGCCTCCGCGTAGCATGCGCCTGCCGCCGCCGTAATCACTCAGGGGACTGGAGGAGAGAACTGCTGGGGCAAGAGGAGGGGATGGGGTTTCCTTCACCGCCATTCTGTCTTCCCTCATGGGGTTCACTGGGAGGGAGCACTCGAGCAACTCCTCGAGACTGCTCTGCCGTGTAAAGGAGAATGTTGTATGTTTGATGGTCCATCTAGCCAGAAAGCCTGTCTCAAACACCAGTAGCAAGGGCTTAGGAAAGCAAGAACCTCCTGCAATCAGTCAGGCCTTTATAAACCTCCTGACCAGAGTCGCCCATCATGCTTAATAACATCCATAAGCCTGTGCTCCGTAAAGGAACTGGAAAAATAATTTTTTATGCTTTTACACTTTGCCCCTTCTTGGGCAGGACGTTCCACTTTTTAATTACCTGTTGTCTGAAACAGTATTTCCTTTTCATCTCAAGCCCAGGGCGTGATTCTTGCACTGTGAGGAAAAATAAGCATCCCTATTTACTTTTCTCTGCAAAATTTTATATACTGTTAAGATGCCTCAGAATTCTCCTTTCTGGACTGAAAGTCTGACTTTTTTCTTCATTTATTAAAGCCACTGCATAATGTCCTCCTTGCTGAATATCCTCAGTTTTTCTCACTCGTACACTAAAACTACTGCGTGACCAAAATTTCATGTAGCGATTAAGATACAGGTGTACAATAGGTTTAGAGATTATATGGGATTATAATGACTGGTTTGTTTTCTTCTCCTTTCCCAATACCTTCTGATCATTCTGTTTGGCTTTGGCGTCTCCTGAGTTAATGTCTCTTACAAGCCCATTTCTGAGTAGCAAAAGATAATAGGTAACTACTGTGTGCAGATGTTAGGATTAGCTTCCCTATACACACTGCTTCGCATTTACCAAACTGATTTTTTTTTTTTGTTATTTTATACTTTATTTCTGAAATACTTCACCGACCTTTCTCAGTCAGCTTTCCAGTTGATTATCCTAAATACCTTTGCCCCATATGCAGATGTTGTCAGCTCTATGTTCATTGCCATTTGCAGCCTCTTTGTAAATGTTACAGTCAGATCCTGAGGAATCCTGCTGGTTTCTTTGCTTAGAAAATTATAAAACTGTTTTTTAATACTTAGAATCTTTTAGTTTGGAAAAGACCTTTAAGAACATCAAGTCCAACCGTTAACACTGCCCAGTCCACCACTGAACCATGTCCTCAAGCACCACATCTACATGTCTCTTAAATACCTGCAGGGATGGTGACTCAACCACCCCCCTGATCCTCCTTCTGGCCCTTCTTACAGATGGATGTCCCATTTGCTAACCTCCACTCAACTGGGACCTCCCCAGTTATGCAGGACTGCTGAGAGATGATGGAAAGTGCCGTGGTGAGCACTTCCACCAGCTCCCTCCATACCCCTGGGTGTATCCCATCCTGCCTCACAGACTTGTGTGTGTCTAAGTGGTGCAGCAGGTCACTAGCCATTTCCGTTTGGATTACGGGAGCTTCATTCTGCTCCCCATCCCTGTCTGTTGTCACAAGGGGCTGGGTACCTGAAGAACAACTGACCTTGCTATTAAAGACTGAGTCGAAGGTATTAAGTATCTCAGCCTTTTCCTCATCCTTTGTCACTATATTTTCCCCCATGTCCAGTAAATGATGAAGATACTCCTCAGCCCTCCTTGTGTTGCAAATGTATTTATAGAAACATTTTAAATTGCCTTTTATGGCAGAGGCCAGAATAAGTTCTAGTTGGGCTTTGGCCCTTCTCATTTTCTCCCTGCAAGACCTCACAACATCCTTTCATTCTTCCTGAGTTGCCTGCCCCTTTTTCCAGAGCTCGTAAACTCTTCTTTTTTCTTGAGTTCCAGCCAAAGCTCTCTGTTCAGCCAGGCTGATCTTCTTCCCCGACAGCTCGTCTTCTGGCACAGGGGGATGGCCTGCTCCTGCACCTTTAAGAATTTCTTCTTGAAGAATGTACCTACCTTTACTTTTTTATTAATCTATAAAATGCTATTCACTTTTATCAGCAGGAGAGAAGAATATAAGTACAGCGAGAATAGGATTCAGAACAAAACAGTGGTCATGGACACCTATAGTCTGGGATTCATCAAAAGAGTGGGGCCTGATTGCTACCTTGGGAAGAATGGGTTTTTAAATGTATGCTCACATACTGTTGTGAAGCAATGTTTTCGTTCAAGTCTGTTAACATCTATCAAGTAAAACATTAGCATGTGGAAAATGCAGTATGTAATATATAGAGATATATATCTGCCTAGAGCTGATACAGAAGATAGGGGGAAAAAAATCTAACAGAAGTACATTATCAATTTGTGAACAAATTCTGAAGAGGCAATTTAAAAAAAAATTACCTTGCCACATGCACTTTTTAGCCTTTTTCCTGAGAAAACCTATGTAATCATGCTACCCGAACAAGCATTTGTCTTTCCATCTGCCTGGCATAATTCCTCCAGGTAGTTTTAGAACTCGTGGCCAATTTCGACCAAATTTAAAAGAAGGTTACAGGTTATTACATTACTGGAAATTACATGAAAACAGGTGGCAATGCAGAGCAGGATCCTCAGTGGGAGGAAAACTCCCATGTGCATGCAGTTCATATTGGGAGTACTGGGAAAGTTGAGTCAGAAGTCTCCTGCTCATAGAAATATTTGTTATAATCTTACTTGGTTATTGAAATTTGTAAGTGCATTTATTCTGCGTACCTCAGCACTGGGAAAACTACCACCCATCTACAGAAAATTAATTATTTCCCTGTTCTCTTACAATCCAGACTCAAAGCCCTTTCAAGACACTGATGCTGTAGATGCAGGATAAAGTGGATTCCATAACAAAAGCCATCAGTTTATTTGCTGAATGTCATTATTTACACTGCTGAATGTCATTATTCTCAGCTGCTTATAGTGATGGTAGCTAACAACTTCTCAACAAAGAGAGTACAGAAAATGTGCTTTTTGAGAGTAAAGCAAATGACATAAGAGAGAGTTGATAAGAATCCTAGATACAGATTTATGCCCTGAGTTCCTGGAGATTAGCCCCAGTTAAGGATAAAGAGAGTGATAAATTAACAAAAGCTGTTTTTATTGTTGCCATACATATATTACTGTGACACCAAAAAAAAAAAAACCCAACCAACCATTTAACACTACTACATAAATGCAGGCAATATTTCCTGTAATCACAAATGAAAGTTAAAATTGTGTGAATGCTGCTTTTAGAATATTGCATTTATTTGTACAAGTAGTTTTTACTTATCATTAGTAGAAATTCTCTATGTAGTAAAATCTTCTACATTGGTATTTCCTTGACTTACTAAGTGAACACATCCCATTCTGGTGAAATGTAGTTCTCTGCAATGTATTTAGCCTCACATCTAACGAGTTTTATTTTGCAGCTTTTGTCTCAAAACTCTGAAAAATGCATTTTAATAATGTTACATGAATACTTGAGTACATGAGTACATGAATACATGAGTACAAAAAGTACTGTTATAAAAATTGTTTGCCTCAAATCAGTTGAGCCAAGCTTTTTCTTAGGATTTAGTGAAGAACCTGATCAAAACCCCTCTTGATGTCTAGCATAAAGTTATCTGAAACACTCAGCATTGTTTCTTCAGTTCTGTCCTAATAACAGCAGACCATCAAGCCTTTTCCAATATGGACAAAACCACAGTGGCTATATACAAGAGTTCCTTGTTAATAAGAAGGACTAACTTGGACTAATAAGAGCTAACTAACTGACAAGTTCCTTACTTAAGAACACTCTGGTCCTCTTTTTACATGTACCTAATCAACATGATGTGAGATTGATAGTTTTCAGTAGATTTGAGACTGGAGTTCTTTTGTGTATTTTGACAAAAATCATATTTAGGGACCAAAAAAACCCCAAAAACCTTTCATCATGTCCATAACATTTTCCTTATTACAATAAAATTGTAGTAGATATTTGTGAACCTGACTTGTGTGAAATGGGTGCCAGTAATCTGGGGCCTCTCACCAGGGCCTGAAAGGTCACATCAGGCCAGTTTGGTTCTTGGCCTCAGGCATTCCCATTTTGCTCTCTCATGCTCTCCACACCCTAACTTTACCACCTGTGATAAAACGTTCCTCATATCTTTTATATTTTCTGTTGCTTCTCAACACTTTCTACTTCCTCTGTAGTGAATCCTGTAGTTATTCCTTCCACTCTGATGATCAAGGGGGTCCTGCTAGGAGTAGGTTCATCTCTATATCAAGAGACCGTTACCTCCCTTACAAAGAAAGGTTGGTTCTCCAATGCAAAAACTTGCAGAACAAGCCTTTTAGTACAGCACTATAAACAGTGTAATTTGAAGCATACACAGGCGGTACCTCGAGTAAAAGCATCAGAAATAAAGGCAACCATTTTGAGTAAGGGCTACATTGCACCCATTTAAAGAAATAAGCATCCCTCAAATATGTAAAATTCTGTAAGATGCTAGGAGCAGAGGTCACGTTAGGGAGGACATGAATTCTGACAGCCCTGGAATCAGGCACCACCCTGGGGACAAGGAAGGGCCGAGGCTGGGCTGGGACATGGGCCCATGGGTACGCTCAGCTCCGTGGGACCCATGGCTGGGCAGGGCAGAGCTGTGGGGAGATGGAGACTGGCCCTGCCGCGGTGTCACTGGGGCAGGGGTGACAACCCCGGGAGGCTGACACGGGGTGGACAGGGCAGGGGAGGCCCTGGGGAAAGCTGGGCAGGGGCAGTCAGGCCTGTCAGTGTCCTCAGGGTCATGACACCTTCACCCCACTCCATGCCCCTTCAAAGCTGCTGTTCTTCCCACCCCTTCACCCTTCCCACTTCTGCCATTCACTTCAAGAGGGAGAGGACTGGCTTACCCTGATGCTGGATGTGGCCAGCCTGGCAACCACAGCTGCCATGCCACTGGCTCTCGTCCCTGCCTGCTTGCTTTCCCAGGTAACTAGATTCATGCCACGAGCATCAGGGGTGATGTGGCTGGGACACTGACAGAGGAAATGATGTAGAGCTCTCCATCATCTCACGCTTTGCTGTTGTTGAGGCAGCTCAAGAAGATGTCTTGGAAGAAAAGATTCTTCTTTTATGTCTAGATACTATCCTTTCAAGCCTCAAAACAGGCAGATCGAAACCAAATGCAGTTTGATACAAAGGTATAATTTTATGTCTGTCTTTCAAAAGCACTTCTATTGTATTTTTAAAGGGAAATAAGCCGACTCATTTAGCAACAAATTCCAATTACTAACTTTCTCTTCAGTTTTTAATTATATATTGTATTACGCGTACAGTACGTATTCTAGGTGAGGATATTGTATAATACTGCTATTAAATCGCATGTATCATGTTTTACCCCCACAGTACCTATTTTGTAGGTCAGTATGTATACACGTCCTGGAGTCTTTTATTCAGAGATTTTGAAAATTACGTTGTTGCTCATTGAAAATACACAATTCTACTGCTTTCTTCTTCTTACAATGTAATGATACCTGAATAAAATCTTAGCAGTCTAAATTATTAATAAAACAGGGATATAAAATTACACAGAAGTGGTGCAAACACTTTTCCTTCAAAGGTTAAATAGAAAATAAACATATATAAGTTGATCTTATTCAGAGATGCATTACTGCTAATATTTTTACAAAGGCTGTCAGGCCATCTTTCTAATGCTTTAATAAATCTGGTGATTTATTTACTGAGCCAAGTTCTATCTGTAAAATCTTCAGTTATGATAAGTTTGCTGGGTTATCAGATGCTTTCTGGTAGAACAGCTATTACAGGTTATGTTTGTGATGGACATCTGTAATAAAGATAAGTGGTTCAGTTCAGATACACGTTCTGATTCTACAGTTTTACAGCCTAAAGGAGAATTTGCACTTGATTACTCAAGCTGTGTGGCAGTGTTGGCCTTGAACTTCAAACTAAAGCCATGGTCAGCCTGACCCTGTATGCATGTATGAAGTATGTGTACGCTGTTCTGTAATACAAAACAAACAGCAACCAAATTAATATGAAAAACCTTAATTTCAAAACCATACTTTAGATAGGCCTATTAGGTTTTTAGACATAAAATTCAGACTTCTAAAGTATTTTAACTTCTGCTGTATATGCATGTATGCATGTGTGAATATAAATTCGTATTTCTACATAGATTACAAAAAATGAGGGTCTTGATAATGTTCCCAGTACATTCACTGAGAATTTTGCTGTGAACAAAACTACACCCAGAAGATGAAGGAGGTATTTTGCAGGCATAAGCAGAGCATGCTGTTTGCTAGAAATGCCCACTAGCATTTTATACAAGTTTTCTCAGGATGAAGACTAGAGAATTTTAAGAAATTCAGAATTATCAGAACTTCCTATATATCAAAAGCCATGTAATTTTATCCAGTTTCTTTCTGTAGAGAAAGAGAGGCAAGGGGTTTGATTCCTGAAAAAAGCAAAGCAAACCAACCAATCAAAAAACCACCCCAACCCCATCCTTATTTTTGGCCAATTTTTAATGTCTTTTACCCTGGAGGCCCACTATCCTTCTTTTAAAACAACACAGGAATAGATCTTCCTGTAAGAAATACGCATTTGACATACTTCTTTTCTTCTCAGATGAAAACAAATAATTGTTACGTGCCATTCTGACAGAAAACATTCAACTTACTGCAGCAGTTTCAGGTGGCTTTGTGGCTTCATCATGCAGCCATAGGTGAGGCTTCCAGTTGCTGAAATTGGGTGTTTTTTTGGTGCCTTGGCATCATAGCACCACATGTGCTGATTTCGGGAACAGGTAACAGCCCTGATGAACCTTTCAAAATGCAGCCTGTGAAACAGTTAGCATGCTTAAATAGTCAGTATTTAAAAAATAAATAGGCTACACTGTCTAACAAATGGGATTTTCTATTTTCTATTGCAGTTAGCAATTATTCTCCATTTTCCCTGAGTTTCATGATTGCCTATGTAAAAACCCATGATAATTTCTCAGAGTTTTTTCTCCCAGATAAAGTTTATCTAGCCATTCATCCCTAGTCTCTAACCTTCTATGAACTGAGGTCTGGAAGGGATGGTCTGAGTCACTACGTTCAGCTTTCTCTGCAGAAAACTTCACCACATAAGTCTGTTCATATATTCCATTTTGAAATTCGTTGGTTTTTTCTACCTACAACTCCTGTTGCAAGACAGGTCCAGAACCTCGATTTTCTGATGCTTAGAAACATCCTGACTTCCTCCCTAATTTCATCCAGGCTGTGTTTGTATACATCTGTTTCCAGGCCAGCATTTTCCTATGGTTTAAAATAGCTCTTTGCTTCACCAGGGTGCTAACCTGGATGTAATCTATACACAGACAGTAATCATATGCCACTCAGCCTTTCTTCCATTAAGCAGTTTTAAAATTTTGTAAGATCGGTTGCTCAGTCCACTGAGTTTTTTGCGCTTTGCTCAGTTCACGTTGTGAACCAGAATTGTGCACAGTATTCCGGAGGCAGTGATACTCTACAGAACGGCCTACTTCTCATTCCCTACTGAAAATATTCTACAGCCCTGCATTTATCGTGTAGTTGGCTGAATCATACTAGTGGCTCATAATGACCACGATCAATAATTACACTTGTGCATTTCAAACCTTTTTGCTTCCCCTGGATGAATCCCCCTATTGTACCAGAACATCTTGTTATTAATCCCCAAGGACATGGCCTTGTATTACATTTAACTTTGCTTCTATTACTCCATGCTGCTAGGTCGCCTGTTTTCTAGGAATGAAATTCTTGATATGGTTTGTTGTGAGCAAGGTCTCGTGAGTTTTTGCCATCAGCAAGTTTAATTAGCACACTCACATGTTTGTGCCATTGCCTTTATTAAATAGGAACAATGCTGGTATAAGGAGCCCCACTTGAAATCCCTCTCTGGTTCCATAGTGCCCTTTCCAGCACAGACCTATTGTCATTCCTCTTTTAGCCACTTCTTTATCCAACTTAAATTTCTTGTGCTATTTCCCATTTCAGCTAATAATGTCACGAGTGCTACATTGTCAAGTGCTTTACTGAGATAAAAATCAATTGGATCTACCAGGTTTCCATCCATAAAACTTCTGCTGCCATTAAAGTACACTCATGATCTACCTTTAGTAAACTTGGACTGCATTTTATCCCATCTTCCATTTATATCCAGTGTTCCTTATTTTCAAAATTTGTTTTAAAGCTTTGTCTGTTATTGTAGACTAACTGAATAATTGCAAATATATTAAATGTTTATAAAAAGAAAAATGAAGCTTGCTATATAGCACCACCACAATACTACGATGGATTAACATCTCTACCACAAGCCCTAAAACTTCATGCCCTATTTCTTTCACTGTTCAGTAATGCTTCCCCATTTGAGCAAGTTGAGCTCTCCTAGTTTAGGATCCATGCCATGGTTCTTTCACTGTGTGTATATTCTCTTCTAACAGCAAACTTAGCTTTGACTTTCCTTTCTACATCTTTGTTCTGAAAGCTGCAAAAATTACTCATTAGGCTGGGGAATGTAGCTGTATTATATATACCCTCACTGCTTTGGGGGTCCCCCTTCTTTTTGTGCTAGTTGCAGCATGCTACCTACATCGCTAAATCGTCTTTTGCTTTTTGTTTTACTCTTTTGCAGGAGTGTTAGGATTGGCAAATCTTGAGTCACGCACCTCCAGGTCTCCAAGTTATAGCTTCATTCATTCATTCATTTCCCTTCTCTGTTCAATACAGACCTTTTCCTTGTTGTAACTCTGACTGCTAAGGTGTTTACAAATCCTGCTTCCATACTTGGAATATAAATTCCAGACAGTTTTTTCATCGCTGAGTTTGATAAATTCCAGATCTCTGTCATGTTTAAGCCTCTGATTTATTTGAATGCCTCAATTACTATGTCTAATCTACCAACATTTGTTCTTATGGTCTTAAAAAAGCCCTCCAAAGCTTTAATTGTTGAAACAGCTTTTGTCTATTCTTCCATTTAACTTGGATCTTTCAATGAGATGGGGATGTAGAGGGGACTGCTCTGTTTTTACTTTAAACACAACCAGCTCTCCCCTCATCATTACTACCTACCTAAAATTAGTCTAAAATAGCATCAGTTTGTACCCAGTAAAAAAAACCCTTTCTTTGGTTGTATCTGGGCTGTACTGGTATTAGTAGCTCATGTTTTCCACTCTACGACTGCATTTCTGAATCTCTCTTCACCCTCATCAGAAATCTCCCTCCTCCCCGTGTTTCACCAACAACCAAGTTGTGATGCTTGCAGGAGATTTTCCTTTCTCCAGTCTGCATTTGTGTTGCAAAACCCCATTAATTCAGCTGCCACCAATATCGCAAACTTTCCTGCTGTTTTTTTAGAAAATTTCAATTTGTAAATAATTTCACACAGGTATCTGTTATTGGTACTGAAAACTTTTATTACCAGACAATTGATATAATGCTTGAGTTGTATGCAATGTCACCTCTCTGACAGAATGCTGTCACTAGACAACCCGTATGACAAGCATTGAAACTAGATGATATATACACAGTAAAAAAAAAAATCTACAACATAATGAACTGGAACCCTGCTGTCCTGAACTGTTACACTGTTCTTGCAGCACACTGAGGGTTATTACGCCTGTAAAAACACCAGCCTAACATACTAAATTATGGATGGCATCACTAAGTCACAATAGCATATTAACTGGGACTAATCAACTATATATTTATTGAAATGCAATCCTCTCTCTTATTGGCAGTGAAAATCCATTTAAACAAACTGCAATTACTCTATCGAAGTGCTGTTATTTCGACCTGAAGAACAGCAATATGCAGCACAACCTTGAGCAGAGGAGAATGCATAAGCAAGTAGACTTGGTAAGTGCTACAATAACATTAGGAAATTTAATTTTCATGGAAGAAGAATGGATATTTATTTAATTGTTATGGTCCTTCCTCAGAGGAACCACTGTGCTTCTTCCTGCACTTCTTTTTCAACTTACCTGTCCCTCAGTGTTTTCCTACACCCATTAACTTGCATAAAAACAGTTCTTTTGGCTCAGAAGGCTGGAAAAAATCTAGCCGTACATGCATTAAATATATTAAAAGGAAAACGAAGGGTGATGATAATTCAAACCTAGTTCTTAGTGCAATAACATAGCCTAAGCCAGAATAATTTGAATGTCCATGGACTTTCATCAGGGCATGATAATAATTTTATATTTCAATCTTATTTTATACACACATACAGGAGTGGAGCAGTTTGAAATGTACACATTTCCAAGAAAATTATGTCCAAAATCTGCTACTCATTCTGTGCTTGCATGCACAAGTTCATCAAAATGTTTGCAACAGTCTTCTTTCCCGTGTAAGCAAGAGGCTGGACTAGAAGACCTTCTGAAGGCCCTTCCAAACTGACCTGTGCTATGATCCTGTATAAATTCTCTCTCCCTCTATAATTCTCTCTCTCACAACAAAAATTCCATCTCCAGACATGCACAAAACCAGATGACAACCCTTTGTCAAATAGCTCACAGCCTAAATCTGTCTCCCATATATACATATTTCCTTTTTGGTACTCAAACTCAGGATGACCATCACCACATATGTGGCCACTTACACCTTTTCCCACTCACTCAGCATTGTGCAACAATCATTTATCTCATTGTCCATCCCAAATACTCTTTCCTCCCTTAATAGATGTTACTTTCTTTTTTAATTCCCCCAGATTCTTCATCACTTTCTCTCAGATCACCAATTTAGTTAAAACCTGTTGGGCTTTCATGAACCCTGATCTCACTTTCACAACTGCAGCCATTACCTGAAATACTTTCTACCCATCTGGCTATAAGTAAGCTCTTTTTGGTCAGGGGACTTACCTATTTTCATGACTTCACATCTGCCAGCACATGAAGTCCACCCTCAGAAATACAAGCTTGGACATATCACTGGGATGGAACCAAGACATCACTGAGACAAAGGAACCACAGCCACCACATCAGTCCAGGCTAGACCTCAATAGTTTACAAAAGAAGCATTATGTGTGGTACAGATGGGTGAGGGAATGTGATAAATATATGGAGCGTGAAAGATAATCTTCTTCCTTTTCACTCATATCTATCAGTTTGTGACTATGCTCTTCCCAAATACTGTGCACATCTCTGCAAAACAGCAAGCTGGGAGGTAGCTGTAGTGGCCTTGAGATACAAGTTCTCTCTAAATGTCTAGTAAGTCTTGAGAGGTCAAGCAGTGGAAACCCAAGCCCATGGCCAACAAAAAAAAGTGTTCCAGGCCTTGTAATGAGTGATTCCATGAATGAAGAAGCAAGAAGACTGATTTCTATAACCAGTACTGTTTGCTTAAAAAATGTTTTGCGTTATGATTGAAATCTTGTGGAATAACTTTCCTCAAATTCTTCTAAGTCAGTATGTCAATACATTGTCAAAACATAACTCAATACATCAAGCATTCTGCTGACCTCTCTTTAATAACAAAATCTCCGTTACCTTTTCGAGGTAACTGGAGTGATTCAAACATTTCTTTTCCCACTATACATTAAAACACTATAGATCTTTCCTCTTCAATTTATTGTGCTGGTCCCATTTGTTAACAAATTTAGGATACAAAGTGGTATAGTCAACCTGAAGCACCTCTTATTCAATTAGGTGGAAAAGGAGTGCAAACAAAGAGCCCCATTTCGCATTCACAGGTCATGTTAACAAACAAAATATAGAAAGAATCTTCTATAAGATGTAATCCAACATCCAGGGTGATCTAGTTTTCACTCGGCACATATCTCATAGGCAGCACATTCACTGCAAGATGCTCTGACATTGCTCAAGGCCTTAGCAAATTACTGCTCTAGCTATGGCCCAGGTTGATACAGAACATAACAGGTGTTTCCCCTAGAATATCAATTGTTCATGGAAAACAATACTTAGATAACAAAGCTTAGGCACATAGTCCATATTATGTTGTCCATCAATCTTGCATTGTTGATTTTCCCATTTCCCAAAGAAGCATTTCCAACTTTGAACCACTGCCAGGCTGGGGATTGCATTCTTTTCCACTCTACATTGTTAGAGGAATTAGGAATTTCCAGAGGAAAAAAAAATAACCTTATCAATCAGTCCAAACCACACTACCAAAGAGCCAGAAGCTGAAGAGTTTCTGCAAGATTAAACATCAGGCAAGGTAAACCAATGTGTCTAGCTCAAAACAAAAATTAGGCATGTCTGATACGCAGCACAGGTCCAGAGACAGATCTGTACAGGACCTAAACATATCTTAACATCTGCTTGGTCATCTGACAGATTATTGGTGAGATATAGGTTTTGGTTATATTTCTAACAAAGGAAGCCACAGTTCCCCTTCCACTGAAAGGAATGGATGAATTCCTCACATACACCTGATGGATGTTGTTTTCATAGGTTATCTTGCTTCTGATCGTAGATTTGAATTGTTCATTTTGCTATCTGAGGTCATGTGAGCGAGCACGTTAAAATACAAAAGGAAGGAAACCTTTGTCCTAAAAAGGTTAAACACCTCTGGAAAACTATAAGGCTTGATCCCGCAGCTTCGTAGGACTAAGATTGCTCATGATTTAAAATACTAGACCAGAAAAATAATTAACAGTTCTATGTAGTATTGTCTCCTTTCCTCTTCAAACAAGTGAAAAACTTTGCCTTTTTGAGGGAAAAGTATTGGGAAAATTGCCCAATAAAATCTTGGTACCCCAAGTGTATTATTACTCTTGATCAAAAGCCACCAGAGAAAGAATTGTGAGGAGCATGTAGAAATAGGAAAAAAGTCTTTTTCTAGAGCAACATGAGGTCATGTGAAAAATAATTACTAGTCAAAAAAGGGTAAAATAGTCAGAAAAATGTAAAACTCTACTGAATTTATATAAATTAGCACACCATATGCATAAATAAAAAATTTCTGGCATCTACACTCTGAAAGGGGAAGCTGCACTCCACCCCAAACTATGTTATGGCCTTTGGCAGAAGCATACAGTAGGCTCGTATGAACAGTGGAATCTCTAAACACTGTCAAAGCAGCCTTCATTTAGGAATAGCTGCATAAAGCAGGCTCTGCTAGGTTCATTCAAGTTCATTTATGGAACAGTATATCTTGGGTTTGTGAGCTGGAATCCCAAATGTGTTAGCAAACAAATTAGTAACAATATACTGGAAAGGAAAACAAAAAAAACTCAAATCACAGAATCATAGAATCATTTAGGTTGGAAAAGACCTTTAAGATTATCAAGTCCAACTGTTAACCTAACATTGCCAAGTCCTCCACTGAACCATGTCCCTAAACACAACATCTACACATCTCTTAAATACCTTCAGGGATGGTGACACAACCACTCCCCTGGGCAGCCTGTTCCAATGCTTGACAAGCCTTTTGGTGACGAATTTTTCCTAATATCCAATCTAAACCTCCCCTGGTACAACTTGAGGCCATTTCCTCTCATCCTATCACTTGTCACTTGGGAGAAGAGACTGACACCCACCTCTCTGCACCCTCCTTTCAGGCAGTTGTAGACAGCGATAAGGTCTCCCCTGAGCCTCCTCTTCTCCAGGCTAAACACCCCCAGCTCCCTCAGCCGCTCCTCACAGGGCTTGTGCTCCAGACCCTTCCCCAGCTTTGTCGCCCTTGTATATGTATATTGCCCTATATATATATATATATATATATATATGTTGACATTACAGAAGTGCTTGAACAGCCATAATGATCAATGGAGGCACTGTACCACAGTACCACTACTGGAATAGGAACCCTGAAGACTTTAAGACCTAGTCTAGAAAGTATCCTCTTTTAAAATGCTAAGATCAGGTTTTTTCTTTGGCTGCTAGAAGTAATTACTTTTCACTGCTATTCGGTAAATAACTATTTGAGAAAGGTAAATTGATAGGACTAGCAGTTGCAGACAAGCCTGGAGATAAGCACATTCAGATGATCAGCACAATATGTTCACTGAGTTGTCAGGAACATAGATAAGTTGGGGAGGGGTGCAAGGAGAGACTAAAGAAGAAAGGGAGGGAGGAAAGCAGTTAGAAAGGCTAGGGTTAGAAAATGAGAGTTGCTGAATGCCACTTATAAGTTCATAGCTGTAGCCAGAGAGTTTCCTGGTAATAGAATTTGTTCTTCTCGAGTCAAGAGAAATACAGTATTTTGTCTGTTGTTCAGGGATCTCTTTCCCTGGGGTTGCCAGCTGTGTTTTGATAGCCAGATTGGGTGGGAGATTTCTCCAGCGGCAGATTCTGACATCTCTCTTCCCTGCCGAGGAAGCAGCTCGACAGCCACCAGTTTCTCTGCTAGTCAAGGGAATTTTTTTGCTCCTTGGCAAAGTGCCTGCACTTTATTTATTCCCTTTGTTTGAAATTCTTTTCCCCTTCAATGACGTTTTCTGCACACAAGGATTCTCACCTTCTCAAGGAAAACCATGGTTAGACCATATGCCAGTCCTACAAGTCCCTTCTGAAGCCCAATGATCATTACTTTCCCCCACCATCTTCATTCCCCAGCGGTGGGGTGGAGCAAGATGAGGCAGCAGCAAGGACAAGCAGGGATTTATTTCCCCACAGTTTCAGGCCCTTTGAGGGGCCATGAAATTTTCCATGCCTGTGGGGCAGAGAATCCCCTGCGGTAACTTTATTTGTAGCCTTTTCCTCACTGAAGTGGCTGACAAAGATGACTGGGAAACCCGAGGCGCTATTGTTTTTCATTCCCAACAAGCCATGAAGTGCACAGTGGCATGTGGCTCGGGGAAGCCATCTAGTTTTTCACAGAGTACGGTGTCTGCTTTGTGATTTTGCAACCCTGCAGTTTTCTAAGTGGTTACTCAGTACTAAAACAAAGAGAATACCATTTACATGTGCTAAAATGGAATAAATCTATTTATTAATGCCATTCCTAAATTATTTTATTTGCAGGGAATAAAAAGCCTCCCCTCAAACCTCCAGCATTTTTCCAACATTTTTCATTTTTTAATATTTCACCTTCTCAGAGCAACCATGTTTGGTGATCTTGGAAGCATTGTTTTCTTTGAGATTACTCCTAGTTTACAGCAGTACAGCTATTAAGACTAGTGGAATTACAGGAGTATAACTGCCCTGTGACTACTGTTCCATGATAAAAAATGACAGTAGTAGCTTAAAGCCCTCTAACAGCCCTCTGCCCCTCAGCTGTGCCAACACCATTGCTCACAGGGCTTCTTAAACAAGGCTCATTAAAAGGTTATCAGCACTGAGTCAATGAACTGATTGGATTTAAAACCAATAGTAATTACTGATCTTGAAAAGTTGTGCTAGCACAACTGAATGTGCGGCATGCCACAGATAGAAGAGGGAAGTGGGAATACCTCACGCTGATACTGCTGCTTGAACAGCAGTAAAATCACAGCCTGTGCAAGACCAAAACGGAGCGCAGGCTTGTGACACCCGTTGAGCCGACTCTCAATTACCTGTGATTAAATCATCTACACTGCAGACTGTCCGTGCCACAAATGCAAAACCAGCTTGCATCTCTCAGAGTTATTAGGCGAGGCCCACTACTGTACAAATGTCTGTTCCAAGGCTGTGCCTGGCCTGGAAACAATACATCCCCCTTCATGCACAGCCAGGGATCACAAAGCCTGTTGAACCAAGGTTGTCCCTGAAGAACGAGCTGGGGCTTCTCCTCACTGTGTTCCCAGAACCAGGAGTGACAGACAGCGTGCTGCAATCACACCTCACCGCTTCCCCTCCAAAACAGCTCAAGCCCAGCTGGGCATCAGGCCAACTGCAGCTGCCTGCACGCGGAGACAGCCGAAATGATCCCCAGCACGTGGGATTATGGGAGGCCCTTTAGGTCAGGTGAATATGATACACATGCACGGATCCAGTTTGGATATTTGACCCGACAAACTCTCCGGCAGGCAACTAAGGAGATAGCACTGAAACATCAGCAGCGAGAAGCCTGGCCAGTTTCTGGAGGAAAGTATGGGAGCAGAATGAAAAGGCCAAATTGTCGTAGGTGACACCACCAGTGAGGCATTTACACTGTAAAGTATTACTTGCAAAAGAAAACAGGAAACATTACAATTAGGAGTAGGATGTTGAGAAGCATTCTGTCTTTGGCTCAGCTCCAGCCTGACTGAGCTGGATGACACAGAGGATCCAGCTGAAGTTATAAGGCAACTATTTCTTGGTTGTCTGTTATAGTGCTAACACAAAGCTTGCAAGTACATTTGTTTCCTACAAACTGCAATAAAACAATCACCGCTCAGTGTGGAAGTACGTTTTAGCACTAGATAGTAGCTTTGCAGATGCTTATTCTGTACTATTTGTATCACACCATAAATGTTTTTACCATTTTTAATTATTTTGAGATAATATAGTTTGCCATAGAAAAATAATCCAACTTCCAAGTGAACACAAGTATTTTTACTCTAATGCAATACCTATCACTTTGCCTTTAACGGATCGTCAAATATTCAAAGCTAATTATTTTAATTCTTTGCAAATATTCTGATAAGGTGCACAATTTCATTAAATCAATGAACGTCAGGACTTTCATTTTTGTGTATTTTGTCTTCCCCGCATAAACAATACCAACAAAGCCAAATGGGCTGTTGTCCTGTTCCTGTTACATCTTGTGCAATATTATATTCTCTAGTAATGCCAATTCTTTTTGGCCCAGAGTTGGTCAGCTTTCCACATCTTTAGTGTTGTTTCCATTAGGAAAAGGAATTGATGAAATTTGATATGATCTTTATTCAGGAAGAATGGGCATTACATTCCAATTTATGAAGTGCAAATAAATTCAGATGAGTAAGAGCAATTTATGTACCTGTAGTTCCCAGATTCTCTGTAGGCAGCTGTATCCTAAAAATCTTCCTTTTGAAGGTTTTTCACATGACCTAGTGTGAGCACAACGTTTTCTACTGCCTGTTATCTAAATCAAAGTAAATTTTAATTGTTTGTTGTGGTTTCTGAAGGGAAAGTGGCTCTCATGGCCACTACTTTGAACAAAATGGTTGAACTGTCCAACGCCCAACACAGTAGCATGCTCTTCAGACTTCATTGTTTTGAATTGTCAAACAAATCCTTTTGGAATTGCACAGAAACTCTTAGCTTAGCCAGATATCACAAGCAATCCCATGTGGCCATCCACTGAAGCCAAAAGAATTACTGCAGGGATGGATTTGGCAGTACAGTATTTTGAACTGAGTTCCCTTAAGCAAGAAATCAGCACAAATGTACAAATCTGGCTGTGTTTGAAGGTTCTGTTTTGCAGCCATCTGTGCAGGCTTTTATTGTTAAACAGGAATAAAACAAATTCTGGACTAAATGATACTCATTTATATATGCATTTAGATTAAAAAAAAATACACATAATTAGGAAAGCTGAAAATAACTAGAAAAGGCTGGTTTGAATTATTAGAAAACACAGAAAACATTATGTTTGAGTAAAACACTAAGCATCCAGCTTAAGACATGTTGACACCGCAAATTAGCATCAGAATCCCAATATGATTTCTTAAGCTAAACGATACAGTCAGCTGAAGGCAGTTGACTGTGTTCATTCCTCAGACAAAACATGAGAGCTGCAATGTTGCCTCCTTTGTAATGGTACATAAAAGCTTGTATCTGTTTTGTAGCAGTAGTAATGTACTCGATTACTGTTTGCCAAATCAATGAGCAATTACATGGTGAAACATCTTGGTACAGAAACCCACTGAGGTCAAGAACCAAGTAAATTCTAAAAATGTACATGAATAACAAACTACCTGGAGCTGCAGTTGTTCACAATAATTCTGGAAGCCTTATTACATGTCAGGCTTCAAATTTAAGAAAATCCCTTACTGTTACAGTTGAGAATACACTCTTTTATGGGGACAGACTGTCTCCTGTTACCAGCAGTGAGTGCTTCGTTCAAGGTCCTGATCTTGCCGTAGCTGTAGAAAGATACCCAGTGAATCTCAAGTCTGATCCAGAATAGTATTTTCTATGTATAAACCTCAGAGCTTCCTGTGACATCCCTGCTCTTTGGGAGCTGAAGAAAGTAAGGGTGGATGCCAATTTCCATTACTTTTTTGCCATTTTGCGTTATCAGTAACAACCATTTTAAGGATGAGGCGCGTAAATAATGACACCAGTTGATAATTCTTTTTCTCAACATGCCAGCTCAACTATGTTTTAATCTTTGCACTCAGAGGGGTTTTTTTAAATGTATCTTTGCATAAAAACTGGATCCACATTCTGCTTTCACTCCTATTTGGGACCAACTTCTGATCAGTTTAAGCATGGGAACACAGTGAGGGTTTAAGCACTGAAGTGCTCTCGGATTCAGAAAAGATCAATAATGTTGATAATTAGCAACATTATTTTTGCTTTTTGAAACACTTTAAATTGCAAGGAATGACACAAAGTGGCAGACACATACTCACCTGAGCTGTGGAGCAATCACCACCGCGGAAGTAGTTCCAAGCAGCCACTAACCACGCACACTGCAAAGTCTCCCTGTCTCCAGTATGCTCTGGAATGGCAGTTACTCTGAAACAGCATGTGTGACCCAGCAGTAAGCTCCTTTACATCTGGAGTTCGGTATGATCAGCAGCTAACACCAGCCTGCTGGTGGGCAGTGACCTGCTGCTGTCCAGTCCAGCAGTTCTTGCCTCTCCACTGTGATTGCCCTGCTGAGAAGCCTGGCCAGAGACACTTTTCCCAACACTCTGGGATCAAGACAAGGCAGGAAAGGTGACATCGATGGAGGTGGATGAGGGAATGGAGCTGGCTTCTTTTTGTGGAGATAAGAGGGGCAAATTAAAATCTGGGGCTTCAGTATGTGATATATGGACATAGGCACAGAAGTGGCGTAAGAGAACAGGTGTGGAAGCACGCATCTTCCTGCACATCCATGCAAACCGGTCTGGGGACAGAAGTCTGATGCTACCAGTTGCACCAAAGGCTTGCCCCTATCCAATGGATTAAGCCTGGGAGCCCCTGATCCATCTCAGTCTGATTTGCTGCTGTGGCATCTATGCTAGGATAGCTAACAAACAAGTTAAAATTTACACCCAGGAAGTTAATCACATGTCGTGACTTATCAACACACCCCCACAATGGAAAAAGGCTCAGAGCCATAAATTCCTGCCATAAAACCTGTGACAGAATTAGTCAAACAAGCAGAGCCATGGGTTACTATAGAAAAACCTTACTCACCGTGTAACAGCCCAGTATGGCCTTTTAAAAAAACTGACAGGGTATGGCACTTGACTATTGACTGTAGGGCTTTAAATAAAGCAACTGGTCCTTTACCAGCCCTGGTTCCCAGCACAGTAGGTATGAACGTGCTCTTCTGTGGGTGGGAGTGTTAGCTACTAAAGGTGTGGCCTGTATGATCCCAAAAGAAGAGCAAGACAAACCAGTTTGCATTTACTTGGGGTGGAAGACAATATAGTTTTATCGCCTAGCGCAAGGTTTTAAACATGGCCCCACCACTGCCTATGCCGTGTTAGCTAAAGAGCTAGAATCAATCATCCTCCCACCCGAAGTAACAATTTTGCAATATACAGAGGATACTCTGACTGGAGGGCATGATGAGGAAATGGTTCACCAAAGTATGAACACTAACGTCCAGCATTTACAAGAATTAAATGTTAGTGTTCCTGACTTGAAACAGCAAGGACCAAGTCAAGAAGCTACATTTTTTAGGTACGTGATGGATAGGAGGACAGAAAACTGTTCCAGAATCTGTATTAGCAGAGATACAAAGCATTTAAGCACCTCCTGATAAAAAGGAGTTACGAGCTTTATTAGGAACTTTGGGGCTTTGGAAGTCACACATTCACGGTGTTCTGGGTTTGGCTGGGACAGAGTTAATTTTCACAAGAAGCTGGCAAGGGGCCACAACTGGGATAGCTGACCCGAACTGGCCAAGGGGATATTTGATGCCATATGACCGCATGCTCAATACATAACCAGGGGAGCTGGCCTGGCCGGGGAGAGGAGGGATCCTGGCTTGAGAACTGGCTGGGCATCAGGTTCCAAGTGGTAAGCAATTGCATTGTGCTTCACTTGGTTTGTATATTCTTCTATTAGCAGTGTTGTTGTTTGTTCTCTCCTTGTGTTGTCCTGTTCAACTGTCCTTGTCTCAACTCACAGGTTTTGCCTTTTTCTTCCAATTCTCCTCCCCACCCCATCAGGGTGGGAGTGAGGAGTGAGCGAGTGGCTGTGTGGTGCTCGGTTGCCAACTGGGCCTAAACCGTGACAGCCCTTTTTTTGCACCCAACTGGTGGGGCCCAAAGGGTTGAGATAAGGGCAGATCTGACCAGAGCATATTAAAACAAATTTGTTATATGTATTTCTTATATTCGTTAATTAATCATTCGTCACAGTGTTGATTCACTTGTTCACACGGTGGTGTTATGTAAATTCTTATGTGCACTACATATTCCCTGCGGTGCTCTTTATCGCCTGCGGGACAGGGATCAGGACTATCATTTTGCTGTATGGGATAATGTCGATTTACGATATGATTACATCACTGGTCATGAGGTTAAGCTGGTATTTGTATGAGGCACTGTCATCATGTCCGTACCTTGGGCACTCTCTCTTGGAATTTATTAGTAATCACACCAATGATGGGGCGCAGGGTGGGATACATTCTCCTGCTCTTTCACCTCCCCTTTCTCTTTAAGGATAATTACACCAGCTTTTGAGAATTGTTAATATCCTTGGGCTGTTCAAGCCAGCATGCTCTTACTGCTGTGTCTGCTGATTGTGTCTCAGGTCTTGTTTAGGGTTACACAATTTTTTTTCAGAATCCCACCCAAAGATCTGCCCCAAGGCTGGACAGCCACGCATGGCACAGCATGTGGGATAATATGGGCACGTATCTAGAGGACTTCTCACCTCCAGTGGCTTCTCCACTTTTCCACTCCCAAACAACTACAAGGCCCTGATGAAGTGATAGAATATTTGAAAGGAAAACACTGTGGCTATTCCAAAGAGGCATAACTTACTGCACTGTGCTGGGCCCTGGCCAGTATCTACCACACACTGCTTGGTATTATGCAGCACCCTCAGGGGGAAGGAGGGAAAACAACACAACAGGCACCGCAGCAGCTACTCCAATGTTCATGACAAGCACTGCAGCTACTCAAACCCCAGTGACAGGCACTGCAGCTGAACCAGAGATAATCACCTGATCCCTCTCTCTGAGTGAGCTGTGAGTTATGCAGAAGGATTTCAGCTGTCACCCAGGCGATCACACTGTCACCTGGCTGCTCCGATGGTGAGATAACCGGGCCAGTAGCTTGGAATTAGAGGGTAAGGAAGCCAAGCAGCTCGGATCCCTTTCTAGGGAGTGGGGCATTGACAAGGCAATTGGAAAAGGGGCACAAGCCCTCAGCCTCTGGAGGTGACTCCTGTCAGGTGTGAAGGAAAGGCTCTAGTGGACATGAGTGTACAGTGTACCCTAATGCCATCAAGCTATAAAGGGGCAGAACCCGTCTGTATTTCTGGAGGGACAGGGGTATCCCAACAGCAGACTGTACTGGAAGCTGAAGTGAGTCTAACTGGGAATGAGTGGCAGAAGCACCCCGTTGTGAGTGGCCCAGAGGCTCCGTGCATCCTTGGCATAGTCTACCTCAGGAGAAGGGTATTTCAAGGACCCAAAAGGGTATGGGTAGGCCTTTGGTATAGGTGCCTTGGAGATGGAGTAAATTAAATATCTGACCACCTTGCCTGGTCTCTCGGAGGACCCTTCTGTTGTGGGATTACTGAGGGTCGAAGAAGAACAGGTGCCGATTGCCACCACAGCAGTGCACCGTTGGCAGTATCGCACCAACCGAGACTCCCTGATCCCCATCCATAAACTGATTTGTCAACTGGAGAGCCAAGGAGTGATCAGCAAGACTCCTCCATCCTTTAAAGACCCATCTGGTCAGTGCAAAAGTCTAATGGAGAGTGGAGACTAACAGCGGACTGTCGTGGCCTGAATGAAGTCATACCACCACTGAGTGTTGCTGCGCCGGACATGCCAGAACTTCAGCATGAGCGGGAGTCAAAGGCAGCCAAGTGGTACGCCACCACTGACATTGCTAATGCCTTTTTCTCCATTCCTTTGGTGGCAGAGTGCAAGCCACAGTTTGCTTTCACTTGGAGGGAGGTCCAGTACACCTGGAATCAACTTTGCGTTGACATTTGCGTCTTATAAAGCAACCAAAACCACCTCTTAAGACAGGTACCACTTTACTTAATTGTGCTGGTTTTACCAAATAATCAATCAGATTTACAGGTTAACTTCTTATGGACTAAAGAAAAGATGTTTTATTTCACACCGTTTAAGATATCAGAACATGTGGAGTGACCCTTGATCCACAAGACGACCTTCTCAAACAAAATGCCAAGGTTACCCAACATCTGTCTGAAACTGGAAGATGTTTAGATGAAAGACAAGTGAAAATGGTGTATGATAATAATGAACTGATTCAAGTAGTGGAAGTGGAAACCAGCCTTACCAAACATCATTGGTATAACATCACCAAAAGCTACCAATGTACTGAAATTACTGCATCCTATGCGTGTACTCTTAATAAGCATTGAATTATTTATTGTAACCTTGATGTTGACGTGTGTTACCCGAAAAATCAAACAGCACGTGATATTAACTCAAGTTAAATCACATACTAAACCTGTGAATAATCAGTTTAGCATTTGCTCTCACCCTCAGCATGCACAGGCAAGAGGGCTGGGAATTCATACGATGAATGTATTAAGCTCACTGTGCAACACCAGTAATTGTTGAATGCTGGGCTGAGCCAAGGGGTGGAATACGACCAACCTACACCCCCTACAATGGATCAAGGCTGAGAGAAGATGAGCAAAAAAGTTATTATCTCAAGGAAGACTGTAAAGATTGACCACCAGTTATCCTAAAGCTGAACTTAACACAAAGGGGACTGGAGGGTAACCTTTGGCTTAGATATAAGGCTGTACCAGTGGGTCACCATGCTATGTAAACAGCCTTCCCTGAGATAACTAGTGGAGAATAATGTACTCCAGAGCTAGCCAGACCAACCTGGCAGAGGAGAAGGATATACATGGCTCAGCCATAAACAGAGCACAGAAACTGAGCAACCAAGGACATGCACTTTGGAGAGAGCAAAGGGCCTGAGCAGGCTTCAACCCACGTACTCCGTCCTGGTGAGTGGGGATGCCCAGCATCGTGATGGTGAGCACACAGGGACCCGTAACAAGAATTCTGTTTTTATTGTGGTTCACCCATATATTGCAATTGTTATTTTATCCTTGCATTGTGATTTCAGTACATTGCTCTATCACTCCTCTAAATCAAAATCCCGTGTAACGCTGAATATATCAAATAATTAAATTTGGTATTAAACATTAAACCCTCCTGTGGAGTATCTAAAAGAACCTGGTCACAGAGTATTGGACTCTGACACATATGAAAATCTGGTATTGGAAAAAAGCAAGACCAAAGGAGGGAGAAAACCCTTCTTGTAAGTGGGAAATAACTGAAAAGGTGAAGACTCCATTTATTCTTACACAAAACTAATTATGCTAATACTTTTATTGTGGTGCCAATTAGTATTTCACATCATCTAGTTCAGTTGACAGTAATCTAAACGGCAGTTTGTGCTCAGTTTCTGTTCCCAGCAAGAGTATCAGGGTAGATGTGAACATTTGCAAGTGACACTAAATGGAGAAAATGGAATGTAGAGTATTTTCTAGTACAACCTAGTGAAATCAGACGTCATCCTGTTCAGATTCCAGGCACTGCCAGATTTTCCAGCAACAGGTAAAATTCTGCGAAACTTCATTGAATGCTGGACAATTTGTTTATCTTGAGCTCCACTACAGTATCTGACAGTATGACAACCACCTAGATCAACCACTTTTCTAACTCACCTCAAACTTTTCAAAAGTAAAGTAATAAGGTCTTCCTGAGGAATCCTTTTCAACTAAAAATAAATTTGCACCACTTAAAGAGAAAATAATGTAGAATAATTTTCGCTGTACTAATTATAACACTCTTCTGTTCCTGTGCATATGTTCTTGGCTGACCCAGAAGTCACTTACCAAGTGTATCTGACATCAGCTTTTATTAAAATAGAAAATAAAAACAAACAAACAGAAGAGCATCATTTTAGCAACTTTAGTAGCTTTGCCAAACTTTAATCACTTGGGATGAAAATTTCCATGATGATTGTCTGCTTTGGCCTGTATGAACTTCATTCAAAATTGTTCATAATAATACTCTAATAATAACAGCTACAGAGAAGCCCATCTAGAAATTCAGTTTTGTCTTTAGAACAGGGCTTGACCAGCTTGCAGCAAATAGAGCGTAGTTACGCTCCAAACAAAAAGGCTAAAGCAAAATTCTGAACAGCTATTCACTAAGTAGCACCATCTAACCTGAACACTGAATCAGTGTTCATGAAGAAAAAAATAGCACATCATGACGTTGTTCAAGGCTCTCATATAACGTAAACAACCATCTTCAACTTCAATGCTTCCCAGCTTTCCCATGCTTGAACTTGCAACTCTAACGCCTTTATTTGACTGTGTGTGTACATGTGTACACTTGCATGTAAACCCAAATGCAACAAATATACATATCAAATAGCAACAATGAGTCAAAACGGTGCGAGTTCTAGAAGAAAGAACACATTACCTGAAAAGGAAAAATTCAAACTATTCTCCTAATATGAACATGTAGTTCCAGAGTCTGTTATTTGGTAATACCATGCAGGCTCCATGAGATGGCAGACCTGCATATATTTAACAGATGTTCGTGTAACCACATTGCTGTAAATACATTTTTTTTTAAATGGTTGCTTTAAATGGATGGGGCATGTTTTTAGTCAAAATGTTTTGAATGTGGTATATTTAGAACCGTAACGAACTTGGCCTACTACTCTGTATTACCCTTCCCATGCTCCTGATGGCTTTGGACGTGGCCTCCATAAAGCACCTGTAAAAAAATAAAATGTAGCACTATCAGTCAGACTTGATTGATTTGGAATTACCTGAACTTGATCAATGTAACTCTTTCTAATAAACATGTAAGCAGTATTTATTCCCATTGATTCATTCTAGCAACTTGTGTTCAAAGTAAGCTAATTCTTAGAACACAATTTCTGTCCTGAACACACTAAAGCTTTTCAGTTTATCTGTTAAACAGTCTGCTTTACGGGAGACTAGTAGGGGCAACAATGATTTACCTGTTAAGCCTGAAAAGGTTATATTTATTTCCCACTGAATGATGATGTCACCTTTAAAAGCTTTTATCCAGTTCTCTGAAATTAATGTAGTTCTATTATTTGCACAGTCATTACAGTGAATTAATACAACAAATTAGCTTTAAGGTTGTTCTGGAGAATACTGTGTGATGCCTTTACCAGTGCTTTGTACCCATTTCCTTTCCATTTGCTAAGACCTCAAGCTGGTTTAGACCTCAGATTTTCAAATGTGAATTTTTCGAAAACACTACCATACTTTAAATGACCAAATAAGAAATTGAATGAGCTTGCAATCTCGCTTCATGTTTCACTTTAGCAAACCCTCACTCATGAATGCTATAATTACCCAGGCATATACTTTTCCCATAAAGGTTTCATTGCACTTGTTCCACTTGGCTAGGACAAGTGGCTAGATTGTTTTTAATATTTTGAAAGAATTCTTTGGAAAAACTACAGTAAGAAGTGTTCATGCCAGCAGGAAAGCAGTTTGTACTCAGTAAGGCTGTGAAAAGGAAATCACGATAATTTTAAAATAAAAAGTTTTCTACTTCCTAGTGAGCAAATGGAACAAAGCAAACAAATTTAACTCAAAACCCTCCCAACAGCACATCAGGAATGTTGTCCTGAAAACTGTAGGTAGGAAGAAAACTTCCAGTAGAGTCAAGAAATTGGGCCGTTATGTTCATATGCAAATTTGTGATTTTTTTTCGTATGTAAACATGCTCTTTAATAATCTCTTAGCAGGGAAACCTTATTCAAAATACTGCTCCCTGACACCTTCGCAGACTTCTTGCTGACTCACTCCACGAATGGGATTTTGAAAAAGAGCAATGAAAACACTCCAGGAACAGAAATACTGAAGAATTTAGGTATTATGAGTGTCTGTAACCTACTTCTCCGTGTAGATGGTTATTCTACCTAGCTTCGCAGATGTGCCGAAGTTTTTCCTGGTTTCAAACACCCGTCATTTTTAAAGCGGTTCTGTAAGCCTCTTACTAGTGCAGAGAAGGCTTTGTTACTTGTTTCCTTCTGGTTTATCTATGCTTATTTCCATTAGAGGCACATAAAACCCCGACACGAGTGGTTCGGGCATGTCTGCAGCTCCTTGTGCAGCAGGGCCGCAGCGGGTTTTGGCCAGGCCCAAGGGGCCCAAGACACCCAACAGCATCCCCAAGTCCCAGATGGAGGGAAGCCAACCTCGTGTGCCGCTGCACAGCTTGGCAGTCCGGGTCTAATTTTACAAAAGCATCTCCTTGTGTTGAAAGATTTTGCAGTGTTTCAGCAAGATATTTAAGAGATCACTCATCACTTTGTGGTGCATATCCTCCTCCAACTGTCACTCAAACTGTCACTTGGAGCAGCAGCCCAAGAAACGCTTCTCACACCGACTGTGGAAGGGCAGAACAAGCAAATCTGTACTGCCACGCTTTTTGCCTCTGGCACTGTGTGTTATGGAGACGGAACGAGAAAAGAGGCTTGGTCTCTCTGCTGCTTTCTGATACAGAAATCCAGCTCTGAAGAGAGAACTGACTGAGGGAAAGCTTCTTCCTGCCAGTTCTGGCTCGTGAGCCAAGCAATCGCTATAGCTGCAAGCTGCAGCAGCACGTAGAGCCTAGGGCTGCTGATAGTGCCAGGAAGGGCGGAAAGCGCTGCGGAGCTCACACAAGCCTCGGCGGGCGCGGCCGGGGCCAGGCTGCGGAGAGCCGCCGCCATGCCCGCCGCCGGCCGCGGCCCTCCGCACAGAAACCCTCCAGCACACGCACTCCAGCATCTTCACTTGACGCATTGCAGGTACAACGCAACCAATCAGAGGGCTTGACTCTTACCAGCTAACCATTGCAGAGTCCCTTTAGCCAATCAGGCCTTCCTTGACAAAGTGCTGCCTCAGAGGCCTCAGCACCGCTTCCGTCGGATTCCGCTGTTCCAGAGAACGGTAGCCTTCCGCCCTAAGATATAGGCCCTGCCGCCACTGAAGGCGCAGGCGAGTACCTGGCTGCTGCCGGCTGCCCACAGATGGAGGGAGGTGGACAGGCTCGCTGAGCTGCCCTAGCGTTGCTCCCGGCGTCTGAGCCGCTGCCTCTCCCCGGCTGGGACCCGGCAGGCCGCGGGACGCTACCCGCGGGCAGCTAACGGCCGCCGCCCCGGCTGAGCGCACCACGAAGCCCCCCCCGCCCCAGCCCGCTGCGGCCCCGCTGCCCGCGGGAAAGGGGGAAAAGGTAAAAGTGGCACTCGGGCGGCTGCAGGAGGCTCTGGGAAAACAAAACCCTTTATGCTGCGCCTCCTGGGCCCCCGCTGTTGGTTATAATGTTAATGGCCATCAGCAGGCCCTGCGTGCAGGCCGGGAGCCTGGAGTCACCAGAACCGTGCCTCAGTTCAGGCAAATTTTAAAGTGACTCCAGGGGAGCTGCAGAGCTGCCTGTGCCAAGTCGGCAAATGGCATTTGCTAGAGACACAGCCGAGAGCCCTGCAATGGCTTTCAGTTAATTGAGAACGTCACCTTCGAGAGCGCCGAGCAGTACCCGTAGCGCTGGCTGCCGAGCGCACGGCACCAGGGAGAACCACCAGCCCCCTCGCAAGGGGCAGGCGATAAGGGAAGCCTGGTGCTTTACCAAATCCACATACCAAACTGAAGTCTCCAGCATAGTGACAATTATTCCTCTCTATCCTTTCCTTGGTGTGCCTGGTTAAAAATCCACTTCCCCACCTTACCCACAGACCAAGTAATAAATACCCCCATCTACGCTGCAGTGCTGGTTCAGATGTAGCGGTGTCTTCATGCAAACACAACGCTGTGGTTGCTGGCCTGGGACAGTGGTGGGAGATTCCCTACCTTTCTGAACATAACAGCTGCCACAACCTGCAGGAGGGCCTGGCAGGGGTATCTAAAAGAGCTTCGCTCTCTAAAGGTCACCCCACGGCCCCACCAAGGCAGACGTATTGACACGAGGATCTCGGGACAGCCGAAATTCTAGCGATAACATTTTTTGCAAGAATTAAGCTAGATGAGTACTTGGCACCCATGGACCCATCACGGAACAGAGTTCATTTTTTTTTTTTTTTTTTTTGCAGAAGCCTGTGGGCCGGCAATACATCCCTGAGGAGAGAACAAGATGAGACAAACTAAAGAAACAAGTGGGAGGAGGAGTAGGAAGGTATCTATGTTTAAGTGATTTACCCCCACAATAATAATAACAACAAAATAGTCTATTTTGGGTCCTTTGCTTTTTGCTTATTTGATGTTGAATATCTTGTTTCGGTTATATTTTAGTTAAGGAGATTGGTGCTCTGTAAGCACCTAAAATAGAATATGGAGATAGAGACAGCAGAAGCAGAATGGATGCCAAAGTGAAATGATCTGGAGTGCTGAGCACTGCATCAGCCCACACACAGGCCCACCCCAAGGAGAGTGATGCAGAGAAGTCTTAGATGGTGCTCCCTGCTTGGAAAAATGATGTCAGTATTGGCAGGCCCAAAACTAAACTGAAGGCTAACCAAAATAAACTCATTAGATGTACTTCCCTTCTGTATAGCATAAAAATCCCATTCTCGGTGCAGTGCACCTTTGTGTTAGGCTTGTGCTCTTTAATAACGCTGCTGACAGCTTCACAGCCAGCACGTAACAGTGCGCTTACTAAATATAAGTACTTCGTTAGCATCTAGCATACTTCTGCTACCACAAAAATAATAACAAATAGCCATACTGTGGGGAAGGTCAGTGCTGCTTGCCAGGAAAGGTGTGCACAAAGTGCTAGATGGCTGGGACAGAGCAGATTTTAGGCACTTTCTTACTTCACAGAAGCTGACAGCCTCAGAATAAGGCAGGCAGAGATTTAATTAGGTAGCTGATGTTAACTGTACCCCCCAAAAAACGTTGGGAAGAATAGCAGGCCTCATGAGAAAGCTCTGTTTTCCAGGTTTATTCAGAAAGATGGGTTTTCTTGGTGCCGTTTCTGGAATTTCAACAGTGATACGAAGTGCTTTAGGGTGGAGGCACATGCATCCTCCGACGATCAAACATTTTAAGAGGTTGGACTTGTGCTGGTGCCCCCAAAGGAAAGAACCTGAAGTTAGTTCTAGGCAAAGAACTGGATCAAAGAGAAACCTGAAGGGGGATATCAGAACCTATATTCTGGAGGCATCAGATGTTCCTGTTGTTTTAAAAATTCTTGTCACTAAAAGACTTTATAAAAGACAAGCCCTTGGTAGAGTTTCCTAGGTACTGCCATGCCAGGTTCCCAGGGGAGGGGCAGTCTGTTGTCTCTCTGGCAATAGGCTGAGGAGACTGGAAGTTATTTGTACAGTTTCCCAGAACTGATACTAGAAATGCATCATCTCTTCAAGGTTGTTGAAAACCTTAGGGTTTTTATCCCACAAAAGGTGGTGATCAGGCAGTTGGAGAAGTTACGTTGTTTTCAGCTGGGTTTATCATTATATGCAGGCACAAATAATATAAAATAGCTGTCCAATGATGTGTAATGATTCCATAGCTTTCTTCATGTGCTTAAGACAAATGAAGATGGGCATTGTCTAGCAGTACTTTTGGCTTCCAGCATCTGTAATTTGGGATGTATGTACAATACTTCTCACCTCAGGCCAGCTCCAAAGTTATAGTGGATTAGAATACCAGATGTCTCTTGGACGGCTGTATTTGGCATCCAGTAACTCAGGTGGTTTTGAACTTGTAGCTTCTTACCCCAAAGGATCTGACAAACTGATAGAAACTCCTTGTTTCGGGTGTGTGAGAGAAAGGAAGAATAAATCCCTAACTGATGCAAATTAACATGGATTTATGGACTTTAGGGCATGTTTACAGTTGCTGAAAATCTGTACCAGAAACTACGCTTCTGATTTAAAATTATGATCACCCTTGAATGGCATATGTGTTGTTGAATTTTTTACCTTTAGCTGTAGCATGAAGACTTATGACAGCCCTACCTGCTCCAAAGAAGAATTTTTGAACATACACCTACTACACAATTACAATTTGGGGCTAAGTAAGAGAGACTTGGCCATTAGAGGATATATCTGTGGATTTTACATATGTGTCTGCCTATGTCATATATATTCTCATATATATATTCGTTAAATGTAGCTGGGACTTTTATTGCCAAATGAATGTCCCAGTTTGTCCCATAGGAATATTCAGATGAAAACTAATTACTCATGGACAAAGGAGAGGTGTAAAAAACAATGCGAACGGCTCATTTAATAATTTCTGTTATGTAAAAAAGCAATCCTGAGTATCTTTGAAGATTTTCTATGTTAAATAGGACAAACTGAAATGAGAAACAACGGTACAGGAGTTGAACGAACTGATTTCCAACCTTTCTTCGGGACAAATTCTGAAGCATATTTGTTTACCATTGTTTATTATACCATTAGAAGCTGTATATTAGTTCAAAATCAGTAGCTAACAGCAACAGCTGTTCAGCTTTTATCTATTGGTTCTAAGAGAGAGATTTGAATCTGTAAAGTAAACCAGGCTTTGGCCCACTCAGTTTTCCAGCATATTCTTATGAAATTAAATGCAAACTCAAGCCATTCCTAATAAGGTGAATCTAAGAATTGTTTCATTGTTACATTGTATCATTTAAAATGTTGAGGAATCGATCTACTGAAATGAGACGTTTTCCTATAATTAGAATGACCGTTCCCACACATACATTTCTGTATAGAATATTTTGAAATGTATCTGTGGTAAAAATAAACTACTTTTCTTTGACAGATGGATGAACTGGAATCATCATCAGGGAATACAGTTCATATACCTGTATCTAACAGTGAAGAAGCATGACCTAGGTGTGCTTGATAATGTTATGTAAAAATATGAAACACATTCTGCCCTCTTCTGCATTCGATTCTTGAAAAATAGTGGATACAATCTGTAAAAATACTAATGATAACAACACATAAACAATAGAAAAATGGAACGAGTAGCTTCTGTTTATATCATGAATCATCCAATGTTTACCTTCCTATGAAACTGGCATTTGCAAAAACTGAGAAGGAAAATCCTGTTTTCACATACTCCAGTGTTTCTAGAGAACTCTTCGTAAGACTATGAAGAAAGGTGGTATTTTTAAGACGGCGTGAAAAAGTTTTGTTCTTTTTTCATTTATTTTACATTTCAAGTGTAAAAAAAGTAAGGAAAAGCACCTTGGTTTAAAAAAAAATATCTTATAATGTCTACTCTGCAGAATGTATGACTGAGTTTACGTACGGGAGCAGGTCTCCAATTCCCATCTGTCCAAGTCTTGTAAGACAGGATCTTTAAGGTTCCCACCTCAAACTGCTCCCAGTGTAAAACACAAAACTTTTCAAATTATTTGGCCTCAAGGATGCCAGTTTACATGGCTACATAGAAAAGGATTCACTAACTCAATTGCAATATGTAATTGCAAAATAATTTAGTTCTAACTAATGGCTAAATCAGTTTTATATCACCATCTAAACTTCACAAGGCAATGGACACTCAGTGTATGTAGCAACTACTATTCAATTACACAGATGGCCTTCTAACGCAACGCTCAGTGAGAATCCATAATTTTGGTACACGCCAGTGGGAATGAAGGAAATATAAAGAAATCATGAGTATATAAATGATTGGGGAGTTTGGGGGTTTTTCTCTCTCAAAAAAAAAAAAGACACAGTGATCTACAGAAACATGTATGCTGCCATTTAACAGAGCAACCAGATCCGGAAATTTAAACGTTAAGATTAAAGCAATTTTTATTTTCACATCTTGGATAAATCTGTTCAAATTCAATTCTGTTCTAGCTTTTTATTTCAGTGGAGTTCCACCCACTTATTTGCAATCATGGTGAAGCTCATAGAGTGGTTTCATAAGGATACTGACTTAAGATTTTCACAGCTGCCAGTGGCACTTAGAAACATTAATTTTGTGGAAAACGGTCTCCGCAGAAAACATGGCCTATATGAACAGAATTTTATAGAGAGGGTAAAAAACTATTTTCTGTTACACCGACAGAATTCCAATTGGCTTGAAAAGCAGCACAACAAATTCAAACCCAGTTTGGGTAGCTCACACATACAACTGGCAATATTATAGCCATGAAAACTAATTATGAATTTGTTCCAGTTGCACAGATGTTTCACGCACGTATATACTTGATTTTGGCTTCTTAGACTTCTAACCTAGTATATACTGGTTATCTCTGCTTATCGCCATAATGTTAGCCTCCCAGCTGTGCATTAAATGATACGACAAACTTCTGTCCATCTGTTCTCACATCCATTCTCCCAGGGCAGATGTCTGTGAAATGTTTTGATTTTCTTTTTTTTTTTTTTTCACTTCTGTATACATAATATGAGAAAACAATTGATATGTGTGAGGCCATATTCTTCAGTGCTTATGTTAACAAGGCCAAGGAGGGAAAGCACACCACTAAGTGGTAAGGTTCATTGTTTTTCCAAGTTCTTAACAGAATTCCTCCTTATATCTTAGGCTGCTTCCAAAGAATGGACTTGTTAAGTCTCTGCAGAAGCAGAGACCAACACTGTAATCCTACTAACATATTAATGCAAAATTTAGAAACGTAATACTAGGTAGAATGGTTGCAAGTCTTTCACTGCAAATAATTGGAAAATTATTTAAGCTGTTAGTATGACAGCTTAAACACAAGTCAAAAAAAGCATGCTTAGTGATAAGAGAGTAAAATAATTCAGAACAGTAAATCCATCCAGTCAGAAATGCATCATAATAGCTATCACATAGCTCTCTTCATAAAAAAGCTCTGTAGCAATGGAATGGCCAAGTTCTAGGGGCTTAGGCACAAATACCGAGTAATTCCATGGCCCAGTCCTGCTCCCACTGAGATCCAGGAGGTTTTGAATGAGACTGTACAAGATCCTGGCAAATCATTTGACATTGTATGTCATTGGAATGACAGGGGCATTTCTTGCCTGCCCACAACTGAATGTAAATTTTAAGAGAACAAAGAATACTGATCAGAATCTAGCTGTACAATTGAGTGAAAGCAAATTTACAAGGAGCAGGCAGATGCCAGTTTAGACGAGGTTTTTTCCTACATTAAATAAGCAGCAAAACATTAGTATTCTGGTTTGTTTACATTTATCACTGCCGTATGTCAAATTAGGGGGAAAAAAAATCCACTTAGTCAGAATGTTATTTTGGAGCATTAGCTGTGAAATATTTTCAAATACAGAATGGTGCCATTTAACAGAAACTACTGCAGGACCTAACTGTGGCACTTTAACTGATCATCCTAAAATCCTTCTTACATAAAGCAAGATAACTAAATGCCAAACTACTTTAAAAGTAACCTTATTTTAAAATTCCATTTTTTAATATAAATGAATTATTAGTGTGAACCATCAGGAGTTAGCAAAAGTAGGCACAAAAAGTTAAAAAACACACAAAAGAAATAGGAATAAATGCACAGCAATCCTTCTACTCAACGGCCCCGGCAACATTCTTTGAATGTGTCTGAGTGGCGTTTTGCTTCCCATTTGCAAGTTTCTTCACGTATGTCCAAACGCTGTAATGCTGAGCGCTTGTAAGAGGCCCTACATAAATTTGAATGACTGGTCTCGTAGTCTCTCCTCAATAGATGAATCTAACCCTTTTGCTTTCCAACAGGTGAAGGTTCGGATCAATGGAAGAACGTATTACATGCACTTAAAATTAACTTCAAAGAGGCCGACATAAGGCATCTACGTTCTAAATGGTCACATTTAAATGGTGGTAGGATCATTCTCCTGCTAACATCTTCAGCCGTCCATGCTGTAAACATTTTGGCCGAAGACCATGAGACTGCACTAGCTATTAATCTTTGTGAAATAATCGTAGAGATTTCTTAGCCCGATATGTAGCAGAATTAAGTGTTGCAGTATTGAGACCTTCACCTGTGTAAGACCAGCACAGTGCAGTGAATGATTTGTACATCAGCATTGTTCTTCACACATCCCTGTGAGATTCGGGGAGTTCCAAGATTCACTTACCCAAGCAAAAGCTCCTGTAGCCCACATCAATCAAACACTGTGCCATGTTTTCCAGAAAGAAATTAAACCGGGAAAAGAAGAGCTTACAATTGTTGGCCTGGTTTGAAAGCAAAAGATCAATCTGTGTGTTCTTCCACAGAAAGGGAAAAAAAAATTTTAAAAAAAGTGTATTAAAAATAGGAGGCTGGGAATTCTGCATCTAAAATGGAAGCTGCCTGTAAACCTACCACTGCAGACCAGCCAGCTGCAAATCAGCTTTCTGACACCATTTCATATACTAGCTCCTACAGAAACGTTAGAATGGTTTGGGGACCAAACTGTGACCCGTTAAATACGCCACTTTGTTTGCTGTGAGAAATCCTTCTAGACTGTGAACAGGTAGCTGTTAGGTTTGCCAACCCACCGCTGTGTTCCAGAACGGCAAGCAAATAAATTGTAACGTCAGTGGTAGAGCTATTGGAATCGTTAAACAAACACAACCCAGCTGACTTTGTCTTTATTTCAAGCACTGAAAGTACACACGATTTTTCAAACACCACAACAGAAAAATGTGTTTTAAAAGATTTACTGCTGCACTGCGAGCAGATCTTCCGAATCAAGGCCGCATTGGGAATCCTGCTAGCCTCCCAGTCCAGAGAGAGGCCCAAACTAAAACCGTAACTGAAACAACACGGAAGCTCAAAATCGAAGGGTACCGGTCATGAATGGGACCAAAATTGGTGATTCCAGTGTGGGTCCGTGTCCGTGCTGCCATACTGTTAAAGGAGGCACAGTATTTACCCGGATTATTGTCAGTTGGTGGACAAAATCCTCACACCTAGAGCAGAGAGAGGAGAAATGGAGAAAGCATTTGGCATCAAGAGATGCTTTCGCTGCCCTCTCACTTGTAGGCTACAGCCGTTCTGCTGGCGGGCCTGAAGCGGCCTGAATCCATCTGATTCCGGACCGAACGTTACCATCACCTACGGTTTGGTGCTCGGCAAAAGCCCTGCCATCAGAAAACCAGCAGCTGTGCTCGCTCCAACAGGCCAGCTCCACAGCCTCTGTCGCACCCCCCTTGCCGTTCAGATTTCCCCGAAGAATGTGCTTTATTAGCGCGCAGCCCCCCACCCCGCCGCCCCCATCCTCCCCCGGGTACCGCTCCGGGTACCGCTCCGGCCTCCGCACGGCGCGGGATGCTGCCTGCAACAAAACAAAGCGCCAACTCGGCCGAGACGCCCCTCACCCCCGGGGGTCCCAGCCCAGAGAGCGGCGGGGACATGAGGCCTCGACGCGGGGCCGGCCGGGTGCCCGCGGTGGCTGGGTGCCCCGCTGGGCTGGGGGGGGCCGATGGGGAGGAAAGCGGGCCCGCCGGGGGAGGGGCCGAGCCGCGGAGGGGGCAGGGCTGCTCGCCGCAGTCACCCTCACACATACCGCGCCGGGGAGGAGAGAAAAAGGCCCCGCTCCGGCGGAGGGATACAGCCCGACATATATAGCTCGGCGGCGCAGGCTCACAGCCCAAGCACTTCCCCGAGCCGCGCCGGGAGGAGGCAGCCGCCGCCGCTCGTGGTCGCGCAGTTCGTGCAGCAGCCGCTGGGCCCGCCGCCGCCGCCGCGCCATGGTAGGTGACCCGACCGGCTCCGGGCCGGCGCGCAGGGGGGTTCGCTGCGGAGCTGGGGACGGCCGGGTCGGCGGAGCTGAGGTCTCCCTGGGGAGGGTTGGCGGGAGGCCGCAGCCTGGGGCCCCAGGGGGTGAACGGCTTGGTGGCTGCGGACGCCTGCTCTTCCCCCCACCCCCGCCGCGGGGCTGCGGCCCTTCCTCTTCCGCCGCTTCCTTCCCCTTCCTCCGGGGCCTGCCGTGCGGGGGCCCCGCGCCCTCCCGCCGCGGCCCCACCTCGCCGTCCCCCGCATGCGGCGCTCGCTTCCCTTCGGAAAGGGCCGGGCGCGTCTCCCCGCGGCCTCTCCGCCGGGCAGGGCGCGCTGCGGGGCGGGGGGCGAGGATCCCGCTCGGCTCCGGCACCAGCTGCACTGCGCAGGGAGCGGGGGGGGGTGGGGGGTGGCGGCCCGGGGGAGGGCACCGCGCTGCAGCTATTGCGCCCTCGCCCCCCCCCATCCCCCCAAAAAACACGCAGCAGCCGCAGCGAAGCCCATCGCTGCCTGCATTACATCATGTCTCCTCCTCTTCCTCCCCGGTCGGGGGGGGACCGGGGCGCAGTGCGTGTTGCTCGGTTGGAAACGGCCCAACGCCCGCATCGGGGGGCTGGGAGGCGGTGCGGGGGGAAGCGCAGCCTTCCCTCCTCCGGGGGTGCTGCGGGGGAAGGGGATGGGGAAGGCTGGCTGCGGAGCCCAGGCGCCCTCCCGGTCGAAGGCTGAGGACGTGGTGCGGCCGGGGAGGGAGGGGAAGCGGGGACGCACTGCAGCAGCGGGCGGCCGCCGGCCGGGAAGGGCGCCTGTTGCGCTGGGCGGGCTGCGAGCCTCCCGCTCCCCGCCCGGGCGCTGCGAGCCTCCGCCTCCCGCAGCGCGCAGCCGGTGGGCTGCGGGGCAGCTCGCATCGGCCCTCGGGCGCTGCCCGGGCTCCTCGGCCAGAGGAAGGGCTGGGATTTTCCCGGCGGGTTTTTTTTTTTTTGGTCGCTTCCTACGAGAGCAGCGAAACAGTTGCAGGCTGACCTCTAATCGCATTTTGGCAATCTGGGTGTTTCTCGGCTGTGTCTCTCCATCGCCCCTTCCCGTCGGGGAAGGCTGACATCACCGGGACAGGATTTGATGACTCGGCTGGGTGGGGTGATGGCCCCAGCCCTGGGTACCTTTGTCCCGCAGCTGGTGCGAGCGGGCAGTGCCTGGTGCTCGGGAAGGGGAACCCCGCGGCGGTTTAGGGTCGGGTTGTGTGCTTCTGGCATCGCGGGCTGGGCGAAGCTGGTTTTGTTTGTGGGTTTCGTGGTTTGTTTTTTTTTTTTTTAATTCGAAATCCGATTTTTAGAAACATCCGGTGAGCTCCGACTAATGGGGAAGGAGCCGGTGCTGTGGGCTGGAGGGTTTTGCCGAGGTGTGGCTCTGTTTCCTGTTCTGCAGGGCACCGAGTCTGTTATGTAAATTCCTTAGATAATCTTTAAGTAAAACCTCGCATTTTCTGGAAAAATCGCAGAGTGCAGACGGTCGAACTGGATTTTGAACACAAATTTTCTGCTGCCATTAAAGAATATTTAATCAATTTGAACTCTCGCTGTTAGCATTTCTACCCTTTCCTTTCCCCCCCCACCTCACTGTGCATAAGGGGAATTGTTGAACCAGTACATACAGACGTTAAAACACCAACACCCCCCAACGCTTATTTACAGACGCAGTCTGTATGTCACTCGGCACACACTTTCAGCCCTGCCCTATTCCCCGGTGCAAGAGCTTTAGCAAGCTGTGTAGCCTGTTAATTCTCCATTGTGTTTGTCGCTTTCTATTGCGGTTAAGTGGGTTTTATACTTGAATAATGGTATTTTAGGACAAAAGGGTTGAGAGATGCCTGTTTACTCTGACCTACAAAATTCTCTCTTAGTAAAAGCTGTTGAAAAATGAGCTGAAAAGGAGCTAGTGCCTTGTATTCTTCAATATCTATGATCAGGCGTGTAAAATCCATCTGTTTTTCTCTTTAATTACTAGGAAGATGCCCATTTTTCCATAAAGCACTAGTTAGCTCCTCTGAGTCCAAACAGTGGGAGCTTTTTGTGATGCTCTATCCATGTAGAAGGGAGAGGCTTCTGGAAGGATGTGGTTAGCACGGTTAAGTGGTGGGACAGCACGTTGGATTGACAACTGAGCTGTATACCTTTGGACGCAAGAGCGGCCTCTTGATGTGCAGAAGGTCATAAGCAGGCACTTTAAAGCTTGCCACTTAAAACAGTGTATGAATCAACCCTTGTATTGGTGTGAGGCACCTTAAACTGCATGGCTGAATGGAAAAATATGAAGACTGGCATTTTTTTTTGTCAGATGGCAAAAAATATCCATAATACCACGTAGTAATTCCTCCTTATATTGGAGCACAGTCCTTTCTGTTAAGCTTACAGTAGGCTAATACTTGATGGGATGTGGTGGGGGAGGGCAGGCTAGTGTTAGATCACTAGGTGGCACACTTGTCACTAGCCCACTGGTGTGCAAATACCCCCTGCAGTATTAGGGTCACTGTGCTGCTGGAAATGACATCTGATGTGATGTGAAACCCCAAACATTAAGGACTTCGTGCCTTTCTGACCAATTGCAAGGAGCCTACCCTGTGTCCTTCACTTGACCAAACTGGATTCTCCAAGTCGAAGGATGGGATGTCTGGTTCTTCATGTGCAGTTTCAAAACAAGCTAGCTTCTGTGCTTTTGGAAGTGGCTGCACAGTGTAGGTGAGTGGAATTGCTTTGCAGAGGCAGAATTCCAGGGGTTGAAAGTGGCTTTGTGGAAAATAATGATGAATCACTACTGAAATCTAAAGGAAATGTCTCGTGGCTTGAGATAGCTGGAGGTAAACAATATTCTAAAATGTTCTGTTCTTCATGTAGGCTGATCAGCTGACTGAAGAACAGATTGCTGGTAAGTATCTTGATGAGAAATGATTATTTTTCTGCTAACTCCTTGTGACTAAAGAAAATATATTATCCCAGACATAGTGGGGAGGGGAACTTTGAAAATTTAAACTAACAGTTATTTAAAAAAAGCACTCACTTTTTAACAAAAAAAAAAAAACCCTGCAGATGATTACTGGTTCATTACCTCTTAATTTAGACTGCTTGTTCCTTGGACTACAGATAATTTTTTTTAGACTTCCAGACTTGAGCCAAGTCCTTCTAGATTTTTTGCAAACAAATAATTGTTAGACTCAAGTGAACTCTTGGAGTCAAAGCAGGCCTAGGCACTCTTTTTTTTTTTTTTAATAAAGGGAAGATGAACTTGAAGTGGCAACAAATAAACCTAAAATGGATTTATTACATAACATAAGCCAGTGCCTTTTAACTTGTAACAGAGTGGCTAATTCAGACTGATTAGGGGAAGGAGCATTATTTGACCTTCTGGAGACCAGTCACCTGCTTGTGGCTGACATCAATTCTTATTGTTTGCTGCCTTAAAAATAAGTGGTAAATGACAACAATTACTGTTCCTGTAAGCCTGTTAGTGGGGAAGGGAACCTGGTGGGTCCCTTCACTTATCCCAAGCAGCTGCTCTTTATGGTCCAGCTGTGCCTCAAGCAAGATAATGTTGTAATGCAGGTAATAGCCATATGAAATAAGTTTGAATATACTATGAGAATTGTGTTGTTACTGCAAGTAGTTTTTATTAATATTTGAGTGTTAATTCTTTCAATACACAGGCAGTTAGATAATGTGTTTCTTAAAATTGCACCAGATAGTATCAGTGGAGTGTATATTTGGTATGCAGTTTTCTCATGTTGGTGATGTTACTAAACACTGGGACTGTTTCTGCCTCTAGAATTCAAGGAAGCCTTTTCCCTATTTGACAAAGATGGTGATGGTACTATCACAACAAAAGAACTGGGAACTGTCATGAGATCATTGGGTCAAAATCCAACAGAAGCAGAATTGCAGGATATGATCAACGAGGTAGATGCTGATGGTAAGTGTTGGAAAGGTAGTTAATAGTGCTGTGATCATCTTAAGCATGTGAGAGCTTGGCACCTGGGATTGGGCTGCACAGAGAAGATCCTGTGACATTGGTCTCTTGAAGCACTTGAAAATTTTGGATAGAGTCTCAACTCAGAGGGTTGTCAATTTTCTGGTTGCTGTCTGCACAGCAAAGATGCTTAACAGTGGCAGTCTAGAAAGGGGGATGGGCAGAGACAAAGGTATGCTGTTTGTCTTTAATATTTTATGGGTCACAGGCTTCCTATTGCTATCTGACTTGCCCTGACCTGCTGTTAACCTGCGTTTCCACGCAGCTTTTCTATGCGTGTTTCATTAGCCCATGTTGGTCTTAAAACTTGTACAAATGTCTGTGGCTTTTGTCAAAGGCCAGAAATGTGGTAGGAGTGTGGAATAGTGCTAAACTTCCAACATTTGATAACACAACAAGGAGACACAGTGCCTAATGTAGTGTATTAGATCACTAATAGATTGGGAGGGTAGGAGGGGTGGGGGTTGGAGGCAAAAGCAGACAAACCTTCCTGTGTCAGCCTGTCAGAATTAATTAATTTGATGCCAGAAAGGGTAACTGTGCTTCTCATGTCTGAGACTCCAGACAGGCTAGCAGTTAGAAAGGAAAAAAGCTTTCCCCTGCTCAGTCATGGCTTGGATTTTGTATGTTGGTTCTGATAGTATTAGATTGTTCTATAATATCTCTATAAAAGAAGAGTGAAAGTATGTTGGCTGGAGTATAGATTACCTGATTATCAGACTACATTAATGACAACTACTTTGCTAGGAGTCTAAGTTGACCTTAATTGCTAATTTTTGGATGCAGATGCTGAAAAGCTCAAAGGCTTGCAGTGTGATATAGAATGTGTATAGTGGCTTCTCTGGGCTGCAGTCAGCAATGTTGCACTAGTAGATTAAAAAATGAAAGGAGATTGAGGACTGTCTCAATCTGGAATCCTTAAATTGCAAAGGTTTTCTTAAATTGCATGTATTTAGCTCTTTGCTGTACTTTGCCAAGAAGTTTGCATGTTTCCCTCAGGCAATGGGTAGATCTTAGTTGCACAGCGAACTATGTAATGCAGGGTTTTTCTAGCATACAGGCCTGAATCCGGACTTCACAAATGTATTTTCTGCTGTTTTAAAGAACTTAGTTTCTTCACCATACTACTTTTCTTACAGCTTAGAGCAGCCTGAAGTTTGCATCCTTACTTTGAAGAACTTAAATCTTAGGGGTGAGGCCTGGATGTTCCCAGGGATTTTCAGTATTGCACTGAAATACCTATAAGAACACCGACTGCTAAGCTGTTAAATACCAAATAATGGCAGCTTTTCTCATGTTGCCCCTTAAAATGGTGCGTTACTGTTGTGGTGTACAACATGTGATAAGGAAGCTGCTATTTAACAGGGAACAAGTATTTCTGAGCAGCTTACTGAAGTATAATTTTTTCAGATCGTAGATATCCTGGATATCTAGTGCCAGCTTTATAATACAACCGCTTCTGGAATCTGCCATGGCAATTGCAAGATTCTAAAGAAACTACTGATTTTGAGGAGTGATTTAAAGTCAGGTCTTCATATTGGTTAGTCTTGGAGCATCAGATAGACATTTGACTTGCAGCTTAGGTAGCAAATGGTATGGCTTGACCTGGAGAGAAGGCAACACTTGTGTTGTGCAGAAACTCTGCAGTGGCTACTGCACACTGCAGCAGCAATACTGCAGTGGTAGCAATTAAGGGAGAAGATCCGGTTCATCCGTAAGAATGGTTTACAGTGGATCTGTCAGTCTTGTTCCTGGCTGAATTAAATGCTAGACTTTTTTTGTATAAAGAAAAGCATGGAAGTTTAATTTCTGGAAGTTTCTTTTTATTAAGGCAATGGCACTATTGACTTCCCTGAATTTTTAACCATGATGGCCAGAAAAATGAAGGACACAGACAGCGAGGAAGAAATCCGTGAGGCATTCCGAGTCTTTGACAAGGTATTAATAAAAGCTCGAATGATTTTTAGAAGCGGTAATGATGTCCATTTTTTCCCCTCAGGATTTTCTTTCCTTGTCTGGAAGCAAAAAAAGTCTTCCAGTAGAAGCAGAGGAATTGAAAACAGACCAGGGAGACTGTTCTAGAAACAGAACCAGGACTGTTGCATGCTGGTTCTACCTACTTTACACAGCAGATCTAAGCTGCTTAGGCTCATCCATGAGGAAAACTTTCTGGCCTTGGAAGAAGAGATGAGCAGATCTTGATGCTTGGGGGAGAGTAGGGGGGTGATGGTGTAAGGGTGGGGTTTTTCTGTACCTTCTGATTTTGTGGGAATGGGGAAATGTTTGCATGGATGTACAAACCTCTAATTCTTTAAGGAAGCTAAGATCTCAATATTTAGAGGGACATGAAGTGTTGTATGTTCAGTTTTCAAGATGTGGACCTCAAGGTTGATTTCAGGGAAACTTAAGGGCTCAGTTACCTCCATCTTTAAGGATACCTTGGTTATACATGATGGTCAATTATTTCTGGAACAGGAGTTCCCCTCTTTGGATTGCCTGGTTATGACATGCTACAACATAATTGTGTTGAGCAATAGCTGGTGCAGCTGCTAAGCTGATGCACATGTATCTGGAAGAAAGCCTTATACTTTGCTGCTTTTTTTCTGTAAAAAGGAAATCTCTAGTACTTCGTTGGAAAATGTGCTAGAGGAAATGTTCAATTGGCTAGTACTTCATCTACCCTATGGGGTTGTTTCTGCAGACTAGATCTGTGTTTAAAGCCACTGAGGTAGCTTATCTGCTGGTGATGGCATTATGAACTCCTGCTCTAAGCTAGTGTATTCTTCCTGTTACATGGAAGAGGATAATTTCTGAAATGGCTAGGGATGAGCTGTAGGTTTAGATGCTACTACTGGGAACACTGACTTACTGTAATTCTTTTTTTTTTTTTTTCCCTTCCCACAAAGCTTTTCATAACTCCTGAGTAGAATTTAAATACTTTCTTTGAAGGTTTGTTCTATATCATCTTATCCAAGAAGCCTAACCTAGTCACCTGCAGCCTGGTTGTAGAGGTAGTATTACACAGAAGAGAAAGCTGACTTTATTCTTGCTGGTAGGGAAATAGGTCTCTTTTTTGGCCTTGCCTAGGCACCAGAGACTAAACAAAAACTGTTCTGTTTCTGTGTTCATTTTTGGAAGCTCTTCAAAAGCATGAAAAATACGTTATAGCTACAAATCGGACACGCAGTTATTCTTACAGTACAATTATTTTATAGAAGGATATGGTGGCGTGCATGCTTCACAGAGCAGTGGGGCTAGTACATACTGTAGTGTTCTGCCAGGCCTGTATATGTCTGAAGTGCACTGAGGCTACTTCAGAAGCAGTTACTGGGAATCCAGGTGTAGTTTGAGCTTAGTGTCAGGATTGTTGATCATGACCTTGTGCAACCCTTTCTTCGCAGGATGGCAATGGCTATATCAGTGCAGCAGAACTACGTCACGTTATGACAAACTTAGGAGAAAAGCTAACAGATGAAGAAGTAGACGAAATGATCAGAGAAGCAGACATTGATGGGGATGGGCAAGTCAACTATGAAGGTAAAAGATGCTTGACTTGACCAAAAGCTGTTACTGAGACTGAGTGAAAGCATGAGCCATTAATTTCTAGTACTTGAGGCACCATTTTTTAAGTTGTCCACTTTGGTGAACAAAAACTTGGATGCAGTGGAAGGGGCTTTTTTTATGCCAAGTGTGTTTGAGACTTATGGAAGTGCACTGGAGACAGTAAATCACAGTGACTTTTTATCTTTTCAGAATTCGTACAGATGATGACTGCAAAGTGAAGAGACCTCCTTTACACCTTTTTTCCTCTAGAAGAATCAAATTGAATCTTTTACTTACCTCTTGCAAAAAAAAAAATGTTCATTTATTCATTCTGTTTCTGTATAGCAAAACTGAATGTCAAAATACCTTCTGTCCACAAACTGCATGTAATGGTTGGTGGTCCTGTCCCCAAAAGATAAACATCAGTTTTACAATATAAATAATTGTACTACCTTGAAAATAAAAAAAAAAAGGAAGCACTTAGTGAACTCAAAAGTTCCATTTGCTAATGACTATTACACTGTTTGGGCTGGCCAGTTTTTCATGCATGCAGCTTGACAATTGAGCACAGTCAGACATTTGTATTAAAAGGAAAAAAAAAAACCAACCTAAAAGATCCACTCTTTTGTTCAATGGTGGATTCTAGTTCAATTTGTAGTATAAATTGTCATAGCTGGTTTACTTTCAAATTGGTTTATACCTCAGGATGGTATGCAGCAAAATGGTTGAAGGATGCAAAACGTAGAGAAAATGCCCTAAAGGTTGAATGGTTCTCCTGTACGTAGCAGTGTGCTCCAAAAATGCGATGATCTTAATTATGGATGGCATGTCTGTGTTAAAATACTGGTTTAACATTGTCTGCATTGCACTATAGTGAAACGGGTGTCGGGCTGTTACCGTTCACAAAATTTTTAAAAGAAACCTTCACCAAGGGAGCATCTTTGGACTCTCATATTTTTAAAACCTTCTGTACCATGACTTGGAGCTGGCGGAGTAGCCTGTGGACTTCAGCACAACTATCAACATCGCTGTTCAAGATATTACAATTTATGTCCATTCCAAGTTGTAAATGCTAGTCTTTTTTTCCAATAAAAGACCATTAACTTAAAGGTGGTGTTAAATGCTTTGTAAAGCTAAAATATATATATATGATTGAGTTAATAAACCAAAAAAGCAGTAGGAGGGAAGTGTTTCTATGAATGACTTGCTGCTAAATTATAATGCACATGTATGCAATAAGTTATCCCCTATCTTTTCAAGATGGCAAGAACTGACCTCCTGTAACCCAAGACCTTTGCTATAAATAAATGAACTTGTGCTTGCCTTTCATATTACGACAATGTTAATTTAGTTGGTCTCAAAGTCGTGCAATGCTGACTCGTCAACTATCAGCACAGAAGTAACACCTCATTTCACTAAAGTGGAGAGCTCTGAGCATGCATGTCAATACTGGGGAAATGTATAGGCTGCTTATGGGGTTTTTTTTGTCAGGTTATAGAAACAAGTTGGAGAATTTAAACAGCATGGGACTTCATAGATATCTGTGATTCTCAAACATGCCAAAAATGCATTTCTCTGCCCACAGAAAGAAAACAAAAGGATGTTTCTTTTACAGTATGTAATAAAAAAACCAAAACCCTAAGCCTTTTTGGAAACTGGGGCTATTATGTCTTGACTATCTTCTCAAACACTTGCATGAATTTTGTGGGGTGGAGAAGAGGACTAGGGTTAATTTAAAAACCATCATGTTACTTCTGCTTTGCATGCACTAGCAGTGTTTAGTCATTCCAGGTCTTTGAATATGTGTTCTCTGATCCTTCAGCTTCCCCATGAATGAGTGGCAAAGCAGCCATGTCCACTATTCTTTGTTTGAAAGAATGCCTTTTTTTTTTTTAATAAGTAGAGCCTCCATGTGGAAGGCTTTTATGCTTGGGAGGGAGGGACTACAGCTTAATTACTTGGCTGTAAGTTTGTTTCCAAACGTAACTGGAGTTGCAAACCTTAATTGCTTAATTGCCTTTGGTTTTGGAGAGTATTGATACTATCTCTTGAAAGAGATGCAGGTCTCCATTCATCCTGTCTAACTGAGGTGCCTGTGTTAAGAACTTGGTTGCTTGAAATGCAGCTTTGCTCAGCAGGGGGTTGAGACACCTCCAGAAGGCAATTGAGACTATCAGCCTTCAGTGATACTGGTTTTTTTTTTTTTCCTTAAATTTTATTTTTCCCTGGGGGTGGGGTGGGAGGAGTTCTGGGTGACGAGGGACCCAGACACCTTAACCAAGTGCCTAAAAGTTAGATGGGCTGAATGTAGGCAATTGTTTAGGTCTCTAGTTGTTGCAAAGGCTTTTTGCTACGGCCACGTGTGCTGTCTTAGCAAACTGGCCGTGATGACGGGAATGTCTGACTACCGTTTGGAAGTAGAGTCTTGCAAGGCAGCTGCAAACTGCTACTTGGGTAGTGCTTGAGAAAGGCTGCACTGATTCTGTAGACCAGCTTTTAAAGAGAACGTACTCGAGACAGGCAAGGTAGGAGCAATGGTTGCTGCTCTGAACTAATTACTTCTTCTGCCTGAGTGTGCAGAGAGATCTTGTCTAGTAGGTAAATGCTTCTTACCATCTATCTGTCATTCGCTCACGGTTGGTAGGGTAGTTCATTTAAGAACAGCTGCTTTTAGCTTATTCAGTGTGCTCTGTGCTTGCTAGCAGAGACCTCATTCCTGCAAGAGGTTCTTGGCTTGATTAGAAATTGTCTGGCAGTGTGCAGTGTTGGTATGCCCTGTAACTGAATCTGCCTGGAGGTATCTAATTATTAACTGACTTCAGTACCACATCAACCTCGAGTAAATGTATCCTCTGTACAGGACTTAGCTCTGTTCCCTTCTGCGTAGTGAATATCTAGAGAAATGAAATGGTGTCATCAAGGACTTTTTTTAAATTTTTTTTCTTTTTTTTCTGTGCGTGTGTGTGTGTGTGGCTTTGGCTTTTTCCAAATGTGAAAGTGTGGGCTGGATACACTTGGTGCATGGCTTAGAAACATGGGACTGGAAGGAACTTCCTGGGTCATCAGATCCAGTCCCCTGCTATTGCAGGCAACCGTGTCATATAATCCTTTTAATAAACTGATCAAGCTTAACCACCTGCTTGTAAGTGGCTTGTTTTCATGGAAGTTCTGTAACTCATGTTGCTCTCAACTGATGCAAGTAATATATGAAATATGAAGTTAATCAAGAGGTCCTCCAGCTTAGCTTTAGGTTTATCATTACTCTTATTTAACTGACTTTCTCGAACCTGTTATTCTTTGCACAACACTCAGGAAAGTGTTGAATCTTTACACCCCCTTGCTATGAATAAGAGTTGGTGTGCTTGCTAATTTTTTTTAATGGAAAAGATGGATGTCTGGCTTGTTGAAATTTGTTAGATATGTTAATTGTCAAGGCAAGAAACAATTGAGTTACTTGTATTTGATACATAAATTTAAGGCTAGAGTATACATAACCATTTTTAAAATACATCAACTTGCAGTGTAGTTTTATATTTAATACTGAAATTGTACTGCTAAAGTTTAAACTGCTGTTAATCATATTCCTCTTCTGATCATAATGAAAAAATAAAGGGTAAGAAAATGCTTAACATAGATTATTCATTATCATGCTTATTTTATTAATAATTCAGGCACTGAAATGTCTCCCAGCTACGGGGCATGTGTTTTGTTTGGTGGGGTGGGACAAAGGGCGGGGTGGGTGTGTGACTGATGTGGTAGAAGACTCTTATTCCCCAACCATTTGTCACACCTGAGCAGCTTCAGAAACACAGGTGCTGTCAGAAGCTGATCAAGACGTTACCCTACGCCTTATGGATGCATTAAATGCACACCTGGGGCTGATGAGTGGGCAGTGCGTGCAGCTGCCGGCCCCTGTGCCCTGCCCACTGAGTGGGGAGTGAGACGAGGCTGTGCCTTGGTCCCTCCCTTGTGGTCCACACGTGATGTGAATGCAGATCCTTGTTCCCAGGTGACACCATCAACTAAAAGCAGTCTTGGGGGTTTTGAATAACAGAGTTAATACAGCATGCTTTTCCCCGACCATGAAACTAACTGGAACACTTGTTGTACTGCAACCCAATTGGGTGGTGGGGCTTTTTGTTGTTGTTTGGTGGGGGTTTTTGTTTGTTTTTAAGATTTAATGGCTGAGTGAAATCTGACTGAAAGGACTGTGGCAGGACCATGGCATGTCTTCTGACCACAGACATCTAGCCGTCAAGTGAAGATACATGATGAAGGCTGATGCTGTTTCTCCCAACGGACATTTAGGAAAGCAGATCTTGCACCTGCACGTGGAGCGGGTGGACCTTTAAAACCAGTACGACAAATGCATATGAAGTGGGGATTTTTACATAGCAGAATGGCAATTCCAAAATACTGAAGGGTGAGGTTTTTTAAAATCCAAATACGGGGTTTCAAGTGGAAGATTTATTAATTGTGTGTGGACTTGGAGTTCCAAGGATTCCTGATGCAACTTGCCGTAGAAAAACTCTATGAAGGCCCAAGTACTTAAAAGGTTGATACTTTATATTTTCTAAGAACCCCTATCAGTGAGTATCCTAGGGAGGCATTCAGATGATATTTATAATAGTTGATAATTTAAGTTTTGTATTAATCCGTTTTTGAACTGAGGTGGCCAAATATCCCAATAAATGACAGAGCTGCAGCTTAGGCAGATGTGAAAAGAATCTCTTACAGTCCCACGGATGATTAAGCACAGTTGATATCTAGCAATAAATGGCTGCTGCTTGTCCTAGTGGTGATGGTAACCAGGAGCGGAGTCCAACAGACCAGCCCGTCATGCTCTGACAAGGACCCTCTTGCTCTGGAGAGGCAAGAGCATACTTCAGAGTGCAGCACAGCCCTTTCGGGCATCAAACTACTGAACTTCCGGAGAAAGAAACCAACTGCTTGTTGCAAAAAAGAGTTTATTGCAGCAGGGGGTTAAATTTCTCCCAGATTCCTGTGCTTCTGAAATGCTGAGAGACACCAGCCCCGTATAGCGATGCTATAAAGTTGGGAGGCAGGTCTCCAGCATTGCCACCAGAGACCCTAATAAAGAGATTGCAAGTTGCCCTTTCCAGCATCCCTATAGGTGTTGGACAAAGCTGGCTCTAGCTGGCATTGGGTCCGCAGTCTCCTATCTGGTGACTTCTTGTTCTGATCTTTCATAGAACTTTCATTGGCTCAGAAGTTTTGTACAGATCTTCTGTACAAGAGGAGACTTAAAGAGCCGCTTTCAGTTGCCTCAGAAGTTGGCATTTGCAGAAATACTGAAAGAATTATTCATAGTGCAGCCTTTTCCTAGCAAAAACATCTCCTAAGATAATTAGTGGTCAAAGTACAAAATGAAAACTGGAATAATCACCTAAAAATGAATCAAAATGTTTTCTGATTTTTTTTTTATTTTTTTTCTAGATGTCTAAATATGATGTATTTGAAAAGCAGATTCTTGAACAAAACTCCTACTTGCCCTACCAGTTGCAGCATTTCAAATGAATGCAATATTTGAATAACAACCAACTGGGTCAACTGAGAAATCCATAAAAAGGCATTAAATAGCTTTCTCCATTTTACTAGTACGCAGTGGGGTTGGCAATAACAATGCTGACAGCATAGTAAGTGTTCTGAAAAAGGATATGGTGAAAGCTATGGCTGGGGCGAGAGCAAAAAGAATACCTGAGCATGGGACAGCTTTACAGTCAGTCTTGTGTCACGGAGTATTTGTTGCCCATAAAGCTATAAATATTTGATTGTGAGCTCCAAAGTTTTTCAAACAGCAGTGCTGTCACGCAGTTTTCCCATATTTCTAAAACCTCCCCCAAAGCTCCGTGTGTTGTCCCCCCTCCATCTTAACTGTATGTATACTTGAAAATACACAACCTGGAAAAGTTAGCTGTAAGCCTGCTGCAGTTCAGAACTTGCCAAACATGCTCTGCTTATTCTGAGCTTTCTTGGCAAATACATTACAAAGAATCATTTTGTCCAGACATTCTGGTAGGAGTCAAAATATAACCGTGATTTCAGCTAGGTTTGGACCGAGTCTCTTGTTAAGTGAAATATTTTAACCCAGAGTATTTATCTCCCTCCGAGTCTGTGTATAACATCATCAAACTAGTTTCTCAAGGATTTTGACATGTAATGGATATTTTCTAATAACTTACATGTTTCTTTAGTTATTAATAAAGTAACAATTCCTCCACACATACACCACATGCCCTGACAGTTAATCAATGTGCATGATGCTGTCCACCCTACGCAGCTCAATTAAAGACAAGCAGATTCAATCAGTAAATCAAGTCAATAAGTAAAACATCTTTTCACTCCCAGAGAAGATACCTTGCTCTACAGCACAGTGACAAAAGCATAGCTGAAGTGTGAAAGTTGCCTTGCTGATTTATTTTCCATCAAATAATTAATCAAATTAGTTTGTAGAGGAAGGTAAGTAATTTCTTCACTAGCTCGGGTTATTATTCTTTTCTATATTAAACACTTGCGCACACAAAATATTATGACAAAAGAACGGTCCTAGGGCTACAAAACTAAGCACTCAAAATTTAAATAATACCCAGTTAAGGTTATCCATGAAACTCCAGTTTGGCCTATTGCAAATGTGACTGCCAGACATTATGACACTGTCCTGTCTCATACTATAGTGCTCGCAGCATCTCTGCATCAGTATATTGCATATTTCATTGCAACTTTATTTTTGATTTCATTATTCCATAGCCTAGTCTGCACCCACTACCTAGTTCTTGTTCCAAAGACAGGATTACTAGTTTCTTCAGGTTTTCCGATGGCACTTAAGTATCTGAGTGCTTCACAAATACTGCTTTCTTTTTAGGACACACAGTGAAGTAAGCACATGCTTTATCCTCATTGAACGGACGGAGCTGAGGTGCAGCCGCTGAAGTCCAAAGCAGTATTTCTGAGCGCTCAATCTGAGACATTTCCATTTGTCAGGATCATAATCACACCGTACGTGTGGTACAAAGAAACCTCATCGCTAACATTGTCCTTCGTGTCTGAAAATCGATCTAAGCCTCTGCGTCAGGCAGTTGTTGACCGATGTGCTTAGAGCAAGCGGCTGCCTGTAGCTGAGTCCGAGGGGTTGACCCACCCCACACAAAGACTACACGCAGCAACCACGGGCACTTGTTTTCCAGGCCAGCAACAGCCTGCCTCCTCCTGCAGGTCAGCTTTCCTCCGCTTCCAGCCCCTGTGTCACCCACTGCACGTTGCCTGCTTTCTGCAAGACAAGAAAAGGCATCAACTAGTCAGCATTTCTTCATTGCACCACGCTGATTCATGGCCAGAGCAGCTCCCCTTGTTCCCCGAAGAGAAGGAGCTGAAATAAACGGTGATTTCACACTAGGACCCCAAAATAGAGGGTTGGAAGGGAAGTAGGGGAATAAAGTGGCAAAGAAACTCAATCCTGGAACTTCCTAACTTTGAGGTGTAAATCTTGTGCTTTTGCTGCTGTTTCAATCCTGTAATTTACTACTGCGAGAGTGAAAGCAGAACTACACGCCCAGCTGGGGAAACTCCATGTGTGGCATCACGGTGACACCCCTGTGCGTCACCACCAAGCCGCTGCCTTCGGGTTCAGCATAGACCATGGCCTCTTGAGGTAACAGAGGGATGGCAAGCAAACCTCTTCTGCTTCCTCAGCCAACCCGAAATGGCCAGGGAGTGCTTTGCTTACAGGATTGCAGAGTAAAGGTGGATTGGGGTGCTCTGGGAGCAGCTCAGGGCTCTGCAGGAGGCTGTGCTTTAATAATCCTAGGCTCTTCCACCCATCCACCCATCCACTGTAACCATGACCCCACAACTCCTGTCCTTCGCCTGTCCTGCCCCATCCCTTCCTTTCCTTTTTATTCTCTACCCTTATCAGGCCCAGCTTGTGCCTCTCAGACTTTTCCAGGTTTCCTTGTCCCATGGTCCTTGCCCCATTTTCATCCTCTCTGCTGTCATGGGTTAACCCCAGTGGGCAGCTCAGACCCACCAGCTGCTCGGTCCCCCTCCCCCTCCTCAGTGGGATGGGGAAGAGAATTGGAACAGTAGAAGTGAGAAAACCAGTGGGTTGAGATAAAGACAGTTTAATAAGTAAATCAAAAGCCACACAAACAGGCAAAGCAAAGCAAGGAATTCATTCACCACTTCCCATGGGCAGGCAGGTGTTCAGCCATACCCAGGAAAGCAGGGCTCCATCACATGGAACAGTTACTTGGGAAGACAAACGCTGTAACTCTGAACATCCCCTCCCTTCCTTCTTTTTTCCCAGCTTTATATGCTAAGCATGATGTCACACGGTATGGAATATCCCTTCAGTCGGTTGGGGTCAGCTGTCCCAACTATGTCCCCTCCCAGCTTCTTGTGCATCCCCAGCCTCCTCGCTGGTGGGGTGGTGTGAGGGGCAGAGAAGGCCTTGGCTCTGTGTAAGCACTGCTCAGCAGTCACTAAAACATCCCTCTAATTATCAGCACTGTTTGGGTCACAAATCCAAACCCAGCACCATATTAGCTACGGTGAAGAAAATGAACTGTACCCCAGCCCAAACTGGTACATCGGCCCATCCGTTCCTCTCTCTGATCAGGGCTGCTAATGACGCATCTTCCAAATCTCCATCCCAACGAGCACCCACCAACATTTTGTCCTAACCTGCTGATTTCTCACCTTTCTCCTCTGTGTTGAACTAAGACAAGGCAAACACTCGAGTCAGGGCACAGAAGAAAGTCCTCCCGTGCCTTGCTCAGGCCTCAGGTTGTGGATGTGGGTCTGAGCCTCGCTTGGCTTGCAGCAGCAGAGCGCTCTGGTTGCAACACAGAGATGCAGAGCAGGTTGTTCCAAGCTTCAAGGTGGGGGTACCTGATGTGGGGGGAGGTAAGCCATTGGAAGTCTACCTTGGCCATGAGCGCGGCTGTGAGGTTCACTGCACAGCCTCACTGCTTTCCTGAAATGCTGCTTTCGTCTCAGAAGAGTTACACCTTTTGAAAACGTGAAGTGCACCACTCTCTCCCATATATATACACACACACGCTCTTGGATTCAAGAAGAGCTTTGCTGTCCACTTGTCCTGAGTAGAATCATCTTAGACAGAAGCTTAAGCAGTCACTTCACCCACCACTGACATCCAGCCATCTTGAGCCTAAAATGTGGTAGGTTTTTAAGGGATCGTCTTCACACACAGGTTGTTCCCAGCAGAGATCACGTTTTGAACTTGGGACAGTAACGTGGTGCAGGATGTGTGAAAGTCTGAGACAGGGAGGAAAGTGGGACCAGGGACAGACTCTCCTGAGACACTGGGATCCCTCCCAGCCCTTTTCTCCCACCAACTCTCCTCTCCCTCTCTCTTCCCTTCTAACTTCATTTCCATCTCTTCTTAAGCTTCATGAGCCACAGTTTACTTGCCCTACAAAGAGCACCTCATTGAATTTAACTCCTTTAATAGGCAGCTTCAGATTAGGAGATCACTTACTATTTGCTAAAACTACTGCAGGGGTACCCCCCCTCAAAAAGCACAGGTAGGAAGCTCTCGATTGCAGAAATATGCCCGCAGAAAAAGTCACATAAAGTTTGATTGCACTGATATTAAATTATTATGGTAGTTTGAAGTTTTATGAAGCAATAGTTATAATAATATCATTTTAGTACTCTGTACTTAGGCACATTAGACCTGCTTCCATACAGTAGGTAGTTACTATCTGGGGGAAAATAATCTTCCTTCTCTGATGTGGCAAAAAGCTTCTTCCATTGCCATTAGTGAATATGTGTAAATGAAAAAGTAAAATCTAATAAAATATATATAGCTAGGTACTTTTTTCCAGACTTTTGCAGTACATCATTGCTTACTATGAAATAATGGAAGGTAGTTTAGTGCTTCTTGTTTTAACAGAATAGGGAAGAATTCAGATTATGTCCATCACATACATGCAAGTGACTTCTCACTGCCATGAGTGATGTTACTTCAAGGATGATATTACTTCAAGGATGAAGTATGAAACAAATCTATTTGCAGGTTATTAATCACTAATTATGTGGCTGAATTGCTGAGAAAACTGATCCATTTTTTTAGGGCTGTTGCTGGCTGCACACTGTTGACTGCTAGTTTTAGAATTTATTTAATCTCTTCAGTTTTACTCTATTGGACTGGCAAAGTCTTTTTACAGGCAGATTTTGTAACGAATTGAGTAACCTTCCTTCTGAGTGAATAGGTTGCTGTTAAATATTTCAGTCTGGGATTTGACCCATTTTGCAAATTTATCACCTTACAGCAAATTTAATCCCAATTTTATGTTTCCAAATACAAAAACTCCATCACCCTTTTCAATGAAAACCAGTGAAAGCATCACTCTACCATCATCATGTTCTGTTCCTGCACTACCAGCTCGATACCCATGAACTCTGGCAATTAGGCAGGATTAGCTGAACAAGGCAGGTTCATCATTAGCTCGGAATTTCTTTGATTCTGGAGATGTAGGTCAGACCAAGTTTTGCAAAATGAGGTTTTGTGGTTTCATTTAATTTTTTATTATACCCTCTATAAAAAAGAAAAAAGGTTTAAAAGGAAAAAGGTGTTACTGGTATAAACAAAGGCAGGAAAGTCTGGACTGATGGACCTGGGGAGGAATAAAAGATGAGTATATTTGGCAAAGCACTAGCACAGAAGAGCTCTGCTAGGGATGATGAGAGATTTCTGTAGAGCCAGTTCTGGGAGAATCCCTGCAGAGAAGAGAGGCGAGTGGGGGCAGAAGTGTTTGAGGGCAGATCTAAAATAGATGAAAAAAGGTGAAAGATGCAAATGGCCTTGGGAATGCAAGCTGCTACAAATTATAGCAGCCCTGCTGCAGAAGCAAAGCCGCCACGGTCTGTGTTAAGCTCCCAGACTCCCTGCACAGGTTAGAGGGGAAGAACCGAAGCACAAGAGAAGATTCAGGGAGTACTCAGAAGGGACCTGTTTAATATGGACATTGGGGAAAAACCATGAAGGTGTGACAACCGTATTGCTGTTGGGAAAGCTGTTCTCCTGTACAAGCTTTGTCCGGTGCCATGCCTGTTCCCACTTGTCTGGAAGGCAAGCAGCTTAGGACCACGCGGTCGCTGTCACCAGACATTGCTGTGGTCAGCCCTGGGATCATGCCTTATACCCTGCCAATCTCCAGGCTTTAGCTGGGGTGATGAAAGGCATCTCCATGGCGAGGGAAGTCAGCATTCCGAGCCTGCCTGAAGCAAGGGCTGCAGTGGCAAGGCCACCCATGATGGTCAAGCTGTGATACAGAGAACAGCTTCTCTCCATCCCTATGCAGCTTCCCACCTTGCACAGGATGAGTGCAGAGGAAAACAACTTGCATGAGCAAGCATGTCTTTCATTTCTTACTCTTCCTGTAGGTGGGAAAGCTCCCTCCCAAATCTTTGTGCCAGCAATGCTCGGTTCAGGATAGTGAAGCTGTCTGGGGACCTAAGGCTGGTACCCAGGTCTGCGCACTCCAGCTGTCAGGAAACGTAATTGGGACCCTATTGGACAGATCCCAAGGGCTCAGGGGCTATATTGGATGTAAATGTTGAAGCCAAGGAGCTTACAGGCATGTCCAAGAACTCAGAAAACAATTCTCAACACCACAGCCTCTAGGCAGCAGCTGAGCAGGGGTTTGGGACTGTGACTTGGGACGAGTGAGACACAATCCTATTGTGTTTCCAGTTCCAGCAATGACTCCAGTGGTGGCTTGGCTTTCTGCCAAGTCTTTAAAGCTGTCCTTGTCTCCTGTGCTGCAGTCTATGTTACCAAGCTGGGTATCGAGATTTTAGGGTGTTTTCTCTATCCAGTTATTACCTACATGCAGTTCTCCTCAGCTTTTAAAATATTAGCAGACCGCAGTTTAGGACTGAAGCCTTACACGGGACTAAGCTTGAATATGGACTATTTGATCGAAAAGTGTCAGACGAGAGCTTTAGAGCATACCTGGAACAGTTGTGAAAGGGTCAAAACACGGTATATTTTCTAGCTCCTTTCTCCAGACTCTAGCCTTTTATTTCAACACACCAGTTTTAAAAACAGTGAAATAAAGACTACAGAGAAGGTGTAACAGGTCCCAAATTAACCCTTATGGAAAAGTCAAATGCACTTTCCTTATTTTGAACAGTTTAGCAAATGGTCTAGAAAAAGGAATATGGTGCAGAGCCACGCAGCCCAAGTTCATCGATTCAGATGCAACCTGAAAGACATCAACAGAAGCTATTGCCAGCAAATGCCTGCTTGGCAGTCTGCAGAGGAGAGCTGCCTTTAGCTGATGTAAGTCCTTGTGCTTGCTGATTCCCCCTCACCGGACCTGCTGTGGCAGGGGACACTACTCCATCTCCCAGGCACCGTCCTTGTTGCCCTTTGCCGGTGGCTGGGGCTTGCTGCAGTGGTGGGCACGCATGCCAGCTGGGCTGAGACCCGGGCTCGGGTACCCGCTGGGCAGCCGCTGCTTCCCAGGCAAGTTTTGCAGCCTGTGCCGAGCGCTTTGCTGCTTCTGCCACGCTGGTGGCTGATGAACCCAGCTTAAACCAGCTGGGAGAGCCCCACACAATGCTGAGGATTACATCCTCAGAGTCTACCCTGCTGCCTCACAGGGCCAGGCTGGAAAAAAGGGATTTGTTGTTATTGTTGATATCATTATTGGAGCTAACAGTTTGGCGTGAGCTCCCCGCTCTCTGATTTTTATTGCCCATGACAAGGAAGTCAGCTATGGAGCCGGTTCCTTCCCGCCCAGCCAAAACCTCCCTGTGCCCATGGGAGTGGAGTGGTCACCAGGACAGATCCTGCATGGCCAGCTGAGAGCTGACTTGAGCCCGGCACTTGCTCCTCGCTGGCACACACTGCCCCGACCAGCCTGGGGGAAGTGTGATGGGACATTTGTGTGTCGACAGGCTGGAGGGACTGGAGGGAACTGGTCTCCACTCAGCAGTTCCCATCACTCCCACCCAGGATGTAAACACAGGGAAAGAAACCTCTTACAAACGGATGCGGGCTGTACACAGCAATCTGCATTAAGCATTGGCAGTCGAACTTCCCAAAACTTGGCAAATTCAGATTTAAACCTTGTCGGTGGCCTCTGTCTTGTTAATCAAACAAAACACCTCCATGTCCCTCTCACACTCAGTGCTGGCTTTGCTGGGGTAGAGTTAATGTTCTTCACAGTAGCTGGTATGGGGCTGTGGTTTGGGTAAGTGCTGATAACACAGGGATGTGTTAGTTACCGCTGAGCAGTGCTGACACAGAGTCAAGGTCTTTTCTGGCCCTCACCCCACCCCACCAGCGAGGAGGCTGGGAAGGGACACAGCCAGGACAGCTGACCCCAACTGACCGAAGAGATATTCCATATCATGTGACGTTCTACTCAGCAATAAAAGCTGGGGAAAGAAGGAAGAGAGGAGTAATTTGGAGTTACGGCATTTGTCTTCCCAAGTAACCGTTACATGTGATGGAGCCCTGCTTTCCTGGGGATGGCTGAACACCTGCCTGCCCATGGGAAGTGGGGAATTAATTCCCTGTTTTGCTTTGCTTGCATATGCAGCTTTTTCTTTATCTATTAAACTGTCTTTATCTCAACCTTTGAATTTTCTCACTTTTACTCTTCTGCTTCTCTTCTGCATCCTGCCAGAGTGGGGTGAGCGAGTGGCTGTGTGATGCTTAGTTGCTGTCTGGGGTTAACCCATGACACCCCTAAATGCAGTATTGCAGTATGTTTGAATTTCAGAAGCATTGAGAAATTTTCCACCTTTAAACCTCCCTACTCTTCCAGTTGTTTATAGCATGCCAGACATGCTTCCCCCCTGCCCCCATCTGGAACAATATGAACATCTTCAATACTTTTATGACTGGTCTCTATAAATATTATTAGGAAAGAAAATACTAGAAAAGAAGGGTCATTTAAGTCAAGCGACAATTCTAGAAGGACAAATGGGTAGGAAGGGGCCCAGGGTAAACCTATATTGGAAATTACAGGTTTCCTGGTATCAGAAGAGCATAGCTCTGGAGCTACCATTCTGTACGTAGCCATGGGGAAAAAAAGAACTGGCTAATTTTTGCTCAAGCCTTACCAAAGGGAATGGGTGATGTAACTTCCTGAATCTCCCAAAAGCCAACCCCAAGCCTACCTCCTGTCTTCATAATGGCACTCGCAGTGGGGTTAAATAGCCAGGACTCTTTATTATAGTATATTTCAGGAAGAGTTTTATACCAACATTCATGTTTTCCCACTGTCCTGTCTCCCTGTTCCTAACTGAAAAGTTCCCTCATTTTTCATCTTGCATTTTGCTGTGTTTATTAAATATTGTTTAGCAATTACAGATCCTGCTCATTATGCCCACAGCAAACTAAGCAAAAGAGGAGCTTTCAATCAAATCCATTGAATGCTGGGGGTATCTTGTGCAGCTCCCTTGTATTTTTTCAAGTCAAAAATCTCTGAGTGTTTTGCAGCGATGCTATTAGTGAACTGCCTGCCTGCATATAAACAATATTACCACATTATTTCCATATGTCCAAATGATCAACTCCGTTTCTGCCTGTCTTCATTTTATCTTTTTTTAGATAACTAACAAAGTTTCTTAAGTGTGTACTCAGGTCAATAAGCTCAAGAGCTAGTGCTCAAACAAGAGGACTTACTGAGAAATAATAAGAAGTCATCAATAAGGGTTTATGAGCCTTTTCTGGTGCTGGGTCTGAGACATTAGTGACAGGTACATTATTACCATGCACCAAATATTAACTTTTTTGCTGCAACAAGTTTGATAGTGACCGTTGATTTCCCCCACGGCAAGTGACCTCTTATGAACATTATCTTTCACTGTCAGCCTTGTTGGATGTCTTGAAGGACAAGCTGAGAACTAATTGGGAGCTGGATTGCGAAGGGCTCATGCATAGGGCTGAGCCCTGGGTCACGGACAGGTGGGGTAAGGAAACCTGGTGTTACCCCTTCCAAGCTGTATCTGTTACTGGGGAATCAGAAAATTTTAATGTTCAGGGGTGTACAAACTCTATTATCCAACCAGTGATTCTCTGAATTATTCACAACTCATTTAAAAAGGTAAGGGAATGAAATACAAGATATATGCACATAAATCATAGTGAGATCTTGCCAGTACCTGCTATGGTCAAGAATGAAACCCAGCTTTGATTACAATCTCTTTTTCTCACACGTTCCTAACTTAGAAAATAAAATAAAAATAGAAACAGCAACTTTGAAACAAATATATTTGGCTTGGTCGCTATCCAAGATTAATATTTAGGGGAAATTTGACTGTCACTTTTTTGCCTTCACCCAAAAGTGGGGTTTTTTTCCTTAAAAATAAAACAAAGAAATTAAATATGAAGTGTTCAAGTCAACAAATGCCACGATAAGCAAAAGGGAAGTACCTAATTGCCTCATTGTCTAACACTTCATTTTGTATTTCTCTTGTTGGGTTTAATATAAAGATAAATAAGCGCAGACTATCCAGTCTGCCAAGTTCAGCGCCAAGTTTTCAAACAGCAATAGCTCGGTTGAAACAAGAACAGAAGCTGCAGAATGGTGAACACTTTTGAAAAAATCTGGCCTCTTTCTTAGGTAGTCAAGACTTGCCCTGATGAATAAAGGAGGTTTCACTCTCCCACTGCTTTGCCCCTCTAAGTAACATTGCTGAGATGGCATCGGTTGTGCAGCTTGAGTTTTAACAGTTTTCTGCAGTGCACTATTTTGAAGTTGTGTATGTTTTCTCAGTGTGATTAGGTAATACAGTCTCAAAAAAAAGTGAATTGTGCACTCACAGAGAAAAAAATATGATCCATTAGGACAATGTATGTATTAATGCAGAATTTAAATGAATAATTAATATTACAAGAATGCCACTTTGAGTTACAGTTGACTTATACATGCAATCCCATTGACTTTAATTGAGGGAAAAATTTGCTACATCTCTTTTCTTTAACAAATTGTTCATTAAATGGTTGTGAGTGCTCTGCTGAACCATGTGGCACTTGAAAAGACCACTATCTTCATTGCTCATTTATGATTTCTGCTGAAAGTCTCCATTAGAGTCGCAATTTTGCCTTACGTTAGCGAATGTACTAATGGAATTACCCACTTTTGGGCCACTTCTTACTTTGCAACAACAGCTTCCATGTTTTGTTTTAATTTTATTTCTGCTCCTTCAGGCCAGTTTTCTAATGAGGTTCTCTGCATGAGGTGCAAGGGCTTAGGTGTCTGGATGCTGCAGGCAATACAGTGCGAGTCTGTAAACCCGGTGCCTACTTAGATGGTGTTAGAGGACGCAAGGTCATAGACCAAATGAATTTAACAAACTTACTGCATAATAATCTCACAGTGAATTGCACACAGAGTCTTTTTGTTAAGAAATTGCTTAATTAAAATAAGAAAAAAAATTGGAATTGGGTGCTATAAAAGTGGTCACAACATCAAAGAAGGATCAGGCTCTGGGATTTGGCTCAGGTCCTAAAGATAGTTCACATAGCTCTGTGGATAGTTCAGTAAATAGTTTAGTAAACTCCTAGGCATCAGCAGTATTTGTAGGTTACAAGAGTGGTGACTTTAACGTCTGTATGTATTTTATAATATGAAAATATTACAGCATCATTTCACATGGTTTGATCCTCATGGCACTGATGATGATGCTTTCATTGATGGCTTGAGTGGGTGCAGCCTTTTTAACCTGGTAATATAGTGAAGGTGTTCACCAGTGTTTGAAACAGTTCTTACAAATACTGTATCCCCTTGACTATAATTTATATTAACAGGTGATGTGGACACTGAGTACTTGGAACTGCACTGATGAAGTCGATATTACCAGATGCTTAGCGATCCTATGAGATGCTGAGACATTTCTAGTCAAGTCAGTGGGAGGCAGAGTGTCAGCTCCTGGCTGGCTTGAGCCTTTGCAGAACACAAATTGGGTCCTATCTGCTTCTCTGCACTTTTGCTGAAAATGCTCACTCTTTTCGCTCTGCTTTATTATTGCTTATGACAAAGCAGCACAGTAATCATAGTCAGTCTTTTTATAATCATGTCTGAGTAGTAATTTAGTGGGACATCGTATTTTTCTGGGGGGATTTTACAAAGCTTGTTTTAGTCATTTGGAATGGAAACACACAAAGCGGTGCAGTCCCAGTACCCAGTTAAAGATCGTTGGAACAAATACACAGCATCATATATAATAGAGTTGGACAGTTTATTTATTTGGAATAAAATACTGAAGAATTGCTCCAATTAGAGTGATGTTTGTGCAGACCATCTTTGTTGGACTTGACAAGAAACACTATGCTCTTCTTTCTGCTCTTTTCTGGGTTTTTCTTTCTCTCCTCACACTTCCTTAATCTCCTGGCTTGCTTGCTTTAATGGCTACTGCAAGCCATGCAATTTAAGAAAAGAACTACAAATTGGGCTGCTGTGTTTCTTACTATACATCTGTATTCAAACAAAATAAAAGGCAGTGTTTGAAGACAGACAGACCCTGCTGACATCACCATGGAGGTCTTTCCGAGGGCCTGGAAACCAGTCTAGTGTAGGGGAAACAGGAGGATACACACCTTTTTGCTCTTTAATGACACAGAAAACATCAGGGTTTGAGTTCTGTGTTTGGCAATCTCCTTCTGGACATGAGCACTGTGTTCAAGACCACAGGAAAAGCTGACAACCTCGTGAAACTAAGACAGATCGTTAAGAACACAGTGCCTGGAGATGCTGCCCTGTGGGCAGCCACTTTACTGCTTAGTGCACAGACTTGGTTCTTGGTGCCTCTTCCAGATTCCTCCTGCCTGAAGCCGGTTTCCTGACATGTGGCTGCAGTGGAGGTCCTCACTCTGTTTCTCAGTGTGGATTGCAGATTTCAGCCTTGCAGCAAAAGCAAACCCAAAAGGTTCCTGGAAGGTGCACAAACTCAGAGGCTGGTAGCATTTATCGGGAGAGGCCATGGACCTGGGAGGTGGCCTATAGGTTCTTCATCCCTCAGGACCTGCCCTTTCCTATGTAAATCATGGCAGAGTTCAGATTTCAGATTTTTCTTCACATAATCTTACTTATATTTAAAGCTTATAGCTAACTCTACCTCTTTCTGCTATGCAGAATATGGGATGAACATAACATGTTTCCTAAAACATCGGATGATGTTCTGGAGGGCTGCAAAGGCCCATGAACTGTACAAATAATAATTGTAAACCTCCTGAAACTCTTGTTATATTTTAACCAGTCATCGTTCTTCAGAGTGAAGAAAAAAAACCTGTCTCACTCTGCGTCTGCACACATAGCACTAGTATGATTCATCATGCTTCCTTTATTTCTCAGAAGCTGCCTTCACAGCTGCTTGGTCCTCGTATGTTCTTGCACAGAACTGAATTGGGCATCTTTTCAGAATTACAGAGCAAAATGTTCACACCATAATCACAAGATGGAAGGAGTTGGGCTTTTTTCAGGCACTTGGGCGTATGCGCTTGTTTTCTGCAACGTATTTCCAGCTTCAGTGGTGGATATGGTACTCACAAAAGGGTTAACGACTCCTCTGCAGTTGCTAGGTAATGCTGTCTTGTCATTGGGACCACACTAGTTGGTGACAGCCTTTCTGATGATGTAATGCTTAAATAGTAATTGTGGAGTGCATTAAACTACCCTTTTATTTTTCTTGTTTCCTTTAGAAATCTAGGAAATGAAACATAAAAGCCTCCAGCATTGTGATATTATGGCTGCATGGATAAATCAGCCAAAAGCCCAAAAATACAGAAGCTGAACATTGGTCTAAGGAGACATCTTCAGCTCTGAGAGAGTGAGCTCTCTTGCTAATGTATTGTAATACAGCATTTGGTAGAAAGTACCATTGCTTCATAGTTGTTGGACCAATGTGGATTGAAATGATGGGTCCAAGTGATGGGTCACTGTAATGATAAACACAGAAATGTTAAATGGGCTATGTTGCAGTTAAAAATTCCTTTGCCCATGTTTATTTTTTCTCTTATTTCTGTTTGGTTCAGCAATTAGAGGCATTCTTATAAAACAACAAACACTGTTTGGATTCAAATTACTTTTGGACACAGACCAAACTGCTCGAAGCCACATGCAGACTGAGGTGCAGCCAGAACCCATGCAGTCAGGTCAGTTCCAGAGGTGCGTTCTTTGGATATCAGATCTGAAGTAGTTGCTAATTTGTTCCTAGGGAACAGGAAAACACATGGGAGTGAATACAGCTATTCAATAAACATTTTATTCTCACTTCTGTTCATTTCATTCAGCCAAGTGGTCCAACCCCAGATTCCTCCTTTCCAAGTCTGGGAAATACTGGAGGACAGAGCTGAGACTCAGTGGGGTCTTACACCCTTAAAATCCTCAGAGCCTGCAAGAGCCCTTGATCCTGTCTGTTCACACCTCGCCTGTGCTTGTCCTCTCAGCCTCCTGGGACCCTCTTCTCCAAACCCCCTGCCCATCCCCAGCTTTGTGTGCACCAGGGCTGCTTTGCTAACACCTGCCCTGAGGTTGTACAACCCCAACCAAGCTGCTTTAAAGTGGTCCCAGATCAGCATGCCAATGCCTTCTGTCACATGGCATTTTTCTTTTTCTCCACTAACATCTCAGACCATGAAATAGCATTGGAGTCTGGGGACTTGGGGCGACTACAAAGTGTCTGACTATCTTTTTATGCAAGCAGGGCAAATCCACTTGTGGATGCCATCCCTGAGGCAGGATTTTACCCTAGATTAGAAAGCAATCACATAATGGAGAAGTGGGTATTCATATAGCTGGCACCATACAAATGGAGGAAGTAAGTTATGGATAAACACCAGCTTCTTGCCATCATTTATGAACCCTTTGGTGACTAGGAGAAACTGCACCCTCACTCAAACCTATATGATTGTGCTGAGCTCAGCTGATGTGCCTGGATGTTGCTGAGAGTAGCTGTCTTAACCAGCAACAGCAGCAACCCAGCATCTTTGTACTTCCCATTTGTCAAATTAAAAGGTCCTTTTTCAGGCTTTCCCTTATGTATACTCCCACAGTGCTGCGTTCAGTGGACACATGAAAGGAGACCAATTGCTCTGTGAGATGTGTGTGGGATTCAGCGCCAGGAGAGAAGAAGAAGTCTGCAGGTCTCAGCACCCAGCTTTTTCATGCCGCTGACAAAACTAGCAAGAATAAAATAGGCAGTCTGAAAGGAAAAGTGAAATAATTGGATCTTCACATGAGTCTTCCTCAGTGTTTGGGACATACAGTTATAATAATGGTGGACACTGCATAGAAAACAATACACAGGATGAGATCGTTCTTGTAGTCAGGCTCAGTATAGGTACTGCTTACCAGAACCACAGTGTACAGAGACGGTTTGCAGGGCGAGTCTCTCCTACGACAGATCATTCAAATACTTGCGGCAAATACAGTAACGGCTGATGTGGAAAAAGTAGTAGTAGGAAAAGAACTGACTACAGATGGTAAACTCAACTAGAATTTCAGCCTGCATGTAGGTAGCTATACTATAATAAGGACGGTGAAGTATCACTATAGCCGCAAATGGCACTACCAGTCACACTGGGTTCCATTTCATTAGATAGGACATTTAATTCTACTCACTCATTTGTCTCATCTTGAAAAACATAATCCCCTGACACAAATACCTGATATATAATGCATCATCCCAGTCAAGGCAGCAAGCACTGTTTTGAAGTCATCCTGTTTTACACTCGTGTTTCTCCCCACACAGCGCAGGTGCCTGATAAATGCCTGTTGCAGTGCTGAAGGGCATCTGTGGGTTCTGCATCCATCCCAGAGGGCTGACAGATGCATGTGTGAGGTGAAGTCTGGTTTGCTGATCTGATCGTTTCTCCATTTCTGAACCCATCATTAAGACTGGTGCCATGCCTAATGCATGGGAAGCATGTAAGAGTTGCAGAAACATTGGACATATTAAGGGAAGAAGATTTAGCCCCGCAAACCAAGGCTTTCAGAGATCATTCCAGGATATCTCATCTTCCACTTAAGTAACAAACTCACAACAAGGACTGATTAAGATGGTGAGAGATTGTACTACATTACTACTGAAACTAAACTATCACTTTGATACTCTTTAAAACTACTTTTCTCTCTAAGGATCAGTGCTGTCTGCAGAAATCAGTTACACCAACGTACACTTAGAGCCATGCTGACTGAGCTTCCAGCCTGCAATACCAGCCACCACTACTAGCCCTGCCTTCCAGAGCAAGGACATAGCATGCCAGCAGTACTCCTCTCCTCTTCCAAGCATCAATCTTGTCACAAAGTGTGGCCCAAAGGTATTCACCTGGCCTGTGATGCATCTGACTGCAGGTAACTAGTCACCCGAGTACAACCTGAGGTGCTGCTCAGAGGGAGCTTGTGTGCAGCTCCTGTGTCTGGGTCTTCACAGGCGAGAAGCTTTTCCTCTTCAGTTTGCTTTGGCAGAAACATTGTCCTCACTCACTGGTTTTGCTCGAGCAGACTTGTGATCCATTTCTTAGCTAGCACAAGGAATACATAGATCAAAACCAAACAGTGGAATAAACATGTACTTCCCAGTCTCCATTTCCTAAGTGTATCTGAGCTCAGGTCAGCATCTATCCAAAATCTTCCACCACACTTCGTAGCTTCTGCATGGATCCATGGATCTTCCCCGTTCTTGCAATCATTTACTTTGGCCATGGCTTATTCTCAAGTGACAAGGTCTTAGCTAATATAAAAGCGTTCTCTAAAGCTTTCTTTTTCCCCTTATATGCACCCTGCCAGGTTAATGAGTTCTACCACCAACATCTGGCTTCTGTGCTCAGCTACCGGCAGTTTCTGACCTTTGCTGTGGTCAAAACTTTCCCCTGGTTTTACCTCCCAGCCAGCCCTTGAAGAGTCCCCTGCACATGGGGTGGGTGTGCAAGGAAGCCACGTGAGGACCTGAGGGACCTGTGCCCCTACACACACGAGTCAGGGACACCCGTGGTTCTGGGCAGAAATGGGAGATTCAGGGGCCTGTGAGGAGCTCGGCTCCATCTTCCTTTGCCTCTCACTGTCCAGGCCTGATTCTAGACTGAGGACATGTGTTTTGTCCTCCTCACAGTTCAGCAATGGTTCCCTTCACCAAACCCCTCTTACGGTGGCTTTGTCTGCAGGACTGGGCTCCTGACAAGTTATTTCTATTTCCTACACATGCTGTGGCATTCTCATCAAATGGCTGCAAAGTTTTGTTTCTGCCTCTCCCCTCCTCAATAAATCTGCAATTTGGGAAGCAGATTTCGTTTTGCTGATTCCGTCTGACTGTTTATTATGCTGGATTTCTAAGGCACTTATGCTTGGCTCGGTGGTTCCTCAGAAAGGGAATGGTGCTTATTGTAGTTAACCCTGTAAAATGTCTAATGAATAATTAAATAGCATGTTGTCTGTAATTCAGCTTTGTCAGTTTGGTCAGTCAATTGCCGGTTGCTGCTCCTATCAGACAAAACCCTTGCTGTGAAGCTTGTTTAAAATTCAGCATTTGCTAATTAGCATTGTTCCGAATGTAATTCTAAGTGCCACTTCTTCAGGCAATTCAAGAGAGCAATGTAGAACTTCAGTGTCTCTATGGAGACCATCTATAATTTAAAAGACAGAAACAACAGTTGAATGCCTTGTAATACTTAAAAAAATTCACCAGTAGCTCTTTCCAAAATACCCCCAAAATACAAATAGGAAAAGGACTGTGCCCTACTAGTATACAAAGCCAATTTGTTGAAGATCACTGAGTTGTGATCGAGGTGATTCAGTGAAACTAGTTGAGGGCTAAGTGAAAGCACCAGGATTACTCTCAGGGGTTTAAATTAAATACTGAATAAATATTTAAAATGCAAAAGATCAAATCGTTAGGCACATGTGCCAGCTGTAGGAAGGTAAAAGCATTTTGTTGGATTTATGTACAGAAAGACCAAGAAATGAATTCAACAGCCCTGCTAACCATCTGGCTCACAGGACCGTAAGCCATGACTGATCTTGATTTCCAGGGCAGAAGCGAAGAGGGTTTGATTACCCACAGCAGGCTTCTTGCCTCCAGCATGATAGGAAGACAGGGCCTCCTGTCAATAACCGGCAACCACGCAGGCAAACTCTGATGAAGGAGTAATGCGTGATGTCCACACAAAGGTGTGCCTCCTCCTGTACAGAAATCTTAAGGCTGCTCTGAACCCAGCTCTGGAGCTGGTGGTGCTGCAGCACGCTGGGGAGAGGAGAACTGACTGCCTGTGGCAGGTCACCGGGATAAACACAGCTCCTTCGGCTCTTCAGGCTTGCAGACAGCTCACGCACACCTTGAAAACTCCAAAATCACAGACAGAGAACAGTACTGGGTATGACGTGGGGAAAATACAGAGACAGCGAAAGCCATGTTCCCCACAGCCGAGGAGCAGGGTAAGGGTGAAGGCTGATATGGGAGCAGAAAGGTCCCAGCAGCCCCAGAAGAGCCCTGTCCTAGTCCAGACCTACCCTTGGTACCCAACAGCTTGGGGGGGCTTCCTGGTCTGGCAGCACGTCATGAAATCAGCAGGGAGGGTGGGAAAGGGAAACCAGGAAAGGAGGAAGAGACAGGAGAGAGACTGGGTGGGGAGGGTGGTGAGCACAGCCCTTCCCAAAGCTGGGTCTGAGGCACCAGATGTGAGAGGGGATAAGCCCCATACCATGAGGGGTGTGGAAAACACGGCACCACCCACAGCCCAGCATTGTACCAGGCAGGCTTTGGGAATAAATGCTGTGTGCCCTGAATTTTGCAGGAAAAGGGCAACAGGGCCAGTACAAATCTCACCATGCAGCCTGCAGGAAGAGGTAGGATAAAAGGTAGGGTACACTGAAAGGAGTAAGCAGAAGCTAAAGAAAACTTCTGAAACTGAGGTCTTTATTGCTCAAATTTCTCTATACCTTTATCAAGGTTGCCTTGCAGTTGAGAGCTTCTGCTCTCCTAGTGTGAAATATCCTAAAATACATAACGCTATCTTTTCCAATGGTGCATTACAATCAGAGTAGGAGGTTTTAAAAAGCCAAGCGGAAATGTGGGGTCTAATTTCTAGCTGAGTTGATCAGAGATCATTTTTCTTACATCCTTAAAGGTATTTTAATAGATCACAGGAAATATTTACTACTCAAAATTGTTAAGGAATACATTTTACCTTACTCGTTGTCTTATTTCCTTTGCCCCTTCAGCAATAATGTTCATTAGGATCTGTAAAAATAGACATTTAATGAGATGTTTACTTCATTTAATTAAAGCCTAATATTTTCTGCCTGGAGTACAATAGTGCTTTTTTCTACAATAGATACACAATAACTACCTAACTGGATATTAACAGTGAACCGGGATTTTGTTCTTTAATACCAATAATTCTATTTTTTTCCTTATTATTCACTCACTGTTTCAGCTGCTGTCAGTGGAAGGACACATGTAGGAAAAGTGTGATGCACTACATATTTCATGTGCAGCAGTATTTTTATGGAAGGAACAAATGGGTTTTGTACACCAACTTTACTTTTTAGGTGGCTTACGTGATTACTTGTCATTCAACATCTTCAGTTGTAGCACTAGGGTATATGCAGCCATGGGATGAAAGAAATGCTTTGGTCATGGCAGTTTTCTGAAGTCCTACTTGGCATGTGATTAGGGATGGCTCACTCCGCTGCTGCCCTCGCCAGCTCGATGCTCAGCTCACTGGCTTTTGTCTCCTTTTTCCCCTTTATTTTCTTGCTGCCCCAATACGTGCTATACGTGATTAGTTATGAGAGCCTTCAGCAGTCATCTTGAAACACTGTCTTTGCAGAAGCCGCCAGCGTGCACTGAAAGCCCGCTCCTTCCAGGTGGTGGGGTGCTGGTCCGACCGATGAGCTGTATACGCTACAGCTGCTAGGTGTCTGCAAGAGCATATATAGCGTGCAGTTCTGCACTCACATGTCCCTCTGCCCCAGCAAAGGTTAAACCAATGGTTCATGGCTGCAAAACCATAGCTTTGAGTCTTGCATCACAACTGTTAGAGAGTTAAAGAGGGTGAATAGCTGGAAGCTCGGTACCTCTCTTCCCTACAAAACAAGCATGTGTATCAGAGCACAGCCAGCCACCCCCAGACAAAGAGCAGTAAAGTTGGATCAAGCCAGCTGGATTTTGGCAAGAGCCTTACCCCCAAATACAAATCTTCCTTAATTAGACAACATCTAGCCTGAAATTATGCCCCAGCAACACAGACATATTCCTGTTGAACTTTTTTCTTTTCTGGTGGATCAGCGTTACTTGACTGGGAAAAAAAAAAAAGACACCAAAGAAATACCCCACCAAAAATGATACCTCCTTCCACCTTCAGTTCCAGCAAGGGAGGGTTTCATGGATCAATGCAGCTGGAATCAGCTAGATTCACAAAGTCATCCTGCCTGGAGCCAGAGGCTCACCTCTCTAATCAGACATACATTCATTTTGAAAACAAAAAATGAGGTTCCCCCTTCATTCTATTTATTTCCTTTCTGTCTGCTGGTGTGAATAGATACAGGACATATCTTAAGAGTCTGTGTGATGCCTCCTGACACACTGGATTGCACTTCAGATAGCTGCTTCAGACTTCTCTTTTAATATCATGTCTCTTCCACTTCAGACTAGGTCAGCTATTATTGTGTTAAGACTATTAGAAGTGTTTTAAAAAATGTAGTAAATTAAACCCTACCATTTCTTATTTGTCTCTTCTCCCTTTCCACTGACATTGTTTGGGCAATACATCATAAAAAATGCCTCGCTACAGTGATGTATGGCACTAATCTATCATGCAAGCACTATCTTTTTGGTGATATATTAGAACAATGCATCATTAAAACATCATTGATGTAGATATATATTACTCAGCTACCGACTGGCTAGCAACAGTATATATATGGGGACTTAGATGGGTTTAATGTATTAAATCAAAAGTGCATGGAATTGAATCTAAAATAAAAGCTGAATGCTGTTAAAAATGGTCTAAAGTCACATATTAATAGGTATAATGAGACCCTCCACAAGACATTTCAATCAAAAAAAAGAGGTGTTTTAATTAAGTTGGTGGAAGCTGCCCTTCTGCCATGCACATTTTTTTCCTGTTCAAGAATGGGCCCGAAAGGAAAGAAAAAGGCAGAATGAAAAGATATAGGGCAATAGTCCAAAGGCATCACTACCTCACACGGCTTTGATGGGAAATAGGAAAAATAATAAAAGCAAGTGAAAATTTAAATGGAGAAAAGCAGTACCATTCTTTTAGGATTTGCTAACATCTTTGAGTCTTTTCAATATCCCTGACTTTGAAGTTAAAACAGGGTCTCCGATCTTTAATAAACTGAAGTGAGGTGGACCATGGTTTTGGGCACTAATAAAAGAATGAAAGGGAAGCATGACTGTACGTGATTCATTAGTTTCTAGCAAATTATGTGGCTTTGTCCTGGAGCATTTGTTAAATTCCCTGTCTTTTTCGAGAATGATTCCCTTTGCCCAAATGAAAATATGGGGTCACATCTGTTGAGGAAATAATGTATTGACAGAGCCCTTCACAGACGATTTGCACCTGTGCCAGAACAGAAGATGCACCTGCAGTTTCTGGATGATATTGGCTCTTCCTGACCTCCCATCTTTTAGGGATATTTGGGAAATACTTGGGGGACTGGGGAGAGGCCATTGCATTATTCTATATGGGTCCTTTTTACCTCCAAGTGCAAGCTAAAGGCAGAAGCTGTGTTAGAAACCTCTGCCTGCTCTGGTTCCTTTGGGGAGATGTTTTTGGTTTTGTAGGGATTCTCAATGTGCTGAAGGTGAACTTCTTTTAATCATGTGCTCTTCGTTTTACATAGTAAGAACAGTCTTCATGGTTAATACTTTCATCTCATAACCCACCTTTGAACTACAGAAAAATTAACTGATTTTTCAGAGGCTTATTACATCAAAGAATCATAGTATCATAGAATCTTTTAGGTTGGATAAGACCATTAAGATTATTAAGTCTGACCATTAAGATCATTAATTCCAACCATTAATCTAACACTGCCAAGTTCACAACTAACCATGTCCCCAAGCATCTCATCCACATGTCATTTAAATACCTCCAGGGATGGTGACTCAACCACTTCCCTGGGCAGCCCGTTCCAATGCTTGACCACCCTTTTGGTGAAGAATTGTTCCTAATATCCAATCTAAACCTCCCCTGGCAGTACTCCCCTGGACAGCTGACCCCTACTGACCCAAGGGATATTCCATACCATGTGACATCATGCTCAGCATATAAAGCTGGGGGAAGAAGAAAGGGGGAAGGGGGTGTTAGGAGTGATGGTGTTTGTCTTCCCAAGTAACCATAACAAGTGATGGAGCCTGCTTACCTGGAGATGGCTGAACACCTGTCTGGTGACAGGAAGTAGTGGATGAATTCCTTGTTTTGCTTGGCTTGTGCATATGGCTTTTGCTTTGCTTATTAAACTGGTTTTATCTCAACCCATGAGTTTTCTCACTTTTACTCTCCCTCATCCCACCTGGGGGGGGGGGGGGGGGGGTGTAGAGGGGAGTGAGCGAGCAGCTGTGTGGTGCTTACTCGCTGTCTAGGGTTAAACCACAACATTATCCCACAAAGAAGCATTCTGTGGACAGGGTTTGGAAATGGTAATCCAAACTCCAGAGTAATCTCAAAGGTGCAGATGTACCCTGGTCTGCAAAATGAGAAAGCTACCTACTAATATTAGACTGAAATCAGGATATGTCGTGGTTCAGCCATGAAACTGCAAATTGTTCAGCTGTATTAACAGAAGGAGAGAGACGCAGGAGCGAGGAGCAGCAGGTTTAGCAGCATGGGGAAACCACTTGGTAGCATTTTGTAATGATGGTGAGGGAGGGAGTGTGTTTCCGATGCCTAAGGAATCATTTTCCATACAAGGACCTTTCCCTGTGTACAGCCTGGAGTACATCCTGCACTCCACCAAGGCATTCAGCATTGCCAGGCATTGGGTCATCACATGCCATATAATTTCCAATAATTAATTTCCCTTTCCAATGAAAGAATGTTACATCAGTGAGTATCATTGACACAGTGAGGTGGCAGCAAATGTCCTGGATCTGCTGTTAGTGATGCAGTGTAGGACACAGGCAGAAAATAAACTGCCTAGTATTTAAAGGTATTGTCTGGGAACACGGTGTGGATGTAAAATTCAGTAGTACCGGGCACCACATACTCATCTGTTCTTTTTGCAGTGTGGGCTATATTTTCTCCTGTGGCTTTCAGCAAGTCTCTCAGGTTTTCTGAGCCCCATCTGTAAAATCAGCCTTGCAGTCTTTTGTCATGTCCCGCATAAGGGAGAATTAAAGATTGATTCATTCTTGTTTGAAAATTGCTGTGAAGATGAAAACTGCAGTATAAATTCTGCCTATTGTTCCAGTGGCCTCCCAATTTCAAAGGCTTCCAGGGTTAAAATGGTAGGAGACTGATTTAAGTGGAAATCAAGACGCAGTGTGGCTGATGCAGGAATCAGACAGAACATGTTCACCAGCAGCAGCCTGAGTGGAAACGATGCATGGAGAGATGATACATAAAGCTCTTTAATACCATAAAGGCACACATTAAAAAAAAATCTCATTACTGCCTTTTGCAGTCTCTAGCCACTGTTCCTACAACTCTATTGGGCTCTGGCAGTAGTGAGAAACATGTTAATGAAACAGAACAGTATCTGGACCATCTGGGAAGGATATTGTGTCAGGTTGTATGATGAGATACACAGACATCCTTTGGAGTTTGCCAAGAGCGAGACAATAATATGCACGCTTAGAATAAAACCCCTGCCTTTGCAAGCAGATAGCAAAACATCAGAGGGGCAAAGAGAAGAGAAGCTCACACTGTGACACACACTGGCTCTGTCAGAGGGCATGAAAGGAGATGGCAAATGCTCTGTCAATGCTTTTCATAAAACCTGTCAAGGTAAGAAAAGAGGTGAATACCAAAGCAACGGATACCAACATGCCTGCCTCAGTTAGAGCCAGAGCACAAACCTATCCATCCATTCCACAAGGATGGTGAAGCTGTTTGTTGCTGTGGATGGGAAAGCCAGTGCAGGAAAGAGTCCAGAAACTTCCACTTAGATTTTCTTTTTTTAAAATGGAACACCAAAATTAACAGGGTTAATTAATAACCTTGAAAATTCATCATTAATTAAAACCCAGCACTGACTCATTGAAGTCCAGGCATATTGGGCACTCACAGGGTGGATGATGATGGTTGAGATGGAGTCCTAATCTCATCTAATTGAACTCACTGCAGATCTGGGCAGCCTCCATGGCAGCATCGAAATGGGCTTGGGAATGGGAAGGACTCCAAGTGGTGTGCTTGCCACTGTCGCTTGTAAGAGAGCTGAAGGCCACTGGGAGAGCTGGGGCAGCTGCATTTGGGAGGTGACCTGAAACCCAGTGAAGCGTGCGGAAGGAGTCCTATGCTTAATGCAAAAGATGCTCTGACTCACGTGTTACAGTGTTGTCACCATCACTTCTCTGCACCACTGCTGTGTGTGCTGAGGTAACCCACGACAGGACGCATTGCTCTGGCTGCCGTACACACCCGTTATGCCAGCCTGGCCCCACAGGTCAGTGCTGCACTCAGCCGGGTCCAGCAGCCTGGGTCCCTTGTGAGCCCTGAGGCCCAGTATAAGAAGGAAACAACATACAAGCATGTGGAAAAACACCATCCAAAAGGTGAGAAGCTGCAAATGACTCAGTGTATTACTTTACTCTGCAGTCTCTGGGCAAGTCCAGGCTGCCATGCAATGACACAGTGTACAGCAGCAGCTTTCACGGCATATGTGGGAACAAAGCAGCGCAGGATGGGCTTGTAACCTACTGAGGTGCCACTGCACTCACTGCAACAGCCCTTTCCCTCCACACATGGAGGACCAATAATAATTAATTGAAACATTGTCCTTCTGCAGCGCCTTTCAGCGATGGCATTTTATAAGCATTACCAAACAAAGCTTCCCAACCCCGCTGGGAGGTAAGAGTGATTGCTCTCCACGTTTTATGGCTGGATAAGCCAAGGCCTGGGGAGATGAAAGGCTGCTTGCTGCCAGCCATGTCCGAGCAGCAAGTGGGGAGGCAGGGGCCAGGAAACCTCCTCTTTTCTCTTGCATGGCCTTTCCCAGCCCAGCTGTCCTCCCAGGAAAGAGTCCGGCAGCTCTGGGGTATCTGACTGTCACTGTGACACGAGGGCTTCCCTGGAGGGATGGGACTGCTTGTCCCATCACACACGTGCCAGCAGCAAAGGGACCGCTCACCAGGACAGAAAAAATGGTACATGTCCACTGACAGACAGTTTGCTTGACACCAGCAGAGAATGTTTTGTGGCTGAGGACTGGTATCCAGGACTCTCTGCACCGTATTCCCCCCTGCCAGTGAAGTTGCACGACCTGGGGTAAGCTGAAATGAATAGTCTGTAAGTGAGTGGGCCAAGCTTTTTATCATCTGAAAAAAGGGAGATGATCAGGGTCAAGACATTGGAGTGACTGCTCATAACCAAGCTGTCTTATTAGATTGCTAGCTCCAGTTTTGGGCCCAGATGTTATAGCATATAAAAGCTGACATAAATTTATCACAAAAAAGCTGCCTTTGGGCACTCTAGTGTCCATCGTCAACAGTGCACACAGTCATTTAATGTTTCCTCTGGGCTTCCAGGGTAAACACTGCTTTTATGTAACATACCTACGCACATGCACATATGTGCAGGAGGATTTGGGAACAGTTTTGCTGAATTCTGTGTGGAGAAATTAGTCTACCTGAATGCCATGTTGAATTTCATTGCACTCTCATCACTGCACATCTGGTACAGCTGTGGCCTTCTTCGGCAGACTGACAGCCTGTGCCTCCTGCAGCAGCTACGTGGAAAAGGCCTTCTGTTTGCACTGCTGCCTTCTGAAGCCCTCTCCCTCCCCTAAGAGGCTTTAGATGATATAATACATACCACTGTTTCACTTGCTCCTGCTTTTCATCCAGCAAGATAAATGATCATGAAGACTCACTTTGCCTTCCTCTGAGCACAGCTTCCTCCATGTGTAGTGAAGATAAATATTCAGGCAAGCCACTCATCTCAAAAAACATCTAGGCAAGCATTCACACTACTTTAAAAACTCCCTGCCCGACGCTGTAGTGGCAATTGCCACAGAAAAGCCTATAAACAAAACAAACAAATATAATACCACTGAGAATCAGGAGAAGAAAGCAATAGTTATGCTTGCTATTCTGCAACCACTTCAAAATCCAAAACAAACCAACCAAAATTGTTTTCCTAGTTATCTTTTCATCCTTTTCCCTAGGCCTTTTCCATAAGGTACTTAGTGGAAATGAAAGCAACAGTTTTATATAGATAAATCCATAGCATTGAAAAGAGACTGATCTCTTTTCTCTAGGTGCTCGAACGTTGCACCAGTCTATATGGTGTTTGAAAACCATGTGGGAAGGAGATCATTCTTTCTTAAATTCAATAGGCTTTCAGAATCACATTTATTCACTTCTATGGAGTTTTTCCATATGGGATTTCAGGGCCTTTTATACAAGAAGGTGCCCCCTTTTCTCCTGTCCCTCCTTTGTGCTTGCTCTTTCACCAGCACAAAGCTGAAGTGAACAATAGTATACACTTGGCTTTACATCCCGCAACATCCAGGGCTCTGAAGAACAAAGAATAAATAGATGGCCAAGGGGCTAAAGATAGCAAGTTCAGTGCGATGGGTAACTCCGGCTCCAGTAGAAGGTTCTGGTGCTGGTGGAAGAAGGTTCATTTTAGGAGCCAAAGAAAAAGCGTACTGAAAGCGGTTCTGATGTGGCCTGGCTATAAAATCCCAACTGAGTCACTCTGCCTCTCTGAGCCACATTTTCTAGAGCTGTAAAATGGGGTTTTGGCCCAGAAGCCTGGGTAATGGATTTATAAGGCATTATAAAGGACTGTGAGGAAGATAAACAAATAACTTTGCTTTTTTCATGTGGGAGGGCAGGAGCAAAGACAGAAGGGAAAAAAGCAAATACACTGAGTGGGAGTGTGGGGACAGGAGTTGGGACAATTTATTAATTTGGTTTCCATCTCATTCTGGTAAACAACTTACAGCTGGGTGAATCTGCTTCTTGATCCCTGCCTGCCTGATAAGTGTTTCCTCACGCTGGGGCCCCGATCCCTGCTCCATGGAGGCCGCCCTGCCTGCTAGCATCACTGCTGTGGCAGCCCCCACCTCGAGAAGGCAAGCCCGGCTGGCTGCCCCCCCTTTGCTCCGTGAGGGTTGTTGGGGTGACCATGACTTTGCATTCTGCTGTTGCTGCATCACCCTGCCTCCCTTCGCTCTGAAAACTGGGCTGGGGGAACTTGTACCTTCCCCAGCTGGTTTGTTACAGAAGGGGAAGGGAAACTTTCTCTACTCCCAACTCAAATGTCCCCCTGGAGACCCTGGTGCAAGGCAGAGGCCACCCATGGGAGAACGGGGCGGGGCAGGGCAGCACCCCGGGCAAAGCTGTGTGAGGAAGACAAGGTCTTGCTTTTGTCCCCTTCTCACCGAGTCTCTGGGAAATCATGCCCTTGCCTGCTGCTATAATCACTGATTACATGCCATTTGCCCGTTGTATTAAAGCTGCTTGCTTAATTAATATCATTTTAAAGGGCGGTCTTGGCATGAGGGAGACAAGCTGTTTTGAACTCCCGTAAACACATTTAGTATGTGATCATCGTAAGCAGCTCCTGCAGCCTTTCCACAGAGAGCAGAGAGAAAGCACCATGAGTTAATGAACTGTGTTTTAACCACCTGATGCTGGTCAAGGCTTTGATCTATCAGGTTTAAGGCTGGGTGGAGGAGGGGATGCAGAATGCTTTGCCACGCTCCCCAGTACCACCGAAACTGTTAATCAGCCTGCTCTGCAGTCTACTGCAGAGTTTGCTTTATTAAAGCTCCCTGCTGCCTGCACACGTTCACTGGCACAGACATCGAGAGACAAGCAAACACTTACCCAAGTGCAGATACTCACTGCTGCATTGCAGAGTTTACTGGCATAAAATGATGGGGGTAGGTAATTGCAGGTGGAGGTTTGGGTCCTCCCTCAGCCTGCCTGCATCTGCAATCTCGTGGATTTCTGTAGCAGGGGATGTGAGGAGGACTGGGGGCAAAACACGTACCTTTAGGGCTCTTTCCAGCTCCTAAATGTCTGGATAGCTGGCACTGCTTGTACTAGTCTCAAGTGTGGTCTGTGCTGCTTAATGTGGTTTTTATTCACAGATATTTTATAACACTAAAAATTAATTTCCTTTGAGGTACTCAATGGGGTAAGCATAATTTTATTTATTATTGTTATAAGCTAACCTTGCCTCTGCCCGGAGGCGTGCTGTAAGGCTGAGGATGCCGTTGTGCTGTTGAAGTATTCAAAGTACATTCAGCCCTCTTTCAAGGAGCTTGCAGCCTGAGTATTAGAGGCTCTCTGGTTTTCTTATAGGCTGTCATGTATAGAAGCTTGAGCAGGATGAAGTCACTTTTGTAGGAAATTGTAGGTGATGAATTCAGTTCATTTTTTTTTCCCCCTAATAATCCCATCTGCAGGGTTATGCTTTTTTCTTTATTTTCTTTTATGCCAGCATAGAAATATTTGATTATTCAAATAATTTATTGGGGTTTAATACCAAATAGCTGGTCTGTTTTGTAATGTCTGTAACCACATTGGTTTTGTTATTTTCAACAGACATGGGTTTTTTTCTGGAAGAAAACTGGTATTTCTTTAAGAATCGTTAGGCATTTCTAATCTACTGCTGTAAATATGCATGTGGAAATTTAATTATAATAATTTTGTTCTTTGTGAGCAGCTGATTCAGGGTTTCTTACATACCTGAGAAATACAAGGGGAAAAATCTCAGCATCTGGGTTTCTTATATATAATGGAACAAGGATGGATCAGAATTCTTCTCCCTACGTGTTTCCTAGTGATACAATACTGCAGTCTCTGCCTTACTCAGCATATGTCTAATTGCAGAGTATTTAGTGAAAGAATTCATGTGCAAGTTTTAGATTTGAAGTTAACCATCCATTATACTTGGCTTTGTTACCAGATGTCAGCTGAACGGCAGATACAGCCTAACAGGCCTCACGATGAATTTCTCCCTATGTGAAGGTGGTCTCGCATCAGTCTGATTCAGGAATCTGTAGCTTGGGAGAATTTAGGGAAAAGAAAATATTCTAGGCTGCTTTTCATTGAAAAGCCAGGATGTTTCAGTGCAAGTGTGACATCTGTGGCAGCACTGGTTACTGACAATCTTCTGGGACAAGCTGGACAGCAGGGCTGGGTATCGTGGGAATTAAAGCTCCCTCTTCATATGGCAGCTTAATTGCTGAGTGCACATTTTGTCTGAGGGAAAAACATGATTTACCTAAAAAGAACTATTTGGGCTTGATTTTTTGGAGCTGTTGGAGATCCCTCAACTCCCACAAAAATTGGTGGGAGCCCTGGGTAGCAGGTGCTTCCAAAAACGAAGTCTCGTTGTCAAGATGAAGATCATGAAAGAGAAGCCAAATATGATTTCATTATTATTTCAACCTTCCATGTCCCAGTTGTCATACCAATAAAACAAGGATGACATTTTACTACCTTTAAGGAGTTTTAAGGGCTAATGAAAGATAGTACAATCTTAGGAGTCCTGCAAGGAATACATTGGGAAATGACACAGTTGTTATGCGGTTAAATTGCTCAGAAATGACCACTTTCTCATCGTTCGAATCCTACTTTAATTCACTTCCTCCAGCGACCCTTTCAGTGTTAATCCACCACACACAAGTGTTGCAGTTTTAATTAAAAAGGAAATCTCTATCTCACTAAGCTTAGTCTGCCATCTGATCATGCAGTATGGTTTACAGACAGTATTATCTGTCTAATTTACATCATAAAACCATGACTTAAGCAAGGCAGAACACATTGGCAGCCCTCAGTAAATAGTGCTGCTCTAACCAAAATCAGCAATGTTTTAAGCAAAACGCTACTGTAAGAATGGAGATGTGAGCACGTCACGCACGGCGCTGCGCACAAGGAGCGTTACAGGGACGCAGAGAGCTCTGTTAGATACCTCATTAAAATGAAATCACTAAATTGAGTTTGGAGAAGCTTCTGAAAATATATATTCCAGCTCAACCACAAGATATGGATTTGAGGCAGGATTTACTGGATTAAATTATCTGGCTTCTGGTATAATGAAGGATAGTGGTCCCCACTGACCTTTAAAATCTATGATCTTAAATATTGGCAGTGGTTATGTTCCAGGTCACTTGGAACTCCATAAAACAAAGAGCATGGTGAGCTGCAAAGCTATGAACTGTCCTGAGGGCCTGCACGGGGCAAATATTCACACTGGGCTAATATTCACACTGGGCTGACTAATATCCCCAAATCCTGTCCCAGCAGATGACGGGGTCAGCACAAGTCCAGGACTCTGGCAACAGTCTCCACTTGGTTGTTCTTCTGCTTGGGTCAAGGTAAGGCAGCTGTCCCAGGGCAATACGAAGGTAAAGAACAGTAGTTATGAAAACCAGTCTTGCTGTTCAGCTCCCAACAGTGCTGGCACATCAAGGTAGCAAAAGTGATCTGGGAGTCTCTGGGTGAAAACAGAGCCATACCACTTTTTTTTCATATTACTGTCAGATTTTTAAAACACTGTGGGAGGAAAACCGTGGGGGAAGGAAGAGGAGAGAGAAACTGGATCTTGTATTTCTTATTAGCAGAACAAGGGAGGAAGGCACAAGATCTGTGTCACACTGTAAGTGCTTTACCTCAGAGGAAGGTGAACGACACCAGGCAGAAATTAAATGTTAATGTATCAAATCATGTCCAAAAGCACATAAAGCTCAAGGGACATCTTATGATACCCTTTGAAAACAAGATCTTAATTTCATTCATTTGCATATCCTGTTACTCAATCCTGCAGATTAGCATCAGTGTGTTAATGTACTGCTACCATTAGGCTCCCTTGGGGTTATCGGAAAACTGTATTCAACAAACTGTTTGAAGCATCTGGTCAGGGAAAACCAGTTCAAACTATGTTGTCTCAATTGTGACCCAGTTTGGGATGCAGTAGAGAGGCAGCAACCCTTGGTAGAAAGAAACAGTAAATTGATTTTACTGAGAACCTCATCAATCACTGGTCACAGTGACCCATGGATCATTAATCTCATTAAAAAGTTCAGCCTCATGGCAGAAGTAATAACAGGCACACCGAAAGTGCGTAAATTAGATATGCTTTCACAAATTTGAATGGGTCTGGCTGGCATCCCTGAAAAGAGCACTGTTTGTAAACTGGGCAAACTCTTCACTGACCCTAGTTGGACTGCAGGCATTCACTCTGTGTTAGGAACTGTCTTTAAGGCCTGTGGAGACTGTCCAGAAGGTATCTGGCCTGTTACTGGGCCATGTTTATAATACTGAATTTAGGGAAGGAAGAGCTGAATCAGTGGGTATGGTACATCACCTCTTAACACTGAGATCTTTTTGACAACAGGCCTCTCTGCTGTCCGAGCTCTTTAAGTGAGGTGAGTGGTAAATAGGCTGGGAAACGCATCTGGCAGCACACAGATAACCGTGATTTTCTGTGTTTCTGTTCTTCCAAGGAGTTTGTATTGTTCTGGAGGATGTTATATGACAAACAGTATGGAAAGTCAGTTGTTCACATTGATCCTTTCAACTATGGCAGAGACTATGGTATCACTGAGCTTATGGACTTTTGTATAAAAAGGATTAGTTGTGAGGGGTCCTTTTTGTTAGATGTTGGACTTTTTTGCGGGGAAATTGCTTAATATCCCCTAGACTATTTCTTGTCAGTACATCTGTTCAATGTGTGGCCAAAACAGGGACATGCAATCCTGCAAGAAGGGATGAGCTGATTTAATGGCCACCCACCACAAGAGGGGGAGGTCTTGCTGTCCTCCGACTTCTTGCATTTCCAGCTCTGCTCACCTGCCATTTACCTTGTGTCAGTTCCTGGCAGACCCACCTGTGATCTACATCCACTTGCTAATCCAGAGGAAACCTAATCCAGCAAAAAGGAAGTGGGTAGTTTTCTCCTGGTTTAAGGAGCTGCATGAGCTCCTGCATGAGCTCCTGCATGGGACAAACGAGTGTCCAAGCTTGCACATGAGGTGAAGGGGGAAGTGAACAGGAATGCAAAAGGGGAAGAAACATGAGGAGGTGGCTGGGTTGCAATACCACTGCTTGGCCTGCTCATGGAAGAAGAGCCTGTGAGGATTTGGGTTGAGATGCCATCAGTACAGGGATGATATACAGATCTGTAACTGATTTTCACTGCTTCCAGTCAGTATAGGGTCCCAGTTTTCCAATAACAAGATATGCAAAACAGTGGAGTTTGAAGCCAGACAAAATGTTAGTCAGCTGAAGAAATTGGTGGTCATATGCCTGATTGGCCCCACTCTTCTTTCATGAGGTAGACAAGCGAGTCCAGGGTATTTCCAAGCACCTATTTGTAGAGTTGTAAGAGCATGCATGTGGTTGCCAAAACTGCTGCTGTGCAGAGTACAGTTGGAAAAATTGTGCTTGTTCCTCTCAGACCTTGTGAACACAATCCATGACTCCCAGTGCACCCGTGCAGCCCTTTTGTAGTCAGATTTGCTACTTGTCCTGGTCTCCGAGTCATCTACATGCAACCATGTCAGCCCAGCTCCTACCTGAAGCGAACCAAATAGCTACCTCTGTGAAGAAATTTGGATGCATTTGAGAGGGTTGTTTTCAAGGTTCTGCACACCAGAGACACTACCTACGCAGACAGGGGCACATTCACTCTGTCCCCTCAAGAGCATTCTCCAGTGTCCATAGGCTTGTACTTATGCACATGAATGTCACTCAGCTCTGCTCACAAGGCTCCTGGTTGGCATGAAAAGTACAAGTCTGGGGAACTCTAAATCAATTCTCTCATTATTGGACCACTGGATTTTTTGTACTGAACCTAGTGATTAAAGAACCTGAAAGTTTGTCAAGTGCAAAAAGAAATTCAGGACTTCCATATTGCAGGATGTTCGCTTGCCATGAACTGGCTGAGGCCAGTTTGTGCTGTGGGTTTGGCCTGCAGAAGTAACTAATTTGACTTCAGATTTATCAAAGCAAAGGCTGCACATGTAAAGAGCTGTGACACCAACCGTCATGCTGGCACAGCTTGATATACATGACACTATCATGAGCTACACCTATTGGGGACTGATATGCCAAAGCAGTATGCTCTGTGCTTCACAGTCACCTGGAACTTGAGCATCACGCTGAGTCTGAGGGGTTTAGGACCTTGACAAGCCTTGAGACAGTTGAGACTCCCTGGGGCCATTCATTCACCACTTCCAGCTTTATTGCCAAGCTCCGGACAAGCGAAGGGGCCTCAGGCATGAGTCCATGCCTCTGGCATTTCCCCTAGCCCTGGTAGGTGTCTTGTCTAAGTTGTATGTGCTGAAGAGATGAGAGTAAAAGGTTTTGTTTATGTACAACTATGTTTAGTAAAGATACTCTGTGTGATTCGGACATTCTTCAGCAGAGATGGACAGCTCAGGGGCCAGGACACGAGAGACTCATCTCACCTCATGCCTTGGGTACCACACACATACACACACACACGAGCAGCGTTTTCCACCACCAGCCTACCATCCTTGTTTGCCAACAACGACATTCAGGCCCTGAGAGCACTTCCATATAACAACTTGCTATGTCACAGCTTGGCTGGCAGCTAAGAGCCAGACATATAATTGGGGCAACAGTAGTGCACAAACACCATCTGGCCAAAATCAGCTCTAATAGGCATCTGTGTTTAGCCACCTGTAGCCCTAGTTTGAGCTGGCCTTGCCTGTACCCCGATGCGTGAGGTTTTCTGTGGTGGGACCCTGACATCGTGTGCTGAGGAAGCAATGGCAGCAGATGTGGCAATCACAGAAGCAGGCAGTGTGTTTGTGCACCAGCCTCTGCACTCATTTACTGGGCTTGGTCACCTTATGAGCAGGAATCTGGTGTGGTCCTCTGCCGTGCATGACCCCAATGCTGGGGAGGCATGAAGGTGCTCACCTCCAATTGCAGACAGCAGTGGAGACTGGTAGGATGCCAGGTTTGTTCCCAGAGCACTGCAGTATGGTCACGGTTCACAGGCTCCTGAGGGACATGGGCCAAATCGTACAGGGCAGCCAGGGGACCAGGGCTTGCTCCACGTGTGAGCTGCAAAGACAGTGTAAACAGGCTGTTTGTCTCCTCTACAACAGGGTTCCTGTACAAAATGGTGTGTTTGAACACAGTACACAAACCCAAGGCTTAATCATGGGTGCAGGGAAGCGTACCAGATCGTTGCTTCCTAGGCTGTTGAGTTAAATGTGCAATGCCTAATGTTAATATTAACCTATATACTGAATGGTTTGGAAAGTACCTGTTTGTACCGAGCCCTCCTAATTGAAACACTTCAGCTGCAGAGTTCTCCGCACAGAACTCATTATTCTGAAACGTGCTTTCCCAATTAGCTGGCAAGAGCCTGATTGCATTCACTCTTTGGATCACATTTTAACTCCTATAATAGCTTTACCTGAGATAGATTGATGAGCAGAGATTTCTTTAACAATGCTATGATTATGGGCTGATTACACTTTCTGAGTGAATGAAACTTTTTGTGTAATTGGGCGTGAATTTAGGGAGAGCCTTTTTAAACTCCATTGGCAATTCAGCTGGGTTGTCTCTTCTGACTGGTACGACTTGCATCTGTCACACGAGGGTATTTCATTGAGACATGCACTTCATTAAATGTAAATATGTAAATGTAAACTTAGACCAAAATGAATGTTCTGAGTCTGCTTACACCCCAGCATGAACCCAGGGCCTCTGTCATGCAGTTTCGACTGCTCCAGCTGGACATGACTACCTGTTGGCAGCCCCAAACTTCATCAGACCTGTCTACCTCATCCCTTCCTGTTTAAAGAGTATATTATGTGATCCCAAGCTGTTGCCAGCCATGTGGCCAGAAACTGCATAGCTCACAGGGTATAGTGTGACTAAACCTGTGGTCAGACTCGTGCTTTCACCTTGATATTGTTGGTTTTGTCTACAGCTGGCAGAATATCTGCCCTGCCTTCACAGGCAATACACCATGGAGTCGAAGAGATTCAGGAAAATATGTTTTATGAGGAAAGACTGAGACATTTTAAGTTGTTTTATTTAGAGACCAGTTGGCTGAGGAAGAAAGGGTAACTATTTTCAAATATATAAAAGGTCACTGTAGAGATGAAGGGCTAACCTGTTCATTATATGTGCTATGAACAAGACAAGAAGTAAGGTGCTTGGATTGCAGTAGGGAAGTTTTTCCTATCAGTAAGGAGGTGAAGGACGGAAACCAGTTATCAGGAGGGCACAGCGTTGCCACCATTTTGCCAAATGCCTGTTGGGCATGTCATAAGCAGGGTCATGGCATTGGTGTAATATAAGCAGTCAGAGGCGGGCTGGGTCTGAGGGGAGCAGAAGAGCCTGAGCAGACCCCAGGTCACCAGGAGCAACAGCGGAGAGGCTCACATCCCTTTAGCCCCCTCCATTAATGAGGTTGCATGAATATCTGTCATAGGAATAGCTCATTCAGACTTATTTTCTAAGCACAATCATTGCATTGCAGAGCTGAGGAAAATGCAGGCAATCTAATTCTCAGTTATCTGTTCTGCCCACTAGACCACAAATACTGCCATTCTCCTGAAACATGAAATTAAGCCAGGCTAATAATGACTTTTCACCACAGTACCATTTAACACAGAGGTGTTAGCAGCAGCAAGTCCTAGGGGACCATGGGAGACCTTAATTAGGAGGTGTGGATTTTTCTGGGGGGAAGTGATTTGGTGGTCTAGAAAGGTATTCTTAGTGTCCTCCCATGGATGCGACCGTGAGCAATAAATGATCTTTGTGCCGTTGTTTTTGTAGCAGGTCTTATTTTCGCGATGTCAGGCACGCTGCTGTCTTTTCTGCAATAAAGCTCACCTAATCACAAAAAGTCAGAGCTTATCTAAGCCCCTAGCCAGAGATATCTCTGTGGTGGCTACAGAGCCGGGTTTCCTAGCAACCTAAAAGGCATTAGACAGGGCTTTGTCGACATTTATCTGTTACACACACCACCACCACCCCCTACCCCTCACCCCCCAGTTTGAATCATGTTATGGGTGTGACATCAACTGACAAAAGCCAGGAAATTCAGAGCTGGGACTGATTTTCTATCCTTGCCGCTCATCAGGCTGAAAAACAAAAGGCACAGTCATGTGAGTGATGAGCAGAGCAAACCAACGTTTATATTTCCTGGCTTTTGTCCCAGATGAGATGCCATTTAAATGAGGTGCTTGGTATTAATTTCCTCTGTTTAAGACAGGTTTAATGTTCACAGTAGGTAGCATGTTGGCAGTGCTGTCAGCTTCCCTACTGTCTCCCTTCTTCTTCAGTGGGGCCGGCTCGCATGAGGAAAGTGATACCCCAGCTGCACCATGATTTTTGGTTTCTCCACGGTGAAACCAATTGTCAGACCCTTGCCTTCCAAGGCAAAGCCTGTGAGCCTGCTCTACACAGGGCCACCACTGAATCCGTTGGCGGTAAAGTTGTTCCGTCACTATGAGCCCAGGGTGGAGCTGATGAGGACATATAGGTTAAAACCACTCTCTTTTGCTACCAGTGCCCAACTTTATAAAAAGGAAGATGCCTTTTATAGTTTTCTAGAAGTTCTTGGTACAAGAATTTGGAAAGGATCTTGTTATCAAGCATTATGAAGACAAAAGGTCAGAAGAAAAAAGGATTTAATGTAAGTGTTTTGGGGTTTTTTCCCCCAGACCAAAAATATATGGAGGACTGATAAATGGTCTGAAAAGTGCCACTGGAGCAATGTCTTTTATTTCTCCACTTGTAGCAATAGGAGTGTTTAAAATCTCACAGTTTGTGGTTTGTGGAAGGGACTAACGGAGGAAGGGATGGAAGAACTACCATTGCTGCTGATTGATTACCACTTCAAATCCTTGGGGGAAAAGTCCTCTGGAAGTGAATGGGAACTGATCACCTCTCTACTGACTTCTTGAGTTGTCCCACAGAATTTAACAGAAAATAATCATTGTGCTTCAAATTGTTATAATGTGGCTTAAAAGTGCAAGAAAAAACCCATGCGTTAATTTTCACAGTCTAAATTATCGGCTGGAGTAAATTAACTTAATCTGACTTCTGTGCAACTCTGAATATGTTCGAGCTCAGTCTCTAACTTCATAGCTTTTTGTATTTGTAGTGCTTTAGTGGTCTCATCTGTGTGTCTTTCACACAAAAATAGGAGCTCCTTTTTACCTTCGTTTGAGGCCTGACACGAAGGGTTTATCCCCATGTAAATTTTTGCAGCCTCGTTATGAAACCTCTGCAATGGTTTGTAGAGAAAGTTCCGATGAAACTTCGCTATAGTTGAGTACTCCAATGCTGTAAGGGAAAATTCCCTGAATCGCTGTCAGTGGGTGAGCAGCCGGGCTTTCATTCCTCCTTTCTTCACTGTAATCTTCATTAACATAAGAGTTGGTGTTTTGCTCCCCACTCATGGATGCCATGCTGTCTGAACTCTGAAGGGTTGGTGGAATAAAGGTGCTTATACAGGCCTCTCTGCTGATGACAGCTAGGATTCCTTTAGCAAGCATATCATGAATATATACGCTACGTATATCACAATGAAGAGGAATTACTATGCACAAGCCTTTGAAAGAAACAGAAGAAGGTTCTTGCACTTTCTACCGACATCATCCTTACTGTCCATCCATTTGTTCCCCATTTAGCCTCCCCACTGGCAAAGCCTCAATTATGTGTGGGAAGACGGGACAATGGGAGCCCACTACGTGCGGCGAATGCATGCATTGTTCCACGGGCTCCCTACAGAAATCCCTGTGTTCGCATGACCTGCTCCAAAGTTTTGTTTCTTTTTCTGAAGGGAGAGGGTAAGAGGAAAAGGGACAATGTCTCACAGCTGTACGCAGATTAGTGGTACGTTCCATACATTGAGGTGGATAAAATAGCCATATTTTCCCCCAAAGTGCTTATTTGTGATGTATGCGTGAAATCACTTAATAAGCTTAAAATATTTAATGAACATTGAGATGAATGGGGGGGGGGGGGGGGGGGGGGGCCCAAAACTAGCAGAGATAATTGGATACACTTAACAGTCATAGCAGCTTTACATAGCTGTATCACATTTTCTATGGATAACACAGCTGTGACAATATGGTTAGGGTTTTAAAATATCTCAGGATTTCTGTTTTAAGATAGCTATCAATAATTGCAGAATTTAATATTAAACATTTTCAGCTTGGTTAAAATGCATATCTACTTTTTTTAATGCATGATAAAATATGATAAAATAGAGAACATTTTCCCTTGTAATTTTTTGGGGACTCAGGTAAGCAGGAAGGGTCTCTGAGAGGGTGTCTCCTGGAACTGAAGGCTGCCTTGGGGAAGCCACAGGCTGCCAAAGGCAGGTGGATTAAAACTCAGAAGACAGAAATCCCTCAGATTTGACAGTGTTTGAAATGCCAAATGAGATCAAGGAGACAAGTTGCTATAACACTGGTTCATATGACTTGCGAAACTGGTAAAGTCTACAGCACTGGAGAAAATCCCATTAGATCAAATTATAATTTTCCAGCTTCATTCAAACTGGGCCTAAATCTGTACCTTTGCCCTTGCTCTGACTAGGACCAGGACCTCAAACCCACAGTCTGCAGCAACACATCCATCTCAGCTCATGCCTAATTAACTGCTTAAGTAGAGCAGCACTGGGGAAACTCTGCGGTTTGGTTTCCCTATCTCCCTGGTGCATGATGGCACTCTTGGCAGGACCATGGTTCAGCACGAAGCGCTCAGCATGGCTGAGCCTTCCTGGTGATGCACTGCAGGTTCAGGGTGGAGGTCTCCTCTGCTGGGACTTTTCCTCTCTCTTCCGAGGTAATTGACCTTGGAGCCACCACAAAGCTCTGCCCCAGGTCGCACCACTCGCAGTGCAGCCAATTACCTTAGCTGGAGCTGGGAACTGATGCCTGGCTGTTTAATTTGGAAGAGCAGTATGAAGGTCACTGAGGAAGGTAATGCAGTCCTGTTGATTGAACACGTGGAGAAGGGCACCACAAAAACGTAATCTACTTTGTTGGGGATGTGATAAACCAGGTTTATGTATGCAGTTGGCAAGCAGTACTTCTGAGTGTTACTCCATCAGATAATCCAGACAGCAGAGCAATTATATATCCCTGCAGTCCCCTAATATGGCTTTAATCTAAGGATTAGGTAATTTTCATATTTTTAGGGTTTTCTAAATCAATATTAAATGTAACTCTTATTTATTTCCTACTTGCTTCCTGATTTTTATTTATGAAATACTTATTTCTGTAACCAGGCAAAGGTAGATTTCTGATATTCCAGAGGGCAAAACCTCAGTGGGACAAGTTCTCTTTTTCAATCCAGACTAAGATGTCCAGAAACCCTAGAAGACTAACTGGTGTTTGCAGACAGATGCAGAACAGCTTCGCTGTGTGTGTGCAGATGGTTGAGGTGTCCCTCATGTGAGACTAACCACATACACGAAGCCCACGTGGTCTGTGGATGGGCAGTAAACTTGCTGTATAGGTCTGTTCAGCGCAGCCATCACAGCTCATACCAGGGATTTCGGGTCTCCTTATGGCAGTCCTGTCCCAGCACTTGCTCACCCTTGTCTGACAGGGACCCCCAGCACATTGCCCTATGCCAGGCAGGTGTGTGAGAGGGAAGGAAATAGTTGTGGGGTTAAGGTATGATTGATGTGATCCAGAGGAAGCTTCTGCAGATGGAGGCTGCAGATCCATTGGGTTGCCACTCTGTGGCCCCAAGCACATGGGGTCAGGGTCCTGCATCAAAGCTGCAGCAGGGTTTGTGTGATTCAGCTGCTAGGCAGAGGGATGCCTTTCTGGCCAGGGAACCTCCTGTACACATTTTTATCATCAGGTGAGAAGTGATTCAGTGTTGAATTCTTGGAGTACCCTAGTACATCCTTCCTGAAAACAAAGGACGCAGGGAGAGCTGTCACTCATGCTGCACACTGTGGGCTTTGGAGAGGGTGACGGTGGACCAGACACCAAGGACCAGATAATCGATCAGAGTTTAAGTTGCAAAACCTTTTCAAGAGTGCTTGGACTCTTTTTTAATTTTTTTTCTCTTGAAAGAAAAGGTTTTTTCTCCCCTTTCCTCCTATTACTCTTCTGAGATCTGTTTCATTTGTTTACCTCTTGCATTTTACAAAATATCATCTGAAAGGACATGTAGGCTCTACGTCAACACCGTGCATAAACATATGCCTGGCTACAAGTGTACGTGGTTAGATGGTTCTTGTGCTTAACCACAGAAAAATATGTCTGATGTGAGGAAACTGCTAGCTAAGGCACTGCCATCACCTGGTTTGTCAGCATCGCCTCCTCATCCTCCCTGACACTGGGATGCCCACACCACTAGCCAAGGAAAGGCTGTAATTATGTAGGAACTTGTCTGCGGAAGGCAGAGATAAAAAACATGTTAGGGCAAGGTTCAGCACCATGAAGTCCTAGGGCTGACAGAGACCCCTAGGCTCTTCTTTCATCCCGGAATTTCATAGTCCTGACACCTCCTTTGGCCCAGTGCTTATGCCTGGTAACTGTGGGATCCTTTTCTGAGTTATTTTTCACCTAGATGAGTTTTCCAGACTGTCCAACCATGAGGTCAGCACTAGCGTGGTATGGAAGAAGGAGCGTGATGACATTGTCAAGAGCAGAGATGCAGGATTTGCCTGTGCCTTTGGCTAGGGGCAGGTGAGGGAATGCCTGTTTGGCAGCAGCTCACACATAGAGTCAGCTTAAGCTAAGCACAAACCCAGAACTGAGAGGTTAACATCATCCAAGGAGAACTATTTAAGCTATGGTACAAGGCTGGCATAAGAACAGGTGGACATATGGCTATGAATAAAATTACGCTGGAAATTAAAAGGCTTCTAGAGAGGAGTGGGGTTCCAAAATAGCTTTCCAATGGGAGTAGGGGGGTTCAGTAGAAGTCAGACAAGTGTGAGATTGAACTTAAGGAGATGTACCTGACACAGTTGCTGCGATAGTAAGGAGGCCGGGCCAACGAACCGGAAGGTGTAATTCCACCCAATCTCCCCTTCTTGCTTTCATTTTGACTTTCCTGTTTCCCTCCTTTCTCCTTCTCTTTTATCCTGTTCCTTTTTCTACTTGGATGACAGGCTGGAAAATCCTCTCTCTGCATTTTCTCTGTTGCTGTTACGTTCATTCTGCAGAACAAGGCAAAGGCAAATCCCATTCTGGTACATCTAAATGGGCCTATTGAAGTGCACAGGCTGAGCCAGCGTGGGGCTGACCTCGGGGCACAGGAGCAGGGGCTGGGGGAGGCCATGGTGCCCTGACTACCAGCAGAGTCCCTGCCCTCTCTGGCTGATTCCCCTTGCTGCTATGCCACGGGACATGCTCATGTCTCAGCAGGCCACTCAGCTGCAAAGCGTTTGATTTTTGCTAGGGAAAGCCGATGACACAGTGTCTACCCAAGAAGGTTGTTGAGAGGTTAGATTCATTTAGAGGGCGAGGTGCCCTGAGAGGTCCCAATGCCTGCCCAAACTACTATGTTTCTGTGGAGCAGAAAGGTCCAAATTATGTGTACAGCTGTAATGAACATTGCTGTAAGCACGATGTTCCGTCTAATTGTAAATGGAGAGGCTGACCAGGTAGCACTTGTTGCGGGGGAGCAGGAGATGCCCTCAGAGCCCAGTGCCAGGAGCTGCTAGGCAGCTGCACCTTGCCTTGCCATTGCTACTAGCTGTGAGTACTCATCTCTTTTGGGCTCTACTCCTCCCACACTCAGCAGGGCTGGTCTGAGGCTGATCATCCCACTCCCTCTGCCATACCAGTGACACTGTCAGTGCAAGTGATTTGTTTCGGCACCTATACGCTCTGAAATGCAGCTTGCAGGGAGCAGCTTGTTTTAACACGTCATAAATACAAAGAGGGTCTCTTTGGCAGGGGGTATAATGCTTCCTGGCACCAGCTGCTTCATTTGCACTGGTGCCCACTTGCAGTGACTGTATTTTACAGCTTGCAAAAGAATTGCTTGGTTTTCACAATGTGCTGTTCTCTAAAAAGTAAGCACATCTTGCAAGAAGCTGATCAGTTAATACAAAACCACGTAATTTAGATGCTAGATAGACCACATCACTTTTTAATTCTAGTGCACTATTACAGCAGATGTTTAGGTCATGGGCAGTCACCTGAAAAGTTGCCGCAGCTCTATTAGTTGGCATTAATGCCTTAATTTCACAGAAAGCAAACTAGTGCTTTACACAGTTCAGGCTGTAATTCCAGAAGAATCTCAGCCATATGTCAGCTAATTGCCATGGTCATAGTCTTCCTCCCACCCTGGCCGTGGGACTCTGCCTCCTCCCTCAAACAGCTCCAGTACTAGAGCCAGCCCCAGTGCCCAGCCACTTCAGCATGCTAAACTGCCAGAAAGCTATTCACTCTTGTTTACCAGGCCACAGGGGGTGTGTTCAATTCATGGGAGCTGGCCAGAGAGTGACCAAGCCTGAGGAACCTGCAGTTAGATGGGTTCAGACTGATGAGCAACAGCATCCATGTGTTGCTCACAGTTTGTGGGGAACAGATTTAAGGAGTCCTGTGGCTTAATTCAGCTTGCATGGGATCCTGCTGGAACTTTCATTAATTGCCACAGTGATGAATTTAGCTTCTTTTAGTGAAACCTGGCCATTAGAGATGATACACACCTACGTATATACCCATCTAAATACAGTATTGTGCTGGTTTTAGTCAGGACAGAGTTAATTTTCTTCATAGTAGCTGGTGTGAGGCTGTGTTTTGGATTTTCCCTGAGACCAGTACTGATAAGGTGTTTTTCAGTTGGTGTGGAGGAGTGCTTGCACCAATTCAAGGACTTTTTCAGCTTCTGATACTGCAGCCGCGTTCCCAACTTTCTCATTACAAGCAGTCTGTGGGGACACAGTTCAGACAGCTGACCCAAACTGACCAAAGGAGTATTTCTTCTAAGAATGTCATGCTCAGTACATAAGCTGGGAGTAGGCCAGGGGGGTTATAGTTCCTTTGCCTCCTTGCTTGTTAACTCACTTGTTAGCTTGCTTGTTTGTTAGCTTGTTAACTTGCTCATTCATTAGTGAGTTAGTGGGTTGATTAGCTTTCCCAGTCATGCTGTTGCTCCTGGGGCTCGCTCAGACTCTGCTACGATTGGTCTCGGGTGCTGGCTCTCGCTACTTGGGACCTGGCTGTGTATCAGTTGGCAGGTGGTGAGCAATTATATCATATGTTTTATTTTCTATTATTTTAAGTACTTATTATTAATAGTATTGTTAATATTATTAACATCACTATAATATTAGTTTATATTCAATTATTAAATAGTTCTTACCTAATTCACAAGCTTCCCTGTCTTTTCCTCCAACTCTTCTCCCCCACTGGAGGGGAGGGAGGTGAGCAAGAGGCTGCATGGTACTTTACTGCTAGCCAAGGTTAAACCATGACACGTATTAACAACTGAGTGAAGGAGAATATTAGAACCACTGCAGTTTTCCTCTCTTGGTCAGTGTTCTCTGGGTTTTCCCTCACTGGAAAAATAAGTTAATACTCATTAAGATGAAAGCAGAATACAAAGTGGAAACTTCCAAAGTGTCTGTCACATGTGTTTGTGCAAATTAAAACGTCTCATCTACAGGAAATCCTGGGCCTTTCTTTTTTCCTGTAAGATTTTAGATTCCATAATCAGCACTGTGGCACAAGATGTGTGCTGCCTTCCTGCCCACTCTAACGCAGCCCACGGTCCATCCGTCCCACAGGACCTAACAACAGGTCACTGGTACCTGTTTCACCACCAGAGGAAAGGGCTGCCAGCTGGGAATGCCCATAACACGGGCAGGAGGATGTGACCAGGTGTCCTTTGGGCACCGTGGTCCCTCTGAGTGGCTAGTGAACATTCCGAGCCATTACTGGGGTTTTCTGAGGTTTCTTCCCTGTAGAAGTTTCTGGCGAGGTTTAATCTTAAACCAAATCACTTTATTTACAGCTAATGCACACAGAATCTTCTCTGTCTGATTACAGTAGAAATGGAAACCATTCTCATGCCCCAAATCTGCCGGTATTCTGTTCCCATAGAGCTTCCTGCTGACTCCTTCTCAGGGCTATTTTTGCAACATTGCCCATTGCTGTTTGGGTGGGTTTTGCTGTTTTTTCCCTCACACACACATTGAACTTGTGTTTGTTTTGGCTACAGTATCCCTCTGCTTGACCCCTCACTGGGGCTAGAGGCTGGTCCGTTATGTTGGATAGCTGTTACTTCTATCAGGTGTTTCCCTCTACAAATGGTCTTAACTGAGCCTGAAGGAAATGTTCTTAGTGCTTTAATCAGAGCTATGATTTTGGGTAAGACACATTAATGTCTTCTGGTATTATTCGTTCTCTTACAGCAATAGGTAAAGTATCAGATCTTAGAGAAACACTTATCAGCTATGATGTACATTTCATAAAATTCTGAGCCTATAAATACTGAAGTTCTTCCCTTTCTGGAACATCCTTGATTACCATAATCCTGAGGTATCATTACAACCTGCAGGATGTATCCATGCACATAACAAAATTTTGCATGTTGCCAAAATATCCTCTCTAGTTGGAGGGATCATATAATAAAAAGGGAAGAAAATTGTCCAGCATGGTGGAAATCATCTGCTTAAAATGAATCATGATTGAATGAACTGCCTGAGGAGCGGAAGGAGCTCGAAAAGTCAGCAGAGCCCATGTTCTGGGTGCAAAGTGATATTGTGTACTGATCTGCACAGATATGTGCACATTTAGATTACTTATACGTGGAAAGGCACGTCAGCTGAAGAGAAAAAACAGCTGGTACTCTATCAGGTTAGACCTGATGAATACCTGCCCAGAAGCTAACCTAGTATCTGTGTCCTAGACACTCTGACGTGATGCCCACACCACAGAACAGTCTGTGATAGCTTGATTTTTTGGTGAAAGGCTGTATTTACTGAGGCAGATTAAATAATATGAGACAGAAGAATGTGGGGAAGAATTCAGCAAATGTTTGTGGTAACTCAGTGAGGTGATCTGAGTGAAGCTATAGAAGTGTTTGTCTGCAGACCTCATTGCTGCTCCATCCTGCCATCACGTTCGTGGCTGTTCTTCCACTCACCTTCTGGGATCTTCTCCAGACGTGGCCAATGCTGCCTCAAAACCTGACCACCCAGGCGCTCCCTCGGCTGCTGTTCACATGACCTCAGCATGTAGCGCCATTCCAGCCACCGGCTTCTGGACTTGTTGTATGAGGTTACACCTTCAGTTTGAATAATGTGGGATCAGAATGAGCTGTGGATCTATAGATGTTTCCTGTGCTCTCCTGCCTATTCCTTATTGGACTGTAGTTTCACAAGTAGAGTTTCATTAGAAAGGCCTGCAGCGGAGATTGCCTTCCCACTCTTTCCTGTTTACATGATACTGCTTATGCGTGCCAGGCAGAGCAGTCTTTTTCTTCTCTGTGCTCCCAGTATCAGACGTTTATAGATACATAGAGGCCACTTTGGTCTAATTTTACGGTGGCTCTGAAGGAAGGGAAGGTAGGATTAAAGCAGTTCTTTGGGGCTCAAGAACACTGGGATCACTTCCTCACTTGATATATAGATATATTGGATAATTCAGTTAATTGCTGTTTTATCTTAGGTGTCTCTTTAAAATGGGGATAATGACATTTAGATACGTAGGATCACAGCAGGCCAGAGCTGACTGCTGCAGCAGTAGGCATCGCCATCACAGCTTTAAGCTCACTACCACTGGTAGCAAGGCAGGAGATTTCAGCCCAGGCTTTCACGTGAGTATTGTCCAAGACACTCATGAGACGGGTATGATTTGCCCTGTGCCTGCTGGCTGTGCTGGCTGCTGGCAGATTGTGTGCGTGGGGCTGGCTGTGGCACAGGCAGTGGGGCAGCCACAGCACGGGCTCACCTGGGAGCACTGCCTCTTCCTGTGGGTAGGCTGGAGAACACCACAGCCCAGAGCTTCTTGGTGCTCCTTGTAAGAGAAGCAGGAACCAGTTGTCAAAACTGTGTTTTCTTAGTTATCCCTTTCTCAAGAGAGAGAGGAATGTTTTGGAGAGGTAGGAGTTGCTGCAATGAATTGGTGACTACAACCCAGCTAGCTTGGTATTTTGTCTAGCAGGGACACCCAGCAGACATCTAGGAGGACAAGGCAAAAGCGGTGCAGAAGGCCAATGGTGGTAATCTGCCACCTAGAAAAAAACATTCCTAATCCTCCATGGTGAGATATTACATGGAACAGTGCTTATATTCCCACCAAAATTCTTCATGTTTGTGCTTACTTTTAACCCATTAAAGTGCCTAGTCTCACTTTTAATCTACTCTCTGATTCTGTTCTCCACTTGGATAAAAGCCTATAACAATGAGTTTCCCTGTCCAATTATTCATTGTGTGAAAAAGTATTCTCTGAAAGTCTTTGAATTACCAAGCTTTCCATTATTTAGTGAATATGCTCTGAATCTCTGATAAGAATATTCTGTTTTTCCTATATCAGTTCTACAGGACTTTGGAAGGATATCCGTTTGCTGTATGAACTTTCCAATGTTATGTTTTCTTTTGAGCCTTAGTGTTGAACATTGGAATATGATACAATTAAAACAAAAAAAGAAAAGACAAAAAAATTGTATTTTTCCTACCATGGGCAATGCTTGGTCAAACTAGAAGAAAAAGGAAACTTTTTTCACTTAAAATCTGTATTTTTCCTCTGGTGTAGCTGCTTGGCTTCTTTTTCAGCCTGGTACAGGCTTATACAAATGCTTATGAAGAAATTTCTATTCCTTCTGATGAGGTTGGTGCCATGTTGTGGCAACTAACTAGCACTGAAGATTCAAATGATTGAAATAATCAGTTTTGATTGATTCACATAGTTCTATAATAATAAATTATGAAACTTTTCAGAGTCTGAAGACATACTTGAACATAATATCGGAGTATTACCTGTTTGATCTTCTATCTTGCCTTAAATGTTGACTTCTTTAGTACTATATTTAGTCTTTGGTTCAAGTACATGCCCACATACTATTGCATTGAATCAGTTCCTTAAGGAGAAGACACATTTTCAGAGCTGGAATCAAGTCAGTGTGACTAGAAGTGCTTGAATATACACTGCATTTGGATTTCATCTGGGTTTGCTCCTTACACACATTCCTTTCCCTTACCGGTTTCTAGCCTGTTCACTCGCATGGACTGGATATTTTCAGTAGGTACTTGGAAAACAGGGTGACTTAGATGGGCTGCAGCAGATCTAAGGTTTAGATACAAGAGCCTCTCAGTGTGGTTGCCTACTGAAGACAAAGAGCAAAAGAGCAGGGATTAATTTATTCAACACTGACTATAAACACATTTTCTTCTCTGTCCGTAGTCACCCAATTCATGCAGAAATCACAGAAGCAGGAATTTCTGATGGGAAAAGCTGTGTTAGGTCCCCTAGGTCTCTTCTGTGCCAACAGCAGGGCAAAAATAAGAAAAAAAAAAAAAGACATTTGCATGGGAGTTTCAGGTACTGGCTACCACATACACTTCAAACTTAAAGCGCTTTTTTTTTCTGCTGCAGAGGCTGACTTTGAATGTCCTTGAAGCCTGGCGTTACGCATTCTGGCAAGCAAGTAGAGAAACGAGCCAGACGCATCAATTTAGTCATATAGGGAGGTTTCTAGTAAACTTCTGCACAACGGGGTAGTGACAGTGTACTTAGTAAAGCCACATGCTTTTTTAAAAATAGTGTTATTGATTTTGTTAGTGTGTGTATCAAATGTTAGCACATTCATTAGAACAGCAGCCTTCCAAACACTGCTGTAGAACAACCAGCAGGCCCGGAGTCGATATCCATCTGAATACTGGCTCGCTTTCAAAGGGCAACTTAAAATTAGGGCATTGACTTTTCATGTTATAGAGGAAAGATTTTAAAGGGAGCATTTATCAAATGGAGTTAGGCAAGACTTATCAAATACAGCTGGGCAGCAGGTCTGTTTGAGCAGGCCAAGATGTGTGCATACAACCATGCACAGCACTAGCAAACCAACACGATATACATTTATACATATATATTAACATCTAGGGTAATGGTCTAGTATTGATACGTGAGAATAAAGGGGAAGACATTTATCCAAGGAAACTTTCCGTTCTAAACTCCTGTGTGAGTATATTGAAACATCGCTGAGTAGGAATGTAATGTATTACAGTGATTAAATAGACACTGCGTCTGTGTCCTTAGAATGTAATTTTTGTACAGTGCTGTGAGCAAAACAGCACATTAGGACAAATATATCCTTTGTTGACAGTAGGTTTACAGCAACAAAGTACAGTCCATTGTGTCCGTTGAAAAAGAGCTAAGATAACATGGTAAAATCAACCTTTTTTCTCTCTCTTTGTGAGGATGAGAAATGAGGGAAGAAGTATGAAGGTCATTCCACTTCTCATAGATTTATTATGAATTTGTGACTTACCTGCTTTTACTTTTTCCCTTTTGCATCTGTTCATGCAATCCTTCAAACTTTCATGGTCCCTGAGAGAAGGGTCTAGGAATGGGTTCATTACCTGTTGTGCATCTCTGTACTCTTAATATAAACCCATGAGGATGATTTCTGTCTCTGGAGACTATGTGTTCCCATTATCATGTTTCCTCCACTAAACTGATTAGGTTTATCTTATATCTCTGGGGTTTATTTGGTTGATTGGTTGTTTTTTTTGGCAGGGTTTCTTTTAACCCAGATAGGGTCACCAACCCCGTTCATCACATTGCTCTGCTGTTAACCACCAACCTGTGATGATGTGGGTGAGGAGCAGAGATGGAGATGTCTGATTACGTTGCTTTAGCTCCCAGGAAAAATGGCCATAGGAACAAAGCCAAAACGACCTCTGTCTTACTTAGAGAGGGGCAGAAGAACCTCAAGGCTCCTAACTTGAGCACCTTAGTTAAGTGGAAGAGAATAGGCATTTCCACAGTTACATACAGATTTTAAATGTTGATTCACCCTTCAGAGATGCCTCCATTACTGCTGTGACTGCAGAACACTTTGATGAGGTGCCTGTTGCCAGGAGTACCACTGTGTCCGCAGTTGTGGCTCCCAGCTGACCCAGGGCCATCGTATTGGAGCTGGGACTGCTGCTTCGGATACTGAATTCTGTGAAATCTTCACAAGATCCCATGTTGATCTATTCCTGCTTCCCAGCCACATGCTGTAGGCATTGAACCACAATTTGCCTCCTTTCTCCGTTTTCCTTACTTTCTCTTTTGTAAGGCAGAGCAGGTCTAAGAGGATGATTTCATTGGCTTTATTGTTTACAGGTTCTGTTAATTTTCAACCTGTTTGCCACTGTGACTTGTTTGGTGATGTTTGGGCTTTACAAACTTCTCTTAAGCCTCAGCTGTCACACACTGAGAAGTACTTTTGCGGCGTTATTGTGTGGCAAGCAGTTAGAGTAACAAAAGTCTTGGAGAAACTATGTTTCTGATGGAAACAAAAGGAAGAAAAGATGTGTTTCTGTATTATTCTCTCCAATCAGCTGTCCTCATAGCTGGTACTGGATGCCTCTTTGCAGCGTATATCTTATTTTGAATGTGGTTCAAGTGTTCCTAATGATGAGACTTCACTTATTTTATTTTCTTTCATGTTGAATGCATTACTACTGCAAATTAATTTTACGCTTTCTCTCAAGATGCATATCCCAAAGATCTTCATTTCCTGCTTCAAAACCAAAAACCATGGCTCTGGGCAGTCAGACTATGTAAAGCATAGTGTTAGCAGTTTTGTTGTTCCCCACAGATTATGACCCCTCTGAAGGCTCTCTGAACTCCTGAATCTCCTCCTACTATTAACACTGTGACCACCAAAGTCGGGCTCTAGAGTCTAAGTGGTCACCCAGGAATCCTTATTATTACGATACGTTGCATTTATCTTGCCTCCTTCTTTGATGAATGCTGAGCAGTAATTTAAACCCTTTCTTCCCTTAACAGCGGGGTAGGTTTTCATCAGGAGTTGAGCCTCTCCAAAATAAATCCAAGATAAGGTAATCAACAGAATGAGGGAATGGGGTATTGAGGAGCAAACATGGGGGGTACAGGGGGTTTCTGAGTCTTCCTTGTCATTATACCACCAAAAACCACTATTGTAACAAGTGAAATAATTAATTCTTGACTTCTTTTCCACTTAAACCACCAGTTCAGAAAGTGGCTTTAAATGGATTTCTCAGAGCAGTAATTCACAGGTGGCAGCAGATTCAGGGTGAATTTAAAATGTTGGTTTGAGAAACTTGAACTCTGGCAGAAAAGTTGAGTTCCTAAACTGTGAAGTATCCAAAATAGGGACTCAAATCTCTGTCTGATTTTATGAAATGAGACTAAAATTCTTTTCCATGTTTGTAAAATACTCTGGATCAAAGCTGCCATGGATGTGCCAAGTATTAAATTAGACTGTTAGGCAACCCTTCTCCTTAACCTTCTTCTCCTTCCTCCAGTTCTGGGCACCTTGTAGCTACTAGTGACCCACGTAGGATCTGCCATGTGGATTGCATGGTGAGCTCTGAGAAACACCGAGTGTAGACACTGTTTGGAAATTAGCCAAATTGCCAAGCTCAGATGATTTATAAAAAATCAGCTTTTTATGTCCTTATTTTTAATTTTTGCTTTCAAAACAATGAGATCCTTTTGGAGCATGAGAAACAAAAACTGCAGCACTAGTTAATCCCATGAAAACTTCCCTTTGGCGATGCCTTCCTGTAAGTAAAACAGTCCTCTGAAGCTACTTTCCAGAAGGAAAATGTTCTCAGATGGCCGTGGAGATAATATGAAAAAATGTTTTTTTGGAAACATTTGCAGGCAAAAAAACCTCAGAGGATCTCCATGCTGCTCCACTTGCTGGAAAATGCCAGTGTGGAAGGAGGGCAAAATCCAGTTTTTCCCATGCCAGTCCCAGCCACCTTCAGCCTATGCCCACAGCAGAACCTGGCCTCATTTTTAGGGTGCGTGTAAAGGGCCGCAGTTCACTTTCTGCCTTCTGTATGGATGGACGCGTCAGGGAGGGTGAAGTGAGCTAAGCACACCTCCCAGAGATGGATGGGGTATGAGGCTAAAGTGGAAGGGGTGATAGAATACTGCTCAGAAATCAAGAGAAGTTCTGTATGTTACGAACCTGATTTGTTAAATTGCTCCCAGATTTTATTTTTCATTCAAAAATGGGCTCCTTCCTGATTAGAAAATGATCTATTTGAAGTCTAAATGACTGAGATTAAACTAAAAATTAGATTTCTCGATTTTAAAATTCCATTTTAGTTGAATGTTGCAGCCCTTTGGAATTTAAAGAAACTGAAACTCTCTGTAGCCAAATGGCAGACACATTATTTGAAATTTGATGACGAATTTGTCCTTAATTTTATCCAATTATATTAAGAGGTCTTTCTGTTACACAGCATTAAAAAGCACTACTAAGGCCAAAGAGGTGCTAGCAAAATCTTTTTTCTGTCATTTAGAGCCCTGTACATAATTGCGTGGGCTTAAATAAAATGTATCTTCATAGTTTACCTTAAAACTCTCTGTCCTTTTCTTCAGTTCAGCTGAATCCTATGAAATAGATACGCAGCTTGGAGAAGTTCTTCACACCCCCACAAATGCTAAAAATGGCCCTGATACAACATGTATTTATGTAACAAAATCATCTGCATTAATATCTTCCTTTCCCTTCTGCAAGAAGCACAGGAGAGACCAAGGCTGACACATTTTCATGCAGCCCCTTCCATTCTTCTCCTTGCATTTGGGGCAGCAGGGACAAGCCGTGTTTTCCCTTAAAAAACAGGCCACTGAATAAGCAGGAGTATGACGTGACTATTAATAGGGTGTTCGGCTGCAAACCCGCAGCCCGAGCTTTTGGGCTCCCTCCCTTTGAATATTCAGTAGCCTGTTATGGATCAAAATTGCTTGGTAACAAGAGTTCTGGTCACTGTTGTTTTCCTGATTTTCCAAAATAAGAAGAGCATTAAAAACAAAACATTTCCTCTACTTTTACTGAGAAGCCAAGAGATTGGCTGGTTGATGGGGTCAAGCCTGATGTACTGAGCCTTTAACCTCTTAATCACATCTGGCAGAACAAGGAGAAATATGTCCCCACCTGGCAGCTGTTTGCTGTCCCATTTGTCACCATCGCACTCAGGTGGACTTGTGCTCTCTAGGTCACAGCCCGTCCCCCAGATCCTGGGCAGGTCTGCAGCCTGAGCAGAGGGCTCAGGCGCCGGTGAACGGAGAGGGGCTTTATCTTGGCCTCCCAGGGCTGGCTCCCCAGGCTGAGATGGAGTCATGCTGTCAGGAAGGGGAAGAAAAGTGAATTACGGCTACTGCTGCTGCTGCCAATAGGGCCAGAGAAAGTCTTGGTACCCCTGCCATGTTTAGCATCACCAAATTACCTGGGAAAATCACCAGCCAACGAGCCTCCCCGTTTTTCATATGCAGACTTATGTATTGGCTCTGCTGTTCCCCTATGGATGCCAACAGCCGAAGGTGCCACAGCCCTTCCTCACGCCAGGCTAGCTGGGATGGCTCCCAGCTGCGAGCCAGCTCCTTGGCAGGCTGTGTTATTCCCAAGAGGCTGTCCTGAAGAACGACCTCCTAAGCCTGTTAAACTAACGCTCACCGCTCCAACCTGCTGCCTGTTGTGGAAATGAATCCTGACCAGCAGCGAGAATCAAACCGATATTCTCAGCAGCAGCTGTAAACTCGATAAGCTCCCTGTCCTCCTTTCTCTCCCCCCGCCCCATCCCTCCCTTTGGTGTTGAAATGAAGGCAGAGACATGCTGAGAGAAGCAGTGCAGTGCTCTGTTTGCAGGATAATATGCAGACCACATGTATGTATTAAAGGCTGTGTGGAGTTATAATGAGCCAGGAGCATTTAAATGCAAGCCAAGGGGAATTTGCTATTCTGTGTGGGCAGATTTCAATTGTAAGGTTGGCAGCTCTGGTATCCTGTTCTCTAATGCCATGGGATGAGAAAAAATAGGCTTTTCTTTCAGAGCAGTTGATTATTGAATCCGCACCAGCTGTTCACCCTAATCCAAGCTTTCTGTGCTCGCTCCTTGTAATAGAGGCATCCCTCATCCATCCATCCGTCCGTCCGTCCATCTCCTCGTTCTCATTTTCATGGCTCTTTTGTAATCTTTCAGAGTGGTGGTTAGCAGATATCAGCCATCTAAAGCAACATAAGCGTCAGTACCAGGCAAGGGTTATAACTAATTAACGAGAGAAGAAAGGCACCCCCAGCCATATATTGAAACTCAAATTATATTTCACATCCACTGCAAGATGGGAAAAAAGCCATCATGAATCAGAAGGCAGAGAACCATTTCTTAACAGTGACACCTGACTCTGTGCCCAGCAAACCATGTGGGATCAGAGCTGGAGCGAGTCCTGAGCCGGCGCAGAGCGGCGGCTGTCCCTGCCGCCCCACTGAGAGCCGAGGGACCTGCACCCAGGCATGCAGGAGCAGGAAAGGAAATTTACCCTTTTTTTTAAACTCGTAATAAAGGGGGAGGAAGGGTTGAGATGATAAGAAGTGAGTTCCTTCTGGGTGCTTCTCACTCAGCCTGCAATGTTATGTAAGGCTGGCACAGCTAATGCCTGCTCTGCTTTGCCATCAGCCCGGCTGTTTCATCCCTGCTACACAATTATTTCATCAGTCTCTCCTACTAGACATCACAGTGCTATTGCGATTAGTCACATTTACTAGGATAGCGACTAAAATAAAATTAGCAAGCACAGGGGCCCAGTTGCAGAAGGGACTGGGTGAGCGCAGCTCCAGGTGGTCCCAGCCAAAAGAGGGGCATGAAAGCAGGAGAAATGCTGTTTCCATGAAGAGCTTTGGCAGGGGAGGGTGAGTTTAAGTGGGAAGAAGCCAGTTGGCAATAACAGGCAGCAGGATAAAGGGCACTGTAGGGGAAAGCAGGGTGGAGGAAAAGGTAAAACAGTAAGTGACAAGCTGAAGAACAGAGGTTGATGGTGGGGAAAAGAGAAGGGTTTGCTCAAAAAAGCAGCTGGCACACCAGATCCTCCCTGCCTGCACATCTCCTGCCTGTTTTGGTGGCTGCTGCTGCTGCTTTGGCCCACTGTCCGATTCCCTCACAGTGTGCCCTGTCTGAAAGGTGCCTCCTTCCCTGCTCGCCGTATCCTCCTGGGCTCGGAGGATTACCCCATGCTTTGTGAAAGGGCAGCTTGTAGCCTCCTCTCTGAAAATCTTGGTGGAGTTGCAGATGCTGAGTGTAATGCCAGAACTATGTGAACTGAAAAGCTGGATTAGCACTAAAGATTGTATGTTCAGGTTCGGAAAACACAGATCTGGGATGCTCTGGGGCATGGTAGGGAAGGAGGATGCTGTGACCTGAGAAAGGACATATGGATAGGCAGGTACAATTGTATACCTGTATGTTATAGCCATACCGATGGAAAAATGAGCCCTTGAAGTGACTACTTGACTTCCAGGAGCTGGAGATGCCACAAGGTGTGTGTGACTTAGCTAACAATTTAAATCAGTGCATCTGGACAATTTACAGATAAATTTCCATAAGGAATTGGCTTGGCAACTCATTAGCTGACAGATGTTAATATAAAGAGGACTGAATGTGATTCTTGGATGAGTAGAGAGAGGAATAATAACTTGCAGTAATGTGATTTTTCCTTTGCAAATGGCGTTGGTGACACTTCTAGTAGACTACTGGATAATGCTCAAGTACCCACATTTTCATCAGAATATTGAAAATATCATGAAGGTGCAGAAAAGAGTTCCAAAAAGGCTTTGAGAAAATTAGAATAATAATTTGAGATAGTGCTTGCTAGTAAAAGGCTCAGAGTGCTTAACCTGTTACGTTTATCAAAAGGAAGATTGAGAAGTGGCTTGATTACAGTGTGAGAACCTTCACAGTGAGAAAATACCAGGTATTAAAGAATTCTTTAATTTAGTGGAGAAAAGCACTAAGAAAAGCACTAATTTCTTATTATTATAAGAAATAATAGTTGCAAACTGAAGCTGACCAGACAATTTTAAATGAGAAATTAGGTATATTTTGGTTTTTTAACAGTAGGAATGACTTCTGACTGAACAAATATTAAGTGCCAAATTAAAATCTTACACCTCTGGATGTGTCAGATGAGGACTAAACTCCTTTCTGAAAGGTTCAGTCAAACACACATTTTCTGTGATTCACTGCAGATGATATTGGGTGAAAGTTGACAGTTTGTGGTCTTTTTTTTTTTTGCCTAGAACTCCATGAAAAACCCACATATCTACAAGAGCTCAAAGCTTTTTACTCTACCCACTTTATCTGATCACTTCCTTCTTTACCAGCTTATAGGTAGAAAGCTGGTGATCTGTATCCATTTGCATAGCAGTTAGCCCAAATCCTGGAGATCCTCCAAATCACATGCTAAATAACTGTAATAAAGAGTTAAAGCACTTACAGTCTCAGTTTCAATCAAGGCTGACTTCCAAGGCTATTTTTTTGGTCTGACAGCAACAGGAAGACAGGTATAAAGGTTATACAAGTTGGGTGAAAATTGGACAGAAGGAAAGTGTTAATTTGACAAAGCGGAAAGTTGTTTAAATCTGGCACTCAGCAGGTACCTAAAACAGTTAAAATTGACACACAGTTCTTTGCAAGTACTGTCAGAGGGTGGCTGATAGGGTGCTGGGAATTGCTTGGTGCAGAGTAGATGCTGCCTGGACTCTTCTGGATTAAACAAGTATTATATGAATTCTGCAATCATGACTGGATTCAGTAATTCACTCGCTCCTAGTCATATGGTCCTAAAACATCCGCTGCCGGGCTGTGCTGGTATGCACCAGCAGGAGCTCTAATGCGAACACTGCACACACGTTTGTTTGGGCCAGTGTGTCTTCCATTGCTGTGGGCACTCCCTGAGTAGTCTAACAAGGGAGCTGGTTGGCATGAACCTCGGTGTCAACAACAAATAAGGGCAAATATGTCCCAGATTTAGAGCCAGTGAGTTTAATACTGACGGTACTTTATAGGGCTGCTGAAAATGAGCCGCAGCTGCCAGGCTGTTTGTCTCAGCAACTTCTATCACCCCATGGGTTCTGTTGAAAAAAAAAAGGGAAAGAACATCCCATTCGAGCAAAAGCGTGGTACAAATCCTGCCTAAACATGAACCAGTGCAGAGCCCTTTAAACACTGTGGCCCAGCCCCACTTGTGGCAAACGTACCCCATGATGAATCAGTGCTAAAATTGTCACATCTCAGAAGCCTGTCTTTCTGTGCACAGCCTGCTCCTTTCTCACGCTTTCAAATGCACAGCCGGCCCGTTTTGTACACAGCTGCCACGGTGTGATTTGCTTTGTGTTTATGCCTCAAGCTTTGCCTCTCTGTTTCCGCGTCCGCAGCCTCAGTCTATTTTATGTCACCCTAGCTGGAACGCATGCAGGAGAAACAGCCCCTTCAGCCACGCGTGAGGGCATCAGGGCTGCAGCGAGACCGTAGAATCGTGCCGAATTTCTCTGATTGACTCTGGGTGCTGTTGTGGGGCGAGGGGGTGTCCTCTTACTTGCAAGCCCACCTATTCCTGCCCAGCACCCCATCAGGTCTGGGTGTATTGTAGGTCCTGGGGTGCCAGTCTCTGGCAGCTCTGCTGCTGCATTCCGTCCATCATGTGGGGAAGGTGCTGATGCATCATGGCAAGGGACAGACAGCCTGACAGGTTGCACAGCCATCACAGGTTCGGATCCGAGCCCGGAGCTGTGGTGCAGAGCCTGTGTGGTAACGTGGGTGTAAACCAGGAGCAGCGGTTTTGAAGTAGGTGATGCGGAATTGGTGTGGAGTGGCGGTACGGGGGCTGTGCTTTGGTTGGAGACGGGGAGAAAGGGAGGGAGTGTTAAGGTAACCACAGAAACATGGTATCCTTGGATATTAGCAATCATGACCTACTTCTGGGTATTCACTCACTTTTTTAGTGCTGTTGACAAAGGAGGAGTAAAATGGAGGGCTTAAAGCACTGGGGGAGAAAAGGGATCTTTCCATATTTTTCTAGGATCAGGATTATTCATAATATTCAGCTAATGTAAATCTTTAGCAGTTTTATACCCTTGCACATCAGTTCTTATTCCTGCTTTGTGTACTATAGAAAGTATTTTAATAATACAGTAGTGAAATATAATTGACAGAGATGTACTTTTATGTTTACGGTGTAGACTGGAGTGACTGACTGGGGTGTCGTTGTGCATGTAGATTCTAGCTGCAGTCAGTGATGTTAATCTTGGTTTGCATTTGATTTAGATCAGAGACAAATCATTCTTCACACGTGGTACCTGAGCCTGCAGGGCTCCTGGTGACCCTGCTGCAGCCCTGGAGAGATATCCACTAATATCAGTGAAATCACACTGTTGTAGATGCAGGAAAAAGCAGGCCCTGGGCTTCAGTGAGATATGGAGGATTTATATTAGTATGTAACTGAGAGCAAATGAGTCTGTCTATTTTATGCCAGATTAAATACCTCTTTCAGACCAAAAAACAAATGACAAGGAAAATGAGTGTGGAATGCACAGTCATTCCTAAAGTATCAAAGAGGAGGGCTTGATTGACAAACAAAAACAGATGGGAAGACAAGAACTTTGCTTCATGTGAGCAGTAGATGTCCATTGTAAAGAGTGGAAAATACATAATTTAGGGCTTCAACTGAAGTTTTCACTTCAGTGGACCATGGACCACTGTAGTGCAAAAATCTGTACCTGGTGTGTTAACAAAGACAGAAGTTGAGGTTTAAATACATAACTTTAGCTTCTAATCTTCTTTCACTTTTGACAATTCTGTACCAAAAAAATAAAGTTAATAATGAATCAGGGCTTCTCAAGGTGTTTTTAATATTTTTCTCAGCTGCAGTTCCTTCCTGCATATACAGTCTCAAACATTTAGATGGTGTTGGCAAAATGAACCTGAAAGAGAAGAATCTGAAAGTCAACATTAGTGAAAGTGTAGCTTTCCAGCATGACTTTTTATTAACTGCTAAGTGAAGACCAGATTAGCTAACAATACTAAAAAAACGTTGCCTGAACTCTCTTCCAATATTAGGTATGTGCACAGCTGCCTTCTCTACAAATTGAAATCCACAGGTATTTTATAGCTGTATCTTCCGCAAAACTTGAGTCCCAACAGCAGGGTACTGACTAAAGAAACGGCTTGAAGGAATCCTGCATAGCCCTTCACCTACATCAGCCATGGCTCAAGCCGTGTTGTTAATTCTCAGAGCTGTAAATGATGTGCTCAGATTTGACAAGTCCCTCTTTATGGGTGGAAGACTTGTATTAGATGGAGGTTAGATAATCTACCTAATGCCACACAATAATTCATTTTGCGGGATTGAGTGGAAATTCATTAATTCCCAGTCTGCAGAGTGCAAGACTGAACCCTTGCCTTTACAGGCATTGCCCCAAAAATTTTCACTATTATTTCTTTCATCTGTTCAAGAAGGATTCATAGTCAGCTGGTTTCTGCTAATGATTTAAGCATTTTCTTCTGTAGACTTATTTTGCTTAGCCTTAGACTGTTTGGATGGAAATCTTGGCTCCACTGAGGTCAGGAAGAGTCTTACCATTGACACCGAGGGGTTATGAATCTAAATCTCTGCCAGCTGCAGTTACCAGGAACCTTGTCTACACGGTAGAGCTTCACATACGCAGCACTACCATGGCAGCCGACATCAAATGAACCTCTGGAGGCAACAATAGCAAATTAGGGGCATGCACTGCACCTTGCCTCTTCCTGCCTCCCCTCGTCCCCCACCGTCAGCACGGGCACCCTGGGGGGAGTGTTAAGCAGGCACAAAGAAGCAGACATGGGGAGGGAATGTGTCAGTGGGCTGTGGATAAAGCTGAGCTCAATGTGCAGTTCTGCAGTGCTGTCTAATGCCTATGTCCTCAGGGAAGTAGACTTCCCTATTTTGAAAAGGGCTTGTGCAGCAGGTTCATGAAAGATTTTTCAGAAAAAGCCTGCCTCAACAACCTATTAGTAACACAGCCTTATGACAGCCTCGGAGATATTTCTAAAGCTGTTAGCTTAACTTATTGTGGTTGGACTGGGTGATCTGAGGCTTTATTTTTTGAGAGGAGAATTTTTTTTCGGATATGCTCCAACTTTGGTGATTTTCAATTAAAAATACCTGACACACATTGACTTTCTGGTCAGATTTTTGATACTTCCCCCTCACTCTACCTGCACCGTGTTATACTCTCGGCTAGGGGGTCTTATTCATTGAATAGTGTTTCCCTCAAGCCTGTAAATGTCCTTCTTCTTTGAAATAGTCACTTAGTCTTTCTTTAAAGCTGAACTTAAAAGAGATGTAATTTACATAACAAGTCACTCAGAGCCTATTGTGTGTCAAATAAAAAACCCTGCCATATTTTATCCTTTCCAGTTGACATGTAGAAAGAAATATGTTGAAAGGGACATACCCAGTTGTTAAGGGGTTTTGACAGCATTTTTTTTCTTTTTTTCCTTCTTCTTTTTTTTTTTTTTTTTTTTTTAATTTATTAAGTGCCCTTGTCATAAACTAGGAATTTAAAAAAAATCCTGAAGTATTAGACTGTGCTATCTGGATTTTATTCTCAACAGCAGGCAGAATTACAAGGCAAAAGTCTTGCAAGAAGAAACCACAGGAAAAAGGCAAAACTAATAAGAGATCCATGATGGAGTAGACACCCAGTAAACGAGTTCTTACATATGTAAGCAATTCTATTGACTTTAAGTAAAGCATTGTAATACTAGATTGATTAATTCTTATTCATCTGCTTGAAGCTGAAGATGGGCTTTGCTGCATGGGATTCACAGTGAACAGCTCTTTGAAAGCCTGAGTTGTAGGTAATTAGTAGAGTCTGAACTTACAATTACCATCAAATACCTGAAGTTGTAAGGAACGTTTGGGCAGCAGCAAAGCCTTATAACATAGGAATTGCACAACTGAGGTCATGACCACCCAAGGATATTAAATATCCAAAGCAGTTTTCTAAGTCTAGCACTTGGTTTTGTCATACAGGTCACATTTCAAAGTGGTAATAATCTTCCTGTGGCAATTTAACCCACCACAGCATGGCATGCTCTTCACTGATAAAAAGTCTCTTGCTCTTCAGCAGAGAATTGACAGTATTTCAGTGGACTGTGACACCAATGTGCTGCAGTCAAGGTGACAAGGAAATATTTGTGATGAAGAGAAACATGCAAATACAAGTTTTTCTTTGAAAAAGGTGGGATCTGCTGGGGCTTGATGCCACTTGTGAGGCCTCATGGGCCAGAAGGTCTGAAATCCTCCAGCATCAAGGGCTGACCAATCTATCCATGGCCTCCATCAACAGTAGCCATTTCTTCTGGCATCTCCATGAGAAAATTAGCCCTATATTTGCAGCTTTTTGGCAATGACGGGATTAATGGTAACACTGGCTTTCCCACCGGGGAAAATCTAAGAATAACATTAATAATGTAATCCTTATGAATTCAAGCATCAGCCAGAGCCTCCCAGAGCAGTACAAGGGACATGATACATCCTGAAGGTAACACGGCACCTTCAAAGTGCACGGACAGCGTACACACAGTGCCACTAAGGGATATAAATACTTTCTTAGCACTCCACGCCAGGCTCCCTGTTGATACAAGCTGTTCACAAGAGATCCAGCCTAAACCTATCCATAGACAGAAGGAACCCAAAAGGTTGGGATTTTTTAGGTTGAAAAATATACGAGGTCTACAAGCTCCCAGTTACTAATTATCTGGCACTTCTTTGAAGTATCATTTTCCATTGTGAGCTAATATCTCTGTACTTTAACCTGCATGCTTGCCCACCAGGGACAGCTTACTTTGGGAATGTGGGGTCCATCCTCACCAGAAAGACACAAAACTTAGTAGGATCCTTTTGTGCCCTATCCCCACCTCTGCTGTGTGGGGACAGCACACACATTAACACCAAGCCCAGCTCACCACACTGGGGACTGCACACAATGAGGGACAAGCACACTGTGGCTGCACAATACCGCCTCAGCAGGGAACCCCATCAGCCAAAAGGCCGTAGAGCCAAGCACAGTCCCTGGGTAGGACCTACATAATAAAAAAGAGATTATAGAAGTGTCTGCAACAGGACCAAAGTCACAGTGGAGATCCTGCAGTCAGAGAATCCGCCTATATGTGACTTTACCCTGGTGTGGTGAGACACCTTCTTCCCTGTCAGCTCAGAGCAGCTTAGCAAAGTAGAGGGTATTTCTGCCATCTATTGCAGTGCTCACTAACAACACTACAGCCACAAATTATGCAGGCAAGGATGAGTAAGAATACGCTTGCAGTACCAGGCAGCTATAGAGATTTGGAGTGTCCATCATTGCATCATCCAGAAATGGAAACCATCCCAAAAGACTGGCTGGGTAGATGAAGCCAGTAAGTGGCCGTTGATCTTTGGCCATTGCCTCCTCTTCCTAAAAATACCTAGTTTTCAAATACCATGTTTGTGAAGGAGATGATAACTTCTCTTTTTCGTCAGTATATGCTTAGTAGGATGACAGACACAGTACACGTGGCATTGGACTACCCAATTTTTTTCTAAAATGGAAAGACAAAGGGTTAGCATTCACAAAGCCCATTATTGTGCTGTGGATCTCAGCACAGGGTGAATTTGAATGGGAAAGGGGCATTACTATAGCAACACAGCATGTAAATATACAACCATGCTACCAGAAGCTCCTAGAAGTTGCTTAGGTCTCATTTTCCTTTGGACAACTCTTCTTTTTCCTAAACCAGATTTTGTGGAAAGTTGGCTGTGAGGAATTTACCTCTGTTTTACCTGCTTTGATTAATGGTTAAGGAGAACAGTGACTGGAGACATTTACAGATTATTACGTTTTTTAAATGGTTTTTTGCACAGCTTAGGATGCTGTATGCTTTTCTGGAAAAGCTGCTCATTGATTAGAGCACTAGCTTGGATGCTCAAAATGCTCCTGGCCAGCTAAAGAATTGGGTGACCTTGGATATGTTAATTAACCACTATACATTAGTAAAAGACATCTTTCTCTTATAAGTTTTTGTTAGAATAAGAATATAAAATATTGTGTGATACAGTGGACAATATACATTTAAGATAGATATTTTTGTATTGATAAAGTTGGATATTTTTGTATTGATGAAGCATGGGTCTTAGATGATGGTACTTGGTACACTTAATCAGACAAACGCTGAAATAATCAGAAAGCTGCTTAAAAGTGTTCTGTATAACCTTATTGAAGATGTAGCATGTTGTCCTAACCATACTTGTTCTCAAGAGTATCTTGATAGAATAGGGCCTTCCAGCTCAGCACCAGAAGCTTTCTGTACAGCAGCCAGAACTGCCAGTCTCTATGCCTTTTCTACATTTATGTCTTCTTGTATTCATGGTTCCTGCCATGCCAGGGTTTTCAAAAGAGACTACACATCTTGGATGCTTCAATTTCTAGAGAGCTCTGAGGCGCTCCCTCAGTGCCCGGATGCTCCTGTCACAGGTTGCAGGTACAAGACAGTAGGAGATGCAGACCCAGAAACAGGCTCAAACTTCAGTCTCTTTTGTCCCTAGAGCTGCAGATGTGCAAGGCAGGAACTGTGTTCAAGCCACGCCACATTTCTGTGTGTTTCTCCTTGCATGCATCCATCTGTGAGAAGCTCTACTGAGCCTGGGAATACGTATATATTTATAGCTGGGGTGCTAGCATGCAGAAAAAATTGCATTTTGCATTTTTTTCAATCCCATAACATGTTAGAGGCAGATAGTCCGATAGCGGTCAGACCTATTTAGCCTTGGTAAATGTGTTCAGCTCATCCGTGGGTATTGAAGGGCTTTAAGAAGTAACCAACATGCCCCTTTGAAGGCCTGCCCACCAGCCTGGTGAACTGTGTGGTTTGACTTTTGAACAGTACAATATGGACACAAATAGTAGATAAATAATGAGACCTCGTTTGGTTTTAGGAATAAGGATTTTCACCCTGCAGTGGAGCCAGTGTTAGCCAGTACGCTGCTTCTACGACTATCCCCATTCAAAGATCAATTCCCTTGGGAAGCCATAGGAAAATGTATTGAATGGCTATGGAATAAACTGCCAATAGGAGAGGTTTCTTCTATTCCTACTTAGCATTTAGCCTAGACTAAAAACATGGGAATGAATTGCCCTTTAAAATGTATTTAATCCTGTCTAATACAATCATGGATATATTTGTCATTCATATCAGAAGATAACTCATCTTCTCTGTCCTTTCAGGATGAAAAGTCTACCTCTGGCATTACAGTTAATGCCACTACCTGCCCTCCAGAAAATGTGGGGCATCGCGCTGAGTTCACCCTCTCATTCTTTCCAAACAGCAGATCTAAAGCACAGAGCCTGGCTGCACGACTGCTTGCTGCACAGGAGGACAGCTACTTGTGACATTGGAATGGGACCAGGAGTGGCCGAAGTCTAGAAGGAGCTGTAGCAGCACTAATGACACAGGCCCGGAATCCCTGTCCTTTTCCATCCCACGTGTAGGTGCTGGGTCCGAGTTACCAGGGCGGGAGCAATCTGCAGCACTCCTTGCCCTGTCAGGGCAGCTCTTTTAGACATGTGTCAGTCTCTAATCATAGAATCATAGAATGGTTTGGGTTGGAAGGGACCTTAAAGATCATCCAGTTCCAACCCCCCCTGCCATGGGCAGGGACACCCTCCACTAGACCAGGTTGCTCAAAGCCTCATCCAGCCTGGCCTTGAAGACATCTAATGGCATTGGCCACCTCATCAGGCACTGGGAGAAGCAGATATTACTATTCCTTTACAAGGTCAAGAAACCAATGGAGAGAAGTCCAATGAGACAGATATTCTCAGGTGAAGTCCCCCTTCCTGTGTTGTATTTTACTAAGGTCTATTGGTTTTGTGCTGAATTTTTGTTCTGCACAAAAAGTCTTTTCTGAAAGTGAAGTAAATGAACAAAGGCCAATACAGGCTCCCTTTGGCTACTGCTACTATTGCTGATGCGATGCTAGCACCCCGTGGCCCTCGTCACAGCAGCATCCTTGTCCTGTGCTTCCTACAAATCCAGGTCTGATGTACATGTAACCAGGCCTAAATAGTCTGGTGATGTCCAGTGTACTATACTGGCACCTGAAGAGGTTAATAGTCTCTGGATAATGAATTAAGAGAAATATAGACCATACATATTCTGATACATTTAATATAAAAATATAAAAGCACAAATATAAACCTTTCATTTTTTCTTTCTTTTTTCTCTCTTTTATACCAAACTGTGTTGAGATTGGTCTTCTTTTAAATATTTTTAGAAATAATGAAATAACTGATGCAGTAATCCCAGTAGAGGCCTCACCATTGTACCCGCAGGCATTACTCTATTTCAGGCTCTGAAAGAGTGCAGTTTAATAGAGTGAGAAGATCAGAAGGCTTTGTCTTTGTCCTAACTTGATGTCTGAGTCCTCTAGGATCTGCTCAAATGCCCTGGGATTTCTGTTTAGTTCTTTTAAGCATTATTCCAGTGCTGTAAGACAAGACTCTTGAGCTGGGACCATGCTTCATCTCCAGAGGCAAAGAAGCTTTAGGGTAATCATTTCATTGCCTAGGGATTTGGGGGATGTTTAAGGCATCATTGTGCCTGAGGATTTCAAGCTATATCAGGGACCAGAAGAGCCACTGGCATACATCAGAGTAGTTTCCACAGCCCAAATCAGTCCACAGCCTCCAGAGCAGCATATGATACAGAGTATTTTCTGCTCTTAGTGCTTTTTATTTCATCCCTGCCATCTTTTCTAGGCCTCATAAAACATCAGTCTTGGAGGCAGAGCGGGGACTGTTCTCGTCTCTTGGTTACTCAGCTCCGGTCCACGTGTGCCTTTAGAAATGTACACCAGGACAAGACCTAGGGCAGAATCTGTCACTGTTCGGGCTGCATTTCCAATTATTTTCAAATTGTGACTGATGCAAACTCACTAAACCAAAAGTCTAGAGGGATCTCATGTAATATGAATAATTAGTTACGCTCATAACTGAACAATTGTTACACAGTGTGAGTGGCTGTGCATCTGCTTCTATCTTTCGGTAATAAACCCCACATTAGAAATAAAAAATACATAACAAGTAATGATTATAACAAAAAATTCTTAAGCATAGTCAATCAGATTTTAAATGAATTTTCATAAATTCTGCTCATGCCTTTCCTCCCATCGTCAATGAATATTCAAGGAAAGGGTTCATGGTTGAAAGTGTTAACAAAAATAGCTCGGTTTAATTAAGCGATACAGAATATTGACAGAAGTGCATTTCCTATTCATAACTGTCAAAACCACACCAGAAACCTTTCTTTAATATTTTTTTCTGCTCTAGCAGGACATGGAGACCTTCCACCTTACCTCTGTGTCCCACCAAAGTGCTCAAGCTTTCTAAATGCAGGAACAAGGCTTCTCTCTAGTCACTTTCTCTTTGAAATTCTGCTTGATGCTACTTCATATCCACAAGAACCTGTGTATTTTTAAAATATTGTCCTGTGCCTTCTTATTTGTCTGACATTTGGCATCAAAGCACCTTTGTTGAGCAAAATCATTTAAGCAGCTAAAGCAATTGCCCAAAGCAGTGGCCAAAGGGAAAACATGAGTGAGGATTTGATTTCTGTGAGCAAGAATATGTACTGTAAGCAGTGGAAAAACTCAAATTAATGGTTACTTATGGCACAAAGCCAGGAGCATGCAAAAGCTTTTTGTGCAAAAAACCTGAGAAAACTGCCTTTTTATTAAATCCTAACGTGATTGTGGGTTTTGTGGATGTCCTTTGTAACCAAATGGGGATCTGTAAAACCCAGTTTCCATGGACAACATGCAACCAAAAGGCAAGATAGTTCTTGTCAAAAAACACAGGTAAGTGGTATTAAAAACTGGTATTTAGCTGATATGTCTCAAAAAAAAAAAAAGGAAAACAAGAAGACGACGGGGGATTGGGTCAAGGCAGAGGAGTCAGTGGGGCTGGGGTGGGAGGTCGGTGGACATGGCTGTGGGGTCACTCTGGAGACCTGTGAGGAAAGACTGCAGAACAGGCAGTCTCACTACCCTTTGTGTTTGCTTGAGGCACAGGAGGCAGCCCTTCCTGGGGTGCTTTTAACACAGGTTTAATAATTCATGTCATGTGAGTTTCCCTCTAATGTGAGGGGAAAGAGGAGCCAGGGAAGGCTGCGTTAGGGAGACTCATCGGTATAGAAATCACATACTCCCAGTCATCTATTTAAGAAACGTGTCGGTGCAGAGGTGGGAGTGCAGTGACTCAGCGCAGGCAGCGGCAGCAGCAGCGGCAGTGGAGGGGACCCACTGCGACCTCCATCCCCACCACCCACCCCATCTCGACCACCCCACAGGGCTGTGCTCCCTCTGTCTCCCTCCACCATCAGAGGCAGAGGCACCTCTGGGGAGCCACTGCTGGGTGGCCCCACATCGTCCCTCGTCCCCTCAGGCTGTGGAGGAGCCAGCCACAAGCACACTGCGGCACCCTGGGGAGGGTGTGGGGGACATGGGTTGGGAGGACAGCTTCCTCCCCTGGGAGAAACAGTGATTGTGATGGAGACCAAGGTTTGCAATGTTGTTGCTTCAGTATTATGTGGGGCCCAACCTAGCCCTGAGCTGCTGGAGCAGGCGGAGGAGGTGGGCACACTTGTGGCTCATGCCCATCTTGAGTGCCAGGGCTGGGGCTGCAATTCTCTGTGGCAGGGCTGGTTGCATGAGGAGCTTTACCAACGGAAACACCATCACCAGTTTGTACAGCTGGGCAGCATCAGTTTTTGGTAGTGTGCTGAGACTGGACCTGCGCACAGCATGACATGGAACGCTGGCATGGTGCAAGGCCTGGGGAGCCACAACAGCTGGTAGCTTCCCCATCTCTCCTGGGTGACCAGCACTGGACACGTCTAGCCACAGGGCTGCAGGGTCTTGGGCAGTGGCTCATTAGCAGGGTGTGTGCAATTTGTAACCCCTGTGGGTTCAATGTTACTGGAAATATAAATTAAATTACTTTAAGGTGAAGAGCCTCTTTTTCACTGTCCTGCACCCTGTAAGGTAAAACAAAGCAGGCACGTATGCCCAATACCTTCTTAAGGTAAAGGTGAAACACCCATTTGATTATTAAGAATAAAGTATTATATATATGATCAGGTAGGTCTGGGTCAGTCTTAAGGAAAATGCTACTGAACTTCTACCAGATCAGTGGATAGCTACTTAAAATTGGTTTAGATTGTTAGTTTTTCTCCATCTCCAAAACCATCTCCCAGAGATCACTTATGAAGCCAGGGCAGAAGGCAAGAAATGACCATGTCTGAAGGGTTTAGTCATGATACGGGCCTACTTGGAGGGGCTGGAGACAGTTTAAGTTAAAATGGATTTTGATGTTGATAATACATACGATTACACTCTCCCTCAAAAATCCTTTGAGGTAGGCAAGTTATCCATATCTAGGTGTTGAAATTTGTAAGTTTAACACTGTGTCTGATGTATATAAAAAATTGCATATTTGTGGAATGAATTACTTTATTTTTTGCCTGAAGAGAAGTAACACGTGAGCAAGAACAGTTTTCAGAAGAAGAGTGTTTGTGTTTTGCAAAATGTGCCACGTGAATCTAGTCTCAAAAATTGCACTGGCTGTCATAGGTCATCAGTTCAGAGGCATAAAACAACTAAACACAGAAAACAAACTAAACCAAACTCAAAATTTTCCTCACTGGCAAGAAAAGTATTTCACCAAAATGAAGGAAGTTATGTTTGAAAAATTCTTCCGACAGGCTGCTCAGGAGGGAGCCACTCAAGAGCTTCTAGCTGTAGGGTAAGTGGAATAGCCCTAAGGGTTTATCTGCGATAAGTCTTCAGAGTAACCTGTCATTGCTTCCCAGAGGATAACATTGAATGTAATAATTAACCCATCTATAACAGTATTTCTCCCCTAATAGAGGAAGGGGGTGGAGAGCAGCCTGTCAGAGTGTTTGCTTTCTTCCTTGATGACAACATACCCTTGCAGTGGGTACGTCTAGAAAGAGACCGTACGAGATAGCACTAACTGCAGGGCAGTTGGAAGGAGGGGAAGAAATCCTTTGATGGAAAGCTGGGAACATTTATAGCCAATTGGTATTTTTGAATGGGGCTAGGAGTACAATCTTCCTGCTTTTTCACCTATAAATAAATCACTAGAAATAGATTTAAGAGCTGGTGGGACAGCACAGTCTTTTTTTCTGCCTCCCAGCAGCGTAACCTGGATATATGGAGAACTATCACTATCCTGGATTTTGTTTAGAGGCAGGGATTCTCAAAGGGTTCCTCAGAAAACAAGTTTAGACTGAGTAAACAGAAGTGAGTTCATGTTTTGGCCTCAAAGACCAAATTCAAACATTGATAATTCAGTTGCCCGTACGCAAACCTCCAGACAGAAAAACTCCCCAAGTTGCTGCCATCAATTGTTCCTGCCCTGCTCCATGGAGGGGTTTCACTTTCTTAGGACGGGCTTAGATCTTCCTCAGAATCAGACATTGTTGATACACTACTAACTTTGATAGTGCTCCTCCAAACCCTGGCTCAGTTTCTCCCTGCCTGAAGTACCCCAACAGCCAGTATTTGTTGAGAGTCAGATGAGGATGAAAGCCTTGTTTCTTGACTTTGATACAGCGCCGTAGGAAGGGCTGACAGTTAAATAAAACTTACTGATTCAGCTCACCCAAGTATCTCTGCAGAGGAGTTGCCGCACTCTTGACAACACATCAGCATGGTGTTATGCTCCTTGAGAAGCTGAATGCATGCTAGATGGAAAATGCTCTTCATTATTTCTGCTTGCATCTATGCAACTTTCATGGGGATTTTTCTTGAGCTCACTGCTGTTCTTGTTCATACTGTGTCAGCAAAAGGAGGCAAGGTTTGTCCTTGTTGCTGCTGAATACAGATGTCTTTCCTTCGGCCTGAGTCCTGGTTATCAGGGCTCTGCAGCAGAGAGGAAGGAGGAGGGAAGGGTAGTCAAACTTCAACATTACCAGCTTTGTTTGCTCATGCCCAGTATGCAGGAAAGACTGGAGCCAATACAGCAGGCCACTGCGCCAGTCCAGCTGTCACCAGGGGTTGCCACATGAGCCATGGATGTTGGAACACTGCAGTGCCACAGCGACAGCTCTCCCATCACCAATGGTAGCTTTACATCATCTTCAGTCAGTTCTACAAGTGGGGGCTTATTTGATACAAAAACGAGTGTTGTTTCCTTTGTGAGACCTGCTGGACTGACCTGCTTGCTCAATTCCCTTCGCAGCAAATCCCTGTTACAACAATTCCCCCTTCAAACACGGTGAAGACTCTTTCCACTGTGGCATCTGAAAGGATACAGTACCTTGAAAGTGAGGCGACAGCTTGATGCCTTACAGTGAAACCTGTTTAAGGGTCTGTGCTCTTGCACTCAAGCAACAAAATTAGACTTCTGATAACTCCTTTCAGCATTGAGTTGGTCTGTATTATTCTAACCACCGTATGTTATCAATGCTTCTCAATATTGCACCAAGCAAGATAGGAAGCCCTTTTATATAATAAAAGATGTTTAACATGTTTAACTCATTATTTTTGTATCTTAGCCAATTGTGGTCTTTTATTGGGGTACAAGGGATTACCCTTAATCCCTAAACATCTAAAGAAGGTGTAAGCAGACAGAATATAATCTGCAACTGCTCTAGTATCTTTTGCCTTTGATTTGAAATGCAAAGCTGTGATTAGAAAAAGGACTGAAACCTGAGCTCTGGTTATTAAAAGGCCCTCGGGAGTCATCACTGATAGCCAACTAAATGCAGTTTCCTGCAAAGAGCATAAGGCAAAAAGCCTAACCTCTCTATACAAAGAGGGATCTGAACAGCAGGGCAAGTTGTTCTGAGTATGGCACCAAACAAGAACTCGGTTTAGGATCTGTGATTTTTGGGAAGAATCAAGAAAGAAATAGACATGGTAACACTGCTTGATGAAGAGATTCCCAGTGATAAACTGGATGCGTTTTTAACATCGTGCAACTGCAGGCTACTAACCTGAATGCAACCTGGATGGAATATGCATCGGTTGTGTTAGTCAGGGGACAAGATTAAACAGCTCTAATAATCTCACTGGCCTTTACAAATTGTGTGATTCCTGGTAAGTGTAGTTCTTGTGATGAGCCTTGTGTAAGTCATGACAGGCAAATGAGTGCCTAACTGCATGCCAGTTGTTCCTCTGCCTGAGGAGCAGCCAACAGCTATTACCAGACAGTACCGTGCCTTTAAATATTTCATGTTGACTCTTTTGTCCTCTCATGAAAATAATTGAAAAATGATAGACAGGGGGAGACATCAGGAAATAGGCACTATTCACTGAAGAAGCTGTGACGTGGCTGCCATTAAGATGTGGTTGACAGTTAACTGTATTGAACTTTTCTGTAATGCCAAGGGTTGGGATCTAGCATTTGTGTTTTACCCGTTCTAAAATAATATGCAAGCAATCCTTAGGTTAAGGAAAAAAAATCTCTGTATGTTCCTTGGTTAAGTTTGTTGTCTTTTGTATCTAAAACGGAAGGTGCAAAACCCTCTTGCAATGAAAGAATGACTGTGCGTCCTGAGCTCCCCTATTTGGCAAAGATTGAAGTGAACTTAAACATATGAGGAGAAACAGTCCTCCCAGACAGAAGCACAGAAATACAGCTGTAAAGTGGCAGGGGATGACTAGGACTCACTGAAGCCAGAATCTCCTGATTTGGGAAACTAAATCTCTGAGAGCAAACCAAAGATGAATTTTTAAAACTTAGGTTTCTGAAAATGACTCTTAAAAAAAAGCAGAAAATCAGTTCTTAGGTGTCTGCCCAGCCTGAGAAAGAAGTTGAAAATTAATTTGATTGCCAAAGGATCGTTTATAAGAAGTCTGTTTTCAGAAACGGCATCTTTGATCAGAAAATCACTTTCTAGTTCTTGAGCCTTCTGCTATATTTAGACATCTAAGGGGATGACTTTTTCAGATGTACTAGGCAAAGCCACCCATGAAGTTGCTGGAAATTCAATGTTGGTGGATTTTCTCTTTTTTAAGACAAAGATTTAGCTTTCGTAATCATGGAGGAAAAAATGGAAAAAGGAAGGCTAAAAGCTCAAGGCTCAGAACCCAGGAAGTAACGTAAAAATATTAATTCCGTATGTCAAAGTTCATGATTTTAAGTAAACCATGTGATCTGTAGAGAGTTCAGTTCACAATTAATTCCTATCCCCCCCTGCCAAGTTCAGGATCAAATATAACATTAGGAATAAAGAGATGACCATTCTGACCAGGAAATGATTGTGGTGATTTTGGTACCTTTGTGCAATTACAAACCACACTTTTGTGTCTTTTTCTGAAGAATATCCATAATAGTTGGGAACAATACAGCTTAGGGTTTGGGGGGAGGGTAACAATACTGGCATCACTGAAGTTCACCACAAGAGTGCTATCACTCCAGCCCCTTCATCAAGTCTGGTAAGTGTTGCTTTTGCTATTACAGGACACACTAGGCAAGCTGACAGACGACAGCTGGACTTTCTAAGTAAAAGAAGGTTGAGACAGGTAAGTGCCTCTCTGTTGATTCACCTTGTCTAGCTTTTTAAACACTGAGTTTAAATATGGTGAATTCCCTACATGATTTGTCATGCTTGTAGCGGGGAGAGACACTGGTAATGTCTCCAATGAGAAGAAGGATTGCACTGTGAAACCCCCAATTTTATGCAGCAGAGAATTCACATAGGAAAAAACAACCACAGATTTCAATTGCAATTGGAGCCAGCATTTCTCCATTTGTACCTATTACACATGAGATACACCAATCGTGAGGCATCAATCCCTAGGAAATTGTGCTTTCTTAGTTTTTGTGTTAATAGAACTATTCTGTTAGTTTTGGGCAGTAAAGCAAAGATCACAGTTGTGTACTCCATGAAAATTCCAGATAACGTTTGCGAGGTTGTGTTTGAAGAGAGAGTAGAAGCTGGTGTAAATAGAGCAAGACATGTGCAAGAACCCCTGGTGAGATGAGAGCCTGGGCTGGGGGGGCAATGGGAGCATGCAGAAGGACCTTGCCAAACAGAGATGGGTGGGCATGGAGAAGGAGAGGTAAGAAAATGGCGTAATGCCTTTAGTGAAATAAAGTATAAATATAGATGCCTGAGTAAAGAAAGAAAATATTCTGCAAAGTGACAGTGTTAATGAAATCCTTTAGATCTGTGTGCTGCAGTTAAATTCTCTGATACCAAATTTTCCAGTGCAACCTCGTACTATTTTTTTCCCAGAACCTGGGAATCCACAGTGTGTCTTTCCTGAGTGGATTCCCTGTGTCTGAACATGGGCTGAGCTTCAGTTTCAGTGTTCCTTGGTGCGAGAACTACCAAGGTCTAAGAGGGTATTGTGAGGATCAGGTAGCGCATTAGTGCTGGTTTGCTTTGAGGAGGTAATTTGCATTTAGTCACCAGATGGAATGGACATTTTTCGGTAGACCACCCTCACATTATGAAGGCTTTCTCTGCAGTGGTGCCTAAGGTAGCTGTGAGAATGCATTATCTCACTTCACCACTCATTTTGCCCACTAATACCAGACCATCCCCAGGCAGACATGTACACAAAAGGAAGAAATATCCAAATTTTAAAAGAGGTATTTATACCTAGTTACACTGAGATTCAGTCTTATGCAGATACAGTAATCACCAGATTCTCAAGGACACAGAAGTGGATTGGTATAATAGAGAGTGGATGAGCTTTTGTTCATTATTTACCCAGGTTTCAGACTTGTGCACATGCCTCAAAGCAAATGTAATATAAGGTTTTGAATTTCAGTTACTGTGGTCAGATGTTACTCAGAAGAGGAGGAAGTAAAAAATAACTTGAGTGTACCTACATACTGTTTAAAATGCTTTAGTCTTAGCAGCCAGAGTTGGAGCGTGAAATCAATTATTTCAGAGAACGTGCGTTCTTGTTCGGTCTCCAGGCGTGGTGTGAGGTCAAAAGCTTGGCATCACTTTGGGTTTTTAGGTTCAGCTGTGTTTTTTCAGGTAAACTATTCCCCTTACCATAAAGTCCCTTGGGGTGGGCCAGGGAGAAGGCAGCACAGGTAGCCGCTTGGGACCCCTCCATCCACCCCTTCCATCCCCACCAGCCTTCACAGGCAGCTGCCACGCTTTCCTCTAGCCTCGCAACGTGGCAAGCCTGGGGCATCTGTCAGTGCCGGTGCCCACAGGGCTCCCGGAGAAGTCATGGCAGCTGCAAGAGGCTGAGGGGTGACAGCAGGACATGGCGAGCACTTCTCCTGGCCCTGGGTCACCACGGCCTGGCAGTACCTCACAGAGGCTCATCTCGATGCCTTGTAGGAAATGCTGCTTCCCACCCGATGTTGCCATGGTGACGGGGAAACAGGCCCCGTTTCGTGCTCTTTTCTTGGCAGCTGTGTCTGAAGGGAGCGGCCAATGCGTGGGTGCATGAGTCAGCCCTGATCCACACACTCTCATTATAATAATGTATATCCATGTATATGTATATATAAAAATACATATATACACACCTTTTTTGCTAGAAACCCTTGCAAAACCTGTTTGAGGAAGTACCTTGAACGACTGATATGAACCAGAGAATCAAGAAGGCAGCTTAGGGAGCGGAAATCCTAATTTTGGAAAAAACACAAGTCCAACGTTCATTGTTCAGTCCGAGGTGGCGTTTGGTTCTTTCCACCACTGCACAACAAACGTGGGAGAAGCCGGATGCCCAGCGCAGCAAGTGCTGGGTGGGGAGGTAACCCCAAGTGGAAGTTCCCCATGCAGCTTCCAGCAGCTCCTTAGCCATGTGCAGGAAAGACGGGCTCTTCAGGTGAAACGCCGGACATTCTGGCATTCCTGTCGTCCTGCACGCCTTGCGGTTGACCTTGCAATGCTCATGTGACTAGTGAGCTTTCAGCTGTCAAAAGGGGATGCATCTCACCACAATGAGGACACAGCACTAGCCGTGACCCGCTCCAACACATTGACTACAGGCAACTGCATACAGACTACTCATGTTTGTGGCCTACGCATCCCTTCTACTTATTTTTGCAGAATTAATATAGTGAGATCTTGTAGTTTTGCTTGTTAATTCTTTTTCTGAAAGACCTCTGTATACCAGCAGCCACTGCCCAAGTAACCCTGCAAAACCAAAGTGAGTTGTGCTTCAACAGGACGGAGACTCTGGAATAACATCTGGTGTGCAGCGTAGGGATATTTTCTCTTCTGTAATGCTGTGCTAAGGTTCAGCATTGCTTTAGACTGGATTACTCTGAAGACTTTTCTGATTCAGACTAGAGCAAATGGTGAATTCCAAGATGGTTTATTTCTTCTTTGTTCGGGTAATAAATTGGAGATGTGATTAGTTTTTCATTTATTCCAGCATAAATCAAGAACATCCTGTTGAAGCTGCCAGAATTTTACTGATATAAAACTCCAGACATTTTGGCCCTCAAATCAATACCAACCCTTGTAGTTTCTGTTGGATAACATTCACCTTAGACAAGGCTTTTGATGGAGATACCATGTTTTCGTTGTTTAACATGGCTCCCTAGATCAGTTCCAGGTAACTAACTGTAGGATTATGGACTACTTGCAGATCTGAAAGACAGTAAAATAAAACTCTGAAGTAGGAAAGAAGGTCATTGGTCCTATGATAATAGTGTTCAATACCACATAAACAAGATGCATTTAAACTTAAGAAAAAAGAATTTGTATACATTGTGAAATATATTTTTTTCTGGTGTTTATCTTCTTTACCAGCATAATCTTCTTACAACATATCTCTGAGATACATTCTCAGAAGTGTAGGTTTCTCTCTGCAGCTGTCTCAGTTTCTAGAGGAAGAAAGCAGAAACGCAAAAGGGAATTACTCAACTGGAATTTGGCCAGAATTGCAGCAAAGTCAGGTGGCAGAATATGAGAAAAATGTAGTAAATTACAACAAGGAAATCTAAGGAAAATGAAGCTGCTTTGCCCTAACATACTGCATTATGCTTCTCAGCTGTTGCTGATGTCTTTAAACTGTAGGATATATATATCCATGGAATCCCCTTTATAGCAAAATGAATTTGGGGCAGTGGGACCCCAATGTTCTGGCCTTATATTTTAACATCTTTGGTCTCACCGTATCATGGATGCTTTCTTAGTGTTATAATTCTCAGAGTCACTTCTGTGGGAGTGTGTGAAATACCATGCAAATATGTCAGTTCTTATTTAGACTCCTAAATTCATTTGGATGCCCTTGTGATCATTTGCGCTAGTCATTGGTTATTTCTTCCAAATATCTGAGCAGCACTTGTCACTTCACTGGCTGATCTGTTTCCTATGTAGGATCAGGCGAGGATTTGGCTGCTATAGAAGAATTGCCTAGGAATAGGACAGTGTGTGTCCTTTTTCATCTTCTCCACCCACTTCCCTATGGGAGTAGTGCTGCCTCCAGAGTGGTGTTTGGCTGATAAACTTGAGCAGTGAACTTCAGGCCTGAAACTTATCACTCCCCTTTTAGCAATGCATCACCCAAAATCCATGAACTCTTTGGCAGGAATTCCTGTGATTACAAGTTCACTGTCCTGTATACTCATCTTGCTAGGGATGGATGCCATGGATGTGTGAGCAGAGTGAGCCCTTACGTGCCTGGGTGATAGAGTAAGGAAGCCCTCAGGGCTTCTTGCTGGAGAGGCAGAGATGGGGACAGAGCGAGAGCTGAGGTCTGGGCAGGGCTGAGCTGGCATCTGAGGGATCTGCAGAGCTGGAAGTTGATACCTGCTAAATTACTGGACTGACAGATAGTGAAGGGCATGAGGAGTCTAGGCAAAGCATCCAGAAGACAGAACCTGCCCAACATATAGCCACATAAAATCAAGATAACTCTAGTGAATTTGGAGGCAATCATTACTTGAGTCTGAGTCATGACTTTTAATTTTTTTAGATACTATTATTTACCTGAGGCAAAATATTTCTTCTCTATCATTGTGCTAAGCTCCCATTGCAGAACTCGGCCAAATTTAGCATTACACTTTGCTCCTTTTTTCTCTGGCGTTTGCTTTCACCTTATGTACAGGCTGATCTAAATTTACTGGTGTTTTATCACCTGCTTCAGAAAGAAACACCTCCTTTTTATCACTGAATCTGCAAGTTAAATAGCAGTGAACTCCAAAGAGCCAGGGCAAGCTGAGTACACTTGAGGCTCATGTAGTCAGTATGTTGGTGTATGTAATAATTAAAAAATATTGTTATGTCAGTTACTGTTCCCTGCAGAGTTTTAACTTTAGTTTAATGCTGTGGAGCACATAAACTAAACTCCTTTATAGACTCACTTTGCCTCTTTCTCTTCAGGGTTTCCAATTTTGCTTCGATACAGTTTTTTTATTGTAAAATATTTTCCATGGGGAGGGTGGAAATGTTTTAATCATTCAGATTTTTATTAAGAATCTTTTAAGTTGCAAACCAAATGCACATTTCCTCACCTGGAAACTTGTTCATTGCTGCCCAGACTGTTTGTAGCACTATGAGGGCAGCTCATTACGTCCCAAAGTCTTGTCTCAGCAAACTGCCTTGGTCCTGGACCTGTGAAGGTAATACAAGGCATACAATGCAGAAGGGGCCTGCATGGTATCAAACACTTCAGGAGGTCCCCAGTTTCCCTCTAGATGGACAATGATCACATCTGGGTTTGTGGCTTTTTAATATCTGAAGTATTGTCAGCTGTAATGATGACTGTACGGTATCAAAGGAGAACAAGGAACTGGAAGTGAGCAGCCTAGGTTTGTGTTTTAGAGATAACAGAAAAACTCAACAAAGTAAGCAACATATAAAGCTAAGCTTGTTACGGTAACTATAAAACATAACCAAACCCGTGTCCTGTGGAATTTATGATCTGAAAGCATTGAAAGTAAATTGGGTGTTTAAACCTAGTGATCATGATCTAGGATATTTAAGAGCCAATAACTCATATGACACCTCTGTGTGGAGAAATATGTGTATTCCATTTTAATAGTCTGATATCTTATGGTTTGAGAGGCAAAAATATTTTGGCAATTTTCTATTCATGATATCCTGTTAAACTAAAAGGCAACCTCACTCACCATTTTTCTTGTTGCTATTCAAACTGTTTTATGTTCTTGCTGCAACTGGAAAACCTCCCTCCCACACGCACACACCTCAGTCACTCGTCTAATTCAGTACCTGAACAGTCTAGTTTTTCAGGGTGAGCCAGCTCTGGCACATTCATCACCATTTATCCACTATTGAACTGTCACACTGAAAGCTGACTAATATTTTGTGATGCTCTGTTGTTTTCGATAACGGTAAAGAGATTTCCCTGACAGCTTGTCATTCCTGTTTTCTCACATGTAATTAGTCCCCCATCCCATTAAACACAAACTATAGCATTTGTTTTTTAGAAATATTTGAGTTGGTATTTCGTATGAGCCACAAGTGGAAGGAAAATGACTGGATATCTTGAAAGCATATATTTCAAACCAGTGAACTGTTCCAAAGAGCATATCAGAAAGGGAGTGCCTGAAAGAGGACACAAATGCCAATTAAAAGTTGCCTCATAACAGGGTAAGATCCTGGTGAAGGGTCCCTGAGTTACAAGGCAGCATGGCAGTTTCCTTGGATCACACATGGATTCTCTACAACTCTAGTCCTGTAAAAAATCAGCCAGTTATTTTTACTATTTTACTGGAGTTTTTACTGTGTTTTTAGTGTGCATTTACCTTTACAGAGCAACATGAAGCTTTAGACATTAATTGTGAACCTGAAGGATCCGCACTAACTGCCAGTGGCCTAAATGGGAGTGGCTAATTATCAAAGATTCCTCACTGAAGGAAGGTTTCCCTACTCAGTTTCAGAAGACGAAGCTCACCTGAACTGGAACTATTAGCAGCTTGCCTCTGCGCACAGTCATGCAGGCTAGCTCTCCTCTCGCTCACACATTATCTCCATGGCAGAGAAAGCAGATATGCATAAACAGCAGTTATAAATTCAAAGTATGTACTGGAGACTTGGCTCGGATTAATATTTTGTATTGTCTCTCTCAAGTGTTCCTACTCATTGCTTTTCTCATTTCCCATGCCTCTCTCTTTGAAGAACTGTCCCAGATAAAAATTCCCTCTTGGCATCCATATTCTACAGGGCAGTGGGGGATCCCGTCACCTCCTTTCTGCCTTCTCCTTCCACTCTGACAGCATCTGCCTCTGGTATAGACAGCTATGGTATCTGCAACTCCCATTTTTAGTGGTGTTATAAAGTCTAAACACTTTTCCACGGTAAAGAAATCAGAGTCAAGGAAGGGAGAGGGAGTGTGGGCTCCTCTGCTGCAGGCACAGGGAATGCTGTTGCAACAGGACATTATTCATGTTGGAGCAGTATCTTCAAATCCAGTAGACTGCTGACTTGACCTCCACATAGAAAGAAATACTGAACCTTTTCTGGGTATTAATTATTCACCAACATAGAATGATTTAAACCACATGCGCATTCTCCTAGCAAGCAGTCCCTAGTAAATACATATTCTGTGAAATCCTGAGTTGGTTGTGTTGATGGCAATATCTGTAGAGATTTCAAGGGGACTAGGATCTAATCTGAACTACTCAGTGTAGGCAAGATGACATGGGCATCAGTATCTCCAGTAAGTGAATTATCATATTTCTGTAGGGTTTGTCACGTGTCTTAACTCCTCTACCTAAGTGTTCATAAGCATCCCATCACTCCTGCATGCAAATGTGAACTAGATCTTACATAAAATTGACTTAGTGGAGCTATTCCTGATTTACAATGGCATCGGTTGAATCAGAACTGAATCTTTAAAAAAAATCTCTACAGAGTGCTTTGAGCATTATTCAAGAGTGTTGTAAGAGAGCCACAAAGGCATTTCTTACTGGAAGTTGAACAGATCTACTGAACTGTTGCAATGTAAACACAAACACCTTGCAACTGGGACGCGTTTCCTCAGACTCACTCCAGTCCTGGGTGCAGAACAACGTGAGATGAGTAACATGAATGGAAGGTTTTATTTAATCTTCTGACTTGCTGCAACAGAGAATTACTAGAGAGTGTGTTGAGTGACAGTTCTCTTAAAAGGATTGTCTCGAGAACATTTTAACACTGATAAAAAAGTGACTAACATTTCAGGGCTGTTACAACACCGCTCCTGCAGAAAGGCCACTCCTTGGGAATCAGTCCAACAGGGAGCATGGAAGCTATGGGAACACAGGAGGAAAAGGACCTGCAGAACAAAGAGACAAGAACTGGTGAGAAATCCTGAATATTTATACAAGTAGCCTCCTCTCCCTAGTGTCAAAAGCCCATGTTTCCTCCACAGGCCAGTCGGGATTTGCAAGGGCTGGGTGTCCATCTTTGTCCTCTGACACTGCTCTATGGCTGCTCTGGCATTTCATGCAAGATCAAAGGTGGGTGAATCTGTGTAAAAAAAAATGAAAGAGGTGGGGGCTGCACAAGATGAGTCCAACCCCCTGCTGTTGAAACAAAGCTCTCCCTCCCCAAGCCCTCAGCCCTCAGCGAGCCATCCTGCTCCCGTTAACTCACCAGCTGCGTTGTTCATGGCCGCCCGAGCTGCCAGCTCAGCACCCCTGCTGCCACTTACGCAGGGAAGGAATATAAAACCCTCCTGCAGTGTGTGAGAGCTTTTACCCTCCAGTTTGCACAATTATAAACGAAAATCCAAGGTAAAGGTGGAGGGGGATGTGAGAATAGTACTGGAAGAAAGAAGGGCAATGTTTGACTCCTTAGCAGCCGTGCTTTGAGTTTGCCCTACATGACTGTTGCGTACAGTGTTTGTAGGGCCTGGTGCTCTAAGAGTCTGCTGTCTTTGGGATGTGATTTTTGAAATGGTGTGCACACACACAGAGTGCTGACTGTTTGTACCTCTTGAGGTTCTGGCTTTGCACATTCAGAGATACAGATTCAATAGTCCTGGTGACCCAGACAGTTTGAAGAGTGGTTTTATTTTGTTTTCTTGACTACCAACCCTAGCATTTTTAATTGGAAGAAAGATTTTTCCTTTTTTTTTTTTTTTTTTTTTAATTTTTCCCTTTAATTTCCTGCCCTAAACAGTGATAACTCTCTGTGTGTTTCACTGTAGATAGGGATGTTCCACAACAGATGGTCTTCAAACCGTGAATACATCCATTACTGTGTAATTCACCTACCATTTATCTGTGGGTAGGAAGGTTCCCTTCAACCTGTTTTGGACCTTTACCAGGGAACTGGAAATTAAAATCTATCCAAGAATGTAGTTGTGAAGGGTTTTTTCTTTTCTTTTTTTTAATGCTGTTTTCTTACTTCATGTGTTGATATTATTTGAGAATGACAAGGAAATTTCCAAGCCAGCAAATTTTGAACTACTAATTAAAAAAAGCCCAAACCACCCTGAATGCAGTATAACAGCAGCCTACAACCTGCTAGCTAAATGCAGATCAGTGTCTTCCTCAACAGAGCAGAGAAAGGGGTTTCAACAGCAGTTAAAGCTGTTGAAACTGATGCTGTGGTAGTGAGGCCTGAAGCTGTGGACAATGTCAACTTTGTCAGTCATTTCTGCTATGAAAACGTCGGTCAGTCCACAAGCACTGACACATTAGCATGCTTGCACTGACAAGTTGTCAGTGCACTACTTTCAGACAGTATCCTCACTTTTTGCCTCCTGAGCTCCAGTGGGCCTTGTCTGCACAGCCCTGCTAGTTACAGGTTTCTCAAAATCACCAGAAATGGACTGTCCCTATTCTGCATCATTTGCTTTGAAGGTTCCTGGTGCATAGAAGTGTATCTTTCTCCAGTAAGCTGAAATGAGTTCTGTTATCCTAAAATACTGACTGATTGGGCTGATATCTAGGAAACAGGAGCAGGCAACTCTGCTGAAACGTAGCAAAGGACAGAAAGGGGCTGTGACCTTTATCAGCAGTATGGGGCAGAAAGATACCTGAGAGTTTCCCCTGTTCCTCTCCATGGCATGTGTTGACTCTGCCCTGGAGTGAATCACCTCCAGCCTGAAGCAGTAACCCAAGCATCCCAGCACAGTCAGACCTTGACATCGTTAACAAACCTACCTTGCGGTACTTCCAGGCTACCCCTTTGGAGGCTGTCGAACAGCCTGTTGAGTCACATAACGGAATGACTACTGCCGCATGAGAGGGCTGGTTTCCTCTTGTTAAGTCTCTGCAGCTACCTGAGTACCAACAGACCTATTTCTTGGCTGCTGTGGTGTCTTTTGGGAACTTTGCAGAATGGATTATCAAAAATACATTCCTGGCCATGTTTCAAGCAATAAACCACTTTCTTTATGAGATTAGTGATGGATTGTTCTTAGCAAACAATTATTTGAAAATATTACTACAGGTGGACAAATGCAGTGCATGCTATCCTTACCTGTGACCCAAGTATGGGTGCTGAAAGGAGGAATTTAGAAAAAAATCTGATTGTAAGCAGGATGGACTAAGATTGATTATCACTAAAAAAACCAGAGGAACTAGAAAAATAATTGCTCTCAAAGTTTCTGGAGCTCCTTGTTTCCTAAAAGTTAGCAAATAAATTGATGTAGACAGCAGTATGCTGAACAAAGATGGGTTAGGGGGGATTTTTCTAACTCACAATATTCTACTGTGCTGGTTTCAGTCATCTATGACATCTACTAACCAGGAAGTGCAAATTATAAATGCTTGAGAAGAGGCCCTATATATAGCTATCCCAGGTGACTGTTAGCAGAACAGTCAGCCGGGACTCCAATCTGGAAGAAGGTATGCAATACAGCATGTTGGAGTAATCTGATTATGACCCAAAAATAAGCAGGTAGACCAATGAGGCTATGAAGGTTGAACCCATTCATGTTTAGATCAGGATAATGTAGCAGTACAGTGTTGAGTGACGTGATAACTCTGACCCATGCTTCATAAACTGTTGTTGATAATAGCACAGGGGTGGATGAAACCAATTAAGAAAGTGATGAGTCAGGTGGAGTTTAGAGGTGACTGGGTCACCTCATCATGATTATGATAATGAAATACCAGGTGTGTTCTCAGTAGCATCTTTTATTACAAGAATAACATCTCTTTCGAAGTATTACTTACTCTAAGTGGGAAATTACAGTCAGCATCTCTGGAAGGAGAAATGTTTTGATGTGCCAAGCTCCGTGCAGCGAGGCACTTTCCCTAAGATAAGCAAGCTGAAAAACGATGTGCATGTACATAAGAAGTACTGTACTACCTTCCAGTATACCAGTGAAGCATGCTGTTGGGCTTAGCTGTTATTTACAAGTCTAATTCCCTTTCAGTCCTATAAAAGGACAAAATACCTCAATGCCATAGGGATGTATTTTTAACATGTACCAACTGGGATTGTGTGAGGATGATCAAATGTACAGCTAAAATAAATAGCTCAGACAGACTGATAAACAGTAGATACTAAACCTTCCATGCTGGATTCTCCTAGGAACTGTACCACCTACCCCGGCTATTTCTCATCTATCGTCTTTTGCTCAGCTCTAGGTCACTCTATGTTCATTCTGCTTTAGACAGATCTTCCTGCAAACAAAGGGAATATCACAGACACTTATGACTTGAAGAATGTGTCCACAAGATACCTTTAATATTGTACAGGGGAAGGGGACAGGGAAGAAGGAAGTTTCTCCTTCCTGTTAATAGTAGATCAAAAAGGATTTGAGACATTGGATTAGGGTTCTAATCTTGATGGATTAAGTAAAATTATCCAGATCTATAGCTGATCCCTGAATGGGTAAATCAGGCACTGAGGAAAACATTATTGGATCCTCTTTCCTTTGATTCAGTTCAACATGCTTTTAAGGGGCAGTGCCATTCAAGAGTTCCTGTCTGTTTGACAAATAACAAAGTAGATAAAAAATAAAATGCAACCACAGTCATTCCTCTCTGAGAATATAGGCAGCTGGCTTTCTATTTAAGATCTCTATACTGTACCCTTAGCCTTTGAATTTTCACCAAATTCCAATTCCAGTGTATACTGTTAAATGCCAGACTTGCTTCACAGCCTCAACATTTGTGCTGATTGGGTAGCCAACATACTCAGCTAAAAGGGAGCTGTGTTTAAAGAATGGATGAAATCACACCTATATACATATCATTTAATTATAAAGCACTGAGATAAAAGCTGCCCTGTAACTGGAAGTTACTGTTGTATTAAAATTGTGTTAAAGAATACAAATTGTTATATTTTTTGGAATTAGATGAGTATAGGTTGTAGGGTACTTCCTGAAAGGACTTGGTTAATGGATTTCAAGATCCCAAAGTAGCTGTAACATGGCATCCCATTTTTGATTCTCAAAAAAACCACCAGCTAATATACAAAATAGCCTTGTCGCGTATGGTGTGTATTATTTCTGAGCATATCATTCAATCCGGTTAGATTTATATCTAGTTGATTCTTTCTGCAAAATCATTCCTAAGAAATGTCATCTGATGAGTTTAGCTCATGTCTTTTTTTTTGCTGGTGCTCAGTTTTTTCCAGGTTACCTTCTTCACCCACCAGTAATCACTTTCTGGATAGCTGCAATTCAAATTATCTGTGAACAATGACCAGCGAATCACACAACAGCATTTCTGTGCCTGCACTAAATGAATATACACAAAGTGCCATTTCAGTGTATGTGTTTGGGTGTTTGAAATAATGAGTAGTTGAATATCCGTGTGTATCAAGCATATATGGTCATTGTTTCTATTAGTGCTAGTAACTACCACGTGACCTAAACTTATCTTAGCAGTAGGAACAATGCTCATTCACTGGAATTTCACAATTTCCCAAAACAAATCTGCCAGTAAACTATGCATTGTGTTACTTAGTTACTTACCATTATGGTTATTGAATAGAATGGAAATGTAACACGCTTTGTGTGTGTGTCCGGCAAACCCATGTTAGCAGCCACATGGAAATGATGACTGGTTCCTCCTTGATTTCTTTTAAATGTGACTTGTTAACTCTTCTGTGGATGAGGTATGGAATTAGAGAACCTTGTTGACAGGTTTTGAAGGAGCAAAAGAATATAAAAACTAACCCAATTGATTATATTTTCAGTCCATCTAAGTTAGCATCCTGTTTTTGACGAGCTTGTGTATCAAGCATTTCAGATAAAGGTAAAGGTGTGAGAAATGCACTGTAGGCAAATGGGAATTTAATCCTAATGTGGATTTATGGTAGTTAGTTTTTGGCATCAAAGGTAAACCCTGAATTTGATAAAAAAATCCAGAATGGTCCTAGCTTTACATTTTTTATATAATTTAATGTTGGGTTTATATTTAACATCAAGTATAAATATATTTAACATGTTTAATATTAACTTTAATATGGCTTTTAAAATAAAAATTCTTAGAGATATCTTCAGAAGGCTCACAGAAGACGGCACCATGGACTGTGTAGGCAAGGGGAGGCCACCTGGAAAGCAGAAGGAAGGATGACTGATAGCCAGTGGAAACAGTTTTATGTATTCCTGTCTAAGCTAAACAGGGGAGACCTTCACTGAGCAGTGGGTTTTAAAAAAGCTAATTGAACAAGTCCTTCCAATTGCAAATCACAAATGAAAATTGACACTAATGCTGTATATTCAGAAAGCTGGCATTGGTGAGAGACTTATGTTGCCTATTTTCAAATGAAAGAGGTCACTCCTTTACTCATTTGTTTGGTGTTTGTCATAATAACTGTAATTACGAGGCACTACTGTGATAATTTAATGTAATTTAGCACATAATTAGTGAACAAAAATCCTACACAATAATTCTTTCATGGAGCCATGGTACTAATAAATAGTGGCATTCAGTGACATCTTTCCTGTCAATGTGCTCATCAAGCTGATGTAGCCTATAGTATTTTAACTTGTTTTGCCTTTTTTTTTAAAAAAGGAGCACAAGTATCATAGCAGAATTACTGAAATGAGAGCTGCAAAAAATGCTCTGCCCTTTGGCAAAGTTCGCTAACTTATTCATTACTCAGTGAGTACAGCTAAGAGAAGAGTGTCCTCTGAAAGCTTCATTGTCCTTTCCACGCTCTGCTGATGCTCAATAATGTCATTGCTGCTGATTCCAGGGAAAAATACTTCTATTGATGGGAGGGGGAAAAGTAATTTCAATAGGCTTTTCTGGCACAGACTCCTCTCAGTTGATCCTTCAGACAGGAAGTAATCTTTGATGTTTTCTCTTCACGTAGAAGAGGAAAGGCTTGAACTGAGGTGTTTGGTGACCGCTATGCATGCACAATGCAGCTGACACATGCTACAATCACAAATTTGAAGTAAAAGAACAAAAAGCCTTCTCTTTCGAAACCCTCCTAAGTGTTAATGTGACTATGTAAGCAATATTTCATACACCTCTCTCTTCTCAAGGGATCAGGTATCTGTAGCTATGAGTTTTCCAGTCTCACAGCTTATCTTAGAGTAGTGACTTAGTGATTTAAAATCAGATTTTAAAATATAAAGACTTCATTAAACTCATGTTTAGCCTGGAGAAGGCTTGTGGGGAATCCTATCAGCGTGTATGGATACCTGACGGAAGGGAATGAAGACAAGACATCCAGACACTTTTCAGTAGTGCTCAGTGATGGAACAAGAGGCAACGGGCACAAACAGAAATACATGAGATGTTCTGAACACAATCCCCCATTTTTTCACTGTGAGGGTGGTCAAACACTAGCACAGGTCTCTCAGGGAGGTTGTGGATCCTCCATTCGTAGAAGATCCTAACTGGAACCCAACTGGACCTGGTCCTGGACAACATGCGGTAGATCTGAAGAGGTACATTCCAACGTTAACCATTCTGTGATAGGTTGGGTGTTGTTTTTTTTTTTTTTAAATCATCACCTTCCTAAGCTGTGGTCCAGGTTTTCACTTAAAGAACAGACTTACTGGGATTGAGTTTAAAACATCCACCAGTGATCAGGATCTAAATTGATAGCATTTCCCATGCCACATCATCTACCTCAGGCCAGCCAAACCATGCACATTTCCACTGGCAAGACTATCCCTTCAGCAGTCATTTTCAATAGCATGCCAGAAACAGACCTTAATTGTCAACCCAAGGTGTTTGGTTTATAATGCTTTGTACCTTATAACACTGTAATTGCAAGAAATTCTGCAAGAATTAAACCTATACGTGTTTTCGAGAAAGGGGAATGATTCTTTATTTCCATTTCATATAGGGGCAGAGATGAATCAAGTACCTTGCTTGTCGCTGCGGATGAACGTTGGTTTAGAGTGAGACATCCCATATCCCTTAACCTGATCTAGACTTTAGAAATGGCAAAGATCTGTGGAAATCTGTAGTTGAATGGAGTATCTGCAGCTAAAACAAATTTGAGGAGAAAGGTAAAAGATATCCCAGGAGTAGGGTCCCCGTAACCAGATGCTGGTTGTGTTGGGGATTGATGCAATGTATGGGGAGAGCACCATATTTGCCTCTGCACTGTGATCTTATTAGTCTGCCTGAGTGCTGGAAGGGTGTGTGAGCTGGTAGCCCCCACTCCTTTCCACAAACCTCTTTTCATCAGCTCTATTCAAAACCTTTCGTTCTAAAGCTGAACCCTCGTGGTCCTGCCCTTTCTATATCAGCCTATTGTTTGGGAATGTGGTTAATCCCCAAGCCCTTGACCTTTAGTGATTTGTACTGCTGTCAAGACACATTATACAGCTTTCCAAACTGCTCTGCACTACAGAAGAAAATGTCCACAGTAGGGTTCTTTTGTTTAAATTACCATGCAACAGGCATCAGTTTTATCATGCAAACATTTCCTTATTTTATTTCTGGGGAAACAATCTCCCTTGTCCCTTCTCCAGAAGAGTTTCAGCATGAAAAATAGAGCTGAGAAGCTAGAATAGGTGTAGGGGAGCTGTCTGCAATTTGCAAACCAATGAAGATTATGTTATTCCTGCTGGGACAGAAGCTGAGAGGGGAATGCGAGGTTAGTATTAATACTTAGGAAGATGATGGCTTGGTTTTTCAAAGAAAAAACATAATTTCTGAACCAGCCCATAGCTTTGATGAAAAACAGGTTGCTGGAGTCTAGGAGCATCTGTAAGGCACTCCAGGACCTCAGCTCTACTCTTCATGCTTTTTGGTGAATAGTAAGTCTAAGGAAAGGTGTAGCAACTAGGGGGTGTCCTCCCTTTATCCACAGACACAAAGACAGCAGATGTAGCGCATACCTCCCACCCTCGATGTTCCTTCATTCAGAGATTTAACCTTAGGGTAACAGGAACAATTTCTTCTCTCTGCCGCTTCAGTTCTTGTCTTTTTGAGGATTTCAGCATGTGTCTCAGCTGGACTAATGGGAGTTTTGAAATGGACTAAAAATAGCAACTCATTTCACAACCATCAGAGATGACTTTCAGCCATCAGTTAAGCTGCATTTTGATATGGACCTGTGTATTGGGTTTGTGTGGTGGAATTTTGGCAGTGGGGGAGGGGCTACAGTGGTATTTCCTGTGAGAAGCTGCTGGAAGCTTCGCCAGCTCCAAGTTGGACCCACCTGTGACCACGGCTGAGCCAGTCAGCAATGGTGCTAGCACCTCTGGGGTAACATATTTAAGAGGGGGCAAAAAAAACCTGTGAGGGAAGCAGCAGCAGCAGCAGCAAGGAGTGGGATGTGAGAGCACCTCTGCAGACACCCAGGTCAGTGTAGAAAGGTGGGAGGAAGTGCACCAGGGCAGAAGTTCCCCTGCAGCCTGTGGTGAGAGGGCAGGCTGTGCCCCTGCAGCCATGGAGGGTCACAGGTGAGGAGAGATCCCCCCTGCAGCCTGGGGAAGACCCCACACCAGAACAGGGGGATGCCCAAAGGAGGCTGTGACCCCATGGGAAGCCCACACTGGAGCAGGCTCCTGACAGGAGCTGTGGCCCTGTGGAGAGAGGAGCCCAGGCTGGAGCAGGTTTGCTGGCAGGACTTGGGACCCCATGGGGGACCCAGGCTGGAGCAGGCTGCTCCTGAAGGACTGCACCCCGTGGGAGGGACCCACACTGGAGCAGTTCATGAATAACTGCAGCCCATGGGAAGGGCTCGTGTTGGAGAAGTTGGTGGAGGACTGTCTCCCATGGGAGGGACCCCAGGCTGGAGCAGGGAGAGTCTGTGAGGAGTTCTCCCCTAAGGAGGAAGGAGGGGCAGAGACAGCGTGTCATGGACTGACCACAACCCCCATTCCCTGTCCCTCTGCACTGCTGTGGGGGAGAAGGTAGAGAAAATCAAGGGCAAAGCTGAGCCCAGGAAGAAGGGAGGGGTGGGGGAAGGTTTTTAAGTTCTGTTTTGTTTTGTCTCTCATTGTCCTACTCTGATTTGACTGGTAACTAATAACACTGATTTTTCTTCTCCAGACTGAGCCTGTTTTGCCCATGATCATAACTGGTGAGTGACCCCACCCTGTTCTTGTCTCAACCCATGAGCCTTTCCTGATATTTTCTCCTCCCCATCCCACTATGGGGATGAGTGAGCCAGCAGCTGTGTGGTGCTGAGTTGCTGGCTGGGCCTAAACCATGACAAGCTGATAGAAAGGACTTGGATGCATTAGAAATCCCTGTAAAAAAAGTTAAAGAGTTTGCTTCCAAGATTTGCCATGTTCTGCTTAAGAACACCATTTTCATGACAAAGAGATTTCATACCAAATTTTCTAGCTATTACCTTTAAGAATCAATTTCTCACATCAGCTTGTCAATAGGAACATCTACCTTGCATGGTAAAGGAGATTAACATCAAATAGTTTAAGAGGACTGTATCCTGTAGCAAAAATCTTAGCCTTACTCAGACAGTGATGACCTTTAGATTAACAAGCACAACTCAGGAAAGAGATCTTTGAGTCAGAGTAGATATTTCTCTGAAAATTGCATCTCAATAGCTGTCAAAAAATACACACAGATGTTTGTAGAGAAGGACCTAGGAACAACCACTGCATAGATCCATAGGTTTCTGGTGCCTGGAGTAGCGCCTGCTTGCAGCTGTGGTCATGCAACCTGGCAAGGGGAATCCTGGGACTCACAGACACACTAAGAAGGGTAACTGGGGTGATCATACATGAGGGGCAGCTCTCTGCATGGAGAATCAAACATCCTCTGGTTCTTTCTTTTTAAAAAGAGATGGCTGGGGTGGAGTTGACAGATTTGATATTATCACAGATGTTATGGAGAAAGTGAGTGGGAAATGATTATTCACTAGCCCTGGCAATACAAGTTAGCTAATGATGTTATCCATTGGCAGATATGAAACAAATAAAATTAAATCTGGTTTCCCCACAAATCTATCCCCACACAATATTTCCGATATTAAAACCGTGAGACTCATTGCTATGAACTGTTGTGGAGGGCAAAAGTTCAGAAACTGATAAGACAACGTCAGGAAGGGTAGGTCTGTAATATCTGACAAGCTCTGAAAGCCCGGCAGCAGTCTCCAGCTCCAAAAGTTCCCAAACAGCACACCACTGAAGCCGGGAGGCTGTTGTCACAACGGGATTGCTCTGTCCACACCTCATTTTGCTCTTTCCTGAGCATCCTGTCCTGATAACTGCTGGAGCCTGTAAGGGGTAGATGGCAGTCAGACTCTATCTAGAGTTACTGATTCAGCTTACCACCCATGGAGTTAACCATGTCTATAGATGTTACAGTCCTGATAGCCCGGACAGAAATTGGCAGCAACACCAGCACAAAGTCTTCAGTGAAACGTGCCCACGATTGACCCTTTGCGATTATAACAAAGGTCTTGCTGTGATTTCATCACAGTGCCGCAGCTGAACGACGTGTTTTGCGTTTCACTCTGATTTCTCTCTACACTGATGTGTTTTATAATTGTATTGCAGGGATTTCTAACCAGTGCAAACGTAGTTTTCCTGGATTCCCTATTGCTGCTGGCTTACCCACCATAGAGATTTTACCAGTCTCCAAGTTCCAAAAATCATATTTCCCATCATTGCTTTTTGTAACAGTTGGGACCTCTGATTCAGCGCTTCTCCCAGTCCCTTGGCTTCTCCAGCTCCATTCATGCCAAATAGATATGGTTTTCAGAAAGGAGAGACCTGCCCAGCAAAGGGAGAGGTAGAACAAAGGGGGAGATGGGCAAGAAAGGGAAGAGCTAGGCAAAGGGCTGATGGAGCTTTCCTGGGGCACCTGCCCAAGATAAATTCTGTGTCCCTGTGCAGGGAGAGGAACAAGCAGGAAGTCACAGGTCCTGCAGCAGAAAGGAGGGAAACACCGTTAAAACAAGGCTGAACCAGGCTGGTAGGATCACAGGTCAGGGTACTTTTTAGAAGCTGCACCTGTATCCCCAGACTTCCACATCATGAGCAAGCTCCTATGCATTTCCCCTGATGCTAATGGAAGGGCAGGTTTGCCAAGCTCAGCAGGAGCTGGAGGCCTGAGGGAGCAGCTGCCTCCAAGAGATCCAGCTCCTAGTGCTGGCCAGACCCTGGGTTTGGCAGGGGTGAGCCTGCCCATCAGAGGGAGGTTTTTCTTACTCCCAGGGACTGTGTTTCTAAACCAAGCTCAGTCCCAAGCAGGTGATGACTTAAGAAGCCCTGGTTTGTGGCGGTGAGGCAGTGACCAACCTGTGACCCAGCAGTAGTGCAGATTAGGGAGGCTGGATCCTGCCCTCTTGCTTAGGAGTGTAGAAGATCCTATCAAGCACTCAGCTGGACTTGCTGTAAGTCCACTCTGCTGACAGTGAGCTGAGCGTGGTAACCTGCGGTCCAGGGGATGCCAGTCATCAGCAGTGTGAGATACCTGCAGTCATCCGATGGGCAGTACACCACCGGAGCGAGGAACAAATTAAGTCACAGGGCTTGCAACGGCTGGTGCTGGGCTCCTGCAGGCGTTCGCGATGGAGCTGCCATGCCCCAGCGTGGCACGACGCTTACATTCAAAATCAAACTTGGTGTACAGTCCCACTGCAAAAGTATGTGTGTGTACATACCCCAAGAGCTGCAGGAATACCTCATTGCTGAGTGTGCAGAGTTGGGTTTGCAAAATGGTATCAACTGACAGAGCAAATTATTAATGGAACAGATGCTGGCAGGGGCAGAGAGGTTTGGAAAGCTTGTTAGGATATTCACCCATCCAGCTCCAGCCACGTTCCCTCCTCATGTCTGTGTTTCCAAGCTTATTTGTAATCCATTGCAATAGCTCCGTCTCCCCTGTGCTTTGAGTTTGCAAATCAGCCTGCCTGTCTAGAGCCATATCAAATGTTTTCAACCAGCTCCGCTCTTTCACCCCTGTCAGCCGTGCTGACTAGATGAGTAGGCTCGGGAGTCGGGCAGGACTAGCAGACGTGACCTTCTGTGAATCAGCTGCAGACGGGCTCCATCTAAGGGGACTAGAGACACCCTCCAGCAAAGCTTGCCATGGTAATTTAAGACTTTACCATCTGCAGCTCCCCCTTTTTTAGGACTTGCTGTTTCATAGGGGAAGAGAAGAAGTACTTGCTCCCACCTTAACTTACTTGCTTTGCATTTCCCTCACCAGCTTCGGCCAGCTCTGAAAGCCGGGGCAGTGGTCATACTGATACAGGACCACTTGTACTATGTCAACCACAGGGCAAGTGCTTAGTCTGCCACAACGAGATCTCCTCCCAGTTTTCTGTGTTCATCAGGAAACAGTATTACATATTCAGATGTCATCTTTTCTGAGAAATAGGTGGGTTTTTGTTTGTTTTTCACAGTAATTAACGGAGACAAGATACTCTTGTTTTGCTTTGGGAACTGCAATAGGCAATGTCAACTCTAGAAACAGCTGTTGGCTGCAGCTGCATTCTTTTTTATTTTTTTTCCCTGGAATATGTAGAGTAAGGTAAAGCAGCACATTTTGTAAATGAATCTCCATTTGACTAAATTTCTTCAGTGGGAAGGAAGCCTGAAAAAGCCTTTTAAAACATAAAAGTATTTTGCTCAGATGCTTTCAAATATTCTTTCCATTGAAGCAATACTTCATTTAGAAATTTTCCTTACTGTTTTGAAGGCTCAAATAAAACGTTTTGGGTCATTTTTATGTTTCCTTGATTTGACAAAAGAAATTTCTCCACATTTTGGTTTGCACAAAAATGTCTGTTTTTTCATTGTGGTTGACCTGAATTCCCAACACAGATCCAATTTTGTTAATATTTTTTTAACATGAAAGAACCAAACCAGTAGCTATTAGCACATCTCAGAGTGCATCTTTCCTGTTTATCTCACAGTAGAAAAGATGCTTTCCTTTGCTTCATTACATCCTATTTTATACAGATGATAGTCGTCTTGTGTTGCCCTGACAATTCCTTTGCCTCCTCCTGGCTATCCTCACCTCTCCAGGCCTTTCTGTTGTATCCTTCTGCTCTATGTAGGTCACTACTGCACTTCCCTGGAGTCTTTCCTTGTCATTTCTGAAATGAGATGCTTCATTAGCCACTCTCCAGTCTTCTGGCATTACTGACTTCTCTAGTCAGCTTGCAGACACCTCTGCTAGTGGCTGTCTTCCTCCTCTTGTTGCCCTACGGAAATAGTACCAAACATATCCATGAGTCAGAAACTCCGGGGAATGCCCATTAGTGTGCGCTGGGTTTCTCCTGGGTGTGTTTCACACTGAATCTTAGGGAACCTCATTATGGGTTTTTTGTATTTAGATGCTCGGCATAGCTAATATTTGAGAAGGACAAATATAAGGTTTTTAACATATTTTTAAAATGTCTTAAATCACTGTGCTTTGGGGTAGAGGGAGGAGATTTGCAAACAAGAAGCAACTCTATGCTTCCAGCTCAAATGGCTCTTATTTTACCCTAAGAAAAAGAAAACTAAACGAAGAGGAAGAGACTTACGTATATGAGTCTATGCGGCTCCCTGCACCCTCCAACAGGAGCACTGAAACCGAACAAGGCACGGCGGTTGTCTTCTGCTGGGAAGAGACATTTCAAAGGTAGGAAACTGGGAGAACAAAGCGTGCATGTTCCAGAGCTCTGCACACAATCACCAACAAATAAGCCTGGCAGCGTCTTCATTTTCTGTAGGAGTGTGCTCCATACAGCTAATCCCCTCGTCCTGAGTTGCCATCTGGAGTATGCCACGAGCAGGTCTGTGTAAACAGAGGTGTTGCAAGCCTGTGACAAGCCGGGCAGCGTACCGAAGGCCTGCCAGCAGCCACGGGCTGTCCTTGCTCAGTCACACTTGTAGCCTAATACACAAAATGTACTTGGTGAAGGGCAGCCGCCTCTTGTGAGAGGTCTCCTGGAAATAAAAGCTGGCATCGTATCAGCAGTATTTCCCTCCCGCAGTTCGGGAGCAGGATGGCCCTCAGCACGCTGCTTGGAGCACCACCAGCACCCTGTGTCAGGGAGACTTTCAGAGAGCAGGAGAAATATCGACAGTGAGCAAAAACCGCTGCGTCCGATGAGAGGATGCTTGGTTCCCACTGTGCTAGAAATGGCTTTTCCCTGGTCTGAATGCCAGGCGAAGGCCATGTGGCTGCCAGGGGCTGGTAATTGTCCAGTCACCCACCCCGCAGCCACCCGTGGTGCTCGTTGCTCCTCATCACACGCAGCCTCTGTCAACCGCTCACCCCAGCCAGCAGCATCCCGGCATCCCACACTGCCCTGCGTGCTAGCGCAGGGCAGGCGGCAGAGCCCCAGCAGCTCAGCTGGAGAGCCCCTGGGCATCCCCCCATCTTTACCAAGCCGGGGCTCTGCCTTTCCCCTGGTCAGGGGCCCTACACTGTCCCCATTCTTCAGCACTCACAAGTCTCTTGGTGGGGGGACGGGGGGCCTCTGTGGGCTCTTTACCGCTATTGCTGTTGCCACTTCTGCTGGTTGATAGGTTTTTTGTCTCTCCTGTCCTTTCCCAGCTTCAGCAGCGTCCTATTTATGCTCCGCTCCCTTTTATGGCAGACACGTGTAGCCAAGTGCAAGTTTCCAGACTCTTGGCAAAGCTTTCTATTGGAAAAGGGGGAGAATGGCTCAAAAAGTGCAGCCAAGCCCCGATGGCTGTAACTGTGCAGGACTATTTATCTCCCTGCTGGAGGCCTGCACTCTGTGCTGGGCTGTCAGAGCAGGAACGGCTCCTGGCAGTGAGGGTGCTTTCCATGCAGCGATCTCAAAGCTGTCTGCTGTGAGCAGTGGACTCTCGCTAATCACGCTTCAGGGATATGGGGAAGGAAGTACAGAGACGTGACGTGAGCTCCTGCCTGCCCTGCCTTGCTCCTGTCTCTCCTGACAGCTGCAGTTTCTCGACTCCTTGAGACCCGGGCCCTTGTGTCACACAAGAAGTAGAAAATCACCCATTAATCTTCCTCCTGTTTTTCCCCCAGGAGCTGCTGTGTTTGTTCAGATAAGGATGTGTTTGCTTAGAAAGACAAGTTCTGCCCATCGGCAGCGGGCACCCTTTCCCTGCCCCTCTCCAGAGGACTCTCCCAGCAGGAAGGCAGCAGCAGCATCATGCTTGACATCCATCACTGGTAAACTGGCAGTCGATCACCTGCCACTCCAGAAGTAAAGCACCGAGTCCCTTTCTTGACATTGACCTCAATAATGAAAGGTGCAACTTCTGTTTGTAAAGAAAAAGAGAAAAAAGTCAAAGGTTTGTGTTGTGTGTCCCCCCGCCCCTCCCTCCGATGGCTTTGATCCATCTTGGACATTGGTCCAAAAGCTCATTAAAAGGAAAAGTACAGCCAAGTGTTACCCTGAAAGAGAGGAAAAAATGGCTCATCCATTAGGAGAAAGATAAACGGTGTTAGATAGTGGTTGCTAATTTGCTCTCCCTGGGGAAATCTGCTTCTTTTTAACGAGAAGAGTGTTCTACCATGGAGGGATTTGGAGTCAGTCTGACTCTTTCTTAGCCCAGGCTTCTCCCTTTCCTGGCATGACCCCAAGGGCAGGCATCTCCTGTGCCTGTTGACCTCCTCTGATGTTCTGGGTGGGCACTGCCTGGGTAAGAGACACCTCACCAATGCACAGATGGCACCTGGAGTCTCCTGCAACAGCTGAAATGTGGGCAATAGATGCATCCTATAACAGCAGGATGGTGTCAAACAGGCAAATTCAAAAGAGAGAAACCAGCCTGGACCATAATTCTGTTATTGTATTAGTCCGAAGAAAAGGAGGCTCAGGGAAGACCTTATCACTCTCTACAACTACCTGAAAGGAGGTTGCAGAGAGGTGGGTGTTGGTCTCTTCTACCAAGTGACAAGTGATAAGATAATAGCCTCAAATTGGGACTGTTTAGATTAGATAGTAGGAAAAATCTTTAATTTAAAAAATTTTTGAACATCATATTTCAGGACAAAACTAGTTATATCAGTGGTATCAGTCCAATACGCCACAGATTTCCTGGTCTGAGCAAGGACTGTGGAGAATGCTACCTGATGATGCAAATGTGGCATGACAATGAGGAAATGTTTATTGTCCAAAAGTCACTCAAAATGCTTTTGAGCAGAAACTACTGAAGATGCTGATTTGCAGTGTCACTAGGAGCACAAAGGAAATGCCAGAAAAGTGGAAGAAAGATGATATTTTTACTAATGTTTAAAAAGTATAAATGAGATGTCCATTTGAGTCCAGCCAAAATAATGGAATAGCTGAATGGAATTCTTTATTAAAAAATGAAGGGGGAGAGGCTAATAAATGCCAGTCATCATTGTCAAACTGACTGGATACCTTTTCTTTGTTGAGATGATAATTTTGGTGTATAAACATAAAAATACTTATGTGTTTAAATTCAGTTCTCATCCAAGCATTTTCTTTGCGAAAACACAAAGTTTTGATTAAAAAACATACATAATTCACAGTGGAGCATGTTCAGTGGCTTGGAAAGTGACTCACTGCCAGTGCTCCTGTGTAACCATAACTGGGGAATCGTTGTTTTGGCAGGACAGTTTCCACTGGGGTCCCACAGGCAACTGCAGTGTTAATCTTGCCTCTTCTCCTGCACTAACTTCGGCGTGTGAGCTGCTGGGAGCTTTGTCTCTCTGGTTAAATAAATCAAGCCTTCTACATACAGGTATTCCCATCAGGAATATGCCATTGTAGGGCTCCTCAGTCTGGCAGGCGAGAGGATGGTAAACGCAAATGAGGGAATGTCCATCTCCACAAACTCAGCCTGGAAATAATGCCCAGATTTTTCATGGACAGTGGAACCCCTCCTTGCCACAGCTTGCCAAAGACTGTGGTCACTGGGCACTCAACACTGGGATGGGATGTTTTTCCAAATGATGTGCTCATGTTCAAGTGGAGTTGGTTCAGGGAAGGCCTGTGGTCTCTGCGGGTGGTTTTCATACCCTTTTCATCTGAGGACCCCAAAAATTGTTGCCACTGAAAGTGTAGATACCTTAGAAATGTCATTTATGTAGGTTGTAATACAGTTGTTACTGAAGTTGTTTTATTGAAGTCACCCTGTTTAGTCATATTTTCTGTATTTTAGAAGACAGTATGCATGGGAACTGTAGGTCTGCTGTCCTGGGGTAACCCTGGAGTCCTGTCTAGCTCATCCAAAACCTGGTGCTTGTACCAACTTTTTCTCAAGATAAATATGTATCCTCTGGTACAGCATTAGTCAGCATTCTCCTCTGCTTCAGCAGTTGCTATTTTTTAGTCATTGGAAGGAGGGCTGCTTTAAGAAATACCAATTGAGTCATAAGGAAATTGAGCAGGGGTCAAGTCGTACTGTCCTGAGTAGGAAGTTGCACTCCCACTTCCTTCCTGCCTCTTCCCAGAAGCTCTCGATAATCCTCTCACTCCTGCCTTTCTGTAACCCAGCTGCCTGGGGAGTGAAACCTTCCCTGGCTCCCTCAGGAGCCTGTGAAATGCTCCTAAAAATGGCCTCTCCCAAACCCCATAGCAGCCTCCTTTGGTGAAGATGCAAGGTATCCCTAAGCTTTTTTGTGAACCCTTGGCTACTCACAGCTTCACGCCCATCCCTTACTGTGTGTCTTTCTGCTCCTGGAAAGGTGAGAAATCAAGTGCCTCCAGTCGTGGGAGGCTGGGCCGAGGGCCTGGAGGGTGGTGCAGAGGTCTCCATGGCTGTGCCCTGCTGTTAGCACCTCTAGGTCACCGTGCCCAAGCAATGCCCACTTGACCAAAGCTCACTTCGTCAGCTTTAGTTATTACTGGTTTTGCTGCAAGACGAATGTTCACTGCTGTGTTGGTTTTAGTGAATGGATGCATAACGCAAGGCAACTATAATTTAATCCCATTTTGCAAACGGGGAGAGCTTAGGCCTGTTCTGTGACACCAGAAGGATGTGGCGAAGAGCCTCATGAAGAAGTGGGCTAATTCCTGGCCCAGCTTACCGAGGAGGAAATGGTTGAAGATACTTTCATCTCAGCATAGCTGGATGTGTGGGTGCTTCGTAAGCAGTGCTTGAGGCAGTGGTTCCTCCCTTCAGCGCACAGAGGAAGGAAACTCCGCGGTGATAATGTACGGTGGAAGGTAGTGCTGGCTCACAAGCCACAGGGAGGAAGTGACTCCACGCTGGAGCTGGGCCAGGGGAGTTTCCAGCGGCGATCGCTACTGCACTGGCAGAGAAAGGGCCTCTGCAGCTTGGATGCCAGGTCTGGCTAAGGGGAGACCCAGCATGAGGAGAAAGGGCTTAGCTGCCCTGGGAATAACAAAAACACCACTGGTGCTCACACTACCCTGTCAAGGTTGGGTGGAAAGGTAGGAGAGAGAGCTTCCTGGCTGGTTTAGAGGAGACCTGCACATCTAAGAGATCCCCGCTTTGGAAACGTGCCTTTATCACCTTGAACTGAGTGCTTTTGGCTGCCAGACCCAATTCCATGCATATGTTACCCTTCATCCAGGGTTCCCAACGCTGCCTGCAGTCCTTGGTGAAACTGGTGCTTTTCAGAAGTACACAGGTAATAATAAGGAATAAGTTTCATATGATTATATGCCTTATATATATGTTTTTTAGGATTTAAAACTGTTAATTTTATACATGCTGAAGCACTGCTGGCTCTCTAAACTGATGTGAGGAGGGAACAAAACTGGATTCTTGCTTCCTGCAGGACGTGTTTATCCAAGGCTAGCAGAGAGCTTCGTCAACACCAGACAAAGATGTGCATTCTCACTTTGTTAAAGGTGGCCTTGTGCCTCCCGTCCTGCTGACCCAAACACACAGCAGGCTGATGGCCCTTGTGCCCCAGCCTGTTGGTCACAGAGTAGACAACAGGCAGCTGTGGAAAATGGGGTGGCTCTGGAGAATGCTGGCAGCTCCTTGCTGCACACATGGCAGAGGAATATCCTCCGAGCTCAGTGTGGCTGCACCCAGCAGCTTGCCCGCACACTGGCACTGGTGCCCAAGTGCTGTCACAGTGCAGCAACTCACCCTGCTGTGAGTGGGTTACCTGTGGGTTTGTTCAGCTGTGCCGTTTGCTGGATTCATTTTTATTTCCACTGTGACAGCTTTTACACAGAGAAGTTAAACTCTCCTCCTAGCTAAACCTTTATATTACTCTATTGCATTGCAATAGAAAAGTAGAAAGACTATTATTGTCTGCAAACGCCTATGCCTACAGTTAATGTATTATTAGGGAATGAAAGAGGAGGCTCCAAGTTCTTCTTTTTAAGTAAAAATAAAATTATGATAAACTGTATCTTTCTTGCACACTGAAGCATTGGGTGTAACGCATGTTCTGGGCAAAAACTCTGGGGACACTTGTAGTGCTTCTTCTGAAACCTGTCTTTCGTTCATTTGTATGCGGTCTGGTCTGCCAAGCTGGACACAGTATCCCTGAGAGCAATGGGCACAGAGAGCTGCCACTGAGCATCACTGGCTGTAGGCAATGGCTACTCTCTATCTGTCAGCCTGTGCAACGGGGTTACAAAAGGTTTGGCATTCCCTATGTTCTCCACTCTCTCTATAAACAGAAAGCAATTAGTAAGCTAGTATCTAGAAAAGGTGCAAAGGACAGAAATCTCAGAACGGATTTTACTGTAGTTTTAAGTAGAAATCTCCCTGTGTATTGCTGTTGTGCCCAGGTTTCCCCTAAGTAGGATTAGTTTGTGACCAGAGGGCAGCTCGTCTGTGAGCCCAGGTAATCTATTTTGAAACTGCATTTCTGAGGAGACCTCATTATGTTGCCAAATGACACTGAGCTGGCCTAACGCACCCGTCTTCCAGGTCAGCCTTGGGCATCCAGGCACTGCTCACAGCAGTCAGATGATTTCCCTAACACTGTCTCGAGAATCAGGAGCTCAGGGTCTAGTGACCCTTGAGCAGGGGACTGAGGGCAGTGGGGAGGAAGGACAAGGATTGCATTTGTGGATGCAGGCAGAAAAGGAACAAGACCTATGCCAGGATGTGATGTTAAGTCGGGGTAAATCCCATGCCACCTGGGAGCCCTGGGTTTGTAGACTTTATTGGGACAATATGTGACATGCCCCAGAAGACTTCACACAGAGAAATGAGAAATCTTTCTGGTTTCCTCCTACTGTTTCTACAAGCCCATTTTCTATTATTTCCACCATGATGGTGAAGTTAACCACAGGTGTGCAGAAGAAATGACTGCAGTGTGTATCAGGTCGTGGGGCCTTGCTGTAAAACTGCTCGCCATAACGAGCAGGGAGTGTTTCTGCCTGAAGATGGGAGTCAGGCTGGGCACCTGAACCATGACAGCAGACGGCAAGGTCCGCTGCGTGCTGCTGCCTCCCCCTGACCCGAAGACCTGGTGGCAGAAAAATGACCTTCTGCAGGAGCCAGGTGCCGGGGAGTGAGCCCCACTGACAGGACATTGATGTTCCCATATCCTGGAATGGCTTGGACACCATACAAATTGCCAATAGGCACCATGACTGTACATGAAGGAGAATCAGTGGTGGGGTTGCTCTTGCTGTAATACGTCCCAAAGCAATATTTTTGTGGATGCCTGAACATAGATTGTACGGTATTTTCCTCCTTGCAATGGAGGATAGACTGTTCAACTAAAAATAAAATCCAAGCTCAGCCCAGAGTGAATTCCTCTAGAATATTGCTTTTGGCCAAACTACTCTGAATTGGACAACAACGTCTGGAAAAGCTCCTGTGTCCCTTGACTGGCTAGAGAAAAATCTGTGCTTGATCTTGGCAAATATCCCAGCTCTCTTCAAAGCACGGAATGCTTCTTTCCTTTTTGACCTCGTTGCTGTTGGAGTCTTATGCCAGCCAGAGTTAGGAGCTCTCAGCTTATTGCAAAAAACTGAAAATGGCTGGCACCTGAGTTCAGTTCTTGCAGGAATAAGGTGGCTTACTCTTTCTCCAGAAAGGCACAGAACAGAGGCTTTGTCCAGCCAAGCACTGCCCACAAAAGGTATGAAGCAGAGATTTCATCAGCTCCAGCCCAAAGAGACTGCCCTTCCTAGAAGGAAAAACAACATGCTGTACTATGTAAATCGGTGTTTTCCTCTGTAGGTCAGGAGACCTGTCTGCCATGAACCCGACTGGGCTGCTGTAGGAGCTGTCAGTAACAACATGTCACCTAATCTGCTCTTCCAGGGAACTCAGTTCCCCCAGTTTGCAACACTGGGGTTAGTCATCGTTACCTTATTAGCCCACTCCTCCATGACGTAGCATGCGAGTACATTTTTAACTACCATTGTAGTGCTTCATATGGCTTTTATCCCATTGAAAGGCAAAGGAGCAACATCTGTTTCGAAGGGAAGTGCAAGTGTGGGTAGAAAGTGCCGCCTCTACCCGTGCGTGGTGAAGTCAGCTGCTGTGCTCTGGAGCTGGCCCTTGGCAGGGAGAGGCGAATCCTTTGATACATTTCTGGGGAATGGCAGGGGCAGATCCAGCCCCTTTGGGAACAGACACGAGCAGGGTGCCCATCTTCCGACATGGCCATGCCGGTGCTGAAGACAGAAGGGCCAAGAGACCCTGTGGTTGACTGCAGTTGTTCACTAGAGAGGCTTGCCCACTTTCCCACCTACCTCCTGCCTGTGTCCTGAAAAATGTGAGAAATTGGTTTCCTGGCTGTTTCCTAGCTGGCTTCCAGCCCGAGAGGGTGAATCAGAGCACCACTGTCCTGCAGCCAGGTTTGCCCTGTGCCAATCACTCACTGACAACAGCATGTCCATGAAGCAGGATGGCTCCTTCACTCCACCTCCTAATGTCCCTCAGACTTCGAGCTGGTGAAGTCCCTGCCTTCTTGCTGAGCTAGACAGAAAATCTGCAGAGGGCAATCCAAAGCACCAGGGTGCTCCAGGCTTGTCACTGCATGCAAGGGATTGTTGGCTCATACAAGTTGCATGCCTACACCTCAATAAAGTGGAGAACCTTTTTAACATCAAAAATGCTACCCATTTTGTCTGACATGGCTTCCCCTTCATTACCCTCCCAGCCACTACTTGCTCCTAGATCTGTGTATCCACTTAGATATACAGGCTTTCAATTGTGGTTTTTTTAAATTTAAATTTGATTTTGCGAAGGAACAAGATGAGCTCCAAGTACCAGAATGTGATAGCTCTGGAATATTACACAGCATTAATCTCAGCAGTGAGTGGGAGCAAGACACTGAGGGATGCGCCGCCTGAGAAAACCAGGGAGGCTCATTAAGTAGCAGGAGCAGATAAAAGCACACAGCTTGGGTAGATTTTTGGAAGAGAAATACCAGTATAAGGAAAGCAGACAGGGGAGAGACAACCCAGGCCACTTCCAGGGCAGACCTTTCAGTGAGTGCCAGCAGCTCTGTGCTGCTGGATGTGGAATTGTTTTATGGGTTTCTCTCATTTCCAGGCTCTTGGAAAACTATTGTCTGTTGCCTGACCTAACGGGAAATGCAACTGCTCAACACAGGGACCACATCCAAGAAGAAAATGGAAAGCAAAAAATTAAATTCAGAGGTTGGCTTTTCCTATATTTAGCTTGTCTGCAAGTTAGCCGGAGATGCATGCAACTCATGTTGGAAGATTTAGGAAGCAGAGGGTGTTGCCAGTTCTTGCAGTATGAAAAACCAAATGTGCTGCATTTCTTGTGACAGATGATGAGCTGCAGAAGACACTTAAATTGGCAGCATCGTTAAGGGAGGCTGGTTTCAAATGGTTGCATTAAAGATTTTTCAAGTAAAAGCCAAAGCACTTGCCTCTGTAATGTTAGAGAGACACAGAGAGAGGGAGAGAGGGGACAGAGCCCTAACACGTGTGGTTCTGCAGCTGGGGTTGCAGGTTGTGTAACTGCTCAGAAATCAGTGAATCAGGCTGCAGCTGTATAGGTGCTTTGCGTTTCCAGGCCCTCTGTAAGAGGAAGGTTGCGCTCTATCATTTGCAAAGATCCCCATAGAGCCGGTAGGGATATGGCAGCAGGCGTCTTGAACCTGAGGGTTTGCGCATGTTACAGGCAGGCCAGGTAAAAACACTCCCCACGGCCAGCTCCCTTCCCAACCCCGTTAACCACTGCTCCATTCTCCAGCCTGACCCACCAGTGAGCTGAAGTCTGAGCAACCCTGAAGCTCTCCTGGAACTCCCCCCTCTGTCTGAGGTCCAGTCCCTCTGAAAGGGGAACCATGTTTTAACCCCAGCCTGTGGCTACCTTGGGTCTTTCCCCTGTGCCTTACTGCGCAGACACCAAGAACTCGGGTTTGTTTTCCTCTGAACCACTGTGGCTCACTGACTGCCACGGAGTCGCTCCCGATGGGGAGCTAAAACCATCTCTCACCGAGCACAGCCATGGCTGATGCGCATAGGCTCCCTCTTTTTTCTAGCTGCAATTACTGCTGAGGGCCCGTTAGCTCCCCAGTGCATTTTCTTTTTCCTGGTCAAACCAGGAATCCAGCCGAGGTGCCCCATTCCCACGTGCGAGCTCTGGGAACATCAGTGTCCTAGAGGTGAAGTCACGCCAGAAGGTCACAGCCAAGGGACTGGCGTTGCATGCAGCCAGGAGGTTATTGTCTGCTACTCTCAGGCACTAATTGCTGACGAGACCGTGTGTATGTAACACATCTAGTTTCTAATCAAGTAAACAAGTATTTTCCTGGCCTTGGCAGTAGCAGCCACAATGTGATTAAAATTCAGTGAGTTTCCTCCTCTCCCTGGTAGCGAGCGTTTCCACCAAGCCAACAAAGGCAGCTGCCCGGCCAGGGCTGCGACCCGAGCCGCAGCCTGGACAATAAATTCTGCGAAGGACGATGCAAACCGCCGGGAACAGCCTGTTTCCATGGAAGGTCTGCGGAGCCTGTTGCTCAGAGGACCCCGCTGCGTCGCTTCAGCAAGGAAAAGGCAGTGCTGCCCCACAATGGACAAAAGGGATGAGAGATCCCGAGGTCCCTTCCAGCATCAGATTCCTGACTTCACGGGAGGGAGAGGCTGAAAAAGAGGAGAAAACGTCCCAGCTGGTCCTGCCTGCACTCTCTCAGATGCCTTAAGTCTGTGCATCAGGGCTTCTGATCACCTGTGGGACCAAGGAAGACTTGCTCAGCTCCGCAGTGCAGAGCTTGGATATGGGGGAGTTTGTTTCTGTGTTATTCCCATCCTCCAGTGATGCACAGCGGTGTGGCACCAGTCAGTGACGGTGTGCGGAGAGGCTGGGTTGTGTCCCCGGCACTGTGCGTGCTAATACCTGTGGTCTTCCTGTGCAGGAGGAATTATATTTTCCAGCCTAGGTTGATGGAAACCACTATACAGCCTTCCTGCCTGCCTGCCTCCCTCCCTCAGCGTGGGGGATCTTTTACTTCTGTGGCTTCCTGGGAATTGCCACAAACAAGTCCCAGGCTGCCACAAAGGACCTGAACACAGGCAAGGCCCATGGGGACCCTCACCCTGTCTGCTTCCTGCACGCAGTATGGTTTGACTTTCACCAGCCTTCTGTAGCCTTGGGAAGTGAGGCATGGATGCGCCGTGTCCCCTTGCTGGTCTCTTAGCTGGTCTCAGCCGGTCGAGGGGTCCAAGCTTATATCCCGGGTGGATGCTAATTTATTCAGGAGGGCTTGCTCCTTTGGCAGATGTTCTGCATTTCACTACATCAGAGACTCAGCTGTCAGCGGAGAGGGCAACATGCATATTCAGGGCCTCTTTTAATGTCAGCCATTGCAGAAAGCATCTGCCACTCGGCAGTGACTGTTTGGAATGCCGGGCGGCTGCCGGTAACGCACCTCGGCCTGCGCTGTGCAAGTGGGCGAGCTCCCTTGGAGGCCTCTTGAATCTCACTCCATGTATTAGAAGGGCTGATTGCTTGGGGACACTTTGTGCTATCAAGCTGGATGGTGAACTGACAGTTCGCCAGATGCGGCACGCTGGTACCCTGCAGGGCTAATGCAATTTCTGCTTTTCTTCTAGAAGGTGGCTTAATGCACTTCTTGCAAGTTCCCTGCTCAGTGCTTGCCACTAACCCTCTTCCCGCAGCCAGCACGCTGCAGCGAGCGCACGGGGACGTTAGCCTGGTTACCATGCATTAGCTCCCTCAGGTAGTTGTCCATGGAGGTAGAAAAGCGGTCAAAGGTTGTCAAACGTTGTGGTTTGCTAGTGTCTTCCATCTTATCATATAAAGCTTCTAGTTACAGCTGAGAAAACAGTAAATACCTGACATGGAAGGCCCTGGGTGCTCTGCTAATAGCAGTGAAACGGGAGTTTGTGCATGTACAAGAAATAGTTGATATAGCTGATGTACCCTATTTGTGATTTTTTAAATCTACTCAAGCTTCCTGGCTTGTAATTTTACCTTTACTGAGTGCTGGAGGCGTGCAGTGGTGAAGTAAACAGCTCTAAGGAACCCAGAGCACGTAGTCAGTATATAAATCTAGATGCTAGTGGCATCTCATGGGTGAAGACTTTCTCAGACTTGCAGAAGAATAACTGGAACATTGTGGTTTTGCTCTTTCAGGCTGCTCCAGACTTGAGCACATCAGAAACTGTCAGAAGGCATTTACTGGACCCACCATAACATGGCCTTCACCTGGTGTGCCGGTGCTGCTGGGGCTTCCAGCTAAGACCTGGGCAAAGGCTGAGCTGCTTATTCCTGTGTGAGCTTACATTCATTCGTGGGTATTTTATTCCTCAGGTCTAGGAGGTTGAAGGGCTTCACTGTGTCACACTGGTTTCTTTAGGATGGTGACTGGTTATTGCGCTTCTCAAGATCACCAGGCTTGCTTTCCCAAGGCAGGGATCAGGCAGCAGCCAAGCTGTGCCAACCAAAAAGGACATAGATGTGTCTGGTAGAACATCATTTCGGGATAAGCGTGTGTATATAGCGACACCCAGAAAAGTCTTTTGCAACAGCAGGGTCAGCCCACGTTGATCAGTGCTGCTGGTGCAGAGCCTCTCTGCAGGCTCCCGGGGTGGGACAGCTTTGCTACTCACCACTTGGCAGTTCTGGTGGTGGAGAAGCTGTCCGACCTTCAGCCCTTGCACCAGTACGAGGGCTGTAAGAGCTTTGTTGCTAAGGGATGGCCTCAGCAGGAGCTTTTGTTAGGAATGCTGTGAGTCTATATCTGACACAGTGATCTGTACAGAGCAGTGACAGTCACAAGTCGTCGCCAGCTGTGGCTACCAGCAGGTTGCAACGCTCCAGCAGCTTGTCCGGCTCTGGAGCAGGGAGCTGGCTGTGCTGAGGTGGCTCAACTTGGCAGGCACCTCCCTTTGGGGGCACAAGGAGACCTCAGCCAAGCATTTGCTGCCATTTCCACGCTGGGTCTGTGGACGAGGGTCACCACTGGCTGTGCCCAGGATGAACCTGTGAAACCTCTCCAGCCTGTCAGCCTGTGGATTTGCAGGCAGGCTGCAAACTTCACGGGACAGCAGCACAGCAGAACCAGCACACAGGCATGGCTGCGGAGACCTTTGCCAGCCCAGAAGCTACAGCCTTCACCCAGTCAATAGGATAGTTCAGGTCTTGTCTAATCTGGGCTGGGAGCCTGTGGACCCACAGCACAGAGGAAGGCAGTCAATCAGCAGGATCAGGAGAGGAATTAAGGAGAAAGCACCCCCCTTTTGAAGACAGCTGTCCTGCAAGGAGGACACGAAGGGTTCACGAAGGCTACGTGGCGTACAGAGTAAGGCCCTCAGCAGCAGCCTAGCGACTGAAGCTTGGTGAGCACAGAGCCCCTGACTTGCAGAATACATGGGCTTTTTTCTTTTTTTTTAAGCCAGCGACTAACATAAAGATCTGAATCTCACAGTCATGGATACCACAGTGAAATTTCTGCAAAAGATTCAGAGAACCCAGATTTTGCCAAATGAGGAAAACTGGGAATTTTGGGACCGCCCGGTAGAACTCTGATGTTGGCTAAACCCAAGCTCATTGCAGAACCAAGCTGAACCCGAGTGCTGCAGCTCTGGCCATAGTGCCACACCACGCAATTCTCCCTGCCTCTCTCCTCGCGAGCTATTTATACCGCCCCCACTTCATGTAGGCTGCAGCTGCTGCTGTGCCGGAGTGTCTCCGGCTGAGCGAGCCGCTCTCTGGAGGATGCTTTCTTCTAGGAATCAGGACACAAAAGCCGTTGGAGCGTATTGTTCAGCATCTCCCAGTGAAACGGGAAATCGAGGACAGAGCAGGATGGAGGCAGCGCCTGTCACTGATCCACATTGCCCTTTGCACAGAAAGGAGGCTGAAGCATCAGAACATGGGAAGGGCATTGATATACACGTTGTGGGGAGCAGAATAAAAAGGAGGCAGAAATCTACGTCTGCTTCTGAACTGCTTACAAAAAAGCTAATGCGCACTTTCTCCAAGATGGTGGGAAGTCCAGCTTTCCTGGAGCATGTGCTAGCCCTCAGCAGCACTCACCAGCTGCCTTATGACTGTCCCCTTACTGATTTAAGTGGGAACGGACTTGAATCGACACTGAATACTTCTGAAAATGTATTATTTTCTCACCTTTGGCTAGAGCCTTTTAGGCATTTAGCTGCTGGGTGGGTAAGTACATGGAGCGCCTCATTTCCCAGGTTGAGTGAGGCTGTTTGGGCAAAGCCCTTGCTTGCCCCATGTTTGTACAGCCACACCACAAGGCCGTCTCGTTGCTGTGAGATTGCTGGGTGTTACAACAGTGTGGGCTTGTTGAGCACCCAGATTAGCACCTGGAGAACGTCTCTGGTGTAGGCGAGGCTTGGCACAGGTCCCTTCTCTTTCAAACGAGAGTAAGCTCCACGGGTGGCCTTGCTCTCTAAACGTAGCTAAGGCTGCATCCCGAATACCGCAGTACATCACACCCAGCACAAATCCTGTCAGAATCGCCTGCGAGGGCTGGATGCTGACAGAGCTCTCTCACGAGCACGGCTAGGCTGCTGGGATGGTCAGCCCATCGTGTGCCAGAGCCCTGTGTTACTACTGGCCTAATTTGGGCCTGCAGCGAGAGTGAAAACTGCAACCCATGATAGGCAGCACTGAATGTTTGCTGGTGATAATGGCCAAGAATCACAGATTAAGTCCATTTTGGGGCCAGGAAAGGAAATAGTTGTGCATTAGCATCACTCCCTATCCAAATTCTCTACAGACAGGGAATCAAGGTCAGAGATAAGAATCACGGGGTGAGGCTGATAGGCGCTGAGGTACATTGGCCATGCGAGTTGCTTTGAGTCTTCTCGGTTGTGACCTATATGACCTGTGCCTTCTTTCCTCTGGCACTTGGGACAAGGCTGGGAGCTATGGGTCTAGGCTACTGTCAGAGACCAGCTTATGAATTCTCTCAGTGCATTCGTAAGCTACAGAGAGCAAAGTCCATGTTATTTCTGAACAAGAACATCCACATAAGCATGTCGTATATTTTTATCCTACAGTTTATCAGCATCACAGTTGTAATGAATGCATTTTAACTTTCCTGAGCATCTCTATGATCACCCAGTCCCTATTTTTCAAACTGTAAAGTAACAAGAGATATAAGTAGCACAGTATCACAGGCTACTATTCACCGCAAAGGCACCTCAGCGGGGAACAGAAACCCACTATGCCCATTCCTATTGTGTTTCTTAGGGCTCTGCAGCCACGACAGGACCACTACCTTGCCAGGACACGTGGATGAAACCCACCTGGGCACTGCCAGGCCAATTAACTTGTGCTTTGCCACCCTACTTCAGCCTCTGTTTTGATGAAAACAGTGAGGGAAACAACAGTGTGGGTTCTCAATAGGCATAATGCAACCTACCCAATTGTTGGCTGTTTCTGAAAGGGGCTCACATTGCCTCCCCACTTTCACTGCCTCCTCTGCACTAAGAAACACAACCCCAAAAGCAAAGTCCATGAGCACGGAGCGCTGAACTGCCTCAGCCTGTAGCCCCACACTCACCAGACTGAACACCACAGGAGCAAAGCAAATGCAAGGACAAGGTCTCCTTCTCAATGGCAGCTGCCATTGGCATGGGTCAGGCATAAGATGAAGTTGCACCATAACCTGGCATCCTGGTCAGGTTTCGGTTAACCCTTTCTGTTGCTGAAGCTCAGCCGTGCAGTACATGACCCTTCAGGCGAAGCCTCTAACCCA